>JABWDB010000013.1:2222500-4622500 GCA_019614645.1 Stratiolaelaps scimitus | reverse complement strand
CGTCTGTTGTCGGCCCATCCGCTTGTGGTTCTTGGCCGACTCTCTTTTTGCACCTATCTGGTGCATTTCCCGTTAATTCACTACTTTATAGGCACAGCAACTGTCCCTATCCAAGTTGCGCATCCACCGATGGTAAGTAGGAGTCAACCGTTCAACGTATTTGCTACAGAGTGCTCACTGCTTTGTTTCTCATTGCAATATTCACATTGTTACAATATTATAATAGACATATGGGGTGGGTGTACTTCGATGGGGAACCCTTGATCATAAGCAACTTGCCTGAAACAAATTCGTGCACCGATTTCAGATACGCATGGCTGCTGGCAACTATACCCTGAGTTTGGCACTTGCCTATTTGCTGCATGTGTTAGTTGAGGCGCCGCTGATCCAACTAGACAAGCTGATGTTTGGATCGCGGCAAAAGCCTGGACGGCACCAACTGAACGGCACCAAACGTGTAAGGACACGCTTAAGACAGAAGAAGTATAGCATAGACAACAATTGCAAAAGCTGTGAAAAGTAGGCGCAGGATTTCAGTTGGACAATGCATCTATAGGATTGTGCTGTGGACTTATGGCGTGTTACGGAGATGCCGTTGCTAGATGGTCCATAGAGCTGTGTAGCATCCGGACTCACGCAGGAATATGCGAGCGGACGAATCGAAGCGGTTCTGACGTCCAGCTGTGTCCATCCAAATAGTTATTACCACAATTGACAACGTGTGCCGAAGGTTCCGACCTCACCTTCGAGAATTAAGCCCACGTCCATAGAATATTGTCTACAAAATTGGCGTTCATGGTCCTTAAGGCGATAGTAAGACTTGCTAGCTATCGTCACCTGATCAAGACACCAGTCTAGTTTCAGCAAGCCGTATATAGCCATCCGTGACTCCCAAACATTTGCCACAAAAACTATCATCTTATCTAGAACTATAATAGCACTTTGAGCTTGACTAGTGCTATAATCGCAATCGGAACTGCGCTCGAGTTACCCTGCCCAATGTTTTACTCCATTCTTCTTTCCTATTTTCAGGGACCCTCGAAGACAGACCATCCCTTACTGTTGCGGTAAATCAACGGAATTGCCCTCGACTGCAGGAAGCGATCTGGCGAATTGAAAGGATACTTCTCGTGTTCGAAACTCCTCTATAATATAGAATGCGTTTAATAGCTAGCATTTACGTGAATGGATGAGAAAAAAGTCAACATATACATGCGTGAAGCCTTCGAACATTAGTCTGTTATACTAACTCAGCTAAACTGTGGTTGCCTATGAGACGTGGGTTGAAACGTGATCACGTGTACACAAGCGACTTATCATTGAATAGTTGGGATGGGTCAATATTTATCATCAATGATGTAAAACAATATTTTACATTATTGATGTAAAATATTGTTTTTGAAATTAGAAAATATGCGGTAGTTTATTTTACGATGTTGTACAATAGGGGTTTGACGAATGTTTTTCTCTCAATTGACATCTCATATTAATGCTAATAAGGGAACATGAGGTGGACAGGAAAAGAGGCTAATTGTGGTGTACGCCAGCTGCAGTAATGCAGCGGTGCCCTACACCCTATGCAACAAAAACATCGACACCAACATGTCTACGAAGAACGAGTTTATTGAGGTAGTTCCAAGGACACGAAATTAATTATTGTCCTTCCTATATCTATCTATGTATATATATATATATATATAATCACTATGCGGTACAAAAACATATTCACAAATGGTCTACATGAGTTATTACTCTTACGCTAAGCAAGGGGCGGAAAACTAGCAACGAGAGCCAAGAGATCGCCCGGTTGAAATTCGCAGGGACACATATGAACCAATGCAGTTGTTACATTTGACTATCATGAGTAAAGTTCATCAGGTACCTTTAGTTATAATACTTAATATTAATAATAATAAATGTTGGCTGAGAGTCAGCCCGAAAACCATTCCTTTCAATGAGAACAATGACATGTCGGCTTTGTTGCTTGTAATAATAATGTGTGTCGTGATATCAAGCCAAGAAGTACTCAATAAATGAGAATAATTGTATCGGAAAGCAACGATTAGTATCAAAATGCTTACTGTTCCTATCATTGTCGTTATTATGAGAAATCTCAACTATCGCCACGAATTGACACAGACGCAAGCTATTCCAAGCGTGGAGATATTTTTTGTATAATACGTTGAAAAATGATCACGATTAGCTTGACCCACCCAACGTTGAAAAATGATCACGATTAGCTTGACCCAGCCAACATAGGTAGTATCGTAACACCCTGTAGCCGCGGTCGCCCACCATTAGGATGCCGCCTGACAGCCTGGATGTGCTGCACCGTTTGGTCCAGCTGTGTGATACGCTCATCTCGCATAGAGACGGAGTTATTCGTGCTTTGACGGCACATAAGCCGTCCGGCGGGGAAGCAGCTGCGAGGATGAACAACTATTGTCTGCGTTGCTGAAAATATTCTGCAGAATATAAATTTATCGATTCGAAACAGATCTAACGCTATTCGGTGGCCATTCTTTCACTGCTAGCAATCCTACAATATTAGTTTCACTCCAGCGGGTTCGATATCGTAACAATATTGGTGTCAACTACGTAGTCTCAATCGACGGCAAGTGTCAACGTGCACCAATGGCTGGGCTATCAGCCTCCGTCAGCGTTGTGATTATTTTGGCAACTTTCTCAGCCACTGTGTGTACAGTTGGTCTAGACCCCGCTCGAGCGGGAGTGTCGCACAATGACATTCAAGATGTGACCAACGTTATTCTGCGGATGCTCACTCCGCTAGCATTGGATGTGTTTATGAACGTGAAGATCTCAACAAAGTGTTCGTTAGCGCTGATGAGGATGATGACCGGAGCGCAAGCCAAACAGGGCTGGGCGCTCAAATGTGAGTTTTACCTTGAAACTAGTTAAGCTGACAGTGGTAGCATCCGTGGCGTTAAAGAAAGGCTGTTATTCCTATAGCTACTAGATCAAATTAGTAAGCGCGATACTGTGGAAGAAAATCTAATTTCGGAATATTGGCTTATAAGAACCGGTCGTCGCCTCTGGCTAGCCTTTTGACTGAGCTCCCTTATTATCACCTTTTTACTTCTTTTTACCGAGAACTTAAGCATATGTATGTATATTGCAGTTCCGGGAATCAACATTTGATTATGATATGATGATATGATTATTATTATTATTATTATTATAAATGAACTTTATTGATTGACGTCATATATAATAGTTATACGTATAATGTTGTATAAAGCAGATGGTGATTACTTATCATTGATATTTACAAAACGAAGTTGATACTGGAAGTATGAGGGATATGGTGGACATTGCTCGTGCGAATAAAGCGGATGCAACGAGAACTCCCTTTATGAAAAGAATATGGCGGCCAATTTTTTTACTGGAACGAAGCTGGAACTATTATTTTCAAACCGGAGCAATATCGACGTGTTCAGGCTTAGCTCTGGGGTAAAGTTTGTTCGAAACTTGAATACTAACTAGTTGTAACTTTCACTTAACTCGTGATTCATAATACAAACGAGAAACTGGTTCCGGTGAAGCTGTCATCGACAGCTACATACGTGGGTATGTGCGGCCATAAAGCACCGTCATGTTAGATATGATGAAAAGCACAGATTTGTCTTTCGGGAAAAATGCCTACACCTTTAGTGTATCTATAGCAATGTCAATTTCAGGAATCTCCCTTGTGCAATAAGAACTGCAGTTCAGCATTCACGACGTCTTTGGTCGAGAGGATATTGAGAAACGGCTAGGTCCAGGATCGAGGAGTAAATACGAATCACACCGTCACACCGCTTCCACCGTGACAACTCCGCCCTACATCAAGTCACCACTAGACGTCTGGCGGATAATTGGGCCTTCTAGCTGAACCCGATTAGGCCGATTTTGAATTCTCTAAGGTGTACCTTTCCTTGGGTCCTGTCCCGCCGAACCTAACTTCATAGGCTCCCATCAGCTCTTGCTTCAGCGCCGACTGCAACAGTGGCCACAGAGCTCGGTATCACTCTAGTGCTAGCGGTTTCAGTTTAAAGTGAAGAATCAAGAAAACATCTTGTAAGCAACTGTACGAGTGCACTCCGCGGATCAAAGGATGTATCGTCGTGGCCATGGATGCCTCAGCAGAGTGTATTATGAGTGAAAAATAATGTGTACAGTAACTGTACAAATTATCTACAAACATCTATCCGGCCAATGTTGTGTGTGAAGCTAATGACTTCACTGCATTTTTTCTGCCCGCAGTTCTGACCAGTAACGGAATGATACCGTCGGGTATATTGTACATTGTTACGGGTGCGCCCGGTCATTACGATCAATGCGTTCGCGCTGAAAGTCCACCCAAGGGCTCGGTAGGGAGACCGCAGTTCACCGGAAAATACTGTTCTCTCTATCTCAGTTTGCCTCCAGAGATCATTCAACAGGGCTTAAACCTCTCCATCGGCGAAGGCCATATGAATGTATGTTTCTCTCTTAAAAATCACATGCACATGTTTTGATTCTATATGTTAATATAACTTTTTCCAACGCTTTTGCAACTCTTCTATAAGTGATATGTTTTCTGATTTTTCCATGGTTTATATTATATTTCGGTCATTCACATTGGCTAGCGTTGAGACAATGCGGGTAACGTCCTAGACGAAATATTGCGAATTCCTGCCAGAGTAGCGATACTTTGATTATCTTATATCGTCATATTCAATGCATATATCAAACCCGACCTGCTTAGAGATTTTAAATCTGTTATTGTAATAAACACGCTATAAATGCATACGTTACGTCTGCACGCCAAAACAAACGAACGTCAAAAACACGTCAGCGCCCCGAGACATGAGCGAAATATGAAGGACAAATGTTGGTTGCAGTTTCTAACAATTTTGGCAATTTTACATTGCGTTGCGCCTACGAAATTTGCCAATGTGCCGTATCGCCCTCAGACTTTTGTGGGGTCACTGGACTATGACGAGGACAAAACCTCGAAGCAGTTCCTGATAGGCATCTGCATCCCATCGACGTGCAGTGCGGAAGAAGTATCGGGTATATTGAGCCATTGTAAGTATAGTGAAACAAGCTAACATAGTTTGCAATTCTTGTATGTCATGCAATAGTTAGCTAGTTGTTGCTAAATCGACTTGCCGTTCTGTTTCATCTTCGATAACATCCTGTCGCGGCCATCCCCAGGTAGGCTGGGAATTATCCTCTTGACATTTCTCGTGGTAATGCTGCCACATGGATACGTACTGGGAAATGTCTTCCGGAATGAAGCATTTGAGAGCAAAGCTGAGAAGCTGGATAGTCAATTTTCGATCTTCGCTAACTTGCACCAGACCAAATCGATGTCGACCTTTCGAATAGTTCACGAGGATATTACTATAGTATCAATGAATGTCTGGAATAAATTTAATTTAAAGACTAGTCGAATCTCACTAATGTGTTCATCCGGTATGAACACGAATGCGTATTCCTGCTCGCTAGGCCAAACAATCAGGCCAGCTCGGTTGTCTTCGTGATCGCACTGTTCGTCCCATTGTAACCAAGTGAAGCTCTTTTGGTGATTCGTTGACAGAACCTCATCGGTTTTTGCTAGATTTTTATTGTATCGGACCGATCGAGCAGCTCATCGTATCATTTATCATCATATTTCCACCTGGCAATGAGTAGTGGCAAATTGGGCGTATTTTGATTTTTAACAATTTTTTCAATAAAGTTAGTCGCTCTTTTTTTTTCGTGTTGTGTCTAGTGGCATCGAGATATGAGATTGGCATCACGGTGAAGGGCTGCAGGACCTTAAAGGACGAAGATGATCGTCCGTCTATGTACTACATCGCCATGTATGTTATGAAACGCAAATCGATCAAGCTACTATATTGATCAGTTTACGCCCTTAGCAGCATCTGTCCGGTGATTAGATGCAGGAGTCGGGGATTTATTAGATGGTTATTTAGAAGGGATTTATTAGAGGTTTATTAGATGCAGGATACCGTGTTACGCAATTGATGTAGTGTCCTACAAAGTGCGGCGGGGCGCAATCCTATTGCAGAGGTTGCCTATATCAAGGAAAGCTTTGTAAATGAGCTCAACATACACTCTTGTCAAAGGAAATTATGTTTGGGAATTATGTTGTTAGTTCAAAATTGGCTGGAGCGGCTCGCGCCAACGTTCATCTTGCAGAGGTTAGCTAATGCGGAGTGAACAATGACATGCGAAAGCAACACGGTCCAACCGGATTTAGGTTTTTTGCCCACAGCTCATTGACGATGTTTCTAACAATCGTCAGTTCCATAGAGGCTCACAGAAGTCGGAATAAGGTGAGAACGCAGTGTACAGTGATCATCATTATGCACACGAATCTTTAACGGGCGGCTCAGTGTTCACGCCAATGTTAACCTTGTGCGGTATATTTGTATTTAGGTACACCCTCATCGGTTTGATCATCTTAACCTCGGTGTCAACCTTTGCCCAAATGCGGGGGTGGTTTAACCCAGGTGAGTGAGTGCATTGCCGTTCATGCTTGTGGGTGCTACAGAAATTATCCTTCGCATTGCTCATTGTGTTGTATCGGCACGATAGTCATTTCGTGGAAAAGAATGGGGTCTCTTATACCTCCACAATGCAATAATGCATAGAATGTCTATGTGACTGCTCACTTCATCTCCGGCGTGTGCAAGATGACGATACTGCCTATGGCGCGATATCATGGTCACGAAGAATTTCGAGCGCGCGCGTCCTGTAATATGTAAAATTACGCTACGCCTGTTTTGCTTTTTTTATCTTGGGCAATAATGGTACACTAAACTGTTGTTGACCAGAGTTGATCTCGGATGGTCGAAATGAATACATTGAAGGGTCTGCTGCCAATTGCGTGACTACTATCCAGTCATGATTACGTGAAGTCTTAGCGTTGGCGTACAGAGAGAAACTACGATACGTAATCTCGACGTGCTGGGCACACTTGCCTGTCCTACCGTCATAAACAAAAAACAACTAAGTCGCTCATATATGTTGCAGGCAGCGTCGGGTGCATCTTTTCATTGGTAGCAAACAACAACTACCTTCTGGCGCCGGTGAAGGAGGATACTGCGGCGTTGGCGTTTCTCAACGGACTCAAAGCTGTGCTCGTCTTCTGGATCGTTCTCACCCATACGTACATCATGCTCGATGCATCGGCCGTGTGTAAGGCCAGCCTACCTCTTTGGATTACCACTTGATTACAATTATTTGGCTAGTTGCATATTTCTGCCGTGAGAACTGCGAGGTTGTTCAGCCGATTCCCATGACGACGTCAAAGGCCACGTCAACTCGAGGGTGATTTGGAACTCTCGTTTCCGTAAAGAATTAGATTCGGAAAGTTTGCAAATCTACAGAATCCTGTAGAATCCAATAGAGTGATGTCAGGCCTGGTCGGTGGCATTTGATGACTAAGCTGTGGTTTTAAAAAAAGCCGGCTTCGAAAGACCAGCCTAATTTAAGGCGGTAGGCGAAGATTATTGCCTTTCATCATTAATATTCCAAACCCTGGTTACCTTTAATGTTCACTATTAACAGTAGTCTCTGTTGGTGTGTGTGTGTGTGTGTTTCTCTTTCCTCAGATACATTTAAGGAAGCTTTCAGTTCCTTGAACACGTTTTTTGGTCAGATCGCCGTAAATGGGGGACTGCTTGCGGTGACGAGTTTCTTTTTTATAAGGTATTGCCACCGTTCACCATAGGCAGCATTTGAACTTTGTCGGACTGTGACAACGACACGGTCTAACAAGCGCATTGACATCATGGATATAAGGGGCATTCTACACGAATAGATAATTCCATAGGTGCTGTGTAGCTAAATTGACCAGACGTGCTGTGTAGCTAAATTGACAGACATCCATATCGAAGCATATTCGTCTTAATATGGGGAGTGTGTTATTTTCTCTGTTTTAGCCTTTAAATTGCCACAAACTGTCGCTTCTGGTCTGTGGCGCGCTTTGAATAAAGCTGCTCATGCTCCAGTGTTGACTACCATCAGCATATGAACGGTGGAAGTGGTCAAGTGTTCAATGTAGATTGCTTCGCTTTTGTACTACGAGTTCGGATTTCTATTCAGTCAATTGCGATGAGTTAGTTCCACGGAGCCCTGCTGCTAACCGCCTGTATCACAACATCATTTACTGTGTCATTATCATTATGATTATTATCATCGTGTACTCTTTCATTGAGTGAATCTATTTTTCCCTTTTTGTTTTCAATGTATGGATTTCAGCGGATTTCTCCTAATTCGTAGCCTCGCTTCACCGGTATTGCTTCCAACGCAGTCCCCTATGTGGCTCTATGTGTTAACACTAGCTCGTCGTTATATCCGGGTGATAATACCCAGCTCGTTCGTTGTTCTGTTCGCGTCAGTGGTGCGTGTCTGGGCCCACGGCCCGTTCACTGATGGCTACTTCGAGAGCGTCACTGGATCATGTGATACAAGCTGGTGGCGAGTGCTCACGTGCACAAACAACGTGGTCGCCATTCTAAACTCGGTACTGGGTAAACGTGGTTATGTTCAGGGTTAGCTGCACGACGGCAACACGAATAATGGCTAGCATACACATCTTCTGTCGACATGTGGCGACCATATTAATGGTGGCTATTACGTATATAAACATGTTATGGAGTCATTGATCGCATAACAACGAGTCGCTGACCGGCATAGCAAACATTGAACGTGTGTTTGAGAATGCCTCATTCATACGTTTCTGCTTAGTTGCGATAAAATAACGGGACTGCGGTATAGTGTAGTTAACGCTTAAGTTCGCGTTAAAGGGAATAGGATAAATGCGCGTGTAATGTCACGATGTAGTGAACAATTAGAACATCGAAGGTGATTGAAATATATACATTATGCCATCGACGTTGAGAAAATCACAGTATACAATAAGCATCGGAACATGTCACTGTAGCCACAAACAGCTTGCTAACAGCGAATGAACTCTACACATTACACTCCAGTTACAAACGATACTTTTATTGGAGAACGAATTGGAAATACAATTCGTAAACATCATGATCTGCATACATGTTTTGCGAATTTCCTCTTCAATTTTCTCATTGCCCTAAGTGAACGAACCTTGGGAGGGAGCAAGCTCCAGATTTTTGGTGGTCGGCAGACAAGGGCATGACTATTTGATTCGTCGAGCACGGTGGCGCGGCACATTCGTGTGCGCTTTGCAATCGGAGGTGACTGCCGAAGGTGCACAGGTTCGATCCCCGCCGTTGCACATTTCCATTTAGAAGGGGTTGTCCATCTCATGAAGCAATGCCGAAAGCAGTTGTGCCGGGGACGTTAAATGCTTAAGGCTGTGAATGAGCCCGAACAATTCGATTCACTGGTGACGAACGGAATTCTGAACGTGACTCGCCTGTGATCGGATCATTGCCTAACGCCTCCTCGTTTCCGCGCCGCTTGCGCCGCCCGGACGAGAAATAACGTCGTCGCTGTGCGCGAATGTCCAAGGGCTATATCTCCATGAAGAACTTCCCCGTCGAAACAATGTATTAGATCGCTTGACCCATTCTAAAAATTCGAAGGCCACAGCAGTCTCATGTACGAGTTCATCTCCGGTTCGTAAGAGAGTGAGGAGGGCATCTCCGACCCATAATCGTCTGGTAGAATGTAACGAAGAATAAGTCAATGCACCTCTTTCCGTCTGTGCTGTAAGTATCCGCTGACTCACGGGGCAGGGTACATTCGTAGAATACGTTCACACAATTTCGTAAGCAGTAGAAAATAGTGTCTACCGTCGGCGATATGAACCGTAAACGACACAGGGAGTTTATACATTGCGTTCACACAATCACACTCAACGAGTCTATCAGCGCCCGTTACATATATATATATATATATATTTTTTTTTTTCGCGCAATTTTCAGTGTTGGGTGCATCTTTGGTACGTGTCTGCTGACATCCAGTTGTATGCCATGATGACAGCCATCGCCTTCTTCATGATCAGGTAATATATGACCCATGTGTTCTGGCTGTTGAGCCAAATCGATGAGCGTATGGTATCTTCACCATTATACATGCATTGTAATACTAGTAACAGAAGCGTTCCATTTTCAAAACTATCCTGAAAACAATCATACCTGAACCATGACGGAGCATTCTACACCTTCGTGTTTGCAGACGACCTGAACGAGCGTGTGCTGTCACCGTGATATGCGTTACGATTAGCTGCCTTTGGATTGTCTATGTAACACACGCGAATAACCTATTGCCTGGAGTAGTTGCGTTCCTGGATTCGGCGTAAGTATCATCAGCTGACTATCGGCTATCTTTGCGGCCATCTTTATTAGAATATCATTATACTTTATACTGGCAATGGTACGGGGTCTATAATAATAATAATAACCGTGCACTTGGTACATTACAACTAAATGTTGTTTGAACTTACAAAGTATTAGGGAATTCCGTTCAAACTTGCCCCTCTTTAACTTCCAATAACTTTTGAACTAAATGAGTTAGAACAAAGATCTTTTGGTATGAATTAGAGGTACTCCCCAGCTTTATTCACACACCGATTCCACTCTGGGAGTTTTGAAATAGCCAAATATTTACCATTTGCATTTCCATCTATAATTTCGTTGCTTCTTTGAGTAAGTCGACGCTTGTATATAGAACCCCACCTATTGCCCTTTTTTATTCATGGAAACAACCATTGTGATGACGCGGCCCTTACTAAGCGAACTACCCTTGAATAGTAAAGGAAAGACAATTCAGACA
Source organism: Stratiolaelaps scimitus (assembly GCA_019614645.1). NCBI lineage: Eukaryota > Metazoa > Arthropoda > Arachnida > Mesostigmata > Laelapidae > Stratiolaelaps > Stratiolaelaps scimitus. The sequence continues at coordinate 4,611,739 of JABWDB010000013.1, read as the reverse complement.
GACGAACCACTCATCCGTTCGTCACAAGCATGATCACATGGGCTTAGATCAGGATGATATGGGGGTTGATGTCGATCTCCACGCCATTTATTCATAAATCCCTTCAAAAAGACGAGATATCGGGGAGCATGCGTTTTTGGTTTGCGGCTCACATTTCGTAATGGTAAACGCCCTTGATATCCAGAGCGAGTAGTATCAACACGTTTCGTCCGCATCTATCTGGCACTGTCACGACGTTGCTGCTTCACCTTGTCGGAGCCACTGTTTTGCTTGGTCCTTCTCAGGGGGTCTATGCAGGCTAACCCATGTCTCGTTTATCGACTCCGTGTGCTCTAAGCGACTGGTTTGATCTACCGTGATCCACCGCGACAAGCGCGTAGGGTCTTTCCTCCTGCAATGCCTCTCTCGGGTTGACCACTACGGCTTGACACCCCGTCCCCAACCGGGTCACTCATTATTGATTTTTCGATATATTTTACGAAAATGGCAGCGGTCACATAACCCACATTTGGTCCCTTTCAGAACATTTCAACGCTATATAAATGGCGTTCATGTGAGTAGCATAACGCACGCTGGCGATTTCGCCCTCGGAATGCTCTCTGGAGTTCTATATTTGCATGCGGGCGAGGCGCGCATTTCAACGGTGAGTTTAAGCGCAATTTTTCTCTGTTGTTTTATTCCACACTTGTTATTCGGCCAGTATTGGTCTTATTCATTGGTGAAGTCGTAACCATAACCAGAGAGAGATTCTTTCCATACAAGCCGATAGGTAAGACCTGCTAATTTTCCTGTAACCTAGTCTGATGTTGAGAGGATAACGCGTTCCGCTGTCGTACAATGGAGAATTTTCCATGTGGTTATGTGTAACTATTCATGCATCGACCAGCGCCGTTATTCCATGTCAGTAATTTCTGTATTGATGACCCCCGAAAAAGTTGCAATCAGCTAATTTGTTCGTATTGCTTCTACTAAAAATACAGTTCATGTATTTTGATGAACTTTATGTTGCAGTGGCTACGAGGTGTATCGAGCGCGATCTGTTTCACCGTTATGACTCTCATACTTCAAGGTCCTCATATGCTTCACCTGCTCCTGCCAGGTTCTCGATGGATTGAACTCATTTTTGCTGGACTTCATCGCACGCTCTGGTCCCAGGCGTGTGGCTGGCTTATACTGTTGATGGCAACGAACAATTTACGTGAGAACTAATCTTAGGCGTTTTTGCCTCGACAATTCATTTTTACACAGCAACTAATATATCTGTTGTTCGTAGTGATGCTGCGGGATCACTGATTGAGGAGTTCATCTAATATATTCGTCCTCAATCAACGTCGTGGGTAATCAACATCTTGAGAATGACGTTCATTTGGATTATTTGATGTGTACGTGCCATTTCAGGATGGCTGTCCAGTATTCTATCGGCTCATCCTCTCGTCGTTCTTGGGCGACTCTCCTTTTGCACGTATCTCGTACACTTACCGTTAATAGCCTACTTTATGGGATCGAGTACAGTTCCCGTCCAGGTCGCACATCCACAAATGGTCAGTGGGGGTTTGCGCATGCAGCTGGGAAATATTGACGATTTTTTTTCCATTCAGTTAGTTTCTACACGCCAAATAGAATATCGTGCTAAAATGCTGCTTCGCTCTTAAATACTTGAAAACTTATCTCCTTCAAAAAATTAAGCCAGCGCAATATATCAACGTATGCATAATCACTTTACCAGAAGGCGTACGGTGTAAGACGCTCATTGAGGTGATGTTATCGTTGAGTGCCATCGTTGTAGGCACACCTTTCCTCTAGGATATCCTCAATAACAACCAATAACAGACAAATGAAGCATTGTAATAGTGGCATATTGGTATACAACAGACAATTTATCAACAGATACCTATTCATTTGTTTCAGATGCGCATGGCCATTGGCAACTATGTGCTCAGTGTGTCGTTGGCTTACATTCTCCACATGCTGATCGAGGCGCCGCTATTCGATTTAGATAAGGCTTGTTTTGGATCATCGAAAGATGAGGTAAATATATGTCAACAACACACCGGTGAAGGTGCCCTGACGGTTGTGTTCTGATGACACGAAGAAAGAGAAAGTGACCTTTGCTGAAAAGACGTAACATAACCGCCAACCGTAGAAGTGAGCTATCGAAAGTCCAAGCGGTATCAAACCCAAAAAATAGCCGGATTTTGTACATTTATTGCTAGTTGACAGAGATATGTATCAGTTGCTGTTGTTGTCGTCGTTATCGACAGTGTACAGTGTAAATATTATTACTCAACATCATGCTGAGTTGATTTCATCAACTATTGTATAATAACAGAAGTCTTGCTATGACTCTTTGCCCACCATACCCTGATCACTTATCCCATTCAACTTTCGAAAAAAAGACTGCTTCCATTCACCGTATTATTTTCGCACAGTGTACTCTTAATGGTGCTCGTAGTGGAGTGCAGTTAGCGAATTCAATCTCACTTAATTTCTGCCTAAACGCTTTCAGGCAATCCCGAAGAAGCACCACTTCAGGCTGTGGTACACAAAGCAGAGAACAGTTTAGTCTGACCACAGTCTTCGGATGGGACAAGCGATGCCGTGCTCTTGTTTTTAGCATTGTTATATCATTTTGAATAAGTTCAGTAATAAGTTAGTACTCATATGTCTGCGTGGAAACGGTCATCTTATGTAAATAAAATCGTCCTGCTTATACACCACCTCTGTAATGCTGACTGGATGCTATTTTCATTTACGAAATACATATAGCTACATTAGAGATACGTTCAGGAAGTGAGCTGATTTAAATGCCTTATATGATTTCGTATTTCTCTGTCGATAAACCTATGGTGATATCTACACCTGACCAGAACGTTAGTTGATGCTACTATGCGTCTCATTGGTTTTCTATTTTTTCAATACTTTCCTTTCGGTCAAAGGTTTATGCACTAAGCAAATTGCCGATATTAAACGGAAGCGCTGTCGGTCGCCTCTGGCTACCCTCAACGTCATAAAATGTTATTATTCACTTTGTTTACAACGTATTAGTGATACTAAGTTATTATTTATTTATTATTTTGTTGATTTTAGAACATAAAGATGTTAGAGTTTCGTAGTTCTTTCTAATCGTCACCCGTTGAGCCCTGTGTGATGACTCACTTTATGATGATTAATTATAAAGTTCTAAAACATCAGCGATCTTGTCTAATTGCGATTCGCGTTGCGACCGATTGGGCCGCCGCTCGTTTCCCTTAGAAAAAGTTCGGTTCTATTGAAGGCAAAGTCGTGATCACGATATGCTATACGTAGTTGTAAAGTAAACGTACATGCATCAAAGTAGCAGCATTTAGAAGCTATATAGTGTTGTACATGTTGTCAGCGCTGCTCGTGACAAGGAGACACCAACCGGCAGGTTCTCTGATCAGTAGTCACTTGTAGTGGTCACAGGTGATTTGGATTCGACGACAACATGCTATTGGAGCCCACCTTACTGGTATGACCAGCTGAGCTCATCAGTCTCGTTCAGTGTTCAATGTCCCATTGGTAAAAATAAACAGGAGACACATATGCCTTTGTGATAATATATGTGTGTGTTGTATTATATACATCGTCGACACGCCACGCGACGACGCCCACTTGCTCGCAAGGTGTATTTAGTATTACACTTATATATGTGCGTTCATCTTTACACTGCCCCTTGTACTTGTTACATAATACAACTCGGTCGGCCGAAAGAAACGAGATATGAACATTCGAACGGCCATTTTTTCTCATATAGAACATAGCAACACTGCATGCATGACTGAAGTATCTATCGCTACAGAATATCTGATCAAAGTCGATACCACGGTGCCGCTTGACTGATCGCATGGTGGGTCACCGATATTAACCAATCATATTGATGGGCAATGTAACCGTTGGGATTGCTGGCAGTGCGGATGTACACGGATGAGAACGTACGAGGTGGGGGTCAATATATTTTTCATATACTTCTGTTTCTCTCACTAGTCCCTGGCTGAATTTTAGGTGTCTCGAATTAGATGACATTTGAACACCTACCTGGCGAACTTAGATCTCAAATAGCTCGTAAAGAAAATCCGCTCGAATCACTTCTTATTGCGAATTGATCTACGAACCGAAAGCTGTATTTGTTACAGCTTCTGACAAGTACAGCTGTCCGTTGGTCAGCGGCGTATATGTATATATCGCGAGCGGGCTGCTGCCCACTCGCATAGCTGGTGTAATAGTCAAGCTGGGAATATGATTCGTTTACTCACGTTACAGGCAGCATACGATGGCATCGTTTTGGAAATACGATTTCAAGTCCGACACGCTGTTGTACTATCACCTTGCTTGCGGTACAAGATTCGAAGCAGGATTTAGCAGCCGTGCAAATCGGCACATAAAATGACCGCTGGTTTTCGGATGGTGTCGTTGTTGTTTTGGTTACAGCTCGGTCGTTTGGTTACAGCTCGGTCGACAGAAGTTCATGCTGCGTTCGGGCACGATGTTAAGGTCGATTGGCAAGGTTTTGCTAATTTCGTCGAGCGAAAGGTCAAAGGTACACTGGCCCTCGACACTGTTATGAGTGCGCATGATATGACAACTGACTGTTTCGCTGCGCTGACGATGCTGCTTAAAGGAACGCGTAACGGAAACGTTTGGTCTCTCGAATCCAAGTTCGAATTTTATGGTCGAACTGTTAAATGAAGCCACATAGGTGTCCACTATTCTCGAAAAAAACACGAGGTTGGCTCTAGGGAGGATTGTCGTGCTTCTGAGTCCACGGAAATAGTTAAATGGAAAAAACATGGCAAAACATAGCTAGGCATTATGATCTAAATGGTTAATCATTTTCTAGATTTGTCATCTACATGAAGTTTTCAACAGAGTGAAAACGGTCTTCATTTAAAATTCAGCATTACGCAACGACATTGGGTCAAGCCGTGTAATTAAATCAGTGCGGTTATCGCGCGGAGTGTTTTTAGGTTCTATTTATTTTCAGCGTGATGCGGGTGCCTGGGCGACTTTCGCCCAAGGGTCTAGAGGATCTGGTTGGGATAAGCTGGGTTAAAATGCCGAGAAATGTCATCAACGAGAAACGCGCTAAGCGTTACCGCACCTAGTTACCATAGGCTTTAGTTTAGTGGCCTCGATAATTACCTTGTTTTTTTTTGCGTGACTTTTCTCCCAGTGGCAATAGTTTGATCCAAATTCGCTTTTTGAAGTCTGTTGCTCGCAATGGTCCTTCCTTTTGCAGGGCCTCTCACTCGCTGTGCAATGCCACCGACTCCTTCGGGACCGTGACGGCCTCGGCCTGATACCCTGTCCCCGATTGCGTTACTAATTATTGTATATATGTATAAGACTCACAATAATACATTATTGTATTGATGCTTGATCTACGGAATGGTTGGATTCGTTTCAGACTTGAATTACTAAGCCTTACATTCCACGAAGACAGTGCCTGTCAGATTGCTCTATCCGGAGGACTTCTCCCTATAGCAAGCACCTTTAGCGTCAAGTATGAGCTGGTGTTGGGCATTGCCTCATATCAAAGTTGCTCAAACACTATTCCGGCACTATCACCGCTGGCGCGCAGCGGGGCTTCAGTTCGAGTCACGTTCTAATCAACAACAACAGCAACAACAATGACAAGCTACCAATGATCAGCGTCCTCAACTGTGCAAGTGTTTACATCAGTATTTGATATCTCTGTGCGAAATTAACAGAAGTGCCTCCAATCAACTCTCTGTACACTGTTTCATTTATATCTACCACCATGCCACCCGCGACAGCTGTGGCGTGGAAAGCCCTCGCGCCAATATCGCTGCGTATATCTTGCTATATATATATCTTGCGTATATACTGCTAGTGTAGAGTGCCAATGAATATATAATATATATTTGTTTATAGAGAAGTGCAAACAAGCAGACTCGCAACAAACAAGCACCATTCAAGGAAATCAAGCCTTACTCACTAGGCTTAGTACAAGTTCTATCTCTGAAATTTAAAGATTCAGTAAAAGCATTATTGGGTGCCTGATACATGCCTCGTGACGAATTCGTTGCGTTCGCGATACGTTGGAGATACGTAAGCATCGGAGACACCTTCAGCCAGATTTCCTGTAGTATGCTTTCGTTGCCTGATGAAGATTCATGGCTGTACATCTCTCGGTTGTTGACTTGTTCTTTTGCATTCACGTTAACAAAATTGGTCTCATACTACTCGAGGGTTCGAGCGAGTTTCGCCTGTGGGCATAGACTTCTATCGATGTCGACAGCGTCTCTGCAACCACTGTATGTCGGTGTCATTTACGTAATGATTCTGGCCCGCTGATTATCCAACTAATGATGGCCCTGCTCTGCGATCACTGTGTTTGGTATCGTAGTTGGTGTACAGGCGCTCAGACCGTTATACGACAATCTCTTCGAGACAATTACCGAATCATGCTCCGCTAATTTTTGGAGAGCATTTACCGATGCCAACAACTTTGGAACAACCCATAATATGATGCTGCTTGTATGAGAAATCAATCAAGTAGGAGTTCATTCATTGTATTGGGGTAAACACTGCTCTGAACACGAGATCTATATATATATATATATATATATAATTACACTCGAATTAATTGGAGAACATTGTGAGGCTCCCAGAAATAAAGTCGTATACAATGATCTCGCCAGTGGCTATAAGTAAAAAAGTGGAAATACACCGCTGCGTTGCAAGGCAGAGAAATAACTACCAGCTATAATTTAGGGGCATATTTGAAACTCCCCTAAATTATAGACATTTGTACAATAATAAATATATATATATATATATATATCAAACACCCCGGATTTCCAGAGCTGGTTCTATTTCTGGGAGTCTTCGTCGTGATTACGGCTATCGGCTTGCTCATGATCAGGTAATTGTGGTAAATACAGCAGCTATGGACGAATCCATAAGCGAGGATCTGTTATCTATTTATCCATCCGCAAACGTGAGTCGACGTAAATCCACGAATCTATAGAGGAACTACAATAAGGCATAGCTTTCTTACTCGAATTTTTTTCTTGGATCCACGGCATGTGAAAGGGGCGGAAAGGCTTATAGAGATTTCTGGACCAAATGAAAAAACATAAGGAAACCGGTAAAAAAATCAATGTATGTATAATACACATACATATTTTATATTATGCTAAAAATTCGACAAATCTTATTAAAGTTATCAAAATTGTGCCTCATGAAAATGTATAAATATTAATTAAAAACTTATCTTAATGTAATTATTTTTGCTCGTTTGTGGGGTACAATTTTCTATAAATAAAATATGTATAACTACATACGTAGATATCGTACAGTTAATTATAATTAAATTTTAGTGTATTAACTGAAAGAGCATATATATGCACGTTTAATGCATTTCGTCATGTAAATATATGCTAAATATATTACACCTCTCAGTTCCAATAGCCACCCTTGGTAGGTTCTTGCTCGTGCATTTGAACATGGCCTATGCCTTAGTCCCCGTTCAACCGCATCTGCAAATGTATAATAGCAATACACAATGTATTCATTCATAAGTTTCGTAGGCCAGGAAAATTGGTTCAGGCGAATGTACACTCGACACGGGACTCAGATTATCGCGTACATTAGGCGAATATTCGCCGAACTTTATAAAATACAACTGTGCGCGCTTGTTCGTTGCATTTATGCTACGGTGCCTACTTTTAGAAAGTCTCAGATGCACTTAGCTGTAATGTACGCCAGGAATATTACGCACCTTGGAGCCTTTTATAATTTGACTACTGTTTGGAGCCGTTTAGAACCTCGACATGCGTCTTACAATGGCGAGTCTAACAAACACCTTTAGCTACCGTGAATGTTAAGTGATTCATTCAACTTAATAATAGTAATAATCCTAAAATTAAACTTAATAATCCTAAAAATGTTGTCATACGTTACATTATTGAACGAAATTGATTTTCATTTACGCTGCCATTACGACACCTGGCTAAATGCATAAACACGTAATCAATGTATTTGATATCTCTATCGCTCTTCTCAGGCATTATGGGGCGTACACGAGCCGCATACATTGAGAGGATTCATGAACCGAACTCTTGTCTCTGGCAGTGCCCACAAGGCACATTGTATCAACAAGTAAACTCATTAGGGCCGTATAAATGTGGTAATGCCACATTATTGCATGTTTTCGTGGGTCCGTTTCGTCAAAACGGACCGCAATGAATGAAGCCCTATTTCGCGTTGAGCGAATTTTTCAGTTGCATTATATAGACTAGCTCAGCGGCCACCTAGATCTACACAAATCTATTTAAAAAATCTGACATAGCATCTGGCAGTAATGCTACCACCAGCTGTACCTCTGTTTAATAATCAACAAATCGTTGAGTTACTGATGACAAATTACTTTCTTTCAGCTGGATCACCAATCTTCGTCTGTTGGGTCTTTTTTTCTGTCAGAATACATCCACTTCGTCAGAAGTGGTGGAAGACACCAGTCAGTTTATCAGCAACAAAATCTAACCATTGATCACCGAATTATTATTATTATTATGATTATTATCTTTCTATTTTTACCGGGCATTCGAATGGTTTTCAGCTTCGTTTGTGGCGCTTAGCTGCATTTCGTCATTGAGGCACCGGTTGCACTTCACATACGGTTGCAAATAACAGTCTATGTTGAACTCATTTAGTGAATAACCCTCATTCAACTCATTCATAGCATAGTGTACTTGGGGGCGTGGGTGTGGCTGATACTACTACTGGCCAAAAAATAAATTTAATGAGATTTCGTTTTGACGATTAGTTTCTGCGCCGTAATACTGTAACGTGCTAAATATATTGTTGATTGTGTGCCAGGCCTTGCAACAACAAAAAGACACCCTTAGAGATCACTGAAAACTTTAGCTGGATAACAAACATTCTAAATTCATTGCGAAGTCGGAATAAATACTAGATAGATATTTGTTAAATAAACTACTTTATTAAAAATTTGGGAATAAAATATGTGAGAGCTTCAGGCTTTCCGCTGAGATTGCAATTGGTGCATCGAGGCGGCGTTTGATTCTATGCGATTGATGGCGTCCACATTTTTTTCCAATGACGTCGATTGAGCTCTGAGACATCGTCCATCACCGATTTTAGCCAGGTGCACAGGTGTGAATAAGGGCACAATGCGGTTGACGCTGATCAGCAGCAGCGGCTTCTGCTGTGATGGCAGGCAAAACAGAATATACTGAAATCAGCTCTTGGGATTCGCTGCCGTTCAAAAAAATAGATCGTCGTCTAATACCGTCTTTTTTTATAACTCAAGTTGGTGTATATGGCGCACGGCGCAAACGGGTGTGTGTGCAGATTCTTGAGCCCATGACTTACATCGGAGTACAGGATACATTCACTGACGAATCAAAATCGAAAACGAGTCACCAGTGTCGAAGAGAGGGAGGCGCTCATCCGTCAACTGGAACAGGGATGAGGTGTCTCTTTAACGCCCTGCTAAAGTTCTAGTTTTAACTCTAGAGCAAGTTACACAAGCTAAACAACTTTCGTTGTTTTCAATTTGCCATTGGATTTTTTTTAAAAGATGTCCACTAATGCCATCATCCTATGTGTTCTCCATATGTGAAAAGTTGTTCAACCGTTTATCTTCCTTATGATCTTATCGATTGATTGACTGCTGCGTTGACTACAACGGTTCGACCAAGGAACATGACGACCGGTTGGGACCGAGAAGTATTTCGAACCGGGCTTGCGTCTCTCTCCCATTCTAATTAGAGAGTTTTGTCCTGACAACACTAGAGACGCATACGAGTTCGTGCTTCTGCTCGACGTCGCAAAACACCATGGTTGAACTTGGCCGATTGTGGTGGCCGGTTAGGAACGCGTACAGCCCAATTATTTTCTCGACCTATTTTAGCTATTGCGTAACCTATGTGTATCAGGTCTCGGGAGAAGAAATTATTATTCCCAAGCATCTTTTTCCAAACCTTGCATCATCGAATATCAACGAGATCAGATGGTGACAAAACACATTCGGATATCTTTTTCGTAGCTGTGTGGAAGAGTCTCATACGTCGCCGATGCCAACGCCATTCGTCACCCGCACTGGCCAAGGGCGCTATTCTATACAGAATTAAATATAACATCGTCCGAACCATATAATAGAAGCCGAACGTTTTATATATGCAGGGATTTTTTCAGACTTGACCTCCTCAGCGAATTTCAGTAAAAAAAAAAAAAATAGAAAACGTCAGAAGATTGGGGTTTTCCATATTCGCTATCAGGGGAATATATGTAGGCATACATCTGAGCTTGAGTCTTCGCCAGTAGACTGCACGTCACGAACACAATATTCGAACAGCAGCTATCACCACGGGCATGATCCCACGTAGTATCATGTAGCGGCTGCTAATTCTGCTGAATAGATCAGTATACTATCGTTAAACCGTTACCGAAATCGGCGTTCTGTTTGTCTGAACGCCTCAATGATCAGGTGTTGATTTTAGTAGAAATAGCAAATGTAAATTCGCTATTTGCTAGCGTGCCTATTTAACTATCAACTTTGGTCACATTGGCCGGGCGTCTCGGCTAAGACGCCCACGCCTCTGATCCTCGAATCAAACGGTGATCAGGAAACATAGATCGTTTGCAGTGAGAAAATCCCGCTCGGTTGTTGCTGCGCGTAGAGGACGCTCCAACTTGATGCGTCCTACGTATTCCTTCGCGTTGATCGTCCACACAGAAGACTGGACAGCATCTTGGTATCAATGTCAATGGTTGATTGTTTTAAAAACGTATCAGAAAAATGTGTTTGGACAGTGTTCATAGGATATTTGATATTCGTTGCAACGTGAGTCGACCGAATGTTTTTGCTCAAGTTCCTATACTAGTCTCTAAACATATTCCATTTATAGCCAATCGATCATTTGACTTGTTGGGACAATGAGCTCGAGAACGCATTCAGCACGAATTGTCTGTTATTCATTATTTGTCGTTTCACATACAAGTAACAAGTTTACGTGGGCGTAAACTCGTCAATCATATTTTCTTAACCATCGTCTTAGTTCGTTCTTACAGTGCGAAATATTCTAATATTCGGTTTTAATCAAATAAATGAAACAGATACACAGATGTTTTCCTCCTTTTAGAATCGAATCAAAGTTGTTGACGCAACCTTTCTCTGATAGCACATCCCACAAGGCCGGGTAGGCTAAGCGGAGCCGTGTACGGAGGATATACACAACAGCAAAATCTCCATCCGATTTTCATGGATTAAGGGCTAATTCGTTTACGAATAAGTGAAATGTCGCCAGTTATCGTAAGTTGAAACCGTTGTTGAAAGGATCGAAGCGGACTCATTCATAGCATTTGTTCCAGTTCCCCGAGCGAACGCCGTAGCACAATCGGCAATCAACTAACGGCTGTGTACATCTTCCTTGTATATTTAAAGATCTCACACTAACATGGGCTGAAATTGCAACTATATATATGTATACAGGTTGGTAAAGTCTCTAAACTCGTTTCACTGGTTATGTATTATATCATATGTTATATATTATACTGCGGCAAGCGTAAGGTCAAGGAGTTCTGACATCTCTCGATGTTCTCGTCTCCATCGGGCGCCCATGACAAACTGTGGATATGTACCGGTGCCCTGCCGTGTCCAGAATTGACTGCCTCTGTAGCTATTTGCTATATACTTGGTACCATGATCGATTTGTGGCTGCTTGCACTGGCCAGCCCTCGGCAACGCGTTAACCGTCGTCCCCGGATCAAGGGTGCGATTGCACCGCTCATCAGACACAAGTTCGAAATTGCCAGTAACAGACAATATTCGAAATAACATGCTCTTCTAAGTGAAAACGATCAACGATATGCAAAATGGTCTAGTATGGCTACTTCGATGTAAACGCAGGTATCCTTTTGTCGACTCAATGTTGAATAATTGGCGAATATATGTGGACAAATGTCCAAGAAGTGCTTCCACATATATATATATATATATATATAAACACACACACACACACACATACCACGGGTACTCACTCAGCATTAGCCGTTTACGTCAGTGCACTTCCCCTGTGATTCACTCGGATAACAATAATAATAAAACTATAGTATACTAGTAATAATAGCGGCCGCTAACTTGCCTGTTTTAGGAAATCACTGAGTCATTCTCGACGATTCGGGTTCACATAAGTACAATATGTATCCTGTTTATCCGGCCGTATTCGCCGCAATAACTCTGACAATTGTATGATTTAGTGGCGAAACCATCCCGGCTGATATCGCCGCTTCAGGGAGCATAAACAATATTCAACGAATGGTTTAACGTCTAGTGGCCAATATTGTTATTACCGTCGAGGAATTCTGTAACCGTGCACTATCAACACATTTGCAAGTGACTATAAAATGAAATTCGCGCTTTGGAGACTGTTGGGTAAGGAGGAAATAGACATTACACATGTATCTAGTTGATTGCAACAAAACACAACGAGAGTCTAGCATACGCATGCTTGGAGTATCAAATTGATCAGATACAAGTGGCGACATCGTCAAGATACGATTCTCGTATTTTATCTAGGAGAATCATTCGTGTCTATCGAACTCCGTTTCCCACGGACCAAACGAAATAACAATAAGTTATAACATAACGCGCTAACAGCGTTCGCACCGTGACGAGACGGTGAAAATTATTTTAGATCTATATTATATATAACCTGAATAATGCTCCCCCCTCCCTCTAAAGGGTGTGTAAATAAAACAAAAATTTCAGCGTTCTACTGCTACTGTGAGCACTAGTTTAGGACCGGTTCTCTTTGGGCTAGCCTGAGTAAAGGGCTGGCAGGGTCATTTTGCGTTGCAGCTAGAATTCTCCATTTTTAGACCTGCTTGGTGCACAACCTAGGTGAATCGGCGGGAATCAGATGGAAACCTAGATGAGTCGACGTGTGATCGTAGCATTTTAATCTCTATGCAATGGATATCTGGATCAGCTGCAACGGCAATACGTTCCCCTGTTTTCAACAAGGAGTAGCTTGAGAAATACGAGGCACTGTGTTGTGCCGACACTGATGGTTTTAATACTAATTCCCTCGGTACAGCTCAGAGTTCCCTCAAACATTTCTCGGCTTCAATCAGCAGTGCAGAGGATGACAGGACAGCCGAGAGGAACGCATGTAATCACTGCGCAAACATCATTAACAAACTCGGCAGCTTCGCATCGATCTATAGCTCTGTTTTAACGGTAACGTAATCGTCACCGGAAGGCAGCACAAATCGGAACAGCGCCGTAATCGAGGGTTTCCACCAAAGCTTCGGCTCGTCCATTCGCACTGATCCAACTATTTATATAGCAGCCGCGGCGATTAATCGCTAGATAACGCTGCCACTGTGGCTGAGGGAACCAAAAAAATACCAGAAATCTCTGCCCCACGAGGTGATGCATTACTGGCTGCACTCGGAGAATTAGATAATCGCTATTGCCGGTCATGTGCATTGATGGTGCTGTTGCACGAACATGAACAGTGAACAGCAACCAACTGCTCGACTGCCTTTTATTTTACGTTGAGCATTGAACAACGTTTCTCCGAAGGAGGATTTCGTACAGCAAATGGGCACTTTCGTGTATTAGTATCGGTCGACATTTATTTTCCACAAAATGAGCCATATTTGTCGTTGATCAGAAGTTAAAAAGTCGCTGGATTCTGTGATGTAGCAGGGCATACGCTGTCACATCGAAATTGGCGAGCCACCAACTATCAGCATGGAGACTGTCGTCAGAGTTCTTCTCGGAGGCAAGACGAGGCAGACCAATCAGGATCTGATGACGCTACGGATTGCATCCGATTTGGCCTTGTAATGGCCACGTGTCTAAACACGTGTGTATGATCATACTAGAATGGTGCAAAACGGCTGCACAATCAGTGTTATCATCGGATATTCATACAATATACCAAGCGATTGAGCAGCACTGGTTAGCATACAGGTGCTGAAAGCGACAACAACTCTTCTTGTGTTAAGGGCTAATGATACATGGGGACACTTGAGCACTCCGGTGCAAACGGACTCCAATATATGTATAATAGTAGTGGTTCTTATGTCAACCACCCCCGGTTACGCGGTAGCGCGTGCGGAGCGGGCCAAGCTATGGAAATACGCTGCACTCCAGGTAACCCACATCTTGCCCCCTTTGCTTTTGAGACCTTAGGCGGGCACGGCCCTCTCACTGCGAACTTCCTCGAAGGGGTCTACCATTAGCTGATCCGCGCCACCAGGGACAAGCGCGCAGGATCCTTCCTTGAACATGGGTATCCATATCCGTCACAAACGGTCCAACATGTTCCACTCGTGGTGTGACTTATTAGAACATAGGTCGGGTGGCTTCAGACATTCGGTCCGATACAACGACCAGGCTCCGGATGTGAATTATTCCTCAATAACTCACCGTTGCAGTGTCAAAGGCAAGGTGATAAGCGATCACAGTCGAGAGGGGACTCTTGGATGCTCGGTATGATCTTCAGCTGCGATGTGGTGTAGAGAGGCGCAATGCTACTATTGGCTATGCCAATAGGTTGGTGTTTTCAGAACGGATATCCCGTACTGGACGCAATATACATGTTGTGCAATCAAGCTATTGACTTCATTAACCAAAAAAAAAAATGACAAATATATTTTCTTATATGTATATATATCCATATTTTTTCTAAAATGCTACAACTATGAGCTTCGAACGTTCACACCACCATCATGGTCCTCACTCTCGAGCCCAAGGCTCGCGGGAGAAGGCCATGATATCATAGATCACTGCGGTTTGGTTTTCTGACTAGAATTTGACTGATATGAAAACAAATAACTAAATATCTAGTTTCACACTTTGCAGAAATGAAAACGTTGCCACAATTCTTATGTATATACCATGGCACATTTGAGACGTGCTTAAGCCATTGATATTAAACTATATATATATATATATATATGATAAATGTTGGCTGAGAGTCAACCCGAAAAGTTTAGTTGTATATATAATATATATATATATATATATTTTATGCAAACAGAATAAGTATTCCGTATAGGTAGAGAACTTTAGAATGTTAACAGCGCTGAACAGGCTTTACGGTTTCAATACAGGTTGAATTCTATTGAGACCTATTAGGATTTGATCGCAAACCCAGCTTTTTTTTTATTTTTGAGCTGACCCTCAGCTGTTCCCCTATCTGACAGGCCTCAGCTCTTAACCTTTTAGGTATTACTATGAGGACCTGTCGGGGCCACCATTGCTTATTCTCTACCTTAGTCGTACCTGGCGAGAATCTTCAGATAAAGAAAGATGATAAAGAACTCCAAAGATTCTACGCGTCTGACAGGACTTGAACTGACATTTGAACGCAAACCCAGCTTGAACTGACATTTAGTATAGAACCTATGGTGGCTGCTAACTCGGCTAAAATGCGCACCTGATATGTCCTTAGTCCGATATACACTCAGAAATCATAGATATTAATGATATCCTTCTTCCTGAAACCTTGTTGTCGATCAGACACAAGATTAAGCGGAGCGACAGAATCCTTAATTTGATGAAGAGTATTATTTTCAACTGTCGGAAACATTATTTCAAATACTTTACAACGAAGGGAATAGATAGAGAAGAGAGTCAATATTTATAATATAACATTGTTACTTGTCACTCCATTGAAATGCTACTACTTGTCAGTGCTGCGATGGGGAACTCTGGGGAACGATTGCAATTGAGCAAGCATGCATCAACCTACCGTGGTCTAATAGGTCTCTTGCTCTGCTTGGCTCACAATGGTTAAACATTAACTCTTGGATTAACCCTGTACACGGAGGAGTGGGTGGCAAATTCGCTTGAGGGAAATTTTCGTTATTTTTGCGACTGCTTAAGGTTTGCTTGGTCAGTTATGACGAGACCCTAAAACGCTTGGCATTGGAAGCTCTGTGTGTCTGTGTGTCAACTCTGTAGTCCGGTTTGCTTAGAGCCAACTCTATGGAGGAAGTCGAATAAGCTGGACGAGTTACGCTTGAACATCAGTCAATAGTTCATAGCTGGAGGTTGGCATCTTAGTGAATGATTTGAAAATCGAGATGCTGAGCTCGACGAGGCCTGCTCTGTCTGTGGCCGATGTTGATCCAACGTGACAAAGTCCATTGAATACCCATTTACAGACATGGTATGAGTGGTTGTCCTTCCGGCTCATTTCGGTAACCTATCCGATATGTTATTAATTTTCTTCCTTGTAGTATTTGTATTATAGTACAGCGCAACGGAGACACCAGGTTTCCTATGGCTTCAAATCCTCGGCGCTGGCTCTAGGACGACTCGCTGAGCAACTAAGAGAGTCGGAAGTGCATGGGCTCAGATCACGGAAATAGTCGCACGTGGATATCAGAAAGCAAAAACGCTTATTGGATCTCGAGCAGATCGATCGGGAACGGTACCAACGGCGATGATATGGTGGTCGAACGAACGCATCAAGCGCAGAACACCGCCTCTCTTAGTAATACAACGACGAGGATACTTTATCAAGCTAGAACTTGTTCGTAGAAGTAGACAAGTAGAACTAGAAATGGCTGCAGCGTAATTGTCAACCGGCAATACCGACCCGTATTGCAAGCCGTGATTCACTGTGGACTTTACCAGATTAAAAGGTAGCTATGTAAAAAAAACTTTGACAGGACTCCCCAGAAAAAAATAGCCCCTAAGCTATCCATCTTCTATATATATATATATATATATATATATATATATATATATATATGAAAGTACTTGTTTATTCTTGTGAAGGGGCTAAGCAAATGCGTCATAAATAGCTATGGATGTTCTTTACGCTTCAGATTTCTGAAGGTTGTCGATGTTTAGACGTTTCTAAAGCGTTTGATGGTTATGACCTACTATATAGTTACATCTGTCCCATTCCGTGATAACTGTCACTCGCGAATCGCAGCACGTCAAAGATTCCGGTTCGCATTGTGAAGAACAGGCCACGAGACCACGAATTTCTTTACTTTCACCTATCGCCGCTAACATCACCGCTTTTATCGCGCCTAGATGATTCATGATTTACCACGAACTGTGCCGTAGCTGATCGGTGTTCAGTGCACGAGACGATCAGAAAAATATGGAAAGTACGCAACAAGATACTGGTGAACATACAATAGACAGATACCCAGAACTGCGCCATCCGTTATCGACCCCCATTTAACGGTAGCTACTAATTTAACTCATTTTTTCATCTTCTTGTGGTACCGTACCATTGAGTCCAGATGGGTGAGAGGTGGAGGCGTTGCTGGGGGCTGTCAGCAGTACGGAAGTGCATCTATCTCACGGCCTGCGAAGCTTACACAAGTCGCGGACCGCTTTGACACTGCTGTGGGCTGCTATGTCATTGACCACTGCTGTGGGCCACCGGCCAGTGCTGCGGGGCGAGCTTCAACCAAGGAGACATTGTGTCCGGCGAGACGGGCCGCGACAGGCGTAAGGGCGGATGTGCTCCGTTCTCTCGCCGATCGCGCGGAAGGATTCATCACGGCAAGGGTACGGCGAGGGAAACGGGCCTTCAGCGGTTCGAAGGATAGTTTCGCATTCAAACGACCTCACCGACAGAAATTTTTCATTTCACTTCATGCTGAGGCACACCTAGGAATTCACAACAAGGTAGATCTTCGAGCTTAGCTCCGTTGACTGGACACCAAGCTTGTCGACTGCCTCAGTTCGTGCTTGATGTCTTGATTGACCAGAAGCGCACAAAGTCGCCAGCCGCTCTTCTCCGAGAGCGTCGTTCACACGGTGAAGAACTGGTGCGCGATATTTTATTGTTTAATTTCGGTCGACAACACGCGAACCATGAAAGGTAGGCGTTTCCATGCGGTGTTGTGTGTCTTCATTATGGCAGAGTGCCAGGCTGGTGTGCACGGGACGATAAAGGACCTTTGGAGTGACTTGAAAGATGTGGAGAAGTTCGTGATGCGGAAGGCTCTACCTTTGATGCAGGATGCTATTATCAATGTGGACATCGCACCCGAATGTTCCGGCGCAATGTTCAAGCTGTTGCAAGGCGCTCGTGAGCAGAAGGCATGGGCTCTAAAATGTAAGTGCTATATATATATATATATATATATATGCAACTAATACCATATATCTATATATATGGTATTGGTTACATACGATAGAATTTATCTTCTTCTATTTTATAGCATCGTCTATAAATATGATACTTGACAATAGCCTGGTGTAGTGTTGAGGTTCGTTCCTTTGACGCGTACAAATGGGGGACAGCAACTAATCAATAGAGGGTCTTGTTTGGAGAACTTATAAATCTGCAAACGTGTATGTTGTAGCATGATTAGTAGTGGAAGTTGATCTCAGATTATTCGTTAGCGAGAAAGAGAAACCAACAGGAGAGGCAAGCGGGTTCGTTGTGTATAGCAATTCAAGGCGAATATGTGAAGATACACGTATGCGACAGCATTTGCCTAGGCCCTAATAACAAAACTCGAGGTTAATTGTTGGCTAATTGTTTGAAGTTAAATGAACACGTCGACAGTGAGACGACACACAATCGACCCCAGCGCTTAGAGTCCGGCGAATGGTTGGATTAGCCCCGATGAGGCGCGGACTGTCAATTGAATCCGTATTAGCGTGCATGTCACATATTCTTTTTGCGGAATACGACTTCATCTATTTCAATATTAAAGCTGAAAGCATATCCACCCAGAGGGTAAGTCTAACCATTGGACAAACCTTACCGCAAGTTTTCTCTGCTTGACAGTTTTGACGAGTAATGGTGGTATTCCGGCCGCCTTCTTGTACTTCGGTACAGGATCATTGGGTCACTACGGTCAATGCGTGCACTCGAAATACATTCCACCCACGGAAGGTGATCCGGAGTCAGCGTTCACGGGGAAGTTCTGCTCAATGTACCTTTCAGGACCACCGTATCTCTATGAATATGGACTCAACCTCACTATCGCGAACGGAGATATCCCCGTGAGTATTTTGACAGAGTGGGAAGAAACTTCTGTTTTGGAGAATGCTGGAGAAGTGTTAGCAAGTTTGGCAAATCATTCTGCTGTCATGCCAGACGTCGAGGTCAACGACGAACAAATTGTAGATTTGCGCCCTTCAAAATTTTCTTGGTAATGACCGATGTTGTAATTGCATTTATCAACAACCGACTTCATGGTAGCCTTACGTAGACTTAAAAGTACTAACTAAAAACAGAAAGCTTGCTATGATCTGCGAACAATTACATACGTTTGCTAATTCAAACCTTAAATCCTTGTAATAAACAACATCATTCCTTTAGTCCAGACTGACATCAGGAATCCAGCAAACACAACCCCATTATACCCGGCCGGTTGCATCGTATTATTGAAATGAACATTCAGTAGTGAGCTATCTCGCCTTTCGACAGACAGGAAGACACACATCAGCACGCAACCAATGTAAATATATAATCACTTTTTTCCGGCAATACTACATATGTCATAAAACCTACAAAGAAATTATTACATATCAAAACGGCGAATGGCGCGCACGGCTCATTGGCGCTCTTCTCGTGATTATCGTTTGGGCGACCACGAAGGAGCCGTAGTGTGAGCACGCAAAAGGTTGTTGTTAGGTGAACGATTTGGATAAGGATCACTGCAGCGCGCGCTGTCACAAATACAGTTTGGACGAAGTCAGAAGCGACAGCACTAGTAGCAAGGCGCAGGGGGACACCCCATAGCGGGCCTCGCCTTCCTTATTTCTGGGTCTCGTTAGAAGAGATTACCACGTCAGAGGTTTGAATGGCTATAGTTACAGGCTGTAGACAAAGAACGCAGGGAGTCACTGAGGTAGACAATACCGTTTCGTCATCCGTGGACAGTAACAATTCCGTTTGACCAATATACGGCCGTGACAGCGGCGGCGCCAGCATCAGCAGCGGCAGCAGGGGTTTAAAGCAGATGAGGGATAGAGTATTGATATGCTTAATATTGGGAGGGTATCTGTAGAATCCGCTCCCCCTCGCGATTCTCACGACGGAGTCTGGTCGGAAGTGATTGTTTCAACTGTTTCGGGTGGTGGTTTCTCGATTTTTCCAGTTCTCGAACTCTCGATGCGTGGCAGGACCGAGATTTGCAGATATTATTCAGTTTTCCATGATGATTGCATTACTATTATCTATTTTACATCGTCGTACTTCTGTGGAAATCTACAACGAAACGATAGCGGTTTGTCAGTTCGAAGGGTTCTGCGGGCGATGATTGTGAATGCCGGAGGGTGTATGGACATCGTCATATCATTAGTCACAATGAAACACAAAAAAAAAGCTAGACGGCCACAAACACGCGATGGGGTCGAGTGGTCGACCAGACGTCTCGGGTTCGAGTTCTAACTGTGGCGTTTTATGATCACTCTGAAATCATTCGAGAGCACACAGTGACCCTTCATCGATGTCAATATCGCACACCCGCAACTGTAGCCTATTCAACCCGGCCCTGAACACGTCACCGGCGATTGGCCTTTAAAGTGCCTATCGGTGCAAGAATGCTTAGCGCCCTGCAGCCATGAGTGCACCTGTTATTACTGTATTGTACACATTATACACATTGTGTCTCAATTTTCTGCTAAACTAAAAGCGTACATACTCACTCAATATCTTAAATTGGCTTCTTAATTTCATTTTCCATGCATGATATTTTATTTATAAAAAAGAGTCGACCCACGAGAATCAACTGATCATGCCCAGCTCACAAAATAGCGATTGACCGAAATGTTATGATTTTGATCCACGTGATCCGATTTGGTGTTGTTTTTCTATTTCACAGAATACGTCATTGCAATAATTTGAATATTGCCTGAATATTTGATCTCTTTCTAGTCCGACACAGATCTGCCAAAAACGCTGGACACAGAGTATCTCTCTATGAGGATGCGATTCGGTCTATGCCTCCCATCGACGTGTGCTAGCGAGGAAGTAACCGCTCTTCTAACGCGTCGTGAGTACCAGCAGATAGTGTACTGGCTGATTAGTGTATTCAGTCGACGATTTAGTGGTCATGGAGAACACATGCATTTTTTCTGCGGTGTAACATATCCGATGCAACACGAAAAAGCAAATTTAATAATTCGATGAAACGGGATTGCATGGATAGGACGAATCAATTGTTTGTTCTCATGGTCGAACACCCTGCTATATATATATATATATATATATATATATATATATATAATATGTGATAACATATATTTAAACATACAATAAATAGGAATTATTTCTAGGGATTATTGGCGGGCGGGATTAGGTGGCATCGGGGCTGAGACCGACATTGTTCCGAGGAAGGCGACGGCATATAATATGCAAATACACGCATTTCTTGTGTACACCCCTTAACAAGGGTGATGTCAATATTATAACTGAATAATCGAAGAGATTTTTCCTGACGGATATCAAATCACTATAAGGTTCTACTTGATATAATTACGAACCAACAATGAATTTCTGGCTGAAGCAGCCTTCGAGCTCAGGAAAATGTTTTCGACCATCTGATATGATACCTGCGCTATCACCCGACCTTATCCATATCTTGTCTTCCAGTGGTAAGCAAGTATGAGCTTCAGCTCGAGGTTCGAGGATGCCGAACCCTGGCAGATGAGGACAAACGATCAGCCATTTATTACATAGCCATGTATGTACCCTCTGAAAGCGTATTCACCCAAGTATATGAACCGCTTCTCTTCCTGAGATGGTCAATGACAAATAACACCCTTTGACATTTCGAAAGGATCAACCAGTACTTGATAGATGCACATGGGGCGAACATTCCCACTGTTCGATTCTCGCTGTTCGCTCTCGAACGGAAACCGCATCATGCGAGAGGCGAATGACCAGCTCTATTTTTCTGTTAACAAAGGAACTACGTTGATCATTATGGGTTTGTGGGGCATCAGCTAATGTCATATCATATCATGCATCGATACCACAATGCTAATCCGAGGTAGCAGCTGTATCGAGAAAGCACATACTTCATATTTTGACTGCCTGATTTCAGATCTACACTCTTGGTGCTGATGTTCGTTGTCGCACTTTCGACTCTAAGCGAGATCAACGGATGGGCGAGGCCAGGTAGGATCGCCTTGTTCTCTAGACCATTATCCAGGGTTTCATTACAGTACTAAGAACTAAATGAGCGTTGTTCACTTAAGAATCTGTAAGAATGACAAGATCGAAGCTAAGAGAAACCTTCGCCAATACGCACTATTGCGATACGAGTTGTGTTCAATGGCGAATCGACACAAACTCGAAGACGAATGCTTAAGCATCTAAATAATAATCATAATTTGCACCCCACTGTCGGACGGACGGACGGACACCATTAGTCTAATAAATATTCTAGATGATAATAACAATAATAATAATAATAGTTACAAGATTTTCTCCGTTAGGTGATGTCGGCTGTATGTTCTCGTTGCGCATGAATAGCAAGTATCTTCTGGCACCAGTGACCGAAAAGCGTCAGGCACTTGCGTTCATTAGCGGACTCAAGGGACTGCTCGCATTTTGGGTTGTCCTTGGTCACACCTACTTCATGATTGACCCGTACACACTATGTAAGTAACGATATTCTATCATATGGAAAAAATACACGTATATATATATATATATATATATATATATATATAGATTAAATTCATTATTCTATACTAACTGGCGTTGCTGGTGTATCACATTATCCTTTTGATATGTACAGCAATAAGAGTAACAGTAACATGCTGCGTATTGTGACAATAACTTCAGTATGTTGGTATATAGACAATTACTTCATTTCCACTGGTAGCCCATTGGGATTTGGTTTGTCATTACATTAATCTCGACCCATTATTTGCTACTTGTAGAACTTCCTGCTTCACTAATACGTACGAATACCTTAAAACGCTGCGCAGTGTACTTAGTTGTCAATGCGTATTCGCTACATCGTCGATAGCTGCTGCCACCGAGTTGCTCATATTTTTTTCTCTTAGCACTTTACTGCTCAACGTTCATGCAGGCTAACGATAAGCTTACAATTAGCAACTTCAGTTCAATCGGACTGTAGATGCTGCAGTAAATGCTACGGTTTTTCGAGCTGACCCTCAGCTGTTCCCCTATCTGACAGGGCTCAGCTCTTAACCTCATAGGTATTACTATCAAGACCTGTCAGGGCCAGGATGCTGCAGTACATACTCAAAGTCAAATGTTCCTTATTCATCTTGGGCAGTTTCAACCATTGTTCTTCCACTATTTTTTTCCACCTTACCTGCATTTAACTGCTTCTCCAATGGACGTTTCCGCGAAATGTATATGCATAATTCGAACGGTGCACAGAGTTACGTGTATAACTACGGGGACAATTAACACTCGGCGAATTTTTTAAATTATCTGCAAGCTGACAAAGCATTCCGGCCTCTCCACGGTGGACAGAAATTGAACGCGCGCCTTCCACTCGATAAATTGATGGCTATGTTTCAGACACACTGAAGGAAGGCATGGACAACATGAAAGGGGTGTTCGCACAAATAGCTACGAATGGAGGTTTTCTCAGCGTGACGACCTTTTTCTGTATTAGGTACGTAGAACAGAGAGACACGCTATTGAGTACGTTAGATCTTAGAAATCGCAGAGTTTCACGAGTGTAACAAAACCTAAATATACACCTATCTATTTGATCACGGGGTGTCCTAAATGTTCCTCTTAAACACTTTTGGGAGTACCTTTCTTCACTGAAGAAGGAGAGAGGCATCAGCTTCCGCAAAAAATGTCCGACAGTTTTGTTCCTGCATCATTGCCTGTATGTATATATGTAGATAAAAGGGTGGATATCAAGTTCTCATTGGGGTTGTTAACAAAAAAAAATGTGCGGTTGTTCACGTGATATATATATATATATCATTATAAAAACAACAGGCTTCTTTATAATACACTAAAATGACACATTACACATTAGCTACGAAATTGAAGACCTTAAATCCTCCCCATTGGCAAGGTGAAGCGAATTATTGTTGTATGTTATGTACAACAAAAAAAAAGATTGCCGCACTTGCATTGCATTGTATGTTGATTTCAGTGGCTTCCTCCTGATGTATGGTCTGCTATCAACCTCGTTGGTCTCTTCACGGCCTCTGCCAATCGTCTATATGATGATAATAATTCGACGCTATCTCCGACTGACGCTGCCCTCCGTTGCGGTTATCCTGTTCGCCTTTGTGGTGCCCGCTTGGGCCCGTGGGCCAACGACAGACAACTTTTTTCGACTGTTTACCGAGACCTGTTCAACCAACTGGTGGAGAGCTTTCACCTACACAAACAACCTCGTAAACATACAGCGCATGGTAAGGACACAACGGCTACCGAGAGCATTCGATCGCTCGATAGATGACTCCATTGTGTTTTCTGATGTACGAAAGTTAGGTGGGAATTGATGTGGGTGTAGTTTCGAACCTAAGTAAAAATGAGGCCTAAGTAAAAATACATCCAAGGTACAAAACAATAATGATGTGGACGAGAATGAAAACAGCGTAAGAAGCGACATTTTCTTTTTTTTTATGAAGTGTACACTGTGTAGTAACTTTTTTTTGGGGGGGATTACGGAAATGCATGATGCACATACGTGTTGGGCGGTTCATTTCCAACACAACGGTGTGGGACTCACAAACCGCAATACGGTGTACTACTGATATGATCTTACACCGTGGAAGGTACATATACACACATGTATATAAATACGTGCTCGCTTATTGATTTGTGTCTGTTTTCTTCGTGTTATTTATTTGACATTCAGTGTTGGTACCACTACTGGTTTATGTCGGCGGACATGCAGATCTTTGTGGTGATGACCGTCTTCGCATTGCTGATCCTAAGGTAAACAGAGTAAATTCACTCGGCCAGGTTGGCATGTTTGCACGAAACAATCCCAGCAACTCCTTCGAATTGAGTTCGGCATAGTTGAGTGCACCAGAAACGCAGAACGAGTAGTTAACTTTAGACCTAACACAGCTTCATGTTTTACTTGCTATGCCTTCAATCTCACCGCGGAGCTCTGATACTTCATTTGCCTAATTTATGTTGCGTTTCATTTACGGGAGTTTTCACAAGCCGTGGAAAATACATGAACACCGTGCCGCATCCGACGGTGTTCAACGGCAAGACAAACACAGCCTACAACCTATGTTAACCTAAAAATAGACGAGGTCTTATATGTATAACTTAACGTAGCTTATCTAGACACATCATAGAAGTCACTCATAGTTACGGCCAGTGCCAACAACAATTGTTAGCTACTTGCTACCTGTCCAAGCTAACAGGAACCTACATTTGTAATGCCTGCCTACAAATACGGACTGTACCTATCGAAAGCCGTCATCTAGGCTTGTGATCCTCTCGTCATCCTTATCAAGTTATTATGATTGTCTGAATTTAACAAAAACATGTTACTATAATTATGATTCTCTTCTTTTCATAACCTTCCAGGGCGCCAAAGTTGGTGTTCATCTGCCTAGGTGTATGCGTGGCCCTCAGCTGTACGTGGATTATACAAACCACTGAGAACAACGATTTAACGGCAGCGGCATTTTTCGACCCAGAATGGGGGTAATTGATTAAACGCGACTACGTGAACAGCAATAGGCTGGCAGCTTGCACCATCTACACTATTGTGTTATGGGATTTGCATGTAATTGCACGACTACCTAAGCAGCCTGCGCATATCGCGCCTTTTAACATTCTATCGTTAGGTCATTGGTATCAGAGATCCATCCAGAGAATAATCGTATATGCTTATCTCTGTGTGGTGATATTTTCAGCAAATTCTACGGCTATTTGAATATGGTGTACGTGAAAAGTCTGACACATGCCGGCGATTTTATCTTCGGGATGTTTGCCGGTATTCTGTACTCTCGTGCGAAGCAGATGCGCGTTTCCTTGGTAAGAGCACTACAGTACGTTCGCAATATTTTGCTCTGTTTAGCTGTCGGAGATCGATCGATCGATATATATATATATATATATATATAATTTTTTCCGTGCTAATGCACAGTCAACATTTAACGTCCACGGTTCTGCTTTCACTGTTTAGTATCACATACTACTGCTACTTATTATCCTATCGAGAGAAACCCGTAGCCGTGCCCATTGACACGTACAATAACCAATGAATTCTATGGCGAGCCGTTCCGAAGACAATTCGCTCGTACAGGTTACAGGTACAACGTACTGGTAACCGCAATAACAAACGTCCTCTTGGCCGCTCTGGCTGTCTAGTCTGTTCATTATACATAGAGCGTACCACTGAGGAAAAAGGCAGCGTGATTCATCATCGTTCATCCGAATGAAATCGTACTACCTCGATTCATTGCAGCGTGTCCGGGCCGTATCGAGCGCCACGTGTTTCGTCGTGCTGTTCTGCATTATGGAGGCACCGCTACTGGTCTATCTCCGGGTGCCAGTTCCACGATGGGCGGAGCTGCTCTACGCCGGCTTTCACCGTGTGATCTGGTGCATCGCCTGTGGATGGCTATTCCTTCTTATGGCCACTCACAATCTACGTAAGGCACGAGCCGCGTGACGATAGTAACTACACTTGAATTTGCAGTAGCCAGCACGCTACGCTATGATGGTCTAAGCAAACTAAGTAGATGGGCACCTCACTGGGCATAGTGTACTAACAGGCTGGGGATGAGTTCTGGGGGTGCATTTTTTTTTGGATTTTTCGTTCACTTGTTCATATGCTAATCAGAACGTAATTACTTCTTCGCTGCCGCTTCGGATTTTCAGGGTGGTTATCGAACGTGCTATCGTGCCGAGTTTTCGTGGTCTTGGGCCGGCTATCGTTCGGTGTTTATCTGGTACATGTCCCGATAATGACCTACTTCATGGGAACGAACACGACATATGTACAGATGGCCCATACGAATATGGTATGTAGCATTTGAACGTCGATATGTTTCGACTTTTTTTTTGGAAAAATGCGATCAAAGTTTTTTGCCCCTCAATGGATTATTATGCCAGGCTCATCATTGTTATAGTCGGTGTAACTCATTGTTTTGCGAGCGCTAACATCTCACCAGATCATCTGGACATTAGCTTATGATGTCCACTGAAATTCTCATCCTGTCATTATTCAGCCACGGATAATGAGCTTCTTCTTTGCTTGTGTAGTTTACGTCCCAGCGCTTTCGGCAGAGAAAAGTCGCCTTCATTGTCGCTGAGAGACAATCCAATAGGTTTAGTAGCCCGATCATAAACTCAAGCTTTCGTCAAGCGGTACACCACACCAAAGTGTAACTCAAACTATTTTTTTTTCTCTCAGGTTCGTACTGCTCTGGGGAACTATGCGCTCAGTATACTACTATCATATATTCTTCATCTCCTTGTCGAAGCGCCGTCAATACAGTTGGACTGTATACTCTTCGGGTCGTTGGGTACGCTCGAGAAGCGTGCGGAAGCTGCTGCTGCAGCTGCAGAGCTGGCCAGAGATGGGAAGAACTCCAAGGACGCGATGCATGTTGTCAAGATCGACCCTAGCACAAAGCTCTAGCTCGACTGCTGGGACTGAAGATGTAAAGCTTTATTTATTTTGGTGTAA
Source organism: Stratiolaelaps scimitus (assembly GCA_019614645.1). Lineage (NCBI taxonomy): Eukaryota > Metazoa > Arthropoda > Arachnida > Mesostigmata > Laelapidae > Stratiolaelaps > Stratiolaelaps scimitus. The sequence continues at coordinate 4,584,106 of JABWDB010000013.1, read as the reverse complement.
ATGGCGCGAATGATCCTGATCAATTGATGAATGTTGGACAATAGCGATTGTATGTAGGTGTAAGATTGTTGAGAGGTACGCTTTATTATTATTATTATTATTATAATTGACAATCATGCGAGATGTGAAATGGAGACAAAATAAAATGAATTGCTCAATATTGCTGATTTGCTATATGACTGACCATGTATTTTGAGGACGGGAGAAAATCGTTCGGACGATCGAGCCGGCAGATGGGGTAACATAGTGAATCTTAATTGTTTTAAGGGGCGCCAAACAGTGCGGGACTGACCATTTGATGACTTGAGCGGATTTACCCACTAAGTCGTCGAGACCGCTCAGCAGTATGAACGCCCCCGTATCCGCCTCTGTTCCTGACCCGGAACCGTTTTGTGCGACATTTCGATGCTCTCAATTAAACACTGTGGATCTCGAGTATTGAAACATGCCCGAGTCGATTCCAGACAAGAGCGAATTTAAATATATACGATGAGACCGCTTGTAAAGCATGTCCTAGTGGAACTGTCGTCCGGGTCATATACTTTGTAATATATTCCCACCAGAACAGAGAAATAAGATCTCATGCATATCCAATGTCTGCCACAGAGGGCAAGGTTGAGTATTTAACTTATAAATAATTTGTATTTTCGTCTTTTCGTAGATCTGCTTTTCGACTATAGACCAGGGTTTTAATGACGACGCAGACACCCGCAAAGGCTCCCCGTGATCGCATGGACAGCTGAGTGCTGCAGATTGCATCCATCACCTTGAACTACTAAGAGACGAGCTTGTTTTGCCGTTCAGCGTTCTCCTAACTCACTCTACCTCATATTCGCTCTAAGGTCTAATCAAAATTGTGCAAATACTACTAAGGGACAGCAAACAATTAAACGAAGAAGAGTTCGCCGTCTACTGGCGAGGACGATATGTGCACTAGAACTGACGAAAAAGCAGCGACCTGTGCGGCCTGATGCGACAAAATAATATCAGCAGCAGCAGCAGTAGCAAACTCGCAGCATCATCCTATCACGATAGAAAGACAGGTCGTCCCATACAAATAGAGGAGAAGGCAGGCGAAAAATCCGAATTCAAAATCCGTCTAGATGGGTCTATCTATATTCGCTAGTAAATAGCTCGATGTTAGATGCCGACCAGCCGAGCGGTTAATGTAATCTCCACTTAATCAGTAGTCAGTCTTTGTTGGCTGACGCCGCATCTGCCGCCGTTATTGCCGTGAGCTGCTATACATCTATTCACACAGACATTGAGCGTTCGGGAACCGCGCGAATAGGTGGCGTCGGTGGCGCGAATGAGCCGCTGTGCCACCCTGCTTCCGTGGCCCCATAGTTACTGTGCGTCCTCCCGTCAATGGTGAAAAGGACGTGTTTCTGCACTGACTAGCGCTGAAGGAGGCCGCCAAGCCACTGTGTCATTCGGTGAACGAATTATGCTCGCTTTGTTCTCGAGAAACAGAGTAAAGACTGCTTTTTCTTCCACTCTGAGTGCTAGATCTGGCGGCACTTTCTTTTGTTAGCATCTGTGTTCCTGACATCGTGTTCGGCAATTCGTATTTACACGCATATATCACGTAGTGCAACAAACCAACGTGGGCTAGCGAGGACTCAGAACTGAAAAGCCTGGAAAAAAGATATGAACAGATATAAGAACATTTACTATTTCCTGTTGTCATTCTAATAGTATGCATTGTAGTCCCAGGAGAGGTCTACCAAATGTATTTCGGCGAACCATACAATAGCGCGAAACAGACGATCAAGGCTATTTTTTCATCAGGTAACAATGTGAAACCATCTGCGAGTTAGCACAAGTGGGAGCACAGTCCTATATGGAAGAAGTGGGAGAGATTCATGTTTTTCAGAGTTATGTAGACAGAGTAACTAAAAAGTTGCTGGGCGCTTGACCACTAAATATGACCTCAAGCTTAAACCCCACTCAAACCACATGAACTACAAGGTGACGATAATTCTGCCTATAATTAAGCAGGAGATACTCCCGGCCTGTCATTGCGGCTCCGTACAGATTAGGGGGCTTAGCCGTGCTAGGATTAACAGACGTTCAAACCGTTCAAATCTTTAGTTCATTATTATATATCGCAAAACAACATGGCGTAATTAGTCTGCTCTGAGCAAGGTTGTTTGAACTTTTGCTCTCATAGTTGACTTCGTAGTTCATTGCAGACGTAGTGTTTCTAGATAACGATCAAGCGCTCAATGGTCGTTGTGGTTAACTACCAGGAAATATATCAGCTCATGAAGACGATATTGCAAATGCGTTAATCGTCGACAAGACAGTAAAATGTTTATGAACATCAACCACAATTTGACTGGTGGATCTCACTCATAGTTCATACTACCAAATCATGATTCGTACTATATATATAGTGAATTACCTATATACAAGATACATCGTTCAATGCACGAGGTGACAGTTTTCATATTGTGTGTATGACCAGTAATACGAACATTTTCTTGCTTAACGACCTCTAAAGGTATATTAAAATGAGTATTCACTTCACTAGTATCGACGAACATCCGAAAAAGCTGCATAATCGTATTGTGTCTAAACAAACTATAACATAAGCGAGGCCGTCAATTACAGCTATCTACCTAATACTCAAAGGAAGTAAGCTACATTCTCCTATACATAAAATAAGCAGATATAGTAACTGTCGAAACAGATGTATACATACCATATATATATATATATATACTGCAAATTGTTATTTAGCTCGTTGAAGCGATTTGCGCGCTTTTATGTGCAAATATTGCACCAAGCATAAGCCGGTTACCGTAGCAATCAACAAACGTCTTCACTCTTGTCCAACTGGTTTGCCGACGCGATTTAGCCTGTCTTAGCTTCGCTCACAGATCCATCTCTGTTCCTCACGTCAGTATCGTGTCACGCGAGGCGTTTGATTACGAATGCGCCAGCGGTACATGTTGCCGATGTTGATTATAACCGGCTCGTTCATTCGAATATTCCATATTCTCGTTGTCTGCTGCGATCAGACGGCCTCATCCGAATATCGCCTCCAGCGGTGGGGGGGGGCTGTCGATGAGTTTCCTCCTGGTTACGCTACACAGTTGATCCGCACCCGAAGTAAGTCTCCATTGAAGGGCCACGATCCCAATTTCGTTCACAACCATTCGGTTTGTAGGTACCGGAATCAAAAGGCAGATGGACGCATTCGGCTGGACGTGTGATTGGCGGATGCTGATTTGTTTGAACACGTGCAAGGATAACGGGTTCACTTAATCGATAGCTTCGACTCATTAAGCGCCTTTGCTTAAGCCGCTGGATAGACTCTCATCGGAAGTTGGCTACCTGTAGCGCGTTCTGCCTTAGGTGCAAGACAGCTTCCATACTAATGACGATTTTAATAATCGTTTTACACGAGTTGACTTGTCATTGTCCATCGACGAACATAACAAAATGTACAAAATACACGTCAACATTATCCAGCCAGATTAACATTCTTATTCTTAGATAGGTCACGGGCTACACGGGCTTTTTTCGTTGCCTGAAGATATGTCCAGGCCTTTTCTTCACAATTACGTTTATTGGATACACGGAGCGCGAGTGCCATCCTACGCTTAACTTGTAACGGGTCCTCGACTTACCACGTGTCGGTGCAGGCAAAACGGTACCTCAGGGCAAGATCACCAGGGCAAACTTCGAACTAAACCGACGGCTGATTTAATGATTAATCGATATAATCAGATTAGAGGCGTTTATATCAAAATTGCTCATTTCATTTGTGAAATACTTAGGGCTTTACGCACAAACGCTCCGCCAATCTCTGGAGCATTCGCTTTCGAATTTCGGATTTCTTCGTGTCCTTCCCTGAAGTTCCCGCTTTGCTGAGACGGTCGTCTTTTAGGCACATTGCGAAATCTCTTGAAACGCTAGTTTTTCCTAGAGTTTGTGGTTAACCACTCAGTGTAATTAGTGTTCATTGCGTTGTTAATCCTCTCTTTCCGACGCACGCCTCGGCGAGGCATAAGTGCCACAAATGCGAGCTCATTTCATCATGGTGGGCGAAATTTGACCGGCAGATCGGTGACTTCTCTTTCACCAGACGCTAACGACGCCAGCGCGCCGACCCAAATGGAACTAATGAATCACATCAAGCTTTGTTCGGAGTCTGCCCTTCGGAGTGAGGGCACTTCGACAACTACTGGGAATCTAGACAACTCCCATTTGCTGTGACAGGTTCCCCCTAACAGCGTCTCCTTTCGTAGGGTCTACAATACCCAGTAGGTCCGTGAGATTCGTGTGTGCATCAATTAAAAAGCCCTTGAATAAAGATGTTCTTGTATCGGATGTATGCATTGGGTATGATTAATCGATTCAGTAATTGGATGATTTAGAAATGGCCAACTCAAAATTAAACCTCGCTATAGCGTAGCGTATCTATAACTTTTGCAATTTTACCACTAAAAAACGTCTTTTTCTCGAGAGTACATCGTTTTGTGATCGATACTAGTCTCACCATTATCATCTCCTCATAAATTATTAAGCTACCACAAAACGCATCTTCAAGACTTCACCATCTTGCTAAGACCTTACCGGAGCAAATCTTTATTAGTGTTCATCACACGATCACCCGTCACGGACTGATGATCGACTAATGAGCAGTAGTCTACAGTAGCACTCTCCTTTTACGGGGTTTCTTTAGCGAGGGCCAACAATATTACCCTCGTGCGAAAACGAGGCGCTCTTGTGGGTGAAGGTTCCGTCCCGGCTGGCGTTGAAAATGTGCTGCAACGCGAACAGCCTGCTCATTCTTGGATGTACCCCCTACTCGACGGACCTGGATGATCCGTCGATGAGCTTCATAGCCTGCCGCCGCTTTGAGGTTCTGGACGCCTACGTGATTTGTACCGTTCGAGGATAGTTCTCCGGTGTGATTCTCTCGCATTTGGCTGTTGTTGCTGTTGCTGCTGTCTCAACTTCTAGCCTTAAGTTAGGCGGTGGCATTCGGTGAAGCAGACGGTTAGCACTGCGAAGTGACATACAGACGTCCAGCTTGAGGATGGCATCGAACAAATTGTTCCTCGCCTACGGGATCGTAGTGTTGGTTGTCTTCCGAATCATCGTTGTTGGCGCTGAAGGCGCCACTGAAAAGACAAGTGAGTAATCGCCAGGCAGAGGGTTAAAGCCGTCAGAAGTAGAAAGAAAAAAGTCGTTTACAAAGTCGACAATGTCACTGGTCGTGAGAGGACAGAGCAAGGCGTCGCCCGTCAGCTGAGAAAAATAGTATTAACCGCAAACGTTTTCGACGACATGTTTGATATTAGACAGATACCCAGACATACACACACGCGCGTAGCAGAGCTGGCGTTGTGATATGGCCCATCACTAAAACACACACCACAGAAAGAATATACAACTTGTTCCCATAGGAAATATCGCAGCGTATGAGCTCGGGGCATCATGCATCACTTTTGTCTCTGGTTGACGAGGCACGCCCTTTGTAAATAGTAATAATTCTACTGATAATATTATCAAAAAAAAGACGATACACTATGCCCATTGTCTTGACGTACACTAGTGATGCTGGTATGCCTGTTCCCCCTCTCATTCTACATGGATAATAAGAAAAAGGTTTTCCCACAGAAGAAAATGCCGCGAAAGATGTTCCAGACGATGGAAAGTGAAGCTTGAAAGGATGCTTTCGAATATTTCCCAGAGTTGATTTGGAACAACTGCCTACGCCTTACTGTGCTATTGGCTCTGTGCGTTCTTCAACATTATTCAAGCGATGTTTGCATTGTGTATAGCTACTTTGTTTATGGTCTCTGGAGTGTAACCTGTAGGAAGTGGTGTCATTATTTCATTCACTGGATTCATCATCTATCGCTCGCCACACTCAGCTGAACGCATGGCCAAATTAAATGGCCTGTATTGGCTTCCTAAGTATTGTATGTTTGAATGAGTAGTTAATGGGCTCTAACCTAATTAATCCGAGCAGAGAACTACAAAAGCCTAACAGTTAAGACTGCACAATATAACAACGATGAGACATTGCGGAACGATAGTGCGATTTGAGTTAGAAGAGGACTTCTATTCAGCAATCATATAAAAAGAGTCAATTCATTTCTCGATTAATCTCTCGCTAATGTGACATCACTGTCACCCTAGGCAGTCACAAAAGAAACAAATCTCATCTTTGCATAAGCCATACAATGCGTATAAACGTCACACATCATCTCACCTAACCATCACGACTTGATCACTTACAGCCAACACAAGCAAACCAATCGAAACAACTCGAATATGAAGTCTACAGCTGAGACCTTGCTTACGAATATATCCCTCCTAAATCATGCAGCCTCTGCTAATGCGACCATCCCCTTAGTGCGTCGAGCTGGTTGATTGAATTTCTGACCACGAGTGTCCTTCAACTTTGTTCGTTGTTTCAGAGGCGGCGAAGCAGGACGGTCCGGTAGTTCTGGACAATCGTCAAATCATTCCCGGTTGGGGCGGTCCCGTCGGACCATGGGGCGGTTTCGGCGGCTGGCCGTGGTACGGTGGAATGAGTACAATGATGTTCGCCGCACTCATTTACTCTCTCTCGGTACTTCCGGCGATGATGCAACTATTTAGTGAGTTGGTTGAGCTTGAGCATTCGATGAGCACTCAGTGCTTACTTATTTAATTGTACATAAGATATATATGCGTATGTTTACGGGTAAACAGGAGCAATATTTCTTGGCATCTGATTGAGACAACAAGAAGCACGGATAATCTTTGCGTGCCTATATATTATATTTGGGTATGATAGAAATATGGCATAAGGCACTGTTTTGGTAAAGGTTTGATGCGTTTTTTTTTTCTGACAACTCCATTGTCACTTAACAGTGAATACTTCTCATCTGAGCTTCCGATATCATTATGATTCAGCCTTGCACTGTCCGAATGATTTAGGGACCTCGCGTTTTTCAGATCACTACCATTCCTACCATCATAATGGGCCCCCACACCGAAGTCCAGTGTCAAACTTCGTTAACGGATTCCTCGGCATTAAGCGGCGCAGTGATAACGGTGGCGATGAGTTTGATCTGCCCGACACGCTCCTTAGGATGGCTTCTTCGGACACGGTAGGGCGGGGCATCAAAATAGCCAAGAACATCATAACCGAATGGCCCGGCGCGTCCAACGACTGCAAGTACGTGCTATAATAGGAACATTGGTACAAGGTGCAGAAGATGGGGAGTACTGAAAATTTGATGTAATTATAATGGAATACGCTAGCGAAGAAGACTTTAAGTATTAGATTAGCTAATACTGAAGAAACACAAGCAAACACTCCGGAGGAGATATGTGCGCATCTCTCTCTGTAGTTCGATTTCGAGAAACCTTTCGCCTTGACGTTTGTCTCAATTAGCCATGTCGAGTATGCATGTAATTGCAAGCAATTATAATAACACGTTTCTGCTTACCTCCACAGAGCAATGTATGTTTGTCAGTTGACCCGCGAAATTGTGACGATGTCGACGGGTGACGGTGACACGGAGAACGAGCTGCGCCAAAAACGGGACGCTGAGGGGCGCGAAGCTCGCGGGGCACATGATGATTGCGTGGCGAAATTCAAAAAATGCCGTCGAAACGTTCTGTTTAGTTAGCTCACCTGTCTGACCTCGTTGTTTCAGCTCGCTTCAGATTCTTCGGATGATGATGATTGGGATTCACCAGCTCTTACTTCATGTGCGTAACAATGACGAAAGCAGCACATCTGAGTGTTGGATGATCGGTGTAGGTTGGACGAATTCGCCTGTTCGGTATACCTTGTTGTTGTCCGTAGTCATTGTCTAATGCTCAGCAAATTGCGAATTTTCCAATAACCTAATAGTAGTAAGCTGAATTTGGTGACATGTGGAAGAAATCGCGTATTTTTAACAGGAATATATATGTATATATATATATGAACACAAGAAATAAAAGGGATAACACACCCGAATAACTATCGATGCGGACGACGAGCCATCGAATCACCAAAATGGGTGACGCTGCTGGCTCGGCTATCATCCATTAGACGAGAGTTGTAACAGATGCTGATGATGATCGATTTTAGCAAGTCTACATCGTCTACGTGGTAATAATGTATTAATATTAAAATAGTATGAGTTACAATAAAAGTTCAATGAGCCATACCATAATTAAATATGCCTCTTCCTCTTTGCTGCGTTGGACCGGAAGAGTTTGGGTTTACTCGGAGAAAACAGAAGTCGCAACGAAGTTTGATCTGACAGCTTAAGTTGTTGTTCGTCTTTATGTACTAATATACACAATGCAGTAAAAAAAGAACACTATCAGGCTTGCCCTTATAGGGTAAGTATTGTTGTTGTCGTCGTCGTTGAAGTTTTCTAATATCTTATAGCTTCTATATCACATTCATATGGGTATGCGTAAGCACAATAGGTAACAAGTTGTCCAGCATAATTTACCAGCCTTCCACAGTTAGATTCCAAATGAGCATATGTCGATATTTTATGATCTCGTCTAATGGCTTTGTTTCCCACCAGAAAGCTACTGGCAGTCTACAAACAGCTCCGAGAATTAAATTCGGTACACAGTCTATCTCCAGAAGGGCTGCCGGTAGTTCTCCACAAAGGGGTCACACCAAAAATGCAACTGTATGCGGTCGCCTCAACTTGAAGACGGTCATGATTACGACTTACGAGACGTACGTATCTGCTTGTTTCTATTGGTTCGTCATAGCAAGACAGCACGCTCCACGTTGTCGATAGTGGGTCACAAGTGAGAAAATTGCGTAACTCGTAAATCTGATCAACGATCTCTTGACTACTAGCGACCGTAAGCGCAGCTACCAGAGTCTACTCGCATGAGGAAAACGTGCGGTTGCCACCGTTGTGAAATGGTAATGTGCCGTAACTTAGGGCCACGCTTCTGCGTTACGTCTGACGAACCTTGACCACCGCGCAGCGCAGTGGGAGCTAGATGCACTCTGTGGCCCGTGGATTGATTTAGTGATCCTTGATAAAATGAAAACGAATCTCAGTGTCACTCTCGATCTTAGACCCATTGATCGCGTCGTGCACGCAGCTGAATTGATGTCTAGAGATATAGAGATAATTATTAGGGATGCTGAATGCTGATAACTCGCTAGGTAGATTTCGAAACACGAAACGATCGAGCCGTTGCAAAATGTACGATATGTTTACGATATATATATATATATATTGTACTTGTGACGTTCACATTGTTACATAGTTCATGTTACGTGTTCAATTCGATTAAATTATTTGCATTCGTTCACCTTTTGCTTCATAACAAAAAGAAAACAGCACATTTTTTCTTAGTGGATTTCTGCTTAATAACAATACAATTACGACCTATTCCTAGAATCAAAAATAATCAAGCTTGCCGCCCGAGCCGCGATAGCTTTTCAAAGCTTCTCTCTATTGCAAGAAATCATCAAGAGGGGATGAGTTGCTGGGGGTAGGGGGGGGGTATAATGATAGTTTCGGGGTGTAATTATTTGTATCAAGTATGATGGGACTTTTCGTCGCTAACGCATCCGACTTACGTCAACGACTCTCGATCTGTCTCAACGACCCTCTAATGTGGTTGGGAGGGCGGTGCAGCGAAACTCAGAGGGACGACTGTGAACGTTAATCGAGGTCGGCATCACTGGACCATGATCGACTGTGTCGGACTGTGGGAAGATTCGCTATAGCTAGAAGTGTCATTGCTGTGGGTGGCGCTCACTTGGAGATTCCCTTGGAATCGCTTTGAGATGATTTTTTTCGATGATGTGTGTGCGTGTGTGTGTATATGGGAAGGATAAAATTTAAAGGCAAAAACGTCTCTCAGAAGGTGAGCTTGAGTTAGTAGCTGTTACAGACGCAAGAAAGGCACTAGATAACGCATGCATCGATACCAAGTTAACTAATGATACAGTCTAATTCAAGATTCGATTTTGCCGACCTCGAGGGGTTTTACCTCTTCGAATAGAAAGCCGACGATTTTTTTTTATAATAAGCTGTGGAAATCGGCAACCTTCTTCAGCCAACGAGAACTTGATTGGTCTTCATCTCTTATCGCTCGTACGCAAAACCACATTTTTCTATGTATATATATATATGAGTGTAAAATGAGAGAGTAAAATAAAATGCTGTATGCAATCTATAGCAGCATCTAGCCGGTGTGCCAGCGATTCACGTTTATAATGAGAATATAATCCATGCTCAGGTTAGCTCCTGCCTTAATGTGTTCTTTGCTCCATCGCCTGACAAACTCCCCCGTTAACTTCAGTATTCTTGGCTTTGAGACACATCAACACGACCACGGCACATCTCCTCCATATTAGCACCGTCGCGAGCAATGCACATCCTACGGGATAGTCCGCATATAAATTGTAAGGTTCTTTATCAACCAAGCGCGTGAAAGCATGACGGCAGACGACAAATATATATATATATATATATATATATATAGAGAGAGAGAGAGAGACTTACTAAGTGAATGCGCATCGACTGCTAGGCTATGTTATGATATTATAGTCCAGTGTTAGCCCTCGTGATGGCCGTGGCGGTGATAGCTGTCGTACTTTGCTGCGATGTGGAGAGAATAAATAGGAAGGAATGAAAAAGCGCGACACGTGCACCAAGCGAAGCAGCCTCCGTGCCTGCGTCGATGTCGCCCATCATTTTCCTATGAGTAGCGTTTGCATGCTTGCCCCTCTCTCCAGCGATCTCTGCCGTCTTAGCTACTGCTCAACATCTTAATATTGCACCACTAAGAGGTGGAGGCCAGTGTCTGGCACAACAGCCTGCGGCAGCTCTGCATGCCAAACCGCAGTGAAGCCGTGGGCTCGGGAAGCCGGGTCAGCCTGGCGCGGCTCCTATCAGCGGAGCACCGTCATCTCCAGCAAGTCTGTGAGGTTATGTGGCGCCGTTGTCACATGCATTCTCGTGCTTCTTTGACTGGACTCTCTCTCTCTCTCTCTCTCTCTCTCTCTCTCTCTGTGTTTCTCAAAGCTTCAGCCATAGTTCCCTTCCTGCACAACCCAGGGACGCCTGGCGAATAGAGAGTGACTCAAGCTCTTTCTTACTCAGCCGACAGACTCGTTGAGCTCGACAGCAGGGCGAGTTCAGCAGCTCCCTCAGTCATGCCACCATTCGCTAAATCAAGAACGCCCATGCCTATCCACATCGTGAAGCTTCCATCTGGCTCCCCAACTCGACATATATGAGAAGTATATGTATAGCTGGCCGATTCCAGCGTCTAGCGGCGGCCCGCTATTTCTCTCTGTTGCCTCTGCCCCGGAGCGTATCCCCTGTAAATACCCTTCGAGAACCACCCCATGGCTGCCACTAACCCCGAACGACTCGCCGCTCTCAGTGAGCGCCTGAGCTAAAGAGGGGAGTCAGTAGACGCGAGAGCTTTCTCACGTGCAGCCGATTCGAGCGGCGGTAAACGCAAGCGCATCTACTAACTTCAATGAGCGAATGTAATAAGGATCGCCGGCTTGTCTGCTGCTGCTGCTGCTGCTCCTGCTGTCTCGGCTACCGCCACCGCCCAGCTAGACGAGTCAAAACTAGACTCTCTTCCTCCTTTGGCAAAATCCACACTGTACCTCCTACAAGCGCCAACCCTGGCTGGCTCAGCCTTCTATCCATTACCGCCCTGAATGCGTCCCTCGCGAGTCGAGGAAAGCTCGACTCCGGATCGGCTGGCAGTGAACTGGATGCCGACAGCCAAACATACAGAAGGCCATGTTCGGTGGAGATTCAGGATTACAACCGGTGGCCGAAGCTCAGGACGACCAAGTGCCAGCAAGCAAGCATTCGAGGGTCGAGCGACCTCTCGCTCCTCGAAGCGTAGCGACGCGACTCACCACAGCAGCTGCCGCGAATCCCCTGACCCACTGCTGTTGGTCGCCGGGAGTGGGTGGTTATCAGCTGACTCTGTTCCTCCGCAAGGACGACAATTGTACGAGAGTACGATAATAATTTCGTTGGACACTTTCGACCGTAGATCGAAATTGTAGCGATCCGAAATCGCACATTCAGTCTCCGCCACCCGTATCCAGTATCACAGCTAAAGGTTACCAAGATCCCTACTCTAATTATTTCTTTTTTTCTACTCGTTCGAACTGCAGCGCCTCTGTTTGCTGCGCGCTTACCGCCGCCGCCGCTCGCCATCACCGCCGGAGCTCCGAGGGAATCCTGTCGAGTTGCTGCCCTCTCCCCGAACGCACATGTCATTCTCTCTTCCGTCTTGCGCTGCTCTTTGCATCCTAACCGTTACCGCTGTGCTCGGTATTGTGTATAGACTGGAACAGCGTCGCCTGGTCAGACTAGACCCAGACCACCTATCTAATATACCTATATATTATTATACACCTCCTCCACGGTGGTTGAATGCCGTAGCTCGTTTTGGCGGGGCTCAGCCACCTCGTGCTGGCGCACATCTAACGCTTTGGCAGCGTTGCTGGTGCCGGCCTGTGGATGGCATCTAGTCTTCTCCGCGAGGGAACGTAAACACCGAACGAGCAGAGAAGAGCGCTCATCCAGAGTCCATCCAGTCGGGTCGGTCGGTCCACTGAACGCTCGGGCAAGTCAGCTAGCAATCAGCTATCTGGCCGGCTTACTCGTTCTCTCGCCGCTCCGAGACAGAACCAGAGTCAGCGGCAGCAGCAGCCGCAGCGACGGTGAGCGGAGCGGTGCTCTCATTGCCGCGGAGACGGTCGCGATAACGCAGTAGCACCAGCAGCAGCAGCATCACCACCAGAGCAAAACACAGTTGCGCTTGTGGGCCGTGAGCGAAGATGTTGCCGCGCCAACGGCAGCAGCCCCAGCAGTGCTCGGTCCAAAGTGAACAGCTCGAGAGCAGCAGCATCGGTCCCAGATGCCGCGCGTTACTCGAAGTGCTGCTTGTGTGTCTGTTGTAGCAGCAGCAGCAGTGATGGTCTCGTCGCAGCGAGGGCAGCCGCGGGTCGGTGCCGCCGTCAATGCCAGTTGAGCGCGTATAGTTGTGAGAGTCGTGCGCTGTAGAGAGAGATAGAGATAGAGAGAGAGGGAGAGATAGAGAATCAGAGAGCTGTCAAAAAGGAACTGTCTAGTTCTCCACCTCAAACGCAGGCCTACTGAGACCAAGTGTACGCATCGGATCCGTATTCGGTGCGCGGCGCCCACACGTCTAGCCGTGATCGAATCGCTGTGTAGCGTCTCGTCATCTGACGGTGGCGGAAGGGTGATGTGTTGAGTCGAGCACAGGACATTGTTGTTGTGGTTGTTCCCCGGCCGCCGTTGCTGCCGAGCAGGCAAAACAGAGAGAAGACGGACACACACACGCGTTCGGCGTTCGACGGCTAAACGCTGGCGGGGTTGAACCGGCGGGCCGTGCCGCCGGAGCCCGACGAGGTGGTGCTGGTCATAGCGTGGCTGTTCTCTGAGCGGCGGCGACGACAACGACAACGGCGAAAATAACGGCGCGACGTAATTCAACTCTAGTACAACAACAACAACAAAAACATCAACAAGAACAACAACAACAGCAAGTCAACTCCAAACACCACGAATCGTTACTGTGTTACCATGGATACGACCTAAGCAGGCCTGAGGACGACGGCCCTCGAGCAACTAGCCAAGCTGGGGCCGGCAAGGGGTAAGTAATGTTGAACGACAGTGCGATGAGTGGTCAGACTCCAGTCCCTCACCCCGCGTACCTCCGAACACGCTCCGAGGGGTTGAGATCGGGACGGTCACGATCCGCATGCGTAGTTACCTAGCTAAGTACGTACGTCAGCGATTCAGATCGAGCTTTGATGCGAGGACAGTACGAGACGTCGAAGAGAATCGAATCAACTGTGTGGCTGATCATGCGTGGACGCGTGTGATCGGTCATCACACTTGCGATGATAATAATAATACTTGTAGTAGTAGTACTGGTGGCAACAATAATAATAAATGACTACGAATTGATACTGAATAGGCTTTTGCCTTTCGCCGGTCCCGTTGGGCGTCGCGAGGCGGACTGCGACGAAAGCTCTACTGGCGAAATAAATATGGGTAATCATTGCGCACCGGATACGTATATATATATATATATATATAGATGTATGTAGGTATCTATGCGCATAATAAACATACAGATAATAGGATATGGATGAAAGCTGCCGGAGAAAGCGGGGGACACGCGACGAGCAAGCAGATTACTATATGGATGAATTGGGGAGACACTTCATGTGCAACGAATTGGCTAAATCCATTGCTAACAACGTACACAATACTAACAAATCATCTCGTTATTGACTGCGTATTTCCTTGGTAATATGCGTCGCTTTATAAGAAATTAGTATTCAGGTCGTATTTAGCCTATGTGGGCGTTGGGCGTCCAAGGAGCGGGTGGACCGTTACGTCTGTTAGTATAGTGATAAGAAAGTGAAACTCTGCAATATTGCCTTTGATTATTTTCATATTCTTTTCAATTAGTGTCAAATTGTTGAGATTTATTGACGGAACAGCAATTCTGCAGAACTCTTTGATTCTCGTTGAACGAGACAATGATTACAGAGAATTGGTAAATTCAAGATCAGTAGGAGGCGACTATTGCAGAACTGTGTGCTCGATTGTGCTGTGTACGCCGACCATTCAGTATTTGATAAGTACTTCGCTAAGACTTCGAAATAGACCAATGGCCGTTAGAGTTATATGTAGTTTTGCTTTAGAATACACAGGCTAAAAACGATCATCATTCACACAGAAGGGTCACTTGACGAGAGGCTGAATTACCGTGGATATGAAATAGCCCACATAGACGGAGATTTGTTGAGTTATACTCAATGCTTTAATATAATATTCGTTTGCATTGTTACGCAATCTCCTTTCGCGAATAATGGGAACGATGCTGCTCATTGAATACCTAATAAGCGCAATTGTTTTGGGTCTCCAGACGGATTAATAACAATCGAATGTTAATATAATGTTAAATTTCTCGTAGCAGACGATGTGTGATATTATAGCAATCTTATATTATCAATATATTTGTATTCACATTGGAGCTGTAGCAATACTGCTTGAAAAAAGAACCTTGGGATGACAATCATGGGAATACCCATACCACTAAAGTGCTGTCGATTTTCCAGGGCAGCTTCAAACGTATATGACCCGTATGCTAGTCAGTAGGTAGTTTTATGAAGAGTGTCGCCATTCGCAAGAAAACGATTAGGGTGCATATGCAGGGTTCACCCGAAAAATGCAAAAATGAAGGTTATCCATGGCTAATGACAATTAGCGGGTTAAATCCAAACTTGAACGTGTGATAGATTGATTGATCATCCTCGCATAATTCGCGATTCGTTTGTTTGCGAATTGAAGACAAATCACTAGTCGGTAGCAACAATCCGCTTGTATCCACTATCCTAAGTTCGCTGTTATCGAGACAGTTGAAGGACTCTCGCCCTGAAGGTAAATTAAATCATCCCGTTCGGATCATAGCGTACGTCTTCAATTGGTGAACATTACTCGGCGAACAGTACGTCCCACTTGACATTTCTCTATAGTTCACGGTGCCCTCATCAAGGCATGCTTGATATATACGAGCAATGTTCCACTACATCGAGGCGAGTCACGTTCATTTAAATAGTACATTGTCCGTTTGGCTGCTTGCAAGCCGCTCATAGACTGTCGAGGACAGCGAGCACGGCCGGCCGGGCTTAGTATGTCAGCCTAACACTGCTACCGGTTTGAATCGAGGGAAGACAAGCCGATATTGATGGGCAATCATTCAGAAGATGTCTTGCAAACCCATTCGGCTAACCTTGCATATCTTGCTGCGTTGAAGATAATTAGGTTTTTTGTCGACGTCCCGAGCCGTAACCACCCTCCAGCCTCACCACGCCACGCATGCGACAACGGGTAGCGTCCAATAAACGTTCCATTTATCTCTCTAAATACAATTAATTAGAGGGGACCGTACGTTGTTTTCGGCGGAATGTTCATTAAGGTAATATACCGCCTATATATATATATACTGACTATCCGCAGGTCAAATGTGGGCTCGGTAAACAGACTGTAACGAGCATTTACCGCCAAATCAATGTAAGCCGACCATTGGCTTTTGCTAGTCTTGCCACGCAAAATTGTCAACCATTTCTTTTGATGACAACGGTTGAATATAAGATAATAATGTTCAGGACATAGATAGCATAGTCAGTTATCTGTTCTTATCTTTTCGTTATTTCGTATATTCGTTATTTAATATGTGTTGTGTATATTGTCCATTATTCTGATACAATACACAATGCATTACTAAGCAGTGCAGGAAAATGGCGATAAGGTTAAGGCAGTACAAGTGACGCTGTGTATGCTAAGGCTGGGCATTTACCGTTATTCTTATGATCCTTACGATTATTATTATTAGTATTATGAAATATTATCTGTGAACGATGATGAATATGCATCAATACCGTCGATTGTATATATACATATAGATCGTTCTACGTGTATGTCTATGGATGCCGTAGCAAAGAGTAGCAGCTCACGAGACCCGTGGGTTAGTCGCTCTCGCCTTCGCTTGGCTGCTGATAGCCCGTCGGGTGAGATTAGGCGAATGCAATGAATCAATCATTTATTATCGTGTAACAGTATAATCGAACTATTGTTTTATAAAACAACCGTTCACGCGTTGTTCATGACAAGACGAACAGTATATTTTTGCGTATTTACGTAAATATTAATAACGCCTGCATATGTGTGTGTGTGTGCTTGTGGTCAGGTAACACTCAACGCAGACAAATTTCGCTAAGATTTATGTATATGCTATGATTGGCGGGGCGGCACCACATAAAACCAATCGCTGCTTTGTGAATACGTATGCAAGTATTCATAATGTAATCATTTCGGTCTTGATAGTGTGCTCATTCGTATAACGCTTGTGGAACGTTAACGGTTTTGATATGTCGCGCTATGATTTCTCGCCTCTCACCCATTGATATCGGCTTAGCGATTGTAGATTATGACTAATTTTGTTGAATTGCCCTTAAAGTAGAAAATCCACGTGCGTTGTGCCTTTGATCTCGCTTTGTCCGCCCCGACGACCCCATGCCGAATCAAAATTCAAATTTGTTAATGAGCAGTAGTAGCATTCATTTGACAAAGTTATTCATAATTGGTGTGCATTGCCAAACGAACCTAATCTACAAATCGCATTTTCAAACAGAATTGATCCTGATTAACGATTCCGTCTCGAACATTCTCAATCCTCATTCCAACCTCGGTCTGACTCGCTCTCTGCGGTCGAGCAACCACCGTTCGCTATCTCCAGATTCATTTCATATTCGAATTTTATCGATACCAAAACATACAGAGAGACAGAGATAGAGTCACTCATGGGCGTCACTTCTGGTCGGCGATCTATTGTACTACCGCTCGTAAACGGATGGCAAAAAAACAGTTATGCAGCTGGTTGAGGTATTTGCATGTTTTATTAAATGTGATTAATATCGTCTTGGTCTAATTTGTTGTATGGTCCGATCACTCCCGTACCCATCATTGTTCGCCTCTGCAATTCGATTCAGAGCAGCAGACGGCACAAGTGTCCTTTGCTGCCATTTTTACTGGTGCTCCGCAAGCGCGCACCATCATCCTTCCCCCGTACAGTAGCCTTGTCTTCCTCTGTGTCGATCCGGTAGTGGATAGGTGAGTTTGCAGGCTTACGCTCTGTGTGTGCGTGTGTCTATGTTGCCAAGGAGGACAGGATTTGTGGTCGCCGTTGGTGTGTTATGACCAACTGTTGGTGGATTGCACTTCTAGTGTTTGCTGTTACGCGAGCTGTTGATCACGTATGGCCTTGCCAGCGCGTGTGCAGACGGGCGTTTGACACAAATATATAATCGTGCGTAACAAACTCACGCCGTGCCGGTGTGTCTGATCGCTTCTGCTCGCAGAAAAGCGAATCGCTAAAACAAAGGCACAATCCTCAATCCGGCGTCTCATCTCTGTAAACATCGCGTTCACGTTGCTGCAGGGAACCTACGGGGTGCGCATATGAGCGCCGGTGACAGTTGTGTTTGACAGTGCATTCATTGTTGTCCCATCTTATTGTCAGGGTTGGACGGCCTGACTATTGTTTCGATGCGGGAAGGAGACGATGTGGAAGCGACTCTCTATTTATCGATCTATAGCTGTGGCTCGTATGCGAACGTACGAGTTAGTCTGTCCTATAATATTTGTGTATTCGACGGGGAATCTGATTATGTATCAGCGCCTCCTCAGGACCATTCGAGTTACTGAGGACAATATTCATTAACTTGGTTGTTGATGAAATATTTAAGATGCCCTGTACTGACAGGACCAGAGCTCTCCCATGTTTGAAGACAATCCCCGTGAGACTTTAGCGGCCATGAACAGACAACATTGAAATGCACAGGCAAGAAGTAAAAAAAACAGTCGAGATTTTTAGTATCGTATACATATAGAGAGATTAATTATATTGGTTTTCAACCAATAGCCATTATTAAGTAAACTGATAATATAATATAATAATCATTGTATATATGTATTATATATATATATATATATGTCTATGTTATAAATGTATGTCCGGCTCGATGGCTTGAACGGCAAAGTCACCTGGTTGAAATACCCAGGGGTGGCTGGTTCAAGCCTCATTATTACAAGCCCCGATATTATCTTAGTATTTTCTGCATTTTCTTAAACTCCTCCATCGCTCTCATTAATCGTTAATGCATTTATACCATTAATGTGATAGAGTGGCTCGCGGATCTAATTCCGACGTTGAATACTCATTTGACTGGTGAGCTATTTCGATAAGATATAACAAAATTGTTGAATGACTAAGCGATCATTGCTATTTGTCTATTATCTGTTTTACGACAGCCTCCTCCGATAATTCCAAATGTGTGCTGTTCAGCCGACGTAGATGGCGAGGCACAGCTCGTCCTGGTTTCCGATTCGAGAACTCGAATCAATGATGGTCATTGCCAGTGTCCTCTGTAAGACTAAAGCCAGGCCATGTCATTTGTGTTTCTTAGACTGCGTCCTCGTAGCTCAGCGAGCAAGGACCGGATTCATTGGTGGCAGACGAATGGTGGCGCACTTGACCTCTGCTCTTTGAATCGAATTATGGGGTGTTGTGTATCGATCGAATGTATCCATCTATGAACGGTGTTTACAGTTCATCAAGCTCACTCTTGACCTCGTAAATTGTCGCGACACGTTGCCTGCGTCGACGCAAGGCCAGCTTTTGCCGTTGGAACGACACAGGAAACCGGCCGAGATGCTGATACTCGACAGCTTGAGTTCGAACTCAGTTCACGCCATTCGAGTCGTTGACACTGATGCTGTGTGTTGACTATAGATTATCGTGTTTCTCATGGACAAGAAATAGGAACCTTGAATCAGGTGATCGTAATCACTTGCCTAGGATCTTTGTTGTCCACATTTCATATTTGGACTACTTATTATATTTTTGGTAAGTTGTATATTTAAAGATATTTGTATTAAAGCTGTTCACTTCATTGTCACATATTGTCAAAGATGTGTCAGTTATGAGGGACAACATTATATAAAAAAAGCTTCAATTTGATGACTTTAACAAATGTTTGGCATCACTGAGCGATCACTGACCATTGAGATCTATTATGCCAGCCTAGAACACGGTCTTCCACTGTTTTGTTCAAAGCCCGTAGATCACTGGCTACTTAGTTATCACTCCCTCGCCTATATATATATATATATATAAGGGGTGGAAATATGTTTTGTCGCATTTTTGGTCATTCAAACTTTGCCACTCTGGGGAGAGCAGCACGCAAAATCAGTGGTGAGTGATATTATTGGATGCTTTTCGAACAGACTCATTGTGAAGAGGATCCACTGCAAATATTGCTGCCGACTTGTGTGAGACTTTTGGACCATCATGTGTCTCACTTAGGATGGTTGAGAGGTGATTCAAATAAGTTCGTGCTGGTGATTTTGATTTCAAACACGCTCCAAAGTCGAGAAGACCCACTAGGATTGACAACGACAGGGTGAAGTGCGTATTGAGGGAAAATCCGGCGAAATCTCGTAGAATTTTTGCATGAACATTTTTGTTTCCCTTGGAATAGCGACAAAACATATTCCACCTCAACATATCTGTGTATATATATATATATATATATATATATATATTTTTTTTTTTTTTAATTTTCTTTGGGGGATTTCTCAGGCCGCTCTGACCATCCAAAGAATAGACTTACTCATCGCCACGTCGACATGGAAGTGCCATACATGCGACATACGGTGGACAGGGGGGAGGGGTGCTATGCTTACTACATTTCGATCTTCCTAATCCGCCTTCTGCGTGAACGTAATGCTGAACAAGGCGCGTGTGATCGGTGGGATACATATTCAGGCCACTGTAACATGTGGCCGTCTCTCAAGGACTATGATGAAGTGTCTGTAGCAATCGTTTGGCTCTCTTGCCACTATCCTCGTGATTATGATTGGATAACCTACTAATTGCCCACATCATGGACTTTTGTTTGCGGCCTTCTCTCAGTAGGCGTTTTGTCGCTACATTTATCAGTATGGGAGCATCCGGACGAGAGAAATGTCGCCGGTAAAAATCGACACCTCTCTGGGGCAAGATCTGAACCTGCGATCTGGGATGTATCCATCACTAGCGGACTATTTATCCAAGCTGTGTCCCTAGTCACTGAGATGTTGCCGCCTCAGCCATCACGGGGACTGGGCCCACCTCGTTTATACTTTGACTGCCCATAACAGGTGGTTGTATTATATATAGGCAGTTGAATAACATCGAAGGTTGACGTTGTCGTAATCTATTTTTTGTATTGGGTGACGTAGTAATGTATGAAGGTAGGCACTCTTTCTACGGCGCATCCTTTAGAGGATGCACCGTAGAAAGCGTGCCGATCCTCAGAATTCGTTCAGAAATGACATATATATATATAAAAAATATATATATATATCCAAAAAAAAAAAAATATATATATATATATATATATATTTTTTTTTGGATTTAATTATTTGTTTATTGACGGAGCAACGCTTGAGTTGTCGTATTAAAACATAGAAGTAAAATAACGATCACCACAGTATTTCACAAGGTTCTTCGAGGTGACCTACTGTCAAAAATTATACAAAGTCATATCAAACAAGAAAATTACAAGCGGTTTACTGAATTTGATTCAAATAAAATTTTAGTTCTTTTTGATTTCGAAAGCAAATTTCTTAACGCAGTTGGGAGACCAAATTCCGCGATAAGCGAGAGTATGGTGGCTTGATTCTTTGATAGCCAATGGTGTCACGAAAACTGCCGCCCTACGGGCACTTCGTTTGGGGCAGGCTTTGATCGGAAGAGCAGCGTCTGTAGGTACAATGCCCTTGTACATCTTGAAAGCAAGAAGAGCGACGTGAAGTGAGTACAGTGTCGTCAGCGAAGCAAGGTCAAACTTAGGACGTCCGCGACCGAGTCTCTGTGAGTTCTACCAGCAATTGCCCGGAGCGCGTCGTTCTGTATCACCTTCCCTCTCTGAAGTACATTTTTGAAAACTCCACCCCAGACTGAGATACCATAGCTGAGTAGAGGGACAAGAAGAGCTTTGTAGAGATAGACCAAACCTTTTGTAGGGACGCGAAGCTCTCTAAGTCGACGCAAAGAGGCCACTACGGCACAGCACTTTGACAACACGGAATTTAAATGATCCTTCCATCTGAGCCTCTCGTTCAAAACCAGGCTCAGACATTTGACCGTAGCTGACTACTGCATCAATATCACACAAACGCATTTGGCCGATCGCAATGTTACGATGTGGTGAGCGAAACAGAGTTATATTCGTTTTGCTTGCATTAATGGCAAGACAGAAACTCTCGAACATTTTCACAATGCCGTCTATTTTACGGAGCGCCTCAGAAATGTCTTGTTGAATGCTCTCCCTCTCTCTCTCTCCCTCTCTCTCTATATATATATATATATATCAAGGTTGGGACGGAACAAAACATTAACTCGTCATTTCGGCTTGCAGTGTACAATTGATTGGTATCAATCACCACGCCGTTAGCGAAAGAAGTGACTTTCACACAGTGGATTCTAAGTGCATCTTACTCTCATGTTCCGCTGGCAAACATTCTACAGGTGTCACCTGTTACATTGTCAGAATACAATTACGCTTAGCTCTCTTAACGAATTTTCTATATACTAAATATAAACACACTCTGCCTGAGTGTTAAATTGCATTTATATACATATATCACTCGGTTCTGCGGTGGCATCACAAACGCAGCGGCGTCTACGTTGAATTTGCCTGTATTCATTTCAGTGGCCACCCGCGCCACTGTGTATGTCTCTCTGCCCGGACTAATATGGGCGGGACTCATATGGTCTCTGCGGTGATGCCGCCGCCGCCGCCGCCTCTGCATCTTTATCATTTGTCATCCTCGAACGACGGACATTAACGGATACCCAGCGGTACTGTATTCCTTCGTTGAATAGATCGGCAAATAGATCAGCTTCCCTATCTGGCCGCAACTCGACGAGCACCACGTTCGACGGTGGCACATTGCTAGCGTATCGTTTGCAGCATGTCCTAAGTGGCAAAAAATAGATTTCCTCAGGGGGGCTGGCAACATCTCGCGAACTGGAAGCTGTGAGCTGCTCGAAGGGGGAGGCGTAGGACTCAATTATGTAAAGTGGCTCACGACGCTTGCGCCTTCGAACGCCGCCGGTGGTTGGGTGAATTGCATATTCAACGTTCGCTCATAGGCAGACGCATTTATCATGTGGCGTTCCCGCTCGTTGATTGATAATCGCAGGCATTGTTATTATTCGGCGTAGCATTCACCAGCATGCGTACAAATATCACATTCGTTAAACAAGCGTTTGGGGGGAGGGGGCTGAGTGGACCACGATCCACTGCATCTTTTCGCGACAGGTTAAGAGAATCGGTTAGAAAAAAAAAACGGTCATTTAATTAAACGTTCCATTCCGAGCAGTTGAGCTATGTTAATTAATTAGCATAAACACACACACTTATGTAAACACGCAGGTATGTAATGATATACTCTGCACCTTGTGTTTTGATGTCATCTCGCTTTCTCTCTCTATCTCCCTTTATATATATATGTATATATATATACCTCAAACTTGTTCGAGGCCCGAACAAGTTTGAGGTACATTTCTACATGCGAGCTGTCGCGTCTGGAACTCGAGTCGTGTTTGTTATTGTTGTCATTGCTGATGCTATTGCTGGTCAACGAGTCAGCAGCTAGCACCAACTGGACGGTATTTTGTGCTTCTTCTTTAGCCAGACGGAGAAATGATGCGTGTGGGCGTACACAGTGAAATTAAGTTATGATGACTAGGACTCCCGAGACGAACATCATCATAACGGACACCAGAAGACTATCATATTTGTCTATTATTTACAGATATACACCGCCACGTATAATGTACAGGTGAGATGACGCGTGTCCACGATGGCGGGTGCTGCCACGACGTCAACTCCATAAAAATAATGATCATGCTTAACTGAGTGGGCTCTAGCCTCAGCTGCTCCTGCTCTTGTAGAAATATTGAAACAGTCACCACCAACACGTTTTTCCCTTCGCTCCACTTATATGTTCATTATATATATATATATATATATATATATATATATATATATATATATATATATATATATATATATATATATATATATTTATTTATATATATATATATATATATAGACTCACACACACTCGACTCTTACACAGATGAGAATGAAGACTGTTGATTAGCGCAAACTGAGGCACCCCAGTTTCGTCGGCTCAGGCCGAGACGAGCACAAGGGGTCGCTGTTGCTGTGCTGCATGAAGTCGTTGTGTTTAACCGTGTTGCAGTCAAAGCTGTAACCGTCGTTGGGCCCGCTAGTGGCGGGCGTACTCTCATCTGCATATAGGGAGGCGGCGGCGGCGACATCCGATACGCTCATTGACCTACTAAGTCTGTCTCTCGAGGCGACAAAGTCAGCCAGTGGTCGGCTTACACAACAGGCTGGGGTAAGAAAAACGATCAGTTTAACATGCCTGCCGCCTCGGTGGCGCCCGTCCCCGGCGAGATGCTGAGGGGTACACCGTGGCCGTCATCGCGAGCAGCTTACAAGGTTAAGGCGACGCTTGACCAGTGCTGTGTCCGTTCAACTAGCTAGCTATACAAGCGACAAGTTTGAAAATGAACTCACACTTGTCTCATGATCTTGTTATGGCCAAATGATCAAGAGACGGGTCGACGTTGAACTCAGGGATATTCGGGCTGTATTTTGTGGTATGAAACATCAAGATTTGTTGCTATTGTCATTGCTGCCGAAAAGGAGTGAAAAATATAGCTGCTTGCAAAAGATGGCGCCATCTTGATTGAGCTCGGACCGCACGAAATTATTGACGACGCCCGGCAGTGTGAAGTGCCTGTTGTATAATGTCTATTTACGACATTCGTCGAAGACAGGGAATAACGCGATGCATATATATATATGCCTTTCGACGTTGGTTTTGGCCGAGGCTGCACGTTCATACTCGACATAGTGCGAAGAAGACTGAAGAGCATTGAAGCCTCCATCAGTTAGGAGGAGGCGACTTCGAAGTAGAGCCATTGTCTGCCCCATGGCTGGGCTCGAAGTCCGGTATAACAGTTAAGCACTGAAACAAATCAGTAACGAGCTGGAATCCAGATGCCACATCCAGAAGCTAGCCGTAGTCCGTCACCATCTTATGCGATCTCAGTGCTGCGGAATAAATCCACTTTTGGATCATGGCTAATTACCGCAATGACCTAAATTTAAATTAGTTTCCTTTAGCTGGTTGCGTTTAGTCTCAACAAACAGATAAGATGTGAACGATGCCTTCTCTTTGTATATGAGGAGATATTTAAAAATACAGGTCCATACGTCCGGTTAACTGTGGGAACCATGGGGATTGCCAGTGCATGAGATTGGTCCGCTTTGAAAGGAGTCACTATATAATAGTTGATAGGTCATTTTCTTTATTTTCATTCATTTATTTATTTTTCCTCGCTCCATGTCTCTCTCTCTCTCTTCCCCTACGACCCTTGTGCAAGCCCCACGAGACGGATGCGCTCTCTATCTCAGTATAGGCTACGATTAGCAGCTAGTTACGAGATATAGGCACTATATCATAAAAATATCATAAAAAACGTCTATCTGGTAAAAACCTCTCCTCCTTGGTCCTACTCTGGTGACGTGAGATAGGCGTGCAGGCCAACATCGCAGTGTCGTTCCTATATTCATGCGGGCTAATATTTGTCAACCGCCACGACAACAGCAGCTGCAGGGGCATTCGTTAACATCTCGTAATAAACGGGATATATATTGACCCGTTTGGTGACGCGCTAAAGACCTGTGCGCTACAATCTGTGGGGTACAGTTCGCTAAAGCACAGCCTGTTCGCAGAGCGCCGACAGCCTGTTCGTGCAATGGTAGACACTGTGAGACTCGCCGATCAGTGGCGCTGACCAAGACAACCAACTCGCGGCTATTTCTTGTGTATCTTTCAATCTTTGTTTCTTTTACGTGTCTCTGATTTTGCTCTGCGCACATACATCTCTCTGTTTAGCTTTTGTTGCCTGCCGAGAGCGCGGTAGCTCGCTCATCCTGTCGGCAGCACCTACTGGGGCTGTTCTCGATGTCGTCAGTTCGCCTTCCGAGTGGCCCTGTTAAAGCCTACTGATCAGGCGGATCTGATCAGCAGGTGTAGCCGTAGTATCAGCAGCAGAGGCTGTGTCGAAGGGCTTCTGTGACCTATGGTCAACGCGTTGCGTTTCGTCGATAGCGAGCGCACTGCTCGCAGTAATCTTTTACGAACGACAAAAGGCGGCGCTCCTCGTGATGACGGTGGTAACGGTGGTGGTTGCCGCTGGTGCTGCCAGCGCTAGTTGTATTCGTATATGACAGCGGCTTGTGTATATAGCAACAGCCGTTCGAGCTGGCGGATGCCACCACTCGCGGTGGGCGCTCCCCGGAGGTGGATCGACCGGGGCTTGTGTAGGGGACAGGCAGCCGAATAGCCTCTGGTGAATTGTGCACCAGCTTGTCATGGACGCTGGTGCCACCCTGTCGTTTGAGGACTCGCTCGAAGCTAGCTAGCTATCATAGCCGGCTAGCGATCCACCATCCCTTTGCCGCTAGTCACATCGTTGGAGGAACTACGCTTCTCGACTAAGCGGCGCGTACATATGGCTAGGCCAAACGGCCAGAACCACGCCCCCGAGGCAGTCATTGTCGTCTCAGCAATGGCAGTTGTAGCAGCAGCAGCAGTGAACGTTTGTCATCAGATCAACATTGCCATTCATCGTTCAGCAACGATTCTTCAACGGGTGCTGCGGCTGGTTTCGCCGAACATACATCAGCCGCCGGCAACCGCTTCAACAGCAGTACTACTGAGACCTACCCACTGCTGTCACAATGGGTAAGAGAGCAATTTAATGCAACAGCAGCGACGTGACCACCACCAACAACAGCAGCAGCAACAACAGCAGTGAGTCTACGGGTCTTCGAAAAGACGGCTCTAACTAGCCTCTGACCCGCCTGCGTCTGGTGCCTGCTGCCTGCTGTTGATACCGTCGTGTGTCGAGTGTGAACGGATGTGGTCTCGAATGAAACTCGCAATCTGTCCGTAACGATATTCTGTCAGTGGACGATCAGCTCATATCCGATATTCCACAGTAGACGACGTCGAGTGTAGAATAACCGAGAGGTTATCGAGAACGTGCCACCCGGTGTCCATGTCTTAGGCGGCCGATCGTGTGATTTGATCAAGAAGGGGAAGCGTGTGGTGCTATAGCTAACGTGATACACCATGCTGCTCGGCCAAGACCATAACACTCAGAGACCGCTGCGGCCAGAATCGAAACCGAGCCAGATCGAGGATAGAGAGCAGCGAGGATCTCTGGAAAGATCTGCTATTACAGCATTTAATCCGGCAGGACGGCCGAAAAGGAAAATACAAGGGAGGCCAGACAACAGTTGATGAGAACAATTGAGCTGATGGAGCTTCCGGTGCGACCCATACGCCGTCAAATGTGAGCACTGCGCCCGGCTCCGATCAGATCGCATAGAAGCATCTTCTCAAGCGTTATATTCGTATCGGCGCAACGATTTCAGCTCGATGCGACTTGCGCTGCATTGCGAATCCAACCAGCACAATCGCAGTGAGTGTTTAAGAACGGTGACAGCTCGTGACAGCTGCCATCGAAGCATGTAGGACCTACCAGACGAATGATTAGACAATCACCATATGTTTAGATAACAGTCGTACCTTCGGTGGGCCGTCACATTCGCGTGTTGTTCACGTTCGTCGCTGTGACGGCCAACGATAGTAGCCGTCGTCCTCAGAACACATCGGCCAACGCCGATGGTAACGAAGCAAGTGAAGGCTACATGCGTTGTAGCGGCGGCGGCGGCGGCAGTGTACGAGACAATCTCGGTGCATGAGTACCACAGCGGCCGACAGAAACCACCGCCGGCCACCCGGCAGTGGCACAAGCGCAAAATCGTCTGGAGTCGTGCCAGCTCACTTCGTGTTGCTGTAAGCTACTCGGAATTCTATTACCAGCAAGGCAACGACTGCAACAACCACTGCGATTATTACTTCTACGCACTGCAATATACTGGGAATACACTTGTGTGAGGTCCCCGCTGGACGGCAGCAGAACACCAGTCACCAAGGTGCCAAAACCGCTGCTGTTTGAGCTGTTTCTGTGGCTCGCTCGAGACGGCCGGGCAGCGAGTGTTCACCACCGGGTTTCAGGCGGGACTGTTTCCAGGCTGCGGCTGGTTGGCTGCTTGGCGGCCAGCCTGGCGAATGGGCAGATCAGAGTAGTTGACGTCGCCAGTCGCAGGCCCAACAGCGCGCAGACGGTGGCGACAGCGGCAAGCGATGGGTTGCGCGATGTCTTTTCGTGTTTCGGGGGAGCGAAATGCCCAGCGGCGGAGGGGCGAACTAATCAAAACGTACGGGCGGTATATTATAGATGAAAGATAGATAAAAGCCTGGATGGATGGATGGTATCAGCTAGAGGTAGGACACGATATGGTCTCGGCTCGCGCGAGCAGAGAGCCAACGATCGTACGTTGATCTGGCCGGAGAAGGTCACACGCGAGGAGATTGTGGGACGAACAAGGCTTAATTACATCATCATTGTTGGCGGCGTCGGGACGGTAGCGAAAATAGCCAAGCGACGTTTCGCAAGCCGCGACTCAGTAGTGAGTCGCGCTGAGGTAGAATGAGAGATGAGGTGGCGGTAGCTGGTGACGTGCTGTCGCAAGGGCAAAATCCGTCCCTCGAAAACGAACGAAATACGCACGAGAGACACTGAGAGAGACGGCGATCGCGATCGTCAGAGAGGGTGAAGTATAGTTTCGACTTAGTAGCGTTTTGGCGGAGGACGACTCTACCAGCGGTGTCCTGCGGTATTTGAAGGCGGGGGGCGGAGGGGAGACAACTCAAGGGAACGGCTCTTTTTCTATCTGGCGAAACTCAAGTGAGCAGGCTAGCGAGGTTAGTGCGACGAGCGAACGAAGCTGTCAATCGCTGGACATCGTCGCAGTTAGATTAAAGCCTTTATTCAAACTGGGTGACGACGTGGCCCAGGCGACTACTTCATGGCTAGCAACAGCTACCGACTGGTGACACGATTGCTCGGTCAAGTCTTGGCTATGGACGTTTCTCTTTGACAACAGACAACGGATCCGCCATTGCATGCTATCGTATCGCCGCACTGTCACAGGGCTACTGCGAAATGCAAGACACGTCCAACAGGCCCGCGTGCACTTGTTGCATCTCTGTGCGCTCCATGTCACGGACAGAAGGTCACGGCCCCTGTGAGTGACCGCAGTGTTGCGTACAATGGTCCCGGTCACTTGTCACGTGGATGACAAGCTGGACTAGTGCGTAAAAGTTCGCAGGATCCCACACTTCTTAGCAAAGGAGAGAGAGAGAGAGAGAAAGAGGTCTCAATAATGTGATATGTTTCCCGCGAGTTTAGGACACTTGCCGTATTTGCTGACCTCTGTAAGTGTATAGCGTTGACATTACATCAGTACATCGTTGATATTAGCCTTAGGTTGTTCCGAGCTCACGGTGAACTGTTTCGTACGGAGGTGATGGACGACAAATTTTGACAGTGACGTGCTTTGTCTGCACGAGTGGTGGGACAATCACATCTTTGGATACGCATGTTTGTGTGTGATATTGCGAACACAATACATAGGGTTTTGCAAAGATAACGTCCAATGTGGAGCGATAGCAATAATTCTACTTCGAGTTGTGAGCAGGTGGTGACTCGATCGGAGGGTGAGTTTTTTTGCATAAAATCGATTTTCTGTCACTCCGAATGTGAGAACCTCTTCTTCGGGGTTTACTTGAGAATCTCGCTATTTAGATATGAATGGCAAACGTTTCCGAAATTGACTAACGCGCATCTTGAAGAGCTCTACCATAACGCGGAATCGAATTTTTTCCCTCTCATAGTTGACTCTCGGGTGACCTTCCATGAAGAACCTTGTCGACCATGCCGGTCGTACTCGACCAATCTTCGCTATCTCTAACTATCGCTATCTATCGCGTTGCGCCATAGTAATGTATGGGTAGTGCGTCCGTACAGCCAGCTTTGACAGGGCCTGGTCCGGTCTGGCTTTTCTGCAGCCGAATGCGGCTTATATTGTACATGGGTTCAGAAACTTCAACCGGGCTGCTCCAAGCATGCAAACATTAGCCCTATCATTTAGCCAACAGCGGGCCCAAAAGGGCGCGACCTATTGGACTTCTAACAACGGTGAACTAGTTGACTTTCGACTCGACGTTCTGCATGCGTCGTACAATATCGCCGTCTCGAGTTGGCCAACGAGTTTAAGAGCATCTCTGGCCGGATGCTCCGTGCGGTGACCGGTATGGTGTCGCTCGTGTGGATGTGTTGATGCTACGCTCAATATTTACCCAGACATGGCGCTGGAGGGTACCACCGAATGGACAGGCGATGACTTTCGCTTCATTAGTGATACCTGCCACATCACTTTCATCGTTTATTATTATTGCAGTAATACGCATCGGCATGTTTGCATTACAACGTAAAAATAACCGTTGATATATTCACAATTTTCCTAGGACATATCCGATGTGAATATGGGTCCTGTCTCGCTAGAAGCCCGCTTCGTGGGACACCAGACGGCATCGTAAGGACGCTTGCGAAGCTGTCTAAAAGCGTTAGCTGGTTGAGTTTGAGCGACACCGACAGCCTTCACGAAGGCAGACTACTCTCTCTCTATATATATATATAATAGTTATAAGCCCGCCTGTGTATTTATAGACTTGGCCGTGCGTGACCTCAAACTATTCCCGGTATCTGATCTGAGATTGCCTCTCGCTGCCTGCTTACGGACCCAGAGTTGATGTGCTTATCAACTCTATAATTATTGCTTGACATTCTAATACCAGGTTCGGGTCCACCGCCCTCTCTCTCACACACACACATATATCAATAGCGACACAGTCAATAACGATATGACTGTGTATAGTAACTAAACCTCTTTTTCGGTACAATACACATTGGCAGCGTTCATTCCCTGTGAAGATATAAACGTGGGTATAGAGCCAACTTTTAATAGGCTAATTCTATACCCATATATTTATACTTATTATTATTATTATTACAAAATGATATCATAATATACATATTATTATCGACATTAGCGACTATTAGCACATAGTAAGTATTGTTAAGTATGCTGATTGTCTCAAATACAGCTGTAACTATTTCAGTCGTCTTCTCTATGAGGGTTTAAGATGAAAACGCTATGGTGAAAAGGACAAACCTGTAAGAAAAAAAACAGGTCGATGTAGAAAAATATAAAACGCCGTCTCATCGAAAAGACATAGAATGCCTATGCAAAATAGAGAAAAAATATAGTCAAGTATAGTATTTTTCGCGACAATTTCGAAAAATAAAACTACCCTTATAAACGAATTTCGGGTAGATGAATTAATCATTAGTTGATTTAGTATTTTTTGGGCGCTTCGTTCTTTCAATTGGCGCTTTGCCGCAAGAAGGTGAACCTATAACTGGGGACGCCTTGTTAGGAAAACATATTTACTTATTCCTCTCTAAATATACAATAATTTGAGAAGCAGCTGCTCACTGGGTGTCAGGCCGAGGCCGTCATGGTCCCGAGAGAAGCGATAGCATTGCGCCTCCTTAGCTATCGCTGAAGTATAAAGCAGAGGGTCTATTTGGGCCAGTTGTTGTCGGAAGCTCATCTTTGGTGAAGTGCACTGCTGACGACATCTGACGTTTACTCAAAGGCGCAAACAAAATTTAGCGGATATGTTTGCTTGCCGGGTTAATGCAGGCGCGATCATTCCCTTTGATATATATTGCATAGGACTATGTGAAGCTCTTCATACCTGTGTCATTCTTGCCTGGAATACTGTCTTCCATGAGCAATACTACAAGACCGCAGCTTTCAATCTTCCGATGCTTTTTGGCATCTATGTGAAACGTCATGTCGTCAACAAGCGGCTTGAGGTCCGCCAACCAACTACGTTGGGTGCGCAGAGCGGATATCTTTTCAGTGCCCCTCTTATCAGCAAGCCAAGCAGAAGTGAGTTGCAGCACCAGCTCAGTTTCGATTGATGTCCTATGAGACGCGCGAGTATGATGGTGGTAACCTTTGCGGAGGCTGATATGCAGAAGCGGTTTTATTATGCGGTGTTCGATTGGCGATCGAATCAATCAGGGATCAGTCCGTCAAATTACCTTTGGCACAAACAGCTACTGGTGCCGCCACCAGTAAGGTTACAACTACTACCTGGAAGCACCGGTCGGTGTAAACACTGCCCTCAGATCTGTTTCGGTGTGTATAAAACTGTACGCCTGCATGATTAATTTGACTTGGCGGAGGAAGAAATAACGGAAACGGCAGGATAAGCAGAAAATTGTGGAAATTTTCAGTTCGAGCTAATTATGCGTCACGCTGATGCGATGGATACCCATCGATGTGCAACGACGCTACGAAAGCACTCATCGATCGATAATAATCGTTGTATAGGGTCACATTATTAAGTAACCGTGTACGCGCGTCTATAAACGAAGTAGCACAGTATACGAGACGTTGTATACGAGTTATCGTGAGAACGATTCAGCTCTCGACACGGCGGTGCTTTTGTGAGTCTTGCCAGTTACAACCTGCAGGGATTAACGGTACACTGTCTCTGCATAGCGGTATGAGTTCGGTAGGAAGCAATAAAGAAAGTTTGTTGCATGTATAACTCATACGCAACAAAGGGCTAGTCCAAAAATAGTCATCTCCCCAAAGCGGCAGAGCTCTAAAAATAGTCTTCGTTGGTGCACGCTGCGAGATGGAATATTTGAGGAAAAATCGAAGCAGGAAGATATAGCTATAAGCAATGTACCTTCCACCTCGGCAAGTCAAATAAATATCTGTCTAATCAGGTGGATGTTATTAGGGCTTGCGGGAGGCGGGCTCTCGCGCCTCTTGACAGCTATTCTGGGTAGAAATATTGCGAGGCGTCCTCGTATTCCGTATGCTTCGTTCGGCTGGGCGTTTGGATCGAGGTCGGATATAAGCGTAAGATTTTTTTCGGCATCAGACCCAACACTTTGTAACACGTACACTGAGGGTAAGCGCTTAGAAGTTTAACTAAATGGTGCTTTATCCTCGAAACACTCGATCCTGTGTACAACAAGTGTGATGTAAAGAGGCAGCTGCCAACGATCTTGGTAGCTGTTTGTTTATATCACATTGTTATGAAGTCCGCAACCTCCTTCCAGCAGCTACGGGACGATCAGCTGACGAGTCTGTGATAGCCATATACGCTCGAATAGGTCAACGTGTTGCTCCCGCAATATATATGTATATCAGAGTGACCAAAAAATAATGAGACATATATATATATTTCAATATCGGCTAAACTAAGTGAGTTAAAACAAAGATTTTTAATATAAGTTAGAGGTACGCACCTCTTTTATTGATATACTGGCCCCAGAGTTCTGGCAACCTTCTGACGGCTAGGTATGCACCATTTCTATTACCATTTATAACTTCGTTATTTAAGGCCTCTCGAAGCAGATCGATGTTTGCATACCTTTAGCCCTCTTTAACTAATAGAGTAAGGCAGACAATAAGTAAAGGTGGCCCCGACAGGTCCTCATAGTAATACCTAAAGGTTAAGAGCTGAGGCCTGTCAGATAGGGGAACTGAAGCTGAGGGTCAGCTCGAAAAACAGTTAACTAATAGAAACAACCTTAGCCATCGCCTTCCTCGGGACAATGTCGGCCTCAGCCCCGGTAGCAGTACCAAATAGATTCGAGGTAGCTATCCTGTTCACCTGGTCGTAGCCACTGTTTCACTTGATCTTTTTCTGGTCCCCTATACAGGCTGACCCATATCTCGTCCACTGCAACGGTATGCTCTAAGCGACTCGTTTGCTGCCTATATATCTTCAAATTGTCTCGCAAACACTCCTAACTTATTTTCAGTTGGCCCGGATCGAGTTGATGAGGGACCCACTTTGCACTTTTTCTACATCCTCCGATTATTTTTAATAATTCGATGACATGTTTCACGAGGCACGCCAATTTTAGCCGACAAAGTCGTCCATGGCCAAGTTCTAGTTTGCCCAAAGCTTCTTCGATTGTCTCGATCCGTTCGTCGAATCGAGATTCGGGAATGGTAGGCGCCCTCGATTTCCATAATATCCCAGTCACCTTGCCAAAACTGTGCACATCAACGGCACACCTGTCGTCGACTCAGAGCATTATGGCCGTGCACACTAACCAACCTTCAATGGATTTCAGCTGGACATTTCTCCTCTTCAAACATAAACCTGACATTTTTCTTCTGAGAATGCAAGTCTGAGGGACCTGGTCGACCGGTTGCCATTTCGAACGCCTTTCTTATCACCGGCTTGCTAGTTGTTGTGTCTCACTACCCGCCAAATTTGAATTCAAACCGGCCAATAATAAGAATAGGGCGCAAGACGATATGAGTCTCATAATTTTTGGGTCCGCCTAATATATTATAGGTGAAAATGTCACCCCGATGAATAATGTTGAAGATCCTGTATTTGATAAGTCATCGGTGTATCCAGCGAAACCAGTTTCCAAGAGAAAAAACCACAGAGAAACTCTAATCATCCAGATGCTTCCCGACCTTTTCAATATCCGTGTTAGCGATCGGTTGACTCTTTGCCAATACGATGATCCACCTCTGCACCGACCCATGCCGCGTTGAAACCATGCGGCAAAGAGTATACGTCATGCAGGGGGAACTGAATGGGTTCAGGTAACGATTAGTAATATATGATGACGGATTTGCGAGGAGACTTTTCACTGCCACTGGGTGATCGTTCATATCAGAATTCGAACGGACCGATATCGGCAAGTTTCTCTCATAAGAGAAGAGTCCCTATTTGATGATAGCCAGTAACGTTCATACCCCGATTGAACGGAGCACAACTTATTCATTCTTTATATCTCAATATGCCGGACATTTACATCTTGCAGTGTTGGATCAGAGAGTGTTATGGATCTCGCACTGGGCGAGATAAAAATCCTGTTCTCGGTTTTTTATGCGCAGTGAACCGACGAATGAAAGCTAAGAGAAACTGCTCGCGTGTTGTATTCTTGTGCATGACGACAATTCTTTCGTATCGCGGAATCGTTGGCGTTGTGTGACTCACATTATAGAGCAAATTTTGATAAACTACTCTAAATATGCCGACTGCCGACCCAATTACTGACCCACTCCTTCTGTGTGTACTTCCTACCATATTGGTAGCACACAGTTAAAATGACTGCCATTAATTCGAAAGCTGTAGTTGTTTAGAACGTTGATCATTTCAGACGAAATGAGGCTGTTTATCGCTCATACGACCTCAGTCGGTGCTACACTTAAATCGCTTACAATGGCCAACTGATTCAGAAACTGGCTATTTAGAACGGTGCTCCTAACGTTATTTCAGTGATTTCTCTTATGGAGTTTGCCTGTTCTGACAAATTTGCGGTCGTATTTAATTTTGATGAAGGAGTCGTTCTGATGAAAGCTAGGCAAAAACTATGCGAGAGGAATAATTATTTATATCGTGAATATCGCTCCAACCACCATTCAACTCGGGGGGGAGTGCACCGCTTTTGAAGTCCATTCATATCGAATCGTTCTCTTTGGCGGACACTGACAACTGAGCAAATACTCTGAGGAGCGCCTCGGCGATGCTTGTGTTCAGCGGAGATTACATTCTGTTTTTTTAGCATACTCAATGGAGGCCATACATGGGAGGCATCTCTTGGCATCTGCGGACTCATTGTGAGTAATGAAAGTATAAGCTAGGCATGAACAGCCCACTCTCAAAGATGTTTTGCCCATTTTTTTTGGCAGTGCGCTCTTTTGAACCGCTGTTTGCCAGACTGGGATCTCCTGGCTACGTTATCGCTATACCATCTACAAGCGTTTTACGCCGATGCATATGTCGACGCGTAATTCGTCAGACTTCAAAGTATGTCCGTACTTCCGAGCTGCTATAAGATGATCGATGCACGTTAACGGCAACCTACTCCATATGGACATCACTTTTCCTTAGTTGAAGGCGAACTTAATGCGTTTCTCCGCGAAGAGTCCGTTAATTATACGATGAACTTATCATTTCTCTGTTTCATTGAAAGAGGCATATTAGCAGAATCAAAATAAGGCTTCTATTGCACGTCAGCAACATGGGCCATTTTCGACTATACGTCCGAATGCATGAAAGGCATTTGTCTTTCCTGTATTTTATCATTTTATCGTTTTTAGCAAAAACACATAAACATATATCCCGGGTGCCAATTACGTCACTATTCGCTTCGCGTTTGAGTTTCTTATGGTGTATTGACCAGAATCTGCTATGCAGTCGTTTGGTAGCAGAGCTGAGAGACGACTGTGCAATAGGAATGCCCTCACGGGTTCCGCACCGTTAAAGGTGTGTCTCTTGCAACCGCCGTGCAGCTGACGGCACATTTCTGTCATGGCCCCGCACATGGAGCTGAATTTCCTTGATCGACGACGTATTGTCCACTGTTTGTCGAGCGAATTGTTTGTATAGCTGGCGTAGCTATATAGTATACCCCTGCCTGCGAGAGTTGATACGATATGTCGCCGATGGTGGCCAAAGCCTCAAGAATTCGGCCCACCTGAGGCGTTTTCATGCATACACAAACCTTACAAGTGCTATAATATAAGACGATACCATTGTCCGTTGTTGCTGGCAGAAGCCAGCCAGCGACACTTGCGATCGTTTGTGGTGGCTCAAAGCTCTGCCATGTCTCTTTAATATTTAATGTATATTTATATAATACACAATATTCAACAACCTGTTGATTTCATCTCGTTGACTTTCCGCCAGCGGTCGCCGGCTCTCGTCGTCTCTGTCGAGTCAATTTTCCCGGATCGCCCAGCTATTATCATATATTGAAAAAAAATCATTGCGTCGCATATGAGATATCGAAAAAAAAAAATGAGGAAGATAACTCTCCACCGTCATCTTTCCTAGATAGCAGCTCTTCTATGGCTGCGTGCGACTATGCGTACGCTCCTCGCTCTCACGCATTAGGGAGAGAGAGCGAGAGAGAGGGAGATACACAGCAATTTCTCTTGCGTGCTACGAGAAACACAACGTGGATGTGGCAAATTCATGCACCAACTAGCCGTGAATAATGCCGTCGTATTAAGCGAGGCACTAGCTTTTGTATGTATATATATATATATATATATATACACCAATTGGTGCTGGCGTTCGTGTAGCGTGCGGTCCCGCGTGGATTAGGTGCGCGAAATGATCTTCGCCGCTACTTGTTGGGCTGCTGATGACGCAAGCGTGCGCAATTCGTATATCACCTGTTACTATACGGACTGTTGTTGGCTGGACGTGGACGGAACGAGATGAGTAACAACAGTGGTAGAGAATCTCGAATCCAAGTGGACGGCCGTCGCTCCATGGATTTCCATCTCATAGACTTTGAGTCTCGTTAATCGCCGAGAGATGACGGCCTGCGACGTCCGTCGCTGTGCCATTGTGTGTGTGTGTGCGTGTGTGTATGTTTGTGTGTGGAAAGGAATGATATTCTGCCCCTTTCAAGAGATCCGCTTCTCCAGCTATGGAGCATCGAGCTGTAGAGGGAAGAGAGAGCGACAGAGCTGAACACGGAGTTGAGCGGGCCAAAAATGGTTCGACGTTCCTCTTCGCGGTGACGCTCCATGGTGCAGTTGATAAACACAGAAGGCAAAGGCATACACGGCCACTAGTGCTACGAATGTAAACACTTGATGTCAATATTGTTGGTGCGCACCTAGGGACAACTGTGCGATGAGCAGGGCTCGCGAGGCGACGAATTCCGGGAGTTGAGCAAAACATAGAAAAATGCACCGTGTGTAACGTGAGATGTACAACAAATGATACTATTAATGGATCCCGAACTTGAGGACGATTCGGTGGTGTGGGACGGATGACGGTATGCAAGGTTTTTGCTCGTGCATAAGCAATTGGAACGTTCAGTTGTCGTACCATGAGGACGCTGAGTTCTTGTGCCGCCAGTGATCTCATCGAGTGCGACCTGTTTTCTATTTGGCAAGAACAGTCTCATAGCGAATTATAGTGTGCAGATCATCGTGTACGACTCGCATAAGAATTGGAAAGATGGTGTCAG
Source organism: Stratiolaelaps scimitus (assembly GCA_019614645.1). Lineage (NCBI taxonomy): Eukaryota > Metazoa > Arthropoda > Arachnida > Mesostigmata > Laelapidae > Stratiolaelaps > Stratiolaelaps scimitus. Next base: position 4,546,345 of record JABWDB010000013.1, on the reverse strand, counting down.
CGTTTCTAGACGTTCCCTGGGGTGAACCTATCCTTAAGCATCTCAGGCGGAGGGGATCGCGGGAAGTGCTCGAGGAGATTGAGAAAGAATGTAAGAAGACCTCATTCGCCCACATCCACGTTTACATCATATAGCTCCCAAGGAATGAGCGCTAATAGCTAGCTGTGACATATTCTTGGACCTAATAGTTCGCCTGACTGTCAAATTGGGTGTTTACGAGTTGGCGACTCCGGCGATTGAGGCAAACTTAAGATATTCTTTCATCGTATACCAATATTTGCTTTACCACGATTATTGCTACAAGAGCATGGATGCGTGTAATAATAATATCATGTGATAAGTAGCTTTATCCGTTAGTGTTATAATGATTACAAGATGAATGCCGTATTTAAGTGTAGTGGTCGAGAAAAGCGGTGATATCACCGTCGATAACCAGCAGATATGGGACCTCTCGAGAATTCATATCAGTTGATGTCCGTGACATCGAGTTCGTTCGTCCGCCCAATTCATGATCACACATTGTATAATAATATTATTATTCATGTTTGGCCGTATTCTCGGCTCGCTCTATTGGCGGACAGAACCAAGTTTGCATACGGCGTATAAACTGCTATTCGACGGACTCATAATAGCCAGCCAAATGTAATTATGCGAAATGGCTTAACGTCCATATTGTATTTTATAACGACAAGGCTAAAAAGAATCAGTGCATCGATGAATTCTTATTGTCTCTATAGCCAATAGCGTTGTTAACATATATATATATATATATATATCTGTGCGGAATCGTCAGGTTCACGGCAATGCTTCCTCATGGACATTTCTGGATGAACCTACCGCAGTTTATACGCGCGTACCCTTTCGAGTAGTTTCGTTCAAACAGCGCCAATGCGGTCGACAAACAGTCGAAGGGCAAAAGGTTCACTGTACACCTACCCATATCGTAAGCTATGTATATTTGTTCAGTGGAGCCATGTTGCTGCAATGTGTAGACGGTGGCCATCCCAGGATAATCGGAAGAGAAAATCACCAACTGCCGCCTCTAATCGCACGATTTGCTTCAGTATTCCACAAGCGTCTACGATCTGTTCTATCGTTGTTCGGTTACGTTCAATCAAATCGGCAATTGGTTCATTAGTAACGTGACGCGAGGAGCAACTTTCGGCTCCGACTATACTGCGCTCCCCAGAGATGAATCTACCTTGATAGCGGTCCCTGGTTAATTGCTTATTAGTGTTGTTAGTATTGTTGTCACATAATGAATGAAGAAAAACCCATTAGGTTAATCATTGTAATTACTAATTCTATAAAGGTCATTATGATATATTGCTACATGCAGCAGGCCGAGGGAGGGATTAAGGCGAACAACTGCTCGGACCTTAACAGTAAAGGTCACCTGTAACCTTTTTTCACCCTTGAAATAACACCACGAAACATAATACAAACAATGTTTCCTTTCTAGATGTTTGCCTGCATGTGATCTCATGATACGATAATCTTCTGCCGCTTATAAACACGTGGAAATTGTGCCAAAAAGGAAACTCCTGTTTCAAAGGTTTCGTTGAATTATTCTGGTCGAACGCGTTGTTTCTGACTGAACAATACCGCTCAACACACCATGCTCACTGTGTGCAAGGGGATTTCTTCGCATCTTTATTAAAATCGCGACAAAATAGTAATGTATAATGGCTGGACAGTCATTCGAGGAGCTTTTGTAGTGTAACTTGGCTATTCCGCCTAGAAGAGGTCTAGATGGGGTTTTAAACGAACATTGTTCAGTCGAAGGCACGTTGAACACGTCTATCAGCTCGCCGGCTCTGCGGTTATCACCGGGTTGGTCGGATGCCAAATGTGACCTTTGAGAAAGAAAAATGGCTGAAATTTTGCCGGCCATAGCGTAAGCTCCCTTCGAGGAAGGAGGAGTATCGGGAAAGCAGGGTTCGACGTATAGCTACTTCTGCATAACGATCTCGTTGGAAAATTGAAAAATCTTGAAGAACACATTGAAGTCTCGATGTATTCGGCCACTTAATAAATCATTGTAACTCGAATGTGCAGGATAATTGTTAGACGAAATGGTGTGGATAACGAATAAAACCACCCACGAACTAATTGCTCAAAGTGGGCGGTGGCAGCTTCGAGAGTGTCAACGTTTTGCGCGATTATTATAGCTCACTGCGACTTCAATGCAGATTAAATGATGCCAACAGCAAATGTGAACATGACCTGTTCGAATTTTAGAAGGACATATGAATTTGAATATGTAGATACGCATGGGAAGACCTTTCTCATCACGTGCTTGTTATTTATTTTTGCAGGGCGAGGTTATTTATATATATTTTATTTATTATTTATTATTAAAGCAATATTTTATCTCTATTTTGCCTAGACACTAACGTTAACCGCAGATAATAGAAGTAATGCAGGGCGGGTAGAATTTTTCTCTGCATAAAATACTGGTATACATATGAGGGATTATGTGACACTGATGTGAGTTCCTCTCGTGCCAGATGGGAGCAGGACTGATTAGCAGTATCGTTAGAAATCTAAGGGTGGAGTTCATTCAGGAGCTTATCTAGGAGAGGAGAAAGATGACGTAGTCCCTCTCCAAGACCTGATTTTTAGGATGGAATTTTAAGGCGAGCTAGGCTCTTTACATTGTGACCAAATGCCCTTGCAAGGTTTCGTATACGCCTGATCCCGATTTCTCCTCAAACGTGGTTACAAATGAAGCTTATCGCTGAAATGAAACGAGGGGAGACTATATGATTTTTCGTTGTTGTCGAACAACCGTTCGTCAAATAGATTTTATAGAGCACTATATTTACAATATAAATGTATTTGTTAAATCTAGCAAAAATAAGCTAACAAAACAGCCCGTTGTTGTTGTCGTCGCGTTTCCAGATGGACGTAGGATTTCCAGTGGTTCAGCCGGCGGGAGAAGGCTGCAACGGAGAATGAGCCAGATCGAGCAAGACACACGCTCAAGTGAGAATTACTCAACATCGTAAAATCCTAACAACTGAACGAATTTCATTAATTAACGAAGTTTATGTAGTATCCTATAAAAGAAAGCAATTGCGGGGTGTGAGCATATAAAATTTATAGGCGACTTAATTTACTAAGTATTCTGGACTCATCAACTGATGGTAATAATAATAATAATAATAATAATAATAATGTTAACAACATTCAAATTCTGTCCCGGCTTCCATTGTCGCCGGTGTTCTTCAAACTAATGATTTCGAATGCATATTTCAGTTCGGATTCATCTCTTAATTTCGCTCACTTGTATATCACCAGAATATTAAATCATAATATGTTAGCGCTACATTGTTGTCCCCGTGATGGTTTTTACGGAAACGTCGGTGGTATCTCGAGACACCGGTTGAATAAATAAGCCGGTACTGGGACATGTCCTATGGGTGATGGGTTCAAATTCTACCGCGGCTGGCCTCAGAGAGGTGTGGGTACCTTTTCCAATAGTTTCCCTCGTATTAATACCACACGGATAATTTCTGAGAGTTCTCTGGTGGTAAGTGATAGGACCCTATATTAGGAGTCCATTAGCCGGTTGTTAAAGAATCCCCCAGAAATAGGCAAACGTATGTCCCCGTTGTATATTTGCCGCTCACCGGCAAAAGAATCCCAATCGAATTGAATGGGCGCTACGTACAATCGACCCGCCTAGTATAGAAGTATCTATTCATTCAAACACAGTCGTTTGTACTGCCCAGAGAAGTCACTGACCATTAGAGTTACTACTGCACAGCTTCCGTTATCGTTGTTACCGCTGTACAGTTTTCGAACTTCTCTGGAGAAAATCCCTTGAGGCCGATATAGGTCGGTTGCAGGGAAATATATCAGCCCCCCGTACTTTCAGTGTAGTGTGAATGCGCTGCGACTGTTCCGGTTCCACAGAAGACTATAGCCACAACTACCACCGCATCGAGGAAGACAGCACACCTTCCCGAATCTTGCGTTAACTATTAGCAATAGGAAACCGATGACATTTCGAGCCAAATAACCGCTACGCTACAGTAAGCACGTCCTGTATAGCATCTCACACAGGACCCTCTTACGTTCCGTGACCTCCAATGATAGAAATGTTATTTCAATCTACAAAGCACAAAGATTCGACGGAGCGCAGGGCGCCGCCAATAGCATGTCCAAGGTCTCCTTCCTATTTAAGGGCAAATCGTATCATAGCCTACCCTCTTTGCTGATGCTCGTCAGGCCAATGCCAACGCGACGTGGGTTGGGAGTGGTCGCACTCGGAATCCAGAAGTAGGCTTAACCAGGGGCGAGGCGGGCGGCGGGGGGGGGTATACGGCTATCCAGAACTTTTACGTCATTCAGGCAGATGCTGCTGACGTTAGCAGAAAAGAAGGCTACATCCGTAGGCCACACATGGCTGACTCATATGGCTGGTCGGCCCGACTTGCGTCAACAGAACCCCTCAAGGAGATAATCGCTCATTCAGTTATGGGGAAGATGATGGGGAGACATCTCAATCGTGGGAAGTGCTCTTTTTCCGTGTGGTGAAAGCCCACGCACGTCTATTGGCCGGCTGGCTGCTTCTAGTTCTACGCTTGATAATAATTTATTGACGAAATTTCTTCCCTGGTCAACCTTATCATACTTTGTTGCTAAGGCTAGTACCTCACCCGACTCCTCCTAGGCAGCTGAGGCCGCCTATCCTGGCTGCCAGGACTGGACCTGGTTGCGTTACTTGATAAGTAGTTCCTTGGCAGAAAATGAAAGCCAAGAACTTGTCCTGGGAAAAGTTTGTAACTATGGGGGGTCTGGCATTTAAAACAAAATACGGTACTCAGTACCGTACCATGACGTTTAACACAGTGAATACGTGTGGCTTTGACACCAGAAGGGTTTTGGCCTACTCACTGAGTTCGTCGTTGTTGGGAGTGGCAACCGAGGTAATGGTCCAGAATGCCAGATCCCTTGCGGTCAATGTAATTGATCAGGACCATACTTTCACCTAAGCGTTGGCCAAGGACATCGCCAACGACAGTGTTGCTCCACTAACCATTTAAGTTTATAAAACATTAATAGCTGTGTCGACCTGATTTATTCCTTGTTTAGCTGACGCTGATTAAAGAAAACCAACCGTGCACGAGCCTAGCTTTATTTCTACTGAAATTTATGCCATTTGTTAGAATTACCGTTTTTTTTTTCTATTTTATAGTAGCTGGCTGAACACCAGGTTGCTTTTCTGAAGTAGCTTATTTAGCGTAATTCACTTCGTCACGTCTTTGCCAAATTCAAATTCAAATTCAAATTCAAACAAATGTTTATTGACGGAACTGCTATATACATGCTTAAGTTCTCGTAAAAATAATAGTTAAAAGAATTATTGCAACGTATATTTTATATATGAAGGGTACACATTTTTTTTTTTGTACAATATGTAAACATTGGGTAAGATACAAAACAACTATCCACAAAAATATCTACATCTGATTGATAAAAAATTTTTTTTCACCTCCGCTGCAAACTTTTTTGCCGAGGAGAGTGAACGAAGGCTACCTTTTCCGAAGACAAGCATTTCTATCACAGTTATAGCTATCGGTTGTTCGCTGATAGCAGATTTCAATGCGAGGGAACGGAATCGAAGACACCTCTGATATTTACTCATGGGATTTTTCTTATATAATAATGTACATTGAGACATCATGAGGGATTTCTTTGGGATCTCATAGTATACATGTATATATATATATATATATATATATATATATATATATATATATATATATATGAAAATTCGTATCTATGCGGGCCGCATAGATTACCGAATCTACGCACCAATGAAATTTAGCTGACTGTCGGGTTCGGCTCAGTGACATTTTGCGAGCATAGGCTCTCTGCCTTCAAAAACCCATTTGTGCCATCTACGTTTGTAGTACGTGATACGCTACGTCATTGTCCAGCATACTGCCACCGTATTCGTGGCAGCTGAAGCTTTTGTGAACCTGTACGTTTTTCAAGCCTCTCGTGTTCATCTCGTGGGTTATGCTAAACGCGCTACCGATTACGCGGCAACAGTATGAAGACCTTCTCTCTTCTTGTTTATCTACATTTTGTTTAACTAATCAAAAACAAATATTTTTACCCTAGGATACTCCGTATAGTCTATACGTGATATAGCAATTCCAATATGACTGCTTCCTGTTCTATTTTACTATTGCTGCTAACCATGTTATTCAGCTTATGAGCAAAATATAACATTGCTATAGAGCCTCTGTCGACTTGATTTCATTTAGCGCAAGAAACTATTGATCGATTAAAATGTCACACATGATTCCACAATAGTTTGCAAATTCGTTCTTCCAGCCGTGTTCATCAGATCTATAAAGATTGATAGCTTGAGGATAGATTTAATTATACATCTATTCTCAATTAGTGTCAATACGAACTAAACATCCTGTGCGCACTCTAGTCGTTTATCGTACACTGTGAGTTGCATAATAATAATAATAATAATAATATTAATAATAATGCGTCATGTCGTGTGTATCAATTATAGATTGAAGACCTCTAATGACACTTCGTCGATGGTTTTTCTTTCCTCCTATTTCAGGACTGCTGTGCTGTTTCTCTGAAGGGTTCTTTCGTGCGCTGCGGGAGTACCGCGATTCGGTGACAAAGGCCTGCGATCCTTTTCGGTGCTGTTCAAGGCGCCAGGAGAAATATGGAAATTCGTTTATGGAAATTGCCCGTCTTCTCGCAAACCTATTCAGGTAAACAATCAGCAGGCACCGGATAGTTATCCCTTTACTGGGAGCGACTGGGACTATTACCACGACTTCGATGACATCGATTCTAAGAGCTGCATAATGTACACACAATAGACGTATTAAGCAATGGCGCGGATCCCTGATGCATGTGAGGTTGCAGACTATCCCAAAAGTCCAGCACAACATTATAGACACGTATGGCCGTTATGGGCATATCGATCGAATCGTTTTACTTCAGGTCAAACCTTGGATTCGAACCTTAATTACCTTAATTACTTCGTTTCTGTCGCGGCTGGCTTCACTTGTGTGTGTGTGTACGAAGTATTTTTCTGTCGTCTTTGGTCGACTGCGGCTGATGGGAGCCGGGCAGGCGATAGCAGCTGTGTTGGACGACACGTCCATTCGTATTTGCATGTGGATTTCGAGTGATTCGAACTATGCTGCTCTCGCAGCTGAGATCGAACAACCTGCCAGCCTGTTCCTCTGTGTATCAGTCAGCGCATATGCTAATATTATTAATACGTGCGAGGTCTTGTGAGCTACTCAACAATATAGTCTATGAAACTCGTTGCTCAAAACTGTACTCGAACACAACTGTGGACGCACGGCTAATCTTTGCACTGTTCTCCATATTGGTCTACATCGACTATCGTCTACACGCGTAGGAGTTCTACATAACAAAACCAACTATTGAATGAGTGAAATACATATATTTTCTGCAGTCGTCGTGGAAGGTGCTCGGCCTTTCCGACTCATCTAGTTTGCCTCGGCTTCGTGTGCTCATTCAAGAGTGTGTATATACATATATATGGCGGAATTCTTAATAATGTTCCGGTGCGGTGAGCGTCGCCTGGAGCCCAACTTCCAATGGGCGGACTCGCTGACCGAGATACGGCAGAGGGATTACGGTACGCGAAGTCAAGAAGCTAATGTCGTTTAATGTTTCAATTTAACTGCTCCGTACCAATATTGATCCAGTTGGACTGCGCCAGACCCTTGGGCTCGTGTGCCCACCTTGGGCACACTGAGCCGCTCTGATATGTATGATAGTTTGCCGCGTTGTTAGCTATACTGTACTGTACACTTGTAACTACAGCAATTCACCAATCGATTATGATTCGTTCCTCGGTCGGTCAACGGGCTCCTGTTCGGCTTGCCGTCATCATATTTCGAATGCAGAGATTTGAACGTGTCAGCGTCCGATGTCGCCGCCGGATTGGTGCTTCTGCGCAAATTTCAACGTCTGCAACGGGAAACGATACAGCAGCAGGTCGATAACGACACCTATCAATTTCTATCAGGTGTAGCGGTTACCCCGCAAACGCACTTCCTCGATATCAACCAACCCGTAAGTTGCGAAGCGTCGTGTGGCAACAGGATGGATATTAATTAATGAAGCGATTGCATGCAGCCAATAAACATTTTCTAAAATCGACAAGGAATTAGAGAGAATCTCATTCCTTTAGTGAGGAGTGAGAAAATTGAAAGTGAACAACGCCAACTCGATCACCGGAAAGATACGACATAATCAGATTATAATGATATGAGATGATGAGATTATACAGGATATAATGTGTACGCCAAATATACTTAGGTGGGACAGATAGCCATGGGAAATGCGTTGCGATTACCGATGTATGGTATTAATGAAATGAGGCGCGTAGTAGGAGCGCATACGATGTAGTCGTCTTGATTTTTTTTGTTGATTCCTCTGGTGAGCGTCCTATTAGGACTTCACCGCCTCTGCTCTTGTGCCGTGTAAGCCATTCCAACTAGGCGTAACCATTGGCTACGGTTCACCTTGCCAGTGATTCTTCCAAAATCATTGCACGACTGACTGTTGCCAGCAAGCGGGTTATTTTGTTCGAGAAACGAGAGGGGCTTAGGGTCGGTCGTTGGTTGAAAAAAAAGAACCCTTTACATGAACATACTCTGACCCCAAAGCCACATAGTTTCGAATAAATAAAACCATTTTCATGATCAGAGACCACCGCTTCAATCTCCGCGAAACAGACCAACATGCACGCTTCATAAGGAAATAAACGAAGTGTGTGGTCTTGCATTTGCTACCCTTGCTCATTCGTAAACATGTATACATAGTTAACTGTAGCCGAATACGTGAGTGAGTTATCATCAAATGTGTTCTATATCGTGGGACTCTTTATTTGCGTAAGTATTACAAATCAACTACGAGTAAATCCCCTAAAGGCTCAATATGGCTGCTGTAGCTGGTGAGAATCCGGGTCGATGTTTGAGGGACCCACCGCCCTTTGCACTCTGTTGCACGACATCGAATCGAGATGTGTGTCGATGCGATAACTTCACATGTGTGACATTTGCAGGAAGTATGCGACGAAATCGAAGTAATCACTCATTATATGGAGTTCGCTCTCGGCGTCTACGGATGGCCAATGTACCTTATGACAAACGGGGCAGGCAAAGGGTGCGCCTGCTCGTTTCTGCAGCAGCTCAGGTTGTGTATATACTGCGCTTATATATATATATATATATCTATGCATTATATATAGAAAAAAATATAATTTCCAAAAATACGAACCCTATTTGAGATGCAGCAGCCACTGATGCGATTAGGTGTCCATAAACCTGAATTGATTTACAGCTTTCAGGTGTTGTATAGAACGCAGTTTTTTAATGATAAGCACAATGATCATTTACCAATAAGCACTAAACACTGAGCAGAACTGTAATTTGTTCTTTTTAGTTTTTCTTTTTCATAGTTAGGTATACTTTTAGTGACATAATCTGAATCTACAAACCACTAACAGCCCTTATTGTTGTGCCGCACCTTGGGGGTCCCCGCTCGTGCTCTCTCCCTCTCTCTTCACTCAGATGTATATGCTGCCTGTGGAAGCGAGATGTGGAGGCAGGTGGGGCCAATCGGTCCATCGTGATCGAGGACAACTGCTGCCTTTGCAACTTTGCAGCGCTCAACCAAATGCTAATGAAGAACAATCCCAACGTACAGGTCATCTTCGTCAGCTACCATGTCAATGTAGGTTTTCCCCAAGCGGGAAATTGTCTCTAATTTCCTTGAACTGCTCTGCTTGATTTTCCATATGGTGGTACTCGTGCAATTAGGAAATCATGTATTATAAGCAGACCGTTGTACCTATTATGCATTGTACAGTTCATTATTAGATATCCCTTCTCTCTGCTAAGGGTGTGTGTGTGTGTGTTACACTGACCTTGAATTGGTAAGAAGAATCTATGTTAATTTTTTTTTTGCTTTTTTTATTAACCAATCTACAATTATATCTGCTAATTTCGAACGCATTACCAATGGATGTGAGCGTTGGTGACATTTACTCAACTCTAAATGAAATAATCATGTTCTCCCAAATGACGACGTAGAACGCTATCAATCGATTTTATTCTTTAGTAATTGCTGACAGCTTCGATCTTTATTTTTCTCGCAGGTGAACGAGACACCGTTCCTAATTGCCTTGGACCACGAGCGGCGGACCGTCGTGGTGAGCGTCCGAGGGACGCTGTCTCTACAGGATGTCATCACCGATTTAAACGCCGACGGCGAACCCCTACCAGTGGAACCTCCACGCGCCGACTGGATTGGTCACAAGGGCATGGTAAAGGCGGCCGAGTACATCAAGAGCAAACTCATTGACGACGGATTGCTCAATTATGCGTTTAGCTATAGTTCGGTAAGTAAATATTATAGTAAATACGCTCGGGGTTCGACATCAGGACATCGGGACATCGTCCCGAACCAAGCACTACCAAGCACCACTCATTTTCAATTAAAAAAAAATACCATGTAAATGTGTTTGTAGGAGATTGTTGCTGGGTGGTCTGTTAGCCGTGTGGGAAAAGAACTTGCACACAGCAATGGACATGGTAGTTTTCCTGTTACTGTTATGTCTATGATTATTATCATTATTTTTGTTGTTGTTGCTTTCTAGGACCGAGGAACATCTACTTACGATCTCGTATTGGTCGGCCACTCACTGGGGGCTGGTACGGCTGCGGTTTTATCAATCTTGTTAAAAAAGGTCTACCCCAACGTAGTGTGCTATTCATACTCGCCGCCTGGAGGAACCCTAAGCATAGCAGCCGTCGAGGCCTCGAAGAGTTTTATAACCTCGGTAGTTTTGGGCAAAGATGTCGTACCGCGCATCGGTCTTCATCAAATCGATGCTCTGCGCAGCGATCTCATGAACGCGATTAGCCACAGCAATGATCCAAAGGTGAGGTTTTCGTTTGTTTCTCGCAGGGAACCATCATCTTCCAGACTACTGCTGCTGTTCGATTCTACTCAAACAGCAAGCTGCACTGTACGAGCGTGACTGACCCGGGGATCCCTGGTCGTTGATGGTACAATAACTTTTTGCCTTTCGGCAGGTGTTGTTTGTGTTGATGAAACTTGATCGAAAATCGAATCATTAATTCGTGTTTTTGTTTTTTTGGTTTTCTTGCCGTCGATGTGTCTTGTCTTCGCGTCGGGCCTCTTCGCAGTGGAAAATAATTATGGGTGGCATGATGTGCTGCTCCTGCGGGGGTGAGCCGGCGGAAGGAGACCAGCTGGCCGCACAGATGCTTCATGAACGATCTGGGCTTCGTCACTCCGAGTCGAATATCACGCTTAACTGCTCCGAACCCCTTTTCCCACCGGGCAAGATCATCCATATAGTTCGATCACACCCCAAGAATAATTCACAGCCCGCCGGTGAGCAGAGTACACCGGGATCGGGCGAAGGTACCCCTCGGACGGAGAAGAGCGTGTGGAGGTTAGTGAGAGTTCTAACTGTTGTATCTTCGTCCGCACCTTCGACGGTACCTTTGCGGACAGTCTTTCATATAAAGATAGGTCACTGTTGTGTCTGTTTAGCCATATATTGTAGTGTTTGTATCAAAAGTTATAGAGGTCGCGATTGGTTGGTGAACGCTGGAATCAACCAGTGGCTTTGGTTATTTGTGTTTGAGTAGAAACCTATTCAAGTGTGCTTTGAATCAAAGAGACACATGCCGAGTTTACTACGGAGTTCGCCGAACACAAATATAGGAGAAGAATACGAACAATACTATTATTAATAATAATAATAGTCAGCAGGCTGTACGAAAAGCTGTCACGTGTCACCTGTGTTATCATTGCATCATTCACAGAAAACTGGGATTCGGTTCCGAGGAAGAGCCCGTCTACCAGGCGCTATGGACCGATCCGCGTGACTTCGACAAGGTGTTGGTATCGCCGTCGATGATCCAGGACCATATGCCCGACAAAGTATTAGAAGCGCTACGTAAACTTTTAACGAAAATTGGCCCAGCCAAGCCGAAGCGGGCCGTTCCATCGAGAACCGACATTCTGATGTCGCTGCACGGCGAGTCGCTCGTTCTGGATCCCCTCGAGCGCACCATGCCGTCAGATTCTGATCCACTGGAGCCTGCCGAGACACTTGATGGCGATGAGCATTTCGCTGAGCGGGTTCGCGCGTTACAGCGCGCCCGGGTGGTCACCGAGCCACCGCAGCCGGCCGGTGGCTCGCTTAGCTCGTTGGGCCTGTCCCTTGGAGGTTTGTCGTTCAAGGCTCCAAATCCAACCGGAGCCCCTCTCGCGTCTCCCGAAACACTGAGTGAGGTCAGCTCAGTGTCAGGTTTTTGCGCCGACTCGCGAGGCCGGCGCTCGTCTGTGATAGAGCGTGTGCATTCTGACCAATTGGTTACTGAGCAGTGCGACGTTCCCTTGGTACGTAGAAACATGTCGAATAACAGATACATGTTCTTAAGGCAAATTTTGAATGAAGATAGATCCTGGCGCCGATTAGCTGTACATTAATGTCTGTCTACCAGCCCTCGTCGTTTAGCTGAGCATTAATATATATTAGCTGCAGTCATTAATATATCGTGCAGTTGGGACTTGCAGAAGTTAGATTTTATCATATTGTCGATTAGTATTCGAACTTACACGTCGCTTGCCAGCAAATGGATCATTGCGACGTTGGGAAATTACAGGGGCGTACGAGTGATAACATAAAACACTGGAACACTGGAACACACACACACACACACAAGATATCCACAGAATAATGTCGCAATAATGTCGGGCGGGTGATGTACTATGACTATCTGGACACTGGTGGGATTAGTACGGCAGCACGAAAAATAATACCCGTCAGCAACCATCGACCTGAATTGGGCGGATTTTAAATCACGTGCGTTTGGCGTCCAACTCATTCCGTCACCGCGTCCAAAAGTGGTCAATAACATCTAGAATTTGATTTTCTCGTTTTTTGTTGTTGTTGTTGTTGCGTCGTGACGCATAAACCTGCAGTACATGAAATGCGACCTAGTAGGCTCTGGGGTTCCTTGTCCGGGCCCAGGGGAGGGTAGTGCGCCCCCGTCGACCTGCGGAGAGGTGGCCACAGCCGAGGTCGGAGAAGCGACAGACGATTCGCTTCTTCTAACGCCAGCGACATCAATTCTCAAAGCCGGACTTGGCGGCTCGCCGTCAATATCCGCTTCGGCGTCTACACCGGCATCTCGTCGATCGCCCGTTAAGAAAGTGCGCATCTCGTTCGACGCGCCCATCAGCGATGACGACCGAGGTGAGCAATACAATGTCAACACAGTTGGGAATAGCCTCTCTGGCAATGCTGAATGCGTCTTTGCGTTCAAGTAATATCGCATTTATCTCTAATGTGCAAACCCATTTATTACTGCCCTCAGTGAAAAGAGACAGAAAGAGAGAGAGAGAGAGAGAGAGAGAGGGGGAGAGATGTTTTGGGGATAAGAGATAAGAGATCTAGTGGGATAAGTTGTTTAGTAATTTGTCTTCTGTTATAACGAGAACAATTCCACTATAATAAGATACGGATAGGTTTTTAATTGGGAAAAATATGAACGCTCTTTTTTTACATTATTTAGATGTTCTCGGCTATCCGCAGAGTAGATTTTGATACGATTACTATGTACGCTTCTCATGATACATAATGTCGAGTACAATTCGATATATTACGACTTACTATGACAAAATTTGTGCTCTTTCTCACTCTGGATATTTCGCTCGACAAAGATACAAACTTGCCCTTGTATGCCCTCCTATATGTCCCACATTCCCGTATCGTCTGTCCTTAATGGGGCGCCTCGCTTCGCCCATTTGATTGCTTGAGCTGCCCAAATTAGCCTAATATTGTATAATTGACCTCGATCCTGGCAATTCGCCCGTGAAGGTGCATCCCCTCTGACGCGTCGTCCCGCAGTACCCGCAGAGAACGGAAATAACGCGGGCTGTGACGGAACAGAGGCTGAAGCCGAGATCGGTTGGCTTGCGTCGTGCTCGTCAGATTCGCCAACAACCGAAGATGAGACACAGTTGACTCTCGAGGAGCAGATGGCGGTTGTCAGGACGCTGCCACTGCCCAAAGAACAGGACTACGATAGCGATGTCGATGAGACGGCCTCGGAACGAAGCAGTTCACAGGTACTGACTGAGGTTGGCAAAGGTTGGCTAAGGCGGGCATACTGCTCCGATGTAGGGTTAAATTGTAGGCCGCAAAATCGATACGAGCAAATAGCAATCCGTCGGCAACGTGGCTATTCGAAATTTGCACGGACCGCGTGGAATAATTCATGCGTGAAGTGTACACGCATGAAGTGAATTTTTACAAAGCACGTCGCACTACTCGGCGCGAAAATATCATGATTGTTATTGTATCGAGCTAGAAAATGGCTTTCAGCTTTAGTCGTTCCGCAGTTTATGGGCGATATTTCCGATAACACAATGGACACTTCGTTTAAGTATGGCACGGAATGGGTACCTTGGGTATTTGCTCTGGACAAAGCGATATTAAGTGCTTAAGTATATTGAACAATCAGATCTCGGGATTGAAGCCACGACCTGATTTATCTTGTTCGGTCGGCACCTTGAATATATATCTCGACGATCGCAACAGTCAGATAATAGCCAAATGTTAATTAGTAATGCATTCTACAACAAATAGCAATAATAATAATAAATGTATTTCCACGCGGTTCTAACGTAAAATATTCACACATATGTGATACAATAAGATAACATACGTTTGCGAATGTTTGTCGGTGAATCAGTTATGATTTTGCCTTACACAGCTTGGGCGAATCTGTATAGTGGCCACGGTTATAGATACACTATGGGTACTTAGACACTACATAGGAAATACACTCGACGTTGTTTTATAATTAGAAGTCGTGTCGTCCACACGGTTAGGATACTTCTGTTACTCTCTCTGGCTTTTTGGAGAGCGGTAGATTCATTCTATTTATCCCATACGCGTTGTCACGTTTTTAGCGTGTGCAGGATTAGTGGGTGGTATATCGGAGAGATCGCTCTGTATTTGTGCGTGTGATTTTGTTGTTGTTAGAACGCCCTCTACGTGTAAGAGTTTTAGGGTGCGCTAATGCCGTTTACGTCGCGCGCGGTCTGTGTCATCTTCGAACATCGTGCGTGAATGTACCGTCTGTGGATTGCCTATTTAGAACAGTATAAAATCATCCACATAAGATAAGAGCGCACTTCAAAGTAGTCTTACTAACAAAACAAATTCGTAAAGGCCGCGTCGCGCTCGATGATGATACTCATGCCATTCAAATTCGCTTGCATACATATATACTGCTAGGTGTTGTGTTGCTTAATACGGATATAATGTTAAAATGAAATTCTACTCGGACGTCTGAACATCACCCTGTCTCGAAATGTTTTCTATGCCGAAGAGCAGAAAGCGCCTCAATTTGATTTTCCTTTGCAGATGGCGTCAAGCTCCGTGGTGCCTCCACCCACAAGACAGTACTACTATTATGACTATTACGACAACGGAAGTGACAACGTAAACACGCCGGCGCCAACTGAAAGCGCGCTCTGAGACTGCAGCGAGCAGTTGAGTGCACCACGATATTTGGCGACGCACTCAGATAAAAGAGCCAACGAGATGGACAAGTATCACGCCACGACAAACAGCGCGCAACAGGAGAATCACCACAAGAAGCCTACGCTGGGATCCATACGGTCGTGTGCGTGTGTGTGCGTGTGCGAGCGTGACAAATAGCAACTATGGAAGAAATTCAAACAGCTAATTTGAACGAGGAAAATGAAATGAACGGTGGATAGGACCAAGATCGTGGTCAGTCGGAAAATCGCGGGGCGCAGCCCTGCGCGACACAAACGAAAACTGGTCCGTTGTTGCATTTGTGGGTTAGCCTCGAGGGCATCATTTTTCGTGGCCTTTTCAACCCTCTGCCTGTGGGAAAATTATTATTTATATGCAGAATATTATTAGTATTATTATTATTATTGTTATTAAATTATATTATTATCATTATTATTAAGTCCTAATTCATGGAAGGGATGAACCGCTGATTATGGATGGCGATGAATATTGTGAAGAACCAGTATGATAACAACAGTGTGGTCACGCTAAGTATACATAGGAAATACAATACTCTCCTACGAAAACCGAAAGTAAACAGTTCCACAAATGAACGCGACGAAATGACAAGCTAGGTTGGGGAAGAGCACAATGATTATTAACGCAGCCAAGATAAGCCTTAGAGACAGCAAGCGTGACTAGCATAAAATTTCACATAGTCTGGTAATGAATATCTCAAACAGATAAAAGTATTCCCCACTGTTTCCTGTATTCGAGCATAGAGCCATTCGGACTTTACGAGTGCGTAAAATGCGTAAAACATACAGACTGTTCCGTTATCGGTGAAGGACATTGAAACTCGACTCTACCACGTGTGCCTGTTACTGGACTGGTACGATAACTGTTTTATAAGGTCCAGCGGCATGTTTTGCATAGTTTAAAATACTCATTTCATTCATATAAGTTGTTATTAAGTATAAGAAATAAAAACTATGCTTGAAATTCCTATTTCATGACGAGAAATAGTGACTTCGTATATATCAGGGGAATCGACAAGACCCGACCCCTCATCTCTGTTTGTCTAGCTATTTTTTCCATTCATTGTGTAAGTGTGTACGTGTGTCTCCCAGAGGGAGTCAGTTTTGCCAAAGCATTCCATATTTCCATATACAACATGCTATAAATGAGTGTTGCTTCTTACCAGTATTTCGAGACGTGTGCCGTTGAATCCTGCGGGCCGACTATTTATTTACCAAATCTGTTGGCACAATGATATCGTTGTACCGTTGCATCTATCTATGAACATTTTGCGATTGCATTGACAAAAACAAATTGTAGCAAATACAAACTCGAAATTGCTAATACCATAATTGCCAAGTAGAGGCAGAGAGAGATCGAGTGAGACCAGAAGAAATAGTGATGAAAAATATGCTCAATCTGCAAAGACATTTACCTCGAACAATGATTAGGCCCAGTTACCCGGACGAGCCTAGCACGTGTATAGGGAGCAAGGGAGGAGAAAATTCGCCCTTATGGACATTCTGCTCGAGTTCTCTTCAAGGAAGCGCTCACCTAACACTGATACAATTGTACTTGTCGACCCCTTCTCTTGTTTGTTCAACCTGAATCATACGCCACTCTCGATGGCGCTCTTGTGAGCTTTCATTTAGTGATACCGATGTATGTTTTTACAGCTGCTACTTCTGCGGCATCAGCTACTGTGAAACTGTGTGTGTGTGTCTGTGTATATGTTTTGTAGATTTCGTTTGGAATTTCATTATTCATTGCTTCTTGTAATCGACTCGTTAGAGACACAGTGAGAAGGAAACGGTGAGCGATGATAGAAGTTCTTATCACAACCGCTTGTGCTGAAGGAGAGCTTCCACTTTTTGGTTTTGTTATCAGCTGTTTGACTTGCTTGATTGCTGGACGGGTTTATCAGTCGAAGTTCTCGTACTTTTATTGTCGGCATGACCACTTCGGGTGGTTAGTTTGCGGGTGTCTACTTTGAGACATAGCTGCTTGTCGACCGGCGTACATCTCTTGATATCAGCTATAACGATGTACTACCATAGCACTACGGTTGCCACTTACTTAATGATACGAATGATTATGCATTCATTGTGATTCACTTGTCGGTATATCATAGTGTTGGTATGATGCTACTTACGAAATATAATAGGATCAGTCACTACAAGTACCACAGCTGGCTGCTGGACTTTAGGCCCAAGGGCCTGCCGCAGGCTACAGTTCAAGCTAGCTATTATAGATGTCGCTGAGTTTTGTTCCTGTAGTAACCACCGATTTGGTATCATAGCAACGCCAGTAGGCATAGCAACAGCTGTTGCCATAGCAACGCGTGTTGCCATGGCGATACCTGTCGTCTCAACAGCACACCCGCTGCTTAGATAATTCAGCTGGGAAAAGTACGATATACGGACTTTGTTAGCTCCCACCCGACACTACTAACGGACGAGGATTACTCCCACGTTACGACACATTTCGGTACGTCACCGGGTTACCGAAATGGATTGTACCAACCGGCAAAACGGCGCACAGAGACACACGGATAATACAGCCACGAAAGCCTATTACAGTGTTATTTGCACCGCGTCGTATAGATTAGGTGGGTTCACTGTTTAAACATCAGAATATTAGCGAGGGCAATCCAAAGTTGGCGGAAGCCGATGCAATATACCGGGATCACCAGGACGCTATGTTTCGTCACCGCCGCCGCTGATGCTGCTCACAACAACTCACATATGTATGAGTATATATATATATATATATACGTGCATACCATACCGTTGCGTTGTGTCTCTCATAGACTACGTGTAAACGTACGCTGGTAGCTCGGCGTCAACGAACAACAAGCAAGCGTGATTGCGTTTTGGAAAATATGGAGAATAGATGGACGAGATCGAGAGAGACCGAACGCGGAGAAGGCTGTTGTTTTTAGTGGTACAAAAATGCGATGTCCTTGGTGGACATTTAGTTCGTAGAGGAGTTATTTAGAAAACTCAGAATATTGGAAACCAACATCAGAGATGTTCGTATTCAGGCTCCCGTGCCGTGGAGTGGGACCAAACTGGAAGAGCGTTCGATTCTCCCTCACTCGGGTCTCCCTATGAGAAGCGACTTCCTATATGATGAATGCAAAATACAACTAGACCCAGCTCATCGTCAAAGACGTATGTATGCTATGGGCAGTAGGTGATTTAGCGACTCGCTCGGGGCTCCAACGACATTGCGTTGTCAGGGCTCCTTCGAATCGAGCATCACGCGGTCAGGCGGTGACCCTCTGATGGTAACAAAAAAAACAAGAAGCATCTATTCGCATCGCGAAGTCTGGAGCTCAGTTTAACGCAGGGACCCAGAACGGGTTTGCTGCATGATTGGTCGCTTCCAATCTATCACGCATGGCCCCAAGTCGACATCGCCATAATCCTGTTTATGCTATTACGTGAATGAAGATATCACTACGAATACAACCGCTACTACAGCAACAGCAACAACAACAGCAACACAACCACAACTTCACTGAAGTCCTGTTCTTCTTAAATGAAAGAAAAGAGCAAAAAACAACGCCGACCACCGACATCGAAGTCGCTTCACGGCCGCCAGCTGATTGTCGCCGTTCAATGGCAGAGGTTAGCGGTCCGATATGTACAATATCACGCAATGAAAAAAAAGCATACATTGTTTGCTCATGACCCTCAGCTACTGCACTGGCGCGTCACCACTAGGACGTCATCATGTACTTTATCAATGCCACTAGTACGCTTAAGCACAGTTAACCACAACGTAGATAGAACGTTGAGCATCCGGTCAGCTTATCACTATTATTATTATTAGTATTATTCGGTGACATTCTCGGTGATTGTCCCTAGTGTGATTCATATCGGTACGGCAACACACACAAAGATGAATACATTGACACAGACACGTTCACGCTGGTCCTGCTTTCAAATTGGACCACCGTCGAAATCGGATGACATTTTGAGCGGGAGCAGGCGGCTTCTGGCCTTATACATATTGAACTTAATTATGCTGATGAAATGACTATTACCACTATTGTGCTAGTATGCATCGACGCTGATACAATGACAGCCAAATACCAATACACGTTGGAAAGAGTACACCTCATTTTACCTCGCTGCTGTATACAGATGATTGTGCATCAATGAAAGAAACGATAGAAATGATGTTGATGACGCCGACTAATGGTAATGATGATGTAGGTAATCGACACCCCGTACGAAAAGTCACGACTTCATATATATATATATATATATATATAACAGTAGAGAGCGCAGCCAACCTCTCTTGCACTTACGACGTGTTGGGGTCGATTCGCGATGAGGATGTGGAGAACGAGCCTGAAGTGAGCCAAAACCGGACTACTAAAGCCGACAACAATGAGACAGGACGTCAATCTCATGATACGATGGGTGATGGCAATGTTCCTTGAAGTTCTTGGTCTCGGCCCTGCCGAGCACCCGAACGTACCGCTCTAGTCATAGTTCAACAAACCATTTTACAGACCAAGCCTGCTGCCCAACATCCGGTATCAACACTCTCCCTTGATTGTCTACGTCGCTCCATGCCATGAGGACATACGATGGCACACAGATACCCATACCCACACAAACACACCGACCTATGATCTGATCTGTACACAGATGCTGAGTCACGGGTAGATAGAGAAAGAGAGAGAGAGAGAGATTAAAGCCACAGCACTCGCCAGGACGATAGCCTCCGTTCAGCGAATCTGAGCTAAAGGGGCAGAGACCTGGAGCACATAGCTGGATCGCGGCTTCGTTCGTGAGGAAGGTTGTTCGTATCGCATACAAATTAAAACTGCTACTAATACTATTATTAATATTAAGAGTAACTGCTGCTACCAATAACTGCTACCGTACATTATCATTGCCTTCCATAAACACAATGAACTGATAAATGATTATGATGATAGAGCTTAATAATGATGCTTATGGACTACATGTGTTGTCTAATTAACTAATGACCCGATGTACTCAACTAATCGACAAGCAGCCGCTAACGCTGATGCGTGATGAAGGGATGAACGATTTAAATCTCATGACGCTATTATATACATATATATATATATATATACATTTATGTAGTATATTTAAGCAAATATACGATTATGTAATTTCGTATGGTGTCGCCGTCGTCTGTTTGTAAATGATTATTGAAGATAGAGAAAAAGAAGTCGAACGAATAGTTAAGGAAACGCTGAACTTAACGATCGAAACGCGTCAGGCGCGTTTGCGTGCCACATATATACCTGTCTAGCATTGTGGACGAACGAGCGGATTAAACGAATACACTTGCATCACAGATATTCACAGATACGGTGACAAGAGGGGACAAATCGTGGGATACAGGTCAGTAATCGAGAAGGAGGTGTCAACGCGAGGAACATATGAGACGAATATCGTAAACCAGCAACAGGAGCCGAAACGGTTCGAACAGTAACAAGGGCAACATCTTGGTTACACACAGCGACACAGTCCCACGCTCATAAGGTCACAAAGCCCGATGCGGGGTTTCAAACGCGGCGATTTTGGTCATCCTAACGTCCACAGACGTTCCAGGCGCGAACTGCTGTTAATTTTGAGATTGGACGCATCAACGTCCACGTTATTCGCTGGCTTTTGTTTGGCGAATTTCGCGAACTGCAGAAGCTGGAAACTGTCGCACGGGCACAACCGGCTAGGAGAAGCCACTGCTCCGACTGAGAAGGAGTGTGACTTACTCGACGTCTACCCTCATCTATCTATCTATCTATAATATATATATATATATATTGTCATCGATGCGTGTGTGTGTATGTATTATACGCACATTTTCTCTGTCATTTTTGCAACAGATGAGCAACAGATGGTATGAGGACATACAAATTAGAGATGATTCGATCATCGAAGCGGTCGCCCACGACATTGGAGTGGTGGAGCATACACTGACAGACAAAACAACAATTCATACATTTCACACATTTTGCTTCTGGCGGTTGGGAAGCATTCTACAGTACGCACGCCCGCAGCAGTATGCATTCGCAACTGCGGCTACCCAGCTAGATACTCGAAAATGATTGAATTTAGAAGGATAAAATAGGATTTATATGTCGGAGTTAATTGTTGAACTAATTTAGGGAAAAAGAACAAGGTTCAAAAATTAACACTTTAGAGATTCCTATTCTACCCTTCTAAATAAAACGTACTAATCTAAACTGTATCATACTATTTATATTACACTTACTTGAGCTTTGTGCTCTCTCTCTCTCTCTCACTTTCTCTCTCCAGTGATGATAGTATATGGGAGATCTATGGGACATGTGTCATGACAAGTGGGAACGTATCTATATATAGGTTTATGGTTATGCCAATGATTGATGGTGATTGATGCTTGACTACGAGGAAGCATTCCCGAGACAAGTGTCCATTGTGGGTAGACTAGTAAAGCAGGCGGCGAAGATATTTAGGGACGAGTTTGGCAAAATAAAAAAAAAGGCGGCCGTTTGCTATTTGGCTTGCATTACGCCGACTGTGTCCCATTCAAATTGTGGTTGGACTCCGCCCAGCGCCGGATGCTGTAGATCACCGATTGATGGTTGTTGGCATACTTTCGTTAGGATTTTTCTGTTTAACAATTCGTCAATTTCAGCGTCTGCCAGTGGCAAAATGATAGAGCATCACTGCGTAGGGCGGATGGTGGGGATGAAACCGGTTACGGGACAACCTTAAGCGGAATGAAGTTCGAAGTGCAGTAATTTCTCGTGGGCGAACGAGGGATGTGTGTTATGAACATACGTAACAAAGTACGGCCACTGACTCCGGTGAATGTTTTCAACATTTAACTATTGCTAATACTACGATAGTGCCAACCATAAAAGAAATAGAAAACAATGAATTATTAAGTCAGAATGCACAGGTTGATGAAGCTATTAATAATTAACAACGGGGGGCTATGACGACATAGCGAATATACTGCTAGCGCATTGCATCGGATAGCGAATAAATATCATACATGTAATTGTTCACGTAGCTTACATACACATTTTCAATGGCAAGAGAAATGGGCCGCGGCCCCTGGAGCTGTTAATTACCACATGGGAAGGATACCGATGCAGGAGCTTTGGGCAGCAGCAGCATCAACAACAACAACATGCTAACTAGAAGCAAACAGAACGGGCATATATATATATATATATATATATATATGATTGAAACAGGATGCGGGTATACGATATAGAAAGTAATTAAAAAGGGAAGATTGATGATAGAAAGAAGAATGACTTTATGTATACATTTCAAATTTTCTGATGATGGATAAATATGCTAAACGTATGTTAGGAGCAGAGAGAAATAGATCGATCGATCGATATATAGATAGATGGGGAGAGAAATGAAACGGCTGATTAAAGTCAACGGAACAGTGAGTTCGCTGAACAAGAAGATAACGGCGGTGAAAAATTAGACGAACATTAATTAAAGTAGTTTTTCGTAAAATTTAAGAAACATCTCGAAAACGAACCGCGATTCATATTACTGTACCACTGTTACACTGTCATGAGAAGAACGACAGCAATGAGAAATGGGACAGAAATAACAATACACGACATTAACAGCAGCAACTATTATACAAAACAAACGCCAACCAAAGTCGAGAACAGTACGAGCAGAGGCTAGAAGACGATTAGCCCCCATGTTACTATTAACATTCTTTTTGTAAACATAAAAATATATAAATAAAAATCTATATATATATATATATATAATTTATTGTCATATAAAACTTGTTATCGGTGTTTTCACTCGTAGGTATTTTATTACATGTATATATATATATATACGGCGTTAAGTACCATACAATTTTTGGCCGGAATTGTTCATTTGTCTTTGTGAATACAAATCATAAAGGTCACAGAGAAGGGATACGTTTTCTTGAGCAGAACTCAATCTACTAGTGCAATTTGTTAGAAGTCAACTCACGGTGCGTCATTTAGGCAGGTCGCTAGAAGAACCTAGAATAATGAACGTTATAGCAACAAAACGTGGTAGTGATCTATTCAGACAATTAAATTTTATGATTTAATAATTGTGCCTCTACGTCCTGACATATTGAAATAGTTGTTTATCTAACCTAATAGATTATCAAAATTGCTTGAATTCAAATACTTATCTACAGCCGTTAGCTAAGCGACCGTGAAGCTAATGAGAGTGTGCGAAGCATTCGGAAGTCATGATATGAATTTGTCTGCCAAATAATAGATAAATCTAGTTTATTTGTCGACGTCGATATATGCATTCTGCATATGCTGTGGGTCCACTTGTTTGAGCCCTAGTCAGGTAAGGTTCCTTCGAAAAAAGGCAAAGCAATTATCAAGAATATATGCTACAGAACAGATCTAGAGAACCGATCGACATAAATATCTAAATACACCACAACTCAAGATGCTTAAAGGGCAATACTTGACCCTCGATACAGAGCAGGTGAAACTCGCACACATATGGTCAGTTGCGTTCAGCTCGCAAACCTCCTCTTGTCAGCCAAATAAGAGCGCCGCTAATTAGTAAATACGTAGAACTGACGATATTTATTCATCCACATCGGCTACATCGATTCACGGTTGTCCCGTTTGCCATATTTACAGTATTATAAACAAGATAAGCAATGGATCGCTTATCATTGGTCAGTGTTGTCGGTGCAGGTTGTAAAGGATACTTGACACAAACTCATACATACACACAAATGGACGAAAAACATGAACGGACTCAGATCGACAAAGAAGTGCGAGTCCGGCGAGTAGAGACCCTCCCCCCAACAGCTATTCTGTGTCCTGACTAATGCCGAAGCTCTGATCGATGCCTCGAGTAATCAGCGTGGATGATACGCGAATGAACTTCATGGTGTAACGTTGTGTTCGGTTGTGGTACTGCAAGGAAACTTACAAGGAAAAACTGCCCTTTAATTGTCTTACTCAAATCATGCCACTGTGTAAGTAATATAGACGTACACAGAATAAGAGAGCGGTCCCGTTTACGCTGGACACGTTTAGTAGCGATCTCAAGGACGTGCCACAAGGTAGACGAAACGTTCTCAGAAAACATTCGACCGCGGTGATCCTTGCGTATAAAATTTGTCGAAATGCGCTATACTCTAGAACTAATTAATTAATTGGTACCCTTCCATCTTCGTTACACGATGTGTACAAGGGTGGGCGAGTGCAGTGATTTATTTTCCCGACTCGTGAACGGCCAACAAACGAGGGTTGTTTTCTTGATCAGTGTTCGTGTTGCATATTGTGACATATGATGAACAGGCATCTGAGTGAGCGGTGCACTCGTTGGCGCAACTATGTCGGCATAAATGAAGTACCTCTTTCTCTCTACATCTCATCCATGGCGAGTCATCCATGAATACAATTGTAGGTTTAAATGGGAACATTACGAAATCGATGCGTTGAGATACTGGATAGCAGGCGTATGGCTCTGCCAACTTGTAAAGTGTGCTTTCTGTTGTGCAACGATATTTAGCATACGATTCTCTGTGGTTTTGTAAGGCAATCGAAAAACAGGTTGCTAAGGTTGATTATTCTCTCTTTTGTTAAAGCATACGTCGGAGTTGCGGGCCGAAATCTATGTAATGATAAGACTGACAGCTTCTTACTGAAGGGATGCGCTAAGCGATACCGGGAAGGGTGGTGCTGTTGGACATCGTCAATAGTTCCAGAAGAGGGCGAGGCGGTCACGGTGTTGACATGCATTAACATGGCAATACCTCTCCTTTTAATAAAATCACAAGGTTTTAACATGGTGTAGACGCGGAGATAGGCAAGTGATAAGCAAGATGCGAGGGAAACATTCCAAGGTATGATAAACTCCCGCGTGGGTGAGTTGATGGGATTTGATTATGTATATATAGGAGATTCAATCGCATTGCACTCGACCGAGTACAATTTTTGCTCTAACGGATAAAATTCCAGTCAGCTGTCAAATCGATGCCACGATATAACTGCTAGTGAGAAGTTTAACACAAACTCTACAGGGGTTAAGAGCTAGGCTATCAGTTACCGTGATGACCGATGCTAGAAGTCAGTAATATTCTATCGGAGATGGCGCTTGGGTGGGTTCAATATGTTGATCTGCTACTGTGCTCTCGCTATGGTCTTTATACGTTGCTTTTCAACGGCAGTGAAACCAGCACCAATGCCTCGGCTGATTCCGACCAAAAAGGAAAATTATCGTTGCCGTTCAGTCGGTGGTGGCGCATTGAGATGCCGTGAAACGCGCGGGGCATTATGGGATGGGATCGTTTGCGGCGTTTAACACTTACCAATGTCTCAGATTGAATTGGATGAATAGCAAGCGATTTGAAGTGACGAAGACAGCGCATTGATTGAAGACGCAATCGACTAGGTACACTCATGGTCATCTAGTCAGACCGACGTCAGAAGAGCAAAACGTGAGAGCAAATTCGATCAATTATCACTCAATTAGCCACTGCGCAATGAAGCTATCGTTTGTCAGCTCACAGTCCTTAACTGACTATCTTCTAAGCTTGTAGGACTTATTTCACATCTCAGCGTCGTTCGTATTGCCGCTGTTGCTGCTGCTGAAACAAACAAAAATAAAAGCAACAATCTCAGGAGTTCGTTTCCTTCGCTACCGTCAGCTACTCAGATCGAGGGAATAATCATATAATAATACGTAATGGTACCGGATAGTCCTCACGACATCACTTTGTGTCGATGTCATCATCGACAGTCCGAGACACCTACCATCCACATCTCATTCAATATATATATCTCTCATATATATATATATATATATATGTAATCACGTCGTTCAGCCATGCGGTGTACGATGCCGTGAAACCGTTCGTTAAACAGTAAGTACGTACCCTCTACACCCATCGATTGATCAATAGCCTTGAACAATGTATTGTTATATAATAGCTTAACAAGGTTATTCGCGTATGTGGTAATCTGACCCCATGCATCATATTGTACAGAGAATGATACTCATACATTTCATGCTTTTATCATTTCGATCTCGTTTTCACGCTCAATATTTTCGATTGATCGCGTATGCGTGATATGAGAGTATCCTGTTCTTTTTTTAATTGTTTTTGTTAAGTGCTTTGTCTTACGCTAAGGGTGCGCTAAATATTGTCATCGTCTAAGGCGTGCGGGACACAAAACGATCGCAGCCAAAAGGGCTCTTGGGCAGTAGCACCAGCCAAATCGCTGAATAGCAACTATCACAGGCAATCGCCGATGACGGTAAATCAGCCTCAATCAAATATTGTCTTCGCCATCTGAACACACTTGATGTTTGTTCGAATCGTAAAAGCCTACGCATAAACACACACGCCGCGCACAGCGCCGTTGATCAAGTTGCCCGCAGTGCTGTCAGAGGCATCACTATGTAAACGCTTGTTTGTTGTGGTCAATACCTGATTTGTTCAAATTGTGCCGATGATGATTACGCTGTGATTCCCGGTTCGTTTCGGAAGAGGGGATGATTCAAATTTCGCGCGCAAATAAGGTTTCGCCTACGTCGTGGTCATGATGGTACAGTTTCGCGGCTAGAATCTCATTTGGTGAACCAGTTTCGCCTACAGAAGATTACTTTGCAGTCGCCTTTCGGTAGTTGTTTCGCCAGATATGGCGAATCGATTGTAGACCCTTGCACTTGCTGCTGCTGGTTAGGCGAAGCTAATATAGTGGATGCTTCACGTTTATTGGAGGCAGTCCTAATGAACACATTGAAATGATTATCCCTCAAATGCCAGGAGATCTTGTATGGTTTTCGATTTTTGTGATAGCACACTTTATGCTGCTTGCTGTATTGACAGCAACGTCAGCCTTGGAACTCCTACCGTGCCCGACGTGATTCGTTCAACGGCAACTTGCGCTCTTGACCTATTGCTTAACTATATGTACGTTTGGTCCTTTACAACATTTAGCCCTAGCTAGCTCTTCTCAACTACCCTAGTGTTGGGAGGGGAGGGAGTTACTCTTCATTTGTCCGATTCACACTTTGGGCCTATTCGGGTATGGCATTTGTCCTAAGCATTCGTTCATGTGAGATTCGCCTGTATCTGTTCGCTGAGCCATTCCAGACCTTCGCGGACGCCTTCACCAGTGATGGCGTTCGATGAGCATATGTGCCAGCTCTTCGTGCACAGCGTATCCAGGCCAAGAGCGTGCGATACCTTTACACTAGACAGTGCGTCCTTGAGATCCATTTTGTTGGCGAAAAACAGGATCGGCACCTGACGCCCCTTGATGTCCTTATGCTGTAACAGCAGCTCGAGTTCATCCTTGACAACGACCATTCGCAAGGCGTCGGTCGAGTCGATAACAAACACCACGCCCTGCGCGTCGTGATAGTAGTGCTCCCACAGGTTGCGGTAACGACCCTGGCCAGACATGTCGAAAGCGGTCAAGTTGAGGTTCTTAATCTTGAACGTCTCCACACTGAAGCCAATTGTCGGGACGATCTCGATCGATTTCTGCTCCTCCGGCTTAAAATGATTTAGAATCGTTGATTTGCCGCTATTGTCTAAACCGACGACGAGCACGGACGCCTGGCGCTTCTTGATTTTCAGGAACACAACGAGACGATCGAATAGGCCCATCGTGAGAACGATAACACCAGATGCCTAACAAAATAGAACAGCTTGCCTCACAGCTTCGTTTGGTTTTCAATTGTCGACGCGAACAACTCACCGACGGATAATTGCTCTCCTGCTAGACAATAATTGGCTGTGTCTTTTTCACGAGAGGAAACAAATATCCAACACCTCGATGAGCGTAGTAATTTGACGCGATAACGGAGCAAACGAATCCCTCTCGGCTATAGATAAACTCGCGTCGGAGGTGTCGGCCCCCAACCGTTCGTCATAGGTGTGAACACAGTAATTGTCAAGGACAGAATAAGTCCACGTCACAGGCGTCCACCAGCTGACCACCAAACGACGATGGCTCAGGGATGAGAGCTGATGTCAGACGCTCCGACAGAGGAACCTCAATGTTGTGGAGTCGACATTCGACATTGTCCTGATGGCGGGGGGAACCACGTCGATGCGAGTTGTTGTGTTACTATGGTTACAACGTATCACAACCCCACAGAGGAGAGAGAGAGAGAGATATCAGCACTAGTGGATATTAATACGAAGGGTAACAGCAATGACTTGACAGGGACTCGGCCTCGTCCACGGACGTCGCACGCCAGAGTCTAATTAGTGAGCAACCGAGAGGTGAGCCAGCACTTTTCGTCGTTCCAGCGTACTGTAATAGGTTACCGATAGGATTGGCGTCCGAGTCGGTGCTTCGTCATCGAGTCATAGGCTGACTAAAACCATAGGCTGGAGCCCAGGTATACAATAGTCGCCGTATCGTTCAGCTACAAACGCTGCTTAGAAATCTGAGATGGATACGGTACTCTAGAGAGAGCAGTATATTAATAAAAAAATACTTGATTGAATGTAGTCTCAAAAGAAGTAATTTGTGTGTAGTGTTTCCATTAGCGATTTTGAGCAGCTAACATTACATTGGTGTATTGCCACATCTGCCCACAAAAAACATGTCCATGAATGGAACACCCCTATTTTCAACAGTATACCTCAAGTCTTCACCTATCACTATTTGTTGTCTGTTTTTTACGAGTGCCTGTTGATCTTCCCCGATGTATCTGTTGAAACGGCTCGGGTTAGATTCCCAGGCAGAGCGTTATGCTTTCTACCAGGTATCGAACAATTCAAAGGGATATAAGCAGGTGTCAGAGACTCATTTAAACAATTCCTGGATGGATGACTATGGCAATCCACGTATCGCCTGCTGCGACGGCAAACGATAACGAATACGTCAATTTCACATTTCGCAAATGGTGACTAATGACATAAGCACGGCGTAGCATTACCGATCACGTAAGTGATTTTCTGTGTGAATTAATTGTAAATAAAACAGCGAAAAAATTAGATACAGAATGATTTATTCACAAGTGGTGTTTATCGTTCATATGAATTCACCACGTACACATGTAATATATGCATATACGATACACATGTACTTACAGCTATATTGAATACATGTTTGACGATGAAGGTCTATACATGGTTGATTCTCGTATAGCAATTGATGATTTAACTTTTGCAGGAACAAAGCTAACTGAGCTTGTGCAATGAGTATTTACACATGGGCTTGCTGCTATATCTCGGAAGCAATTCAAACTACATAGCATTGATGCGGCGCCGGCTGACAACGAAATAAACCATGACATAGCTGTTGACTACAAAGACGACCGCTGCTTGCATTGACATTGTCGTGTTTGGAGTTAGTTAACACGTCGTGAGTGACCAGCCGAGCTCAATTTCCATCTTCTCCCAAACGAATGCATATCAGGTTTAGTACTTAGACATACTTTTAAAGAAGTATAAAATTAATCTAAATACACTTAGCTCATCATACGGAAGCAATTACCTCTGTATTCAAGCGTGATTCTTCATCAGAGGGATTCCCCAGTGGAAAATATATCTATGCCGCACAGTTTATACAATGAGATGGTGAGTACCAATATGGGACTAACAGTGAGCTCCCACAAACCAATGACGGTAGGGATCTTTGACAGTAACTCATCCGCGCGTAAGTATTCAACAGGCTCCAAAGCGCCGCTTCGTGCAGTTGACAATCTTCGAGAAGAGGAGAAAGGTAAACATGAGACGGTATCTTACACCGTCAGCTTCGCTTACCACCAGCCCCCGTGCCAGCCGTCGTCCCAACCTCCATGCCAGCCATGGTCCTCCACGATCCAGATTCTACAAGAGAGAAGACGACGCCATTTACGAAAGTCGTTATGAAATAATTAGGTCCGAACTATGTTTTGGGAGAGGAGATATCTTTCTTCAAACGCACGAAAGCGAATTTCCTCCTCTCAAAGATATTTAGTATTAAACTCGAATTGGCCATTTTCACCCATCTGTCATCTCTCTTCCGCCGATAAGAGCACCTGCTCACCTTAGGTGATACACGTTAACCACGTCACGATACAGAATGAGAAACGAGTCTGTTTAGGTCGACTTGAAGCATATTGCTACCTTTAGGCGGCACTATTGCTTAACGAGATTGCAAGTTAAGGATTGGGACATCGGCTTGCCAATGACAGGTAGGGGTCACCCAGTATCCGTGCCTGTTGTATGACAAGGGTCCTCGGAACTCGATTACGGCATAATGTGTAACCTAAAACAGACAACTGCGACTTCGTCCAATGCTACTTTTTTTTTTTTTTTGTCTTCAAGCTGACCCTCAGCTGTTCCCCTATCTGACAGGCCTCAGCTCTTAACCTTTAGGTCCAATGCTACTTGGATCGATATAAGTGGCCACCACTCACTTTGTAAGTCCTCACACAATATGAGATTAGACACCCCATCACATTAGGTGCTACTACGTAGGAAATTGCGCTGGCTAGCTCTCCTGCGTTACATGGTTAGCCTGCAGAAGGACAACAGGGGATAGGTAGGTTATAACTCACGGGTGATGGTGGTGTTTGTCGACCCAGATCGAGTGGTGGTGATGATGGTGCCCGTGATGTTTTCCAATTGCAAAACCCAGAGCCCCGCCGACAGCTCCGGCGCCACCTATGAGTGCTCCGTGCAGCAGAAGTTTCAGCTTCTTTTTCTTGAAGAGATGTCCCTCGGAGGGCGGCACTAAGCAAGTGACTAGAAGGGCAGCGGCGATCACCAACGCCACTATTCTGGGACGATCTCCAGTCCACATGTTCTGAAATCGAGAATGTCGTTTACGCTTGGAGGTCAATCTGAAAATGGTTGTGATAATAATTATTATAAGTCTAGCTGTCTGTTTTGAGAAATCCCGCAGTGGCCACGTGACTGCTTACCACCCGGGCCGATCGGGTCTATAACGGCGTAAATCGAAGCCACAAATAGCCAATCTTTAAGGATACGTGTCGCGTGGGTCCACTGAATGAAATGACTCAATTGAAATGAGCTCGGTGAATGTGTACAGTCCCAAATTATGCGGCCAAATTAAAGTACGTTTGTACAAGAGCAGCTTTCACTTTCAAACATTGCGGCCCCTTTGAGGTAACGGGGCCACTAAACACACCATCTAGATTACGGCGATCGTTGACGACTGTTGCTGATTGCCGCTACAAGAGCTCGACGTACAGGCACAACGGTTGTGTTGTTTGCACACGAGAAGCTATTCAGCATGCCACCACTTGTTCACATTGACTTGGAGTTAAAACCATCGCTCGCCGCTTTATACGACGTCGGCGACTTCAGTCAAGGGGCGCCCCCTCGCACGGTTTGCCCGCACCACGGCTATTGTGTTCTTCTGAACATCTGGGGGGTTGAAGCATCTTCAGATGGATTATTCGCACCTTCTGTGGGACGATTCGCGTGCCTCACCGAAGAGGTGATGAGGGTGGTGGTGCGTCAACTTCTGACCCGAAGGGAGAGGCATTTCTGG
The DNA here is from genome assembly GCA_019614645.1 of Stratiolaelaps scimitus. NCBI lineage: Eukaryota > Metazoa > Arthropoda > Arachnida > Mesostigmata > Laelapidae > Stratiolaelaps > Stratiolaelaps scimitus. The sequence continues at coordinate 4,514,192 of JABWDB010000013.1, read as the reverse complement.
CACTTCTCGCCATCGTGTGGCGTTCACGTTACTATGATAATACCTAGAATATGTACTTGTGTCACCCCTACAATCTCGTTATTTGAACTCGAATTTGACCATGAAGATTGTATAACAACACCTTAGTGGTTCGGTAACAAAAACGAGTTTCGAGTTGAAACAGAGATAGAAAAGGGAATTTTGATCTACATTTTTGTGTGCAACTCTAAACGTATACAAATTGCAGTTAAGTCGTTGAGAAAAAAAAATAGCTGATAAGGATCTGAATAGGATTTGTGTGTCACTGTCGGTCTGCAATTTTTCACAACTGAATACGAGGTATACGAAGTAGCATAAAGGTTTTCTGCATTATTTGATATGGGATCCCCCCCTTCAGAAGTCTGACATAATATAGACACATAGATAAGCAGCAGTAGATAAACAAGCTTTCATTATCTATTGTATCTTCTTGCCCTTGTCGCCGTGAAGCGTTTCGGTCCCAGGACCGCATTGGTGTTCGCGACAAGGCGAGGCACTTCGGACGGGTACCCATCCGCTATCGTTCCGTCAGCTACAGATTATCATGACTTCAATGTTCATGACCCAACGCTAGACTAGACACTATGTAAACTAAATGCACCGTATAATTTCTCGATAATCTCGCGTGTACCAATCGAGTTCATTGAAATTTTAACCGATTAGAACATAATTTTCATTTGGGTGCTGCACACCTCGATGTGGGCACGGATTTTTCTGGGTCTAAATTAGCATATTATTTTAGTGATTATCACATAGAAATGACCTCGGTAGGCGTTTTATTTGTATTTTAGCACAGGGTGAATCTGAATGATTAGGAAACATCCTCAGGTGCTAGAACATTTGCTAATTGGCTCGATTGATTTATTTGTGTATATTTACTTTCTTCAGCCAGTAATTAATGCAATAACAAATAGGTAATCTGCCCCATTTGTATCCAACAATTTGGAATACTGGTGCGCTATATAGATTAGATTACAGAAACGTGTGTCATCTCGGTTTGTCACACCTTTTTGTTTTCAATACACATGAACCGTATATTCCTGGTGACCGTAAAAAAAAGGCAGATGCCGCAGGTTCGAGTCCCGCTACGTGATGATAACATATAAAGGAGAACTTAGGCATTGTGAAATTGTTTACCCTTACCGCGTGACGGCGTCATTTAATTATGAACTATTCTCGTGGTATTATCATACTCAGGATCAAGATCGGACATTTTGTCTATCTCTAAGTTCTAATATATTGAATGTACGTTCTAGGGTGTCTCTGGCGGTGAGTATTGTTTACGGAGCCCTCCGACGAAGAGCTGTGTGTCTGTTTTTAGGTATAGGAGTCCGATCTTTGTGGCCTGTCCCATCGCTTTTTCAAGAGCGGGTTTTATCCTGTCCAACAGTGCTAAGTGTGCGGGCGGAAGCCCGCACAGTATCGTTATGTGCCATAGGAAGCTTTTAGCACGACCCTCATCTGGAAGGGGTGTCGTGCAGTGTGCTATGAGAGTCTCTGCGGGTCTCTGATCGACGACGTTACGCCAAGGATCAGAGTGACTACCGGATACGAGATACGGATTTTTGTCACGCGCTTGTAAGCAGCGCTTGTGTGTTCAGTCGAAGTACGTTGGATTGTGCTTGCGGGTCACCAGGACTTCATCAACTTTACGGTTTACGTTTTCTCTGAGTTAATATCTGGTCCTATGGTTTCGATGTAAGGCCAAGCAGTTCCCTTGTCCTGGGCGCGGGAGGGGAACCCGGGCATATCGGCTTTGGAAGTTATACACCAGTCACTCACTATTGGCTGAGTGGCGCATGTGTATCATTCATTCCCGAAGCCTCACAAAATTTCTCTTGTCCTTCCTCGTAAGGTTAAAAAGCGAGATTTGCTGAAGATTTTGCTTGCCGCGGCTGTTCATCGCGAGATCATTTACGCATTTATTCTTTATCAGATTAATGTACGTGTCAAATAACACACACACCACAAAGAACAGCGCATATGACGTCACATGTAGCCTGCTACAACAAATGTGTCATATTTCGGTTGTGCAATATGATAACGCACCCTCAGTTATCGAGTGTTCTCGCTGAATTAATTCTCGTTTTCTTGTGCTAATCAGTACCGTGTGGCTAATTATAACGTCAAAGACTCGGTTTGGCATACTATCAATGAGATTTAGCAGGATCTGGTCGCTGACACCTCGCCAGGCCTTCAACAACGCCTCTCTTAGTACTTCCACGGATGTATACTGTTGATTCGACGCATATACTCGTCGTGCCCCAGAGGTTCTCCATTGGGTTGAGATCAGGAGAACATGCTGGCCGCTTTAGGGTTTCAATGTCATGCCGTCCTAACCATGCACGTGTACTAGCGCTGACGTGAATTGAAGCGTAATCGTGTTGGAAAACAATTGGCAGTCGATGAAATTTGCTCCTAAACGGTAGTAGGTTGTTGGTCAACATCTGCTGATAGTCCTCGCTATTCATTCGAGATGAGATGAAAGCGAGTGGGAGTTTGCTAAGCTCGCCAAACCATGAAGCACGCTCCGCCGAAAATGCGTTTCAAGAAGTACCGCAACTCCTTACGTACATCATGCTAATAATAACCGTTAAATCCGTCTAGCCCATCTAAATTTAGCTTCTTCTCGTCACTGAAGACGATCTGAGACAACATACTACATTTTAGATAGATGTGCACCCTCAGCACACTATTTAAAAAACGTGGCTCCAATATTCACCAATGTCCAGTCTCTGTCCATATTGTTGCGAGCGAAGTTTAGTTGGGCAGTCATGCGGCGTTGTTGAACAAGACATCTTGTTTTCATTTGCGCCCGCATGATATGCGGATCACGCTTAATTGTCCTTAAAACTCTATGAACTGAAGGTTTAACTCTTTCCTGATTGCTTCACAACTTATAGTCGAATTCGAGGCTAATCGCCAGATATGCATGGCTGTTGGCTGGCTGACCTTTCGTGGACATCCTTTAGACTTATTAGTACCATACGTCGACGGAATACGTTTCGCATTATTCACAATTTCGCATTACACAACGACCTCTGCCAATTTCTCTGGCAATTACAGCCTGGGTCTTTCCTGCTCTATCTAAAGCAAATTCAAATTCAAATTCAAATTCAAACAAATGTTTATTGACGGAACTGCTATATACATGCTTAAGTTCTCGTAAAAATAATAGTTAAAAGAATTATTGCAACGTATATTTTATATATGAAGGGTACACATTTTTTTTTTTGTACAATATGTAAACATTGGGTAAGATACAAAACAACTATCCACAAAAATATCTACATCTGATTGATAAAAAATTTTTTCACCTCCGCTGCAAACTTTTTTGCCGAGGAGAGTGAACGAATCTCGCGAGGAAGAGAGCCCCAGACTGCCGGCAAGCGATAAGCGAGAGCATGGCGGCTAGATTCTTTAACGGCAAAAGGTATCACAAACTCAGTTGGTCTGCGGGCCGTTCTTCGAACCACAGTGGTAATTGGGAAAGTAATGTCGTTTGGAATACGTCCCTTCGACATCTTAAAGGCAAGAAGAGCTACGTGAATCAAATACATAACGCTCAGCTTAGGCAATTCGTACTTCCCCAGAATGTCGGCGACGGAGTCGGAGCGACGTCTGCCAAAGATAGCCCGTAGTGCGTCATTCTGAACAACCTCTCCTCTCCGAAGAATCATGCTGTAGCCTCCTCCCCAGATAGAGATCCCGTAGCACAACAGAGGTACCAATAAAACTTTATAGAGGTGTAACAGGCCATCCACAGGAACCCCACGCTCTCTCAGGCGACGCAAGTTGGCCACCACTGCGTAGCATTTGGGCATGAAGCTCCCTATGTGGTCCTGCCAGCGCATGTTTTCCTGAAGCGTAAGGCCAAGGCACTTCGCAGACGATGACCAGTGCATCGTTTCACCGGCTACCTGTGTCGGCGACACCTGCACATTTCGTTGAGGCGGGCGAAAGAGAATGAGGTTGGTCTTGGTCGTGTTGATTACCAGACCGAACCTTTCGAAGGTGTTGATAACCCCCTCCACCTTCTTTAGAGCCTCTTCGATGTCGAGTTGCAGCGATGAAGGCCGAATTCGAAACAGAAGCGAAGTGTCGTCCGCGTATGCAATGGTCCTACAAAATTTCCCACCAGCGATTTTGAGAAGAATGAAATTGACTAGAATTAGAAACATAAACGGCCCTAGAATGGATCCCTGGGGCGTGCCAATGTCAACTTCCAGCCAGTCCGATTCGATGTCCGCTACTTTCACCGCCTGTCGCCTCGCGGACAAGTACGAGCGAAACCAGTCAACGACACCGGGTTGGCATCCAAGGCACTTCAAGGCCTGCAGGAAAAATGTATGCCGAAGACAATTGAACGCAGCAGAGACATCCAATAAGACGCCCAGACATACCTGGTTGTTCTCAATGGTGTCAGATATTTCCTGCCACAGGTGGGCCATTGCGAGTTCAGTCGAGCGTGCCCTACGAAAACCGAATTGACTAGCTGAGAGAAAATCTATCGAGTGAAGATATTTCTCCAGGCGGACCATCACTACCTTCTCGATCACCTTGGACAAGTAATCAACCAACGAGATTGGTCGGTAATTTGACAGATGCTTCCGATCCCCCTTCTTCTTATATAGTGGTATAACTGAAGCGTCTTTCAACTTGCGTGGAAATGTCCCCCTACTCAGCGACAGATTGGCTATGTGAGCAAAAGGTCTCGCGAGCACCGCCGACGCCCGTTTTACCAGAGCGCTGGGGATCCCTGCTGCGCCTGTAGACCAACTAGCCTTCGTAGATTCAAGCACTGTCTGAATCTCCACACAGTTGACTTGGGAGAACTCAAATGTGGTGTTTCGACAGGGCCAGATCGATGTAAGCTCCGGCTCGATATTATCGTCGATCCGAAGAGAGGCAACCGTTTTTGAGCCCACCGCAGCAAAATGAGTATTTAATTCATTCGCAATCTCCTGCGGACTTGTCAGTTCGCCGGATTCGATGACCAGGGCTGTTGGCAGTGCCGCTTTTTGTCTCTCCCGTCCACAGGCAGCGTTTACAAACTCCCACAACTTCTTTGCATTCCCTTTATGTCGCCCAAACTGCTCTCGGTAAAACGAGCTCCTAGCAATTTGAAGGTCGTGTCTGTAGCGACGAAGACTATGATAATACGCCATCTTAGATTCTAAGGATCTATTTCTCAAGTACCAGCGGTATAGTTTGTTCACCGAATGGCGCAGACTCCGAAGTCTCGCATTGAACTGGAATCTCTTTTGCTGTGGAGGTCTACGACTCACCCTGACAGTGAAACACTTATCGTATTCTCTCGTTATAATAGAGCTGAAAGCCTCGAAAGCCTCGTCCGCGTCCACCGCCTGGTAGACACGCTGCCAGCTCAGTCTGCTAGTGTTCCCCAAAAACTTCTCGATGCTAACACCATCATGTTGTCTGACTAGATTCATCTCACTGTCATCGGCGTCCCTTAGACTAACGGAAGACCTGCCTGTGAGCGAAACGACAGTAGGATAGTGATCTGAGAAAAGAGGGGTACACCACACGGCTGGAGAGATGTTCAAGAATTCCTCACAATAACCAATCGCAATGTGGTCAATGCACGTCCCTGATGCTGGACGGGTGACCTGATCAATGATGTGTTGGAAACCTCTTGACGAGAAGAACGATAAATAGTCTTCACAGGAAGACCTAATAAGGAGGTTCGTGTTAGAATCACCCATTATGATACACGGCAGAGCACTATTTCGCGGGATAATATCCTCGAGTACATTGAGTAAGGTGTCCCTGTACAAAGCGTGACTAGAATAGAAACCAATTAAGTAGCCAGTAAAACCAGGCTTCTTTAGCAGGACGCGCACCGCCTGTACGTTGCCATCGTCGCTAGTTCTCGTTTCTGAGTCGACTACCAAGCAGCTAGAGCGAATATAGATGCCTACGCCACCTCCTTGCCTATTGCCCTCCCGTCCCGCTCCAATGAAACAGAAATCAGAGATACCAAAGCCGCCATAATCAACCATTTTTAACCAGGTCTCACTTACCACCACCGCGGCAAGCCCGATGCCCTCCTCCTCCAGGAAGTCAGTTAGAGTCTCGAGTTGACCCGATTTTCTCAGCCCTCCTGTCCCAGCATTCAGATGCAGCGCTGCAAAGTTACTAAAGGCCGTTGTTCTCCCACCATTCAAGCCTGGGACTAACAATTCAGCATCTCCTTGCCACTTCTGGCAATCACTCACATTATAACAATCTGAGTTGGGTAAATGAACATTTGTCATATTATATTGTTACTTTTCTTATTTTTGCCCCCGCTCCCATAGTAAAAACTGCACTTATAAGAGGCTGTAGAACGCGCATAAGGTTTTTTAAGTGATTGGCAGCTCGAGGACTCATCGCATTTAGGAGACGTAACAACGGCTGCATTGAAATCGCCATGTTCCCTCCTCTAAAAATGCGCTTTTTCTTCGGCGCCGACTTCCGTGGTCCCGACTCATTCGTCGCCGGTCGCTTGGCTGCCTGTGGACCCGGTTTTATCTTCACCTGCCGTTCGGCCGCCTGTGGTAGCCGCGTCATGCCCGGCAGATTGACTCTTGTCTCCGATCCAGAAGGCGTGTCTAAAACTAGCGACCGTACCACTGCAGCGTACGAAGGCTGAGACGTTTCGGCGGGAACAGCGGGCACTGACCCCGTTTCCGGCTGCGGGGGGGTAGACGGAGTATGCACTACCGCGACTTTGCGAGCCTCAGGATGGTCCGCTCTCAGCTGCTGAATCAATCTACACTCCATCCAGGCCTTACGCCTTTCAATTTCACAAGCCCGCAGCGGGCAGTTCGGAGACGACGCCGAGTGTGCTCCCTTGCAGTTAACACACCGTGGCGCATTTCTGCACTTGTCCATAAGATGCCCCGCTTTTCCGCATCTCTTACATGCTACCTCATTCCGACAGAATGAGGCGATGTGACCAAGTTGTTGGCATCGAAAGCAAGCGATGGGGGTGCCCGCATGCATCACGACCTTATGGGCCCTATAAGCAAGAAATACCTCTGCAGGCGGAATTTTGTGGAATTGCAATAGTACGCGATCTGTTGGGAACTCGCGGAGCTCCCCATTAACGCGTTTCTTTATGCATTCACGCTTGACGGTAGTGACACCTACTTTCTCCAATGCTACTAGGATTTCATTCTCCGAGAAACCCCTGTCGACTTGTGTGATTCGTGCCCAATATTGTTCCAGCTCCCTACACTTCGCTATTACCGGAGTATTAAGCAATTTGGATAATTTTAACACTTCCTTAGCGTGCTCCACAGAACCCACCCACACAAAAATCACGTTAGATTTCGATTCTGGTCTGGAGAAGGGGAAGAGTTTGAATACTTCTCCACACAACGCCAGCAGGTTACCATCAAAACTTTCGCCCACGAAAGTGACCGCGCCCGTTTTGTCACACCTCTTTTCGACTCTCTTCGAGATAGCTACCCGAAACGCTCCTTTGACCGTCCCCACTTTGTTTTCACGCATAGCTTCAATCTCCAGTTTGATCTTTTGGATCTTCTTAGACGTGCTCCTGTTTACGACCGTATTCCATCCGTGTTCATGATCTGCACCATGCTCGCAAGCTGTCACTTCCCCATCTATGTCAATGGGTGTCTCTATTTCATTGGTGTCTACCGGTGCACTGCTTATCGGCGCTTGTGCGGCTGTTGCTCCGTCAGCTGCAACGCCGTTCGCGATAGCCTTCTTCGTTACGCCAACCGCGACAGCATCGATAGTCGTCTTGTTCGCCTTGGCATTTGCTGCCTTCGAAGGTTTTAGAACCCCACCGGTCAATATAGGCTTATTCCTTGACTCCTTCGATGCCGTTGCTGTTGTAGCAGCCGTCCTCCCCATTACGGGGCTGGTACTCAGCCGCTCCGTTCCTACCACAGCTGTCGGGGACAAGCTTTCTGAGCACAACAAACAAAGCCTTTAGCCAGCAGCTGATAGGTACTTTCACCGCCCTGATAGATTTAAAAAGCCCCAGATGCGCGGTACGTCAACGCTTGCAGGAGAAGCTTCGCTTTCGTGACGGAGATTAGCTCCAAACCCACACAGCACCTTTATAGTTACTGCGTGTAGAAGTTCTCTCGGAAAGCCATTAGAAAATGCACAAAAGTACCGAAGTCGTTTCCACTTCAATAAGATCTGTCTTCCACAAAATTCGTGGCACAAAAGATGCACGACGAGACAGTGATCCGACTGGAACACTAGAGGTTACTGCAACGACGCAGACACCAGCAGAGATTCTGATTTTCACCAGAGCCACACCGTGACGACGCACACCTGTTCGAACGTTCGAACGTTCTGGAGCAGTAATAACTGCAGTAATAACTGCTTTCTCTGCATCAGTAAGGCTCGAACCGTGTCCCGTAACTATTGTACAGCGTGAATACTCAAGAGAAGCTGAATTAACTCAGCGAGAATACTCGACAACTGAGGGTGTGTTATCATTTTGCACAACCGAAATATGACACATTTTGTTGTAGCAGGCTATATGCGACCTCATATGCGCTGTTACTTGTGGTGCATATGTTATTTGACACGTACATTAATGTGATACAGAACAAATGCCTCAAATGTTTGTTCTTTACAACGATTTATTGAAATATAGGGGTGCGTTAAGTTAATGCACAACACTATAAACAGTTAGACTTGAAACGTATGCACAATCCTGTATACCGATTATATATTACATTTGTTTCGATATTTGATATTCCAGCTCTTTAGCGGCAATTTAATCGCCACGAACTTACGTCCATGCCATGCTCTACACACACATACATATATATATATATATATATCTATATATATCCTGTTACCAGAGGCATGCCTGATCGAATTTTGCAATGGTCAAACGAAGTGGGTACAAATTATTATTTATTCGTCTGTCCCTTCATGACGCTCGGTTGTCGTATGCTCTGTTGAGATCGGGGAGGAGAAGCATAATCCATATGTTAGCTAACGCGCTTAGTCTACTCGCGGATTACCAAGCCTTGCCCGCTGTCATGTAGGCTCACACCTGATACCAACTGTAGATATCAGTGATTTTCCTCTATGACATAGTCTAAACATATCTATAGCGATAGACATACCATAGCGGCCTCTCCTCAATCCGCCGATTCGTCGTAAGATCAGAATTTAAATGAAACAAAACGCGAGAGCATATCAGTGGTAGGTGGAGCATTTGAATTTTCTTTCGGTGACTATTATCAGTATTTCTATAGGGACTCAATAAAACTCCCGACCACCAAGGCCAATTGAAAGCAAAATAACAATCTCCATTGATGATTTCTGCCCCTCTGGCACCCAACGTGGTAGATACTTTGATTAGAGAGCAAGTAGAACTAACTGACTTAACCAAATCCACTAAATCCACTGTAGAGACTGTCCGGGGATCCATGGTATCCACATCCTTGCGCGATGTGATCCCGCTATTTTTCTGCATTATATTTTCGATCAATGTTGTTCCCACTGCTAAATTTGGCTTGATTTGGCCTTTATTACCTGGCATTTCTCGTTGAAACCTGCAAAATGCTTGGAAAAACCTGCAAATGATTTTCATTCGGTGGCAACCTAACCTTGGCGGCCATTAATCGTCACCGTCTTCATGAAATAGTGAGTACGAGTGACCCTGTAGAGAATATGGCTAACGGCGTCTAGCAAATCGCTCACACTGCTCGTGCGTCAAACGCTCAACGAGATGTCATCGTTCTCATTCCGCGAACGATTTCATTGAAACTCAGATGTCAATTATATCGAGTGTCGAGTTGTTGGATTGGCGAATTGTGTGTTCGTTCACAACTCATAGAGCTGCGCTGCTAGTCTACTATCTGACTATGGTGGGGCGCACTTGAGGCCTTCTGTCGGAGCAGGAGAAAAGGTTGGATAATCGTTCAACGTGATATCGTGCTATTATCTAAATGCCGCTGTATGCCCCTAAGGGGTGTACATATTAATGTACGGCTCTGGACGACTCGTCGCGTGCATTGTGATTTAACCGCTACGAAGTCGTTGGTCGAGACATCAGCTACAATGCGTTTCAACGGCCTTCCCCCCCAGCTGGATTCGGGTCCTGTAGAAGTTGAGCCCGTCACACCGAACAGTCTCCTGAGAACATGTATCGTCTGCAATCTTACCCCTTTAGCGTACTCGCTATGCGCACCGGGTCAACACGCTGTTTGCAAGTCGTGCGCCCCAGCAAGGGGGGACGCAATCATGAAGTGTGTCGCTTGCGATGATTTTGTGTTTGCGCAGTCGATTGAACTTCAAAGTGGCTTTCTTGCATCGCTACAGTTCCGTTGCAGTTGTAGCTTCCAGGGCACTCTGGAGCAAATTCACATCCACCTCCTATCGAATGGATACCATAGCGAAGCGGGAATGGCCTCTGCCTCGTCGGTAGCCGACCTTCAAGTCTTGGAGGAGCGTATGCAGAACATCGCACTTGAGACTGTCATGAAGATGCGCGAAGAGACGATTCAGGATCAGCAAACCAATGACGGGACCAGCAATGGGCCCGTGACGCAGGCAAGCTGGCAATCCAACCTCGAGTTTTTCTGGTTTGACTTCAGTCAACTGGTAGCAGCGCATCGGCGACAGCCGTCGAAAATTGCATTCTCGCCCGCTCAGGAGCGCATCATTGCAGGCGTGCCCCTTACGTTAGAGATTGCCATCTCGGACCACCCTGATTACCGTGGACAGGAATTTCTCGGACTCTATGTTGGTGCATCAAAACCAAATCCTGGTGGATCAAGAGGTTGCTTCCCGATACGAAGGCGGATCACTCTCAGGTTGCATGACCGAGATGGCTACATTGTGATCGACGGTTCGATCAATACACTCACCAATGCTGGATACGTAAGCGAAGCTTTCAAGAAGCCAACACGAAACAAAACATACGGCTTCCCTTGTTTCAAGTCTGCATTGGAGATCGAAAGTGAGCAAATATTAAATAAGGGCCACATATGCATATCTGTACAGGTGGAACCACTCACCCGCGTCTGACATTGTATGCTCCATACCTAGAAATGTGATTGCGCGAGCAGCGAGTGATCCGTGGTTCGCCGTTCCACTGCTTCGTGGAGGCGAAGCGTCTTCTGAAGCGTTTTTCGCACCTTCTGCGCGAAGGTATTCACTGTACTACACTGAAGAATGGGGGCTAAGCTTTGGGGGTGGGAGGGGGTACTTCTTACTGGGGGGTTCGTTGTTCCGCGCCGTCATGTACCGTTAGAATATTGTTTAAAATCACACCTACAACCCGACTCTGTATAGCGCGTACATGGCGTATCTGAAACTTTCGATGACACACACACCACACAACGTGGAAAATATTCTAAGTTCAAATAAAATCACCGGATGGTGACGTATCGTCGTGATGAGACCTGACGTTGCATTAATTATATACTCTTGTGGAGTTATTTCAATACGTATATGGGCCATATATTGCATATCTTTTTGGCACATATTATGGCATGTGATCGAATCGAACATTAGTCATTGTTCGTTTTTACGATTAGCACCGTTTGGCGGTGGTGTGTATATGTTTCTAAGTGTTTTTTGTGTAGTAGCAAACAACAGCCCAAAGTTCAAAAATACTTGCGAGGGCTTTCTCGGATTTACACAGTGGACAAAACGATCGAAGGAAACAGCTATATATTTATTTTAAAATTTGGCGCTTGGACTAACGCATTGCTGCGCACGGTTTGGCTTAACGGATTTGAGCGGAATTTAAAAGTAAAGTGCCAAAGTTGGAAGCCAAATCCACAGGCGAGTATCGACTTTTGGCATCAAAAAAAGTAGATATAAATACCATGTATACCGGTAATGTGTGGTATGATACATGTGTTATTTTAGATCACCTAAATATAATCTAATCTATAATATATATATATATATATATATAAACTCCTATCTAATCTGGATATTATTGACATCTCCGCTTTACTTAATGTCCGAGATTAACTCTTCTCCGCTTGCCGGTCCTCAATTCTAGCATATCGCGCCAGTTTGCAACATAGTCCTTGAGTAGGTCAGTTTGCTCAGCTCGTCAACTGCAGTGCAGACCCTACAGTTGAGGAGCGGGGCAAACTGAGTTCCAGCCACAAAAGCCCATCAAGAAATTGCAAATGTGTGCTGCTAAACTAATTGCGCCTTATAGCAACGTACGATATCGGTAAAAGTAAGTGCGGTGGATGTCAGTATAAGGTCTACTCACGTATCCCGCACCTCGTACTCGAATTAATATCATAACGCAGAAGCCGATTGCAAGCATCGTTATAATATATATATATATATATATATTTTTTTTTTTTTCTTTTTTAAATCTAGTTCACAAGTTTTCTTGCCATTAGATGAGAAACTTTTAGATTAGACACAGTCTATTGAAGTAATGCCTAGCAAGTTCCGAGCTTTGGGGGCGGAGGAAACCACCCAAGACGGGTTTGTTAATGCTACATTAGTCACTACGGCTAAGGAACACATAAGCGTTAAGCTCTCCCGAAACCCCCATAAAGAAACCGATGCGATTCCATCCGCGAGCTATTATGGGCGTCTACGGGCCTGCAATTCTATGTTCGAAAGCATCTTGAGGATAAGCCTTCGTCATTTTTTTTATATATATATATATTTTTTTGCAAGGGACTAAACCTCTCAGGACCAATGCTCGCGCAGTGCTGCCTGTGGTGCGGTCCAGATCTAGGTTTCAATCAAAACGTCAGTGATCCTCAGTTAGTAACGAATAGGTTCCATCGGAGGTTCTATAGGAGAGACAGTATTTTTCGAATACTAATTTTTCAAAAAGAAATTAAATTACTATTTATTTCGACAGGAGGACGTGTAAGGCCTCTTTGGGTTGCAAGTCTATTTATTGGCTATAGGTCTGTTACAGTCCTGCAGGGCGTTTAAGCCTGCAGGCTTGTATACCGGAAGAATCATATTTTTTGGCTTGTATAACCACTGTAGACTTTGATTGTCTGGGTGTTGCAGTTCTGGGTGTTTAAAATATGGCTTTGCCACGATATTTCTCTATCCTGCGAATGACACATTATAGTACGAGGCGTTAGTATGCAGTAGGAATCATTGGAGTGTCATTTAGTCTGAGTATTCTGGACACGTTGTATGTCTCTGTGGACGATGTCAGTCGATTGACACGCTCGTATCCGAAAATGGCCGCTCACATCGAAGTCAGAAAGTTCGAAAATTGTGAGAGAAAAAAAGTTCACACCTGTTTGGTGCCTGCCCACTTTCTCCCTAATCTGAATCTTCTGACTTGTCTGTGCGAGGCTTTATCGGGCCCTCGACCCTACTACAATGGGCAGTGTCGAAAAGCGTCGATTTCGAGTAACCAAAGAGCGTCATTAGCAGCGAATACGTCACGGCCCGCATTAAGATTTACGGTGATCGCTACTTTCCAATCGCACACAAGGCACACGGCTTAACCAGTCCAGCAGTCATCACGAAACGCTGTTGCTTTATCCGATTTTCAGCCGCTTGAGCACTCCTAGACATGGGCTTTTATATAATAGACTACAGCGCACAATGGCACAATTCATTGAGTGGACGGATCGCATGAGACAAGGTGACAGAATCTATAATAATATCGAATATATCACCGAGATAATGACCACAAAACAAGCGATAATATTCGACAAATGCAGATGATATTCTCCTCGAGTAGAACGAGTGGTCCGCGTCATTTGACGAGCAGCGGATTCCTCGCGCACGAGTTGGTTGTTCTCGCCTGTCGAGCCATCAATACGCCGTTGATATAAGGCCGTAAATCTACGCGAACCAATCAAGTGTAGACGATTGACATAACGTGACATTGTAATCAACAGCTGTCTGTCTGCTTTGCCAGCTGGACAGGGCTATCTTAGAGCGGCTCGGCGCGTCATCGTTAGAAAGCGCCAGTTGCAAGGTAAGATGCAAAATTCCCTCTCATCCATACCGAGAAAGCTCAGTGGCCGGCTGCAACGATTCGTTGAGCAGTCGTTGACTGATCCGCGGATCGGGAGCCGATCGATCCGTCCAGTTACAGAAAATTGAACACGATGCAAACATTCGCTTTTCGAGCTGTCGATCTAAAGCGTTTTATTGTGAATGAAAACAGGGACGATCAGGGTGTCCGCCGCCCTTCAACGCGTCCTCGGCGTCTATTGTCTGATACTCATCATAAATGTGTGGTCGAGCGATGCTGGCAGAAGAAAAAAAAAACGTCTACGAGTATCGGGTCCATTCAGCCCCCGCGGAGTTTGGACACCCTGACTAGATTGCTGTGCGCACAAACAATTCCTTCGTTCGAATGGCCTATGTGTCATTGTGAGCCGTGTTCCGCGTATACTGTCTATTGGACGCTGTCCATGTGCGACTGCCCCATCGAGCGACTTAACGCCACGTCTCGTGATGTTGCTTATTTTCACACAGGATGAGAGAGTAGGGCATTTGCGCGCAGCCTAAACCGAAATTGGAACAACGCTACTTTGGCCCGTATGGTCAAGGTCGTGCGCGATTCCAGGTGGCGTCGCCACTTCAGAAGAGAATTACAGCACAAGCAGCGTCGTCAGCAGCAAGGGCGACACCGTTGACGGCAGGAGCACTTAGCTCCGCTAAGAAGAAGAGACCGTGTACACATGATCGTCGTCGAGAACGGCTACCAGTTGAGATAATTAAAGTCAAATAAAAGTAGCAGTTGTACCGCTAACGGCGAATATAGCCGGCAGATAGCTCGCTAGGCGTCAGCGTTGTTACAGCCGACTGGGGTCAAATTGGCGATTTATCACAAGCGAATCGACTTTTTGCTGCACACGGCGGATTTTGATGCGCCCTGTCAAAGTAATGGTCCCCTACGTAGTCGCCAACGTTCGGAGCTTCGAATAGAGGAAGAAAATGGAAGAGTCATAGGTAACGCTGCCGTAGCGAGTTCAAAGACACTGGCAAAATTGACGAAATGTACAAGGAACGAAGATGTTGTGCGATGATGTCGCACAAAATCACTGCTGAAGCGAGTCAATCGGTCAATTTTGGGATAATGCCGGCATATCCCTGATGAAGGCGTAGATCACCTGATCAATAAGGTGTGTAAAGCAAGGTCTGCTGTTCAGTGACTGGCGAAGCAAAAGCAGCACTGATTCGAGCATGTCATAAACAAACAATTTTGTGTATCTACATCTTTTTTTTTCTATTGTTCAATATGGAGTTTCGTGAAAGGCCGGCGGCGCGGGCGGGGGAGGGCACGGAATTTTTTCTTTTGTTTTATTAGGCGTCATTATCGAATTGGAAATCCTTTCTATTTGTTGCATCTGTCACGACAATGTGTAGTCATTACCTTGACTACAGGAGGAATCGTCATCGTTTTTCCAATTCCCAGTTCTGACGGAAATCAGTCTCTTATCCTAAGGAAATTTTAGTCCCATTATCAAAACTGTTGTTAAAACGTATCTCATATTCCCTTGTACTGTTGAACGATTTCTGCTACATATATATATATACTCAAGCTTGTGCAGCAACGAAATGAATTCAGCCAACGTCAATAAAAACACAATCACTAGACGTTAGTGGTCAGCCCGTCTGTGCCTCGATCCGTGCATTGTGGCCATTAGCTATGCAAGCATCGATAATACTATTATATAACATCTCTATGATCTGGTTTTACAGGCCACTACAATCAAGCGGGTATTTCAGCCGCTTCGCGTACAAACTACGAGTTGGCGGTACCCTTCGAAGCTATGCCACAGGTGGTGGCTTGCTGCGACGCAACAACAAACAAACAATACTGGCGTTCAGGATCACTTGACTTCTCACATTCACATATGAGATAATAATGACGCACCATAGATTGCATGGTTCACATAACAATAACGGACTACATCGCTGAGATACACCCATCGAGGAGGGTGGGGATACAGGCCTGGCTTGAAAGGGGTTCTCACCGCTTCTTCTGCCGGCGGCGGCGCCGCCGCCGCCGCCGCTGCAGTCATCACCCGCGACTGATGTGATGCGCAATAGCCGATTCCATTTAGCTATTCGGCGGACGAATACGTCTGGGCCACGTCTCGTCCCAACGGCATTTGGCACGGTCATCTTCGACAGCATTCAGCCAGCAATTTCTGGCGCAGATCTTCACCTTGGATTTAGATGATGAGCTTGCGATAACACTTGTGTATATCGTACTGCGGGTCAGCATCACAAGTGGCGATGGCTCGTCGCCGTATATACGTATAGACCGTAAAGGACACATCGAATAGCGGCCGGACTGGGCACATTGACGGGGGTGAATTGTTGTTAATATTTTCTATCGACGAAAAAAAAACATCAGCAGGCAATTCCAACTATAAGTTTCCTCTTTCATGACTAAAGGTGGCATCTTACACAAAGCTGAGTGTAGGTCATTGTTTATCGACGTGATTCATTGTGCTACTCGAGTTATCTGACCCGGATATAATATTTAGCTTAATGAAGACCTATCAGAGACCTATCGACCAGACCCTCCTTCCTCTGCCCGACTGGTACAGAAGGTGCATGACAAACACTTACTCTACTAGAGAACTGGTCCTAAAAAACATCAACGTCATCCTCAGCTCTCTAAATTGAAAATACATCATATGTAAAATTTTAACGAGCGTATTGTACGCAACAACGAAATGTGTTGTTGAAATCTGTCGATCGATCTAGAACATCGTATCGATTCTGTTTCGAGCCCGCGTAACACTGACCTTGTTAACACTGTTAGCGTGCGAACTTTACAAGAAAACAGCGGGGCCTCTTTCTGTAAAGGCTTTTACTATTCGTCCGCATTTCGCTGGTGTATTACCACGATTTGATCAGGGAATCTTCCTGTATCTTCATCTTATCGTCTTCTAATAACAGGTGATTGTCATTAAATGTCGACAGACAATTCTGAAATGAATGCCCACGATCAATCTCGAAGGTCGAAGCGCCAAAAGGCATTTTCCAACGTCAACTACATACATTGCTACAAAATTTGATTGTCGTCTCTCGTGGATTGGTTAATTTTTGAATGTTTAATTGCTTTATGACTGCAGGAAAGCTCTAATATAATAAGGCCATCTAGTGAAGTCATCTCGATCGGCCATGGGCCTGAGCGCCCTGCGTCCTGGTGGCGCTCATTTTATCATCATCATCATCATCGTCAATAACGCCAACATTATAATCACCGTCTCATTAGGTCCCCCCCCCTCGATCTCTCCCGAATCCGTTCAGTGGCAGCAGTGGCTGAAGCTGTATTTGCAGCATCGAGGTAACCATCCGACCAACGAACGAAGCCGTTGTTAATTACGAAAGTCATCACTCACATATGATGCGCCCCCAAACTTCGGCCGTGACCCACACCCCTCTCTGCCGCCGGCGCCCGGCGTCACTAACTGAAACTAATCCAGTACCTCACTTGCAACCGTGTCTCTCTCGCTCTTTCTCTCACTCTTACATACTCTCTTTCTCTGCGTTTCTACTCCTATACTAAAACGGTAGCAGATGCGCGTCGCGTTGGATAGTCGAGGCAGCCCCGGCGTTCAAGCCGCTTCTCCGCGCTTCTCGCGCGGAAGCCTTGATACCGTAGTTGGTTGGGCGCAGCAGCAGCAACTTAGGGAGGAGTGCTGGCTAGAATCGCACTCGCGTACAGCGCTGCGGCGCGGTGCTGCCTGTGGTCGTGTACCTCGTTCAGCGTTCACCGTTCGTCAGACCACAGGCATCAGCCTTTACTTCCTTCGGCACTCGTAGGCACCGAGGCGCATTGAGACACAGAGCATCAGGTAGACAGCGAGCGGCTGCTGCTGCTGACGAAATCGCAGCAGCACCGCTACCAAACCTCTCCCCAAGAGCTGGCAGCCTTGCGCATGCGGTCCCCCCTTCATCGGCCTGTTCGAAAGCTCTCGCCCTCGCCCCCCCCCGGTACAACTAAGCTTTCCCATTGGTGTGTCGCCCACCCGCGCGACTCCCCTGGCCAGCGATGTGTCAAATTCAGATGTGCGTTTCGCGTCGCCGCCACTTGCAGGCAGGCAAGGAAAAAGAAAGCCTGGATCGGCCGGCCGGCCGGCCGGCCGGCAGCGCCCCACCGCTCGCAACGATGTAACGAAGAAGAAGAACAAGGTTCACCATCGCCAGCCAGTTGTGGCTGGTGAAAAATCGGGGAGGTTCTGACCGCGGCGACGGCGGCGGCGGCCGCCGACGAGGAAAGGGAACGCGTGAAATGTGAGGGAATAAGCGAAGCTCGACATGAAGTGAGTGCGCGCGCGAGAGAGAGGTATACAAAAACTCAAATTCTCACAAACCTCAAATTGGCTCAAGGCGGCGGCGGCGGAAACACCGACGACTCATTTAGCGGAGACGGCGGCGGTAGCGACAGCAGACAACCACAGCAGTTACGCGATGTAGCCGGCGCATTCAGCATAAGCGAAACAGGCATGAAGTGTGAAACGTATCGCCCCGCGTTCCTCCCAGTTCGGGCGCTCTCTCTCGATTCTCTCCTCATTTATCCTGCAGAGCGCTGCGGATTGCTTCTCGTATATGCGAATGCATGGGTGAGGGGACGCCAACGAACGATCAGCTACCGGGCGATAACGCACTGTGGCAAAGTGCTGAACTCGCTGAAGCGGGAGATTGGCCGTCAGTTAGCCAGTTGGAGCTCGCTGGGGGGGGGGGGGGGAATCAACATCGAATCAAAATCACGCTTGCGCAAACTTGTTAATTGACGTAAGCTAAGACGACCTCGATCGTCCAAGTGAGCTGGCTAGAGGAATCGGCAGCGGTTGATGGTGATGGACGCTGACGATGGTGGACGGGGATCACCTGAAGGGGACAACCTTGTTAGAACGTTTACGATCGAGTTGCTACGAATACATGCGCCATGCGAGCTTAATAACGCTGTTTATTAAACGGTGACACAGTTTAGCAAATATGTCTACGCGCGTTTGTTTTGCAACGAGTTCATTTTGTTCCTTATATGCTATTCCGCTACGCGTCTAAGCGAAGCCGCCGATGAACACCCTAGGAGAAGGAATAGATTTGTATTCTATTTGAGAGGAGGAAATTTTCTTCAAAGGCACGAACACCACGAGAGAGATACCAATCTCCGTTAAAGTAGGCCGATCGAGTGCAGTTGAGTTGACGTGGATATCAAAACGTCTCTACCTGCTAAAAATTCAATTAATTGTAATTAATAAAAAAATATTAGTCTAATAGAAAGCAACGAAATCTATTCATACAGAATAGATAATATAAAAATATCTAATAAACAAGGTTTATCGACATGTGGCTTTAACAAAAATAACACATAAAAGAAATCCTCTGCTGCGAGTCCATCTCTTCCCTAGAGTCGGAGTTACGCTTGGCACTACATCGATCACTTGGAACGGTGCGTAACTGCTCCGGATTGTGTTCTATAGCCGGGTCTCCTCCTACGACTACTCTAGCTTCTGTATTGGAGTCCTGTCCGGGGACGCTCGGTTACCTTATCCCCGGCCCAGGGATAGAGTTAGCATATGGTAAGTGGACGGCATTTGTCTGTGAATACATACGACAGCTATGCACAATGTACAATACCAGTGGACAAAGCCGGAAAGTTCTCTCTCTCTCGCTCCCACCCTCAGGCGTCCGGTTCGAGGAAGAACAGTCAATTCAGGATGTATTGCGGTAGAGCTGCTGGGTATTTTCTGAGGCGATCGGGCGTCTATTAAAAGCGAGTCTTACACGTCAGTGAATGTGATACTCTCCTTATTGGATAATAAACGTTCAAGGGGTACACTATTTTTGGTGCAAACTATATATCGATAAATGATGTACATATTTCGTTATTGATCAATTCATATCAGCATTTATTTCATGCATGTATTTCTCACTTCATTCATTCTAACAGTCCTTTGTCCGCTGCTGGCTGTTCCTTTGCTTGCGTCGTCCCAATCTCTAGTTTAGCTGTATTTAATTTATTCGCAAGCAATTTATTTTATTCCTTTTCGTAGATTGTCGAGGTGAAGCTACCTAATGAACTGACTCGATTCGACATTGCTGCTGACTCCGACATATGATTGGCTAAGCGAGGTGCCATACTGGAGTCTCCTGTTCACAGCAGCAGCAGCAGCAGCAGTAGTAGCGTGATGACCAGGCCAGGAAGTCAGTCAACTGCGGTCTAGCGAAGCTTGTCGCCAGCTCGTGAAACGGGACTCTCTTTTCCTTAATCGGAATTCAATGTGAAGTGTTTCACCCCCTTGTTTCACCCCTGAGGGGTCTGGGCCGTGAGTCTAATGACTACATGCGAACCCCCAACCGTCTCGCTCAGTCTGCGCCGCGCTTGCACCATTCGCTGCCGCCGAGATCGTAATTCGAATAAAACACACACCAGCGAACATTGAGAAATACGACACACGCAGGCACCCACCCGTCGAGCCGAGTGTTCTACTTGATGGCTTTGTCGTTTCTATGTAGTGTAATTGAGTATCGAGTCTACTGTTCTAACACCGATTGCTCATATCACTACAAAGCCAGTCACATACATATATACACGAACGGACATTACCGTGCAACTCAGCAGAAGGGAGAGTAAACGAGATCAACCTGATGCATGGACACCCCGGGATGAGAAAGCTGAACATGTTATACCTAGGGGCAGTTGATGCTATCAGCCGAGCCTATTAGCACTTAAGTGTACTGAATTCTGAGCAAGTTCTGCAGTTGTCAGCTTAAATTATTTAATAATCGATGTGAAGTACGAATCTCATATATGTGCTGCAATCTTCTTCTAGAAGGCTGGTGCTTCAAGTGTGAGTATGCGTTATACACTATATTCAAACAAACAATCTCAAACTATCCAGCAGCTGCTATATATATATATATATATATATCTGTATATATATATATATATTTTTTTTCTATTTATGTTACATCCTATAGACTATTGATCATACCGGTCGAGTCCAATCGGCCATAACATATTAAAAGTATGTAATAGCGATGTAAAAAATACGTCAATACAATTCAACTTCATTTAGTTTCATCCTTCAGTTTTTGTTGGCATAAATTTCATTCTGCCGAACTGAAGAGAGGTCGGAGTTGCCTTTGAATTGATTTACGCTATAACACGGTACATTTGCAACTGCCTCTATTGTGCCTTACATTTATTTTCTGATCTATTAGCGTATTGACGTTTTGGTGAGGCATTGTGGTTTGGCAAAGCGGGGCTCAAGCAGCTGCGACGGTATCTGTCGCTTGCGTGATGAAGGGCCCGTTGCGAATAAGGTGCAGGCAACGGCCGATACGGGCAACGGATACTCGTCTTAGCTAATGGTGATCACGAGGCGATTACAATATTGCATGTAGTATACAATATCACCAATAGCAGAACAGCGACATAGCGCACAGATTAGGCAAACAAACCAATAATTAGACTGCACTTGGTGAGTGGTCATATCATAGCAGCTTTTAATTGACATCCATCAATCATTGTAGAGGAATCAAGTGGAAGGTTGAAGAACTCAGATGGAAACGCACATGGGCTATGATGGAAATACATGGATTGGCTGCATATATATATATATATATATATATATATATAAAAGTGCGAGTAATCACTAATGATAAACTAAATCATCATGCTTTACTAGGGCGAAGAGAAAAACTGCTGGACTGTTAACCTTTTTGTTGATTACGGCCGAAGAACACTCCAGTAATCAAAATAGACACCAGATTATCACCGCTCTGCCAACTAAACATATATATATATATTACGCCTTCCCATAAATAATATTCTAGGTAGAGCAGGGTATCAAAATGACGAATTGGAAAATAGTATGCTTATCTTGTGCTGACATGTCGGCTATGATTGATATAGTCAATAAAGATCTACATTACTTTGTTTGTTATGTAGCGTGGAGAACCATTGGCGATGGCCAAACGCGTATTCTCCATAAGTGCAGTATAATTAAAGGTACTGAACACCCGAACAAACAACTCGGTCAGACCCCATTCTGAGATAAGACGCCGTCACTAATGAACCTCGCTCATACTCGCTATTGTGCATTTAGATGAACTGATTGAAGAAACTAATATTGTTGATATATCTCCAGTGCTTCAGTTTCGGCACGTCGGCTAAATTGATAGCCGATTGGTCACTATTGCATTGTAAAGGTGACAACATATTCTGCTTCATACGAGAGATAGAACTCGTAATGTTCCTTCCAATGTACTACCGTGATGCTCTGAAGAAACATCCGTATGCTCGTCCATACCCGTCACCAGAACGTAACCCGTGAGGGTTTACTCCAGCACGTAGGTCGCTGAACGCAACCGTTAATTCAAAGTTGGCAGAGTGCTGTTGTCGCGCTAAACTGTACCGTTATGTGTTTCGCAGCGCCGAGTGAAATTTCCATCGGGCTAATTCAGTTGAAACATTATCACAGCTCACCAACAAAGGTCAACGCTAAGCGCTGAACGCGACGGATGATGAGACGGAGCGTTCGTAAATTTCATAGACAACGTTGCCATGAAAAGTCTTCATCCTTGCTGCACGTCGACAACATATGCACGCGTTGTCTTTTCCACAAGTACGTTCGATCGCTCGACGTGAATGCATATATAAGCAGATAGTCGAAAGTCGGCGCTGACTAAGCATAACCCAATATATCCATGTGGCTTGTGTACGTGGAGAACTGGGTTAGTTCAGCATTAGCGGTTGCCCGCCCCAGCCGTTCTTATTATTTCTCCCCCTGTGTTTCTGTTTGTGTTGAATTTTCCTTTGTTCGCTTTTGATGGACTTT
Organism: Stratiolaelaps scimitus; assembly: GCA_019614645.1. NCBI lineage: Eukaryota > Metazoa > Arthropoda > Arachnida > Mesostigmata > Laelapidae > Stratiolaelaps > Stratiolaelaps scimitus. The sequence continues at coordinate 4,491,381 of JABWDB010000013.1, read as the reverse complement.
GTTTTCACTTTGATTTTACGCCAGCGGTCTCGTTTCGGCTCCCTCGCCTCGCGGTCTCTCGCGGACCTCGCCAATCGGTCTAACCGTGACCACCTCCTACAACTTCAAACTCGCGGCATTTGTTGCCGTGTGCTATATATATATATATATATATATATATATATATATGAAATCTAGTCATCGTAGTCAGAAGCAGGAGCAGAGACGTAACACACCGCAACCCGGTGGTACGCTGATTTTCATGCTATTTCTGGTATCAAATTATGTCGCCGTATACACACGCATACATCGAGCGTTTGTGCCGTCGGCATGTCCAGACACCCAGCGCGTCAGAGAAGATGTCAGAGGGCTGGCGACGCAACAGCTAGCTTGCTGCTTGGCTAGCTACGACGAGCCAAACAGCAGTAGCACCATCACGAATCGGGCGCCCTCCCACCAGATTTTTGTGTACCGGCCCAGTAGCGTTAGAACGCTCGTAGCACTATGTGACGGTATCCCTCTCGCGGCCGGCTCGTGGGAGCCTTAGCTGGGTGGACGCGAAGTGAGTCGGGCCAACAACAGGCGCTGGTACACAGGCCCGTCTGCTGCGGCTACTCGTTCCGTGCGCTAGTCGAACAGACGTACAGACGTAGAAAATGCGAACAGGATACACAGAAAGTACGTACTTGCATAAAAAGCGGGTGCTGAATTTCACGTTGTACATTTTGCGTTCGCATCATCGGTAGAGAGCCGACTGACCCAGAGTGAGATCAGGGCAGGCCACATTAGATCAGATAAGGGGGGGGGTGGTAACGGTGACGGAGAATGAAGGAAGAATATCGTCAGCGCCGGTTATATATGTATATATAACCGGCTAAATATATATATATATATATAGGTGAACATCGTTGGGTCTGAGGGAAACGGAAGGGGAATGATGCTTACATGCGATCCATGTGACTGGTGGCCACCAAGAAGACCTTCCCATGTGAGGAAGCGAATCCGCCTGCCACGCCCGTACACCTCTGCGCATACGATACTCGTCATGTGTATGAATATATCTAAAAAATTATTAAGCGGCTGTGGACTTCTGCGCCGCTCAATTACACGCTGCCACCCTTTGCCGATAGAAGGGAGAGTGATACGGTGTTGTAGTAAAATCGTTCGTCCCGTGTTGGCCTCAGTGTATCTGTGAATATTTAATTAACAATCCAGACTAAAGTGGGCTGTATCTACCGCTAATTAGTTTTTTTGCTAGACAGGTTATTGTAATCAATATCTGTGAAGTGTGAATTTGTCCGTTTGATGATGGCACACGCCTAATTTGTATTGTGCTCGTCTAGTGTTAATTGATTAATTGAGGACGCCTGCTTTGGATCGATGAATTGAATACGCGTCGGTTGATTTATTTTATGGTACACAGACGTGGACATTATATTGCGAATAGCCAGAAGCTTTAGGCCAATGAGAAGAGATAATGTTAATGTCAGCCTGCGGAAGAAGTAATGTCCTGTAGCGTGTAGTTTAGTGCAAGCTTCATTGACATTTAGCGATTACTTAACCAACACTTGCAAGTCACAGAGAGAGAGCGAGAGAGAGAATTCGGCGATGTCTATACCCATCTGCTCTTCAATTTGGGAGTGATCATTAAATATCCTAATATAGCTTGTTGTTCACCTATCCGTATACGTGATACAGATCAGTTGTTTCGCGCAACAACACTACGAATGTATGCCCCCGTCCACAGCATCAGTTCGTAGTGTAGTTGGTGTGCAACTCTGTGCAACTTTAAGCAGTCAACTATATTAGGCGTTGCCGAAAGTCAAATTGCTACAATACTACTTACGGGCACGTTGAACTGTAAAACCATTGCTACATTGTCTCCGACTGGATACAATCGGCTAGAGTCCCGTCATGGGGCGCTTTCTCGTTGCCAATACACATGGCGAAAAACACTTGCAATATACACTGGGCTGTATATTGTAGCTACTATACATTAAGATATGGAGGGTTTGTCCCAGCGTTGGTATCCAATAGCCTATACGTTAGTAAGTCTCCCCTCCCCAGCCCAAATACGCTTAAGATAGCTGCGCACCACCCGTTGTTCTTACATACGTTACCGTGAGAATGACTATAACAGATGATGTCAGTCATGTAACCGCTGAACTGTGGCACCGAGAGACAATGGTTCGCAGCTTATTCAAATCCGGATCCGTCCCCGATCGTGTCATGTTGAGCGTGTTAAATTTTAGGTTTTTTTTATTAGGTCGTCTTTTTTTTCTGACCGTCTCGCGTACGCCAATGATTCACATATGGGAAGCGTTTTATATATGCTGACCATGCGTTAAACCTTTCAATCACAAGGAACCGAAATGCACACCAGGATCTCCACATACCCTAGTGTACAAGGGGGTAGTAAACTGCCGCAGGGATAAATATGACAGAGCCCTGTATAATTGGCCCGTCATGGCCATGTGACAACTCTTATTGAACGAGAGACGCGCCTGTCCAACCGATTGGTTGCATTGAGCGCCACGTATAGCATAGCCTTATATAAACAGCTAACAAGAAAGCTGGTCTACTTCTTCGATATGACGAGACCGACATAAAGGAAGGCAATACTGATCTGACCGGCCGCCTTGAGCTTAGCGCTCTGTCCACTTTTGATCAACGCCCTGAGGCGTGCATCACTATGAGATGATCGCTCAGTTGAGACCTTTATTGCCTTCTGCTTTTGCTATATCTAAGTTACTCTTGACGAAACTGTGTTGTATGCGATCTGGGCGGCAAGGTTTCAATGTTTGCAAAGCAAACGAATTGAATACTACTACGTATGTCCTCAAGTCACCCCCTTGAGGTACTCGCGTAATCGAAACTCTAGCACGTGTTTTTTGCAAAAGATATTTCCATTTACAAACTTCTCCTGTAGGTCTGTTAATCATTCCCATCGCGTGTAGCTGGCGTTCTTCGAACTAGTTGATAGCAAGTATTTGAACGAAGTTTCCTGAATTCTGAGATGACTTCTGACTGCAATTATCAAATCGTCGAATTGTAATTCCTACAATACAACGATTAGTAACTACCTCGTTTCAAGTCTCTTTGATCCGTCGTCGTCGTCGTTGCCATGGAAGTTTCGCGTGAGTTTATGTGGTCGGAAAAACAAAAATTCATTATATTATACATAGAAGGTATATTCCGACGTACTAGACCGCGTACACATAGCCACGCAGGTGTCAAGACCGCCCTCACAATTTGAGGATTAAAAATGGACTTTCGTTAATGTCTGGTCTCCCACCCTTCGATCCCCAACGTTTGCATTTAAAGAGGTCGGTTTTACGAAGCAATGCCGAAAGCAGTTGTACCGTGAACGTTAAGTGTTAGCTGAGAGCCAGCCCGGAAAATGTATTACTAAATTTATCTATTAAGATGGCTACTTGTATAAACCAGACGTTGAAAGCCACACATATACAATATCTCTTTTATTTTTGAAGGACGGTGCTCTCATGCTAACTTGCATGCAGAGCACCCCGACCGCCCCCCTTCTGGACCACTGACGGTGCTCAACAGCATACATATAAAACACCTGTACAAAAATACAATACAATAGTGTGGTTTATTGACGGAAGTGCAGCTATGACATCGCTTAAGTCAACGTAGAAAGTGATAAGTAAAAATAAATGTCACCGTTCACAATACATTGATACTAGCACCTTTGTTTGATTATAATTATTCCTCAACATTATTTATACATTCTTAATAATTACATAGATTTCTACATATTTGAATTATGGAAACCTAGTTATATGTTTATGAACCCCCGTCTTGCAAACTTAATCACCGAAGTGAGTGAGCGAGTTTCTTAGGTAGGCACCACCAGGTAGAGGGTAGGGTGTAGGCGAGAATGTGTCAATCAGTTTCATTTGAAACGAAAGGCGTCTTAAATGTGGTAGCACGACCATTAGAACGGCTGATGACGGAGGTGAGTGCGAATGAGATTTCAGGAGGAATCGTACGTTTCGTCATCTTAAATGCAAGCAGGGCAACCCTCATAATGTAAAGCCTATCGACCGGGAACAAATTATTCGAGGTAAATAGATTAGCACCAGGAACTCAGCGGCATCTAGCAAACCTCTCAAAACATCATTCTGGATGATTTGAGCCTTACCTTGTTTGAGATATGCCTCTATACTCTCCCTCTCGCATTTTTTGTAAGGCTAACTCACAGCCAACATTTAACATCCACAGTACTGCTTTCGGCTACCTTCCACTCCCGCCAATTTTGAAAGTGCATAAAATGGCACCGCTAATGGCAGCGCCTTGTAAACAAGAAGGATACGATCAAAGGGAACGGCTATTAGTCTGAGACGTTTTAGCGCTGCAACGATAGAATAGTATTTATTTAGTGGCTACAGATTCCAGGTGACTCTGCCATTTTAAAGACTCGTGTAGGTATATCGACGATTCTCCCCTGTGTACGAAATAGCATCAGACACGCCTTGCTGGTGTTGACAACAAGACCGAACGTTTGAATGTCTCGATGGCCTTTTCTGTACACACAAGGGAAATAAGCATCTCTTCGTTAATCCTGGCGGGGTCTACAAGGAATAACAATGAGGTATCGTCTACGGATGCTATTGTCTTACAGCCGCCATCCGCCGTGATCCTAAGTACGATGAAATCCGTAAAGACAATGCAGATAAAAGGCCAAACTACAGATCCAAATGCAGACGTGTGCCAATACTCACCACTTCCCACGCGGACTTAGTACAACCGACTTTTAAAGCCTGCCTCCTTCCAGATAGGTAAGACGAACCATTCGACTGTGACTGGGGTGCACCCTGGACACCCTAGCATCGGAAAGAATCAGGTCGACTCTAACTCAGGGTTAACATCTTCCTTGGCGTCAAGGGTGGCCACTGTGCTCGATCCGACGCTTGCGAAGTGCTTTTTGAGCTCGTCAGCAATAGCCTGAAGAGTCTGGAGCTGCAGTTCAAAATCAAGATCAAGAACCGAAGTCAGGACTGCTGTGGAGTTTCCTTTCCTACAGGACTCACCAAATGAGTTTCCATAGCTGTGAAGTATTACCTTTCAGTTTCCGAAACTGGCACTTATAAGAAGACTCCCTTGCGAGCCTCAGAGCAAGTCTATACTAAGTCTATACTATACTATATATATATAGTGCCATAGGCCGCCTTGGATTCATGTGCGCCTAACCTTCGAGGCCGCGTGTAGAGATTGTTGACTTTGCACCGCAGTCGTCGGAGACCAGGTGAAAATTCAAGGTTATTTGAACCACCAATTGAATTATCACCCGCGACTTCAGTGAAACACGATTCACATTCGCAATAGAGCTGATTACAAAAAGCCTCGAACGCAGAGTCATTAGCATCGTATAGTGGTAGCCAGTTACTATTCCGAGCGCGAGTAAAGAAACAATCCACTGAGAGCTTGTCATGCCACCTATAACAATAGACGGTCCAGGAGTTATATCGTGTGGTGTCCATGGGTTCTCTCCAAACGTGATTCGAACTGACTAATGGTCCGAAAATAGTGCAGCCAACCAGATCGCAGGAAACCCATCACAATTTGCAAGTGCAATGTAATCAATGTAGGTCTCGGACGACGGCTGGGTGATCTTTGCAATAACACGCGCAAGTTCTCTAGAAGAAAAGAGCGCTTGTTATTCTTCACAAGGTGTCCTGCCAAGAAGGTTAACGTTCGAGTCAACCACAAGACAAAATTTGACCGTTCGCATTCTCTATGGCCTTTTTACGAAAAGTCTCAATTTGAGCCTACGCTTTCTCGATCTGCTTTATTGTGCTCCTGCGAACAGCCCTCAGTTGGCTTCAGAGGCAACAGGCTGGACGCAATCCCCAAGGATATCGGTTCCAGTATCGTATGGTTCCAGCGCATCATCGAATACGGCGCTGTATACTTCATCAGGTAGTTTCAGTCGGATACGAAATGGATTTATCCACGTGGGGCAGTTACACCGTCGACTAGGCAGTGGTACCCTCAAGACGTCGTGCGTTAATGTCGTTGCTTGCTTGCCGCTTCCATGGCGTTCGACCTCAACCGTCGAAATCAAATATTTCCGCTATATCACATTGAAGTTGACAAGCACAGTTTAGCAGTGGGCTCTCGCTTGTCCGTGCTGCGTGTGCTTGTCTGAACGTTGTGGTCTCTTTCATTATGTGCGCGTAACCGCTTTTAATATTCTGGCTGCATCAGATTTGTCTAGTGCTGCCGTTCGTTATATAAAGCTGTGGGTGCCCCAAGGTCGTTCGAGCCGTCCAGCTACTGAATTCGTTTGAAATGACGTGTTTGCACAAAGACTCGGTCTGTTAGAGTCAATATAGAGCCACCCATTGTGAAATTTCGTATATATATATATATACATATATAAATTCACTTGATGGCCAATCAGCAATAGAAATTTGATACAGCAGTTGGTGCTGATAGCATAAAGGAAGGCTATATATATATATATAATAATTGTCCATCAGGTGAATTTTTTACAGGATAAACATTGTCACCTTGCTATGGTGTTCTCCCGATATGCTTCGGCATTGTCGGTGCAGAACGGTCTTGTTTCAAATTGCTTTTAGTTTTCAATTTGCAAACAAAAGAGCCGTAGCTAATTTCGCCCACCTCGCCTGACCTGTCTAGCTTGGCCATCGTTAGTGGACGACGTGGGTTGGGTTCATCTTGCGGTGAGCGGTATCAACAGTTTGCCTCAACTGCTGTTACTTCACAGCAGTAGAAGCAAATTGCTGCTCTCTCTCTCTCTCTCTCTCTTTCTTTCAAGCTCTGTTCTGTTATGTGGCTTCAATGCGCTGTGATGACATGTGGGCAATTTGGTAGTCCACCGAAGCGAGCATCTCAGAGCTAACGCCAAGCGGAGCCAACGGCGGTGGCTGTAGCTGCTCCTGCGCCCATTCTGGCGGAAAAGTGAACTGCCGTATAGTCCTACTTTCGATGGCCTGCCTGCCTGCCGCCATCGTTGCAGAGCACGGCCAGCACGAACTGCACTCGCTGAAGCGACGGCCGTCCACATCGGTTTGAACCAGTCCGGTATTCCCCGGGGCCAGGTCGAACGGGCCGGCCCGGCAAGCGATTCAACGCGTCCATCTCTGCCCAGTGCCAACCTACAACCGAACCCCCAAGAGCCACTGCCTGCCACCCCCACGAGAACGCTGTGGGGTATCACTTACTTGAACCTTGCCTCTCAAGACCCCTGGCTCTGCTGTAACATATTTCGACGTCTTGCCTATATTTCCCACGGCAGCAAGCCCGCACCGACCGCAGTATCAACCTCGAGAGCAACTCTCTTAATACTAGGCCGTGCATAGTCATTTTCCTTCGAGAAATATCGAACGGAGAAACATTGGGGTGAACGACAGGTGGAGAATCATAAATCCTACCTCCATAAATCCACCCCTGGAAAAAAACGGCTGTCGTTTGCATGTCGTTCGAAATGGTGCCGCTGTCTTCGCTATCGGCAAACTTCGATTTCGCCTTTGACCCACGAGAGAGAGAGAGAGAGAGAGTTGGCTGCCGTCGTATTTGATGCTGCAAGCCATAGTCTGCCTAAATGTCTAACGCACTTTCCTCCGCTATATTCCTCCGCGCTCGGTGTACACAAAAGTCAAATATATATACATATATATATATATATATATATATATATATATATACGTGCACACATATGCACACATCCACGCAGCTCTATTTCGTACAGGGAAGGTTCAGCCTATTTTTCATTCATCCCCGTCGACTGGTCAGCCCCTGAGGGTTTGGACGGCAAGCCGCTGACAGCTCACAGTTTGTATTCGGATCTCGGCCATGCAAGCCGACACAACCAGGCAAACACCCCCTCGAATCTTCCCCCCGTTCGAGCTGCGGCGAGCAATGCTATTCTTTTCGCTTCTGCGCCGGCTGTCCCCCACCTGTACGATGTCGCTGCTCTTCGACGCTAAGCACCCTGTGTCCGCAATGCGCTCGTTGGCGTTTACGGTAACGTGCGAGTGATTGACTGACTGTTTTCGACTCACAACCTATCGCTCGTTTTGCGAAGGGGACTGCATTTGCGTTTAGGTCTGTATGGCATCTATTAGATGTGGGTGGGCGAGATGTCTGCTAGTGATATTTGCAGGTGGATGTATGTGCACATTCAGCTTCGTAGCTTCGAAGGGGGCGCCCTGTCGAGTAGGTGGAGTCATACCCACAGGAGTCCCACCCCTGTCGGAGTCGAGCTGAAGTCGGCGGAACGCTCCAGTCAATGCGATGTGTGGCGGCTGCTCATACGTCGAGGCTAACACGAGCGCCATCTTCGCTCCATTGTAGCCATTCACTGCGTCGAATTGAAGTTGAAGCTCTCAGGCGTCTAATCCTCAAGCCGACCGTTCCTCCGTCGACTTGAGAACAGTGTTCCGTTCACCTTTGGCCATCAGAATCAGCAACAGCAAGTAGACGATCGAGGAAAAAAGCATTCTCTCCCACTCCATGGCAGGGTGTCCTCACCCGTCTGCGTTGCCCTCATCCTCATCCTGCCCTTCCTTAAACCCTCACCTTCGTTACGATATCGACGATGCAACTGCTTCGATTCAGCCCGCGTGCGCATACATTCGGTCCACGAAAGGCATCGTGCAGCAAGCACGCAGCTGCTATTATAACTATAGCCATACGTTTTGGTTATAATTGTAATCATCATCCGCAGCATGCTAGGTTTGACCGGCAGGCTTTTCTGAGTCTAGCTTGCACTTGCCGGAGGACACGGTAAATAACAGTTCGTTTAACGTCCATGCTAGCTGCTTTCGCCCACTGCCTGGCCTGCCCTGTCCTTTTGCCCAACGGCGACAACGATAGAGTGAGTAGCGCTAACTGACTAAACCTCCATGTACATATTGGGGGAAGGCGCGGCGCCGGCAGCGGCAGGGTCGTGGTCTTCGTGGTGGTAAGGGGTGGGTGCAGCTCGGCGGAACATTTTAATCGTTTCTTAAAAGCTCTCCTCTCAGTCGGTCCCCCTCAACGGCGCAGGCTTTCGTTCTCTCTCCCTCTTTTCAAACAGCCTACCGCTCCCCCCATAACCCTCTTCCCTTTTCAACGACCTCCGACGACGACGACGACCAAGGAGCACCAGCTGGGAGGAGTAGCCGCTGGCTGACAGCGGCATGAAACGCTCGCCGCTAGTGGGAGTGGTGGTAGTTCTGGCGGTGCTGGAAGCCGGCCGGGCGGGGGGGGAACGGCTGGGGAGAGGGTTTTGGGAAAGAGGGGTCCCGCAAAGTACTCTTCGGCGGCGACGCTTCGTTCACTGGGAATTGAACGGGAGCTGCGGGTCTGGCTTGGGTTGGGCTGGGGTGCGAGGGAGAGAGGTGGGGTGGGGACTCCGGGTGGAAAGGGGGTGCATATGTCATTGCCAGATGACGCCTTCCCCTTTGGAAACCAAGCCGCATGACGATGAGGCGGGGAGGCGGCAGAGAGCCAAGAGCGAACAGGCAGATAGAGAGAGAGAGAGAAGCAGCCAGGAGGACAGGAGAGCGCTCGCAGGAGGAAACCTCAGAATGGCTTCTCCATGTCTGTGCGACGCTGTCTATCTGCTGAGCGATGCTGCTGGCCGTGCGGGCGGCGACGAACGCCGGGCTCCGCCGTCTCCCGTCTCTGTCGAAATCATCTCCCAAAAGAGAGCGAGCGTCGAAGACGACGACTCGAGGAGAGAGAGATTGAGCCTGAGAAGAGAGTTGAAGAAACGCTATGGGGGCCAAGAAGGAGCTACGAGTTAGGCAGGGCTACCGACGACGGGTACGGAAAGACAGCCAGGGAAGGAGGAGATGATGGTTAACATCTCTCGCAGAAGTACAGACGTCTAGGTGAAGAAGACAGAAGCGAAGTAATGAAGGAAGCAACGAGGCAAGTCACGGAGCGTGGCGGATACGGCCGGCGACGCCAGTCAACCATCCTGGCCTCATGGGCCTGGCCGGCCCGAGTAGACATCGTCATAACTATCGGGGACGAAAGCCTCTGGCGAATGGGAGAATGACGAAGCTTTATCGCCGTGATAAAGTCGAGCGTCGTTGTACGCGTTCGAGTACGTTGGCCGTTGGGACACAGCCACCATACGCCACCGGCGAACTGAAGGGCTGCACTGGATAGAAGCGATAGGCGCATACAAAGGAGGCCAGTGCCACATGAAAGAGTAATGATGGAAATCGTCTGGAATTGCCGCTGAGGCCGAACAGAGAGAGTGGGGGGGGCAGCAGGGTGGAGAGAGTGAATTGGAATGATCCCGGTGAGTGGAAGTGATCTCAATGGAACTCGACTTCCGATGGGAAGGACATTAAAGAGGTTTGATCGAACTGATGTTAAAAATGTCTGCCGGCCCAAGTGGCAACGGGCTGCGAAGACGGACAGATGGCACACTCGGCAAAGAGTGCAGGTCTTTTCAATCGGCCTGAACTCGATTCAACGGTTTGAAGCCACGAATAATCGACGAACCCAATTCACTAGTCGTAATGAACGGGGTGTGCTCGGCGCTGTATATTCACCAGAATGATCTTCCGATTGTCCGACGATAGTTGTCCGAAGAGCTGACCGACATCGTGGCATAACTACAGTAGTTATCTGCCGACACTGTTTCGAATGGCCGCATACAATGCGTTTTCTTCCTTATCGCAAGATGGGAACCTTTCGAACTATGATATTTTTTTATAAGGTGGCCCCATATTTTATCTCGTTTTTTTCATTGAGACTTCAACTGTGTGTAATGGGGGCTTAACACCGTTTTAGACAGATTGAAAGTGACTGGCTATCTACAATATCTACTGCAGTTAAATACATTTTGAGAATACTACCTATCGTTAGTAAGTTCCAAGTTACTATTACTTCTTCGTCTTGGGCTGGTAGACCAGAGGGACATATTGTGATCAGATTCTGTCAGACACTCGACAATGATTACCAACCATTGCATTGCAGCGTTACTCAGTCAGCAACAGAATTAGCAGAGACGAGTATCATGTTTTTTTACTCTTTTTTTTATCTTTAACCTAATACATTTTCCGGGCTGACTCACAGCCAACATTTAACGTCCACGGAACTGCTTTTGGCATTGCTTCACAACACGAACCCCTTGAAAATGTAAATGTGCAGGTATTATTATTATTCGTTTTATTTTCACTCTGTTCGAGTAATTACAACGGTGTGTACAATATACAAGTCAGTTTCTGATGTGTAAGGTTTCATGTAAAAATTCTAGGAGCACTTTTTTTTTTAAAACATAGTTCCATCTGATTGCATTGATCAATGTATATTTAATTCTACGACTAGATTAGGCATTTATATTTAAGAGATGACTAATTGACCTAATTGCTTCGCATTTTCCTGCGTGGTATCTCTCACATTTTTTACTACAGAATTTACAAACGCAATTATCATCAGGTTCATGGAATCCCTGTGTTCCGCAGACTATATGGTGAAATCCGTGAACCGCGAACCTGGTAACATGGTGCCTATTCCTTCTATTACTAAGCTTCCAATTGCCATCAGTCATGGCTGGAGTCGTGAAGAACGACGGGTCCACCTCTCTCTTCTTCGCTTTATGACCATCTATAAAGATGCGGTAACTATCTGTTTCTGGGAGGTTGAACGACTGGCGGATTTCTTCAACAAACGATGGCGTGTCGAGCAGCAGATAGACAAGCCGGTTCCGTGCCGTGGCGTGCAAACCGAGTACTGACTTTAAGAACGCTGGTTTGACTCTGTCGATCGTGGCCAGGTCCCTGGAGGCGAACTTATCCCAGACGATTTGAATCCCATATGTAGCTATCGGCGCGATCTTCAAATTAAACAATTTAAGAGCAGTGTCGATTGATAGCTTTTGCGGTCGTTCGATCGAGGTCGTCGCAATCGTCGCGTTTCTAGCTCGGTCTTCAACATGCAAAGCGAATGACCTGCCTGTTGTTGTTATTGTTAGACCGAGGTATGTGAACGAGTTAACTATTTCCAGCCGCTCACCGTCCAGTCGGAACGAGTCGTTTCCGCTGAGCAAATGTGCAGGTATTATGTGCTATTATATGTTCTACTGTTACATGCCGAAGACGACATTTCACAAGGGCACAATACAATTTCCAGATTATCAAAGTCTATTGCTGTTGATTTCGATTGGACAATTCCCGTTGCGATTTGATACGGTCAACACAATGACGACATCATGTAGGCAACAATAGCCAATAACGGTTTAAGTTCTTCGATGGTCGTATCCACTTATCGTCTCACTCGGCGTTTTTTTCTTTCAAGTGGAGTCAAAAACTTTGAATTTCGTGAAAAATTACCACCTCCAGCCTAGCTTGGTCATGTGAGTATTTCAAGCTGTGTATTAAAATGACTCCAGATGGTCCGGCCTCGAAGTCTTGTTTTGGTTTTCTGCCACAAAGTTTTTTTGCGATCGAAATGACTAAACGAAACGTTGTTCCTACGGTTGAAAGTACAAAAGTTTTCTATCTCTCTCTCTCTCTCTCTCTCTGTATGCCTTCAGTCAATAATAATAGCCATACGCTATCCCCAATAGCTCCTCTGCCATTGATTTCAAGGTTCGTTGATTGTGATCCTCTACTGTCAAAGGAGGCCACGCTGGTGATACAACGAAGGAAATTTTAACACTAAAACCAATCTTTTACAGACACAGTTTCTGCTAAGAAGGGTGAGAAAGGAATACCGTCCGATCCGTAAACTGGACACATAGGGTAATTCGGCGCACTTTTAACTGCGCCGAGCTTGCAACCATTATGGCTACCGTTGAGGTTGTTGCCTTGGCAGTTCCAGAAGGTTCAACGTGCGCATATATATATATATATATATATATATATACGAAAAACAAGAATAGTTCCAACGATGGACCTCTTCTCCATTTCGTTAACTGCACGCTATTGCGAGTGACTATGCCGAGTGGCTCCATACATAATTACACGACGCGGCCAATCCTGCCAAACTCTCACTCGCGCGGTGGCCGCAACTTTATATGACAGGTCATTAAATAATCATCTTTTTCTTCGCGATCCTCTACTTCGCGATCTTGTACGAAGCTCGTTTCACATCTGTATCTCTCATGTTAATCTTCCCCCCACCGCGTTGTCGGTGCCCAGCGGCGCCGAGCAGTGTCCATTGCGCTTCACGGACGAGGATACCCTCATACCCCTCTAGAAACACTTATTAAGTTTTCTGCGCCTCTCGAATCAGTCAGTTTGTGGGGTTCCCAGCACTATGCCGCATAGAGCCGTATCACTTGTTCGGTCTCGTCGCATTTACCCCCATGATACCTTCAACATTGTTTCGCAATTCGGGCCCTCCCCCGGCCTCGTCTTTGCTGTGAGCAACTCCTACCCTTACAATGGGCTTGAGGGCGATGGCAGCCCACAGGAAAGAGAACCAACGAACGGATGAAGGGAGAGGCGGTCCACCAGCGAGCCCATTGTCGTTAAGCGATCGCATCGCCTTCGGCCGAGGGACTTCGTGGGGGCTCAAGTATAATAGCTGACCGTCAACATTACCTACTGCTGTCGTTAATTGCTTTCATCTGCGGGCGGTCGTCGCAAGGCTGATTGTAATATTGATGGATATAGATGAATATGTTCCTCAAGCAAGGCAATCAAAATCGCTCGCGTGGGAGGAACGCGGTTGCGTTTATCGAGGCCGATTAACGCCGCCCGACTTATACCTAAGTGAAATGCAAGTACACAAGGAAAATAAGTGTCTCGATGAGTTCGACGCGGATAGAGGCCAGGTCAGCGTGCGCCGCATAGATTGCGACCGAAATACTGTACTATTTATATTGAGCAGTACGTAACGCTGTGAACATGGTTGGAGCGCGGTGATAGCATTACAACATTTAGTAAAAAGGGTGAGTTTTTCGGGTGTTACTGAAACAGGCAACAGGTCGTGATGGCATAGCTGGCCATTATTTTGCCTAATATCCATATGTCCAATAAGCAGCGAAGTGCAACCGAATTTCATAGCTTTTCATGGGGGACGGTGGCTTACGTTCTTTAATGGTAAGTTGAGACTATTATCTGCCACGCTTATAGCGGTTTTGACGCTGTTTTTTTTGTCCTTTCTACAGAAATTAACATTGTAACAACACCGAGGACCCTATCTCCCCAATGTCTCCCCTCTTTTTCAATGCCTCATTTTCCATCTGATCATTGAAGGCCCATCATCTTGTGGTGGCTTGACGCTGCAATTCGGCATCGAAGGGGCACAGCAGCGGTCGCACGCTCAGTGCGGCGGCGTCGACACTGGCAAACTGCCACTGTGCCGCTCGACTGAGTCGTTCTTTCTCGTTGGTTGTTGTTGTCAATCTTCCTCTGCTCAGGAGTCGGACAGTTGTACGGCGGCGGGCTAAATCGGCGGCGATAGGGTAACGAGGAGGAGTCTCGATATCCTCCACCCGTGACTGTAGGAGGCGCCTGTGGGTGACAGCCATTGCGGCTCAGGACTCAGGCCCAACCCCGTTCCCGCGCGCGAGGCCTGCCATCGAGGCGGCCGGGCAGGCAAGCAAGCGGCAGACAGGCAGACAGGAGAAGGCCAGCAACTGGGAGAAGGCACCGGTCCTGCTGGCGTCCTACACTTGGCTAGCGAAAGGAATCTATCTATCTGTGTGGAGCTGAGGCAAAGACGAGCGTCGTCCGCGCGCTCGCGCGCGCGGACGGGCAAGTGAGCCTTGCCCGATGGAAGCAGAAGAGATCCTTCTCGCTGTGGCTGCTGCTGCTGCTACTGACGCCGCCGACGCCGCCGCCGCCGGTGCCAACCCGACGACGGTTGGAGAGCATTCAATGGTTCGCGCTGGTGATGGACGAGAAGACTCTGGGCTCTTCGGCCCACGGCGTTGTGGAACTGCAGGCAGCTGGGTAGACCCGGCCGGCCGGCCGAGAGACAGACAGACGAATATACAGCTGGGCAGAACCTCACCATTCGGTTGCTCTGGTGGATGAAGTAGAGAATTGAATGACGAAGAGCTCGAGGGAACCGAGCGAACGAGAAGGGTAGTTGAAGCAGTAGGCAGCGGCGGCCGCGTCGGCGGCTCGCTCAATTGGGCGGGAGATCACCGGCGGACGGATTTGTCCGATGCACCGACGAAGACGAGGCAGACAGAGAAAGACCACCACCACCATTTCTCGGTTCGTTCGGCGATTCATCCCTTGACGCAAACGGGACGGTCCCCTCGGACCCACCCGCCGGCCTAACCCGCGCAGCAGGCAGAAGTTGATCGCCCCCTTTCGGCCGGCAGCGAGCCCTCCCCTCGCTCTCGACCACAGCAGCCGGGGTACACTCCCTTTGCCGGTCATGAAGAACGAGGTCTTCGTGCGCTCCGCGCACAGAAAAGCCGCCCTCGGCTTGACGACGTAGTATTGCCGTGGACAATTCTATTCAGCATTCAAAGCCATGGCCGTATCCCCCGCCACCGCTGAACGGCGTCTGAACGGGATGATACTCGTCAAAGATACCCATTGGGGCAGATTGGTTTTGCAGAGAGTACGTGGGCGCCCCGTTAGGCCGGTCGATGTCGAGATTGGATTGGAAGGATGGGAAGATGGTTGTTCGCCACTAGACGCTTCTGCTAAGGGCCCTTCCTGCCGATTCTAGACATGCCGTCGTCAGATCTTCGAGGCAAGGAATATTGCCACTAGATCAGTGGGCAATTCTTGTTGGCTACAGATATCCTGGTCGACGTTCTCAAGTGGCCAGCCCTTTAGCACAGGTAAGCTGGCCTCTCCTAAATAGAACAGCCGATCAGTAAAGCTGACGAATATGGCGTCCTCTGCACAGCAGACGTTCGGTAATGAAGTATCACAACCCTGAAGCCTCCTTGACACGTCTGAGTAAGGATCTGAATAGTTAACTGACCTGCTCGGCTCTGTATACCATGTGCTTTTGTGCACACATTGGATCTATGCATGCAGGCTGCATATGCTATTTGCTACTGATCATTCGTGAATACTGCACGATTCTCTTCTTTTCCACAGCCTCATCCAGCACAAGTACAGAGCACACACCTCGAAATACTTCCTTATTCAGTGTTATAGAGATTCGGCATCAATGCCACGTCTATGGCGTCGTTGCTTTGTGATGATCGAAGCGAATCTTGTTACAAGGCGGGCCGAACTGATTCGTTCTCTATCAACATATCTATACTATATAGCAAGCTGTCTGTTTGTCAGCTTGACCTGAATGATTACTTCGCCCAAACACAGTTATAGGCACGAGGCCATAAGTTCCTGTATCAGGCAGACATTTGATGGCTAACATGTTCATAAGTATACTGTGGACGTTCAATGTTGGTTGGGCGTCAGCCCGGAAACATTCAGGTAGAACTACCTAAACAGTACATTCGTATACTCATAAGCATGCAATAAGCAAATGAAATGACAATCTGTACATAAATACTTCGTTAACATAAGACAGGTTTAGTGATCAGTTGAAAATCTCCAGATAGAAGACATCATATGTTCCATGTACTTTTCTCTAAGCACACGAGTAGTGGCCTCTTGCATAGATCCTGCCATTTATTTAATTATTTTTAACTTCCCCCCAGAGGCGTGGAACCACTTGTTCAGTATGTTTTCAGAACTCCATTGTAAAATTACAGCTCCCTTAATAAACCAATGAAGCTTTACCTTTACCTGACTTAAATAGGTGTCGTTCATTAAATCAATCGGATTGCCTTTCATAATATGGAGCCAGCGTTGAAATCCCGTCAAGGGGCTCTTACCACATACTAATTCGGGTGGTGTGTGCAATAATGAATTTGTCGTTATTAGACGCAATAATAAATGTGTAATAAGTGCGAATCCATCGATTGAAATACGTAATTGTCCGCTGTCCGCATGTTGTACTGCTTCGGCTTCAGAAAACCCGTTCTTCTTAAAACCCGTTTGAACTCCGTATTCTCAGATCCCACTTAGGAGAAGCACTACATATTCCTGTCATTGGTCGTGACTATGTGGTGGTGTTCGTATTTCAGAGGACAGCCCTCTCCGGGCTCACAGCTGCCTGCTTCGGGACATGAGTGCTTTGAGTAGAATCTCATATCACTACTAGCACCTCTGCTACTATTACGATTTTCATCATATACTTAATAAGTGCTTATGTAATTGGCGTCGCCGGCCAGTCTCGCCACCTCTCCCGCAGACAGCTGGCTGCGTTCTTTGGAAAGCCACAATTAATTTGCCTAATATATATATATATATATATATATATATATAGCTCCTCTATAGTTGGCATACCAGACGGAATGTGGCGTTTATATAGCGAATATAAACGCGTGTGGGTGAGATAGCGCAGCTAACTAATAGTATCACATTGAAAACATGAACATATGAATCCTGTGTAACATGCCTCCTTACCGACGAAATAGCGACACTTCGATGGCTACTATCAGCGTAGTTAAATGCTCAGTCGGTTAATCCTCTGCTCAATAGTTGCCGTGCTGCTATTCTCGTTATTGTGGTTGTTGTTGTCATCCGTTTTGTCGCGAACCCAACAAAACAATGGCAGCAATCGTTTCCTTTCTCTGACCGTCGACGTTACTCGGGAGGTCATCGCCGAGTGACAGTCGTTGTACGATGCGCGTTCGTTACGGCAATCTATAGGTCGATCACAATCTGCTGGAACATTACCGTGAACCGAATGCGCTGCTATAACAAAAAAATTGACGGCACTTTTCATATTTCTTGTGTGATTTTGAGCGAAAAAAAAAATAGGTTGCTGGTAGCTAGGATACGTGATAGTTAGGATAGATGGCGACCTTGGGTAAAAACCTTAGGGTGTGTCGAACGTGAGAACGAGACGCATCTAGATCTTAATGAAGGTGACATGAGTTTCAACGTTGGCTGTTTTCTGGCTCAGACTCCAGCTGTTTGTCTTTGAACAGAAGGGGGGGGGGTATATGTTGAGATCGTCTGGAATAAACATGCATCGATATTGCGAGAATCGAGATTTCTCCGATTTCTGGTCCCTTACTCTTCATCGTGATTATTATTATTATTACTCTGCGTCGTTGTGTCCATATATGCTAGGGTGGCATTACAACTCGCCATTGTGTCATATTTTCACATAATTTCGACGAACCGTTTCCTTTCAACGCAGAGTTTCTGCATCCCTGGATTAGGATTATCTAGTGCCAGACAGTATAATATCGTACGTCGCGCCGGGCAGCATAATAGCACCGAAACTTTTCGGAAATCGTTTATTGCAAATATCGAACAAAGGTAAAGGTAAATGTAAAGGTTTATTGGTTTATTGAAAGAGCTGCAATTTTTCAATGCTTAAGCTCTCTCTTATATGTCACACGGCAGGGCTCGAACCTGCGGCCTCTGGCTTCCGATAGCCAGAGACTAAGCCGTCTAAGCCACTGCGCTGACAAAGGCTTGATAGAGTTGATACACTAACAACATTGTCATTTATATCGTTACCAATAGTAGCATACATTCGCCTGTATATACAAGTTGATTCATGTCGACGCCGCGGACCGACATACGATGTTAGGTGTTAGATCAAAATCATTCGAATTACTCCCCACGGCAAACTTCCCACGTCCCACTGTCCCACAGGCTCGCATGGTCAACGAGCGATTTGCATCGTACGATTAGCCGAAACTGTCTGTCCCGCCATGTCGGCATCATTCCCCGTTCGGCAATATATTCACTTCGCCCTCATCTCGCCGCGAGCCAGATGCCGCAAGGGTTGGCTACCACGCAGAACGTGTGCTCCGCTGTGGCGCCGGCGCGGCGTCTCGCTGACCAACCCGCCACTCCGGCGCCGATCAGGATTCCACCGGAGCATTCCTCCGGAGATTCCTCTGGCACTTTCGCCTGTGGACACACACACACACACACACTTTCATTCCGAAAGCAGCGTCGTTCCGTGTGACGTCGCTCGTGCACTCGTGAGCCTCGAGCGACAGCACCCCAGACGCGACGCCACCACCTCTTCTTCGGTTCCGTCTCGCCTGCCACCGTTGTGCGCCATCGAGAGATCTCCCCTCCCGGGGGGAGACCCTCAGATCCCGCTTCCCCAAAGCAATATCAACAGCAGAAACCACAACAGCGGTGTGACACACCGATAAAAGCCACAATGTGTAAATCTCGCGATGATCGTAACACACCGTTTCGCTCTGAACCGATGAGTGGAATCTGATTAACTCGTACCTTCTCTCTCTCCCTCTCTCTCTCTCTCTCTCTCTCTCTCTCTATCCACTGCTATGTTGACTCATATTTACTTGGGATGATATCCATTGTATTATGAGGAAGTACTACATATTAATACCTGGATGATGCAATTGCCCTTTTCAGCGGTTCAGACGATGCTGCTCTATGGATCATGTATTGTGAAATAAAGGAATCAGACGGCGTTTCTTTCGAAGGCTCACGAAGCGTGTATTTGATTTGCGTGACTTGTGTATACAAAAACAAACACAAGACAGTTCGTTCGGCCTTTCGTGTGCATTGTTGATCGAAATGCACAGTTTTGTTTATGTAAGGCTGTAAGTCTGATCTGTAGTAAGAGCACAACAGTCATAATTCATGCTGCCGTATCTCGATTCTCTCTGTAGGACCATCAAAAGATGTCACTTGTGGGCGTCAGCTGAAAAAGACGCGAGGTTCTTGCCGGTTCAGATCAGTCATGTTTCGAGTGTTGTGCATCTATTTGAGACACGTGAGTGATTCGGATATATGTATATATATATAGAAGTATAAAAAGAAAAAACATACTCTTGTATTATAAATCACACATAAATAGTAGTAAATAACAAGGTAAGAAGCGCGTAATGACGAATATAACAATAATAGATATTTACAATAGGCAATAATTGATCTTGAATCAATTTCACTTACCGACAAACTATATAATGTTTATACAATTTGAAAAAAAAATCTACATTCTGCTGGGTGCATCAACCTAATATATTTGCTATTTCATCTAGTTACGTATACAGAATGCAAAAAAAACCCGAAAAATTAGCTCGTCAATGGCACAACAATGAGCGTAAATCACAGGGCTTTCGACTACGGGTTTGTACCCATCATCAGTATGCCATGGACGCAAATAGCTAGTTTTCTCATTCGCGTTTGGGTCTTCAAAGCACTAGCCAATGTTGCACGGATCGAAGGACTAATGAGTAGTTAGGAGATGCGGTACAACATGGGTTATAATCTCTTGGATCCTTGGAAGAAGAGTAGTGTGCTTGCATATAACGAAGGAGTGTGCTTGCATATGGAAGATGTTTTCCACTACGGACCTCGAAGTGCGCGGAGTTTGTAGTTGAGATAAGCAGGAAATAAGCAGACGTCTGGAGGTATGAAGTCTTCAGCTTTGTTCAAGATGTCGGGGCGGACGTAATATATAGATCTGCTAGTGGTAACATGCTCCCATGATCGTTTGCGCATACGTAAGGGGTATTACTATGAACACTTGAACTGGGCACAAAAACCACTTCCACACTGTGCGCGTCTTACTATGTTGAGGGACCCCCCCTAAACGTCCTGTACATATACACGTTGAAGACTCGCAGTAGGCTGAAGCTATTGTGTTGAAACCTGGCGTGTGAATCCAAGGTTTTGATGTGTCTCACGACAAATGCGAAAGACCTGTACCTGTATACTAAACAACAATTGATATTACGAACTCGTTACTCGCAACGGCCTATGGTGCTGAGTGTGTGACGTGCATGACTTCCATTCAGTGAATATTCTGGCTTATTCGACTTATCAAAGAAAACTCGAGGCCTGACCATATTTAATATCAAATTGGTCCTGCTCGAGCTGGAGTCCATCACATTGGTCAGTTCGATTAAACATACTTAATTCTTCGGTAATTTTAGAATCTGACATTTAAAGTATTGTTTGCTGTGGCCTAGCTACGAGCTAGGCCACAGCCTGCGATCCGGTTGTGGCATATTGCACAAAAATTAAAAAAAACACGTTCTGGCGATGAGCTGAATTCCAACGGATTTTCTGTGTAAGGTATATTTTTTGAAAGTATGCTTCGGAAATTTGACGAGGCCAACGTTTGCGCTATTTGTTGCTAAAAAATTTTTTTTTCGGGCGAACTCTCAGTTAACATTTAACGTCCACGGTACCGCTTTCGCATTGCTTCGTAAGGCGGACCCCTAAATGTAAATGGCTATTTGTTGCCAATACCATTTTATTTATATGGTCACACCGAACGAAAAATTTACGAAATTGTATGGTATGACTCCAAGATTCATCTCGACAGAAAGAGACCGTATACTCATCTCGTAGAGATTCTTATGTCTAACCTGTCACTGAATTGCCCAAAAATTCGAACCCCGTTTTTTTCAAGCCTCAACTGTTACTTCACCTGTAAAACGGTTTGACTGCTGTGGTGTTGATCTTTGGTAGCAGAGGACGCTTATCCGTGTGGGTTACCGCATACATTATTGTAACTGTAATGACTTACCCAAACAAAGTTACCAAAGTAGATCAAGTTGCCTTGTATTCGCGAGTAGAAACGGAGTGGAACAGGAAAGAAAGGTAGACGAACTCCTGGTTTGGTTGATTCGCCATGAACTACTCAACTAACCTATATATATATATATATATATATGATACCACACACAAGTGGGTTTAAGCATCAGCGAATGTGATATCATGTGCAGATTTTATACAAGACGGACTTGTACCGATGCATTCCTTGTACCGCATGTGAATACGCTTGCCAACGACACCACGTCACAAGTGTCAGCTGCGCTTCGCAGTTTCGAGCAAAGCCGTTCCAGCTTCTAGTGGGCGAACATCGTTGGCAATCGCTGTTCAACATTTTGCCCGGCACCACTTTAATCCACTCGGTCGTTTGCATCGTTGTACGAACAAGCCAACCACCTTTTTAGCGGTATAGTGTACGTCAGCCCTTCAAGATCAGGACAAAAAGCATTCCGGCGTCGTCCTACCTTCGTACCTAGATGGGCATCGCTGAGAGAGAGCAACAAGAGCAATTCGTCAATGTACCCCGAAGCTCTCTAAATCTACCCCCCGTCAGCACACCCCCGAAACCCCAAAAGCGCCTCTGGTCGACCCCCCCACCCCCCTTACTTGCTCTATTTGCTCTCCTGCCTTATACTGCTGCAGCTATAATTCTCTTTGTCCTCTAATAGTTTTCCTTCCCTGCCTCCAGCTCTTCGATCCAGGCTCCCACAGAGCACCACATCCTTGCGGCTGCTGGGGCCCGCTAGCCCCCGCTTAACTCAGAAGAAACCCCTAGGCTTGGCTGCTGTCACCTACACGCCGTGTGCTGCACATCAACAATCCCTCTTCGGCAAAGCACGCTCCGCTTGCCAGCTGAATAGTGGCGCCATTCTCGTCGTTGGCTTCGATTGGAGAAGGGAATTGGTGTTGGGGGGGGGGGCAACAGCAAGGGTCATGGCTACCGTACAATCGCGACAGCGGTCTCCGTACTCCTTAGCGCAGAACACAAACATGTGCGACACAAAGCAATCAACGTCGCTCTAAGCCAATGTCTCCATATACGTGACACTTAGTGAGGAAAGCGAGCGAGAGGAAGAGAGAGAGAGCGATCGAGAGAGAGAGAGAGCGCATATAAAATAGTGAGAAAGAAAAGGCTATTGGCTATCAAGGACAACGTAATTGACCTGACGTGTTACGTCGAACAAATGCCCTGCTCGGAGCTATATCTGTGTTTGATATCGTGAAACTATGCCGCGGTTGAACAATCCCATATCAAAAAAGTCAAGAGCGTTTAGGTTTAGTTGGCACGGCAGATGCGACAAGATACAGAACCACAAGATACAGTGCCGTGTGGTGAAGCTCTCTTCCGCGAACTCTCCCCTCGATAACTGGAACAGAATACATCTGGCTCGTTCTCTATGGGTTGGATATTTTCAGATTCAGGATGGAAGTCTTCATTCTTTTCATGCTCGAGCCGTTTTCCGTAGAATTCCTCACACCGGAAGATTTCCCCACACTGAACACACAGCATCATTGTGGATCTCCATAACAATATTATGCACCATCCAGCTGAGTTTAGCTGCGTTCACCTATTAGACGTTTTTCATATGAATTCTCCCCTTTGTAATGCGTCTACGGCACCGACTTCCTGGGTTGCCACATGACATTTTCCGCTGCAAGTTCTCGGGACAACAAATATGTGCTCTTCCAGGTATCGTGCTGCTGATGTTCAAGGGCTGTTGGAATATCCTGAAATATCATATAATAGCTGATATTGTCAAAACGGTCTCCAAACAGTCCCGTCAGAGTGGGACTATTCGGGGGTTGTTCGACAGATTTATAACACACAACACACACATATATTCACAAGGGACTATCTCTCCAAATAGCAGTCGATTTTATGAATGCAATAAGTATGTCCATCGAATGGAAGCTCTTGGAACGGGACTGGCATAGATCTTGTTTAGAAGGGCGTCATTATCAAATGGACGATGCCAATTGTAGTCACACACACACACATCCCACGGGAGGGCGAAATGCGAACGACAAACTATTAAACATGACATTTTCATTGCGCATGCAGCACGCAGTAGCTAATATTAACCGATTCTGAGTATTAAAGCATACCTAATGGACGTATTAGCGTTACGTACTCAACAAAAACTCGATAGACGTTATTTCAGTAATCGTTGCGGAGTCGCATGCGCAGACGAACCTCTCTGCTTTGTCAAATCGGTGGTCGTCGGTGGTCGTCGTGCATGTGTGATTTATCCGTTTGATTGGCAATTATGTGGCACCGCTTAACACCAGTAAAATTAGCCACCCAGTAAGCAATCGCAGAAGCAGCAGTAGCAATAGTAGCAATCGTAATGTCGTTGGTATTATATCAATCATGCATTATAACTATGGTCGTTTATGTACAGCCAGCGGGAATCATAGACGCATTGATACGCTCGAGCAATGTCCTCCTCGTCGCCCGGCCAGTCGTATCAGATTCGGCAGACGGTTACAGAGCTCCCGTCGCTCTGCTGCTGTACTGCGTCTGTCGTTGGAACCGATCGAACGGCACTCGAAGCGACGAACGCCTTCCTCGGCTGCTCCGGCGATGCCACGAGTCGTCTCTCCCCTATATATATATATATATTATAGTAGCATTATAGCAGATCGCTTGAGTGACGCCACACAGGCGCGCTTTCTACTGATAGCTATGTGTTGTTTTTGTATTTGTAAGATGAACCCGCAGCGATAACTAGCTGCCTCGCGATATGGCGGACCACCCAACGAGAGATAGAACAAAACGAAGAGCTGGCACCGAACTGTATCTGGTGTCTTACTACATAGTACTAAGTGTGGGTTGTGGAATTGAACGCATTTTGTCGAGGATCGTTTCATTGCTCCTGTTTCATTGCGTCGATGTACTCGTGTTTGCAAATTCGTTGAGTTTCATTGTAGCTGCTAAACCCCGTCGGACCTCTTCGCCTAGGTCAATGGTGGAAGGATTGTAGCCTGTCCATCTAAGGTCGGAGGCGAAAGGGGAAATTGGCGAAGGGTGTCTGATGTCTACAAAACCACGTTAACGCTTCCTGTAGATGGATCATCAAATAGATGGCAATTTCGTAAACATAGTCCCCTATGCAATTCCTATGAAATATTTAATAGCTAGATTAGTTTTGCGTGAGACACAAAGGGGTGACTCATGATGGACGAAATGGAGATGGCTCTGACAACGGAAATAAATGTACCACTAGGCGTTAGAAATACAACAGATCTATAGCAAAACATGTATTTGTGGAGACTAACTAATTCGATTCCCATTTGATGTATTGTTAGTGAAGTAATTCTTAGTGACGCCTTCTTTGGTGAGTACAAATTTCATGACTTCCAATGCGGTAGAGAATTCTTACCACGTTTCCACAAATAATCAGCTGAATCGGCCAGCAAGATAACCCATGCTGCAGGACCTTGAAGAGGTATTGAAATCGAGTGACCACCGTGTTGACGTCCCTCATTATCCACTTACGATTAATCAGGTGAGCTATTTAGTGATTCGGTAAAGCCCTATTGGATCTGCCTATCATTATTCGAGGTTAATCATGGAAAGCATACCAGCCATCCAAATCACCAAAAGGCTATCTCACTCCCATTTCCAATAGAAACACATTGCTCAACCCGAAAACTCGCTTCATAATGCAATCAGTCCTTGCATAAACAAGCGATATGATATACCCTTAAATATAGTGCGTATCAGCTTCGTCTTTTCTTCAGTATCGTGTCGCAAAAACTTCTTATTTCCTAAGAACACTCTAGATATGTGCTGGCCACACACGCGGCCACACGTTGAAGGAGGTAGGCACTATCCGCAATATGATTAGTATAGTCGTGTCCGCATTGATCAGGCTGCACCCTCTTTGTTGCTTCCTTGCCCTCGGGGCTGTGGCCAATACATACATATGCTAAAGCTGTATGGATCACATGCGCGCGCGCTAGGTGTATATATATATATATATACACACGTAGAGAGAAGGAGAGATCGAGCGAGAGGGAGAGAGAAAAAGCTTTGATAGACTCTCTCAAGACAAGGGAGTGCGCTGTTTCCTATGTCAGTCGTTCCATGGAGCCATAGACGCCAGTGCTATTTTCCGCTGGCGGCGGCAGTGATTGGAACAAGGGCCTTGTTCATGTCCCATTCCGCAGGACACTATCCTTCCGATAGAGCCGCTCTGCCGGCCACAGCCGCCTCGTTATTAACCAACTATTAAATACAATGGCTTTCCCGGCCGTCCCCTGCCCCGCAAGCCTCTGACCAGGCCCAGGTTACATCCCCCTTTCCCGGCGCAATCTCTAGCGCCCCAAGCAGATTCGTCCGTGGCGGCACAGCGAGCTAACTCACGCGTATGGGCTCCGGTTAGCCCGCTGTCGGGTTCCGGCCTCGCAGACTACTAGCAGGCACAAGGAGGCGTTGATATGATCAACCTCTGAAAATATACACGCTCTGTTTGGCTGACAGGGATATCCAACGGTGGGGGAGTCGACCCAATGCAGGCGGGGGACAGGCGGTCGCGCAGATACGCTAAGGGGCCGTAGGGATCATAATATTAGATGGAAAGCAGCGGCGAGCCTGAGCAAACCGGAAGTGCTCTTCGACACCGATGAGACGAGCCGACCCCGTCCGCCAACCAGGGAGCTATAATATGTACACAAACACCTGGAATCACACTGGCGTCACTGATAGAAGTGCAGTCGATGGTTAGCCAATCATAGAATCATTGATTCCAAATGATTCAACGACTGTACGCATACTGGCAGTATGTAGGTCCCGAAAAGCGCATTCGTTTGGGCTGTATCCTCGCAAGGTATATACGACACGCCGAGCCAAACTTCGCCAAACGCGAATCCGCGACAACCTGCCTGTACTGACAATTGTATGATGCTAATATAAACGAGCGCCTGTATATGCGAGCCGTAACAGACGTCTATTGCTGCTGCAACAATATGATTCGACATATCAGCTGCAAACTCTCAGCAAAAGGCGGCCATTCCTTCTCCATACGTCCATTCATTGCAGGCTTTGCTGCGCGATGCCTCTCGATGGCTTCCGGTGTTGGCGCGGAGTCTAGCGCGAGGCGGTTTCCGCCTTGTCAGCCCGCGGAACCACCCCCGCTCTGGGGGTCCCGTGTCTCTTCCCCGCTAAATCCTCCCAGCCCTTCAACTATTCCGCACCTCCCCTCGATTCCCCACCTTCCCTAGACGACAGGGGCCAGGCAGAGAACGAAGTCCTTATTCGTTCCCTGGCCGTCGGGGCCGAGTGTGCAGGCAGCCGCGAGGGAGCATATTAATACATAATCTTGTCTGGTTGCACCGACACTGCAGCCGCCGTCGCTGCTGCTGCTGCTGCTGCCGTCGTGAGCTGTGGCACGGGCGCTCTCGTCGCGGCATAGCAGACTCCTCCGGTCTAGCTGCAACCCGGAGCCAGTGGTAGCGGGGCGAAGGCAGTGAAGGCTAGGCAGGCTTTGGCGCGCGCGCGCGCGCGCCGGCCCTTGGCTCCGCCCTCCGTGGGCGGGACCTCCGAGTGGCTGTCCCTCGCGCCCTCTGTTCCTTCGAGCGCCTATCTCTCCCCGCTCTCCTTCGAGTGAACGAGCAAGCGAGCGAGTGAGCCTGCCTGCCAGGCAGCCTGCCAGCGCTAATCGGCGTTTAAACCACCATCCTTAGCTGGCACCGCTTTGGGCCGAAACCATCACCACCGCTGGTCGGAGGGGAGTGCGAAACAGCCCCACGGCGAGCGAGTCGACGAGGAGTCAGCCGACACCGACGGCTCGAACGAGACGGAACGGATATTTTCGATGGCGCACACCGAAGCCAGCGTCACACAGTCACGGGTTACACAGACCCTAGAACATCATAGCTGTACCGAGAGTGACAGAGACGGCTCTCACGAGTGCACAGTTTGGCAGCTGGACCGAGCTGGGCTGCGACTCGTTGAGGTGAGGGAATTGGGTACATCAGTGCAATAGGCTACGATACACTTAGCACGTGACGCAACATGGTGCGGTAAGCACCTGTCTGTGCTTGTTTTACGCAATTACGACGTGGACGACAACTACTGCTACAGCTATTACTACTATTACTTCTACCTGGCCCTCTTCGGGTACCCAACCGAATGGATTGTTGACACGAGGGCAAGCTCCGACACAGACCTCGTAAACGGTGAGGGTTGAACTGAAGTGCTCGGAATACCGTTCGGTCGGGATACGAATCTATCCTTCGCTTTACTGAGAGACAAAATCAACGGAGTGCTGAAATCACGGTGGTAAACCACCGTTAGGTGTGCACCTAGGTCGCGGGTGCCCTAGCTTTGGTCACCTGTGACGTGTGCGTGACTGCATTCGAATCTCGACGACCATAGACATAACGAGGAACGCCGCCACATTCTCACGATCGGATTGCAAAACAGTCGTTCGTCAAGGAGAACAGCAACAGTAGCTGTAACAGCAAAAAACCACTTGCCCTGTTTGTGCAACGTGAGCGACCAGCACAAAGCGACGAGCTGGCGAGTATGTGATCGTTGATAGCAGGTGGCGGCGCTTTTCATCCGAGTGCAATACACAGATATGTTACATCTACACCCGCATATACGTATCATGTGTATGGGCGTCATTAGCATTCCTCTGTACGCCGCGGGCCGATGCTGATGTTTGTGTTGCTGATGCTGTCGTGGTATCGGGACGATATCGCTCAGTGTAGTCGATGCTCAGTGCAATAGGGGCCAGGGAACACGAAGATCTGTATAGGTGGTGGGGGTGGGCAACCAAGGAATTAGTAGAATCGAGAACGAAAGCAAGAATCAGCTACATATCGACACACACAGGTGTCACCCTCTCGTGTACATCTGACGGCACCTGACGACAGGGTGCTTCCGCACCAGCTGATATAGCGCGAGTTATTATCGCCGCTGTCACGACCCTGGAGTAATTCATATCAGTGCTGCTGTAATCTCATCTATCCGTGGTAATATTATAGTTGTAGAGTGGTGTTTGTTGGTGATAGTGTTGATCAGTGGACGTTGAAGCGTAAGCCGGGCGTGATCGAGACGGCAGGGAGAAGAGCGCCTCGTCACAAACGAACCGTCTACGCTTCGGGGGGGGCGGCTCAGTTCAGTGCCAATTCGTCGAAGGCAAATATCGGCAGATCGCACCGCAGCAACGTTCACTGCCCAAACGACGCCGCAGCATGGATGCGTGCTCGGACAGCAGCAATAACAGCGTTGACGTCGAGGAGGCCCCGGATGTAAAGGTCCAAGTTCAACAGGTTCAACAGCAAATGCAGCAGCTGCAACAGATCCACCAGATGCAGCAGATTCAGGCTCATATGCAGGCCCAGGCGCAGGCTCACGCAGCACAACTTCAGCTCGAGCCAATCGAGCTGAGCGCACGGAGGGCCGCCTTCTCCGTCGATCACATCCTCGAGCGGAATCCCAACCTGCCCACAATGGCATTGCCGGGTCTGCATGGTTTTCCAAACATGCCCAACATTAATATGGCCGCACTGGGGGTGACCGGCACCCCGGCGACAATCGCCACTGTACAGACGAAGACGGAGCCGGAAGAATCGACGCGAGGCGACTCAGTGACTCCGAATCGAAAACCGCTCAAATTCAGTATAAATGCTATTCTCGAACGGGATGAATACGCACGACCTGATCGCTCGCCGTCGCCGCTAGAAGTCGGAACGCCGCTCCAACCTCTCTGTCATTTTCCTGGCCCAGGTGAGTCGGACTGGATCAAGCTGAATCCATGAACAATTCATCATATCACACACAATTCATCAATCATATAAAAGCATACACAGATGGGGAAACATCGGCTCACTGTCGACATACCCGATAGGCTACGTCGTCATCAGATACCGTTCACGGGTCAGGTTCTGTATTGAGAAAATTTCATTACTAAATACCGGTTATAAGATCATGAGACGAATGAGCGAGGTGTGCCGCGAGATGAGGTTGAACCAGCCAGCGATCCCTTGCATTTTCAACGAGGCACGTTAGCCGTCCGTAGACGCTTAGAATTAATAACAAAATCGCTTCCGACTTGGTGCCGTCTGAAAAGGTCACATGAATATGAAACGCTACTCGCAAAATAAACTGACAATATCGAGAAATCCGTAGAACTAAATTAAGAGTTCTCTAATCAAACGTGCGAGATGTGAAACCGGCACCCCCATACACTGACAACACGCTAAAGACAAGCGTTCAAAAATGACCGGGTCGCATATCTGAATATCGCACATGAAATTTGTGAGAACACTGTCCCGTACACAACAACACGAACTGTAGCGGACTAATATCTAAATGTTTAAGCACACGCTTACTAGTAGTAACAGTTTATTCGCCAGTTCCCAAAACACTCGCTCAACTGAGCGACAATCGATTCGAATTGTAGATATTCGCTCGGCGTGGTTTACGTAAAATAGCGTAAAAACAATCGTGGCTCTTTAACTATTTGTTACCAAAATAAGTCCTGACTTAGCTCATTGTCACGTCGCTGACTCGGACAACAGAGTTCGGAATCGAAGCGAGACCTACATATTTTATTGAACAATAGACGATTGACCATTGACGCGATATATGAGCAGAATGAGACGGGGCGGTTTAGCTGGTTGAAGACACCCATCAATCGGTCGATAGGCGGCCTGTTACGATTATTCTATTTTTGACTTTGGATCGTGAGCGATCGATGGTCGGTGGCGCAGGTAGAACAAGGGAGCTGTGGTAATTCCACGAGCTCATCGGATAGTTGGATTTTTCAAACGTCCATATCGGACATAATATGATATTTGGCCACACGACTTTCACACCGGTCTGATTGAGCTGAACGACGCTGCAGGGAACCGCTCACTCAGCTGCATAATGACGCGCTGACCACAGGGGGGATAACCGAGCCTGCTGTGGACTTTGCCGATGCAGGCGAGGATTACTGATCTGACATCATGCTCTACGTGTACCGGTGCCACTAATTGTGCTACATCGTAATCATCTGCCAATTATTATTATTATTATTGTCTGGTCCGTGAGCTGGCCCATGGTTCTTGCATAAGCTGCCCCCAGTGTATTTGATCAAACGGTACCCGCGGCCACGTTCATTTTGTTATGTTGAACATTGAAGATTGTTCTATATTTCATGCGTACACTGAAGCTATATATATATATATATATAATATAATGCACCTTGCTGAATACGCGGAAATCAATTCGGCTCTCAGCTACAAGACAAAATCATAACTTTATTGTACCCCTTGTCTACCCCCTAATCTAAACAAGAACATTCATTAGGCTATTATATCTTCAAACGAGCGGCAACAAAAATAGACACTGTATTCTATCGAATGCAATAATGATTGGCCAATTTCGCCTTCAGACACAACAATCACCAACCTTGCTACCCTACGCTCAAAACAGACAAGTCATCACGTGGGATCGAACAGATCTAAGCCTCTTAAAATCATGCGTCTCCCCGTTGAACGTGCGGCACTTGTTGACGTCGCCACTCCGCTGATAGCTTCCCGCTCATCGCCGATCTAAGCAACAGCAAGTCCATCTGTTGTATTTACGTTCGGCCGCCGTTGGCACTCAGACGCAGGGTTAGAGGCCGCTTTTCACCCTGCTCGACCACTTTGCTTGGCGTAGTAGTCTCGTTAAATTTGCTCTGCCCGTGTGAGGCGGATCCAAAGACCGAGGGAGCGCAATATAAGCTTGTCAGAACGACGAGGGGATATATATATATATATATATATATAAAGCGAGATAGAGAGAGGGGGGGGGTGGCTGGTTTAAGCGCTGCGAGATCAGCTGGCCGACAACCGCTTGCCACGCAGTTTGGCAATTTTGATCAAGAGAAAATGGTGCGACTTGGGAGCGACTTGTCGACAGCTGCTCTAGTGTAGGCAACATATCTCGAATGAATTTGCACCCCGTTCGTCAACGAGCGAGATCTGCTGCCTGGTTTCGCTTCATAGAACAGCGGCGCGGTAATTTGGGGTAAGGGTGAAGGTGGTAAGGCGTGCATAAAATACATCTAATAGCAACTTTGTACCGATGCGTTGGCATCCGGCTAATACGGTGACATTTTATTGGAGCCTATGTTGGTGTATGTATGTGTTTCTTTTCATACTTTGCTTGTCTCTCAGCTGGTTTGACGATTATAGTCCTATAGAATTCGCCCGAGGATGAAGATATTCGTTGCTTGCTTGATCGATTCTGATACATTACTGATTGGAGAGGTTATGCTGTTCTCCGCGTAGCTCGATTTGGTATTACGTTGCGGTGCACACAGGTTAGGACCGCTCGAAATAATGTACTTGTTCCATGCTGGTTGGGATATAAAGGGTTCAGGAGAGGGGGGTAGTTTAGTTAGTTTAGAATTTGTGGGATAGGCTGCATTCGTTCAAATGACACGCACACATACAAACACAGCTATGATTTATTGAAAACGTAACTAATCATACTCTTGTGATCTGTTAGATCACTTTCCATAAGTCGGCGACTCCATCTTCTTCGCACAGATATGAGTGGAGCAATAATCAAATGGCGGTTGGATGATTCCTGATCAAGTTACTGAACCCTAAAATTTGCAACCCATACGTCGACCTCTGACACCGCCAGTACCCCGACTACACACATCCACTGAAACAGTATTGCTCTCTCTCTCTCCCTTCCTCGCTCCCGGTCTCCCCCTACGCTGTAGGTGACACCACAACCCCTCCTACACTTTCGTACGCAGACAGATATCTTCAGTTGGTACTGCTACTCTGACTGCTACCACTAAGATCATAAGGATTCCCCCGCGCGGACTCCTTGAACAGGCTGCCACAAACTTGGCTTCCCCCCCTACTCTCGACGGATGCGAGTCCGTTTTCCCGAATCGGTTTTCAGCTCATCAAACAAATGTCGTCGTCGTCGCCGCCAGCCAACCATAGCGCCGCACGAAGACTCTCACCAAATGTGGCCGTCAAAATCACCATGATGTGGCTGGCGGACGCTCGACATACATATCTGGCTGGGCGTCGCGTGCAGCCGAATCAGTGCTCAGCCGATGCGCTGTAGCGGAAAGCTGCCGCAGAATGCGGGAATGTTCCAGTGAAAACGTTCGATATATTCAT
The DNA here is from genome assembly GCA_019614645.1 of Stratiolaelaps scimitus. NCBI lineage: Eukaryota > Metazoa > Arthropoda > Arachnida > Mesostigmata > Laelapidae > Stratiolaelaps > Stratiolaelaps scimitus. Next base: position 4,458,775 of record JABWDB010000013.1, on the reverse strand, counting down.
ACCGCCTCTTGGAAGCGATGATAATCTATCCGTTTATCCCTGTTCGCCGATCGCCACATCTACCTCTCTACCTCGAGCGCGCCCGAGTTGCGCAGGCCTTCGTCTCACCAGTCTCGCTCGTCACTTTACCACCAATCCCGCACGACCGCTATTCCTCGATAGGTTCTCGCCGGATCCGCATCCATGCCGTACACGTGAGCACATGTGTCTGTGTGTGTGTGCAGAGTGTATGTATGAGTATCATGGAAGTAACGAAACTTTCGAAACGGTCTTAGCCTCTTAGCTGTTTCTCGCTCTCTCTCTCTCTCTCTCTCTCTCGTTTTTTTCCTCTCTAAATGGCCCCGAATGAAGCCAAACGCGACGAGGCCTTCGTGCGAGCCTTCTCCTATATGCATATATTAGACGCAGATTATGGAGGTGAACGAGGCTCTGACGTAGTTCCCAAAGATGGGGACCCCCCCCCCCCCACCGGGGACCCCCCCACCCAACGCCCCCCACCCAACGTCGTTCAAACCAACGGATGTGTTATAATAGCATTGTCGATCTGTGCAGCGATAGCACTCATAGCAGGAGTAGCAGTCATATTAGGTGTATGCACGTACAACACCTTTCTAGACTCCGCAACAACATTATGGGGCAGCGCCATTTTTCTTACGAAGACCAACGATTTGGTCTTCGTAAACGGGGGCGCATGAATAGTCGTGCCTACGCCACTATGATGGGTGGAGGGAAGATCTGTCCAGGAAGATTCATCTTCCAGCAGGATAAAGCCGCAGTTCATACGGTGAAGATCGTCAAGGAGTTCTTCAGAACTCAAGACATACAGTTACTAAGCTGGTCCGCACTCCTTCCAGACTTGAATATTGTAGGAAATCTGTAGAGCATCTTATCTATGGCTGTTTTTAGAGGTGGCAAGAAGTATTAAACGCTATATATCTGAGTTGGATAGTCAAATATGAGATAAAAAAAGATCTTTGATTGCCGAATGGAAGGTTCTTTTGCCAAGACCTCATACTTAAACTATATGAATGTATGCCCAATCGATTAATCTCTGTTCTGGAGAACGGCAGTGGCTCGACAAAAGAATAAATCCATAGAAAATTTGTGGGAGAACGACCTTAGAACTCAAGTGTGTTCGACAAACACTAAGTGCGCTATCATTTTGTCGCACACTCAAAAAGATAATTTCGTATATCAAATATCTACATCCTAGTTAGTCAAATATCCGTGCGATGTTCTTGAAATGTGATATATTTGAATGACTGCAGTGCTACTTACGGTTGGGAAAATGGGTACATCCTATCATTTTGTCGCGAAGTGTACGTGTTGTACACATAGCATGTGTATGAAGGGGCACTGAATTGAGGCCATAACGATCGCGCCACCGGTGTCATGCTGCTTGTTCAGGACGGGATGGGAAGAACTCGACTCAAAACGGGATCAAAGTTAGTTCCGTTAGTTCGGGTGATGATGACAGATAGTGAGATGGTGCATGTGGATTGAGACAAGCGACTATTTCTTGTTCGGGTGATGGTCAAAATAACAAAGATCTTCAACAAGGGCATCGGACGTTGTAGAGATGATTGACAGCTCTACTGCGTGTTGTACCCTGCATAGGTTTTCGACATGTCAATATGCGACATATGCCTATTACAAAATATGCTAGCAAAATGTTTGTCAGGTCGAATTCAGTACGATTGCTGCCTTATCCTGAAGAACCATGAGTTAAGGGTTAAAACGGTCAAATCAACTCTTTGTACCTCTATTGTCCACGGCCGAAGCGAGGAGAGCCATTGGGCTACAAACTGTTTATTTCGGGGACGTCGACTGACGAACAACTACGATAATGGTGGATTAGAGCATCCGCCATCCTTGCTACTTTGGCGTACGACGCCATTTGAACAAGAGAAGGCCCACCCACGCTGTAAAAATCCTGACTCGAATGAGGATGAATCTTGAAGCTAGTCATGGATAGTTTCTCGGTCGAGATGTTCGAGCATAATCGGCAGCGATTTTTATTAACGCTATATATGTATATACACATTATTATCATTACCATCCGAGGCATTACTGTCCAATCAGACCGTATAAACGATCGTGTCAATGCACAACCTACCTAAGGGCAGCCTCTTAGTCCTCGTATACCAATTTCTCTCTCTCTCTCTCTCTCGCTCGCTCCCTGGATTCGAGTTGAACCGACACAAATTGTATTCATTGACATCAGGCATTATCATTGCACCCATCCGGAACCACCTTGCCCCCGACCCCATTTCCGCGCCCAACCTTGTCCTAGTCCATCAGCGAAACATTCATTCGCAGCAGCCAGTCAGTCAATGCGAACGATGGCTACTGATCTGCCGGCTGCCTGGTGGCCCTCTCGATCGTCACATGACAACCGCGCCGGTCCTCTCACTTCTTCGTCTCTCGAATTCGATCCTCGACGAGTTCGTTCCCTATCTCTCCATCTCTGTCTCTCCGTTTTTCGTCGTCTTTGCCTCGTGTTCGCTCTCCGGCGGCGGTGGCGGCCGCCAACTCCCGCGCTATGATCACACCAAACAGATTGATTCAAAACAATCCCAGGCGAAGGAACTCCGAATCCAATTACCCCTGAGGGCGGTGGCGGCGGCGGCGGTGGCGGGTATATTGCTCGACGCACGGGAGGAGCATGTGCCGATGGAGGTGAATAGCGGGGCAGGCGGGTAAAGGGGGAGGTAAGAACGGAGATCCTATCCTATATAGCCATAAGCAGCATGTCTGTCCTCGGGACAGAGAGAGAGAGAGAGGGGGAGCAGCCGTCTCGCTCTCTTCTACCGCAATAGCACTGTCCGATGATGGGGCTCACAGCAGCTTCGGTGCGTGTGTGCACACTGTCTGTATGAAGCAAGACAGCCAGCCCCAAGGCTCAAGCGCGCCGGCTCGAATGGCGCTCTCTCTCTAAATCTTGCTGGGCCGAACAAAGCCAAGCGGTGGTGGTGGTGGTGCTGGCGCCCGACCGCGCGGTGGCTTTCAGCTACAGAGTGTGTCTATGTCCCCCTTATATCTCCCACCTTCACTAAAGCGGGGAGCAGAGGCGGAGAGATGAGAAGCCTGCGGGGAAGTGGAGGCTCTATCTGCTGACTGGGGTGTAGTTGGCGGTACACTCGCGCGCGGCTTAATGGAGAGGAGAGGGACATCTGCACTTGACACCATGCTATGAACGCGCGTGCGTATGTGCAACGGGGTGTCCATGGGAGCCGGCTGCTGCCATCAACCCGTCTCCAGATATCGTTTCCTCGCTCGTACCCCTATGTATTGCTTACTGGAACTACGCTCTGGCCGATCACGAGCGAGAGGCAGGCGAACTGCCACGCAAGGAGGCTCTCTGGCTGGCCCGCAGCCGACGGCTGCGGGTGGATCTCTCTCGTGGTGTTGTTGTTGTTGCTGGACCGATGCTGGTCGTAACCACTGCCACTGGTGATGGTCGTGGTGATAACTTAAGTGGCAGAAGCAATAGTGCAAGTTTCAGTCTGCCGACAAAACGACGGAATGGCGACCAACAGCAACTTTCAAATTCGACCAACTACAACAACTACTGCATACTACCGGGAGGGTTTAGCAGCACATGGTTTAAGCATGGACACGTCGCAAGGAATTCGCGAGTCCTGAAAGCCTAGCCAAGTGGCATTCTCTTTGAGAACAGATAGGCTCTCTTTTTCGTTGTCATGCATGGTCTGTATTTCATATTGTGCTTAGTGCATAGGCAGGGTGGCCTAACTGGAGCAGAGCATAGTTCCGGACTGCTCTTCCCTGATATCCTAGTTGTTGTATAATAACACTATTTGGAAGAGACCGATCGGTTCCAAACGGGTCGTGCCTACTGTAGTTCATACGACGTCGCTGGACGTCGTCAATGAGTTACCTGTATGTCTTGGTAAACGAATAAGACCCACATGGGCCACCTGGCGACGACATGAATGCGACACACAGGATTCGTTTTTACGAGAAGCGTGATATGACACGGACTACCGACGTACTATTTTCTGGGCACTACGAACATGTCCACGATACATAAACCTATATTCACCTATTGTGTGTGTCTCGTTGTTGGGGGCTGGAATTACTCTCTTCGTAAGGCAATGTGTATGACGAGACAGACATGTAATTGACAGCAATTGAACGCCTCCAGGCAGGTGGGCCTGGTACGGGTGGGTCTTTATGAATAAAGCAACGGTATAACAAACCATCCCTCTTCCCCGGTCTTGTATGCTCATAGCATGCTAGCATGAGTGACACGACAAAGATAGCCGGCTCAATTCGTGGATACAAGCTCAATAAACCATTGCGCATTACACTATGTGTATGATTAGTATACATTCTACGTTATGTCTGGCTGAAATCATGACCGTGCGCGTGGCACGTTCCACTATTCCTCGGCTTCCGATTGGCAATCGGGATCATTTTTTCCATAGCCTCACGCTGTTCATATTGCTATTCATATTAACCTATGCGCGGGTAGGGAGCTCAGGATCAGTGAGCTAAGCCGCGAGAATTGGAGCGACCCCCATCATCTGATGACGGCGATCTGCCTTTGTATCATCGTATTTGTTTCAGCATAATATGCGACAGCAGCAGCGACAGCAGCAGAAGCGAAGTGCGATTCGAGAGACTTCCTACCTGCCTGTGGCGCCACCCATCCTCGCCGTTTGGTATCGAGCGGTGGAGCCGCGGCGCCGCAGTCAAATTGCCATCGTGGAAATGTCGCCAACACTGGCGCGTCTTGGTAACACCTGGCTTTGATGGACATGTTCACTGGGTCGAACTGGAATAACCCGCCGTCCGAGGCGGAATGAGGAGTCACTGCATATGTCCCGATATAACCTCGCAATTCGCCTGGTGCATACTCGGTGTGTGACGAATTGTCTATCTACCAGGACTTTATAGGCGCTTATACGCAGCCATGGTAGGTAGACAAGCCGACTTCGTCCTACGTAGCCACTCACTTGGGGATGCATTTTGGCCTCAAGTGTTTTTTGTGAAAGTACCGAGGAGTTCACTGAAACCGGTCGTGGCTATGCGATTCAAAGGTTACCATTCATATACATTACTATCAAGCAATTCGTTCAGCAAATTTATAGACACCAATAAGGTAATTCATTTTTAAAGAACATACGCAGCCACGAGGAGTCATGACAGATTTTTTGTTATGGTGAACCCGATCAATCTGAAATCAAGGTCTTACAATATTGCTATTATCTATGTATAAGGAGTAGTCCAATAGTGTGTGTGTGTGTAGCGAGTGTTCTCTAATGATCCTGAATCCATATAGAATCTTATTCTCTGAATTCTATTCTCAACAGTTAACTACAACAAAAAAAAAACAAAAATAAAAAACCAAGAGCTTTTACAAATACAAAAACACTTTCGGGTAATTTTTTCATCTCGGAAAAGATTTCTAATCAAACCTAAGGCACTGCCTGACAATAGACAATGATCGATATTTTGACGTTGGTATACGGAGATTATAGCAGGTGAAGTAGAGCGTCTCGATCTGGTGAACACCTCCAACGAGAACGTCCCAAAATATGGGTTTGGACAGGCTCAATCATATGGATATTTAAAATATGGTTCGAAGTCATCGTTGAAGGACTCAGTCATTATTCTATTATATACGTACATACAAATGCGTAGATTTGAGCATACAATGATTAGAGAATTCGTTGGGGACAGGGCGTCAGGCCGAGACCGTCGTAGTCCCGAGGAAGGCGATCAGTGATTCACATCCGACATGTCTGCACTTCGGGATCCCTTGTGATGAAACAGCCGATCCTGGGCGCCGGTCTTTCTCAGTCGAGCCCGATGGCGTCTTGCATTCGCGTGCGCCTTACAATCGGACGAAACGCGGAGGCGCACGGGTTCGATCCCTCACCGTTGCACGCTTGCCTTTAAAAAAGGCTCCGTCTATGAGGCAATGGCCGAAATCAGCACCTGGCTGTGAGTCAGTCCAAATGGATTTCTTAGCGTACGATACATGGGGCAATCGTGTTTACAAGTATCGAAGTAGTTTTTTTGACGTTGATGCCTCCTTCGAAATTTCGGTTGGCAGTTGTAAGTATACCTAAACCTCTGATAATAGTGATGGTGTGGAGTTCCATCTCATCACGACGAGCGATCTAGATAGTGGTACGGCCGGGTTGTCGAGTGGTTAAGAATAGTGAGTATGTTTCGTTGTATGTTGGATTGAGTGGGCAATCGGTGTGATTAAAAAAATGATGGTGATGATCATAAGCATTGTAAGAGATCGTTGTCAGAATGAGATGCTCGAGAACATATCGCCTATACGGAGGGAGTTGCATGCCATTTTCAGTAATCAGTGGAAATAAATACTATTGTTGGCCTGCTGCACTGTAACCTATCGTGTGAATCGGCAGAAGGTATCTTGAAGTAAATTTTTAAATCACCGGCCTGTTCCAGATATCCAACCTAATGTGCAAGGCAACGGCTAATACCAAGGACGAACATAGGCAACACAGCATAGGGAGGTGGAACACAACCTTGAGGGACTCCGGATGAGGCTGGCGACGAGCGGCGTAAAGGTGCTATCGTCGCGAGCCGTGTACGATCGTTCACATAAGTAGGCCCGACAGCGTTCTGTTATGAATACCTGGGGTTCTCAGCTTACTACTTATGGCAATTCGTTCTCTACTCTGCCAAAAGCAGCCTTTTTTGTCAAAGCATCTACAATGAAAGTCATCTTTGCTAATCAAGAACGCGCGTATACTAATTGTCGTGCCACGGTCAAGACTTGATATAAATTTTCTAATCAGATATCATTTATGGGGGAGCATAATTTTCCCAAGCACTTAGCACACAACTGAGCACTGAAGCAAAGTGGATAATTATGCAACTCCGTTTGTTGTTTCCTGTGTGCCTCTCCTCAGTCTGAATAGCTCAGGCACGACTCCATCATTGTATGGCTATCTATAATATTATTCCCTCAGTCCGGGTCCCCTTCTCAGACAACTGTCTGCGTATAGTTTTCGTTCGATACTACACTATACTGTATGGCTAAGAAACGAGGTGACAAATGCGGAGATTATTGCGCCGCGGATATGAGGAGTTGCCCCGTTAGGGGCATATATTAGCCGTCTGAACAGTAGTTCTCTCTCTCTCTCGCTCTCTCGCCCTTCTTGATTACCTGCTGTTCGTATCTAAGATTTCATCTCGGGGGATCTGTCCAAACGAACACAACAACAACGGTGCCATTGTCGCACCGCTGTCTTCTACTGGTCGAGAGGCTGCCGTTCGCAAGATCAGGGCATGTGTGTGAGAGTCCTCGTCTCCGTGCGTGTTCCATATACTGTTGCTGGCTTACCTAGGCCATCGCCTTCCTCTTCCCCGCTACGGCTTTCTGTTGTTTGTAACCAAAGACCTGCGTTCAGGGCGTACCGTGCTGGTTCATGGGCTCCAGAGCTCCACAGCTGGCACTGCCATTAACTCCAGCGGTTCCTGTTTGGATGAAGGCTAGACCTGGACAATGTTGCGAGACGGAGTAGTGACCATCCACCATCCATCTATATATATATTGTATCTATCCAGTGGTCGCTCGTCCACTCGAACCTCGACGGCCACAGGGGAGCGACCATGGAGCATTCTGAAGGAAGAGAAATGGATCACACATTGGCCTGTATCTCCACTCCTCTGTATCCGACTGGCTCTAAGTGGCTGGAGAGATCGAGACAGGGATATAAACCCACTACACCAGGGGTGGTGGTCGACAGAGTAGTCCGACTACTGCACACCGATAGTGGAATCTAAGGGCGCCGCCGGCCGCCTCCCGCCGCGCTACGACGATGTGGCACTAAACACCTCATTTGCGCTGTCATCGCTGCCATCACTGATCACCTCGGCCTGCGCGACCGTTAAAGCTTAAACTCATCCTCGATCTCTCTCTCTCTCTCTCTCTTACCGACTCGTAAATGCCTGTTGTTGCCTTGTTACCACGGCGTCAGAGGATTAGAAGCACTGAAGCAGCGGCGGCGCCAGCAGCGCTACCACCACCACCCATCGTGGATTGGTTTACATTGCCAGCAAAGATTGTAGCATGCTGCTGTTGCTGCCGCGATCGATAGCTATATGATCACCCGTGGTAGGCGCAGTAGCAATAATAATAATAATACAGTATCATCGTATCGTAAAATTGAACTAGTCGCACTCGTAGAGGTCATTCTTAGTGTAATGGTGATGGCAGTACGAATAGCTCATACATGGGTTGCCTGCTCAGCTAGTGATCGCAGAGGTAGCGAAGATGTATAACGTTCGTCTCAGCAGCAGCAGCAGATGTATCGGCAGCCGAGAGGTGGAGATCGAATGAAATGGACGGTAGCTATTGCCGCTGCAGCCGCGTGTTCATTAGTGGCAGTGCGGTGTACATGGTGGAGTGTGATGATAATTACAACAGCGATTATTTAATAATATAATCATATAACAGAAAGAGATTAGACGTCTCTCCTCCGCGTAGACCATTGTCAACAATCGAAATGCAGCGCAGCAATGACAAAAGTGCGCCTGTTACGGTGGCCATGCTGTTCTGCTATTAGCCGCCACATGCGGCGGCACTCGACGGTCTCATCGTCACTTAATACATGAGGCCGATGGGCCGACCATGACTGTCTAGCTCACTTACACCCATTCACCGATCCATCGATTTGCGTCGAAACGGGCGAACGGCCGCTGTCAGTCGATCGGCTTCTCCCGAAAACGAGCCGCTACCAAATGACGAAGAGATTCGTGTTGCTGTTGTTAGTGTTAGTGCTATTATTGTTATTATTCTTATCATTATTATTATTATTATTATCATTACTGTTGTCGTTATCGACACGATCACTCTTGTTATATCGTCGCTTGATTTCGTTTGGCATCAGATCGTCATCGATCTTTGGCCAAAGATAGAAACAGAGAGATTCGCACGTTAAACATTTCGTTGTACGCATATCGATCTTGGCTCTGCCCAAAGCCGCGCTGGGATCCGCCACTGCCTACACTCTGCTGCTGCTGCGCGCTGCCAACGCCGTCAGTCTCTTCGAGAGGTAAACAACTAGGTCTTTTATACTCAACATATCAGGCCTCTCTCTCTCTCTCGATCGGCGGACGGCCCAGAAATCGTGATAGTATGGGTAGACTGGCAAAGTATTACGCGGAACGGACCACTCCGGAATATGTATCTCTGTCTCGGTCTGTATGTTTGTCTGTCTCGATCTGCCTTTCTCCAATGGATCGGACACTACCTAAGAGCTAAATAAACCCATATCTACAAATGTATATATGTATATATATATATATATATATATACACATTTAGTAGATATATGTTTGTATATGTATGTATTGAACTTGGAGACGAGTTGACCTATGTGCTTTTCAACGTAAGAGGACAATCTACATTTTTCAAAGTGTGTACGAGAAATGATATATATATATATATATATAGAATCGACTGAGTGATGTAGACAAAACAATTGTATCATCTATATCTGTCTGTAATCAGAATGACACCATGAAGCTATACTCGGAGATTCCGCTACACAAATTGGTCATATTGGCAGCCACGCATTGTCAAGCAATAGGACCGGGGGAAAGGAAGATAGCGACGGCCGGTACCAGCGCACAGTTTCTACCAGCGTCACCAAAACGCATAGTCCAGTGGGAGGAAGAGAGATCTGTGCTTATGGGGATTCTGCGGCTTTGATTCTGGAGTATCGGAACCGAGCGGCAACGGAAGAAGCTGCAGCGACACCGTATAGTGTAACACACGACACGATGAGCAACAGGCGATTCTCAATGAGTATGAACGGTAGATCTCGATCTGAAGAGCAGGCGGTGCTACCGCATCCGGTGGCCCTTTCGACGACGGCGGCCACCGTCGCCAACCGCCGAACGATCAAATGGAGCCTGATGGTGGAATATTGACACAGGCGTGCTATGACGAATAACGCTGTAATAGCTGAAAAATGTGACCATTATCGCCATCGTCACACGCCGTAGGGGAAGGGTAGAGCAATAATCTATTTTTGATTATATAATATTGTATACGTTATGTGCGAACGGCAGGGAGTGGCCAGAAGACCAACGGATTGGTCCAGAGAGAAGGACAACGAATCATTGCTGCTGTTGTTGTTGTTGTTGCTGCTGCTGCTGATTGCCGCCGCTGTCTTTTAGCTACTTTGTTTCGTGCGTAGCCAATGAATTCACTGAAAATATATTGATACGTAGGTGAAATTGAGGCAGACATGTATAATACATCTCCTTCATATGACATTTTTACGTGTTGTGTCGGCCCCCTTTAGAGCCAGCGTCCCGCATAAGGGCCACAATGTAGCGAGAGGCACAAAGTGGTTAAAGTTCAGAAGTATACTATTCAGATGTCATTGGAATCAAATATATATATATATATATAGGCAATCTCTCGCGGAAAGCACATACTGTAACACGATGTGGATGACGTTGCCCCTGAATCGGTCTCCCGCTATGATAGACGCATATAGGTCAATGTGTTGCGTCAAGCCCGATGGCGTGGTGCATTCGTGTGCGCCTCGCGATCGGAGGAGGTGCACAGGCTCGATCCCCGTCTTACGAAGCAATGCTAAAAAAGCATTACCGTGGACGTTAAATGTTGGCTGAGAGTCGGCCAGGAAACCTAGGTCAAAGCGTTGCGTCAAAATGATACCGCGAAATAACAACACAACATCGCCGGAACTTAGCTATCATGGATGACGAAGCTGGCACCGAATAGGTTTTATATTTCTGAATTAATTAACGAGAGAGAATAATTCCTACTTACTGTATGTTTGAATAAAGCGTTTTTTTATAATATATAGATATATATATATATATATATATATATATATATTAACGAGCCAATTCGCGGGTTTGTCATAACAAGGAAAACAGTGAAAATTGCCCGGTGCACACTTTAAAGCCTCCAGTAATTTAATGATTTATGTTTTAAGTTTTAGTTGGATGTTCGCAGAGACAAACAGCTAAATCTATATTAGACATCGGTCCGACGACTTTACAAAACGACTATATTTGAAAACCTAGCCCTATAGTGAAGGTTATATCGCCACGACACATGAATCTGAGACTTTGAACAGAACAATGAATATTTTTATATAGCTTTTATCAATTGTCTTTAATTTTTAACTAAGACAAAGCGTTTCGCTTACAATTTGTATGTCAACTATCGACATGGATGAGTATGTCAACGAGTATTATTAATGAGCAATTCTCATAGATTTGATAGCCACAATCTCGACGTTATCTGCCTCGGTAGTATGGTACGGTGACGTAGAACTTATAAGCGTCCTAATGTCACTACATTTGCTAGATATCTATTTCTACTGTTGTTCGTCCTCGCGCGCTGTGACATGCATTTAACCAAAAGTGTTACGCTAGGCTTACTTCTGCAGAATGTTTCGAACATCGTTGTGTGTTAATGAATTATTCTGTTAATCATCGGTGGCATAATATGAGTCGCAACGAGGTTGAGACGAGTTGTTGACGAAGGGCAGAACGCTGAGGGCTATATCGGCTGCATTGGTTCGTCATTTCTAGGCATTTCGCTTCTGCATGATGCGAACTGTCTTATTTTTGAGCATCACTTAGGAACATTTTCCATGGCAAAATTTTGTAGTTGCAAAACTTTGTCACAGTTAATCTCCTATACAACAATCTATTCAAGCCGGTCTAGCAGTCGTGGCGATCTCATTACGATAGCGTGGCGGCGAAAAACTATGGGAGCTATACCTCTTTCTGAGTTACTGTAATTGCGGTTCCGTTGACAAACCATCATTTGTATTGTGCTGTATTGCCATTTTGTTTTATCTATATTTAACACAGTCCCCTACGAACATATTTGCACTTTGCCACAACTACTTATGTGTAGTCGGTGTACCCTCTTTGACGTCCTACGAAATACGTGCCCAACGACCTCTGCTACTACTGTTGCTGTTCAGGAATCGGGAACTGCTGTTGCTGATTGATCGGAACAACTGGTGTTCTCCCCGAAGAGATAACCGTTGTGGACATCATAGCGCTCGTTCGCACGCTACCGTTTGATCCTTATTCCAATAAGATCACCATCGGTGGTCTGTGTTGCTCTGTGAGGTGGACAACAAAAAAAAAGAAAGAAGAGAAAAGCTCCACGCCACCAGAATGACCTCGAGTAGCCACTAACGCTGTCCCACTCATTCAACATAGATGTACAAATATACCATCATAGAAAACAAAATTGCGCGAGCGAGAAATAGAGAGAGAGAGAGCTTCAGGGTGCCGGAACGGATCGGCCGCTAATGGCCGCGAAGGAACTACAGCCGTTACAAGTGCCAAGTTGTTATTCGTTCATAGGTTGGACACACTGCGAGAGGAAACACTTGTAGAGAAAAGGAGCCTAATTTAGTCACACTTCATGTATCCGTGTTTAAAACACGGTAAAGCTTTCCGAGAAAAGGCAAGATAGCGTGATCGTCTGTCGCTTTCATTAGTCGAGCTCGAAACGGTACGTCGACAGAAAACAGGGATTTGTATCATTTGGACAAAATGTCCTTTAGGAAGTCTTGCATGCCAATGTTCACCATGTTTTATGCTAGTTAATATTGCCGCAAGATCATTCTCTTGTTACAACCTGTTCTGTATCATGGTTTTGTATTTTTTTCGGATTCAGGTCCTCTCCACACATGCGCAATTAGTCGGTCGGAAACTGCTAACTCGATTTGTCACTATACTATTAAGCGGGATGGTAGTGCATGGGATAATCTTCCATTGAGCGGCTTAAATTCGACGAGGGATTAAGCACCCGAGGGGAATTGCCTTTTCAGGCCGACATGTTACCAAAGCCTATTTACAGCATATTGGAAGGAAGCCGCCCTATCCTAGTGTTGTGAACCTGCAGACGTTGAAACATGCTAAGAAGCAAATATAGCCTAAACTTAGAAAGTGCCCTTCATTGTGGCCTGGTCCTGCTTGTAGCAGGCTTCGATCTCTGCTATTAAACGGATTTGTCCAACGGCCTTTCCTCTCAAGGGCTTATTGTTTCATCGGCTCGTAACGTATTGAATAAGAGCTGATGTTTCATTAGCCCGGTATGGTTGTTATTCACATGATAGGTCTCAAGAGGTTCGGTTCTCATCAGGCATCGACACAGACTATGATAGCTGATCGGCTGTTGTTGATACCGGCCGGCCCCGATAAATTATCGATAACAGGCAGAATAGTGGTCAACTTACGAACAACATGATAACAACACTGTATCCGCATGTTCCGTCAATGCTGAGATTCTCTCATCGGTCCCACTCGGTTTCTTGAGAAAGCCGCTTCTCAGGCGGTCTACAACCCGCTCGCCTCTTCGTTCGACCTCTTCAGCTGACACACTCTTGGCAATCGACCGAGCTTTGACGTAGTGGCTTTAATGTGTGCTTGCACAATCTCAATCCCAACTGGCCTTCGTATCGGCCTCCGCCTCGTGTGTGGCAATCGTTGTTGTCATAGGTAGTCAGCTAGGACGTTAGTCGGTACGGTTGCCCTCAAATTGATCGGATCGTCAGAACATCTCTGTGGAAGGGCATCGAACAGGGTGAATTTATGGCGAAATGGACGATCGGTGGATAAATAAACGATATACGATGATGATACACGATAACGAACGCCGCCCCCAGCCAATACAGCGGGAGCTAAGAACGGGGAACGGTACCATGGGAAACGGTGGCAGCCAAAGCTCAAACGAGCAGCAACGAGCGATGGGCGCAGTGGTATTATTATAGAATAGAATAGAACATCACCATGACCACTGCCAGAGTCGACGGATGCAGAAAAGGTGTCTACTCTTAATCCACTGTAGCACTGACAACTTGCATAGTGTTATATACATATATATATATATATATCGGTACATATGAACACTAATGGTTAGTTAAGAAGATAGAAACGCTGACCTAAGAGGTCCGCCGCCGTCCACTGTAGCACCCACTGTTCGCCTGCTATGTAGGGACAGGGATGGTTGCCAATTCTTACATTCGATTGACCGACTCATCGTTCTCGTCTCGTTGGCGTCGTTCCTGATGCCCGCGACGAAGAAGGTGCTCTCCTTTAACAGACTGATTAGCCGGCCAGTAGTCGAGGAGATCTCATCTTCACTTGGCTGCTATCGGCCGGCTAGGACCATCGAAGAGAAAGAGAGAGACATCGAAAGAGAAAGGAAGTCTGCGAAACAAAAATGAAGCGTTGAACATCCGAATAAATATCTTATTCAAGGTGATGTTATTCTATTGCTCCTTCAATGTATCTATATATATATATATCTATTACCACTATTTCGGACTACCAAGCGGAAATTGCTGCTGCTGCTGCTGCGACCGCTACTGGCTGTTCATCTTAAATGCGCGCAGCTCAATGTGTGCGAACGAATCTCGAGGCCGCTGAGCTATGCTCTCTACGCGTATTTATTGCTCGTAGTTCGTCGTTCTCTTCATCGAAACGTCAATGCGAATTAGCAGCGGCGGCAACAGCAGCTCTCAGAGGATGCTCGCGATGGGGGTACAGCTAAAATCGCCTATTCTTCTTCTATTGTTGCTGTTGTTGTTAGTGCTGGTGCTGCTGCCGCTGTTGTCGGGGCCGTCTCTGCCGCAAGCAGCTAAGCGATGTTGCTGACGATGAAATTAAACAACATTTGTAAGTGCTTGAATGTACCGTACGTGTCTGTGTGTGTCTATGTATATATATACATATATCTATATTGTGTGTATAAGTGTTTCGGCACGAAGCCGCTAGCCCTTGTATGCCAGTCTCGGCGAAGTCTCGATGAGCCTCCGCAACTATGCGGAGTAAACGACGAGAGATACACTCACCGCTATTAGGGACCCGTGCTAAACTAATACTACTCCTTGTACTGGACTCGACGGGCTGAAAGGTGCTTCGAAAATATTCCTCGAATCACCCATCGGCGAATGAAAGCGCCGCGGCGCCACCGTTCATTTAACGAATGTGGGCTCTGCCACGTGTGAGAATTTCGGTAGCAGCAGGCCACCATCGCCGCCGCCGCCGCCGCTGCTACCACCTCTTGAGATATATGCAGATCTCTTGTTGGGACAGGTCAACATAAGGACCAGATCGAGCGAACGCGTGAATGGCTATGGTGGCCGGTTAACCAGCGAGCGACGGACAACCGCACCGCGCTTCTGTGAATCGACAATAAGACTACATATGCATATATATATATATATATATATATATTTACGGGGAAAATGTTAATTTGTTTTGAAAAGAAGTGTAAGGGCGAAAGATGTTTTCATCCATCTATCTTCACCTCATGGATAGTCTACCACTTTTATGTTGCTATTATTATCACTCATCATGTAATGATTACATGATTACGTTGCTTATATATATATATATATACATATACGTATATACATAGCTGTAAGTCGTCGAGCACTAACACATTCGAGATATTGACATTGAGCAGTAGAAGGCTGCGGTAGTCGTTAACCGATTTGGCAACGAGCATATTTTGTGCACTAACGCCCCTTCTCTTCATTAGCACACCAGCAAGCGAACAACAGAGACATGTCACAGTGACAACGACAAAATCAGATGCAGTGCTAGATGTCCGCACTCTCTTCCTGCAGGTTCGATTTGACAACGGCACGTACAACTGCCTCATAGGGTGTATTGACGTGGTGACGCACCATGGTCGTACGACGGGTCGATGCACTCATCAATACCGGAATCATGATCAATCTCTCCCGGTGTCTATCTTGTATTCGAAAACGGTTGGAGCTCGGAGCACCTCGGTGCTAACGCAACGCTATGGTGACGCCGTTATTCGCTTCGCGTACACTTTATGTTTGTTCTCTCCTGCTGCTGCTCTTTTTCTTGGGTTGCCCGAATCACAGCAGTTTCGTCAGCGGGGACGTTAGTTCCGCCACATTTGCTTTTATTTCTTCTTCTTTCTCGTCGTGCAACTGCTATCGGACGACTTCTTCGAGCCGGCATCCACTCGACTCTGTTTGACCTTTTCGACGGGACGCACCGCGTCGCTTGGCGTTGGCCACTTACACGGGGACCGGTGCTGGTGGTCGTCGGCTGGAGGCTCCGGTAGCATTGACGACGACGACGAGTTGCCTCCTAATGTCATTGGTCTGCCCTGTGATTGCTGGCTGGTCCCGTCCGTGTGCTCCAGTTGTCCCGCAGTGGGCCCGCTCTCTGAGGGCATGAAATAGTCGAGTGTTCTTCGGTGGAACCGAGCGCCGGCATCAGTGCCAGCCAGTAGGGGACAGGCGAATATGGCTGTGGCGAGTTCGGAGGCCCAGCCGTAGTAGATTTTCCGGCGGTTTCCCGGCGAAAACTCCTCCCCGGGAACGAACGATATCGCGGGTGTAAGCTGGGTGTAACAGCTGTTGTCGAAGTTGTGCGCCCGCTCGACTCAGTACCGCTGATGTCGTCGGCGGCGGCGGCGGCGCGTTGGCAACGCCATCGACGACGATGACGACGACAGAAACGAGGCCGACTGAGGCGCAGAAATGATTCGATTCTATGGAGCAAGCGGGAGAACGACAAAGAGCGAGATAGGGAGAGAGATAGAGAAGGAACTAGTGAATAAAAGAGAAACACAGTGAGCTTCACTCCAGCCACCCCAGTATCCCCCGGCAGCGAACCGGACGCGCCTACACAGCCATACCCGCACACGCAGGCACTGCCATTCGCTGCGATGGGACCCGCTGAACCAGCGCCTTGCCCCTCGGCCCCCGGTCTGTGCCCTTCTCCGCGCACCCAAGTAGGTATACTCCGCCGTCCCGCGCGCGCCACTCTCCTCTGCTAGGTTCAACGCAGCGGCAGTAATCGCAGCGGCCGCCATCGAATATCGTGGCAATAAAACAGCGGGGGTAGCAACAAAAAAAAAATGCAATGCCCATAACATCGACCTTATGCAGCTCTCGTGAGGAAACATTTGCAACTCTGGATGCAGTTCGAGTGTCGGGCCAGAGCACAAGTGTGCCGTGACGCGCGCCCACGCCAATCGAAATACAGGCATCGTCGAGGGGCCGGCGACGCCAAGGCGAACCACGATTTGTCGACTGCGTCACTTCGAAACGAATGTTACTAGAGTGTAAGGCTGAAATTGGCAAGGCCAGGCGTCGTGCGACATTTGATGAGCGTCATAATGCGCACGTGCAGCGAAAGAGTGATTCGATAAAACCCGTGAACCAGTCGTCGAGCGTAGGCAGCGGACAGTTATATGTATAATATTATATAATACCTATAAGAAGCTCGTTTGTAACTGGCCTGCAACACAAACTAAGAATCGTTACAATATTTCCAATGCTACAATCCATGATTTTACATCATAACCACACAGTGACCGGTGCGCATAGCATTCATTTTATACCGCTAATTATCTATATCCACATCTATATTTCACATACGTGTAATGTTTGACAGAAGTCGTAACGAGCATCATTCTGGTAGGGTGGCTTCGGTACCCAACCATTCGGAGTATACAATTTCGCGTGCTAATTACTTTTGTCGAAGCTGATCATAGACACAACGAGCGTGCCCCGTCGACGTTGTCGCCATGGGTAGCGGTTGGTGGTTGGGGGTGACGGACAACCACCGTTCGAACATTATTACAATGCTTCATTCTATTGCAACAACTCGGGTGCATTAACAAATCAGAGCTTCGTGGATTCATTCCTTAGCATCTCATTGGTTAAACGATACGATGCGTTGCTCCCTGCCCGAGTGTCAGCAACCATCGCCTGTCACGGTGGCCCCCTGGTTGCGGAGTGGCCTTTATAGACGTAACGATGATAACAAGAAGAAATACGTGTTGCGAGCTTCTACCGAGATCGGGGCCGAGAGCATCACATAAACAATACTGAAATCAATCATGTCGATATTTCTGTCAAAGCTAAGGCATAGTACACAATGCAGTACTCAGGGTTGACGCTATGTATTGTGTGTGATTCAGATGTTGGAGATTCCAGGGCAACAATGATGAAGCCTTTTGGACAAAGAATCAGCGGAACATTCACCCAGGCTAAGTCGATATCACAGTGTACCAAATACGTGATGCCACAGTATTAAGGTGTGCACATGCAAATGATTTTATTGGGCTCCAATTACACCTTGCTCCGGGTAGGCCTAATATGCGAAATCGCTTGAGATGTGCTTGCAATTGCAGCCATTGTTTTCAGTCAGCGAACGATCCGGTCGTAGCTGTACCACAGGGTAGGCTTGGTAGCAACCACCCCGGATAGACAAGGTGTTACAAAGGTATGAATTTGTCGACAATTCTCGTCACGTCAGAAAACAACGATGGAAAGGCCGACCGATGCAATCTGCGACTGCACTCGAAAGCAGCGAGCGCTACCAATCGAAGGGCACGCTCGCGGGAGTCACAGCAGCAGAGGGATGTGCAGACGAGAGAAATAGGGTCTCACCGATCGCCACCCGCAGCCGAAAAGCCGCTTGCGCAGCCCCGCCTCAAGGTGGAGATTAACAATAAAACAATCGACAATGGCGCCAGCCGGTACAGCAATTGCAGTAGGCGTATAGGCAATCTACGTAAGTAGGCACTTTGTAGACGAAACTCCCAGTCGTGTTTAGCGAGGTCGCAAAAGCCTGTTTGGGGTGGAGAAACGGCGAATGGTTGGAGTTTGAGCCGGTCGAGGAGCAATAAGGATATTAGCGAACGCTGGTGGAGTGGAGCCCAACGAGAGACAGACACTGACTGCTAGGCCTCTACCGAAGCAACACCTTGTTCCACCGTTGTTTTCTCCGCTGTACCGAGATCATATCATATACGTATCTCTAGTGACGACACGGGGATCAACTGAGTCAACCGAATGATACGTTAACCCGGGATCCCCGGGGAATATGGGAGGGTCCGGCTTTAAATCGGGTGATTTGTGTTTGGCCGGACGGTTCCGGCCGGGTCTTGACATTTGATACTGTTTCGTTTTGGAAAACCTATTTCGTAGATCCTCTAAACTAAAAAGCCATTGTAGAAATTCACTGGCGCATCGTTAATTGATCACATCTGCATCGAGATCAACATAGCTTTGCTACTGAATACAATCCATGACTGGAGGGTTGTGTTCATTTCGCGTGATCATTGTGATATTTTTGAAATCATTAGACATTTTTTCTCACTTTTACCAGATAAAGAAAATTTTGCATTATATATATATATATATATAGAGAGAGAGAGAGAGAGAGAGAGTAGCATTCAGACAATAATCCCATCCTGCCCGATTGTTCTAGATAGGCTGCTTGGCTGCATAGGCTACATCGATTTTCACCAGTTAGCCGCAGATTAGTTAGAATTTTCCCCCAGTTGTTTGTGTTTGTATTGTTGCCGTCAGCGACATGGTGGCGCCGTTACCTCGCCGCCAGGGAGAGACGACCTCGACAGAACAACAACTAGCAAGTTTAGACAACTCAAACCCTATTATCCGATTATTGATTTGCCTTAATCTGTTCACAACGACCGTTTGATGTCGATGACAAATGCGAACCAATACTTTCTGTTCTGTATTTAGCTCCAGCGCCGTTGACGGAGTCGTCGCCCGAGGTCTCACGTATCCCATTATATATACATATATTGATTGCTGATAGGATGTTCTGCACCGCGTGAGCTTCTCACGATGTTTCGCTCTCAAAGCAGATACACATCTTTTTCGTCATGAATGTCTGGCAGAAATAAATTGCTCAGTTGTGACTAGACTCATGGCATTCGCCAGTCGGCTTATCGCTGAGATATTAAGACAAAATAATGTTCTGGGGAGGGGAGACCTGTGTGTGTTTGTGTGTGTATATATATATATATATATATAGTTATACAGTGCTATGTAAATTACACTCAGGCAGGCAAATACACAATTCATTTGTCTTCTGCTGGATAGACTCAGAAGGCCAACTCTAAGTGATAAAATAATATGCTTTTCGACAATGGTCAATTTCGATATGTCTAAGCAGCCGCTTCAATGAACCGAGTATTTGTTTTGTCATCTGGTCAAATCCTTTATTCGACGGTAGCACAGATGATTTAGAAAGTATATTATCTACAATACATGGATGAACGTACACTCATATATATATATATATATATATTATGTATACGCCAACGCCAATTTTTCTACCCCGACATGTACATTTGAGACTTGCGATCTGAAATACAAGATTTTAGAAGGCCAGCTGGTTTCCGATTCAATAACCCATCGTCTCGGCTCGAGCCGATGAGCAGGATTCATCAAAATATCGATTCACTGGAGCGACCGACGCCGACCCCGTTGGCGTGATCGCGACACGTTGCCAGCGGCGGACAGTCGCCAGTGGTGGAGATACGAGGATAGTTGTCGCCTGGAACGGCCCAAGAGGACGTGTACTGAGATGCCGTGCATTTCGCTCTTGAGAGAGATTAACAGCGGAGTGTTGTCTCTGATTACATTGTTAGTGGGTGATCGATAACCACTGTCTACAGTATCAAACTGAATCGCCGGCCGATTCATAAGCGACATGATCCGAATCTACCCGAAATCGCACGGAATCCTGACGTTGGTATCATCTCCCCTTCGGCGTCCCAACGCGCATCCGCCCTGTACGGAAACAGAGTCGCGACAGCGTCCGTTTGTAACAGGATCCAAGCAGGATTCGTGGTTCGAGAAGATTTATGTGCCACCAATCGGGTATAATAACTGTTCCGATTAGCTTTTACGCTACATGTCAACTGCTATGAAATCAATAGTTTCTCTCGATTTTCGCCCGATCACGATTTGAGTTGAGATTGTAGTTCAGCCGTCGGTGTGATGATGAGGTGATTGATACCCATGATTCTAAAATGTTGTATAGACACGCAAGGTATCGCAGAAGTATCACAAGCTGTCGAATAATATAAGTTCCCATTATCGGTCGTCTACGGCACAAACGACTAATGTGACATTTATTGTTGGGTAATTCCACGAATTAGCCATCCTATGAAATTCATCTTCGTGTATAGAACCTACGATATATATATATATATATATATATATATGTATATGTTAAATGCCATCGATTCTAATCCGCACACATGCGAACCGAGCGACCTTGCTAATGCAAATCAACAGCTGACACCACCAAACGTAGTACCACCACGAAAGCACTGAACATATTTTTAGGCTATGTCCTAACCCATTATCCTTAAACGAGTTCGACCTATGTAACTAGGCTACATAGCGAAATTGGCGAATTTGCAAGCACATTCAGTCTGGTCCACATTGACGTGCTCTATTCCACTCGGAGGACAGGATGTGGTTTGGCGTCTGACGCCGACAATGAGATGCCCCTGGTATGGGGACAGCAGCAAAGAGACATCATGTTTTCCAGGCTGACTCTCCAGGGTTGTGATGTTGTCAACGACGCCGCCCGGAAAGTGCCGGTCTAGATTCTAGAGACTATAGTGGACTTCGTTCTTTTGTCAAACGACAACAAAATATATCCGTGGCAGATGGATCAGGTCGATGCGACAACCACCAATCGACGACAAGGACGAATGCGTTTTATTGAACTTCGTTCGTAGGCAAATGCGTTCGTTCGACCGGATCGTACAAATGTATAACATATGTACGATATGCAGAAATTTACGGCACCTCGAAAATATGAACAAAAACTTTGATGATTAATATACAGGAGCGAGAGAGAGGTCTTAAAGTCCTGGGGGTCACCTAGCCTCAGGCTGCATCCAGGCAGTACTACCTGTACAGTTGGGCTTAAATCAACAGTTCGCTTGTCGCTTCACACCGCTGTACGTAATGTACTCGGCAATTAGAGCGTGCATCAAATAAGCACAGTAATAAACAACATCGAGCTCTAGAAGTCCGCCAACTCACATGGTAATCCAATTAGCGTTTCAATTAGTCGTTTACCTGTTGTGTGAGGGCGTGACGTTCACTACGTGACCCACTCGGACTGAACGGTGATATATAACATTTCATAATGCTGATCTTAGCTGGTTTTCTGAAGAACGACTAACTAATGGCGAAGTGTGAATGAGACTGTCTCGCGTTACTAAAAAAAAAACCGTCGAAAGAGCTCACTTGTACAAAATATTATATATAACCTAGGCGTATACCGTTCACCAGCATCGGTTTTGACATAAAAGCCTATCAAGTACGAAACCAGGCCGCGTTACCCTGTTGTGCCCCGTTCGATTAACATCGCATAATCGCATCGACTACGATAATCACATCATTTATCTTGCAACAGGATTGGGTGAGCGGTTACATTAGTTCGTGGATTGACTGTTGTTCTAAATTTGTTACCCATGGGTTTCACCCCATTTCTGAACGTTTTCAACCGCTAAGGACTCCCCGCCGGAAGCAGTCCGCCCCCGCCGTTGAAGTCAACCAACTCTCAGGCCGAAGCCTCCTTTCCGCGTCACGGCTGCTCTCTCTCTCTTTCTCTCTCTCGTCTCCGTACCATGGCTGAGAGAGTATACCATGGCATAACATACCATGCAGTGCGGTTCAGTTCTTCGCCCGTGGTGTGCGAGCCACTGAGCCATTAAGCGGCACCTAGCACAGCTGTGACTGAAGTGCTTAATATACACACCCTTACACAGGCACTCACACACGCTCACGCACACAGGCACGCAAGCAAGCAAGCTCACAGACATACATCCATATTTATATATATATATATACACACGAACAGACCGTCCAGGCAGGGAAAGGTATAAGGGCGACATACATCGCCTGACGGCTGCTCCGGCGAACGGCTCGGGTTCGCTGGCTGGCTGGGGACCTCACTCATTTCGCTTCGAGTAAAGCACCGTCATGGCGGCGCCTGCTCTCAGCTATCCTGGTCTCCTTGCTTTCTAAGACTTCGAGGAGCTGCAGGCACATTAGCCCGCGTAGCCGGTCCCGTGGGCGGCGTCCGCCGCCCTACGCCACCCTGGCACCACACTCACCGTGCTCCTTCACCCGCACCTCCATATTCCAAACTACTATTGCTCCTGCTTAATCGCTAACCACCTTGAATTTCTCCACGTTGCTAACTGCTCGAGCTGTCTCAGGTTGCCAGGATCGCTGCTGCTGCTGCTGATGTTGCGCCGGGTAGTTGTTCAAACGAGCAACAGCGAGGGCAGAGTGAAAGAAAGATCGACTCAACGAACGCGCTTGAATCTCACGTTAGCGAAACCTGCTAATAGTCTTAAATCGCACCCAGCCACAGCCCTATCCGCTGTCGAGCTGACAGGCAACTGGCAGGTTAAAGCAAAGGTTACATATTCCCGGTCCACTTCGATGGGGGTTCTCTCGACGGGAACCGCCGTCGCTCGGCGTCAGGGAATAGGAGTCAACACTTTCGTCACCTCGGCACGAGAGGTAAATCATTCAGGAATGACTCTGCGATGCGAAGAGGGCTGATCAGCGAGAGAGTCACATGAGTAACCGACGCATTAAAGGCATACGCTGCCTCCTGCTGACACAGCCGACGACCGTCGCAGCCGCAATCAATTCGATATCAACCGTACATTTTCGCTGTATATTTAGCCGACGACAGAGGAGACAAGTGAAAACAGTCTCCGAATATCTCCGTGGACACATTGGCATAATTTAATCTTATGGGGTAGAGGGCAACGGAACGAGACGGGTCACGGGGGTGCAAGCTATAATATACGCAAGCAGGTCATGCGACCTACACTTGTTGCCCGGCAGTGTGAAGAAGCTGAATAAAAATACATACATATCTATGTTATATGTAAATACACGTTTAGGTACACACTTCGTGTATACGCTCCGACTGACAGTAACTACCCGATACGTCATTGGTCAATAGTAGAACGGGTACAGAAGTAATTATAAAGACCCAGCAGCTTCTGTTGATTGTTCCCAGAGGGATTGACTCTCTCTCTCTCTCTCTATCTATTTATCTGTATCTCCATATCTCTCAAACACAAACACACACACCCTCTGTTACGCAATTAGGTTGCTTACATAGCAATAACAGGGGCAGAGGGCAGGGCAGCTGTGGACGCTGGTTCGCTCTCATCTTGCGCCCCCTCCTCATGTCCGCCTTTTTCTGTCACTGGGACGTGTCAGCCTGTCGGGCCAGCAGGAATCGCGAATCCCCGCCTTTTGTCCACTGCCTGTACTATGCTATCTTTGTACAGAGGAAGAAGGGGCGCGGCTATTATACAATAGCACAACGACCGCTGTGCATTCCGCAGTCATTGACTGAGGCCGAACAATCAGCGGCTCCCACGCGTGATCAAGCGTATGATCATATGATGTGAGGAGCGGTTCCCTGGGGAGGCCGTGCGGGCCATACTCCAGCCGTCGCATCGTTCGACTCTCCCCTCCTTGGTCTCTTCAGATCAGAGAGAGAGAGAGAGAACTATATATATATATATATATCTCTGTCTCCTTCTGAACTTTGTTGCCCGCCGATACCATTGCTACCGGACGTGTGTGGGGAGCGAACGGGGTCGGGGGGTAGCGCTTTGAAGTGTTAGTCGCTGTGGTTTCGTCCGTGGCAACCACCTAGATGTAGCAGCAGCAGCAGCAACGCGGGCAGCACGACCGGGCCGAGTCGGCGCGTGATTCGGTTGCGACACTTCACTACCGCCAATGCCGCCGCCGCCGCCGCTGCCGCTGCCGCCTCCACCGTCGGCGCCACAACCATTGATGTAGTCAGCCAGGCAGTCAGGCCGTCTTTCATTGCCTGAGGATAATCGGGGCATAGAAATGCAGATGATGCAATCGAAGAAGACGAGGGTAGGGTGGCCCTCCGAAGACACACTGACAGCAAACGAGTGCCCCTTACGCGCTTGTTGGCTAGCAGCGATGCCAGCTGCCAACGATATGACTGCTGCAGGCCTCTCTCTCTCTCTTTTTGTCCCCATCGACGTAACCTATCTAGCGCACTGTCTGTCGATGTATCTCTCGCTCGCTCTCTCTCTCTCAACTATGCTGTGTCTGACCGTCAGGCCCGCTGCTTGCCTGCCTCTGCCACCCTGTGTGAGCTAGGTAACCAGACCTGTGCGGTGGCTCGGTGGGCCTAAGTACTTCCACGATTATTCGGCAGGGTATTCAGCGCGCGCCTGCGGGCGCCATGCTCACCCGGTGAGGAACTAGTGGCTGAAGGGCAGCTCAGCCACTCAGCACAGCTCAGCAAGTCACCCATCGGCCGTTGGCCGATCCTTGCGTAGAACATTGCACACTACCAGATCCGCGCTCCTGCGGACGGCTCCCACCACCTCACGAGTCGTCGCAGCGACGACTGGCAAAGGTGAAGTGAGCTGAGGTAAGCTGAAGTAAGTTGATGCGAGTAGATTGACGAGGGAGACGAAACGGGACGAAAGCTTCAAGGGGAGGGGATCAGTATGGGGTATAAGCGGAGTCGAGGCGAGGCTCCCGGTCGTCGAGTAGCGCGACGAGTTAGTGATACATACAGCTAGCGCCCGTTTGGTCGTGGTCATGACTGGCGTTCGCTCAATGCTCGCAGATGTTACCACACAGTGAGTAGTATTTACATCTGGGTCGTGCGATCCGCGCATCGGCGTTTCGTGCTTCGCACATGTGTCAGCCCCATGTGACGTCTTCAGTGAGCAATAGCGCATAAGCGACTGAAGACACGAACGCCCCACAGCCTATGCTTACCTCCCCGACCCCCCTTACCTTCTACCGATGGGTTGAATGTCGTAAGTGAAGTTATGGAGTGGATTGCCGCATTGATGCATGCTTGAATACAGCAGATGATAGTAATGACGACGAGATCGCAGCAGAGATGCCGGTTGTGGCGGCGGCGGCGGCGACGGTGTTAGCGGTGATGATAATCGATGCGAATATAGACCGCGCCATGGTGTGCACGCAGTTCTGCCGGCCCACGACTGAGGTGCGATGGAGTTTCGACTAAAAATATAATAGAATGATGTATGCCGCTGTCACGTGTTAAAGTCCCGCTTAAAGCCATCCCTCCCCCTGCGGCTCGTCCCATCAGAGGAACATGAAGATTTAGTCCGCGATGGCGTTGTTTGCGCTGATACACAGCGAAGTTTCGAGGGGTGACGTACCCGGGTAGGTAGAATACAGTTAAATGGCGAATTGTTATATTGGTGTATCTGAAAACTATGATGTATTATCGTTGTAATCTATTATTTGTACAATACTCCATCATCAACTTACACATAACGCAGATATATAATATATATATATATGTTGGGTTGACTATACTATATATATATATATATACATATATATATATATATATATATATATATATATATTTGTTGACCATAATGAAAGATTCGTAACGGATTTCAAGTGGAACTTCTGCCACCAACCTGTGGGACAACACAAGGTATCATAATCATTTTTGGTTAAGACATAAAATTAGGCCGACTTCATTCAAACATCATGCCCACAAGCGCCGCAGTTCAAGTTATCTGGGTACGATTCTATATCACAGATGCACCTGTTATGTCCGCTTTGCACGAGTGGCATGTAGTGAATTCTACTAAAATCATACCGAAAGTGAATCTGAATCCCTGCTTCATCGCGGATGGTACAGGCCATAAAATAAACGATCTTCGGTGCCATTTCATCGGTTTTGATGGTTCCCTACGTGTGTCCTTGTCTAGCCTGGCTCAAGAACCACGTTGGCAAGCAACGTATAACTGTAGACGAGGTATCGCGGTAGTCCTGTTAAATTGACATGGGTACACTCGACTCGCCCTGCTCTTCTCAAGGCTGAAACTAGGAATAATATTGAAGAACTCACTGAGTCAACGCAGCTTTAGCGATGATTGAATTAGCAATTGTCAAAATTGCGACCCATGGTGAGGACATTGATTTAGGTTTTGGGGGGCGCCTTCGTGATTATAGAGCATTTACTGTTCATATTGTAGTTACACGCTATAATTAGCTCATTCTAATCGCAGTTTTCGACAAATCTTCATTTCAGCTCAATTCAAGTCGGGTAGATCTTAATTAAGCCAATGTATGTTTTACTTAAAAGTACACCGGAGACGGAGTTCTTTGTTCTAAATATCAATTCGCATTTCTTAACTTTAGACTTTACGATCATTGTTATAGTACTATTATTGTTATATTTACATTGATCCTGTGCTAAGAATTTTTAGTTGAATTTAAAGGTTTCTGCATATTTTTCAGAGAATATTTCGTAATTAATATCTATGATGCTTACAGCATAATAGTTAATGATGGGTTGAGCATATACCGAACAGTTTTCTTATCAATGCAAAAATATAGATGATACAAAATGCGAAAACATTTTATGAAACCGTTGGATTTTTTCAAAAACTCTGCCTTACGGGAACTGGTTCCCCTAAAGTCCTCTATTTTGAGGGAGAATATTCGTATTTCTGTTTACCAATTGACTCGTTAAAAGCAGAGAATGAAATGTGATGAAAAATCCAAATAATCCTCTTATTTATGAGGTCTCAAAGCTCCTACTCGAGAGAATTATTATTGAGCGTACTGTGCACAGCATTATTAAGACGCAGGAGTGCTGGTCCTGATAGGTTCCAGCTTCTACAAAGGAAAAGTGTTTCCATACTAACCTAGAGCAAACGAATTACAGTTTAGCTTCCATTTCTAACACTCGATTTCTGCTCATAACCCGCAAATATTATATTTAAGCCCAATCAACATCTACATTCATTGAATTGCTTCAGATTCATTCAAAGGGAAACATTCTGTTTACTCGCTGGTGTGTTTGCGGGACGTGTTTCCTTGTTTTTACGTTATTTAATGCGCTGTGTGCATACAGCACCTCATACCTAAAACGCACCGAGCCCGTCATATTGACCGCGCGTCCACCCACTGCACGAAGAACACAGGTAGAACTTCTTCTCCAGACGCCCATTTTCGTTGATAGCCTTTGGAAGCGGCCAGCCCAACCGCCTACCCAACCCCATATAGCGAAGGAGCCAACTATCCGTTCGACCCCGCACAGACCCCCGCCCCCTGTGAGCGCACAGGACAACGGCAGTATAAAGTACACGAAACCGAGGTAGCACCGAGAGCGCCTAAACGTCTTGTGCCGACTGCCGCCTACCGCCTGCTTTGGAGGAAAGCGCCGAGCGACCAAACGACTATTTATGGGGATCGCGGCACGGGGTTCGTTCAGAGAAGGTCTGTGTGGAGCTCGCGGCACTCCTCTTGCGTCGCGGCCGCCGTTTAGCCGGTGAGAGTGCAACGAAGCCCCGCTAGCTGACTCGAACCAGCAGCAGTAGCAGCAGCCACGGGCGCTGCCTGCCGAATGGAGCAGACCTGCAAGTGACAGTTCGGAAGAGGTTAATGGGCCCCTCTACCACCGCAAAAATAAGCCCGCAGCCATCGCTGCGCCTCAATCCGCTCCGCTCTGCCCGAGCTCCGAATGAGAGGATGGGTGCTTCTCTAGACTCCTCTCTCTCTCTCTCTCTCTCGATATTAGTCTATCGTTCTTGTTCGCTCTCTCTCTATCTCTCCCTTCCTCTTCACACTCGTGCACTTTCGTTCTGTTCTTGTTGGGCTATGCCGCTGCGTTCTTCCCGACTGCCCACAGTGGCCATGGTCCTCTTTTACCGAACCACCCTATTTCTTCGTGCTGCTCTCGCCCTAAATCGTTTTGCTTTGCCGTCGACAAAGAAGAGCGTTTGCTCGTGGAGAAGAAGCGGACCAGTGCGCTTGCATGGAACGAACACGGGAGAGAGTCCCTTTCAGAGCGCTCGGGGGCACACAGAAGGGGGGGGTGCGGGGGTGGAGGCTTTCGCGCGTGCAGCACAGCACACAGGACCAACCTACACGTCCTCCTCTGTAGACAATTGCCCACCAAAATTGCAACAAAACGGGAAGAAAACAGCGAGTTAAGAAAACCGACCGACCGAGAAACGTGCAGATTGCCTCGTTCACCTCCCTCTCTCTCTTACACACACAACCAAAATCTCTTATAGGTATCTGGATATATTCGTACGAACTGACAGTAGTGGTGGTTGAGATGGTGGTCGCTGTTGCAGAAACTGTATTACGTCCACTTGTGAGGGTTGTGCCTCGCTGCGCCTCTCTATCTAGGCGGTCTTGTCCTGACCGCCAGCTACAAACCTGTAGTTTGAGGCGCCCAAGAAGGACTGCCGTCCCCTTACCGAGTCCACGATCTCCTTGTCTATGTTTGTTAGCTCGCTTGGTATCTCCTCTCGGTAGACTTGAGCCTGGAGTTGTCCTAGTCCACGCTCCTCTCCCACTTCACCGTTCTTATTCTCGATACAACCCTCGTTGTTAACTTCGGCAACAATAGACCATGATCGCGGCTTGCTAGTTGATCGCGCCAGCAACAAGAGCAGACGACAATGGCCCGCCACCAGTTTGTAAAATGGGGAGCTATGTAAAGCTTAATTGATCTGGTAATAGTGGTAGTTGTCGTAGTAGTAGTACCAGTGGTAATAGCGTTTGGATCTAGCGGTTAGTTGCAACAAGTAGCGTTCCCCTTAAAACGAGGTTGGTCCCTCTAGATTAACTGTGCGTGTTGTTGAGACCCCGAGCAAAAAGCAGCACGATGATGGCACCTAGCCACACACGGCAATGCTATATTTGCGCTGTAATGAGTGCTCTCCCTTGACTCCAGTAGGCGCTCCCTTCTCGATGAAGCTGGTTGCACGATCTGGATGGTGGCGTGTGGTTCCAAGGCGACGGAGAGCACCACAAATTCGGTCTGCAGATGAACCGTACTCTTTTGGGTACTACGGGTTCGCCTAACAACAACATCGTTGATCGCTCTTTGCCAGAAGACGAGCACAAAGGTAACGGTCGCCAACAGCTAAACTGTTCTCGGAAGCTGCTCAAAAATAGGACAATCAGAAACTGATTAGCCGTTGACGTCAACTCTTGGATGAGAGAGAGAGAGAGAGATCTTTGGGACCCGCAATCTTTGCGACCGGCGTTAGGTGATCATCAGTTGTAGCACTACATCCCTCGCTTCATCACTCTCTCCCTCCCTCTCTGTGATACATGTGTGCATTCGCTGCGTTCGTTTGGTGGAGTTGATCTTCAAACAGCAATAAGTACCAAAGCGGGGCATGACAGTCACTTCGCCCGACCCAATCTCGAACTGCGCTAACATCTGTAACTCGTTGTGCTGGGGCTTCTTCCAATCCGCTGTTGCCCGCTGCCTATATTGCTGTCGCCCGTCGGCGAGTTCAGTCGTCGCAAAATGTGTAGACACAACATTTGGTAGGATTGATATGAGGAGCAGATCGTCAGCGACAGCGCTCTATACCGCAGTCGAAACAACAGACGCGCTGAGCACATTTTAATGATGTCGTCCATAATCGAAGATATTGTACAATAGTTGTTGTCGTTCCTAGCGTCTTTCAGACTGCTGAGCAATTGCCGACGGGCTGTGATGTTTGTCCAATGTAACCGGGCCGCACACACAATGTCTATGCATGTGCCACTGCGTAAACGAGATAAAGACTCATAGGGCCACGGCATCAACCCCTGCAACAGCCACTATAGAATCCAATCGTCGTGCCATATAATAGTCGAAATACGTAGGCCAGAACGATACACATGCTGTTGTTCTGTACGCGCGATCGCGCGGCAGAACCTCCGTAGCCGGATACTTTGTCGGCGACATTTCCTACGAGGGTTTTGTGGGTCCGCTTCGTTCGTCGACTTGTCATGTACTGACTTCGTCTAGTGGCTTGGCTGCCGAATCCTCTATCCAGCTCGATCCACACAGACTGTGCAAGATTGGAGAGAGTTCAGCCCGTATCGAATCTTGTGGTTGCCATCGGCCGTCATCACCCTGCTAGTGTGGCTTTGGCCGGTTGGGCGCAGGGGCGTTCGGCCGTTTGGAGCAATGGAAGGGGACGGTAGTCAGGGGGTATTATCGAAAAGTGATTGAGCTCATCGTTTGCTCGTTGCCTGCCTAGCAGCCCGCCACAGCAGCGACCACGACCGCGACCGCGGATGCGGCCGCGAGACCACCCCGGCTAACAGTTCCACCTTGTAGCAGAAGAAACTCGTAGCCTCCTGGCTTCAGCCTCCAACCACTCATTCATATCGCACTTATTTGGTGCTTTCCTGTTCACCACATCTCCAGCACACGGGCCCAGCTCCCTCCTCAAGCTCTCTCTCTCTTTATCTCTCTTTTCAGTCCGTCTCGATGTCTCTAGTCGCCCCGTAGAGTGCACAGCAGTAAACAGCCGGTGATCCCTAAAGAACATCGATGTTGGCCCGTTTGCGGTTGCACTCCGCTGTTGACTTCTAAGAGCGCACATCCCTGGGCAACTTTTGAGCACGTCGCTTTTTAGCAAAAAAACCTATCCCGCCGCGGCTCCGATACGCTGAGTTGATTTCAGTGTGCCGCTTTGAGCAAACAAAATCTCTACGTTCGATCCGTGCTGAGCGCCAAAGAGTTTTATATAAAGAACATACTTTAGTATCCTATCGTATGTGTTACTGTAGTGGCAAAAAAATCCGTGCACAAAGTGTATCGACTCTCAAGCATACAACCACAAACCCGGCCGTTGATAGTGGTAACGACCGCAACCATAACCATAAGACGTGTGGCAGCGAACGGCAATCACATACAAGGGAATATCAACTCTCATGTATACAAGACAAAAAAAAAACAAACCCGTAATGGATTAGGGCCAATAATCGGCGAATAAAATGTCGGCATATAGTAATAATAATATGAATTCGATGGTAAATATTGAAGCTTGCTCATTCATATATTCCGTCCTGGACGAACCCTGTGGTAACCCTGTTCCCATTCAATTCTCTAATAAATGTATATTTAGACCTGTATAACCGAAATATAATAACCCCTGTAGTATAATTGCCAAGCGGCTGACGATCCTCAGAAAAGCAACTTAAGGCATACGGGCCTGAGATTAGTCGTGGGTTGAAAAACCGTCATTTGAACCATAAACTTTACGTTATGTAAATATATTGCTAATATACTGTAGGTTGTTGTATGTGTTGAACAAATGGACTACGTTGAACAAATGGACTGACACGTCCCAAAAGTATAGAGTACGAACCCATGTACATAGAGATTGACATTTTATTCTGATACTTTTGATCGCTCGATTTTCGCCGACTATGTCGCCCGTATAACGACCACAAAAATCACTTAGCGCTATATATACATATATATAACAACGGGTTTTCTTCAGTCCAGTATGATGTCTCTTTTCCCTTATAACATGTTGGCTACCCACTGACCACTATGTGCTTTATGATTTCAGAGATGAGTCTGGACAGCTTATACTATTTGAATATGATGCAAGGAGCTGCCTCCGGCACCGGACTTCCAAATCCTGCAGCACAACCCGGTGAGCAACAGTGGCTCAACGAGTCAACAATGACCATCGCTAGCCCCCTAATATAGCCAATTTGTCAGAGACCCTTAACAAACTGTTCAACTCACATCCAGCAGTTCGTTAGTTGTAGTGAAGCTCATAGATAGCTCCGCAGGTTCCATGTGACATGTGAGATAAATCTAATTACCTGAACTAGACTGGCTTCGAAATCGATACACGTCACCTTGTATACGAATTGAGACAATGGATGATCTTTGATAAGCAAAACAAAGACACAAATAAATGAGAATTTTTTCGTCTCGGATATTGTATGTTCGTTGCTGGCAGTTGTTCATCCGTTCGCGATGAACACAGGCTCGTTCTCGTGGACAGCCGCTCGCGGTAAACCTCGTCGGGGCATGATGCGGAGAGCAGTATTCTCGGACGCTCAACGGCAGGGCCTAGAGAAGAGGTTCCAAATACAGAAGTACATCTCTAAGCCGGACCGAAGGAAACTCGCCGAGAAGCTGGGGCTCAAGGATTCACAGGTACTTTGCCTCGACGAACTGTGCGATTGCTCCGCCTGTCATTCCTGCACCTTGCACAATTTCATATATATACACATATATATAATTGTTATTATCGAACGAGCAAACGCAGAGATCTTTCCCCGTTTTTAGCTGTGTACTCTCTAATAGCTAATCTTCACTTTCATTACGATTCGCTTTCATTAGTAATATCATGTCAATATTATATAGCTAACCGTTGAGCATCGCGCAATGTTATGTTCGACGTCGCAGGTGAAGATCTGGTTTCAAAATCGTCGAATGAAGTGGCGCAATTCAAAGGAACGCGAACTGTTGTCTTCGGGCGGCTCTCGTGAGCAGACGTTGCCTACTAAACGAAACCCTAACCCGGACCTATCAGATCCAAAACCAGTAAATCCTGTAAGTGCTCGTGACAGAGCAAACTGTCCTTGCTATTATAACAAATGGCTTGATCCACGTCTAGATCGAAACGATATGAGTCGCAACATTGTAGCGTTTGTTAGTTGTTTGAAATATTGTCATACTATTGTCATTCGAGCCCTGCCGTGTGATGACATATAAGAGAGCTTAAGCATTGTAAAATTGTAGCTCCTTCAATAAACCAATATACCTTTACCTTACTATAACACATAACAGTAGCGTACGAGAACGCTTCTCGATGCCGGTAAACACACGATAAACAACAAGTTTTGGTATCATAAGTTCAATTAGACAATGGCTATGAATAACACGGTTCACCAATCGGGATTTTACTGCAATTTCGTAATGATGAGCAATTCTCAACTGACGAATTGAAATGACAGGATACTGCCAATGATAATAATATAATGATAAACGACACTAATCAATGTGGACGCATCGATTGTAACTCCCTCTGTGTTATATTTCTTTCACGACTTCTTTTTAGCATGCCTCGCCTTCACCGGTGGTTCCCGTCCCGCTAGTGCAATCACCTCCGGGTAGTGCCCTGGGCCCTCAGTCTCTCCCACAGTCGCTGGTGATACCTAAACGGCTATTGGGAACCCCAGCGCCTCCATCTACAGGAGGACCGGACTCGCCGGGGGCCTTCATCGAGCCGGGCAGAGAAGAGGTTCTAGCGTTCCATCGGCCATCAGATGCACCTTCGCCTTCTGACACGACGACGGTGTCCGCACCGACCGCAACCCCAGCGCACTTTCACCTAAATACTCTCAGTTGAAATGAGGGCCGCACTGTCGGCCAAAAAATCATCGGGCAACAGGAGATCAGGAAATGGAATATAGCCGGGTGCCAATACCCGCTGAAGTAACCTTTTGCTAATGAGCTCAGCCGTTAGCATGTCGCAGACCGCAGGAGTGTGGAGGACATCGCGTGGTGAAGTAGATTTATGACAGAGGAACAGATGCCCATGCAGTGACACCAGTGGAGCAAGATGGACGCTTGCTGTTCAATTGCCTCTTGAGGATTTATTATTTTACGTGCAGATTCATCGAGCTGGCATGGGTGAAGAGTGAGTTTGCATGGTCAAATCCGACCCCTTATCGGACTTAGCCCTTCACGCGTTCATCAATGTTGCCCTCCGACATCCCTCGGCATCCCTCTCCAAGACAACAAAATCATAAGGGTTGCGTAGCCGAAAGTCTGCGGGGATGTCTTTCCAACAATTTCCAAGCAAGCGGAGTTATACTGTATTCCACTTTGTAGAAAAGAAACACAGACCCACACACACACTTATATAAGTGAGTGTATATATATATATATATATATATATGCCACCATTCGCCACGCAGGCATTCGCTTGCACACACCCGCATACACGCTGAGAGGTACACGCGTAAATAGACATTGTACTATATACATATATATATATATATACATTCACATACACCGTATCTACAATACAATCAAACACAGAGCCAAAGGCGAACACGCCTGCCCGTGCCACTTGAATTATAACATTGATGATTGCAATCTGACAGAGGCACTACGGGGCCAGAGGTAGAACAATAGGAATTAGAGAGAAGCGCCCGACCGCCAGACCCACAAGTGCATTTTTGTATCATAAAAAGGCAGTCGAGACGTCACCCCTCAAGATATATATATATATATATATATGCTGGCCGAGGGCGAGGGGCAGACATTAACCACGTGCAGTAAAGGTGACATAAATAGAAAACGGTGAAAGCTGACAATTATACGTAATGAATGCATACTACAAAACAAAAAACAACAAAATACATCATGAAACGATCGAGCAGACATACCAAAGAACTATGAGGCGAGCAACAGCCGAACATGTCGATTCACGGAACGGTGCGATAATTATATATATATATATTATACCAAAGAAGGCGCGGGAGCGTGGCGCCCTTGAAGCAATACGAGAGGACGGAGTCACGAACGTTTCTGGTGTAATCTCGTATCATGGCCAATGATGATGAAGGCCGGAGGTACGGGAATTGGGGGTGGACTTCGGGTGGCGACATGGGGTTGAAAAGGGGAATTGAAATGAGGCGAAGATGTTGGACAAATTAAAGGGAAAGATAATAAAATTATGAAAATGGTCATAAATATGAGATGGTCGTTTTTCATTCGCGGCAGGTTAGTTAGAAATAGAGCCCAAATGAACGGCGTTTTCAGCAGCAATTGAATCGTTCGTCAGGGTGATAGGATAGGAGAAAGCTGTGTTAACTGTTAAGTGGTACTCTTAGTTTGATAAATATAATAGCATGGTATGCTCGAAATACGCCAAGCTGCAATACAACTGTTATTAATTGGGGGGGACATTTTCTGTTGAGAACATTGTTAAATTGTCACAATTTCGCAACGATTGAAATCTGTTACGATTGCATTACGCAGTGACTTCTTGTCGAAGGAGCTCTTATCTCCGTGGATAGGACGCCGAAATAGCAACGCAATTACGCCAATTTCGAGACGATATATGCAAAAAAAACACCGAGTCACAAATACAGAACGTGCAGAGGAGCATTCAAGCAATGTTTTGCATTAAAAACAAGAAGAGTCGATATCGACAGATGCAATCAGCATGAATCGTTTTGTATGTCACCACTGTGCACATACCGACAGTCGCCAGCATAGAATCTGTTGAGAGTCGGTTTTCCATAGAAGTTCCCACTGAGCAGTACGTCACGGCATCAGGGTACCTGATAACACAGCAAATAAAGGCCGCTGCAAATCGCGTTATGTTCGTTGAGAACGTAAAAAATCCCATAATGGTGGACTCCCTTTATAACAAAAACACTTATAGGTCTGCTATGTTACGCTTCCATTAGCTTCGCGTTGCGAAGTATAGTCTTCATTTTAGCATTCTTTCTTTATTTTGGCTTTCTTAATTCTCATAAACCTAGCCATGCGATTGCGCGTTTATCCCCCCTTTTTTTTTAAATAACATGTGAGAATACGCTGAACACAACCAAGTGAGTGAAATCTGTAGCGAGTTTCCGACCTGCAACTGGACAACACTTTCAAGACGATTGATCATGATGATGTGTCTTTAGATATACAATAATCAAGGTCCATCGTAAATACTCCTCCTTATTTTTCAATGGATGTTAGAGATATACCTATCATATTATAGAACCAGAGCCACGTCTAGCCTATTCTATAAAATGGCATTTGCGACTGGATGGTAAATTACTGGAGAAATTCGCTGGCTGTTTTCGAAAATTTCGGAACGACCGACGCATTCAGCCGTCCGCCCAGGGTATAAACGACAAGTATTTATTTAGCAAGCAAACGTTTAGCAAGATACCACAACCGCAACCAACACCGATTTCGCATCGTATTCAGGACTGCATGAACAACTCAAGTCGCTCGTTAACACATATGACGCCATTCATTGTCAATGGCAGGACATGGTGGTAACGCCGGGACTAGTGCCTAGTCTAGTCTACTTAGTATTCCGTTGTATGCTCGCGTGTAAGTTCGCCGGGGCAAGCGATTCCCACGCTACGGGGGCTTTCTCCGCTCACTGTAGAAAATGCAATTGGTTGTCTACGCAACAGGACGGTAACCACATAGCATACAGCTTTAGCGGCAATTAGCGGCAGGCAGAGAAAGTCGAACGAATTATCTCCATTTTGTGGAAATAAGCGGACGATAGCGGTGCAGAATCTCGAAAGTTTGCCTATGAAGTGTATCTAGACCCTTGGTAAGATTTTGAATTTTAACGCGGAGGTTGCCCATGACATTGCGTTATTTTTGACGTCACGTGCTATCAACGACTTGACCAACGGCTATATAGCGTAGTTTGTGCTATGTGGCTTTATATATATATATATATATATATATATATCATTTATTAATAATTTCAATACATAAACAGATTCCTACTTGAGACAGGTGCATCCAGGCAAAGCGAGATCTTGCGGAGGCCAAGCATGCATCGGTAGCGCCCTCTACGTTGTGGCTTAGGAAACTTTGTTTAATACATGTCTCGACGGTGTGCTTAGCCCATTATCACGGATGAATTGAATTGGGAAACCAATCTACTTACACAAAGCGGTTGTAAATATATATATATATATATGTGTTCAAGTTCTCTTCTTTCCGCACCTATATATTATAGTTTCATGAGCAATGGTGAACGCATTAGATACAAACCCATCGCTGATGTTGTCGGTAAATCAGTGTATGTAATCGAATGGCATTCACCGGACACGCGTTCCTCACCTTTAAAAATAACCATGTCCCGCAACAGGGTTTTCTGACGAGCTAATTATTTCTATGTTCGACAGTTTATCACATTAGTGGTGTGTTCTTTATTTCATTCTATGCTATTCTATGGGAAAGCTAACAAAATGAACCATTGTAAGTATTGGCTGTGTGAATCATTTTTACTTTGTGCCCAATAGAAATCGCCCATCATGAAGATATATGGTGCGGACCCCGAGTGCTTAACGCCGTCAGCGCTATACAAATGCACATAGGTATATAGACAATATGCTATATTTGATATACAAACGAATGCAAAGAGATGCAATGCTTAGCTGATGTCAATATTAATGACAAGCTACACATCGTACACATAAATATGCCATGCAGGGAATCAGTCATTGGACAACGCCTGAACAACGATCGGACGGAGACAATTTTTTAGACAAAAGTGCGATGACGCATCCAAAAAATAGGCCTCCTTTACCATTTTCTTAGCTAGACGCGAACTCGATGAAGTTGAATGGTCAAGCACAACCTCGAACGTCATGATAATGGCGTCCGCCATTCGAATCTATGAGCAGCGCCTGTCAGCGTACAGCACTCTGCTGGTCTGACACTTTGCCCTAATGCGTTTCCGGAGATATTAGCACAGGGCGCAGTAACGCATAATAACGTATACGTCATACGCTTTCCCCATACGAGTGTTGTGTTCTTGGCATCTACCGGCAGAACTTCCACAACACCGGCACCACGCAAGCACCACCAGCCATCAAATCCGGCACCGTACAGACTAGATGCGGTACACCCAGATGCATCTATTAATCTTGCCCTCATGCAAGCAGCCCACGGTAGCTAGCACGATGCCCTATGATGCTGAAGTAGTCATCTTCATTCCAGCGGACTCTCAATGATTTCCGGTTGATTCAACGGCAGATGCGAGGACCGACTCACATTTTCAGCACCAAGTCCATGGGAGCAGCCCAAAGCAGCTCATAACACAATACATGCCGATCGAGCGAAATCTCACCCGGGTGCGCCGTACACAGGTCCGGCTTTCAGCTCCGGTTCGTTCCGATGGCCCGCTGTAACAACGACGTGGAACAACGAGTCAACGTGGACACCAGGCGAACGAATGGACGGACAAACAACAACAGCGGCAGCGGGTGGCGTCCTTTTGCATTTTGTGTTTGGCACACTGCGAATTCTGTGGGTAGAATTTAGTGGTGGTGGTGGTGGTGCGGCAGCTGCTGCTGTTGCTGTCTCCGCTGGCACTGGTATCGTCGGCGAGTCGGCTTATTACAATGACCCATATTTGCTAGCGGTGGGTGCCGTTAACATCTAATGGTCAGCGATTCGTTCGTGAAGTTGTTCCTCGGTTTCACACGTAGTTGTTGTTGTTGTTGTTGTCGTCGTCGTCGTTGTTGTTATTGGCACCACCACCACCACCACCACCACTGCCGTTGTCCTCGCGTGGATATGTCACAAATATGTAGATGGATATACGTTGCCGTAAACGTATCCGCATAGACGTATACAGCTCGATGTGTGATCGTATGTACGGCGACGAAGGAGCTTGCATGCGATAGATATGGATGTATGCCGGACACGTACAATATACAGCAGTGGGAACCCTATATAGCGCTGTGGGGAATATCTGATAGTACATGCATCTATCGTGCAATTTAACTTTGCATGAACGCATTGTTGTACCGTGCGGTAGCAAGAGTTGCAGCTGCACCAGCTGCAAGTCTCTACGG
The DNA here is from genome assembly GCA_019614645.1 of Stratiolaelaps scimitus. Lineage (NCBI taxonomy): Eukaryota > Metazoa > Arthropoda > Arachnida > Mesostigmata > Laelapidae > Stratiolaelaps > Stratiolaelaps scimitus. The sequence goes on along the minus strand of JABWDB010000013.1, from coordinate 4,419,495 downwards.
CGCCGTCCCAGCAGAGCATCTGCATGGTTTACAACGCTCAAGCCAACTCCTCCGTGCTAATTCGGGGAGGCGCGCTGATGGTTGGCGATTTTGCAGACGAGCATCGGCTACATTCGGGAGAGCGACATGAACGACGGGTGGCAACATTACGGATGATGCTGTTGCTGGTCAGTCGACGAAACTGATCTACATGGACCGCTTGCGTCGATAGAGCTGAGACTATGTGGGTTAGTCGAACTAGGATGTTTGCTTCCTGAAGCGTATACTGATAACAGTTGATACATCTCTATTTTTCCAAGTCTGAAGACCAGTTCGCCGGCTCATTCCCTATAGTGCTGCTGCTGCCGCAACTGGTGGCAGCTGGTGGTTCTTCTGTTTCTTATCGAGACTAGATCATATATGCCACTCGGGCCTGGAGTTCATTGTGCCTTCTCCTTATGACCCATGAGACACTGCGTAAAATGGTGTCCTCATCTGATGATGTTCTCGCGCATAAAGGCTGTGCGTTAATCACCTATTTGGAACGCCTCGGGGTGCTTGGGTTACCTATGGGCGTTCCTGCAGATCGCAAATATATGCTGTTAATACCGTTGCCGAGTTACGGTGTCTCGGACTGGGGCAATGCTTACAGAATAATAATTCGTAGGGCTGAAGTTATCCAAAACGATGTTCTCCGTGCAATTTTCGAGAACTCACAGGTGGCCTCTGATTTCTTCTGCACATATGTCATCCACCCGATAAGTAAGCTACATCAAATGCATACTGCGCTACTGGGTTTTTAGATAGTTCATAGACGAACTTCATCCGACCTTGTAATCACCGTGGTTGTTAGCAAAGCGACCCGTCGAGGCTCTGAATTCGTGACATTCCATGCCGTAATAGAATAGACTAGGCCAAACAACTTCTCAAGTCAAAGAGTTATTGTAAATCTTGCTGTAAATGTATACTGTATTTTACTTTGTCATAACTGGTTAAATACACCATCTAATCGGGGACTCAATGTGCTCGTGCCACGATTTGTTAAATATTTTTTACTAACATTTTTACGAGAACTAAAGCATTATACAATTGCAGTTCGAGAGAGCCTAGCTACAATTAATGCTTCACAAATAATTTCTGAAGAGTGCGCTAAGCTACAATTAATGCACTTCAAATCGATTAGGATTGAGATAGAATCCTCTCTTTGTGGTGAGGATCTCTGCTAGGATTAGATGCTATATTTAGCATCAGCTATATTTCGGAATATATTCAATTAGGAATAATATTTGTACAGGCTGCTCAGCGCCACAGATGCTAGACAAATATAGCACATTAATTATGATAAATTCGACCGATCGTTTGAGACCGCCGAGACCGCAGTCGCGCCCAGTTATGTGCTTGCCGTTATAATTTATGGCGAGTCCGACATTGTTCGGCCCATATCTAAAGGTGGTGTCCGTTAGTGAGAAACACAATTCTTCCCTGGTAAAAAAACTGATTTATGTGCAGTCACGCAGCATGACCGGCCTAGTCGATGCTGTTGGCGCCTCGTTCATCGACAGTAACGTAGTTTTCAACGTGTGGTGACACCGTCCCGGAAAGTTTGTCCGCACCAATTCTGCTACCTCCGTAGAAAATACGAGATATTCCCCGTCCCGACTCTGTCAGTCGTATTTCGACAGCGTATGAAGCTTCGCAAATACGAAATTCCGAACGTGTCTTGTGGCGTTACCACCAACACAGGGAGCAGTCCATGAGCTAGAATCCGCTGTGGGCGATTTCTTCCGATATGCATAGTTATTCGGTGCGAATTTCAGCATTTCGCCGCCCTCGCACACAATAAATGTGTTGAAAAAGATTGGCACTGTACAAGATACACAGCAAATACATTGCAGCCCAATCAGCGGAGGCCTAATTAGAGGAGCGCGACAATCGTGCTTTTAATATGCGTTACACGGTGGACGTTACATGTTTGCTGAGAATCTGCCCGGAAAATCTATTCAACTCTACGCTGTCCACTATAGCCCAGGTTAGCTGGACTTCTTTCAGTGTATATGCATTGCTTTTAACCCCTGATCTATCGCATATATTCTCTTGAACAAGCGTACAATGGTGGAAATGAAATACCTGTAAAAGATTGCGTTTTTACTTGTTGCTGATATTTCTCGCCAGCAGTCTTGAAATTTGCCTTGGAATGCAGCCCCTTGCGAATGTATATTCACTGGATTCACGGCTGCATTTTTAAATACGTCAACGGCTACTGGAGTGGCATATGTCGAGCGTGGATCTCTTTGCGTGCTATAGAATGCTGAGGGGCGAATTCAGCACAAAGTTTGCCCGGAGATACTTTTGCCAAGATCGAATAGAGTCATATTCCTCAACCGCTACATACAGATACGTTCCTAATGACGCCATCGTTGCTCTGGGCAAACGTTGTGGTTGATGGTACCAGCCGATGATTATCTTCGGGTGCAAATTGTCTTCCTCAACGAGAAGTGGAAATTCGGGTCCAGTTGTCCCGATATACACCATGTTTCCTAGCCCTCTCCGAAAATGTTCCCTCCGTCAATCAGCGTCGTTATTCACCATAGTCTATCCTGTGCCTATTAGGTAGCGGCGCGGGTCGTTAAAAAATCGACTTATCCTTTACTCAAAAACGTTCACACCGCATCAACTAGTGCTGGACTTTGCTTCGACGTATATTTCCAGCTTGTTGTTATACCCCGCACCGTCCGCATGAACATGTCCCGCTCGCTCCCACGAACAAATCTCCTCTCGAATCATTCCCAAGTGTTGCCACCCCCATTCGCGATACCAGTGGTTCCAGGGCCGCTGTTACAGCGACTTCTTTGAGTGACTAACTCACTCGCTCGCTCACCGGCAGCAGCAGCAGCAGCAGCCGGACCCAGAATCCGGTTCACCTTGGGAGGACCTCCCGTAGACGAGCGCGAGTTAGCCTGCGAGTGCCGCCTGTACATCGCGACCGACGCCCGGTAGCGCTGAAGGGGCTGTCGTTGTCGCCATCCAGCAACAATAACAACAACAGCAGCAGCCGCAGCAGCAACAACAACAACAACACTAGCACACCCCGTTAGCAGTATCCTCGCAGTTCGCATTTAGTGGCGCGCCGCCTAGTGGCTGCCAGCCAAACGTGAAGCAGCCCATTGCAACTTTGTCACCCATGCAACGTCTTGTACTGCTCTACTATTGCTAGTACAACAGCAACTCCACCGTTGACGCCGCTGCGGCCACCGCCGCAAGAGACAACGTCAGCGTTCAGGATCCGCTGCATATCGAAACGCTCGCCACAGGGCTGGCATTGCTGACAGGATCCTGGTCGCTGCCAGTGCTGCTGTCGTCGTTGTTATTGCTGCCGCCGCCGCCGCCGCCGCCGCTGTTGCCGAAGACTGGCTCCACGCGCTGTGTGCGCGTATGACACCGGCGGCAAGACGTTGGCCCAATACCAGCCGAGAAGTGCGCGGAGGCCGACTTCTGTGGGTAGAACCAACCAACGAACGAACGAACAGCGAACCGAGCTGACTAACGAAGGGCCCAACGGCGGCGGAAGGCCCGATAGCAGTAGCAGCCACAGGAGCAGCTACAGCACCAACGTATCGTAGCATCGCGTAGTCGTCTATAGGCGAGGAGCAGGCTCGACGGGCTCAGTTGTCGCCGTCAGGACAGAACGGAGAGTTGTCAGTCGATGGGTGCATAGCACTGATTGGACTCGGTGGTGGTCAGTCCCAAGTGCAACACAAGGCGGCGGTTGTAGCTGCAGTGCTGTCGTGCTATAGTCACTGTATGCTACCACAACAGCGTACACCGAGACTGCATACTAAGCTATCGTGCCGGAGCGTGCCAGTGCGTGAACCGTGTGGTGCCGGTTATCGTTGTGCAAGATCGCACGAAGTACTTTAAGTACGATCGTTACGTGATGAGCGATTCCGCTCGACCTACATGCGTGGATTAGGAGAGCACGGAGAGTCGGCTAGCGAGAGGAACTGATTCCAAAGAAGAGCCGAGTGAAGTGCATAGGGGATATATATATATAGGATATATAATTATTAGAGAAGCAGCGTCGGACTATCAGAGATTATCCCAAGATCGCCTGTGCCGGCCGGCGGCAGGATGGCCCGCCTCTTCCTGCTTTGCCTTCTGGTAAGTAAGCCGAGCTGAGCTGAGCGGAGCCCGCCTACCAGCGGCTTCAATCTGCAGTCGCACATTTTCGAACACGCAGATTAGCTAATTAGTGTTTCAAAGCATGTGTCCTCAGTTGATATCGCTTCAACAGCAACCAATTTCGAAAATTATTTAAGACGACAAAAGTACTTAGTGAGAGCAGTTGAGTAGATGTGTTATACGGGAGGATGGTCGGTGCGGTTCGAGGCGGTGGCTACCAGTGACAATGATTGATGTCGTTAAGATCAGCGAGACACCCAACACGACCATATGACACGTTCGTTCTATGCTGCTCTCGGGAGTGCGCGAACAAGGCACCATGGGCTGAGGTTGGCCTATCCATGCTGTAAAAACTGCCATCGGAGTAAAACACAAAAATTGATATATCGTTGTGTCTAAGGGCTAAACGTGTCGGGAGAAGACAGTTTTGCTTTGGCTTTACTGAGAGATCAGGAGATCACGCTGCTTTTCAGGCTCCTCGTCACCTGGCGAAGGCTGGCGGCAATGGTAGGATGCACCGAATAGGGCATAAAGGCACTGTAGCACAAAGCTCTGAAAAGTTGTCACTCGAGCGTGTCTGCATTTAGACCACTGATAGCTGACTCGTCTGTTAGTTATCTCGAGATTGATCAAACTGACTTGGAATAATGCCATATCGTATGTGGCACGAAAGCATAACGTTGACTTTTTAATTCATTCGCATATGATGATGTTTGCGTGTATTTACAGCGACAGGACGCTATAAGTCTGGTGTACGATGAGCATGAATGCTCTAAGCGGATCACCTGTCCTCTGAACACTTCGATCTATTGGCGCTATTGATATTGCCTATTATGTCTCTTCGTCACCGACATCTGAAACCATATGCATGCGATATGTACAAACAGTACGATATCCTGATCTCGAATTGAAGTTCCAGTTCCTTGACACCCTATATATATATATATATATATATATATATATTTAAGGCCAGTTTAGTAATGATAGTGTCGTAGAAAATTTTCCGAAAATTGCACTCCGTCGAGCCTACAGGGTTTCCATATGATTCCCCCGTGCAGCAAATCAAGCCGAATCGAATTGCTAGATGGCGGCCGAGCCGATGCCCTAATCAGTGGGCGACGAACTATGTATCGCAAGGCAAACGGCTTCTCTAATTTCTAAGTCAGATGGATTCGTTTCGATTTTATGTGAGAGCGCTGCCGCGCGATTCTTCACTGAAAGACAGACTTTAGTATTCATGCGTGCCCAGGGGCTGTTGATCGGCTGTCGATCGACCAAAAGGCTGATTCAGCTGTTCGAGTTGCAGGCAACCATGCTGATGGTCTGCTGCTGCTGCTGCTGCTGGCGTTGCCGTTCGCGCGCGGAATTTGCGCGGGTTTGCGCGAAATTGCCATACACCAGTGGTGGTGGTAGCGGCAGCGTCGACGTTGCGTTCGTTGATGCCGGAGCTGCGCCTGACGCAGCCGGTTATCCGACAGTCTTCGGGGCAGAGAACTACGGGGCGCTACGAGAGATCTTCTCAAGGATGAAGACGACGTCGGCTTGCTGCGGCTGCATACGCCGCGGCGCGATGTCTGTGATCTGAGCGAATGCAGCAGCAGCAGCAGAAGAAACGTACATCGGACACTGCGATCGTACAAGTCCATTGGTGATGTCCGATTGTCGTCTGCCAGTCGCGTGGGTCGCGCTATCAGAAAATGCTGCAGCAGCGGCAACCGATAGCCGTCGCAGCCACACAGAGCAAAGCCGTACGAATCTCAGTGTCCCCCGTGCGAGGGTAACGCCGAGTTGAGCCAATTTGTGATCAGTAGCGACATTGCCTTTGTGGTCATTGTTGTTGTTGTTGTTGTTGTTGTGGTGGTGGTTAACTTTGTGACTGCCAATTTTTGTGACACAATCCATATTCCCGTTGGCGATTTGACTCTGGACTTGCGGGAGAAGCCTCCTCCAGGGATGTCAATGTGTCCTTGTGATTTGCCAATATTGTCCGGCATTTATAGTGTTCTCCTGAAGTTGACCACACGTAGACACTTGTATACTATTACGTATTTGTCGGGGCGATTTGATAACTCCGACAAGAAAAAGTCTCCAGAAACGATCTGTGGTTTTCAGTTTAAAATTTTCCACAATATTTCTACTTAGTATTTTATAACGAATATAGGCAAAGTAAACCCAACTCTGAGGCAATGTCACACACACACACTGTAGTTATGGACTGTAGCTGCATATTACGGTAACGCTACGAACGTCTGTAATAACCGATATTTAAAACAACTCAGAGATTGCTGTCGAGACTTTTGGCTACGTTATGTATAAATAATCACAGATGTTGTAGTAATTACTTTTAGTTTGAGTTTTATTTTATGGACGTAACGAGTTCCATTGCTGGGATTATCGGTATCTACTTATCTTACCATATCTACTCATTCAACTAAGAAAGCTTTATATCTCTGGCACAAACAGACGCAGATCAGTCTTTAAGGCTTCTTGAATGACTCTGGCGCTCAACATGCGGCCACAAGTGTGTCCTTTACGCCACCTAATGCGAAAACAGCAATACGGCCTATATACACATACACACGCACACACTCGCTTTCAGTGAAATCAGGAAGCCGTATTAGTTTATTAATTATAGTAATAATAACATAGTGTCCATTGGAATTACAAACAACGGATGTAGAATACCACATCAACCACCGCACGTATAACAACACAACGCGTACAAATGTCCTTGGGACAATGTGAACGGTTTATGAAAGCTGGGACACAGAAATAAAGCAATGAACACTGATGCATCGCACGTTAATGAATGATTTGGATATATTCGATATAACGTGTGGCGTGCGCCTATGTGCATGCTGAGATACTAGAACTATGTGCGTGTGTGTGTGTGTGAAAAAGCGTAGGGTGATTGCTTTATAACGTTCTACTTGATTAACTGGCTGTGAATCGGCACAGCGAATACAGATATGTTATGAAGAGAATATTCTAGTGTTAGTTCATTGGGAATGAATTCTTCACTATGGTGTTCTAGATATTTTGTGCCTCGGTGCAGGGACACGCTTAGCTCTTACCATGTTCATACTCAGTACGGACCTTTATGAATAACTATCCCAGCCAACCGTGTCAAAGATGAATCGTTTGAAATACTGGACTCACAAATAGCGTTGAGGCTATAACTTGAGATAAAAATATGTCGATGTATCGTTTATATAAATATTGAAGAAAGGATTTAGATGGTTCTTGGAAAATAGTCTTATGTTCGACAATTCGACCTGTGGCAGATGGAAACCAATGGTCAACGAATTGCGGGGCAATGATCGAACAATGCTTGTTGATGCATACAATACCATGATGCAAATGTGTACTGCCAAATATATATGATTGTATTATACGATACAATACGAATACTTCTTTATTAAAGCCAAGGGAGACAGTGGTTGCATTTACAGCAGGATGCATAAAGTCACACTTATTTTCAGTGTAAAATTGCTCCACCGCCGCAAATGGAGATTGTTGAAATTTGACATATCTCCACGCAATTATATACTCTCGTTCGTTACATTCCACGATAGCGGGTATATGTTGAGATAACTTGTGTCTTGCAAATGCTATTCTGCTAATGATGAACACATTATAAGATGTACTTGACGGACTTGTGCATTGAAATCTGTACCCAAATCGAATGGGCAGAAAAGGAGACCGATTATACGTCCAACCAAACATTACTCTATTGCATACAATGACAAGTAGTTACTCGCCATATTTGTCAAATGAGAAATTTAGAAATTTTCATCTCACATGATTGTTCATCGACACCAATCTATAGAATTCCAAACATCTCAGACAACAATGAGTTCATGCTTATTGTCAAGTGCATACGAATCCCAGCTGTGCTATCGATCCATTCATGATCGTTGACCGTTTTCCTATGGGCCGTGTATGGATCTCGTTGTGACTGGGCTTGAAACAAAGGAAGGTACAAAGGCATGTCCACATTGAGCCATTACATGCGCGTGGGTGCAGGAAAGAAGACTACGATTTGTCTCATCGTCAACACTGAAGTCACTGAAAAGGAACGCCAAACGTAGAACTCGAAACGTAATACTCGCCTGAGGGTGTATTGTAGACAAGTTGAATGAAATAACGCACAAACATGGCGACAAGAGTACGTATCCAGGTTGTTGTTTGGACAAGGGTGTGCATCGCCTAAGTAACCAACCAAGTGTCCTTTCCGATTCTTGCGTTCATCATTTTCTAGAGCATCTTAATATATTCACATTAATATATTGATATTATATACCGAAGTTTTAGTTACAAGTCGTCGAGAACTTAAGCGTTATTGAAAAAACTGCAGTTGCTTCAATAAACCAAAACTTTGTACGGTATAGTATTAAACAACCCGTCGTTCTTACGTACGGAGCACCCCGACACAGCCTTTCTCAACAACGCAACTTGCCGTTACAAGGAAAATTTCACTTGTATAGATATGACATAGATTGGCATACGCGAAAATTAAGTTGTACCCAACTGATGTGTAACTTGACCGATGTATTCACAGCAATTTGTTGACTTAACAAATTCGTTCGATTCTTGTGTGCCCGTGACCATTTCTTCGCGCTGCTTCTTCCAGCTCTATCCTTCATCTCTCTGATAGTCTCGCCTAAGTTGAGAGCAAATGCCGCATTTATTTATTAATACATTTATCTAGATATATAGATAATAGATGACAGATAGATGCAAATTGTATGTCGTCACCAAGGGGGAATCCCACTGACCGAATCGTATGCAAATTCATCTCTTTGCCTCCCGTTTACGAGGTACGGTAGTATCTGTTGTAATGTTGTTGTTCGTGACGGCACTCCGTCGTTAGCCAGCGTTGCCCTGACTCAGCGATTTCGCTGACTTAGCTCAAGAAGAGCAAGACGAATTGTTTGATAGCGACTCGCGTAAAGCTGCAACACTGTCTTCGAGTCGTTGAGCAGCTCCCACGCGATGACGTTTGTCTGCTGTACGAATTGTCGATGGTACCTTGGACAGGACCCTGGCGTTGTCGACGGCTTGGAACCCTTGGGCGATGTGGCATGTCTGCAGTGGCCATGCTTAAGATCCGCGTTGATGGTGGATACGTGCGCCGACGTACGCATCCATTGAGCCAGTTGAGCTACAGATTTACTATAGTGTGGATTCAAAGTCGTGTGCGACACAGACACAACCCCGCATTTACGCCGAGTTTGCTACGGAGCAGACAATACAGGAAATGACCGTGGTGCGCGCTTGTTCGCCGGTGCTAGTGGTGACGCGACGTTATGCTCTTCGCGGCGCGACGTTGACGCCAAGCTGAGGAAACAGCTGCCCTTGAGAGCGATTCTATTAGGGTGTGGGGGGGAGAAACGGCAGCGTTCGAACGGCAGCGTAAGTGGCGGCCATATACTACTACTGTTGCTGTTGCTGCCAGTTCGAAGTGCCGGCTATTCTGAGGAGATGCATCGTGCCACCTATGAACGCGCCACCCCGTGGCGAATGCTGATCAACAAGAATGGAGCAAACCGAGCCAGGGAGGCAGGCGTTCTTTGAGCTGCGTACTGCTATCAATGACCGTACAACTAAACGAACCTCTCATTTTCGAAAAGGATTAGAACAGATAGATAACGTGGCTAGAAACAGAACCTATTGAATGGTTGTAACACCATGGAAAAAAAACCAACTAGGTGTGCTATTAACGAACATTAGCGATTGGCGTTCGGCAGATGTCACACTACTGCCTGCGGGCATGGCGTGGTGGACAAGGTAGGCAGTACCAAAAAGGGAGTTTTGTGGAGTCTGAGGTTCAAATCTGAGTGGAGTCATATTTACTTTTATGGGCAGTATCTCCGCAATAAGATTTGTTAAGTAGTAGTGGCAACTAATGTGGTCTGCGGCATAGCTACCACTGTGCAGAAAGGAAGGCACCGTACACCCCCTGTATGCGTCATGAATACTGCATGTTTACATACACGGGGCTTTCTACAGACACCCTATTGATCACAGTAGTTGTTCACAGACGGGAAGTGCACAGAGGTCTTGAGAGATTGGGAGAGAAGGGAAGCAGCTGAGAGTCAGCTAACCACGTCATGTTCGTACGGTGAGGAGGATGTGTGGTGCTCGTGGCTGGGCTTGTACACATCTCACCACCCTTTACTGAAGTAATGCGATAAGCGATACCGGGAAGGGTGGTGCTGTTGAACATCGTCAACAGTTCCATAGGGGGGGCGGCCATAGTGTTGGCATGCATTAGCATGCCAACACTCCCCCTTTAAAAGATGTCACACTACTGCTGCTACTTACGTTACTTCACGGGACTTGGGGGCGAACACAATACAAACAAATGTACTGTGCACTTCGTATTGTCGGCGTCGAAAAGCGCTATGTGATGAACGATGTCTGCGTTCCACCATTATGTAACAACGCGAAACAATGGTAGCTTGTCATGTCAGCTGATTTCGTGCGTCACTCAATAGCAAAGATCGCATTATGCTCGAAATAGGCACCAAAGCGGTATTTTATGAGCAACGCTGATTCATGCTCAGTTTATGTATAATTGTCAAAGTGTTATGCCTATCTGCAAAGTCTGAATGAATATACATTGTAGATCCGATTTAATTAACTGTTCCTTTTTCCCTGCGGGCCGACAAATGAACACCTTGCATTCGTATGTGTATTTGAACGTCGCGAATGAATGACATGAAAGGTGTTGTCTTTCTCACTGATTAATTATGCATATTGGCTGGTATTGTGCCTTTTTTAAGCGGGAGTGTTGCCATGCTAATTCATGACAACAACACCTCAACAGCCTTCGAGCACCTGTATCTCCGCTAACGACAGTTTGATCTCGTTTTCGACATCTTGATATAACTACGCTATGCCATTCGTTGGCTTCAGTAGAGACAGATGCACGGTACTTCACCGTACATTCTTAAAGTCATCGTCCATAATATCGAATATTATAATTAGAGATAAATGACTCATTAGTTCATCGCGTATCGATACAGCTACCTACATCAGAATCCCACAGGTCGCTAAATGAAAGCTGAGCGCAAAACCTGCCCTTCCACAGCACTTCCTGTTTGTGATCTATTCTTATTTGGGATCACTCCGTGATGCAGTTGAGTTGATTCGACTTTAGTCTTCGAAAGCGATCAAGTCAAATCAGTTGCCGGATCAGTTGATCACCAGTAGGGAGGCAAATCCAATCCATTCGGAGCCACTGTTGTGCCTTTAAAGCGCTCGCCTCGACAAGACGGCTCAGCTGGCTCTTTCAGAGATTACGCTTGTTACGTGGGTCTTACGATGGCTCCTTCGTAGCCACCGTCGTCGTCGTCGACGACATAGCGGCCTGTCCAACAACCGCGGACGCCAGTAACAGAAGTTGCATATACGGCAATACGGCCTTGGGCTGAGATCATATGCGGCGATGACTCTTCCTTGATTCGGCCCGGCCAATCGCCGCGCTTTGTCTCTTGATACGTAGCCACAGCAGTAAGTAACAGCCACCGAGCAGCGGGAACAGTGAGACGCTGGTGTCTTGTTGATGCCCTGTTCGTCATGTGCGCCACCCGTCGTTGAACGGATTACATGACGGTCCTCTTCAACTGGATGAATCAGAACATTATTCAGATGACGATGATGACGATGACTATCCAGCATTTTGAATGAGGTGTCTTCTGGCTGCTGAACGTCGAACTATACTCGCTAATAATACTCGTTGACATTCGGTTGGCGTGTCTCACCGTTGTGAACATGCTGCGTAAGTGAAAATTTGGAAATGCTGTTTATGCCGATGTGGGACAGACTGCGATTTTTAAGAGTAGCTAAGTTGTCCGCTAAAAATATGAGAGACTCAGATACCGAAAAAGAAACCCATCCAGAGTGTAAACGTTTATATAAGCATAATAATAATAATAATAATAATTATTATTATTATTATTACTAAATGTTGCATATTTCTTGATGAGCTCCAGTACACTTTGATAATCTTTAGCCAATTCTTTAGCAATTGATTAATATTGTTTAATAGCAACATTAATAATAGGAGCGTTAATCTACCGTTATCGCAGATGAACACGACGGCAATTTTATTCAACGACAAGAAAACTGATCTTATAAATCAAAAGAAATTACGCTTCGATTAATTACATCGATTAAATCATACTCATATATGTCTGTTATGTCACATGTTTATTACGTTAATTACATGTTTAAATTATATTCAATTATTAAAAAATTACCTCTATTCCTCCTAGCGATATTTAAACACCATTTTCCTGATGGTATCTGTCATGTTTCTATTTGTTTTTGTCTAATGAATTATACAATGATTCGAAGCTTTTTCCAATCGATCATAGCCCCAACCGCTCGCAGTCATTATGGCGTTGAACTACAGTTTTACGTCGTTTAAAATTATGCGCACTATCGAAGCGAAATTAAAAGCACCTTCAAGAACAAGACGTGGCGAGGTTGGCTATAATGTTAAAGCATCTAATTTAGGTTAGAATTTGAAGTTTCCCTGCTGATACCAGGCGTTGCCACCCAAACCCCACTCTGCTCTGAATTTCCACCGGACACCGGGGTTTCAAATTGATTCTAGTGTTAGTACTTGACATTAACATAATTCAACGTATATGACGTATGCGTACGAATGCGCGAGAACTTATAATTAAGGATATAATAGATAAACGATATATAAGACACCTAGATATTGTTAGGATCCGGTTAGGCAAAGACACCTAAATATGGTTAGGTTATTGATGTTTATTTCCAACTTCAGTTATCCTTAAGAAATGGGTAGCTGAAGTTGGAAATAAACAATAATCTAGTCGAAATAAATCTGCAACAATAAATCGCTCAACTGCAATGCATTTGTTGTTGACCTTGCCTTGACGTTTTAGGTGGGTACCGCTCTATGTCTGGATGAGGGCTCGGTGGCTGAAGAGCCTACGGTGTTCCTGCAAACAGCGTTGAAAGCACATGACCCTTCTCAGAAAACGAAGTCGAAGGACATCGAGGTTGAATGTGACCCTGATGCCATCACGATTCAGCTTCATGGAGCTCGAAACTTCAACGGAATGATATACCCGAAGGGTCTGTCGACAAATTCCTCGTGCATGACGCAGTACAGCAATGCGATCGGGGACAGCTTGGTAAGTAGGAGCGCGAATTAACAAACGAGACATAGGCAGGCAGCTACGGCGAACGCCGGACGCCTGCTGTAATTGCCTTGGCAATGTGTGTGCGTGTGTGTACGACGCACACAAAGAGATGGCCGAACAATTAGCTGACCTTAGGCCCATAATCACATAGCTGAAAGTACACGTTGGAACAATTAAAGCCGCGTTAACAGCAATCAATAATCAAGCACAGGTACCACAAGGGGAATAACCGCAAGAAAACCGCTGCTTTCGTTCGCTGAATTAGGTTTACAAGCTTCCACTGCGTAGCTGTAACACGATGAGCAGCGATCTCCATGATGGCATCGAGTATTTCAACACCGTCATTGTCGAGCCCCACAAAAAGGTTGTCACCAGCCGCGGGAAGGGATTTCACGTACGCTGCAAGTATCACACACTCCACAACCATACGTAAGTAGTCGTCTCGGTTTAAAAAAACTGGAAGAAAAAGAGCTCTTCCATTCTGAATTGCTTTCCCTTATCTATAAAGCGCTCGGATGCTGCAGACAGCGAGAGGTATCGAGAGAGAGAGAGAGAGAGAGATGTACAAATGATATAAGTTGTACCTTGCGGATCCTTGACAGTGTGCGCGAAGGCAACTGTTTGGACTCAAATAACATCCATAATTACGGTTACTACATACTCCCAGAATGTTGGATTTTTGTGACGCAATCCAGCAAAATAGTCTCTATCTAATTACGTTGAGTGAAGCTCAAGCTTGTTGATGTGCGCCTGCAGGCGTTTCGTGGTGTGAGAGCTTGGTGAAACTGAACTCCACAAGTTTGCGTCATTGTGCGCTGTACTTCGTTCGGATGAGAAGAGACATCTCAAAAATGGCATAACAGTATTCGCCACCATTTGTATTTTGATTCCGTCCAAAGCCAGCACGCTCATATGGATCACCGCTGTTCTGTCATCATTCTCTTATGGAATGCCTTCGCATTCAAGCGATTCGGGAAGCGTGGACTATTCTGAATATAGCATACCAGGAAACGCTTTCACTGAAGCGTCACATCTGTGAGCTGAGGCGCTGCATGCATTGCGTTATGCCTTGCGAAATGTGGCAGATACATATATATATATATGTATATATATAAACATAATACATATATATATATATATATATAATATATATGTGGCTATTTTTTCAGAGCTCTTGAGGCGACAGCGGTTGACAAGATTGTACGACCCGACGTTCATATGAAGATCTACGTCGGCAATTCTGAAAAGGAGGTCATAGCTGAGAACGTTAAAATTGGCGATCCTCTCACGCTGTCGATCGGCATCGAACCTAACCGTAAGTGGTCGGCTTGCGATAGTGATTATTATACAAAATAAAAATACACAGCACATCGTACCCTGTTATTGTTATTACACATTGTCATCAATTTAGTTCGGCGTAGTTCATCTAATTAGCGTAATTCGATCGCCTCGAGTCCAGCTTCACTCACTCCCACGGCACTCGTTGACCCGCTCTATTTTCTGTGGCGTTTACATATTAATAAAATAGTGAACACTTCTACAAGTGTTACAATTGCGCGAAAATCTTCCCTCCATTCTTAGCTGCGTTCCAACTTGGCTCCCTGTTCCAAGAAGCGACTCAGCATCAGATTTTATGACCATCACACGCTGAGTGTTTTTCGCTAGCTGCCACTGCGCTTCGTACGGCTTTCTCGTGTATTCTTCGTGTTGACGCGTTGAACTCCACCAATTGCAAACCGTGCGAAGCTGTACAGTACGGACATACACTTTACTGCACGTTTACTTTCATACGGCCACGGACGCACCCACTCAACAAACTCACTTGATGACACTATAATATACATATATATATATGCATATATATATATATATGTGTGTGTGTGTGTGTGAATAAGTATTTACCACTACTGCAGCAGCTAATTATTTTCTTGCGGTTGCTGTTCGGTGTCATCCCGCAGCGACATACGGGATCCGCGTCACGAACTGCGTGGTACGAGACGGCCTCAACTGGGGTGCCCAACCCCTAGTCAATAACGAAGGGTGAGTCAAGCAACGACGGCGCAGCGAGAAGTCAATAGCGAGAGCGAAAATCGGAACAACCGCTGGCAGCGCTATTTCCATTCAGCGCTGTTGCAGCAGTGCTAGTATTGTATTTGTGTATGAGCATGTGTAAAGATTTAGCTTGTACGGATAGGATAGAATAAATATAATAGACAGATGGGACCCTCATTGTACGAACAGCACCACAATGACTGTGTTCTGTTAGGGCTTCCATACGCGCACGCGCGTGTGCGGTGCGTTTGTTGTTCGGCTGTGTATTTCTTCTTTGTTGTCTAGAGAATCTAGAGTCGGTGACTATTCTATTTGGCAAATGGCATCGAATGGTAAATATCCTTGAAATAGTCAATGTTTTACACCGAAAATCGCCATATTGATACTTCGTGATTTTGTCAAACTAACGGTAAATGAAAGGGGAAAGAGGCTCGGGTGCAATTAACTTTGCTTGGTAGTTAACATCTAGTTTAAGATATATGTCAACCGTAATCATTGCGTACTATTTCTATTTAGCAATCGAATTAACCATCGTTATTAAGCGGATCAAGGCAGCAATTAATCTCGCTCCCGTTACGGTTGTATGTAGGTGCCCAATCGATCGCGAGATTATGCCTGGCTTCGAGTACTCTGACGGCACCTCGAAGGCAACATCCACGTTCTTGGCCCACAAGTTTCCGTACACTAAATCCGTGTATTATCAATGCCATGTTCGACTGTGCCATAAGCCATCGGGTGGCTGCGATGATGTGGTAAGTCTGCAGCACCTTCCGATACTACGACAGGTACCTAAACTCGCTCAGAGTAAACAATGAACGTAGATGACACTACAAATATGAAAATTTTACCCGATCCAGTGTCTGCCCACCGTAGCAACCGCCGTTGTGAAAATACATTAATTTGAAGTGCACCACCTTTTTATTGCCCCACCGGGCGTGACTCAAGCAATCTCTGCCGTTTGGCGGTCGGAGATACGATTTGTACGAATTTGAGCCAATTCTAAATTTTGTTTAAAAAACAAATGCCCGCTCTTCGACGGGCTTTCATTAGCCTCCTACTCCTGAGCCCTCCATCCAGTCTCTCTCTGTCTCTCTCTCTCTCTCGCTATATATATATATATATATATATATATATATATATATATATATATACTTTCACGAAAGTGGCTCTAATAACAAATCCAATTCAAAGACCTGCCTTGCCCCGAGATTTTTTCGCGATCGACACCCTCCGTTCGCCGGATCCAGGTTACATCTGTGTGGGCGCTGCACCCCGCACATTGATGAGCTTCGCGGCTCCCTGGCCCCCGCCTCATCGTAAGCCTCTCCTTCGGCGAAAGCTGGAACAAGTGGCCTGTTCGCTCCTGAGGCGGGACGCTCGCCTGCCATACGGCCTGCCTGCTTGCCTGGCCCGCAACCGCCCGACTGATGCTATGTGCTTCAGTTTCCGATCAACGAATATCGTGTGGCCGAACCGGCAGCGAATAATAATCTAATAATCAGCACATGCACTCTCTATTATAACGCCGCTCGACGAAACTTAATATATTGATTGAATGATGAGAGTTCATCGTATCGACTCGCGTGTATTTACATAGACATGAAGTGCTGCGCCCTGCTTGGCCCGAAGTCGGAATAGCTTCGACTACCTGCAAAGGCACACATGGAGTCGTGCACATCTGCTCCGACTTGCCAACCCCCTGTTCCGTTACACGTATTAGAAGGGGCTAGGTTGACTGGCCGTGGAGCTCCGTGTGGTGCCCGGGTAGAGCTGGTACCGTTAGCGGTATCATCCGAATGAACATATCAAGTGTTCCTGAACAGCTGCTGCTGGCCTTCGTTGAACCGGCCTCGTCAGCAGGCGCAGGGCACAGTAGCATCGTAGCCGAACGCCTGTCTCCTCCAGCGCGTGAGCAACTGTCAGCCAGCCAGCCAGCAGAGCCAAGCAACTGACGGCGTCCTCGCCGTCTGTGTCAACCGTTCGTCAACGCATCGTAATAATAGCATATACGTATACTATTTCGACACGACTAGCTCAGTCAGGTTTATCGGACTCGGGGAGAACTGGAAGGATGAAGGGGACATTGGCGAGGGCAACAACACTTCCACCCATTTCGTCAAGGTCGTCGCTAAAGTGACGAATGCTGCGTCAACGAATGGGCATAGAACAAACTACGGGTCGGTGGTGCTCGCGGGGGGCCTCACCCGACCGGCCTCTTAAAGGACTCATATGAGAGGGGCGAATAGGGAACAATAACAACAAAAAGGGAGTATATAGCACGAACAGCAAACGGGCGGCCAAGCTGAAGTCTCGTCCGCAGCTGGGACTCTGCCGCATGGCAACAGCAGTCGCTCGCTTCTGCTGTCGGGGCAGAACAATCCGGGATCCTGGCAGCCTCGATTTCCGTCAGCGTCTTGCCTACTCCGCCAATGTCCGAGCCCCCTGCTAGACGTACGGCCCGTGGCACTCGACACAAACAAGACGTTCATGCGTTGGCTGGTTCCCGGCAGGCCAACAATGGCAGGCCGACAATCTGAACAACGACCGCACGAAGCAGAAGAGCAGACACGCACGCGCGAAGCCGCACAGCATCCCGATCCGGCCGAGCGCTGATTGCCCCATTGAGGCAATAGGCTACCAGGCCGGGATAGTTATCACAGCTGGGCCAACCAGCCGCCGGCGGCGGCGGCGGCCAGAAGACGAAGATGGTTTAAATTGGCTATCCTGAAGGGATTACGAGGGGGGATAAGTATAGGCAGAACGGCGGATGCTGCTCAGAGGGCTGCACTGCGGCACGGAGAGAGAAGGATAGATAGTTCGAGAAAGTAAGGGAGAGAGAGAGAGAGAGAGATTGGGGAAATAAATGCCATGAAGTGGTGGTGACGGCGGCGGAGGCGCCGGCGGTTGTGGTAGCACAAGCTAGATCAGTGAGGCCGATGGGAACATAAAGAAGTGGGTGTTCAACATGGTGTGTAGACAGCAAATCGGCGGGTGACTCTGCTTGTAGTGGCCAAATTCAACCGGTGAGATGAGGCCACACCTGACTAATACTTGTCGTTGGTGTAAACCTGCCTTTGAAATACGAGCAGAACGTTCTGAGCTTCACGTACCTAGCCAGGTTTAGCAGCGGATGACGCGAATCAATTATACTATAATATTGTATTATATAACACGATGCAAACATATATAGAATCTATTTAATACTATGCAGTAGCTATTTATCACGATCGATTACGAGTACAAAACAAATGTTATGGTGGCATGTATCTTCATCGAGTTTTTTTTGTTAATCGTCAAAGCAGTAGGGCTATAAGGTCTCTAAGAAGAGTTAGTTAGACATAGGCATTGATTGCTGTTTCACTTTGGCGTTTACCCTGTTGATTTCAATAAGATGAATTGAGTTCTATCAATTATATCATATTAACACACATTATACATCTTTATACATTACACTATACATATCGTGGGACGCTGTCTAAGACAGTTTTGACATCCCACTAAATAATGGTTTTCGTTCTCGCCCCCGTTGAATAGCCCCCGTCATGTGATGGCCAACGTCCAAACCGTCGTGGTCGAGGTCGGGTACCGCGTTCGTTGAGTCGAAGCGTCCGCGACGTCGAGGAAATCAAAGCGATCGAGATCGGAGACAAAAGCACAGAGGTATTCTCTGGTCTCTACGTCAACGAACCCTCCGATGTTGAAGGGGAAGGTTAGTTATGGCTATGTATTTCTTGGTGTTCGAAATGTTCAAAAGTTTCAACGGTAACTGATAACGGGGAGATGTCAGCCTCGAATTGTGATTTTTGCCAAGGTGACCTTCGACTGTGTCGTGTGAAGAAAATCGTGTTGTTTTCTCTGTTTTTCCGTTATTATACACACTGAGAGTGATGGCGATTTTGCATTGCATGTATAAGCTATTTAGTGGCAATGTCGTTTATCATTCGGGTTGTATACAATGACAGGGCAATCGAGAGCGGGCGTCCAGCTATTATAGATATACTATGGCCGTATATCAGGGGTGACCTGATCGGTGACTGCGTCTGCTGACAAAGAAGGCCGAGCCACCTGCGGTATATATTTGCTCATACACCTGTCGCTTGCCTAACCTATCTACTCGAGCGAGTGAGCAGTGTACACACAGTGACTGCTTGGTTGATTTATTCCTAAAGTGCACACGAGGGAGAGGAACCTGAGACTGTTTGTTATCTCCAGCGATGCTATAGAGGAATCAATTCTGCAAGTGTATGTGCAATAATAACAATAATATTAATAATAAATAGTATAAGTTGCTTAGTCAAAAGTATACGATTTAACTAGGGTGTTTACATTTAACTGAGTCTCTCGGCCCAATTTACGAGACCCTACAAAACGCAAGCCAGCCACGCCCGGAAGAGGTCCGAAAGTAAACAGTAAACATTCATTGTGCATCGTTGTAGCTTTAAAAGGAATTTCATTCTTGATTTTCTTTCTGACACCTCCGCATTCTGCCAGCAAATGACAGGCTGTGGCGATTGCGCGAGCTAGTTTGTTGAACAAACATGAAACAATGAATTCAGCTCCCAATGCTGCTGGTGCGAAAATATCTCCCACTTCTATCTGCCGGTGCATTACAAAGATCGTAGTTAAGTTGCGATCGTACTCGGGCCTGCAATATTCACTTCGCAAGACGCTCAAGTGCTTTGCCAATCGGCTTTATGCACACATGAACGTTGATGCAAGCACGGCGAGTTACTTCATTTGTATTAGCGTTCAGCCGCATACCCTCGTATAGAAAGTCGTTGTACATACATATATATATATATATATATATACGGCAGTTTTGCACAATATCTACCACGTTGTGTACCACTTGCTATGGAGGCGTGCTGTTGTTGGCTAAGCTATCGCATAACGAGTTGTCCCACGACGGTGGTTCGAGCCGTGCAAGCCGGCTAGTGCAAGGATTCCCAGTCGAAGAGAAGAGAACACTTACAGCTCGATCTGGGTGGGTAGTACATCAAAATTTTCACCATCACTCGTGTCACAGTGGCACCATCGAGTTGCGAACATGGCATCAACTGGCACCATTTAGCCGTTGCAAACGCTTGCGGGCTGCACATCCGATTGTATCGCACTTGTAATAGTTTCCTACGCTTCTAGCAATTTATATAATTTCTTTGATAATCTCTGTACCACACCTTCGGTTAATAAAGGTATATTTGTATTGTGTTGTATTATTGTATCGTATTGCCGATTCAGCTAATGATCTGAATCTGTGTTTTCGGTAGCTACCGGCGAGCGACTCGGTTCGAAGCGTGTAGATGACCTACATCGCTAATGGGAGATTGACCTTGGTCATGATATACCCTGGTCGAAATAACGCGATCAGCAGTAGTCGAAGTCAATAGTGGCCGTTTGAGGTTTGTGGCAGAGATCATGGCATTGCCATTTTTCAACAGCGGTACCATGTACTGTAATAGGTGAGTGACGTTCCACATGAGGGTCCCGCGCATGAAGCATACGAATGATGGCGGTTCGACCTCATAAGCAGGAGCGCGCTTCGTGTTTGATTTTTGTTTGTTTGCAAAGTCTGGCCAGTGATGCTCATTGTCATCGAGTGACAATCCAAACGCTATCAAGCGTCAAGCCGCGCCAGAATCATGTCCATATATCGGCGTTCACGTTTGCTCACCCATTAAAATGGACAATCAATAGCACCGTAGTCGGTTGGTTGGTTCAAGCTAGATACTCGGACTGCCAGCTATGCGTTCGCCCATATTATAAAGACGAGTTTCATCATCGGCTGTGTTTTGCCTGCTCAACTGATCGCTGATACTCTATTCAGGTATATACCCTTGTGTACTACGCTGTCATGCGTTGACATGCTCTCGTCTGAACGAAGATCCTTAGAATGACATAGGCGCAAATTTATCTCCTTCACATTTGTGGTCACACCTCAGTAGCAGGCGTTCAATAACTAAACATTGCACAAAAACAGATACAGGTTTTCGATGTGACTTTCGTTCTACAACAACTTCGCCCACTTGTTCATTATTATACATGTGTGTCTACCTTCGATAGCTCGTGTTTCGTACGCACATATTCGTGGCACATACAGCGGGTTGCCCACCGATGTTCCCGCGTCCACATGTCGTTATCTACAGAAGCTAGCCACCACTATACGTAACGTGAGCATGGGATTGTTTCGTGGAGGGGCGTCGCTGAGTTTTTCCTCCGCCTTCCCTCCGAGGCGTTCGACCGCCTCCAGTTGCCGCCTGGCAGAGTTCGCTGCCAAAGCTTTTGCTGCTGCCACGGCATCTCGAGCATCGTAAAAAATGAAACCGAAATCATCACAAGGGACGCGTTCGTTTGTTCGCAGTCGGAGGCGTCAGCGTCGATGGCGTTGCCCACCACCGCCGCTCCTGCTGCTGATCGCCACCGGTCTCGCCGAATGATTGTCGCTCTGCGTTCGTGCCCCACCGCCGTCTGCGGCGTCTTCTACGCTTCGGATGTACGCTTGAACGGTGTTTTCTCATCAATCGTTCATGTGCAAGTTCGTTGTTCGTCGCGGGCCCCTCGGCTCGAGGCGGCTGTCGGCGGCCGCCGTTGTGGCGAGTATACAGCAGCGCGCTATTCTATTGCAGTGTCTTCCGTTGTTCGTATGCCGCCTCACTCGCTCGCTCGCTGCTTTTTCCCTGCTGGGTCTATTCCAGTTCCTGCTGCATCGGTTCCTCGTTTCCTCAGTCGTCGATCGCTCTACGATCATCTCTCTCTCTCTCTGGCTCTGCCAGTCTCTTTCGCGTGCTGTTTATCTCTCACTGTTTTATTCGTAGGACTCCGCTGGCTGCTGAAATGCTATTGTTCTATCTTAGCCTACGTCAGCCTCCGCTACTGCTGCGACTGCTACCGTCGTCGTATTCTTTTGCATTCAGCATAGTGGCGCGCCTGTCTTTCTCGTAAAGGATGAATGGAGGCCACGTCAGATGGGCTAGCCTCGACACACGAGGGCCTGCCGCCCCATACGACCCCCGTTGTGCACACTCAACGCGCATCGTCTCTCTCTCCCTGTTTCTCTGCATTGCTTGTGCTTTAGCTGCTACGCGGGGACTCGGTTGACGATGCAGGGGGGGCGGGGGGGGGTGAAACGGCAGCAGTATCTCGAGTAGCTTCGGGGGCGTCGAGGGGATAGCTTCGTTTCCTCGTGTGTTCCTTTGCGTACAATCATCGCACTTCGTTCTCGCCTAGTTCCATAGAGCTCTCCTAGGGGGCGCCATAAGGGTCTCACAACAGCAGCAGCAGCAGCGGCACCGAGTGGGTACAGACTGCTATTATCTACGATACTATTTGGTTATGTCTTGAAGGCACATCCAGATGGTTGGTAGGTTGGTTCGTCAGCCGCTCTCTCCACCGGCCGTTTGTCTCTGTCGCCGTGCATATAAACAACGAATAGTAACACACCGTAGCCGCCTCCAACGGATCGTGGCCTCTGGGTCGTCACGGCTGCGCCGGCTGCGCGCGATATCGTCGATATGTTCCCGTATATCAAAACATTCGTGTGTCGCAGTCAGGGCTGATACAAAGGGACGATGCCAGCTGAATACGCCACCGCGAAGGCTATGACGAATACGGTGCGACAGGCACACCGGTACCGGTCGTTCGTGTCCCCTTTTTTTGCGGCAATCTCTCTTTTTGCGTCAACGCCACCGCAGCGTATTCGTATGTTCTCATCACCTTACCGCTAGTGTCAGCCAATGGCCCGTCGTCATCGATGCCGATGCTGCCGAGGCCAATGCCCCACACGTCAGCCAGCATTCGACTACGGCAGATGGATGCGATCAGTCCGTGGCCTGGCTCTCGTGTGATATTCGTCCAACACGTCCGAGAGCTTCTTCGCGCCAGCCACTTCTCGACCCTGGCGACGGCTCCTGCCCAAGCAATGCCCGTATCGAGGAGATGGTGACAGCGGGCGAACAGCCTTGTGCTTGTACCTCGGACAGCGATGCCCGTCCCGTGTACGGGGCTTCGAGACAACGACGCTGGTGGATGTGGGACAACCTTGTTCTCGCGTGCACCCAACACCAATCGTCGTAAATTCAGATCAACCGACGAACGAACAAACTGGACAAACAGCTAAACAGGCACTTTGAGCTGCTAATGAACTGCCTGCCCTCAACATGCAACACCAAGATGAGCCAACTCAATCCATGGTCAGCCGCCTGTTTGCTGTTGACGACGACAACGATCTTCTCGAACGAACAATACATGAGCGTCTCACACTGACGTTACACGCTGAGCACAACGGCTTGTTGGCGCGACCATTGCTGGCCGTTGCTTGCTGCCTGTTCATGACGCTCGACTCTTCGACACACGTAGCAACAACAATGGCCTGTTCGATGTTCCCACGCCGCCTTGAAGCCTCCGTCCCCCCACTGTCTCTCGCCGCCCCACAAGGATAACGCCCATGGAGCAGCATTCAACGGGCGGCGCTGTTCTCGTCCGGCCACTCGCTACTCGGACTATGCAAGTGGTTCACGCTTGTTTCACACACAAACGCAGCGGTGCCAGAGGTAGCTCTTGCGGGCTGCTGATAGCGGACGCTTAGCTAGATATAATACATAGATAGATAGCGATTCGACGCTCGTCTGAATACCCCAGGGGAAATCGTCTCCCTCTGTCTCTCCCCTCTGTCTCTCCTCCACCCCCCGCCTCTCTCTCCTCTGTCGTCTCCGTCTGTCTTGTTGTCTGTGTCGGGCTCATTCATCGCGGCAGTTTATCTCGTTCTCACATTATCCTCTTCGTCGTTGCGTTCGGCTGCGCACCCCCGCACCCCCCCACCACCACCCCGCCGGCGCATTCTGCAATTTTCGACGCGCTTCGTGAAAGGGCTGCCATCCTCCCATCGGTTTACGCGCTCTTCCTTGCTGCTGCTGCGGCGTTGTCCTTCTACTCTGATCGTATTTATTTCCAATCACCCACATCCGCCTTAATCGCTTTCTATCACTAACACTATATTCTCATCTTTACGGGCCGTATGTCACTGTTTAGCGAGAGAGAGGCGCTGCTTCGATGGAGCTGGAGGACTCAGCCAAAACGGAACATGTATAATATTATTGGTACGCGTCTACTCGCGCAGAAGCAGCAGCGTCACGTCTCACTCACTGCACTCATACTCGGGGCACGAGGGGCGCGTCCATCCAATAAGTTTCCCTGGAGTTGCCATCCTGTTGTCGTTGTCGCTACTGTTGTTCTTCACAATTATCTGTCCTACGTTTGGGCTTCTGGAGTCATCGGGCCCTCTGATTTGCCGGGGCCCCCTCCTCGACCGGTCTGCTCCTTCCCATCGTTGCCATCTTTATCGAGATTATCTTCCACCGAATCCCTCGACGGCGGTGCGTCGCCGCCGCCGCTGTCCTGTTCGCAAGGCCTTCACTGGCTGCCTGCACCAGTTGTCTCTCCCTCTCTCGCGTTTTGCTCTCGGTTACTCCGTTTGGTTGGTCCGCTTGCCCCGTTTCGCTTTGTCCCAGCCGGTAGTCTCATGTCCCTCGTTGTCCTCTTCGCCTTTCTTCTCTTGGCGCTTATCCCGCCCGTCCCGATCTGATGGGCCCCTTGACTCTCACGCGCGTCCCCTCTTTCTTCTTCTTCTTCGGGACGTTCTTCTCGGCAGGCCCGCCACTCGCCTCCGTTCGCTCATGCAGCGCGTCCTGCATTCGCCACCGCCACCGACGCTGCCGCCGCCGCCGCCGCCGCCACGGCCTCCTCCTTCTTCACCACCAAGAACACCCCGCGCCGACAGCAGCGGTCGTGGACACCAGCCAAGTCACCCTTCTCTCTCTCTCCCTCTCTCTCACTCTCCCGCTCTCTCACTCATTTCGTCCCATCTCTGCTGCTTTGATGCACTCACCGCCACCGCCTGTGCGCATGTTATGCAGCACGTTGTTCACGCTGTGAATTATTTAAATTGACATGACGGCCCCCAGCCCAGACCAGCCCAACCCGCCTCTCAGTCCTTAGTTCCCAGCTTGCAGCCCCAGTCAAGACGTAAACAAGCAACCCTCTACCACGCACGGCGCTACTGACGCAGCCGCCGTCACCCTCCCTAGCTTCTCTCCGCAACAACACCAGTGGGTTCTTTTTCCGCCATCCCACGCCGTGTCCCCCGCCTGTCCTGCTGCCTCTCGACTTGCCATCCCTCCTCGGTCTGCGTGTGTGTGCTACGTGCGCAACCCGTCTTTCCCAGCAGACCTTCTTCTTGCAAACGAACGCCCCCTGTCGCCGAGCCCCGGCCGTAAACCCTAACCCCTGTTCAACCTACAGTTCCCACCAATTCGGGGATGTTGCTACCAGAACATCCAGGACTTCGCTCCCCTTAACGCTTTCTGCCTCCTCGCCACTACTCCTCGCCGCTTCTCGTTCCACCTCGGGACGACGAGTTCCGGCCCCTCCGGTTTTCTTCACCAGGGCGTCCCCTTCCCGTTGTTGCCGTCATCCTTCGTGTCCGCTTTCGATGCGATGCGTGTCGTCGCAGCATCATCACCATGTGCTCCGTTGCTTGCAGCCGGTAGTTGGTAGCCTACTTCTGCCACCACCACCACGGCGACTACACCCTCGCGGGCAACCTCGCTGGCGTTCCGAGTAGAGCACGTTGGCTCTGGCATGGCAGCTGGATGCTGGCACCCCCGGCCAACTAGATCCCCACCCCCCAACGTGAGCGAAGCGGACGAGCGACTCGACTACTACCACTACATCAACTGCAGCGTGCGGCACTCTCTGTCGAGTCTGGCTCCGCCTCTCTCGCAGTCGCCATCGTGGCTACCCCTCCTTGCAGCAGGAGCAGCAGCAGCAGGAGCAGCAGCAGCAGTTTCTGCAACTGCAGATCAGCTCCACTATGCCACTCGCCTCTCCCTCGTCTTCTTCGTCCTCTATCCGGCTTCAGTTCGGCTGACTTCGCCTGCCGCCCGCCTCTTCAATTCGGCTCGTGTCTTTCCGCCTAGAGTCCAATCCCTGCCTCCCCTGCCCTCTGTCAATGCGACAACACCAACGGACGATGGGCGCCGACAAGGACCGAGGCGGCGGCGCCGGTGGTGACGCCGGAAGTGTCGTCCGCTCGTTCAAGTCGGCGGCCGGGCGGGATATAGTCGTCGTAGTCGACACCGTCATCGACTTCGCCGTAGTTCTCTGACGGTAGCAGCAGCAGCATCAAAAACGCGACAATACAGCACACCAAGATTGACATTTCTTTAGTGGCGGTGAAGCAGGCGCTCGGCGACGCTTCTTTCGTCGACTTGCGTAGACGAGATACAGCAACACAGCTCGCTGATCGGAGACCTGAGGTGGGCCCGAATGAGGGGACCGGGAGCGCACTCGTATTCGAGTGACGGCGAGTTATATCTACTAGCGAATCACGAGACATTGCGAACGACGCACGAACGCAAGGCACTTAGCAAGACATCGAAGTGTCTTAGAGAATATTCGGGATGGTGATAGAGGGAGGAAGCAAGTGCGACAGCAGCAGTAATAGCAGTGAGTGCGAAAATTAGAGGGCCTTTTTCGTTTTGTCACGTCGAAGTGAGGACAGAGGTGTGTACCACTCCTATCGCTCTGGCAAGCGATTACTACAATAATAGTAATAATAATCAGTTCGTTATGATCTGCTGTCTGAGACTTACAACGCGCCTAGGGTCAACCACTCAATTCATAATGTATCACATTCCATTTATTCTATATCTGCTCTCAGAGGGCGTAAGGGGACCATACTGACCATTTGTCGAGTGTAATATATGTCCCAGATCGAAAACAGGATACATGATGTTGAATTTGGGAACTAATTGCACTAGCTCAGTTGGTTTCTCGCAATGGGCAGCTGCTACAAGTGTAGGTCAGTTGTCCAGGTTCTCGAGCCCGGTAGCGTGGTGCATTCGTGTACACTTAGCAATCGAAGGACACACGTAGCTGCGAGGTGTTCGATTCCCAACATTGCACGTTTGCATCTAAAAAGGGGTTGATCGTCTTATGAAGCAATTTCGAAAGCAATATCGAGGACATTAAATGTTGATTGTAAGTCACCACGGAAAAGTTCCTGTTTTTAGGTCAATTCATTTGGGTCAGTGGAAGTCGGTCATCATCGGTCAACGACTTCAGTCTGAGCCAGTGAAGGCTCATGCAGTGTGCTCTGGTGTTACTAGATAACCGTTTATAGCGGTATTAGCGACGTGAAGCGGAAACCTTAGACGACTCTTGGCGTAACAGCAAGTTACCATCGAGCGGCAACACAACGACTTGCTGTCAAATAAGTTCATTGTACACGTGGAGACGCACAACTATATTGAGTTTTCTTTTATTCGTTATATTATGGCTATGTACCCATGTTATACATATGGCGCATGCTAACTTGCCCGAATACGAAGTTCCTTACAGAACCTTACGAAATGTATGTTCACCTGGGAGCTTTAAACGCTGACAGGGAATATCTGTCCGCCCATCCTCGTGATACGATTCGAACTTAGTGGCGGT
Source organism: Stratiolaelaps scimitus (assembly GCA_019614645.1). Taxonomy (NCBI): domain Eukaryota; kingdom Metazoa; phylum Arthropoda; class Arachnida; order Mesostigmata; family Laelapidae; genus Stratiolaelaps; species Stratiolaelaps scimitus. The sequence continues at coordinate 4,391,608 of JABWDB010000013.1, read as the reverse complement.
TTCTGCAATCCCCTTGAATCTCTCTCATCTCTCGCCTAATCGATCGTACTTTTTTTTCAAACCCCTTTTTTTGTTGCTGTCGTTTTCAGCCTCATCGTCGGCCGCTACAAACGAAACGTTCGATTTCTGCTTGTCGACGCGCAAGTTCGCGCTCGCCGTCATCCTGTCGGGAATCCTACTATTGCTTCTTGTTCTCCTACTGGTCTGGTGTATCATGCAGCGTCGTCGCCGAAAGGGATCTTCCGGCAACTCGTCAATCTACTCCGGCGCGTATTCCAACCGCGCGTACAGCCACTAAATCGACCATCATGGCCACACAGTCACGACGCGCCCTAGAGACCGCCGATGGCGGGTGGTGTCGACCACTACCTGAACATCTCGCCGGTCCTCTCATCAGCAGCCACTCAACGACGGCGACCTGTGGCTGTGTGTGAACTAGCATGTAATGTGCTGTTTAGTTGGTCAGACGATCGAATAGGCCGTAGACGTGGGAACTTCGAGACTCGGTAGGCGGCTGCGAACAGAAGGATCATTGCTGGCGTCGCCACTGCGGTTTCTGCTGCTGCAGGGATTACGCCGTAAATTGGGGATAAAATTGGCTTTCGCCGTTAGTCAGTAGAAGATGGAGAGGAATGGGTGTACGCGCCTTCCTAAACGAGAGCGAAAGGAGATAAGTCAGCTACAGAGCTTTAGAGGAAAGGGAGAGAGCATGGGAGAGGCCATGAGTTGTTTCGGGGCAGCTTGTTTCTGGAAGGGAAAGATATCGTGTGGCTGCACACACGCACACATTCGCACACGGGGTGTACGGGCCAAACATGACCGTCCATGAAGCAAAAGGTTTGCAGTAACCCTTGTTCCGCTGTGGCCTCGTGGCGTCGTTGTCGGAGATGGTAGCAGTGGGGGCGGCCCTGGTGTCCCACAAGAGATTCATCTGGCACCCAACGGCCGGCTTCACTACTATGCTCACGTTGGCCGTAGTCGTGCGCAGGGTCTAAGCAACAGACGCTGGCCCCGATCGGTCGCTTCAGGTGCAGGCTAGGTCGCGGTGTAACGACGAGTTGTCTGCGGACGAGCAAAACTACCGAAAAAAAATTGATAGAGTATAGAAGGCGCGAAGCGTTCGAGGGAAGTACAAGAAGGAGGAGGAGGACGACGACGACGATGAAATTGTGAAAACGAAGAGAAGGCGGGCAACTAACGCTCAGGCTCGGGAGAATAGTGCAGCGGGAACCGCAGAGGAAGCGTCGTGGCTGCCCAGAGAGGTGGGGCATGTGGAAGTGGGTCTGTGGGTTGCCAACGGGTAGGATCTGTCCGCTTGCCGTCGTCGGCTTGAGCCCGCCGCTAGGCCGGACAGCGGGAATTTTCCTACCAATGACTTGTACAGCTCGGTGAGCTAGGGTAAAGTGAGCCAGCCAGCCGAGAGGACGTGGCAAAGCGGACAGCAGGGAATACCAGAACGGCGGGACAGGCAGGGAGGCAGAGGGACAGGAGGAATTCCCAACAAATTGGCTGGAAAGTGGCTGCGCCGGCCCATGACGCGGTGAAGCTGGCCACCGCGGTGACGCCGGCTGAACGAAGAGAGCCGTGAGAACGCTGACGTTCGGCCAGCGGGGAAGCAAGTGAGAGCGGAAAGCCGTCGAGTAAGCGAAGGGAGTGCTGAGAAGTACCCAGGACAGTGTCACGGGTGCCACTGGGACGGCCAGGGAGCGCTAGGAGAATAGGATGGACAAGGGCTGGCGAAACGGCCAGCTAGGCCTGATGGGGACACGGTAACGTGAGCACGGATTCGTCGCAGGCGTCGCCTGAAGGGTAGCCAGCCCTGCTCGTCCGTCCCTCCGTTCGTCCTTCCGTGTGCTGTCACGTGTGGAACTCGCACGGTGAGCTGGCTCGGCATGAGGAGAGCGCAACACGCTCGCTATCGGGCAAGCGGTTGGTCTTATTCGTTCTTACTTTCTGTGTCTCGCTCTCTTTCTCTCTCTCGCTCTCTCTCTCTCGCTCTCTCTTTCGGGCTCCATTCGCATCGGCTGTGTCGCCCCTCAAAGCCTGCGAACCCCGGTGAAGAACGTAAACACGGGTGCCAGCTACTGATAGTCATGTAGAAAGGGGCAAGGAGTGTGGGGGGCTGGCTGGCTGCGGCAGTAAAGCGATACGGGGGGGAGGGGGGTGACGAGTGTCGGACGAACGGTCGCACATTCATTTGGACCAAGTACAGCGCCAGGCTCACAGCGACGGCAATGGAACGTCGAGGGCGTAGCGACTCGACGCAGATGAGTCGAACAGTCGGAGACTCCATGACAACCAAGCAGCTGACACCTCGTGGGCTTGCGAGAGCTGGCCGGAGCCACGTTCAACGGCGAACCCCATAGGAAAAAGTGACCCCTTACAACTCGGGGCAAAGGGCGGGAATGAGAAAGAGGTTTGAGGAGCAACCCAGCGACGCTTAGGACCAGGTCAGCACGGCCAGCATCACCTAAATGAGCGATGGAGAACCAACCCAAGGCGAAGACAAACGCTGGGCCGACACTCTTAATAGAACAAAAGGAAAGTACTATTACGGCACCTATTGTACTATTAATATAATGCTAGTATTGGATGGCGAACTGAGACCCTGTCACCGTGGGGCAGCCCCAACGCCTGTCCCCAGTTGCTTCACGTTAAGTGACGGCTGCGAACGAAATGCGATACACAATATTACCACGCTGGACGGGGTCCCCTTGCTAGCTGTCCGCCTACCCTAGAGAACGGCCGAAGCCACCTTCGGGTCAGTCGCTCGACACCCTGCTCGATGTAGCTACCGTCGAAAGCTTTAAAGAGATCCGGGAAGCATTGAACCTCTTCGCTGCCCAGCCGCCGTGGACTGCGATTGACGTTCATGCCGTCGGCCACTGCCGACTCAATCCTAGGGAAGGCCTGACGGGAGCCCATCAACGCAGTGCGATTTGGACTGGCGGTCGCAGGAGAAGAAACTATTTACTTTCATCGGTCTATGTCATACACGCAGTGCACTTGGTCGTGCAGTGGTAGCGACGGTTGCGGCGGTAGCGATGGCCACAGCGATAGAATTGATTAGCTAAATTATGTTAGGACCCTCGAATGAGCTGGGGGATGAACGCCGCTACAACGAGGATGGAAAGGAATCCCTAAGAGCTATCGGAGAGACCGCGGTCGGCGCCACCGCCGCCACCGCCGCCGCCATCATCGAAGCCGGGGATTCGGAGGGAAATTGTGAGTCCGCCGTAGCCGTCATTGCCCCCGGACGAGGTGGAAAGCAGCTGCAGAACGGGGCCGTGGTCGGAGCGTGGTTTGAACTCCAACGAAAGCGAGGAAGTAGGGAAGGAACGGGGGCCTAAGGCGCCGAATGGGGTGAAGGCGGATCAGGCTACTTTTGAGACGAGGACGGAAGCGAGAAAACGAAACAGAAAACGAGACACTGTAAGTGAAGAAGGAGGAGATAGGAAGAGCTATATATATATATAGGCAGGGGGGTGGGGCAGCGTAAGGGTATTGAGGGAATTTGCGCCAGCAAGCGGCCGGCCGGTCGGCCAGGCGACAGGGCGCCCGGTGGCGCGCCACCAAATTCGACGGAAATTCGACACTTCCACCTCTCTACCCCCCTGATTCTTATATCAGACAGCCGATTCTTGGCAGGACTTGGCTTGCCGCAATTCGATCGGACTTGACGGATTCGTCGGCATTCGGTGTCTGTAAGCTTTGTCGAGTTATTCTCTAGTGGCGCATTCGATTCACGATCGGGCCAGTAAAAATTGACTGTTGCCCCAACCATTGTGCGGCTGCCGCTTGTGTTGTCTTAGAAAATAGTCTATAAGCGACTATCGATGGCATTTGTGCCGAAACGGCTGTGTCTACTAGGCGGGGTTATGTTGACCGACTACCCCTAGGGAATAAAGCAACTCTGGACTCGGTGTCTCACGAGCTCGTAGAATACAAGTATATAGCTCTCGATTGAAGTAAACATGGACAAAGTGGCTGTAAGTTTTTTTTTTCGGAAATATTCCTCTTATATCAACGCAAAATAAGGGTTCCATACCCGGCCGGAAATTGGCTCCACTAGCCTTCATTTCGAGGATATTCGCGACGCCTTCCTAAGAACCGACATCTGTCCCATGCCTTTCTGCCGCCGCTACCCAGCGACTGCAGCAGCCGCAGTGCGTTACGAAAGGCACGATTACGACACGACCACTGACACGAGAGCAGCCAACCAGCCATTTAGAGCATTGTACGGGTGAATCCATCAACGTGATGGTAAATGGCGGAAGCCGAGGTTCAAGTTTGTGGCCAGCCATCACTGCCGCCGCAGAACACCCCCCATTGGTCGCACTATTGTACGAAATGAACGGCCGCGGAACCGCTGGCCCAGTATTCCAGTGTTCCTGACGAAAACAGGGCGAAACCACAAACGCCCTCGGCACCTCCGCAGTGCAAAATCGTGCGAGCACGACCCAACAGCCAAGTCCGGTGTCAGCGAAACCAGCAGTGGCAGTGGCGCAAAGAACACAACCCATTCCTCCGGACGTGCGAGAGCCAGGCCTCATGAACAGGACAAGCCTTGCAGGCTCGCCGTTTGCTGGTTTGCCGTCTGTCTTTCATCTCCTAACAATCGAAACGCAGCACAGCACGAAGGCAAAAAGGCAAGCGCAGAGCCGCCCGGCCCGCCCACCACGAATCCGCTTGGTCTCGTTTGCGGACTCCAAGGGCGCAGTCTGAGAGCCCCGAAACGCCTCTGAATCCCAGCACTTTCGACCTGCCCGACTCCCATAACCGAAGCGGCTCCGTGTCGTTCTTGTGTGCGGTTCACGGCGTGAAGCAACAACTGCGCACGTACCGTGGGCAAAGTTATTCTAAACTTCGAACGGATTTAACCGGACGAGACCACTTTCAGCGGAAACAGGAAGAGCGTCACCCGACAGACGGAGACCATATAAGGTACCAAAAAAGTGGGAAGATTGAAAGAGACCCTTGTTTCTTCTATAGGAATCTGGAAAATTCAAGTCGAAATGGGTGGTGGTACACTAGCGGTTGCTCGCCATACGCAAAGGGTGAATGTATACATCGTAATGTACCATCGAATAACACACCGATGAGTTCCTTGGCACTGAGCTGTATGGGAGGGATATCACAGTGTGGGTGTAATCACCTACTGAATAGCTTCCTTGCGTCGACTCAGTAGCTCGTATCGTAAACGACTTCGAAAGAATGACGACCCGCCAATCTCGTTCGGTGAGAGAGAACGCGCAGTCAGCACGCACATCGAAACACGGACGACAGGCAATTTAACAGACAAAATAAGCGAAGCGGGCGACTCTTTGCATTTCTATCACCCTCAACCTATCCCAATTGCTGTCAATCGTTGGCCTTATTTAATATTGTAATTATAGCGGTAATATAAAATAGTCTAGTAATAATGTTAAGCGTCGTAATTTATTTGTTTCGCAGCCTCACCCCCCCCCCCCCCGTGGGGACGCACTCAAAGGGACCAAGCCTAGGGAGAGATTAAACAGGGAGGCCAATTGACGAAGAAACGAGCACCCTTAAATTGAACAACGACCCCACTAAGCGAAGAAGGGGAAGGGGCCAGGAACGGCGAATAAAAAACAACGCAGATATAGATTGCTTTGCCTTCGTATACGGCAACAGGCCAAGAGGCAGAAAAATCAACGCACTGAACCCGAGCGACGGGTTTCTCTGATCAGCCAACTTCGAGGTTTTCCGAAATTCCCGCGCTGCCTTTGATGAAAACCGAAAGGAATTGCGAAGCGTATTGTTCCCGTCACCTGAGTAGTAGTAGCTGGCTTCCCTTAAGCTTTAATATTATAATGGTTGGTTGACGCTTAAATGTGTGTTTGCCGAAGTCGAGGCAAGCACAACAACAGCAGCAAACAATAGGAAAAACGTCAGTAACTGACAAATGTTTATTTAATAATAATAATAATAATGATAATTGTAAGTGCATGTAAACACATATGCATAATATTTATATATTTATAGTATAACCCACTGTTATAGAGTGATTATCATCATGTCGTACTGGATGTCGTGGCTGTTTAATATAAGTTCAATATTATTATTATTATAGTACTTTAAGGTGATGTTGATGATGGTTATTATTGTATTGTTCTGTTATTCAAATAAGATAAATGTGCTCTATTAAGACTGACATAGAATGGTGATGATGTAAATCACGATAGGTGAAGAAACAAACTATGTTTATTGTTGTGAGCGAATACAACGCATTGTGTACGGATACGCTAGAAAATAGTAACGAGTTATTTTCGAATGAATAAAGAGAGATTGATGAAATACTAGAGGATATCATCAAAAATTTTCATAGAGTTCGTGTATGTATATATCTATATATATACACACAGTGGAGCTAATTGTCGAGACATATATATACATATACATATATATATATATGCCTCGAGGGTTAGGCCCAGGTAGCACCTCGCCGAAGGCGACGGGAAGTGATACATGGCAGAGCATAAACAACAAACACGAATGATGTGTCTCTTAGTGATATGCTTGATTCGATTAAGGCAAAAGTGCCAGGATAGCTCGAGGAAAAATTGCTGTTACACTGTGACTCGTCACAATGACTAGTCGGACGTGCCGAGCGTGTCAAAGACGATCAGCTAAATAAAGCCTAAATAAAACATAATAAATAAGGTGACATCAATGACGACGACGGTGAACAATGCCGATGATGATGATGGTAATTATAATAGGAGATATTTAATATTATAGATAGATAGTAAACAAAGCGAACACGAAACGCAAGTTGAAATTGGGTTGTTCTTCTTCAATTATCCCTATAGTATTTATTAGAGCAATAATTTATCCGTCTTTGTTCGTTGCCCACGACGAGATCCGTCGACTGGCGGTGACCGCCAATGGTCGCGAGCCTTTTGCTCTTTTGTCATCTTGTCAACGTCGACTCCTTCCTCGTTCATGTCCAGCCGCCAGTCCACGGGCGATGGCGGTGGACACTATTGCGGGCTGCGCAACTCCTCGCATCCTCACTGCCCCCGGAGCAGCACCCCACGTAACTACTTCAGTTCCTTGCGAGAAGAGATCGAGAGAGAGAGAAAGAGAGGATGTAGACGAGCAAAATACAGGAACAGCAGCAGAGCTTCGGAAGGAAGACATTGGAGTGGGGGCAGAGAAGGTCCCTCTCTGTTTCCCTTGCTCTGACGCTGCTGCTGCTGCTGCTCCCCTCCGTTGGCCCGGTCAGACCGAGCTGAGGTGAGCGTGCGTCTGTCTAAGCGAGCGCGTCATGTATCTGCACAGCCTTCCGCCTTCTCGCTGTTCTGTTCTCTGCCTTTCGCTTGCTGGCGGCCAACGAAAACGCCGGCATTAGCTGGCCATGGAAGGGATCATGTGAGTAGCCTGGGCAGCATGACAGACCGTTCTTTGCTTTGGGAAGAGGGGAGTCCCGGGACGTTTGGTGGAGCAAAAGACGGCCGTTGTGGAAGAACGGACAGTTCGTGCCGGTGGGTGGCAAACATAATAGCAAGACGCGTCGCGCGTCGAGAGAGTTAGACCGATGCCGGGAGGCGGCGAGAAGCGACAGCGTACAGGCGGCTAGGGGTTGGGCAACTATCAGCAATGAGCAAGGGGGCTCGGAGGCTTTCGGGTGGTGCTGGGAGCATCTACAAGAGTCCGAAGACGAGGAGGAACACGACCATGCAGAATGAGAACTGGGGGGGGGGGGGTAAAACTGGGAGTGGCCCGAAGGAGACAGGGGTAGAGGAAGGAGGACTTCTCCTACTATTGCTACTGCTGCTAATGCTGCTGCTGGCGTGCGTGGTTCTCCGTTCTGCTTCTGCAGCCGCCAGCCACTGTGCCGGGCGTCGTTGTTGCCAAGTTGCTGATGCGGTCGTGACATGACTCGGCTGTCCTGCGTCCTGCTCGGGGAGCAAACAGCAGCAGCTAGCAAGTAGAACCCAGCCGAGCCTCCTCCTTCCAGGCGCAAGAAGACAAGAGGCACAAGAAGGCAAAGCAACGCAAGAAGAAGGGCACCCCCCCTCCCGACAGCTCTTTTTGCCGAGGCGAGTGGAGGGGGTGCGACGCCGGGAGTCGGACGAACGGACAATCCTCGATTCATCCTGCATTCAGGCCACACAGTGCTTCGTACACAGCCAGCACACATAGGCGAGAGACCGCGCGCGCGCGCTTACAGCCAGGCAGGAAGGAACACACGTTCGCGAGTCACAGTGCAACGTACTATTGGCAAGCACAGACTCGGGCACACACATGAAGAGGCACATGACGTCTCGAGAGTGCAGGAAGGCTGGCCAGCAGCTCGCAGAGGAGAGCTACAATGAAAGCGAAGAAGAGCAAGGACATCGAAACGGAAGACAGAACGACGAAGCGGACGACGACACCGATCTCTAACGGGACAACATTGACCGTTAGCAGCGTCGCAAGCGACAACTGCCGCTGCGCTACAGCCGGCCGACGTCAAAGTCATCTGAGACGAACGAGAACACAGAAGCAGAAGAGGCAAACGAGAACCCTTTCATGCACGAACAGAGCACACACTAATCAGGGATAGCGGCCGTACCAATATATATATATATATATATATAGTAGAAAATCAGGTCCGTGAAGATGTTGGGTGCGGGGGTGGTTGGTTCAAACCCGCCACGCAACAGAAATGCTTTAGGCAATTCGAGAAAAAAGGAAAAATATATAAATATCTATCTATACATTAGTAAATAATCCTAGGGAATATCGTATATATCTATATAGTATTGTATAAGCAATATACAATTATACAATAGTATATAGATATATATATATATCGATATATGTATCAATATATAATAAATAGAGATGACGTTGTTTATATTGCTGTGGTTCGGGTAGGCATTTGGACAGAGACGCTGCGAGAATGAAAATACACCTTTATCATTTTCGCTTTGCCAGGCCGAAATAGTCTACGTGCTTTTTGTCGTTGCCGCGAAACAACGGCAAATACTCATTTGTGTGCATTTTGGCTCCCACCAAGAGACACTTTGTGAACTGCCGGACTGACTAAACGTAACATTTGTATAGCGTTATTCATAACATGCATGGGCACCAACAAACGTGTTTGAAGGAAAATTAATTGGAAGTATAAGGCAAACATGACCTGAGCGTAGATAGACAACTACAGACGCTCGGGCATCATAGAACTATGACTAAATACGCAGTCCTAGGATATATGACGTTGGGGAGGCCTGCGACGAAGGTGAACAAAGCCAGGGCAGAGGATGGCTCCTCCATCATAGAAAATGGTGCAGCAATGCAAACTATTGACCACTGCTAGATAATGCTTAGCAGATTCGCAGATGAGGTCGCAGTATTTTTGAGAAGATAGCGATGAAATCCCGAATCATCACCACCCTCTCCTCGTATGTCAGCGTGTGGTTTGCGTAAGAGAGAAACGATTGCAACCGACCACCGACGTAATCTGCTGTCAATCGGGCCGTAGGTCGTAGACGTCGTCTACAGTTTTCGACATACAACCCCCTGACCGCCCTGGGGTGTTCGGAGCTGCAAACCGGAAATCAACATCGTGCACTGCCCCGACCCCGCATTGGATTATCTCAGTTAAGATAAATACATCCATATACACACACACACACATGCATGCATACACATATATAGGAACGATACCGCGTACGTGCGTTGGGCTGCGATACGCCAGCAAGCCAGTGAAGCCTGTGCTGCTCGCCACGCTCGGATGGACACCCTCGTACGACGCCGGCCAGCTACCAGAGCGAGATAAATAGGCCTCCCCTGCAGTTACCGAAGGGTCTCAAGGCATCTATCTAATGGCCAAGTGCATGATGGATAAAGCGTTCCGGCGGACAGAGGCTGCCTCTGCAATCGGGGCCGACTCTGTTCCATTGTAGCGCGGGCCGGCGTTTCGGTCCACGTGTCCAGATGGCTCGATGGTGCCGACGACGACGTCGTTGGCTTCTCAGCCGCTTCCTACGCTTGTGCCGACCTCACTGGCTGGGCCAGTTTCGCTCAATCGTAAGCGAGACAAACATCGAATCGCCTCTATATGCCTGCGATAAGGGCAGGAGGACGAGGATCGCCTGTCGGGATACCCATTTAGATCAGCTGCATCGTCGGCGGGGACCGGCGGAGCGAGATGGGACAGACGACTCATACGAGCAATTCGCATGCTAGCACACGTCGTGCCGTCGTTGTAGGGGGGGCGAAGACACCCGAGGCCCCGAGAAACAATGAGGAACCGAAGCCCATTCGTCGTCAGCGGAGGAGACCGTGAGTGAACGAGGTGGTAGGAGCAAAAGAAGGCAGTTGCCTCTACCCCAACTTGTCCCGAGTCGCAATCACGTTTGGGTGCAGCTTCAAATACGTGCATTGACATAAACGCTTGGCGATATCTTCATGTCCAGTTAGCAGAGGAGACTACATCGAAGTCGAACTTGAGCATTCTGGTAAGAATAGGTTGGAGAGTGGGGCTATTCTTCAAGTTGGAACACAAAATCCTCGTCTAGGCGTTTGCCCGGCCGATCATGAGATCGATTATAGGTGGAATACTGTTCTTTTCTCTGTAGGTATCCAGGGATTCTTCCTATTTGTAACAGCAGAGCAGGATAAAGCCTGGCGTCGGTGGACGTCGCGATAGAATCGTTGTCCAAGTTCCCCTAAACAGATTCGATTCGCATTCGCTGTACTGTACGCATAGGCTTGAGTTGCCGCACCAATAGATCATAGGGGGGGGCACACTCATGACGCATTCAAAGGAACGGCATGTCTGAGGAAATATCTGAACAAGTGTCTCGCCACCAACCGACTCTTCACTGGGCTGCAATCAGCCACATAATCCCTGTGACGTTCACTAATTGCCTATAGCCTCGACGCCTGTACGTCTCTACGGTTCGTGACATCTTATAACAATACAATAAAGTGTGGTATATTGACGGCACTGCAACTGTTACATCGCTTAACTCCTCGTAAAAATCCCTCTCAACGAATATACATTTCGTTCAGGCATTTCCTTGTTAAATCAACATCACTCAAAAATCGACAGCTGGAAGCAAAAACGTGATTTTTGCACGCTACGTTTGTCAGAGACCAAAATCCCGGGGTGGCATTTCAATCAGAAGGCATGGGTTACCGACAAAGGTTATTCGGCATCAGTTGTATCAGATCATCTGCATCCCGATTTCATTTGTTGTTGTTTTGTTTTCGAGAGCGTCCCACCATCGCGACTACCATCGCAGCATCCCGATCTGCCTACAATACGACTACAGATCTTTCGCAGCATTGTGTAGTAGGGGTAAGCTGGCGGCGAGCAACGCCAGCGACGTGCATCACGTATGGCACGTTCTATTGGCCTAATAGAACGCCGACGTGAAAATGCCGGTCCGTTTTTCTTTCGGAGCTACGCAATTACCCCACGCTCGTCGCCTCGCCACTCGAGTGTCGCATCTGTCGCTGTAGCTATTACCAGATAAATTATACCAGTAGCCCTCAAGCAGTCGCCAGCCATGCGTGTATATTAAGCATAAGGTTTCGCGAGGGCACGGCCGTCGTACTTCGCCCACCGGTTCCTATCTCGGACACCGCCTCGTTCACGAAGGTTTGCTCTGTCGCTCTCTCTCTCTCTCTCTCTCTCTGTATATATATATATATATATTCGTAGGAAATATGCATGCATGTAAATATACGCCCCGCTTCTGCACAAATGCACACATAATGTATATATGCATATATATATATATATATACATATATACGAACGCGCTCGCCTACACACACGCACAAAATCAGGCACATAGCCAGATACACACGTGCAGAGGGACATCCCGAGGACGGAACGTCGAATCGGCGAGGCCCCCGACGAGAACCAGAACGAAGGAACTGGTCGCCGACGCGAGTCGGTGCTCATCGCCGTTGATATCATCGCTATTTCACAGCTTGACTGCCGGCGGTGGCCATCAGTATGAGCCTCAGACTTCTACATATAATAGCTGGTCGATGAAGTAGTACACGTAGATTTTCTACATAAGGCCAGCACCATCGTAGCGAGTAGGGCTTGCTGCGATGCTGATAAAAATGATAATAATAATTGCAAGCCGTTCTGACATATGTGTATTCGAAGGCCTTTAATATATAATACGTACAACGATCCCAATGGTGATGATGGTGTAGAGTGGTTTTGGACGTTATTATGATTACTATTCTGCAGCCATGGTAGCCAATGTGAGCCAGGCAATCTATAGCGGGAAGGAGAAAGACGCATGGATAGATCGAGAACGAGAGACAGAGAGAGAGAGACAGAGAGAGAGAGAGAAAAAGGGAGACCAGGCAATTGCTTGGATGGCGCAACGCTGCCACGGCGAATACGGCCAGCACTATACGCTGCTGTGTCTCGCTATGGCAGGGCCACGACGGCAATGGCCGCCGACGCCTGCTGGATAACGCTCGAAGAGGGTCATGGGGCAACGATGCCGGGGATGAAGTCGAGATAGGAACTGATACGAAGAGGCTCTGCCCCCTCGTTAGTGAAACTGTGTGCCGCCCCCATATCACCCGAGTTTCTGCAGCCGCCCTGTGCGAAGCGCAGACCCTCCCATCCCGATCAGCCTCCGGAACTACCAAGCTCACTAGCAGACTCCCAGACTCCCAAGCGTCCACCCCGCCTCTGACCGGACCTTCGAGGAAGATGCTCTAGCAGCTCAGCCCCGAAACGAAGCCCGACCCAAGCACGCCCGGGCCAAACACAAGACCAAATTTCCTTTATATATATATATATATATATGTATATGTATAGAGAGACAGCGAGGGGGGGGTCGTCAGTTCGGTTCCTGCCTTCAGACCTTGGATTCTTTCTGCCTTCGCCTTGTACACATACGCCCCCAGCACTCACTGGGTAGGTGCTCATTGAGCCGTGCAGCGATAGCCCTACAACTGCTCCTATAACTGCAACTACTATGGCTATAACTCTAAGGCAGAGAGGCCCCAGCCGGCCGGCTTGCCCACAGCCAAGGGTCTTCGACATAGCTTGGCACTGCCTCTGCAGCAGGCGCCACGCAGCCTCTACAGCGCGCTCGGTATGTTAGCTTAGCCAGCATCATCTATTGCACCTTATTATAACAGACCGGCATAGAAAAGGCTGCTGTGGAACGGAGGCGATGTGAGAGCGTAGTGTGCGTTTGGTGCGCTCGAACGCCTGAGCCCGACGGTGCGTAGTTCGCCGCGGCCGGAACTTCCGAAGTGGGGCCTACCCATCACGTTTACTGAATGTCTCCCCGAGAACCCAGACGGGTCGAAGGAGCTGGGCCCCCCCTGCTTAGTGACAGAATGTGCAACACTGCTGAAGCTGCCAACCCACTTATATTGAAAGCCAGAGACAGAGAAAAAAAACAGGCAATGCTTACGAATCTCAGGCCTGATGGACGACAGCGATTGGTCAGACTGGACCAGATATCGTCATTCATCGGACACAACGACAAAGAGTTCAATGCGAGCCGGAAATATATGTAACAACCAAGGCTGGAGGCGCGTAGAGGACTATACCCGAAGACCGAAGGGCTACCACGGTCATGAGTCACACGCTATGGAAATAGAGTAGACAAATATGGTAACTACTTGTTGATGGGATTTGTGTAGCCTTCACGCAGGGTATGTTCAAGCTGTCCGTGTCCAATCATTATATCATGAGTATCAGTTGAGGGAGACCAGGACGAGGAATGGTACCCTGCAAGATAAGTTTGGTAAATAAATAATGAATGTTGCAGTCGTAACAAATGTAGCTCAATTGTTAGAAGGACAGTAACTGTTCACTAGGAGACACTGTCGAATTTGACGTTCGAATTTTATTCGTAAAGAAAACGAGCTCGTTTTGAACACAGAATTATCGACACTCTACGGGATAGTCAATTATTTGCATCAACGAACTTGGAGGTCTAGTCCGGAGTCTCGTCGGTGTCTCTCTGGTATCCGATGAATCCCAGTAATTTCACTCCTTTGTTAAATCCGATCAGAAAACCGTTGAGGCCTTTTATCGGATCGATTCACTGGCGAAAACAAATAGTTGCCAATATCCATCCCCTTCTCGCAATACAGAAAACAATGGTCGCAAGTTCATAGTCGAAAAAAATGTTGGCTGCCACTTGGCAAGAGGTCACAGTTCCCGACGTAGACAATCTCACACCATCTAATTGCTTCCCAGACAACATGGCTCAGAGCGGGCAAATTAATTTGTTTGCCATCTTCCACTCCTGCAGAGTACGCGAGCAAATTTATTTCTTTTGAATAAGGTATCCTAAAACGATGATATGCCCCTCAGTCTATGAACTCAACATGATTTAATTGTCATCGCCAACAAAACCCATAACATTTCCAGCAATTGGTGTCACCGTTAGCGTTCGCGACAAGATTGAGCTCCATAATTAATCAGATGACCCACCGGCTTCCATGACCAATGGACAGCAGCGATTCACCGGCCATGCGACGCATTCACGCAGCAGCTAATCCATCAAGTGACCAAAACAACATAGTAATTAATTGGTCTTTTCCTGTTCGCAAGTCCAGTAAATGTCATTTTGATCTCATAGAAAGCCACACCGAATATGGACCTCGCAACGCTTTTCTGGTCACCGACTTCGTCACTCTACCGTCGAGCTTGAAGGTTGTAGATGGATCGTCCCAGTGGATAGCAACGAGACGGCATGCGCCCCCCCCGGCCCTCCACACGTCTCCTGAACTGATTTACGAAAGGGTGCTCAGCCGGCCGTGTTGGAGGCAGCCAAGCAACAGATTATCTCTAACCGTAACTGAGAACCTGTGCTTGTGTGTATGCGTGTGTGTGTGTGCTGTCACATGCAGTTATCCGTGCGCGAATCCATCTATGAATGTGGATATGTGTATGCACCATGGGTCGCTGGTACGCAGTGTATCTAAAGAGCTCTCTTCGGACCTCCGCTCACCCTGTACGATTGTCGGTCGGTCGAAAGATGGTCCTCCCCTCTCTCTCTCTCTCTCTAACTCCCTCTGTCGCTTTGTACGGTCTGTGTGCAGCCCGGGTATGAAATAAATTCGAGGCTCGCTAGGGTAGTTGAACTTTGAATGTGAGCACTCGCGTCGGGCAGCCGCCCGTCGTTTCCGCTTCAATGTGACCGACCCTATAGTACGACGAACGGGCAACGGCGGATGGCCAGGATGGCACGGACCTCGAAGAAGATTGGCGGTGACTCTACTAAGGACGACGATTGGTGTATATTATAGAGACTGGCACAGGGCGCGGCGGCAGCGGCGGTGGGGATGGCCGAGATGGCTCTATCTTGGCTGTCGTTAATTTATTCGGTAGCGTAGGGAGGAACTGGGGTTTCCTGTACTCTATTATCAGGAATAGAGGAAAAGATACTAAATAAGTATGTGAGTAGTCTAGATTACTCTCATTAAGTCTACAGGAGTAGTCGTAATAGCGCGGGAGGTCGTAGTGAAGCTTTAAGTCGAAAGAAACGCCACCACCAAATGGGAAATCGCGGAATGACGACATCGCCAGAGGAGAAGATCATCTGATTCTCCTACGATGTAAAACATCGACTAGCGAGTGCAACATTTGATGTAACGCTGATGTAAATGCAGTATAATCATATACATGCATATATATATATATATATATATATATATATATATATACACATATATGATGACTCGGATGTTAGCTACCCGAAACATTGACTTCCTTCGACGTATACCGCCCTTAAATGTATCACGTGCACTCGATGTAACGGCCTTATAGTCTGTAGTATATACATATATATATATATATACATATATATATATAAGAAAATTGTTCGGTGCGAAGTCTTTTTGTTCATACGAGTTCATGAGCGAAGAGGCATTATTCAAAATATTATAGGTTCATACGACAAATCACACATCGTTTTTTACAGATGGGCGCTGGTTCGTACCTGATCATAACCAAATCAGCCGACATAATTTGCTTTGCGTTTTATATTTGTTCATTTCATGTTCAGCCGTACACTAAGATGACGAATATCGTTTGCTCGTCAGAGATCGTTCGCCGAATCCACTTGAGAATCGTCTTGAGAAGCCTCTCTCATCCTACCAACTATTTGATTAGAGTACGAGACCGTGGCACGGTACCATCTAAAGCGTCGTTGGCACGCGTGGCTCAGAACGCTTCGGGTGCTTCTGTTTAGAAGGCAGCGCTTCGGGCGATGTCTTCACAAGCCTCGGGGCTGGGCGGAAGGGTGGGCGAGCAAGTGAGCCACTGTGTCTCTTAGGTAAGCTGACTGTACAAGGGCATGGATTAGTTGACACGCCATGGTGTGCTAACGGCGTATTACACTGCTAACGAGATCATGGCGAGGTGTGCCATTATTCATCAGTTGCGAAGTGTCGACTACAGTCAGCCGGAGGGTTTTACTGCGTCGTCGTGTACAACAAGACGCGTAACTGGAAGCCTCCTGTTTTTGATATTGTTCCTGATGCCTAATAATCCTGGATGAACTCACTCAGCGGCGGGATATCAAGATATCGTCATCGCGATGAAACTTGTAGATATGTGACGTAATCAGAGCAATGGCTATACGTAAAATATAGATCCGATAATTTTTTGGCTACGCTTAATGGAAGCTCCCAACGCCGCTGTCCGTCCCCTAATCCCTGACGAATGGGGCAATCGGCGACAAATTGAAATCGACCACGAGCACGGCGTGTCATGACGCTCAAGCTTTTGCCAACTGTGCCTGTATTAACATAGCGGTTAACTCAGAAACCAAAAACTATCCTGGGTCAGTCGAGCACCGAACTGGGCAAATCGTAATTGCAAATGCACACTCTGTCCCGCCACCGCGACAATCTTTTTTGCTCAAACCTGCCAATGGCTGCTACTACCCACAACCTACATTTGATGTTATACATTATCAATAAATAAAAAAAACGACATTCTATGTTATTTTTTTTCGCTTTGACTGTTAATAATCCCAAGAATGACTAAAATAATATTTGTGAACTTGTAAAATGTTTAATCGAGATTTCTCAGTCGAGTGGGCAAACTGATCTGATCAAGTGATAAATCACCGTCGGCTGCCTTAACAATCGAACAGATTCAATCTAGTTCGGCGTTTAACCTCACCATCGTGCTGCCATACGGGTGAGTGCGTAGTGCCTCACGGACGCCCCTCTCGTACCAGCGAGCAAACAGTACAGAGCAAGAAGCAAACAAAGCTCAACTAAAAATTACGATCGAAAAACAAGGACATGACTGGAATGGCGATCCGCACTGTCAACAACCAGAATCCGTCGGACGCTCGTTTGTTGGCGGTCCAAACGCCAACACTGACAAAGCACATTTCGCTGCAGCAGCAGCAGGGGACACGTGGCCTAGCTATATGGAGGTATAGCCACCGGGGTAAAACGCCATGAAGGACTAACAATAACAACGGCAAAAAAAACATCGGCCCCCTGCTTCTGCCTCAAGGGTCGGAGGTCGGCACGGCTCGGACAGACTTGCTTGATACCACCGCAACAGCCTTGCACTTGTAATGGAACTAGCAGCCAGCACATACGGACAGATGTGAAGAACGATCGAGTGGTACTAACCATTGAAATATCGGCTCAAATATGTAAGTGGAGGGGCCGGAAGGCGCGGATGAAGAGCACCTCTTCGTTGTGCTTCCTCTTCGACTAAAATGAGATTGCGAGGAATCCTCCCACTGGAAGAACCGAACACGCTTTGAACGCGGGGGCGCGATCAAAGGGCCTTTTCCCGTCGCGATGCGATTATACTATGATATCCTCTCGCTGTCCTTCGCTGTTTGTCGCCGCTATTTCTCTCGCATTTTCGTTGCCAACGTCGCGGGAGTCTCGAGGAATCGGCACACACCGTCCTCCTGAAGAACAATGTAGGTTCATTAGTAGCTCTCGTTCGTTCATTCATTAATATGCTCAACCTCGCTGCCATCTTCGTCATCACCTTCGGCGACAGCAGAGGAATGGATGAGATATCTCTGACAGAGCGTGGAGTAGAGCTGATGGCCCATATCTAATCTTGATACATATCTGGCTAGTTCTGAGACAGACACTAATAGCAGCACGCCACTCTAGGTTTGCCTCCACTCGCCTCTATACAGGTAGCCTGGCCTGGTTCTTCTTGCTGCTGCTGCTGCTGCAGATGCATTTCTATCTTAGCTGGGTGGTGCGCCTCCAGTCGACCTTCGTCTCGAGCGACATCAACAATGGGAGTTTTGCACAGGGGTGACTACACCTGTCGTCACGGAGGTTTGGCGAGCCAGTGACCGAGGTGCGAAGAGATGCACTATGCGAAAACGAGAAGAAACACAAGGGACAAGGCCAAGCGCCTGCAGGCTAACAGGCAGACGGTCTTACAGATGACCAAACAAGCATCGGCGCAGGACAGTGAACCCTTGAGAAGAAGTCACCTGCTGCATGCTTCGCTACATCTTGGAATACGTATCTATGGCAAACATGTCTGCCTAGATATAGAAAAATCGGTCTTGGACCGCATGATCACTGTTCTTCCAGCAGGACGCGGCAGAAGCAGCTGTTGCTCGTGTTGCTTTTAGCAGTGCGACCAATTGGAAGACAACATAACAACGAAGAACAATAAGAAACGGAGGAACGATCTACGCTATCGATAATCGTGAACGATATATCTGTAGGCATACGTCTGTGCGCACCATATTCCTGCTGCCAACATCGTGCTACGCGTCTCAGCGGCTCAGGCTGGGGACGTGGGGGCCAAAACGAGCATGAGACAGATTTCCAAATGGAGCCGTTCCCATTAGGTCGATAGAACGCCCAACGAAGAGTACGGACAAACGAGCCGACGTGGGTGGAAGCTGCAGCACTACACTCGTGTCGGAACTACACCATTGCACCATATTATAAGACAAGCGATAATGACGAAAGTAAAAAAAAACCACGACGAAGGTACAGATACGCTTATATTATAACTGCTAAGCACCTGCTTCGCTGTTGGATGGCCCCAGACGGCCATATACCACGCGGGGAACGCATCTCGCGAGTTTGCGCCCCCTCGCTCTTGGTTCATGCCCTTATCCTCCAATATGTGTATGCGTACACCGAGCGTATACTTTTCGCCAGGTAGACAGCCAATCTATCGATCTAGCTATCTCATCGTGAGAACATCATCTGCGAAGTGGGTTTGCGGTGAAGGGCGCTGGGGTGCATCTCCTATAACGTAGCCCATTGCCAGCGCACGAAGAAGACCAACAGCTCAATACGATCGGAATTACTACGCTCTATCGGTCGGCTGCTGCTGCTGCCGATGTTGTCGGCGCCGCCACCGCCATCGCAGCTGATGTCGGTCGTACAACCGGATCATGAACACGATCTAATTGTTTTTCTTGTACCACTCGTCCGCTTCTGCCAGCGGAGCGAAGCTGAACTTCGCTAAGCCAGCTGGTGGGATGAGGTGTCGAAGGGCACTGGCCACGGAACGGGTAATCAAACGGCTAGCTATAATAGTAAAATCGGCGAACTCGCCCAACGCAAAGGTATCAAGGTTTCGGCGAAACAACTTTGCTCGAGAGAGTACTTTTTCTCTTCTCGTTCTTGTGGAGGAAGACCACTGGGCGGATAGACAGCTATCGTGTAAAGGACGCGTGTAGATAGATACAACTAGAGCACGCAATGACAGGTGAACAACTTGAACGGACAAATGAGTCTATGAGACTCTTTGAAACGAGAGAGAGAGAGAGAGAGGAGAGAGACAGAGTGTGTGTATTGCAGAGAAAACTCGTTTAGACCTGACGAGGTCACCAAGACCACTAACTAGGTTATCTGACGAGTGGACTTTGCGCCATTCGTTAGATAGATGGTGCTAGCAGTGTTTGGCAAGATTTCATCGAGCTTGGTGAAACCACATAATCCTCATGATTTTAGCTATTCTACAATGTGCATGCTGGTTTTCTTATGTAGATCGCAATCATAGCATTGTGCGTAGAAAGGATTATCTAAGTGGTGGGCTTTAGTGACTCAAGTGAACTTAAAAACGAACAAAAAAAAACAAAAATAAGGGTACCATCAATCTTTATCTCGGTGGGTGCCTACCCTTAGAAGATCAGAAGATAGCCCGATGAAAAGCTCCCTGAATGAAAAATGCAGTGAACCATTTTGTTTCCAATATACTAATCGATAACAAGTGCGAAAGTAAAATGGAAACCAATCAGGTTTTCGTTCTTCACGAAATTTTTTGTAGAAGTTAACACCCCTTTCAAACTGTAGTATTTCTAGAGTTTGAGGACAGCTCATTCAGTCATGCATAGGGCCAAGGCTAAACGTGGCATATACTAACATTTTAGCCAATATCAAGAAAATGTGTTATTTATTAATTTATCCATTAACAGCGTTTTTTTTTGTGCTGGGAAAATATAACATATATAAAACATACATAAAACGATAAAACACGTAATAGGCAACTCATACAATGGCGAGGAGTGTATCAAAGTGAGAATGATGTCGTAATTATTAAATTTATGTAACAACAATAGTGTATTAAACCGTTTAAGAGCGCGTTAATGCATCAAGACAGGGTACTGTTGGGCAGTGCCTCATATTATAACATGCCGACTAGAGACAGGGTCCCTTAGCTCGTTGACAGTAACAATCGTCAGCTGGTTCGTGGAAATCGGTTGTGTCTAACTGACAGATGCGCAGGCAACGTGATGATGACATTAGTGGACCTCGAATCGAGTCACAACGAAGATCTTTCTCTGTTCTTGCGGGCTGAAGTGGTCTTTGACCCAACTCTATATAATAGAAACCGGGACCTGTGTTGGTCATTTTCAGCTCGTACTCGCGAACGAACTCTCTACAGGGCAAAAAACGTGCCGTTTTACAGAAATCGTAAACGCGAGCTCAAGGAAGATAGAAAAATGGCGTGCGAGAAGTTCAGATTCATCTTTATATCAGCAACACTTCTTGGCGGTTGCTGGATCGTTAAAATCGCCTTTACCTTCCCTTGTTCACAGATGGACAAGGTTTGTTAAAAACATGCCATAGTGCCACGGTGTTGTGAAAACATGCCATAGTGCCACGGTGTTGTGAAAACATGCCATAGTTAATACGAGCAGGTTACCTCGAAATAACCTTCCATGCCAAGGACAAAAATGTATCTGTTTGTTGCAGGTTGCTATTATGTTGCACTTACCTTGACACGTGCCTCGCTACGAGAATTATACTCCATTCCAACGGAGATATATGATAATCAGGAACAAGCTGTTCGAAGATGTCCAAATGGTCTTGAAACGTCGGGTTGACGGGCGCACACTCGGAGCAGTGTTTTATCGCAGTCAGATGAGAGAAGCTGGCCGATGTGATGCGCAGAGAGGCCGAGGCTAAAGGGAGCCGGTGGCCCGGGCGGTGATCAGTTCTCTACTACAGCTGGTTGAAGGGGACCAAATGCTGAGCAGTAATCACAATTGATGCTCCCCCAAACAGCTCTAGTATTTGATTGGCTCCCTCCGGTCCGATCCTCGTCTCATCAATCCGACACGGCACACACCTGGTCCACCTTTGCGTCTTACGTACTCACTTTTGCTGCTGATGCTGCTGCTGCTGTTGCCGCCGCTGCCGCCGCGTCCCGTGCTGCTGCTGCTGCTTGTAGATGCGTATGAGTTCTACTGCACTGTTTTCTATTACCGAGTGTCGTCCCAGTCGACACAGTAGCGGTAGAAGCAGCCTCTGCAGAGGCCGCCTTTGCCGTGTCGCTCTTCCCTGCGATGTCTCACCATCTTGTCTAGGGGGTCCCATGTGATAGATCTCTCTCTCTCTTTCTCTCGACTCTTCTCTACCCCCCTCTCGACCTCTCGTTGAGGTCGTCCTATGTAGTCTAGCTCACCTGTCCTCAGGTTCTACTTGTCCGCTGGTAGTATTGGCCCTGCTACTCGTCAGGGCATCTTAGTGTCCTCTTCATCGGTCAGGTCCGCAGAGTTCTCCTCTTGCGTTGGTTAGGCCATTCGTTTTTCCTGTGCCGCCGCCGCCGCCGTCGTCTTGCTGCTCAGAGCGGTCCTATTCGTCGGTAGCCTGACGTGGTTTTGCGTGCACATGCCCCCTACCGTTCGTTGGTGAGGAGTACCCGCTCCGATCCACTCCCCTCAGTTTGGTCTGATGTGAGGACTGGCCGATATAGGATATAGCAGAGGGTGAGAGCAGACAGACAGGTCACTATAGTACAGTGTAGTGTAGTAGGGCCTCTGGGGGCGGGTTAGTTGTTGAGACACTCCCTTATTCTTTGAGCCGGCTGATTCGGACCTCGCCGCCTGCCAACTCTTGCTGTGTCCGCATGCCTTCGGCGTTTAACTCTGCAGTCTCTGCCACTCCACCACTGCCTTGATGCGGTTGGCTGGTACCTGGCGAGCTAGCTAGGTAAGTAGCGAAGGCTGATAGCAAACGCTGGATGGGAGGTGGAGTATTTGCTGTGATGCTGGCTGTAGGGAAAAAGCGCGTGTGAGGAGTGGCTTTGCAAGGGAGGGAGACTATAGTGGCGGCTGACGTTCACTTATTGCTACTCCAGCAACGCGTCCAGTCGGAGCGTGGCGGCAGTGATGGCGGTGGCGGTCATAGCGGAATGCACCCTCTTACGGATCCGGCACTTGAGGTAGCGCAAATCAGTGGGGGGCGCCCACCACCACCAGCGCCGCCGCAGCTGCAAGATTTGTTTTTCTCTGTTCGGCCCCGCCGCAATCTAGTAGTTCTATTGCAGCTTTGACGAACGCGAAGCTATGACTGACTGACCGACCGATTCGATGGCTGGCTGGTCACCCGGCAATTCGGACACCTCGTTTCCTCCTTATACCAAGGCAACGGCGGCAGTAATAGTAGTAGTACTAGGGGTATCACGGCTAGGGTCCTTCTTCTTAGCTCTCTATGATGGTCAAACGCTGCTCAGCACCGACTTGCCTCCTCATGAGGTCCCCAGGCACCAGTGAGTAGCCGTGGCAAATGCCGAAGCCCAGCAAGAGCGGTGGGCATCGGGTACTAGCGGTCGCTGCCGATGCAAAAACGCGAACATCACATCGTTCGCGCTGCTGAGATTGGTGGAAGGGCGAAGCGGTCGGCAGCCGCAGGAGTTTTGCATCCCCCGGCCCCATGCGCGACGCCTCTGCGTTCTCCTTGTCTCGCGTGGCGACTTCTTTAGCTCTCTCTCTCTCTCTCTCCCTCTATTTCTCGCAGGTTCGCTTTTAGTCCGACTAGCAAGAACATCGATGGTTCCACGAGATCGGCAGCGTCCCCAGAAACAAATAATCGATGTTTAATATATCCCTAATAATCTATAATCATATAACAATATAAACACACGGTCACGTATGGTAGCAACAAAAGTGATTAATGGCTGAGTGTATATAATATATATATATATATATATATCATTCGCCGTCCGCAGTTCGACGTTGGGTGGGACGGCTACGAGCACGGGCCTTGCACTAGCGGGGCGGCCGCCTCCAACGTCGAGGACTCGAGATATAAAAATTCGCGCCAAGCACCGCAAAACCCGCAACTGCTGGTGCTGATCATATGCGTCTGCGAGAGAAAGCCGTTGGCGCAACGGTGAGAAAGAGAAACTGCTTGTTCCGCTTGGCAACTGACACTGACCCGCGAAGCTCCGTGATACTGCAGTCTGACTGGTGTGATTGCCACGTGTTGAGATGAGCATAAAGCTCAGACGAAGAGCAGGGCTCACATCCCGTGTGAAATGTGATGGAGATGAGACACTGCTCGGCGGTTTCTCCATCGGTTGCCTTGTAGCTTATGCCCACCCTTCCATTGTAACATGGTGCGTGAGGCCTATGTAAGACGAATGTCGTTCAGTTAACGGTCTAGCTGGGTTAGGATCGAATGAAGAAGCTGGCCGAAATTCAGCCCTCCAAGCGCCGAGCTCAGTGTCAGCTTCTCGTCGCTTGCACTGACTTTGCTGGAGATCTCGATGGTTCGCGTGGACAGTGGCTCAGTCGCCAACGGTGACGGTTGGATAGTGGCGTCGCAATGGTCCACCACCAGCAGGGCTAACGTGTGGTGGCATGTCGTCGCGGGCTAGCCTTGTGGATGTGGCGATAAGCGTGTGTGGGGGCGCTGGTGCGGCATATACCCAGCAGTGTATAATAGCTAGACAGCCGGTGGACGTAGCAGCCTCCGATGACTTATACCCCCCTAAGACCAACGGTGGCCCCCGCTTGTCTAGCTCAGTCAGCTCGGGCCTTTCGTTTCTCCCTGCCCCGGACTCCGCATCGCTTCCTGCGTTGCTTCCCTATGGAGACTTCTCATCCCTGGTGGTCGCGGAGGCGGAGGCGGAGGCGAAGGCGACGGCGGCGGCGGCGGCTTCTGGCGTGGTTTTCCCAATCTTCGTGGCTAGCAGTGGCTTCTGCCAGCTACCACTACTACCGGTATTGTGTTGGCGGAGAGACTACAGAGCATCAGCGGCAACAGCAACAACGGCTCTGCTGACACCCACGTCCCACGGGGTGTCACCACGGCTTCAGCGGGTGGTCGCGGCTGACGCGGTGGCGGTGGCGGCGGTGGCGGCGGTGGCGGTGGCAGCCGGGCATCATCCCGTTCACTGTTCACTAGGGAGGGATGGATGGCGGACGCGTTCGGGCGGCCGAGGGCTGATGCGCTCAGTCGCAGCCCTCGGGAAAAGGAGCTCAATGGCCAAACACCCCCAATCCGCTTGGCAGTCCGCTTTGCGCCGATGTGGGTCGCGAGCCACCACAACAGCCGCCGTCGCTGACGAAAACAGCGGCTGCTGCTGCTGGCCTCTGCTCGGTCGGCTCTGGCCACCCAGCGTTGCAGGTCTGGCCGAGCCGAAACTTTTGCCACTAACGCCAGCCAACAGCCAGTGCACACTGGCGGCCTTTTTCACGCGACGCTATCCTCTACACACCCCAGACACTGCTATCCTCGACCCCTTGATTCCCTCAGCTTTTCCTCAGCGCCCCTCCCCGACTTTGCGTATCCAGACGCTACTATCCCCAAAAATCGCTCTCTACAGCCTGGGGCGAATAGGGCGACGTCTCCCCGGCAACTCTTCAAAGAATACTGAGCAACGGCGAAGGCAGGCGACTTTCAAAGAGATAGATAGATTAGTAGCAGCAGCAGCAGTGGCCGCGGCTGGATAGCGGCATCGTCGATGGCAACTGGAACCACAGCCGCTGTATCCGCTCCCTACATCCGCTGAAGAAAAGTTAAGAAAAACGCATAACAGAAGATGGAAAAAAAGGAGACCGTCTAGCTGCGCCGGTGGTGATGCGGCAAGGAACAAAGGCGGGCTGGCAAGCAGGCAGGCAGCCACAAGCAACAATATTGTTCACGCGATCTACGAGATGAGCTTCTTGCAAGCGTCAAGTGATGTCATGTTACTGTACAATTCACGCAGCATATCTATGTAATATTGTAAGTGGATATATTTGGATATATGTGTAATGCACATATGATTTACAAACAAACGTACTCCGCGATGGGGGGGGGATGTCTATGGCGAGGCCGGTAGCCTCAGCGAATTGATTTATCCTCGAGCATTTTCTTGGACTCGATGTGGTTATACGGAGATCGTAGTTCTGCATGGATTTGCGTCTCCGATGGATCTGCTCAGGGACTGCAGTGCAATAACTGCAGAAGTTCTTCAGAGTTCTACAATGGTGAATGCCGTTTCTAGAAACAGTTTGCCCGCTTTGATAATATGCCGCCCGCGCGTCTCTTGGAGAGCGCTCTGTAATATACTTCTTTGTGATATTCGTTAAAAAATCAGACCCCGATACCGTTTCGAATGGACGAAGCCGGTGCCGTTTCGTAGAGGTCGTAGATTTAACTAACGCGAAGTTCATCTGAGCAGCATCAATCAATCTGGCCCTTTTCCCGAACTTCTCTCGCTACCCTCACTCGACAAAGTTGCGCAAAGACAATTCAATACATATATATATATATATATATATAGGTGCCGCCCGGTGAACACCTCTTCATACGTCCGCTCATAACAGTCCCCATTGTGTAATCTCTCTCCTCTTGTCACTACCTAATAGCGTCGCTGGAAATGATGAAAAATAGCTTAAGGGGAACATTTCATATGTATGCATATAAAGTCAATACATAAATCACTGAATACACACACATTCAACTACAAGCCCCCGCCCAGACAGATAGATATAAATACATACGTACAAACACTCGCGCTAAAACGATTGCAGCAATTCTCCCCTAAATTCTGATTGATTATATCACTTTGATTCGAAACTTGGACGAGCTCCGTGTGCTCGCTCCGTCATCGTATTCCACTGTGGAGTTTTGTATGTGAGCGTGTATGCGTTTCTGTTTCTGCGGGTGGGGGGGGCGGGCCTGTCTGCTTAGGAGGGACGGAAGACACGGAAAATGTTCGTTTACGTTCGGGGATTCTCGCAGCTTCGGCGCGGGGGGGGGGCGGCGTCTCGATGAGCCGGTCCCGATGGCGGCTCGGGAGAGCGTCTGTATCCAATTGAAAGTTGTTTTCATTAGCAACTGCGCTGTCGCTTTTTTTTTGTCTGCTATCTGCTGCTGCTGCTGCGGCGTCGTCCTCGTCGTCGACAACGTAGCCGTTCGCGTTGCTAAAAATCCAGAGAAAGCTCCCCTAGGGTCGTCGTCGTCGTCTTCGAAGCGGGCCGCTACCTCTCAGCGCGAAGCAGCCCGTGTCGTATCAGGTCGGCTCCATCCTGTCGCCCGCCTCATCCACGGGGGGTAGCGCAGAGAGCGGACTTGGGTGTAGAGCCCACTCGGGGGACTTTCGCCGCTGGTGGTGGCGGCGCCGCTATACGGATGGGGGGACTCGAAGCCCGGTGAGGTTGCTTCTGCCGCTGCTGCTGCTGCTGCTGGCCGGTCGGTCGGTCGGGTGAAACTAGCAGGCAACGGGAGAGGATCTTGAGATGAGTGAGGTAAGTAGCGGTTTCCAATGAGCAAAGCAGTCAGCAGAGACTACC
The DNA here is from genome assembly GCA_019614645.1 of Stratiolaelaps scimitus. Taxonomy (NCBI): domain Eukaryota; kingdom Metazoa; phylum Arthropoda; class Arachnida; order Mesostigmata; family Laelapidae; genus Stratiolaelaps; species Stratiolaelaps scimitus. The sequence goes on along the minus strand of JABWDB010000013.1, from coordinate 4,364,607 downwards.
AACAGCGGCAGCAGCAGAAGAAGTAGCAGCTTGCTTGCCGCCGTGCGTGCTAGGCCGCCGCTGAAGAGCCGTCCGAATCGCCGAGCCGAGCGCCAAGCAGCCCGGAGCTTTCGGGGGCCACTGCTGCTGTACAAGGGACCACACCGCTGGGTGAGAAAAAGGTAATAGGATCTGTTCTGAGAGGCCAGGAAGAAGATCGACCAGGGGTGCTGCCGTCGCTTCCCCGACGAGAGTTAGCTGGAGTTGCTGAGGGAACAAGCGAGCTTGAAGGTGCCGCTAGAGAGGATGTGTGTTGCGTATGTCTAACTGTAGGTTCGGGGTGTGTTGTGTGTGGGTATCTACTGTCTGTCGGACTGGTGGTTAGCAGACGGGGTAAGGACAGCATCAGTGGTAGTAGTGGAGCAGCCTGAGAGCCGCTGCTGGTTGGTCGACCCGTCGACTGATACCTAAGACTGAGTGGAGAAGAAGCTTGAGTTGCGAAGCGGACAGCCGTGGAAGGCAGAAGAGGCTCTTGCTTCGCCTTCCTCTACATCGTCTTTACGGCGAAGAGAAACTGAACACTCCTGGTGGTGGCGGCGCCGCCAAACGCCGATGGATGGAGACAACCGCGGCCGACGCGCACAGATACAATTCATTCACATGGATGACAGATATACGAATTGAGAGGCGCCAATGTGCTCTTGTCCTCCATCTCTTTGCTTCTCTCTGTCTGAACGGCGAGAGGGTCCGTCTTTTCGCGGAGAAGAACCTCCCCAAGCCGACTACCCGGCGAGGCCAGGCAAGTCGGCCGACACTCACGAGAGCGCTCACAGATATCTCAAGTGTGTGCCCACAGCCTTCAGTTGCCACCGACAGGACCACCATCGGCAATACCGGCATCGCGTGGCAGCTACCGACATTGGCGAGCCGTAATTTGCTGTTTAAGAACGCACTGAGTGTTCGCAAGTTGGCGGAGCCTTCGTGGGGGTCTACGAATGTGTGTGTGTGTGTGTGTGTCTACACTAACCCTTTCTTGGTAGGGGAAACTGGAGGCGGTTGAAGAATGGCAAGAAGTGGGAACACACCTGAAATATAGTTAAAGTCGGAACTGTAACAGTGCTGGCGCCCACGAACACATGCGAACGGCACAGTGCTATGGAGTACAACCGAGGCACAAATACGCACGGCATACGCAAGTGTTGCTTGGCTAGACCTCCTGCGAGGCAGCAGACAGCCTCACAGAAGACTCACGTTACCAACGCCGCTCACTGTAGCAAACATCAGCGGTGGAAAAACCAACCCGCCGGTAGCAGTACCAGCTGCAGCAGCAACAGTAGTAGATGTAGTAGCTACCGTCTTCTTCGTGTGGTCGTCGTCGTCCAGCAGCGGCGTTTGCTGAACAGCATCCGCAGGTCGTTTGACGGCTTCCCAAGGGCGCCATAAGTGCCCGCTGCTGTGCTGCTCTCGGGTAAAAGATCAGGAGGTGCTTGCTCTTGCTCGACCGCTCGCCCGTCCGTGCTCAGGAGGTAGCATCAGCAGCAGGCGAGTGGCTTCGGAAAGTGGAAATAGGCGAGCATGGGACTGGAAAGGGGTCGCTGTATTAGCGACCACCTTCCTTTACACCTCCCTTGAATGTTGTTGAGGCAAACCCGTTCGTGGTCTACTCGGTGCTCGGCTGCCAGAAGATTGGAAGGGGAGCAACGAGACAGGAAAAACTGCGAAAAGGTTGGTCGTTGGATAGAAGAGGCGGCTGAGCTCGAGAGGTCGGAGACGAGGACGCCGTTGGACAGGGGGCAAAGGGATACACATTAGGTATAATACATATAGCAGAGCGGGCGGGTGAGCCAGTGTGAAGCTGTAGCTCTCAAGGGCGGCCTGAAACTTATTTGAGTATATCGAAGTGGCGTATAGAAGAGACAGCCAGGGATGGGATATCGGGTAGCGCACAAGGGAAAGATAGAGAAACGCTGAGCCACAGCCCGTGAGGCTGCAGTCGACCCTTCGAGGTCGAGGCCAACCATTACCCCATCGAGGTTCAGTGCAGCTGAGGCTGCCACCGCTGCTGCGATGCCCAGGAGAGACACCATCGAGACTGGGCCGGATCGGGCTAGCAGCGTAAGAAAAGGATAGTGGGGAACATGGGCATACTAGTTGTAGTAGTCAGATGGAGGAGATCGGGGAGGTCTAAGGCAGTAGCGAATAAAGCGGGCTAAGAGTGTAAGAGAAGAAGACAGCAATGGCTGCATCGGCTGCCCCCTAACGCGCACTGGCAATACGCAGCGTACGGGATAGAACACGGAGCTTGTAGAAGCTTCGCTCCTACCCTCACGGACACGAGTCCCAGACGAGCCGTGGCCATCGCGGATACCAGGTACTACTACTGGCAGCCATTGCAAAGGGGAACGGATGGATCCCCGCCGATGGCCAAGGACTTCGCTTCCCAGCGGAGCGTACGCGAACGAACGAACGAACGAAGTATAGCTGACGCCGTACTGGTCGTACGAGAAGTGTTGTATGTAGAAGAAGAAGAAGAGACATCCATCTGACAAAGCCAAAATAGACAACATTCCAATGGTAACGAGCTCCGAACAGCATCTCGGCGAAGCTAGCAGACGGCAGCAGTACCAAGGAGGATCCAGGGAAGCGTCGTAGCAGCGGACGAGGACCAGGCTCTACGTCGGTGGAAGCCGTACGCCCTCAATCTTCAGTTCTCGTTGGCAGCAGTGACAGTAGCGGTGGTAGTGATAGTGGAGTAAAAAGAGGAGATGGGAGGCCACTGCTATCATTGGTGAGCCATTCGAGAGTCACATCGTGAGGTGAAGGACAGCAAGATAGAGAAAGGGAAGCAATAGGGAAAGAATTGGACGAGAAGAAAAAGACCGCCTCACAGGGAGGCTGGTTGGTTCTGCCATAGAGTGGAATACCTTCTCCTATCGGCGAAATGTTCTCTGCCGCACAGCGGACTGGGTGAAGAACATTTTCATCCGTTCGTCACTGTCTACGAGTGCCGTAGCACCGACTTTGTCTTGCTGAACGCGTTCGGAGCTGCGTGGAAGCCTGCATGCCGTTACCGTTCGCATTGAGTTGTGCTGTTAGGTGGTATTGCATTGCGTGGTTGAACGGGATGCCGCAGTTCCGTCGCTCTGCAAAACGACCAAACAACATCACTCGTACCATCGACACCATCGGCGGCAGCAGAACTATCTCTGTCACGTTTTTTCCTTCGACTTTCCCCTTAGCCCGAAGGTTCCTCTTGGTCGTCCTCTTCAGTTCAGAGGTAACGCGCCCGGGCGGGTTTTGTCGGTTAGCTCCATTGGCCGCGCCGTTCGTCTTTCGCTCTGTCGAGCCTCCAGCGGCTTTTCCACTGCTTTCGTCTGAATCGAAATCGAGTTTCATCTCACATAGATAGATAAAGGGGCACATCCCGCACACGACACACCCCACACAAACTCATCTCGGCACAAATACCCACAGATGGACGGATGGACAGATACTGCGGATGTGTCTACGCGGCAGACACACAGCTGAACGTGAGGGGGAACGCTGCCGGTGCTTTTGCCTACCGCTTCCACCACAGCAGAAGTAAGGGCGGCAGCGGCGGCGGCAGCAGCTGACGACATCACGGCTTCCCTAAGAAACATCACATCACGACAGAAACGAGGAGAAGAAGAAGAAGATGGACGGGATTGAAGGGAATCTGGCTACCAAAAAAATCGGCTGTCGCCAAGCCCCGTTGTCGGCGTTTCATCGGTCGACAGGAGCAGGTTGGCTAGCAGACACCCTAGTGCACCCGTTTGTTCAGCGGAAGACGAACGTTGGCCGAACGAACGAACGAACCTGCGTCGCACGACAGATCGATGGGTAGAGCCCTCGTCCGATTCAATTGGGACACTGTGATGAGTGACAGGACAGCGCCGGAGGGTATTTTTACCCTGGCAATCAAACGCAAAGACACCATCCGGAGTCAGTCTGCCTTCAGTTCAACGTCGCGATTTTAGGTGGCTCCTCCTCGTCATCGTCTTCCACCTCCTCCGTCAGCTCAAAACCTCTCCTGTAGTGGCTGGAAGCCATAGCAGCAGTCAAAGCAGCAGCAGCAGCAGCAGCGACGTCGGTGACCACTATAGCCTTAACCGTGCTGTACGATATGCCACCCATTCTCGTTCCATGTGAGACTCACCGAGTCAGCAGCCAAAAGTGCAGCCAAGTTGCTCGGCCGGACGAACCCTTGGCCCTCGTTGTCCCTTGCCTCGTTGCTGCCCTCATTGCCCTTCATTCTAGAATAACGAAGGACCGTTTGTCTTGCCTCTCCCTGCCGACCTGCCTATCCGCCTGCCGACGGAGTGCATGTATTCGCCGACACCGACAGTCGCCGTGTGAGTGTTTCCATCCTCACACAAACGAGTCTTCCCAGAGTCTTCACGTGCGGCTATTTGCCTGTTTCGTCTTCGCCGTTGTCCTGGGAGAGTGACACGAGCGCAACACGAGGACCAGGACACGGGTGTGGTTCTATCTCTATGTTTTTCCCCCTCACTTCGTATTTCGTTATGTTCTTCTGCCTTCCTGTGCTGGGATCAGGGCGAGCGAGCTAGCGAGCGGGCCAGCAAGCAAGCAGGCAGGCGGACGCAAATCGTTGTTCCTACTAAACTGCCAACGACTTGTCTACGGCCGGGACAGCAGGGCCAGAGGAGCCTGTGCCCTGGCTCAGGATAGTGCCCGTACGCCGGGTCCCCTCGGACGCTCGAGAGTGGGTCGCGGGTCGGTCGCCCTTTGGCCCGCGGGTTAGTGTTCTCTAGCGTGCACGACTGCCGACGTCTCCTAATAGCGAGCACACGACATGTCTCTGGTTGTTCCCTTACAGCAGTCGGCGGGACTGGCATTATGCGACCGGCAGTGCCAGCAGCAGAGGAACATTGAATTACTCGAAGGGAAACCAAGCTTGGTGGGGACCCAACATTTGCAAGACGTGCAATTCGAGTTCCGACATAGCCGTTCTTGCTGTTGTTGCTGTTGCTGTTGTTGTCGGCGGCGTTGCCCTTCGCTGTCGCAGCTGCTGGCTTCTTTGTTGGCACCACCGCCACCATCGTCGATTTTGGCCGGGAGAGGCGTACTGAGCCAGTGCCGTTTTTCCTCCTCTGCTCCGTAATGTCGTCCATGGGCACTGCCATTCAGGGTGTGTTTGCACCCTCATCATCTCTTGCAGAAGTAGAGAGTGAGAGTGAGAGGGGGGGGTTTGGGGGTCTCGATGAGAGGGCAGAAAGTGCGTCGTATCAAAATCGTATTTTTGAAGAGATTCGACTATCGGGGGCTGCTGAGAGCGCGCTACAACAGAAGGGGCAATAGCTGAAGAGCCAAGTACGTATAAAAGCGCTACAGAGTACTTAGTCGATGTTTCGGAAAAACAAAATGTTCATTTGCGTTTAGTTCGCCAGCACCAGTTCCGAAGATCGTTTAGACAGTTCGACAACTTGAAGATTTTACATCATATTATAGCATTACATGTATATGTATTATACGCGGACAGTAACAACAACTGCATTGAGAGCTACAACGTCCCTTATTGGCAGGGGACGGGACGGGCCACTGGACATGAACGCTCGTATTTCGGACAACGATTCGGATAGAAGACAAAGCTAGCGGAGGAACGAATAGCGATTGATCCCCTGAATACAGGCTGACCGTGTACGGTCTGCCTTCACCGGGTGACAACTGAGCGAAATTGGGGAGAGTGCCAGGTCAAAGTGGTGTGTGATTGACAACGTGACAGGCGCACATAGAAACCCTGGGTGGAAGAGAGGAACAGATAGGATTGACAGTCGATAGAGAATCTGCCAATGAGATGACTCGCAGGAGAACTCACAGGGTGAACACACAACATCGTCCCGCATAACGTATATAACATATAGGTTAGCAGGTTGATACTGGACGGAAAATACGTACCTGCCTAACATAATAGACCTCGAAATATGAATCGTTTGTTACCCTCTACACGTCCGCCTTCTATAACTCGTCACTTCCGCTGTTGCCGACAACACAATGTTCTTCGGATAAGTTAATTGATTGGTTGATGCAAGAGTCAACAGGGTATGGGCTGTATATGGACAATGAAAGTTGTGCGCGTTGGCGACCAGCGAAAGGCGTATCAAGTGAATCCATCGACGAATTTCATTTGAAATAGCGCGCCTGTTAAACAACGCTGGCATTGTTTTTCTTCAGCTGCAAGAGAGAAGTTTACCAGCAGAGCGTTCCGGCAGAGGGCCGGCGAGGGCCAGGCGAAGCCGTCACTGCCATTTCTCCGGAGATCACTACAACTACTGCAGTATTCCAGCCACTAGCCATGAAAGCGCCGCACCACAGAGTACCGATCGCAGAGGCAGTCCGCAGCATCCCCTGGAGCAAGGTCTGTCTCTCTCTCTCTCTCTCGGTCTGTGTGTGAGTATGTGCCGTTTGCCGCCGAAGCCAAAGTCGCCGCCGCCGCGGCCGCCATCACCATCACGGCGCGATCGCGTCGGAGCTGGGCAACCGACCACAGCGCGTCTACTACGCCATCACTTGACATAAAAACGAACGCGTCCCTGCCGCTCTCTCCCTTACTGTCTTGCCATCATGGCACCGCCACCGTCGATGTTTCGAGTTGTTCTAGTATCGCCGCCGCCGCCGACCGCCGCCGCCTCCGTTGACGCGGCCGCGTGCTGCTGGAGTTGACTGCTTGGCCCGCTATTGCTTCTACTGCTGCTGCGGCGGCTCTAGCAGCCTCTGCCATTTGGTTCTGCAGCGGTAGCAGTGGAAGGGAGGGTAGACTGGAGCTGGGTCTGAGCGGGGCCGCGTAGGGAAGTGGTGGCTGAGGGTAATCGCTTGCTCTTCTCGCCGCTTACACTCGATGGTTCTCTGGCAGCCGGAAGAGAGGCAGGCGATCCATGCGAGATCCATGAAGCATGAGAAGGGGCGGGTTGGCAGGCAGCAGTCGAGCAAGCAAGCAAGCAGCCAGCGTTCGTGGGAGCGAACGGCGCTGAGCGTTTGGGGTCTGGAGGGGGGGGTGCAGATCATGACCTCCTCTCCTCCCATCCAACCTCGTTCACTGCATCTCTCGTTTGCCTCTTCTTGTGAAAGCGCAGGGTCCAGCAGCAGAAGCCGTCGGCCGGCGGGCCGGCCAGTCCGGGCCGGGCGGGTTCTGCATGCCACCCCTTGCCCCACGCGCACCGCAGTTCTCCTTCTATACTGCAGCAGATCTCCCCAACGCGAACCGACTCGTGCCCCCGTTCGTTGAGCTGGGCCCGCCCCTTTTTGGGCACACACAGGGTTACCCAAAGCGGGCCCAGCGGCCGCTGCGGCGATGGTGAACGGCCTGCCAGCCAAAGCAGGCCTAGCTAGCCAAGCCTCGGCAAGAGCGGAAGACTGCTTCTGCTGTTACTGCCGGTGGATAGAAGAGCCGATGTTTGCTTTTTATGGGCCCCAAACGGACCACCCAACCCCCCCCCCCCCCGCTAGCCAGCAACGTTCAAGTGGGCCACGAGCCAACAAATGTCAGTTCTCCGGAGAGCCCTTCCCGCTATAGCCATTCTCATTTCGAGACGATGAGATGGGATACAATACGATGAGCAGCAGCAGCCACCACTGACGCTGCTGCCGCCGCCGCCGCCCTCACAGACTCTTTCTTCTTCGCCTTAGCCGGAACCTACGCACATCGTAGTCAGGAAAGTTAGGAAAGTTCGGTCGACCGACTTGATCCAACTCTCCAGGCCCTTGCGACTCGTCGGTCCCGCTCCTAGACCCGGCTCGGGACTACGGATGACCGTGGTAGTGATGCTCCTGCCGCTGGACTGGGCGCGAGAGGGCTCTGATCAAGATCGAGGAAGGTTTACCTCGTGCCTCGTGGATTAGTCCCTGGCACATCGGCATCGTCATCTTCGGCAAGCTAGACGAAGTGTGGGTGCTTCTGCCAGTTTGCACAGGTTCACAGGATCGACAAGCGACGAAGCACAACGGAAGAGAACGATGGGGAGAAACCCACGAACGTGCAGCATGCACGGCCAATACCTCAAGCTTCAGCTGGCTCGGTGTTGTTGTTGTTGCTGCTGCTGCTGTCGTCGATTGGCGCGATGACTCATTGATTAAGTGATTATGCGACATCGTACGCCACGCCAACGTGATAGATCACACATGATAGATCGTGCCCCCATCGCTTATAGTATATATGTATATATATAAGCCACATAACGTATGCGTGCTTCAACAGTGCGACGGCTACCATGGTAGTAGACTGGTAGATTCTAAAGCACTTCAATTATAAAGTGTCTCGTCGTTGCGCCGTTGGGAATTCTTTGCGGTGTTCTTAGCTTTTCACACCATCATAACGATACTGGGTGAACCAGTGGGAGGGTTTGAATCCTGACGTTGGGTGTTCATTTACTGAATTGTTGCAGCCGATAGTAGCTATCGGGCCTTCTTATCTCCTAGCAGCTGTGAATTTCGATTTAGATTACAACAACAGAAAGTGACCTCTTTATATATATATATGTATTTCTTATTAGTCAACATTTTCTTCGCTAATTCTTCAACGGTTTTCTATTCATTCCTCTATGATCTGTTAGTACAATACGATTGTAATTATCCGTGGTGTATCATATCATAATATACTGTATGACATCCTACTCTCTACGCTTCGCGTTTTTGCTGCCAGTCGCCGTCTAGCCGTCATTGGCATAAGTTCGTTGCCGCTGCACTAGCACCATCACACAGACACCTTGTAGACGGCGTTACGTCCCTAGCATGCGTTGGCATTGGAACCCAGAGTGCTGCTGCGGCCATCATTAGCGAAGCTGATTGGCACTGCAGCCACTGGAGTCGTCGCCGCCGCCCGTGCTACCGGTGATTCTACCGGCTCGGCTCACGAGGGGCACCGGTTGCCGATTCGCCCGCTTGCTGAACTACGCGCTACCGAGAGAGCAGCTGCGCCAGGGGACTGACTATCAGCAGAAGATGGAAGGGGACTGTTACTGCTGCTGCTGCTGCTGCAACCGCCGACGCCAAGAAGAACAAGATAGAGCCGACGAATGAAGAGTAGGAAATAGCTTTAGACGTGCTGGTCGGTCTCGGGAGTCGACGTGCTCGGCCTTCGAGTTGGACCTCTCCCTTCCACTCCATTCGTTACTATTCGCCAATGGCAGCTACGGTTTCGGTACAAGCAGTACTACCAGTAGTAGTAGCCGTAGTCCAGGCCCCAGCCCTCAAGTCTGCAATGGCACATTATTATCGCCGCCGGGCAGCCGACCTGACTCTCGAAATACCACCCCACTGCTTGTCGGAACGAGCCTACGAAGGTGGGAGGGCGAAGCCTTGAGTTAGATAAACGGGCTGAATTAATACACACCACCAGAGTAGTTGTGTTGTTAGCGAATTTGCAACAGAATAATGGAGAGAGTGTTGGTGAATAAAAGGAGACCCTGATCCCTGGCCCGTCCGCCCGCGACGCCGACCAGAGACTGATAACTCCCGTCACCGCGAAGTAGCGGGCCGCTGCTGAAATTCACAGAATTAGACTACACACCGCGGTGGTTGTCGTATAATAATCGTATATACCAGTAACTCGTCATAAATAGAACCGCTCAAGGCCGCGCGTGGGAGCGTGGCGAAGCAACGTGATAGCGTATGATAAGGGGAGCTTACTAGGGCCCGACAAGTGTCCGCCGTCGTACGCTGGCCTCGTGTCTGTGCGAGATAAGTGAAATGGCTGAGTCTCGCTTCGCCCTTTGGCAGTATTACGCACAGCTTGTGACTGATGGCAGTGCGCTAATGAGAGGCCCGAATTGCGTACAACTATGATACGATTGTGGACAAGGGAGCATCTCATTGGGGGAATACGAGGTGCAGTTCATGCCAATAAAGAGTTATGACTAAACAGCCCTCCTCTGATTGGTTACTGATATGATAGAAATGTATAATATAACACGTAACGTACGGCTTACGTGTTGATTTAGCACGCTGCGAGCGAAAACACTGCCGTCTTGATAGAGTGCTCTATGGAGCTGTGGTCAACAACGTTGAACTCAGCGTTACAAAAAGTGAGAAGTACGCTGAACCATAGGGAAAGTGTTCTAAACTATTTTAAAAAGTAGTGGACCGCCATAGTTCTCACTATTTACATAAAGCCTGCGGTCCTACCGAACTTTAAAGTGGTAAGAAGCGGTGGGGGACGTCTGAAAATGCAGTAGTAGAACGATGGTAGAGGGTGATGAACAGCTCAGGCTCTTACAAAGCTTCAGAACTGAACACGAACAACCGCAATAAGCCAAATATCTATGGCTATCCTTATTTATATATATATATATATATACTATATGAATATACGTCCGTATATATGTATATATATGTGTGTGTGTGTGCGCTGCTTGCGACAGCAAACGCACGGCCGTTTGCTGAGAAAAGGTCGTTCACGAGTTCTCCTTTTACTCTTCGTGCCTTCGTTGAGCGCAGTCGTACCGAAGGCAGGGCCGCCTCGCCTAGCCCTCAGCAAGCTAAAGGCTCGACCGCGCGAAGCGAACAGAGAGAAATGCTAGCCCATTTGCAAACCGTTTCACTAAACTCGAGTGGTGGTGATGGTGGTGTTGGTGCTGCTGCTGGCGGCGGCTACAACTCTGCTTCACGAACGAAGGTAGAAAGAGAGCGTTTCCTCCCGCTGGTCCACAGCTAGCGTCGAGTACCACGAGACACATGACCCTGCATGGAGGGCTTACCGGCAGGGAAATCATCAGAGGGCTCATTCGAGGAGGGACCAACCAACCAAACACCCACCCACCCACCCATCTCCGAGCAGTAGCTGGCCAGCCAAGGCAGGCGCTCCGCTCCACGCTGCGCGAAGTGCATGCTCGGGAGAACGGCATTTTGCACGCCATCACTGAACAAGCGCAGCCGCGGTCCGGCGGCGGAGGCGGCAGCCGCAATGGTAGTGGGGATGATGGCAGAAACAGCAGCAGCGACGCGGCAGCACCCTGAACCGTTGTTTCTTTTATGTATAGCTTCTACCAGCTTGAACTACATTCACCTCAGCAGCAGCAGCAGCTGTACTTGCAGGAGCAGCAGCAGGAGCAGCAGGAGCAGCAGTAGCGAGGTCGGCAGCAGGAGCACCTGCCGCGTCGATTACGAGCCCGTTAGGCAGCCGACGGCCTTCCTGCTTCGGCCCATGTGTGGCCGCCTCGGACGTTAGCCGTGATGTCTGTATTGAATGTTGACTCTGTCGCTCACGTGCGCCTCTGCGGATGGATATCTTGCCTTCGTGACCGCATAATGACTCGGCGAACGGACAAGACCCCACACGCGTTGTCTTCGCTTCCAGGTGAGCCTTCTGCCTAGCCATAGTGTGAGCTGGCGGGCGTTGGACATGACTCATCTTGTCGACGATACAAATGTATGAATGAGGCCAATGCCGCAACAAGGGCATACGCTATGATTATTGTCGTTGCTGCTGCTGCTGCTGCTGCTATTGTTGTGCGAATTAACCTATAGAATTGCTATTATGCAATGATAGCCCTGCGCGCTCGCGCAGAACGCAGCGCGCACGCGAAATACAACGAAGTGCGAAGTTGACATAGATTTTGAATAGTTGCGTCGCAGGTTTTCACCAACACACCCCGATCAACCACCCTGCACCGATGCGAGGCGAATGTATGGACTCAATTACAACCCAATGTTTGTATAGCGGTTGCTGCCGTTGTCAATACAATAGTGTGTATTTGCCATACTGGCCAGTGAACAATACAGTATCGTTTGTTACAACTTGCGCGATTTTTAGAAATTAGGCGAAATGGTGCTGTCCTTCCCGGGTGGGGCCGTAGGTATACACGTTAAGGTACGCGTTCATATACGAGTTCTATAAGTCACCCGGTTGTTTACCGGGTCAACGTGACTGAACGATATCCGGGTTGGTACTTCGACACTCTGCCAAATCACTCCGTAGATGACAAGCTGGTCGAGACTGGTAGATACATATAGGATCCGCTTGAGCGTTACCGTTGGTTGGTGTCGGTTCGCATTTGTCGTTGTCGTTATATAGCAGAGGATATTGAATGCAGGTTAAAACTCTGCCGTTGTCGTCTTCCTGGAGCCAGGTCCACGATCCTCAGCCAGCGCCATCGACACCATCAGAGGGCAGCACACCTGGAATCGATAGAACGACACAAACGTTATTAATGATTGTCGCGACATATTCCTTTCTGATTGCGATTTTTACATTTATATACGTATAGTTCTACGCACTGGACACAGACTAGAAAATAGGGATATCACACGGCCAAACTGGATGCGTCTGACGACTTCAACCTGAAATGGACATTATGAATCGAATCTTGAAAGCAGAGGTAAAAGGGTGCGGCGTTATTTTGCGGCGTCTATTATGACTGTTATTATATTTGATGAGCGGAGGCAAGACACTACTGGTCACAATGAATTGATTAATAGTGTATTTAACTGATGTAAAGAAATCTTTAGTGAGCATGTTCTATATCAACTTTTGCCGTCAATAGCTACCTACACAATGGAAATGTATCGAGCCGAATCGAGCAGGTACTATTCTGTGCTGATTGTACCCTAGAATTCATCGAATTTCACTAATTTGCGCATACATTTCAATAATTCGCGTCGACGCACAACAAGGAATACCAAAAATGACCGCACCAAGTCACTTTTAAGTAAATGTTCTAAGCATTTCTCTGTGTATGTACTATGTGATGTTTCGTTGGCTATCAGCCGTATACAATTACAATATACGTAAGAGCGACGTTCGACGCAGCAACGCAGACGTCGAAGAGGAGCTTTCGAGTTTTAAGAGAGGTAATTTCACTCTCTCTCTCTCTCTCTCTCTGCCTCTCGAGGTAGATCCTCAATCTCCCATTCGCCCCGACCTCAAGTAGAGTATAGTGCTCTCAAAGCAAATGTTTAATTAAGTTCGGTGGATCGAGTCCGGTGGACTCGGCCCGAAGTAAATCGACTCTCAGCTGTACGTCTCCGTCATCCTCTACAGTGGCATCACAGCGTAATAGTTGGAGAAGGTGGATTTGAGTCATCGCTCAGGCTGAACTGGCCGTTTGCTAGTTACAGGAGCTAAATCGGCTGCATCGGATTTTCAGATATCACATTGTGTTGCAGCGGGATATCGTCGATACAACATAGTAATTAGATATGTATGTGTTCTCGTTTCAACGCTTAACGGCTATACACATTGCAGTTGATATTTTCGGCGTCGACTGTCGAATGCCTTAAAATTAGGCTGAATTAGATAAATAGGGTCACTTCGGTTCATTATCGTGATTGGACCCGGCTCGTTAATAACTGACAGCTACGATGACTTCTACGGGGGCACAGTAGCAGCTGTGATCGCAGGTATTATGATGGGCTAGCTTTCAGCTTCACATCTCATCTCCCGGGCAGCTCTTCTATTTGGGCCGTGTGTCTTCGTAATGCAAATAGGAGAATATTTGAATACGTTCAGCTCCTGCCTCGTTCATCGTGACTACCATATAAGGAAAGAACGACAGTAATTGTAAGAAAGATATAGTTTTTAAGGTTTAGTGTTCAGCTCGCTTTCCAGCTATTAGAAAAATAAAAAGAAACCTATTAGTAAAGGGTTTTTCAAAACCCCTTCTAAGTTGGCCCGTTTGACGACTCGTACAAGTACATCCCTCTAACCTCCGGGTAACCGATAGGAACCATGGGGGCAAATTTGGTCGTTCTCATTCTGGCTAATGCGTCTGTCCGCGAACGCGTATCGTTGCACATTTTGCACAGCCCTAATTCAATTTTGAGCTCTAATTGAATATGATTCTCGGAGTCGGCGGCACATTTCGACTGCAACGGGACCACTGGCTCAAATCGAGTTTCAGCCCCGTTTATACAAATCGCGGTCTTGCTATCAGTGCGAAATCATAATAATAGTGCAAACAATATCACATATAACATCTTTGCGTACGGGGAGTACATATGATTCTGCTGATGATCGAAGCAGAAACTGAAAAACTTGACGAAAAACTCCCGAGGATTGAACAGAAAAGCGCAACGTGAATCCATTTGGTGTAGATCAATTGACGTTCTTTGATTGTGTACGTATGCGTTATGGATGTCATTGAATTAGTATTGGTAACTTGGGCGGCTAACGCAAGCGAGGTTTCACCAAATCACAAGCTTGTGGCCGGGTCGTATAGAAGCGAAACCGCTGCATCAAAGAATAGCTGGTGCGGGACTATGCCTTCCCGCGGTCGGGTGGCAGATCATTAGCTGTAAATTCGGGCTCTCTCGAAGTCTAGCAGTTAGCCACTATATAGGAATCTGTTGACGCGTCATTCCACTCCCGCCGAAGTCGGATCTTCTGCTTCTTTAGTGAGCTTCGTACGCCACTCTCGGCGTGAAGCCGCACAAGCTCGACCATTGGAGGTCGCGGTTCGCGCCGTTGCCTGACGCGCGCCTGCGTTCGCGTTACAACGACGGCGGCGGCGGCGGCGGCGGCGGCGGCGACTTGGATAGTTTGGTCTCCCGTTTTCTCCGTAGGATGGCACCCGAGTCAAAGTGGCGGACCCCGGACTCCGAGCGAACTCCAGACAACTCGGGCGAACCCTGATGTAGTCTGCTTGGCCAAGTCGGGGGTTCACGAGACACCCTCAGTCCCACACACATTGCCCTTCACCGTCCCGGCCGAATGAAGAAACCGCTCTTCGCCGCGAGCCCGGACGGGTGGACCGAAGCGTTCGGGCGTTCTCAAGCGAAAACGAATTAAGTTTCGTCCTCTCGCTGGGACCGCTTTTGCGGCGGCTGCTGCTGCTGCTGCGGCTGTTGCTGGTGCCCGGCCTTCGTTCCGTGAAGGAGCTGCCTGACTGTCCTCAGAATATAATAGCGTCAGTAGTAGAATGAACGAAAAAGCAGCAATGTGATAGGGAGAAACGCAGTCGCTGGTGAGCCAACCCGTGGGCTGTGCGGCGGGGTGGAGGCAGAGGAAAAAAAAAAGAGAATTAAGCCCTAAGAACGCCACTACCAGCGGTGGCGACGGCGGATACGGCGGCTCGCAGCCACAGCCGCGAAGCGACAGACCCGACGGTGAAGAGTGTTCACTGGCCAAACTGCTGGCGCTCAGCGCCAGTGCGCGAGCTCGAGGTGGTAACGGGAGCCGTTGGTAGATCGTGGCTCCAACTCTGTCCGTTCTTCCTCAACCGACCACGCATGAGTCTGACAGAATTACGGGCACGTGTGGTGCCTTCGCGTACCACCCGAGTCGAGAGAACAAGAGAAGGGGCGGCGTGAGGAGTTCACACAAATACCTTGATGCATATATGCGCCGTATTCGGCCAATCGACACAGAGCCAGTGAAACGATAGAGAGCGAGGAGAAACGCACAATGGAGAGGACGGTCGAAGCAGACGGGAAGAATCGGTCCCAACGCGCGAGGAGACGGCTGCGGGAAGGGTAACCCAACGGTTAGCAGACTAGCGGGCCTTGTCGAGCCCGTCATAAGTGGGACTCGCACACGTCTTGAATCAGAGGCCGTTGGCTGCTGCTCCAACGGCTGATGAGGCACAAGGGCAGAATGTCGAGAGCAGTTAACTCGGCTGTGACTAAAGGAATAAGCTTGACGCTGCTCAACCGATTCATTCAACTGGCCCTATCCACACAACGTTCTGCTGCACGAATGACACCGGTAGCGTTGGACGGTTTCAATTCTTCAGTCTTCACTATGACACCACTGAATCGAGCACACTCATTTGCTTTTATTATATTTTTTATCCGTTCAGTGTATTGCTATAGACGATAGGTCTGGTTGACATTATTGCTACAACCGCTCGTGAACTACTTCTGTTCGATTCACACGGTAAAATAAAGCGAGAAATACTACACGAATGACCTATGATAATTGTCGATTTTCGAGCAGACAACGATTCCTATGTGGGAAAGAGAGCCATGAGCAGGACAGGCGAACGCAAAGATTCGACGCCATGCGCCGACTGGGGGCATGTGTCGAATAATAATAACATAATTTTGAAGCTATATTTAAACAATACAAAGCTGACCAATGCAAAGCATTTCTAGCGCCACTCGGGCAAAGCCCTATTTCATACAAGTGTGGCATTAAATGTATACCTAGAGGAAATGTACCCTCTTCTGAATCGATGGCGTTACTGCATCTAGTGTTAAGCGGCTCAAAGGCAGACAGCGCGGTAATTACTTTGCTACTTTAGCACGTCATCGAAACCTGAACTCGGCGCCTAGCAAACAAATAGTGCTAATTAGGTGGAGGGCAGTGTGTAAAGCGGACGGGAGAGCAGGCGGAACTGATTAAAATAATCAGCCGAGCTTCCTACAGAATGCTACTTTTGTTTGATTAATGATGGGCATGCACGGTAAGCCACGGAGCATCAGCTTCGGGTAGACTTGCAATTTATGAAGGATCATAAAAGTGGTTTAAGAAACCTCATGCCGATTCGTTGCTAGCTTGTCTCTGTCCGTTGTGGTACACACATTCAGTCTGCGCGGTGGCCTGGACGGCTAAGTCTCTAGCTGTAAAAAGCCGGGGACAGCAGGTTCGAATCCCGCAACATGACATAGAAGAAGAGAACTTAAGGATTGTAAAACTTGCAGTTCCTTTAATAAACCAATAAGCCTTTGCGTTTCTAAAAGGGTCGACGTCGTTGTAAATATGCCGTCCGAACAAATCAGTTTACAAAGTTCCACTAAATAATAGGTACCTGTAGGTCGGAGCTTTTGCGCGAACATAACTGTCTGCAACTGTAAATACACACGTGACGGCCGACCTATTAAAATGGTTTAATGGTGACCCAGAATCTGAAGTCTGAGAGCGATTTTTGTACGTAGATCCCTTGCATCGCCGCGTGGAAAAGGCGCTTCCTCATAGAGGTATATAAGTCAAAGACCTCTTAGCTACAGATACGTATCTATTCTCTCAGCGTTACTCATTGTCTCCGCGTAGAATAGGTTAGTCCGAAAATAAGCTTCAAGTAACAGACAGCACCATAGTCTTAATCAATCTCGAAGCTGCATCGAAGTAGTCTCGTAAACGTCGAAAAGTTTTCGAGGCTCGACCAGATGGAGAGACCCATTTCCGCGATTTCTACCTATGCCAATTAATTTCCTTTTTCCGCGTAGACCGCCTCGAGGTCTAGTGTCACCCTAGCACCCAAACAGAAATCTCGCCTTCATTAGGCCTTTGTCCGTACCGCCCTAAGTTGTAGAGAGTTAGCGCTTGGCATTTTCAAAGAGTCTCCCTACGAATGTGGACTACGACCAAAAAGTAAAGAGTGCACCCCTGAATCTCTTATCTCTAGAGATCAGTTATCTGGTACTTAAATGTTTTTTTTTCTGTTAGGTGCATTTCCCTTGTTATTTTCAAAGCTGCGTAGCCCCGCTTCTCCTCGTACACCAAGAAGGAGCGGTGCACAAGGCCGAGTTTCGTCGGTGTCCCTACATTCTCTATAGTCTTCGTTTGACGGCGCGGGTGACAGAGCAGAAAGAAATACCGAATGACCATGTGAGGGGAATCGGAATGAGACAAGTGGATTTATGTCTCTCTTGATACAGAGCCCCTGAAAAGTTGGCCCTGATCGCCTCCTCCGCTCGATTCGCAGCACTCGGGAACGCGCAAGCTCGGGTGGCCCGCACATGCCACGTCGACCCATCCTATATTACTGCTGTTGGTACGATTAGCCTATTAAAGCCAAGTTGCTTTGTGATGTGAACGAGTTATTTAGCTGGGGAGAGGCAAACAGAGACGAATTCTACGTCGGTGTTATTAGATCACGGGGGAGAGGCTTTTTTCTACAAAAAAAAAAGAAGATGCAGCACAATGGCAATCACGAACGTGACAGCCAGCACGATAGAATGAACGGCAGTTATGTTGAGCAAGTGAAGACTCATTGAAGACTGAAATAGGTTGACCCAAACCCAAGTGCTTTTGCAGAAGTGCACGGGTCTTCGACCTGTATCACTTCTAACGAACTTTTTCGATCGACTGTAAATCACAAAATAATCTACAGACATAGAAAACATACAAGTAGTACATATCTTGTAATTTTGACGGTATTGTAATGCATTGACCATACAAATTAAGAGTTCGATAATAGCTAATAAAATCTTGAACGTATTTCATGGATCGATTTGTACGAGCTCGCTTAATATGGCGGCCACCCAACGTGTACATGTCTACCATCAGCTACCATGCCTCCTCCATATCACGGAGAGGGCAAGACGAATTCTCATGGTTTACGCACAAGCATGCGGTAGCTGGACAGGTACGCCCCCAGGGCTGTCCAGAGCAACATAAGCGGGGTCTTTCGAGTATTGGTTTTTCTTCACAATGCGGATTAGCTAGGACTAGCTTCAGTGCGGTCGCCGCCACAACTGACTCTCGGATGAGTATCGGAAATGACGCTTGTGGAGGCAACGGCGGCAACGGCGGCGGCGTCATCTTGGTTGTGGTCGTTGGAGGTGGTGGCTCTGGCAGGAAGAAGGGATTTCGATTGGATCGCTTATGAATACGCCGCTGATGGCCTGCCGCCGGAATGGCTCACAGAATATCCCTCGCCCGTCGCAGGTCCCCGGGTCCCTAGAGCCGAGACGGTCCGTACGAATAACGCTAACAGGTACGGTGCATGACAAGTCGAACAGCGCAGTGCTGCAGCTGCCTGCCGCGCTACAGCGTGGAGGCGACTCTTATTCGATTTGCAATCGCTGCCATTGGCGCTGCCACCGCTGTGCACCCCCCTGTGTCCAACTTATCACCATCGTCTTACAAGCAGCACGCTGCATTATGCCTTGACCAACCACTAGTAATAGAAATTGTGTGGTCCTGTCGCAGTCGCCGTAGGTACTTGTAGTAAGTAAATCGTTGTCCCACCGACAGTCTTACGGCAGCAGGATCCGGTGGCGAAGCCCAAGCGCCACTGACTGCGCCACCCCGCTAGTGCGCTAGGTGGCCAGTAGATCGTCCAGCTGACGTTCTCCCTCGTTCTCTATCGAGCCGCCCTGCTGCGAGGCATGTTAGCTTGGAAATGCTGCTGTCACTCCGAAGGAAAATGAAATCAAATATGATAATGCCATTCGGACGTTCGGCCCGAGTGCGATAGGGCGAGACGGTGCCGGCGGGTGAGAAAGTCGCTTGAGAAGGGAACGAGAAACGAAGAATGAACCGGGGCCGCCGGCAAGAGAAGAACCTTCGATCGTCGTTCGAAGACGGCGGTCCCTTCGGGCGCTGGTGGGGGCCGACAGGGTGAGTGCAATCCCGCGCCGTGGCACGACTTACTCTCCACCACCGCGAACGAATGGCAAACATGCTGGAGTTAGCCGGCGGATGGGGGCCGGGCCGGAGGGGAGCCTTTGGCGCCACCTGGGTTTCCGTTCGGTTTTTCCTTCGGCTGCCTGACCCACCACCAAAACCTTCTTTCCTTCCTCGCTCCGCCGCTTCTGTTGCTGTTACCAACTTCTCCTTGTCTCTCCTCTTCGGCCATATTCGGCAGACTTTCCTCTCTCTCTCGGTCCTTCTGCTCTGCCGCATTGCCTTGCTTTGGCTCCCCTTCCCGTCCCATCTCCCCGCCTCCGGTGGCCGCTGCCACTGGACTCGTGGACAGCGACTCTTGGACTGTTGTACTATACGTTCCCTCATCCCCTGTCCACTTCGCTCGCTTCCGGCCTGCTTTACCCGCTGTTGCGTGGCTTCGCAAAGATGCTGTTGCTGAAACTGCTACCGGTGGTCCTGCCCTGCGCAGGCAGCGAGCTAGCTAGCATCCTTGTCCCCCTTGTTTACTAATAACATCAAGATTTGCGGGTCCCGAGGGACGGAGCGACGCGGACCTTTCCCAAGTCGCAAGTCGGCGTGCGGATCTCGCTCGCTCGCTCGCAGACAAGGCCCCTTTGCTTTCACCCACTTCTCGGCTAGGCCACGCCCCGTCCAGCCCTCAAATAAATGCACCCCCAGTTCCTCCCAACAAAAAGGCACAAGCGTCTTGTTCTTCTTCTTTGTCGTCCTTCTCCTTTTGAGCCGAGCTTCTCCGAAGCATGACCTCGCTCACTTAAGAGAGGAAAAAAAAAAGCTAAATAGTCGGATGCGCAATGTGTCTACCATTGAGCGCTGCCGGCTCTTGGCTTCATAACCTTCATAACACTGGCTCGGGCTGCCCAGCAGCCAATATCTTCATTTTGTGTATCATTTTGACCAGCAACAGCATCGCTAGTGACTCATGTATGGACTGTATCGTCGTCATCGTCACCATCGCTCTGCGTTGTGTTTCCTTGCCGTGCTAGCAATCACTTGCTCGCCAGAGCCGTCGAACTGGTCGAAGCTGCTGCTGCGCCTAATGGTTTTGCCCGCTGCACGAAATGGTTTTCGCCGCCGACGCCTCAGCAGCAGCAGCAGCTGCCTTTAGCCGATGATGCCTTTGGCCCTTCTATTACTGAGCTTAGCCCACGTTAGCGGTCCTTCCAGCCGTCATTCTGTCAGTCTGCCCACCCGTCGTTCGGATGACGGCGTCTTCACCGCCGCTAAATCGACTGCAGAGCGTAGGAACAACGCAAGTCTGTCTGTCGGCCGGCCGGTCGGCCGGGTGGCCGGCCAGCCAGCTAGACTTCGACGGGCTCAGCAGTCAGAGGGCGAGCGAGCCCCCCCAAACAGCGACCAACGAAACGACAACGAGCCGGAGGATATCGGACGTCGCCGCATAGCCCTCATGGGTCAGTTGGGCGGATCGTTTGGTGGGTCCGCCAGTCGCTAGGCCGTACGGCATTCAACATTATCGCTCTCTCTCTCTCTCTCTCTCATGTCGGCCGCCACCGCCGGCGCTGCCACCCGCTAACGCTGTACCCTGCTGCGGCCGCCCCATCTGAGAATACAGGCAGTTGTAGAGGCCTAGACACCGCCGCCCGCTCCATCGCTGGTGCTGCTTCGAGCCCTGCTTTGCTTCCCGCGGAGGCCCATCCGTTTTGCCTTTTCCATCAGTAGACTGCTCCCTGTTCCCCTCGACGGGGTCCACAGTTGGAGCGGGTTCGGGTCCATCCTTCACTTCAACAGCTCGAGGTTCCCTTTCATGGGATCGCGCTGTTGATGGCTAGCTCACTGGCTGGATGGCCATGGAGCGCCGGCGAGAACTGCGAACGCTAGCGATGTGCGGAGCGGGGGTCGTAGGGAAGGAAAAGAATGGTCGAGAGGACCATGAACAGACGCGCACACGAACGTACACATCAAGAGTGGGAGAGAGAGAGAGAGAGAGAGAGAGCGCGCGGAGGAAGCCAACAACAACGATAGCAAACGGGCCTTAGGCGAAAGAAATGGCGAAGGCCCGCGTCGGGCCAACGAATGAAGGAATGGCCGGCAGGATAAGAATCATCGGGAGATCCCGCCTCGCCCAGAGGTGGGTATAGGGTGGAGGTGCTGGAGACAGCCGCGAAAAGACGGCTGGAGACGGGAGCATGTCAGGGCAGACGGGCGATCCGGCGCGAACGCAGGGCAGCCGTTGGCCATCCAATGGAACGATAGAGCGAGAGATGAACGGTGGCGACTGCCGGTCGACTTCGCGCTCGCGGCTGTCGGTGACGTCGGAAAAACCGAAAGCAGCCATCGACGAGGAGGAAATGGTAACTGTTGAAGGATTCGGGAGCGGTAGCCCAGAGAAACAGAGCGAACGCCGAGTGTGAGGCAAACGCACAGTCTGCGAGCGCATCTACATCGAATCGGCGATGCACAGAAACGAACACTGAAGAGTTCGACAGAGAAGTCTCTTCTCATAGAGTCGTCATCTCGCGCGGGAAAAAAGCGTCTCGTCGAAGATCACTTCGTGTGTTACCGGCTAGTTGCGGAGACAGCAACGACAGCATTGCGCGTCGGCGGCATCGAACTCAACGACGTGTGTAGTGTCTGTGGGTGAAAGCGTCGGGCATGGGGCTTGGGTCGAGGATTTGGAACTGCAGGGTCTCCGGTTCGAATTGCGCAGGACTCATATAGTTGCCTGAGGTATACAAAAGTATCTTCGAACATGGCCGGAGAAACGACACCTCCAAGGCAAAGAGAAAGACGGATGCGCTAGCGGATGTGGCAGTAGCCGAGTCACGGACTTCGGATGCGTAAGCAGTTCATTAAATAATTTCCTGTGACTAAACGGTGCAAAGTTACGACAACTAGGTGCGAGTAGCATCACATTGGAGCACGCACCGTAGCTAGGCAGAGATCCACGTCGTAATGATGACTATGAATGGGATCTCTAACTCCACGTAGTTATGGGGGAGGTGTCTGTCTAATAGCCCACCTCGCCGAGGAAAGGCTTGACAACATGTGTATGTGTGTGTTTCTTTTACGGCTACTCGAAAATGGCGTCATCGCTAAACATTCATGAGAACCACTACTCGTAGTCTCTAGCATATCCAGACGTCTCGCATCCACCTTGAGTGGCCTCCCTTCACCGCCCCCAAACGTGAGAGTCACACTGAGTCTGGCGAGCCAGCGGGAAAGGTGAATCCTCATCCGGAGAAAGGGAACCAGCCAGGCAGCCAAAAGGGCCAAGTGTGGAGATCAAGGTAGGAATTCTCCGAGTCCTTCATACAGGCCGAGCCATAAGCTCACGACAGAAGCGTGTGGGGTTTAGCACATGAGGAAAGGCGACGACGACTCTAAAGCCCACCCTAGCACGGGTAGGAGTGCTAAGGGTCGGACAATTAATATTCACATAGTAATTACGAGCAAAAAGGCAAGGAAGAAGGCCAAATCGCATATAAACGAACTTCCTCCGTTTCGTTTGCCCGCTCTGAATGTTCTTCATATCATTTTCTTCATCCCCTTCCGGTATTACCTATCATGACGTGTTCTCGTCGTAATCTCGCTTCTGTTGAACAAAATCTTGTGAGAACAACTCCCCTAAACCTCGGAGAACTTCGGGTTCGAGAGAACCGGTCGCCTACGTTCGAGAGAGCGAATTCACAGAGCGAATCCCCTGCCGTGTAAGCCACTATGTGTTCGCGTATAGATGTCCCCAACATCACATTTCCACCTTTCCTTCGCACCACTTCGCAGATCTTATCATCCATGTTCGTCGTGTATGCATGATATTAAAGCTCGAGAATTAGCTAGTCGATCCTAACGACGATGATACAACAGGCAACAATAGGCCCTATTGAGCGACATCTACCAGAACGTCGACGTTGACGTATTCGGCCTATGGCCGTTCCGCACTATCCACTAGTGATTCGCACGAAACCGACATGGAAGGTATAACGTATATACGAATGACGTCCTTCGGTCTCACCTCGCCTACGAAGCTAAGGCAAATAATTGGGTGCTAATACCATATTGAGTATTCCTCCCTATTGCCTTGTCCCACGTTCTCGACGAGTCTATATTCGCACCATCACGACGTCGTTGTCTGCCTACTCCTTCTCGCCATCAACATCAGCATCACCGTCATCAACGTCCTCATTGGCGCTGCTTAACCCTTCCAACCTTAATACACTCCCTCAGTGGGCAACGTTCATCCTCTCACTGACACCATCACCCATCCCCGCCATCATCGCCGTCATCGTATCTCGCTGCTGCTGCACCGCTGGTAGCAGCCGTAGTAGTATCGCCTGCGTTTATTTCCTCTTGTGTGTGCGTCTCATGCTGGCGGCTCTTACCCATTGGCCCGCCCTGGCCCCCCTGGGGGTTGCTGCTTTTGCGACCCTCACCTCCGTTGCCCGCGGTCCCCTCGTCATTCGCTGGTAGCAACGGCGGTGCCAGCAGCAGCAGCACCGCTCGCCCGGTGCGGACCCATACCGGAAACGGAAGCACTTGGTTGCCCCATTCCGGTGGCCCCAACCTCCCATCCGGCGTTGCTTCTGCTGGAGGCGCTACGGCTGGCCCCTGCGCCTTCTTCGCCGCCGCCGCCGCCGCCTTCGCCGCAGAAGCGCACCGAACCGCTGTCGACATTCACCATTCTGGCTGGTGCCCTGGCTCGCGGCGACGGCAGCGGCGGTGGCAGCCGAGAGACGACAAGCCTTAGTAGTTAGCTTTTTTTTTTTTTGCCCTGCTGCTGCTGCTACCACCGGCCTCCGGTTCCCAGCCACTAGCCTGCTCATCGTCGCTGGCCGTTGTTGACGTTGTCGACCCGAACTGCTTCTCTTTCTCCTCGTGCTACACCCACGATGTACCCAGGAGCGGAGACGCGAGGAGCCATCCGACGACCGGACAACGGCAGGAGCAGAGGCGGCGGTGGTGGTGATGGTGGTAGCAGCAGCGGCGTTTGCGGCAGCGACGGCGGCGGTGACGACAACAGCGACGAAAGTGCCACAGCTATGACCAGCTACTACCGCTGTTGTGTTTATAGATCGTAGAATGTACGTACCTACACATATATGTGTACATACAGCGGGACGGAGTGGCGCAGTAGGCGCACAGGAGAGAGCGCAGAGAGCCACCAGCCCGATGCACGATGCAGGGTAATGTTTAAAGGTTGCCGCGACATTGTGGAGGATGCAGTGGGGCCGAGGTGGGACCTCCTGGAGGGGGAGGGGGAGGTCACAAAATACAAGTTGCTGTTGCTGGTGCTGCCTCTGCCGTTGCCGCTGTTGTGGTTGTTGTTATTGTTCGGAAGCGTCGAGAGCTCGCGCCAGCACACTCACATGGGGATGGACGCACGAGCGGACCCAGCAGATAAACGATGAGCTAGAACAGAGCAACGCATCTTGCTTATTCTCCCTCCGCTCTCTATTTACCTATTGGAGTTATCTACTACGGGCAATTTATCAGCGAAATGAAATATAACACATGTCTTGTACATGGCGCGCATGGACAGACAGGGACTGCTGGATGAAATCTACGTAGCCGGCAGACGGTCCATTCAAACAGAGCTGTGATCTCGGTTGAGACAAAGGAAACGTACGATTGGACGATGCCGGGGGTCGGGACGGAGAGATGGGGTAAAGACTGTCGTGGACGCCCGCTGCGTGAGCTCTCGGCGTAGCCTCGTCACGCGCTCAACACGCGACACTCCCTGTGCGACGCGGCGTAGTGGGACGCGATAACTCTCGAAGGCGGGCCGACTGCACAGCGCTGGACCGTGCTGAGGAGCCAAGGTGTAATTTTGATGCCGCTCCAGATGATGGATGAAGTGATGGCTTTATTAAAGTAACAGGCGAAATGAGGATGTGTTCAGAGATAAAGAAGGGCAGGGCCACCTAGTCGCTAACGTAGTGTTACCTCGGCTCGGTTCCCTTCGAGCCAGCAGCCTCTTGTGCGATACCATTCTAGGCTTAGTCGTTTCGCCCGGTCTGTTCGCAATATGCCATTACGCCGGATGGCTGCTAGCTACTACCGGGGCAGATGGGTGGGAGGGTTTTGAAGAGCATCTTCCATCAGCGCAGCAAAGTTTGGGCTTACTGGTTCCGCTGGCTTCGTTACACACGGTGTAGCGGAGGCACGGCCCAATACTGCAGTGTAAGACCCCCGGGCAGCCCCGGCAACCTCTCGGTTGGGTTACACTTTCTCTGCGCCTCTTCATTGGCAACTTTTCCCGTTTGAAATTAACGCCCCTTGTGCATAGCGCCGCCAGACGGCTGCTGACACTGAAAATGGCCTACCACAGTGTCTACCACCCCTTGTCAATACACGCGCATGTTAACCCACTCTTAGCGCTGCACATGCTTCTGCTGGTGCTTTTGGTTCTACAACGTGGAAGCTTCAGCGGACCCCGGAACTGTCTTGGATCCTATCTCGTTCAATCTAATTGGTCTATGGGACGAGCATGCTTCGACGCATGCGAGCAAGCGTGGTGTAATTGTGATCACTGTCGAATAAACGCCTGTATGGTAACTCACGTCATGCTGGTGAAATGCCTACCATTACTGTAGGATTGATGTAGACTAACACTTCACAAGTAGAGAGCCGAAATCACAATCGTTAATACGTGAAAAGTCCTTTGTGTCCCACGTTAGGACAGCAACATACAATACGTACATATTATGTAGCTGGCATCAGCTATATCGTATACATGTAGTACATGTATGTATATATAGTCTTAGAGGGGTTCTGAACAGCCCATCTCAGCCATTTCTCCGTCCCCGCTAGGGATGACTAATTACAGGGATTCTGACTGAATAATAGTTGTTGCTCTTACCGCCGCATGTTACCTACCACATCTGTCCTGTCCATCTGTCCATTCCAACTGTCTGTCAGTGTGAGAGCAGCCGACAGTCGGATCAACCTATGACAGTATCGGTGTCCCGGTTACCGAGCCCGCAGCCGCACCAGCTATAACACAACACACCCGGCGCAACCCAGCCCAACGCGTCGCCCGTCCTGTTTCAGACATCGTGTAGCTCCGAGTCTCGGAGCGATAGCGGAAGTTCCTTGTTTCTCGCTCCAGCCTCAGCTTGTGATTGTCAGTGATATGTGCACGGCCGCCTCCAGCAGTGCCGTTGGCGCCGGTGGCGTGCCCCGCCCCGCCCTGGTTGAGTCCGGCTCCGAGCAGCTAGCAGGGCCTGTTGTCCTCATCCGGTACCGCAACGAAATCCCTCATGTTGGAGTCGTTTCGTCTCAATCTCATCCCATGTACATCTTTTCCTTGCACTACGTCCGCCCCTAGCCGCGGTCGGCTGTCGGGGCGCTACAGGCCCCACATCATTCCATGGGTCCTGTGGCCTGCAGGCGGCCTGTTTAGCGGGCATGTGTCCGTCGGGCCGTGAGACGAGGCCATTCGTACTCATACTCGCATGAGTGTGGCCGACAATGATTGGGATGGCCATAGCATCATCAGCTCGCGTCACCTCGAGAACAAAGCCTCCGCTTTGCACACTGCTGAGGAGCATTGCAAGCGGCAGTGTCACAGGCAGTGAGCAGTTCTGCAATACAACAATAGCACGCTTCTGCAATACGTATGGTATAACGCATATGTAGCCGTCTAGCCACAGCAGACGGGATGCGTACATGTGCCAATGCAGCGCCTAGCTCAGTTAGTGTACGTCACGACAACAAGTGGTGGTGGTGGTGGTGGAAAATTCTCGTGACGCCTCTGCCGGAGTGAATCGGGGTGTTCACATCAGCGTCCTCCATGTCGAGGTCCACGACCGAGGCAGAGCAATAGTTCGCACTCAGTTGCACCTGCTGTCAAACGCGATAAACGCCACTGGTACATGTGGACGCAATCTGTCTGGTGTAAGAAGTCAGCTGACGGAGACCAACCCGAATCAGTACAGCTATCTCAGTAAGAATTATGTGATACTTAGTTCGGTTTCAAATGATGCACTCGATACTACCACAAGTATTGCTAGTGACCAGCGACACGTGGAGGGATTCCTTCAACCGTGCGTTAATGCCTATATTTAATGAGCTGAAATCAAGTAATAATTAAAGTTGCATATTGCAGGTATCTTTACCGATGTTTGTTTTTAATATAAATATATCTACATATATGCATTTGTCAAGGACAACGATTTTCGACAGCCTCCTATTTCAGACGCCGAATCCCATGCTCTGCTCGTCGAAGGTCTACAAATCTATCTAGGTATTTTATAATACAATGATTTTCCCAACGACAAAACTGAGGAAACACTCAGTCTGTCTTCCAACGAGTACCCTCACCTCACGCCACAGCTTCGATCTACGCAGGGCACGGTCCCTGTTACTCTGCTAACATACCGACGAGCACACACGTTAGCGACATATACACACACACACACGCTCCCACGCGAGGCTTCGTTATCTCAATAAATAAACCTTACCAAACCACCAGCATGGCAGAAGCCACCGTCCGCACCTCGGCCACCGCCGGCGGACGCCGAGCATAGTAATCAAACGACTATAATACATTGCTCCCCCGCACCTTATACTACCATCATGAGCGGCAACGATCGTGGATCGCGCACCGCTCCGTTTGCAACGGCGACAGCGGCAGGAGCAGCAGCTCGGTGGTGAGCCACTGTTCACTGTTTTTATTTCATAAGGTGGAGCGGCGGTTAAGGGATTCCGGATCCCGCGCGGGAATGAGGCAACTTATATTTGCCACTGGCTGCAGCTGGGGTGCTGACGTACGCTTCGAAGGGAAGGGAGCCGCGTGAGAGAGTAAGGTGCGTGTACCCAATAAACATACGCCTCGCTTATACGACAGCACCCACGGTGGACCCACGGTGCACATTTACCCAATGAGTGATAACACAGACTGCTCCGGCTTGCCAGTCCTGTTGATGGTAGTGGCCGTGGCTGTGTTCGTGGTGGCGGTGGCGGTGGTGGTGGTCGGTGTTCAGCATCGTTTACGTCGTTCCGTTGTCCGGGCCCCGGGACAACGGAACCGGCGATCGTTTTCTCCTCGTGGCGTTTTGCGTTTGGCTTGCACAGAAGCCATTATACGCGTTGCCATGCAGATTATACTGTAGTATAGTACATGTGGGTGGGTCTGTGTCTAACAGGGGAATAGCGTCTGGGAGACGCTCTGGCGTACGCGTTGTGCTTGAGTCCACTTCGGGGGATCCGCTCGGATTCACGAGACCTGAAGCAGCGATGCTGCGACCGCCGGCGACGATTTGCAGAGAGACAGGCCATTGTTCTGGTGCGCGTACTCTGTATGAGTAGGTAAGTTTGCCAAGCGGGGTCTGCAGTGCTCACTCATGTGTATGTTTGTCTATGTATATATATATATATATATATATATATATATACACATCTACGGTGAGCTGGCTGGCTTTGTATATCAGCGTCTCTCGGTCCACGTGACGCTGGTACGGCAGGCTTCTCAGCAGCCTTCAACGGTGGTCGTTCTACGGCATAGTCCAGGCACACGGCATCGAGGCTGAGCGCGAGGCAGTCGAACGCACTCGTTCTCCTCTCGTCGATCTCTCCGTCCCGTTCGTTTCGGAGCGACGGTCCGACCAACTATTCGACTTCAGCGAAGTGGGCATCATTTCGAATTCATGGCCATTTAACAATCCCATGAAATTTGAACACCCTCGAGAATTGAGACGCGTACGTATGGTTGGCGGGGAGGGCGCTCGCTGTTGCCGAGCTAGCGGGAAAGCAAACGAATGCTGACAGCGCTCGTATGAAGGCTTTACCCGGAGCTGGAACCCGGAGAGCTCAGCCTGAACACGAACGTTGGAATTTTCCCGCTTGTCCCTCCCGTGCCACTGGGGGAATGAGGCGGCGGCTGCTGCTCGTCTGGGCAGACTTTCGCCCCGAGAGTGCGAACAACCAGCCCTCAGCTCTCTCGATTCAACGACGAACGACGAGTCTGTGAAGACGCTCGCTCAGGACTGCTGCCTCACTGAGCAGTCGCTGGCTTTGCTGGGACCCTGCTGTTTCCGGTTCAGCGAGGGACGATGCGTTCTTTTTGACGCCTAACATCCCTGAACGGCGTATAAAAGCAGAAGCCAGCACAACCTGAAGGGTGAACGCGATGCGTTTCTCCGACAATTACAACTGGTGGTGCTGTTGCTGAGGAGCATATGCTATGCAGAACTTTTGTTTAACGCTGCCAAAGAAGTTGCTCTCGAAATATTTCTTACGGGCCTATTGTTACGCGGAGGCACTTTCGTATCTGGATATGGATCTTTCAGAGTTGTTCTGGTACTCATTTGATTACAAGTGTCATGCCCTGCGAAATACGTGAGAGCAGCCTTTTGGGAATGACGCGTTGTAAGCCATCGATCTGTAAACCACGAACGAATCCGTAGCCATGCGGCTGGCGCAATTTCGTCCATTTCGCAGAATTGCATGGTTCGACGCTCGAAAATGAACACGCCCTTCTTGCAGATGTGTCACCATCGAGAAGTTCCACGTAACGACATAGAAAACAAAAAAGCAACGGCAATGTTGTGCCGTTCTACGAGAAAAGATGATTTTTTTCGCTCTGCCGTAAGTGTTTAACGGAAAGCAAAAGGAAGCTTGTATAAATATGCCCTCATCAACCCCGTGGGGTCCTTTGAGATAAAGTGGCTCTCCTACATGGTACAGCTGCATCCTATATAACAGAGCGGGCTAGCTGTCAGGAGCGCCGCCGGGGAAGAAGCCGGCCGCAAGTGGGCAATAATAGCAGGACTCAGCCGGTGGAAGGCCAAATTAATACAACTTCATACAGCTACCGGGGTCCAGAGCCCCTGTCCGACCCGAGGGTGGAGACAAACCTAACTCCATTTGCTTTGCTGGACGCTGCCTCTGTTTCCGCGAGAAAAATGTGAGCGTTCACCCGGTCACTGCAGTCCAGTCAATGGTGGTAGCAGCAGCAGCCCACTTCGTGTACTCTACTCGTGGTCACCGCCGCCGCCACCACCGTGGTATTGCCAAATCAAATTGCGCCCTCCACAGCAGCAACCTCCGTCGCGGGCCCGTACCTCGCACATCTCACACGGCTTTGCCCATCGACCATGTGGCCGCGATACTTCGTGCACCCTGCAGCCCTATAGAAGTCGTGGCTCGTGGTTGGTAGCTTCTTCAAAGGCATCGCCGCTGGGTCAGCGTGTCCTGCATCCAGTAGTTGTGTCTGTGTCCTCCGGACGTCCCCTGACCCAATACCGCCCGCTGGCGGGCCGTCCAGCCACTCAGACCGACGTGGTGTTAGGGTCTGCGTCGCCTGCAACAACTGCCCACTATGCTATTATACATATATACACGTGAGCATGTCCGTTGCCCGAGTCATTTCCCAGGTCGGTTGCCCAATGAGAAGTCTGCGAGCGTCTCTCGCTCTTCCTCTCCTCCGATTCCTATATATCCCCTCAAACCCTACTCCCTATCCGTACTCGTACACACAATATACACCTCCCTTTATTCCAGCATCCGCGGCGGACGATGGGCCACATCGCTCTTCAGTTCGGCCGCATCTCCAGTGGCACACGCAAAGCACAGCCTGCCCGGCCATTGGAGTCGCCATCCGATCTCATCTGGCCGGTTCGTTTGTTCGTTGGATGGCCCTATTTCCTTATTTGTGTGTGCCGCCCGTCTATATATATATATATATATATATATATATATATGCCTTATGTTGCAGAATGGGGGGGCAGGTTCTACCCGGCCAACCTACAACGACCACGATAACAGCGACTACGCGTTATTCCGACTACGACCGGTAGGAGATGGACACACCATCGCGGAAGTATGGACCGAATCGTTGCGGGCATGCCGACTCCTGCTTGCCGGCTGCTTCGTAACCGTTCCAGCACCGCCATCAGGAGCGCGGCACAGAGGGTAGCCATGCGCTGTACGCTGCCGCTCGTAGTGGCACTGCTGGCTGGCCACTGCCACTGAATAGATAGGGCCACTGTACCGATGGGCGATGCCAGGCCCCGTGGCCCACCATGGGCGGTGCACGCCTCTCCTGCAGCATCTGCGACTGTGCAGCCGCCGCCGCCGCCGCCCTCTCTCATGCTACTGCCACTACCACTACTACTAATAACCTAATTACAACAGCATTTAGCAATCAAGCAAGTAAGTAAACGGCGTGCTGAACGCGCACAATACGAACTTACAGTGTGCAGAAGTCCCAGCCCTCGGCAGCGGTGGCGGCACGGGGTAGTGGCCTCGACTGGTGCACTCCTCACCAGCGGCACAGCCTGTGACCGTTCGGGGTACACAGCAGATACACGAACAGGCGGAGGACATGAGAGAGACAGAGAGAGAAGGATTGAGAAAAATAAGCAAACACAGGCGCGCGTCCAGCGAGATAGCAGTGACATGTACACATTGGTCGTTGCTTCTACGGCAGCGGCGGTTGTGTCGTGTGATGAACAGCATTTGCTCAAGCCACAAGGGCGCTCTTGGGCCGTAGGAGCGAATTGGACGAACGTTTCAAGTTGTCCTATGGAACATTGCTACGCTATACAAAGTTTTGTGCCTACTGCTGTGAGGGATGTCCCACCTGAGCTAGTACTGCTCTTGTTATAACGTAATAATAATAATAATAAAAGAATATATAATAGATGCTCGATAGAACTCGTTGTCGTTGAATTCGACTGGCAGCCGATAACATCGGCGGTCGGAACAAAACATCGGCGATAAACGGGTGCGCCATCATGCAGCGCAGAATCCAGAGACACGAAGTGAGAACATTTCTGAGAAGCTTAACTATTAACATGGGGTGAAATTTCGCCCGCAGGCAGTGTCTGCTATCAGGTAATGACATTGGGGGGAAGAACCTGCAACCTACCATCGCACTCGCGGCGTATCGGTGATGATGAGGTTGCGCCCCATCACGCGGACGCACCCGGAGATTGTTAGCAGTGCGAATATGTATCATCATATATGTATGGTTCGGAGCGAGCGACTTCTGCAGGTCTGCGTGACGCCACCGTTTTTCAGATACACAGCGTCCTGCTCTCCGGCGCGGCTTTTCCTCGCTATTATCGGCCAGCGTGGCATGCCAGGCGTAACGTGCCCTCATCTTCAATAGACACGCACGCACTCTCAAGGCTGTAGCAGGCAAGGATGGGTGAAGTGCGGGTGCGGGGGTGCGAAGCCCTGCTGTGCCGAAGCCACACCCCTTTCCACACACAGGGCACAGATAATTAGTGTATTTGACGAATTATTTCATTAGCTGCTCGCTAGTGGGCCGGCTGGCTGCTGGCCCTCGCCGTGAGCTGCTGCTGTTACCAGCACTAGCGGCGCTACTGCTGGGTATAGCCATGGCATAGTCCGGGGAAAAGTGAGATTGCTGGGGCTCGTCCGGAGGGCTAGCCCCACCGCTGCGATCCCACCACAGCTCGCAGCCCGCGTGACTCCGGTATAGCCATCCGCGAAGCGGCTAGAAGCCGCGGTGGGAATGATTGGGAACGGTGTCGGGGGACGGGGTTCATCGGGAACGGAGGTAGAAGAGAGGTTCTAGCCAGGAACCAGGAAAGTAGTACTACCGCCACCAGTCGGGCGTAATGATTTGGCCGGGCAGTACAGACACCCAGAGAAGCCAGGTCCGACAGGGCAGCCAACCAGCCGGAGGACCTAGCAAAACCGGAGACGTAGGGGGGGGGGGGGGGGCGCTGTACGAAAATGACAGCCGATGGCACAGACCATAGATGCCAGCCTGTATCAGACCATCGCCACGCGCTGCCATGCTTGTCTGCTCGGCCGGCCCGACCAGATAGGGATGGCGTCTAAATCTTTGCCCGGAGGTTACGAGTACACGGCGATTCGTGTCAGAGTCGCCGCTGAACATTGAAACATTGCGATGGCGAATAGATAAACTACTATCGCGAGTAGGGGGCGAGCAGGCGAGAAGGTGGCCAGCGCACGAGGCTGGCTGCCTTCTGCGGATGCATGAAACTAGCTTCGACTAAGCAGCCCTGATACATTAGCTGCCTTCGACAGGGAGAACTGTGGAGGAACAGCTCAGAAGTGAGGAGGGGGCTTGCCTGCCCCGCCTAAACTCGCTCAACGGCTATAATGTCTGACGTGTCTGAGCTGGTGGTGGTGGTGGTTCTGCTGCAGAGATCGCCATGCAACCTTTTGCCGGGTATCGAAGTCGTGTCACCCTATGACTCGCGCTAGGCAATGGCTTCGAGACCTTTGAAGTATCGGCGTGTTAAGGGACATAGTCCGCAGCTCAGATATTCGATGTGTGCTGATGTAGATGCTTGCGAATCTCCTCCCCCCGCGTAACTTGGCCGGTTTGAAATTTTCGAAACTATCGGGCGTTTATCCGTTGCGAAGACAAATATTGGTTCTAAGCTAATCATATGAGATGCTCAATAACACAGATACCTCTTTCTCGGCCGGCATACGAGCTATTTTCAACACTGTCCAGACGCAGTTCGAGCAAAACAAATCGTTACAGATGATCTTAAACTCTAATAGTACAATACAACCACAATATCTGCACCGTCATGAGCTAGCCTGCCCACATAATCGACGTGTCCCTTTTCCTAAAACGTTTACCCTGTCGATATAGTAATATACATATACTGCTATTGCTGCATGGACGTACGTCCGATCGAGATTTACTAGTATGGGGCTAGCTCTCTTTAAGAGCTAAACTTCTCAGTTAAATACATTCAAGTCAAGAACGTGAGAGAGCGAACCCGTTTATTTTACCCCGTGCCCTCTTAACACCAAAGACAAAGTCATCTCCCAGAATGCAGCGTCCTGCTAACTCATCCACTTTCGGCGTCTCTCTTCCGCTAGCGAAAAAGGGCCAGCGTCTCCAGCGATCGTACACTTGCGAAAACACCGCGTGGGGATCTGGCTGACGTTGGTGGCGGCCGCCGCCTGTCAGCCGGCGGTGCAGTGTGTGCCGATAAATTGTCCCCTCCTGCTTCCGGTTATGTTCCCAGTCGATCGACAAAGAGAGACGTGCAAGTTACAGCCGGGGACGCGCGCGTGGGGAGCCTGGGGACAGCCGAGCTGACCTGTAGCTCCCTGGGGAAGTAGAGGAATTCATTTGTTTGCTTTCCCAGCAGCAGCAGCAGCAGCAGCCGCCAATGCAGCCTGAACTGCGCCGTCTCACAGCTAACCTACCCCGAGCGATAGGAGTTGAAGGCGGAAGCCGCTGTGGCAAAAGAGGCGGCGTATGACAGCAAAGCCAGTGGACAGTGAGGCCGTCCGGCGACTGGCCCTTTTCGCTTGCCTGCTCGGCCTGAGTGTGATGTGGGACAGTTCGTTTCGAGTGGATGCTGCAGGCTAGTACCAGCAGTAGCAGCAACGCTAGTCCAGCTCTCTTTTCGCTTTTTCAAAAACCTCGCCATCTCCCACCCCTGGAACGTCTTGTAGAGCAGGGAACTGCTGTCTGCTGCAGGGTCAGCTGTTTCTGCTGCTGTTGCTGCCGCTGCCGTTGCTTGCCGCTGGACGAGATGGCGAAATAAAATCAACTGCTACTGCTGCTGTTTCAAATGGGCTACCCATCGATACAACGAAATAGGTTTGGCCAACGCGAATCAAATAGGAGGAAGCGGCGGAGGGAGAGAAAATGGAAAAGAAACAGCAAAAAATAAAGAAGGGAACAAAAGCCGAGTCGAGAGACCGACCGAGCGCGCGAGAGAGAGAGACTACTCAGACAGTCTACGTTCTGCCTCTCGAACGATTGCCAGTCACGGTTCACTCCATTGCGGCCTTTTAACCCTGCTAACCCGGCTCACAGCAGCAGTGCGCGAGTCTGGCCGACTCAACTTTCCGCTGCGGATTAGCGTCGTTGTGCGGTTGCTGCTCCTGCTGCTGCCGCCACCGCCGGTGTTTCGTTCTCTTTTTCTTTTCACTACCCCACGATTAATTTGGCAGGAGCCAGACCGTCATGTAGCCTACGCAGCAGCCGACTCGAGAGAGATCTTCTTTAGTTTTTGTTCCTCAGGCTCCTCCAGGTTTGTCCGATCCAATCGTCAGCTGGCTAGCTAGCTATCTAGCTTGCTGACTCCTGTCGCGACCCTGGGACCGTTTCCCTCCAACAGCTCCATAGCTTAGGTTTGGGGAGAGAGGAGCGCTCGCAGCGACAACGCCTACGAGCTGCAGAGATATCATACAAGAGGAGGAGGAGGAGGTTCCTCGGAGATTTCGCTCGAGCGAGTCCCTAGGCAGCAGCAGCAGCAGCCCATTCGGGCGTATTTTGAACGGAAGAGACCCTCAAGCAAGAACGGAAAGCAGCAGAAAGATAATGCTGCTATAAATTGTAGGGCAGCCGCTAAAGCCTGCTTCGTTGGCTCGATCACTGCATCGCTCGCTGTCGCCCTGCTGAGGCTCTTCTTTGCCTGGTGGGGAATCATCAGGATGAGCCTATCCGGCGGCGGCGGCGGCGGCGGCGGCGGCGATGTCTGCCTATAGGGAGGGATAGCTGGCCCAGGCATTAAAAGGGCTAAGAAGATGAAGGAAGATGAAGATGGCCTATCGATCGTGTGTGCTCGCGCGGCCCTCAATGGACTATACAATAGACCTCTCGCTTCGGATCGCACTTCGTAGCTTCGTATCTTCCTCCCAGCTATATTGTATAGACATATATATATATATATACGAGTGGAGATATCCATCCACCATTGGCTCCTCAGCACTTGGCGGCTTCCAGCCCTCTCTGTGTATGTCTGCCTGTCAGCTCAGACCGCCAGGGAAGCCCCCTTGTGAGGGACGGGTGGACCTGTTCGCTATACGCATGGATCCTCCCAATCTCACCTCAATCTCTCTTTTACTCTCTCTTCCGACACCAGTTCAAAGGATTGCAGCTGTCCACAATTCAATTAGCTGCCCGCTGCCAACGAGCGGCTAGTCCGGCGGGGTCTGGTCAGCCGAATCTACCAGATCTACGTACGTAGTTAGCTCGGAGAAGTAGTTGTATTATAGGCGAACGGCCCCAGTCTCGTAGTGGTCGCCTGTTTTCAACGATTCCGCGCGATCAGCTGCAGCAGAGGTATGGTTTCGCGTTAAATTTCAACGGGACTAGCTGCCCGGAGAGAGCGGGATTGGCGGCCGGGTTACAGAGGCGCAGGCATGTCGAAAGTACCCGTCGAAGGTGGGCCTCCTCTAGCCCTGTCCTCAGTGTCATTCGGGCAGAGGCAGCGGCGCCATCCCACCCGCGCTGCTGCTGTGGTGGTGATAGCGGTGGTGGTTGGGCTGCTCCTTTTATGACATTACTTTTCTTAACAGCTCCTTGGTCCTTAGTCCACGCACCACTGCCTCCACTCTCCGTGCTATGAGACTGCCGCTCCTCTAGATACCTTCGTTTTCTCGTCGACCCTACACAACACCGCACGCCCACATCCATATATATACACATCCTGTAGAGGATGGCACGACGGGCAGGCACCGCCAGCAACAGATTTGCCGGAGGACACGCACTCGGCCCTGTCGCTGTGAGACAGCGGCCTGCCACGGTACGTGGGAACAGCACACAGATACCGCTGCCAAGGGACGCGTGAGGGCAAGCCGACGCCTGTGCCGAGGAGCGCCAAGAGGCGCAACAACACGGTCACCACCACGATCGTCTCGGTGTCCGCGTAGACTGTGCTGTGCAGAGAGAGGATTCTGTTCGCCAGCAGTAGTCTTCTTCTGCCAGCAGTGGATGTGCGATATGCGCGCCGGCGGAGCCGCCGCCACAACAGAGCTTTCGCTTTCGACGGCAACCGGGCCCAAGGTCCCGCTGCCCTGATGCCCAGATGTCGTCAGCATTGTCATCACCGAGCTCTCCAACCGACGTCGCCGAGCATCTTGAGCTTTGCCAACTTGCTCAGTGACGGCTATGCGTGGGGGCCCGCCATTCAGGGAAATGAGGTTGAGCGCCACTGGCTGTCTCTTCGCTGCGTTATGACCACCGCCAGCAACAGCGCGACCAGCAGTCGTTAGCTAGCGCGTTAGCTCGAAGCTACAACGGCGACGTTCTCTTGTGTGCCTCGTCGCCTCCTCCTCCTCTTTGCGACAGGCTTGCTACTTCACAATCCCACCAATAACTCTGTTGGCAGGCGCCACTACTGGCCAGCCGCCACTGTTAGCACGAAACGAAGAAATAGTAACAATTGAGTTGCTTGCCTATGCTGGCGTATGCCCATCTACACGCCCTGTCTATCCACACGCCTCTTGTGTCTGCCCGAAAGCCGAATGTCTGTCCCCGAATGTGGCTGCTTCTGCTGTTGCCTTCCCTATTCGATTGTGTGGTGCCGGTCAACAGCAGTTGACGGCGTCGGCCGCGGTTGCACCGCGTCCTAGTCCCGGTGGGCATTGTACCGTGGCTCTCTTGTATTGTTGTCCTTCGCCAACGGACTGCTGTCTCGGCTTAGTGACGGACGGGCGGCCGGGTTCCATGCAGAGTACTGCTATCCTGGCCCAGTCTAGCTAGCCAAGTCGAGCCCTGCTGTAGGCCGTTATGATGTCGGCAGTGGTTGCTGATATACAGATGATGTACAGATGAACAGATATTCCTTCGCAAAAGCTAGAATAGCCTCGAGAACAGACAAGTGCGATGGCACGGTTCCCAGCTCATACAATACTATGATGGGTACAGGTCAGAACGGTCCTGTCGGAGCCCACCTAGTACAAATCTAATATATTGGCTGGTCAAACAGCAGCACTTATATGCACCCTACCCCACGTAGGTCAAATGGGTTAGTCGGATAGTTAACGAAGGGTGTTTTATCAAAGGGCACTGTCGATATTCGCAAACACCAGAGCAGAACGACCAACTATTATATATGCGCTCATCAGCCGTGCCATCGTTTGTTGAACGTAGCCTGTTCCCTTTCCTTCTGCCGTATATAATTAGTTATTTATTCAATTAGTATATTCGCGCGCGGGGACCAGCTACGTACCCAAGGTCTATGTAGCATGAGGAAAGGGACGCGTCCTTTCAATTATGTCGAATATAACCTTATAATGTTTACCTCTAATGAAATCCTACCGATCGTACCAACGATTCAGTATCGCCTCATGTCTTCTAGCAACTGCAAATCGTTCGTTCCCGAAATATCGGGCACAAAATAGAACAATGGCTGTTAGGTTTCTCAGCAGGAGAGAGGAGCCCCGGAGGGCTGACCCACCGATCGGGATCCGGATCCAAGCATTCGGTCGCTGGCGTTTCTGAGAAATTCGCGCGTATATTTTCTCTCATTCGATGTATAGAATGGATAGTACCCGATTCAACACACTGTACTGCTCATATTGTCTCTCCAGCATTGTCTAAGAACGGCATTGTCTTCGTTAATTGCAATGATCGTTAGTGATCGCGCGGCGAATGCGTCACGCCGCGGCGCATGCACGTAGCGTTTGTAAAACAAATACTTCCTCCCGCTATCCGCATCTCGTTTCACGCGCTACCTCGTATGGGCCAACCGAGATATCTCTCACATGAAGCGGAGGCTGATATAGACCTATCGGCCGTCGGTCACCGAGCAGCAGGTCGCCGACCGGGAGCCTGCAGCAGGAGTCAGTCTTAGGCAAGGGAACATCACAGAGAAGTACGGCCGAGCTGCGAGGCGACAAAAGCGGAGGGGTTCCGAGACAATCGGGTGTGTGCCCTGCCCACGCTAGGTAACCAAGTACATATAAGAGTATTCGGGACGCCTCGTGCGCCGAAGTAGCGCTAACAGCAGCTAGCAGCAGCCAACAGCAGCTTGGCATGCACAGCTACCATTCCCCGCGACACGTTGCTTATTTGATTGCCTGTCCCTAGGCCGATTCGACTCTGTATCGTCACTCGCTCCACAGCAGCATTAGAAGCCATCCCAGTAGCAACAGCAGGGGGCGCGCGCGGCAAACGCACTTGCTCCAGCAGGACATTGGTCGGGTCGGCCGGAACCATGCGATGCTGCTTCCACTGATACATCACTGGTTCTCTTTCTGCCCCCGGCTCTGTGGCGGCTTTGTTTGTTTGTTTGTTTCGTTCTTTCCTGCTGTTTCGATGTCTGTTCGTCTGTGTGCCGCTCGGCTTATCGGTCCGTGCCCCTTCCTCGACAAGTGGTTGGTTACAGACGACGACAGCGGCGACACTGGCGGGCAAACTCGAGACAACACAAATGCCTCCTTGCTTCTTGGGGGAGGGGCGATGACGCGAGTTGGGACCGAATGTAACGCGGGGCATGGGACGATTGTGCGGCAGCCGATACGATTTTCTCCGCCTTTCTCTTGCTTGGTTGCTTGTCGGCAGGTGGAAGGCCTTCTCGTCGGCCGACGAAGCCAAATCGGGCCAGGCCACCCACGGGTTTCGGTTCGGCCTCGCCCCGGCTTCCTTCTATGAAGATATTTCCCCCCTAGCTCATACTAGCAGCTACTGCTGGCCACGTTCCACGTGCCTGCGTTCAGACAGACAGCCGGACAGGAAAAGGGAGGCGAGCGGTGTGGAGAGGTAGCTGCCCTGCCTATGTACCTCCCTAGCCAGCGAGGAGTTGCTTGCTTGCTTGCTGGCTGGGCGGCGGCGTTTGAGGGAGCCTCGCGGCATCCTGAGTCGGCAAATCGGTAAGGACCGAAAGGAAGCCTGAAAAGCCGAGTCCTGTTCCCTTTCTCGTTTTCCCCATTGCTGGCTCGCTTGTCTCGTTGCTTGCTCGATATCAGCTTGCCATCTGTCGCAACCGAATCTCCCCAAATCGACCGGCACCGGTATCAACAACAACAACAACAACAACGACAACAACGACAGCAGCAGCAGCAGCAGCAGCGGCAGAATCATCTGCACCACTAACCTGGCTAGTCGAAGCGAAGAGAGACTGAGAAAAAGGCCGCGTGTGCGTCTCTTTGAGTACGACTATGACTGTGCTTGTGTGTCTCTGGCTGTCGATGTCGACGATGGGATGACAACGGCGACAGCGCCGATCACTTGTTGATTCCATTTCGCCGAGTCCAAAGAGCCGATCGCAAGAACGAGAACGGGGGAGGTAACGCCATGGAGCGTGCCAGGTAGATAGACGGTCGTGTGCCGGTGGCGGTTGGACGACAAGAACAGGGACACATGCTCTTCTCCGCCTTTCCTCCCTATAAAGAGAACGAAAAAGCAGCACGAACAGAAGGAATTTGATACATGAAATGTGTTTGCTGCCACTTCTGCTACCACTAGTGCCTCTACCTGCTACAGCCGTGCCATTTCTATCGAGCCGCTACAAAGCCCCCCGCGCGTTCATTCCTCTGTTCGCGTTCGCGTTCGTCCGTCTGTTGTCGTCGTCTTTTTCAAAATGACAAAATGAAGCGGCGAACGACGATGGGCGATGACAGAGAAATAGGAACGTATGACCGATATGACCGCTCCTGCCGCTTCCCGCCTCCCGATAGCCGTCTCTCCGTTCGACTCATATCGGCCAGATTGGCTGATGTGCTCACATTGGCTGGTGCGTTCATCTATTTTTCGATTGAGTTGTGCTGCTGCGGCGGCGGCGGCGGCGGCTGCCGCCCGTTACCTACTCAAGTTTCATATGTTTGAAAGAAGCTGCTGTGGAGTGACTACACTTGTCGGATCTCGTATGGAGTAGCGGAGGGATCTTAGGGGAAGGCGCGTTGAAAAAGCCCACCAGCGTCGCGTTCCTCCGACAGAGGGAGAGAGAGAGATAGAGGAAGAGGAGTTGTCTTTGTCTCTCTCTCTCTCTCTAGATCTCAATCGACATTACACACAGACACACGCACACACCCCCCAGAGACACGCATGTGGTTAGTTGTACATATAAATTGGCTTATTTTTGTTATCCCTGGCGCGCGCTCTCGCAACGCCCATCTGCCGTGGCGAATATCTCGGGCTAAATGCGTCCCGAAATACCTTTGTGCCACTGCTGGGGCCATTCCACGCAACATTGATTGAGCCTCGGCGGTTCGGTTTGGCCCAGCGAAACGTTCGTCATTGCAAGCTTCAACTTATACTGCTTGGGCATGTGTGTGGCTGGCTCCCGTCTACGTGCCTTCTTGGGTCGGTTGTAGTACTTCGAATGAGACAGCGGAGCCAGGGGTAGTCATTGTGGCGGACAACGGACGACATTTAGACGAAAGAGCGAACGAACACTACACGAAAGACATTATGGGCTCGGTCCAGGCCAACCCGCGCGAGATCAGAAGATCTGTCGGACCATACCATGCTTGAGGCCCGCTCGCATCCGGGCCGCTGCTCGCTTGATGTCCTTGCTGCCTGTCGGCCTGCTTGGCTGGCTGGCTGGCCCCAACTCAGCCTAACGTTCCCCCGTCTAGCGTCCGACCGTACGATCTTCGCTTCATCATTGTGTCTTCCCTATCGCGACGTGCGTTGGCCGGCTTCTTCTGACTGCCGGTCCTGGTCATCTGGCCGTTGGTCATCTGCATTGGGTATGTCCATCATAAGGGGTGGATAGAATGAAGGAGGACAGGCGTGCACCCTACAAGCGGCAGGCAAGCGTCTTTCTCTGGCAAGGGGCCATACTAGTCATCGTCGCAGCTGGCCCCTGTGCATCTTCTGCGATCGTTCAGAAGCCTGCATGGCCCGCCTGCATGGGCCGCCAGCATGGGACGCGAACATGGGCGTCAGGGGTGGCTGGGGTGGGGGGGGGGGGGGTCGCATTCCTCTCAGATGGATGAATGTCCTTCGCTTGCACTCATATGCATCACAGTGTCTCTCTATCTTTCTTTTTCTCCCCCGACTCTCACACGACTCGTCGGTCGTCCGGACGCTGCCAGTCGTTCCCGCTGTGCAGTGGCGGGCGCAGCTAGCTAGCAAGCAAGCAAGCAGGCACTGCGAGAGCATCAGCAAGCGAAAGCTGGTGGTAGTAGGTGCCCAGTGCTTGGGGGTCGTCTACATAAATTTGGGAGTCGAACCGGAGGCGGTGCCGCCGAAGCGAAGCGCCGAGAAAGACGACAACGATGCGGGCGCATTCGGTCTAACAACAGCATCCAGCCGCTACCGCCTCCGCGCGTGCCTCAGCTGTTCACTGCTCTAACCTAAGTGGAACGAGCAGGAGAGAGAGAGGGAATGAGCGTACTTCGAGTTCGTCAGCCAGCCCACCGCGAACGCTTCTATGCCTTCGACTACTACTGCTGCTGTGCGCAAGGCGGCAGTAGTCGGGTTGCGAGGCAGGACCCCACCAGCCCACCGATGAAGGTAACGGGACAGCCAAGCAGGGGTAACCGAGACGACCCGCTACCAACATGCGAGAGAAGGTCCCTGCGGACTCAGTCGTTGTTAAGGCGTAGGATGCCAACACATAGCTCCTTCGGCCGGGTCAGAGCCCTAGCGGCGACACTCACAAGGGAAAGGCGGCCTGAGCTGGGCGGGCCTGCAGCAGCCGCAGCAGCAGCAGTTGCTACACAGACACTTCTGCAACGATTCGATGTCCTGCTTTTCCTTGCCTCTACTGCTGCTTGGCAGCCCCCTTGAACTCCTGGCTGTGTGCCGGCCTGTTCCGAGATAGTGTGGGTTCGGAGAGTTGCTCGCCGGCGGTACAGCAACGGGACCACCACTGTTATCTGCACGA
The DNA here is from genome assembly GCA_019614645.1 of Stratiolaelaps scimitus. Classification (NCBI taxonomy): domain Eukaryota; kingdom Metazoa; phylum Arthropoda; class Arachnida; order Mesostigmata; family Laelapidae; genus Stratiolaelaps; species Stratiolaelaps scimitus. The sequence goes on along the minus strand of JABWDB010000013.1, from coordinate 4,321,833 downwards.
CGGCAGTAGCGGATCGCGGATCTAGAGGCGGAGACTACTGCGGCAGCTCGCTCGGCTAGGCCTGCCGCGCTGTTGACCGAGTTTACAACCCCGGCGGGAGTAGACAATGATAGGAGTCGACGCCGACACCGACACAGCGAACGAGCCTAGCCAAACTCAAGACCTAGAGCCAACACTCACTCGATCGTTGGACGTTCGCCTCTCTCGGTTACTCGACAGGTGGAGAGCGACGGAATACCGAAAGACTGACAGAAGCAACGTTTGCGTTGCTTGCCAAGCGTTGCCGGCCAGCCAGAAGCATTGTATCCCGAAACGAAGTCTGATATCACTGCCAAGAAGATCTGAGATGTGGTGGATTCCGGTCGTAGGGCCCGCCAAGAACTGAACGAATGCATAGGCTATGCGCTATCGGCATGGCCACGGCAGCCTAGCGGCCGGAGGCAGATCTTGGAACAACTTGCACACCAGTTCTTCTTCCACGTCTCCCGGTACACGCTATAACTAGATTCCAAGGCGAGATAGGCCAAAGCTCTCTCGAGAGAGCGAGAGAGAAGCAGGCACTTCGCTCTGTGAACTTCTATCACTACCGTTACGCGGGGTTAGTTTCGCTGACTGGCTTCTGCCCATCACGCAGGCGACGTGGGCGCCGCAGTCAGCTACTCCGGAGGAAATTCACTTATCGACTGGAGGAAACGGAGAGGATGAACCGTGAGAGGTAAAATCGCGCCATGTACTACCAGGGACGACGACAACACCGACGACATACGATGAAGAAGCTGGGGGCAGGGGGTCTCAACGAAGCCAGATCCTCGTGAAGACACTACGCGCCGATGGCACGGTTCATCGAGGACGAAGTCGAGTAGCAAGCTCCAGCCATGAGCGGAGATCGCGGGTAAGGGAGGATCGACAGCCCCAGGGCTCAGAACGCGAAGACGTCCCGTTTCTCTACCGACAACGCTCTCACGGGCCATCGGCTCCTATAGACGAGCGTTGTGTCTTGCGAATCCTCCCACCTCTTCCTTTATAAGATCCGCTCGCCTCGCTTGGTCCATGATTCCGGTTACTATTACTGCTGCTATTTATTTTCTGGAGGGAGCAAGAAAGGCCATGGAGAAGAAAGAGCTCCATGCGCCACGCAGCTGTCACAACACTTCGTACACGCTTGCTTCCTTTGTTTGCCCGCCTGCCCTGCCTTTGTCAACCCGTTCCAGCATTCCCGCTGCTCGCTGCCGTAGGCCGAGGTCCACTGGCGGCCTTCATGTCCCTTCTTTCCCTTCGGCTTTCCTGCTTTTCCTTGTACCAGCCTGCCTGATATCCAACAGATCAGAGTGATCTACGAGGTAGGGTGAATCCGCTTGTATCGGACGCTAGCTAGGCATAGAATGGTATACCATCCACCGCAGATCTCAGGTCCACTTCGATGCTGCGATAGCTGGTTGGATCACGCCATGCGACCCCTTGCTTCATCTCTTCTCTAGTGTTTCGGCTATTGCTTATAGGCTATACGCATTATAGTGTAGTATATATAGTATAGCTCGTCCGGTTCTGTCCCCGCCATATGTACCACCGTACTCCATACGTGTGTGAGTCGTAAGCTATCCATCGAACCTGCAACTGCCACTGATATGGCAGATGGAAGCCATTGTGCGCGTAATTGCTCATCGCATAGCTGTACTGCCGTGAGCTACGGTGACGCTACACGCCAGCTCACTATGCATGGATCTCCTCGATAGCCCCCCTCTGCCAAAGCTCTAGTTGCGTCCCACCGAGGCCCACCTCATCGATGAAGCATCAATGTTCTGCGTAGTAGCATTCAAGCCGTACCCGCATTGAAGTGCAGTAGTACTCTAACGAGTGGCCGTCGAACGGCCTTTCGATCACCACGAGCCGATTCTGTTTGACATGCCAATGGGGCATAGGCCTCGGAGGGGAACTCGTAGTCCCGGCTTGCCTGGTACGCCTGAAGGACTACTGATGGGAGTGACATAAATCTTTCCACAGGGGTTCGAGGCCATAGTCGAACGGTGTAGAGCGTACGCACATACCCATACACATGGCGCACACAGGCACATGCAGTCCCACATGAAGCTTGAGGGGGTGCTAGCCGTAGCGAAGCAAGTGCGCAGCACTAGCAAACGATAGGATTCGTTATGCAAGATTGACTCCTTGTAAAAATGCCTTTCCTATCTGGCTCCCTCCCTTCCCGATGCCTGCGTCGCTGTGTGGCTGTCGTTAGGAGGCGATGTTGGTTCACGCCTGACCGAACCTAGACAGGCAATACTCCTGCAATAGACGTCGAGACAGCAGGGTTAAGATGGAGATGGGCCTTCGGGGCCGGCTGCAATTGGGGTAATGGGGGAAACGGTGATCGAAATGGCTGCTGCTAGCGGGAAAATGCGTGGGCCACTTTGCCAGGCTTGGAGTATGGTGGGCCGACGACCAGCGAGGCGCTTTTTCTGACCACCAGCCAGATACGAGTATGAGGCGCATGAGGCACGCAGCATCGATGAGTTTAAATAGCCGTGCCATGGTTCATTCTCGACGGCGAAAGGCGTTAGGTCAATGGCTGTCCAAGAACGAGAGAGAGAGAGAGATCCAGGGTTCCTGCTGCCCGGTTATCGCCAGCGATCGTCCATCGTACGGTTGAGCATGCAGGAGAAGGCGGGTGGCAGCTAGCACAGCTGACGAACGACGGTGAATCCAACGCGCTCGTCTGTTTGCGAGATGGTGAGCCTCTCCTAGCTAATCACATTTATTGCCCCATTGTTCTTGACGGGTTGGATGGTGGATACTCGTACAGTATAAGACGAAAGGCTGGGACGCGATGAGGGGCCATGGTGAATGCGCTAGTTGAGAGCGGAATGGCCACTTAGACTTGCGCCCGCCGCTGTAACTCGTACAAGGGGTAAAGTGGGAAGCTTAAACGGGCCTGGCAAACAAGCAGACCTGCCGCATTGCGGAGAGAATTTACTGCGCGACGTCCATTGGCCCACAACGTACCCAGATATGGGCTGAGGGTGGATCGACACATTGGCAACAGAACACCCTTACGCGAGAAAAAAACAGCATACAAGGCGGCTACTACATGACACCACCTGTCGGTAATATGAGAATTGCAATTTTGGCGGCGCTGGCTAACCAAAAACATTTATGAGAAGAGAGGCAACGTATTCATAAGGCGCTACGGCGGGCGGCACAGCGTGCAGTGCTCGAATCGTAATGGGACAATCGATCTGTAGTACCGAGTAATCTACACCGAGCACAGCGACTGACGAATGCAGATAACGAGCTTGGGAGTTGGAACGTATGGAGGGGCGACGGCAGAAGACTCATTGTGCTACCGGCCCTGAGGAAAATCAAAGTGCATCATCAGACGAAGCTCCCGAACGGCAGCATGTAGCAACGAGTAGCGACACAATATGATATACCAGACGTCTGAAGTGCTGCTTCACATGGGGGCGTATGCATAAAAATTAAACAGCAGCCGTCGGCCTTTATGTGATGCTGCCTTCGCATTGCAGTAGTAGTGGTAGTCAGCTGTCTGACGTTGGCGCGAACTTCTATCCACGATCTGCAGTGCGCCATATCGTTTGGTAGCCCGGAGGCGGAGGACGAGGCCGACCGGCCCTGCATCGAGTAGCAACTGTTCTCTCCCTACGTCAAAATTACTTTATGGCAACGCGTGTGCGGGTTCTGCAAAATATCGCTCGCTCGCTGGCTAGTGGCTGCCTGCCGGCGCCGACTGCCATACCCACTACACTACGCCTGCGACTGCATCCGTCCGTTGTGGCCCGCAAACTCAGCGGCCTTTTGAGTGCGCACTGCACACACTCCCCGCGGAGCGAGGCTCCGTCTGCTTTACCCGGCCTGGTCCGTGCAGACTGTGGCGGGCGGCCTGTTCGTCGTTGGCGGTGAACTGTGCCGTTGGCGGCTGAGACAATGCAGACGTTATACACTACAGACACATAGCGGTCGGCTAAACTCTGACTGACTCCGCCATCCAAACAGAGATACCAGCAGCTCAATCGGCGGCTGGCGGCAGCCCGCGCCACTCTGCCAAGCTCTGACCGGCCGCTCTTTTGAGGAATTAGACTGAGTCTACGCAGCAGCGTCTGCCAACCGAAAACTGCCAGCCGGTTTTCAAGTGAAGCCAACCTCATTCTTCTGGCGTCGCTGCCTCGCGAGGCCTTCCGATCCGACTCTCCCTATCTCTCTCTCTCCCCCTCTCAATCTCTCTCTCTCATTCGCTCAACGTCAACTCCGATTTTCCATAAGCACTCGCGGATTCTTAACGTCGTCGTCGTCATCGTCATCTTCCGCCATGTCTCTCGCTACGCGGGTCCAAGCAGCAAGCGGGGCCGAAGGGGCCCCGACGGGTGCCAAGTGGACGGAGCGGAACTCTCGAACCCGACCGACCAAGGAAGGAGCAGCGCGCCGCGTTTATTGACGGCCCGACGGGGAGGCGATCACAAGATTGAGGGCATAAAATTGATGAAGCAATCCCCTATGAAGGAAGGGCAGAGGCGACTGCCTATGGGTAGCCGCTCTCGACCGACCATTTCCAGATGGGATTTCAACCTCTTACGACCTCTTGCTGCAGTCTCGTTTCGGCACAACCACTCACCCCCGTGCGCCGTAGCGCTTGCCAGTCTGTTCTCTAGATTACACGTTGATTTCCCTAGTGCCTCGGACGCTGGCGGTTCTGCTTGCGTCGCTTCGTCGGGTCCGCCGTCCCCGCCGCCCCCGCCGCCCCCACCTAGTCTGTCTGACGTATGAGTCGGTCAAAAATTTTGGTCTGCCGGCCAGCCATTTGGTCGGTAACGCGTAAGAATATAAAAAGAAAGCTTTTGTGTTGAGCAATACTCGTCTATATGTCACGTCCGCTGTATGGATGCTGCGTTGTAGTCATATCCCATATTGATTCAGTATATCTAGTGATTAGTCCTACTCCCCTGAACTCTACTTGCCCTCCATACTTCCCTCTGCTAGATCCCTTCGAGTTGGCGCCCCTGCTCAACCAAACACTTCGTTTTCGAACGTCTCACCTAACGCCCATCAGATAACAGACGATTAGGACGCCTCACTAGCTAATATACAGCAACCTATATTGTATCAGCAGCAACTCGCTACACAGAATTCACCGAAACGCTACTGAGATGAGATCACATCAGCTCATCCGCCGTAAAACATGACGACCGGTAAGACATCAGGCAGATCTTCCCACCACCGCTGCTGGCGGCTGTTGGCTGGCGCTCGTAACGAAATTCAACCACGTATCTCTTTCTATATATATATATATATATATATATATATATCTTTCTCTGCGGCATTCTCGCAAGACTCCGTTTTTTCTCGGTCTTCGTCGCCCTTCTATCATTGCCAGCTCCCACTGCTACGTGCTCGGCGCACGCAGGCGCTCTTTGGCCCTGCCGAGTAGCGGCAGAGTAGCGCCAAGACAGCCGACACGCCCCATGGAGCCGGCGTGGAGTTCATTCACACAGTCAACACACAGTCGCATCCACAATTTGACGGCGCACATCCGTTCGCCCTGGCCTCCCTCCTGCAATTGCCGGGGCCCCCCCTGTTTCCCATCCGCGCTCGCTGCTTCGGGCCCTGCTAGTCTGCAAACGAGCAGAAGCTGCTTTGAAGGGCCATACAAGAAGGGGCAATTTGTCATGGCCGCCGTCATCGCGCATTATTTCTAAGCCCGTCTACCCGCCGGCAGCTGCTGCTACATGAAAATTAGGTAGAATGCCAACGGAAGCCTGATGGTAGGAAGAAATTTCGGGGAGAAGAATGATTTGAGCCTGGCCCTGAGGAGGAGAATCAGCTGCGAAATGTGTTCTGCTAGTGAGACAACGGGGGGCGAACTATCGTCGAGGCCGTTTTTGTCCACTCATTTGAGATATAGATCGAATAGGTCGCTTTTTTGTCGGTGTTGTTTTTGTAATAAAAAAAATACCTCAATGAAATGTTCACGTACGAAAGCGGCTACTCGATCAACAACGTGTAATATATTCCGCGTCCTTGGTCCAATAGTTGGCTTCGCAATAACCAGCTATCGAGTTATAATATAGAACTGGGAGTAATTTAATTTGGATTGTACTTGCACTAATTCTTTTGACATTTCTCTGTCTCTCCCGCCCGATGGATACACGACATGTTCATATTACGAACACACACAACGTGATAGCGTATCATACACAACTTCTACTCGCTTCAACTATTTATAGAGAGCCAGACCCAACATGTTTGATTAAACAATTGGCGTTACCCGCCCCCTCTGTACCACCATCGTAATATGATATTATACGCATTCTAAGGGGCAAAGCCATTACGGAGAATCGCGAATCCAGAGGGCCGACACAGCACTGCTCGCCTGTGTCGTAACCCGTATATATTCGAGGCGCAGGGCCACTGCCACCGCCAGCCCCGTTGGCGTATGTAATATAGTTAGCCAATAGCGATTGCTGATCGTAATTACGAACGAGTGCGCCATTGGCCATTGGCGATTATGTTCGCTACCTTCCATGAGCACAGTGGCACACTGCTATCGCATCGTACGGCGTTACCTCAATGGCCCATCCGGTCGATACAGCATCAGCTGGCAACATCCGGGCCACTGTTCATGGCGTACACTGGCGCAGCAAGCGGATCTTCTCTTTTCTCATCCTTGTCCAACAATCCACCCATCGTTCCATCAGCGCGTATGATGATGGCGTACGATGGGGCGCTGGCCATGACGCTGGCGATTGACGGTCTTCCGAGCGGCGGACTTTTGTAGCAGTTGCCGCTACTTCGGCCGGAGCTGCTGGAGCCGCTGCTGCTCTTAAAAGTTGGCACCGGCTGCGTTCGCAATTTGTATGCTCCTCCCCTGAACCGCCTGCTGTCTCACCCAAACCCCCCCGCCCCCCAGCCCGCTAGAATCCCCTCCAAACTCCCAAGCCCCAATGTTCGGCGTCTCTGTTCCCTTTTTCTGAACTCCGTCTTCATCACCCTCCTCTCGTTCTCCGTTTCTACGCTTGCTGCTTGCCACTAGTTGTCCTCTTCCCGCTCGGTGAAAGCCATGAGGCCTGGCAGGACGGCGGGCCAAGGGTCGGGGACGCGGCATTCCGAGCCAAGAGACCAAAGGACTGACGGGGGGGGGGCGATGCGGGAGGCAGGCCTTTCTCAGTGCCAACTGTGACCCCCGAATCTCTACAACATTCTCCCATCGTTGCTCAGAGCCTCCGCCACCCTGATCACCGACCCTGGTCGCCGCTCGCCGGCGGCAACGACGCCAACAGCACAACGTCAGTTGTTCCCTGCTACATGTAACTGCTGTCTCCTGGCTGCCATCACCATTGCTACCACCACTACTACTGCTGCTGAAACTACTGCTGCGATCATGACTGCCGCCGTTGCCTATAGCGCTCCTGGTCGCCCGCCCCTTAACCCGCTCGTATAGTAGACCCTTCGTTTCTACCCCGTGGTGTTTCGACTCAGCTCAACGTCTCGCTGATTCTACTGCTGCTGACGACGGCGGCGGCGGCGGCGGCGAAGGCAACTGACCTCGTCCCTCGTCTATTCCGCTTCTACTTCCTTCACTACGAGAATTCCTTGAGGCGTCTTGTCTGGGTGTTATCCTGGTTGCAGGCTTGTTGGCTAACTTGCTCGAGTTGGCTCGCTACAGTGATACCGCGTGACGAGACGATTGTGTGCTACTGGCGCTGATGCTGCCGCTGGTGCCGCCACAGCTGTCCTGGCTCAGGCAAGTGCGCAAGTGTGACGTTGAGCTCGTCTTCTGTGGCTGCCGGTTCGACGCATCACTACCCTGCAGCAAAGAGCGAGCCGCCCTAACGCCGAGAGGACCCGGCCGTAGAGGACCCTTTCTCGCAAGACCTTCCACAAGAAGAAGGCTTATAAGGTTTTGGCCCTACTGGTGGTGCTGCTACTGCTACTGCTGCTGCTGCGGCTGTTGTCGCCGCAGCTCACCATGTCTTCCTTCTTTTTTTTTTCTTCTTCACTATGCTTTTTCCGAGCAGCCCTCATATTTGCCCACAGCTCCCCACACTCAGCTCTTGAGCTAGTCCCGCTCTTTTCGGAGCCCTCTCCGTTTGCGGCCGACGACTGATGCCGCGTGGCGTTGCTTCTTCACGCTCGTTCGTTACTTCGTTCCCTTTCGTCTCGGTTCTTCTGTAACCGGGGCTAGCGATGGGGGTTTTTCCGACCCGGGGCCGCTCTACTGGCTGCCCGTCATTCTCATCCAGCTGCTGCTGCTGCCAGTTGGCTGTCCCGTGGCGACAGCGACAGCCATAGCGGCGGCGGCGGAGGCGGCGGCGGCGGTAGCGGAGGCCATTCGAGTCGTGTCGAGGCGACTCCATGCAATCCCACATCACCATATTTCGACAAACCGACAGAGAAAACGACACGGAGCAGGCGGGGCAAGACTCGAACCAACGGGAGACCAACATGACCATGACTTTGCCGTCGAAGGCCTCGTCGTCGGCGAGCTGTCTCTCGGATAGTTGCCACGTAGACATGACAGACAGCCGCGGCTGCACTCTACAACTGGAATTTTCCTAGCGACCGTCCGTAGGTCTAATGACTACTACCACTACACTTGTAGGCTAGCGTTTATTATCTTCCGTTGGAGGTTGAAAATCCCCGGCTCCTCTCCCATCATCAGACGCTTCTTGGCACTTATTTTCAATATGGTATTGTTACGCCAAGGCATTGATGGGAGGAAAAATTCTGCGTCTACCGGCCTCTATAGGCCACCGTTTGTTTCACTGCAGCCCTCTGATCGTCTGACCATCCCAAAATTAGGGTGCACCGTATACCACGTTGCTAACGCATTGCGCAACAAACATCTGCCCTCGAAGATAGGCATGAAGCGTCTTGCCTGGTGTTTGATCCGTTTCAGTGGTTGAATTCGCTAGTCGCGCCAGAGCAAGAAGACAAACCACTGTCTGCGGCACCACTTGATCGATCGAAACAAATCAAGTCAGTCCTACATGAGGGTACTACGGCGTTTTGTAGATCCATTCGTTTTTCTCATATTCCGTCCCCCCTAAGCCTTACTCCGAAACCGGCTAACGCTGCATGCCCCCCGCCGTCGACGACAATATTGCGAATGCCTTCAATCTAACACAATCGTTTAGTTCCAAACTCTGTCGCCTGTTCGACGCACAGAGTTCGCCTCCTCCCTCTTACTTATGAGACTATCCATGCTACGACAAAGTCGTTAAACGACAGCTCAAGTTCGTCGTCGTCGTCGTTGTTGTTGTTGCTGCTGCTGCTGTTGTCGTCGTTGTCGTTGTTGTTACTGTCGTCATCGTTTGGCGAAGGCAAGACGACAATCCGTTTGGGAGTGAGGTTGGGGACCCGATGCGTCTGCCGCTTCGCTGTTTGGGCCTGGCTCAAGACGAAGGGAATCCAATATTGATTGGCTCACATTTTTGAAACCTTCCCGGTGCTCCGTCGCGTCGCAGTGTGTCGTTCTCGATTGCGTGGCCTTCGCCCAGCTCATCCGTCCGTCGTCGCAGCCGCAGCGAGGAGCTGAGCTAGCAGCCGCAGCAGTAGCAGCAGCAGGAGCCACGCTCAGCGCGTTTGGGACAGCGGCAATAAAACAAAAGATAAATTTCCTTTGATAACGCTCCCAGCCGGTGGCGCATCGCATTCCCACTGGCTAGGCGGGATCTGCTACGCCCCTTCTGTTCGGAAGCTTTGGCCTCGCAAAGCTCTGTCCGCCCGCCCGCGGCCGACCGAAGCCGTCAGAGGGGAAGCAAGATCGACGCGAAGCGGGAACTTTTCTATCCCTTTGCAAGTCTCGGTATTTTTTTCCTCCTCCTCCATTTCACACAAGGCCTGTGCGGCAGGGCGGGGAACGAGCGATGCCAGAGCCGCTACCGCGCGCTCGTCGAATTTGGCCTCTGCGTTTGCGAATCGAGTGCAGAAGGCGACGGCAGGGCATCATTGCCCCCTTTCGCCGATGCTGCTGCTGCTGCTGTTGTTGTTTTATCGAGGAATGCGAAACAGAGCTACGCACTCAATTTCTCTCACGGTCTCGATTTTCTCGTGTTGAAACTGACCCGCAAAGGGCAGCAACGACGAACAGCAGAGGTGTGCCTTCGACACAACCGATGGTGGCACAGCAGGCCGATAGTTGGCACCAGCGGAATACAGCGAGCACGCTGTCGGTTAGCGCCTATGCATTACGAGTGTACATAATATACTGTAATGTATACCATATTATTATTATATGTAACCGACCAGCTACAGCCGTTCGCATGTGAACATCTTCGCGACGTACAGAAGGGGTGGAGAGATGTGTACCTTCCGACCAGTATATCCTTGTGCCATTTCGCCCTCGCAGAATGCGCCATCTATGGGATGACCGATGAGTGCAAATATGCAAGCATAAATGCCTTAACACAACTACCTGTCCATATAGTTAGTTATGCGCACCAACACCAACAATACCTGCAGGGCGTTGGATATATGCAAGCTGACCCGCTTAAAATATGATAGAACGCGAATTTAATAGGCGGAACTGTGTCGCCCCTACATCCAAATGTTAAATGAAGCCGCCTCGTACGCCTATCGATTATACCATTATATTACAACTTCATCATCGCCTCTATCGCTTTTTGCAGATAACTCTTCATCCGAGTTCCGGCGTGTCCAGTTCTCTCGTCCGCCTCAAAAAAAACCCCTCCACTTAAAGTCGACTCCACACGTCGCAAGCATCGCTGACAGCGCACGCCAACACTAAGCAAACAGCAAGACCTGACGAGAAATGGTTTGCTGGGGAAAAAAATCGCCGTCCGTCGATTTCTTTCGACCTCTGCCTCCCGTCCCATTTCTTTTCGTTCATGTTGTTTTTTTTTCCTATTTTGTTTGTTGTTCCGAGCTAACCCGCTCTGCCCGCTCGCTGCTGTCATAGTCTCGGCCACTGACCCGACTCATCGTGCTTTATTATTAGGTATAGCAAAAATGGGAGGAGGAGGAAGCAGAGGGCGGCGCCGGCTGAAATTTTTGAACCTGCATCATCTCAAATCGGCGGCGCGCCTGGACAGGCCGGCCCGCTGTTGCCGGAGCTGCAGCTTCAACTGCGACGCCGCTTGGTGGCTGACTGCTAGCTATCTAGCTGTCCGTTTGCCGAGACAGCCTGCCATCAGCATGAGGCGGGCCGAGACGCGATCCTCATGGCCGTGCTGGCTGGCACAGCTTCACTGCGGTCGCTGAGAAGGCCCAAGGAAGCTTAACGGATCAGATCGACTGGCGTTCACCCTCGCTAGCTGTGTGCCGAGCAGCCCTTGCCAGCGCCTTCCATACCTCGTACTCCTTCGCTGATAGGAGCTGGTCGATGGGGCCACCCCGTCACACCGATACCCCACAATCCACACCAGCCGCACTGCTGCACCGCCGAGCCTCGAGCAGACATCCCGATATGCCCTCAATATCGGCATTCCTTCGACACTAGAAAACCGGGCCTGGCCCATAGATCCTGCTGCGGCGGCAGCAGCAGCCAATTCAATGTGAGCTGCCAGCCCCGAATCTGTCCCCTATTTTCTATCGCGCACAGCACTGGATGAACCTCGAGCTGCTGGCTAGATTGGGGCCATTCGCTGAACTCTGGCCACCGTCATCACTGGTCGTATCGGCAGGGAACGACCTGGTGGCAAGCGAAAAACGGAGATGGTGGCTGTAGAAGTCGGACGACGCTTGTGCGGCTGCTCCGATCCAATCGGCCTCGTACATTGGGCCACATTCGTATATATATATGTATATATATATCGTACAGTATATATGTTATTCGAATTAACTATATACATGAGCGATAACGTCTTTTCTGCTGCACAACTATATATATATATATATATATATATATATATGTGTGGTTGCTTTAGGCCGAAGGCATCTCGCGGGTTTCCTCGCCTGTTCGTGTCCATGACAATGGATTCCTGTCACTTTGACCCCGCCCGCTCCTCTTCGCCTCCACGGATTCGATCGGATTGACATCACCGTCGTGTATCTGCTATGCTGTGTGTTCATCTCAATCTCGAACCCTTGTTGATGTTCCCACTCAAGCTAGGGACCAATTGTCTGATGGGTTGATACGTCGAGCTAGACAAGGCGCACACGATGTAAGATGTTAACATGGAAAAAACTAGACATGCTCACTGTAACAATGTTATGGAGAATATATTGAGTCATAGAATTCATTTTATATTAGTTGTTTCAAATCACATGTTGTGAATTGGTGGGCTCATGGAGGTCTTCCTTGTTCGTCATCATCCTGACCGATGATTCCAGCATGCGCGTGACCTTGTACTGGTTCCCTGAGGATAGCTACCTTTATCGGGAACATCGCAACAGTAAACCGATCCCGATGGAATGACGTAGGTCAGTTGTTGAAACGCATCAGTCCATTGTTGGGTTTGGTCCGTTCTGAAGACCCAGGAATCCTTTCTTTGAAAACTTGGGCTGAACAGTAATTCGAAATCGGTGATCCTTCGTCACACGACGTTATCAAAATGATGCCACTCATGTTGTGCACCATCAAGTCACCAATTGAACAAAGATTTCGCCGCACAGATCTAACAGCCACAAATCGTGTTGTCGGTGTGCAAGCAGGAAACCTATATCGTTGTTTATTTGTGGCAAGGAGATGAAAGCCGCTGTATTTACGAGAGCACGCTGCCACGAACGATCTGAGCTAGCCCGGCCCGATGATGTCTCACCTAGCAGACGTGAAGAGAGACCACTCGGCGAACTTGGCAAAAGCGAAGCACCAGAAGAAAAGCAAAATCTCAGAGATCCCGCAGACGACTCGGCAGACAAACGCATAGATAGCACGGTCACGTAAATTCGACGACCGCTTCTCTTCAGTTTCTCTTGGCGCCGCTGTGTTGCCCGCACTCTGCTGATACACCGCAGCCGAAACCAACCCGACCCGAAGCTGGCAAGGAAATAGCGAGCGAGAGTACGAACGATCTCGTTGGTCCCCCTGAGGAAATAGACATCCCGCTGAAACCGACGTCTTCCCCTTCGCTGGACACCCGATCTGGGGATGGTGGGATCGGTCGCACCACCTCGATGAGACGTCGCCGCTGCGGCGGAGATCGGCCCGTGGGGTCTAACAACGGGGAGTGATGCACGAGCGCACGCGCTCTCTGAAAGCGCCCTCGGTGCGCTACATGTCTACGACAGCGCAATATACTATAGCGGAGGATCGGGCAGGAGCGTGGAGGGCCACGCCGGGCCGTGGCGCTGAGACGAAAAGGAGGCGTACCGTCCCAGTCATGCGGCCAAGAAGGGGAAGCCAACCACGGGGTGATATCCCCCCCCCCATATATAAATGCAGCAGGCGACACACAGAGGAAAATCTTTTCTTTGGCCACAGAGCAAAGTAAGAACAAGGAGCCGAGGGCGGCGAACGAGAGAAAGTGTATCGTGCGTCTGTCCCATAAGTGGCATTCGCCATCTGCCGCCATACGACGACTACAACCACTACTACGACTACCACGACGACTACAAGTCGCCTGCATCTCTTGCTGCGACCGCCTGCTGACCCGCTGCCACTTGCACGTTTGTTGTGGGGGGTCGCGATGGCTAGCGAGCATTGTTTAAAATTGCAGGGACACAGCGTAGTGGTATTGCTAAGGGTAGCGGTCGCTGACTCTTCCAAGTTCTTTTTGCCCTTCACATAGCGACACAGTTACTAGCGGTCGAATATATAATGCTTATGTGGGCTGCACCCCATCGTCCGTATCTGAGTATTCGTTCCATTGCTTTTGCAGATACATGGGACCGCCGTCGATCTAGTGCGATCTAAAATGCGCTCTAGCCTAACTCGTGTCTGCGCTTGTACATATCTGTACCCGTGTGGATGTGATGTGTGCCGAAGAGCTGATATTCTACTCGACTGCGATGCTGCGACGGTGGCAGCGTGGTCTCTACGGCAGGGGCCGTACAGAAAGCGCGGACCTTTCAACTCAAGCGAAAACCCAATTTTCTTTTTAACCAGCGGCAAGCATCCCCACATCAGCGAGCCCGCAATCGCAGGGCAGTGGCACACGGCTGGGCCGTTGGCCCATTGGCCTGTCTAACCCCCGGCTAGCCGTCAGGGTCTACCAGCATTGGCCTGAGCCACACATACGTACACTGGTGCTGAGGATATTACAGCAACAGCAGCAGCAATCCCTCCTCGTTCTCTCCTCATTCGGTGCCTTCCACTGGCACTCTATCTGGCCTCTCCTCCCAGCCCACGTCCCGTCCTTCTTGCCTGCTGCAACTCGACCAGCCGGCACCCTACGGCGCTTCACATTGGGGGCCACAAGATGAATTAGGTCCTCTCAAACCAACAGGGCGCGAGCAACGCCCGAAACATGGTAGTAGAATGGGGTTGTCGGCTGGCTGGTTGAAGCATGGTAGTTGTACTGTTGCCGCTGCTGCGCAACTGGGGCTGCCAGCCACTGCTGACATTGGACCTCGGATAGAGTACCGCCGACCATCACCCCCGCGCGGCTCCGTCGACAGCGAGAAGCGAACGACGTTGCGTCGAGTAAGAACGCCGGCCAATATCTCATTGTATGCGAGCGAAGGAGGAGGCAGCTGGAAAAGTTGGAGCTCCACTAAGCTGGGTTAGGATAGTCAGGTTAGGTCAGGACAGAGAGTCGATCCGGCGCGCCTAGGCTGCGCAGCGGAACGGTCCACGCTGCCGAGATTCGTTTGCTTTTAATTGCAAGGAGTGGATGATGAGGTGATGGGGCCGCCCTGAGTCCTTCATTTCTTGAGGGGTCTTCGTCTTTCTCTTGAGCCTCGGCTGCTGCTGCAGCTGTCAAATCGATATATTGGGTAGCGCTTAGCATTGATGGACCGCGCAGTCCGGGAGACCATAGCGAGCTCACCCCTGCCTAATGCCTGGTGGCCCCACGTCCGGTGATCCCATTCTTAAGGGCATTGCGGTCCACTCACATTACATATTTTCGGCATCACCTCGAAAAATCGCCGACCGTTCCCCGTTGAATCCGATTACCATACATTAATATAAATATACTATTATACACTGATGACAAAAAAAAAATCCGCACACACGTGCCATGTGTGCGCGCGCTATTGTGTTTCGTCGTCATTAGATGCCAGCCCAGAGCTTTTTTCCTGGTTCGACTTTTAATGACATCCAGACATTCGATTTGGCATTAATCTAACCTACCCTATCCTTGTACACCGCCCCCTTTTGCACGCTTCTTCCCGATCTCCTTTCTTTATGCTGAATCACTCTGCTGAATCTGGCTGAGTTCGCTCTTGCATCCACCCTGCTACTACATAGTACAGGCAATAGTCGTGGTAGCAGCAGAAGAAGAAGCAGCTTTTATTCGCGTGGCGAACTGTTTAATTATCTACTTCTTCCATGAATTCCCCGGAGACTGCATGGCCGTTGTTCCCGCTGTCGGCCGACAACCATACTCACGGCCAACGGCAGGAAAGAGAAGGTGAAGTGTGCCGCCAGGCTGAAATTGACAACAACGGAATGGAACATAGGCGCTAGACAGGACTCGCCATGACCCTGTTCCCCGGTGCCGGCACGGGCGGGGCGCGGCGACGCTGCCTCTGGGGGTGACGCAGTAATGTAACGCAGCTCGCAGACGAAAGCGAAGCATACGCCGAAGGCAGGTAGACGAGAAGTAGTCGAGGGTAGGCGTAATGCGCGAAGAACCTACAAGTCATGTGAAGCTCGGGTCTGTGCAACGTGGCACAAGCGCCGGCACCGCCGGCACCGCCCTTTCCGCCCGTCTACCTCAGTTTCACCTATTACCTCGCTGCGAACATGAATAAGTTATTGCTGATGAATTGTACCTTACCAACATCTCTCCCCCTGCATGCTGTGGCACGCGAATCACTGCGGTGTAATAGCCACCCGTAATGGTGGCGGCCTGAAACTTGGGACTTCTTCTGGAATGGTCATGTGATGTAGCTCTCACTGGGAAGTGGCGCACGTAGGGCCGTTAATAGGAAGTATCGCTCTTGATCACGCCTGCCAACCGCGATTCGTGCGCAGTTGATAAAAATTGTTCAGCTGCTATTTGATCCGAGTCAGATTCGCTTGTCTCTCCTCGACGATAATTAATAATACTCATATTATAAGTATAATACCATGCAGGCTGGGATTTCAATATTGCAGAAAGTTGTAACGAGCTGAATCAGGTATGCTGTTTATATGATAATATGGCTTTATCTGGCATTCGCTCTTATTCAAGTTCGAATGCCTGCACGAAGGCCACGAAAAAAATGCTTGATAACACTCCCAGGAAAGAACGCTCGCTTGCTAACAATATATCGCTTGATAAGACCCTTTTTCCTCAAAGTCCCACAATGATGGAAGGTATGTTCCGCCAAGTCGCCGTTGCAATATCGTCGTTTTTCACAGACGTCCCAGCTGTGCTTTGTGCTTGAGCACAATGGCTAAGTACCCCATTGCAATGCAATCCAGCCAGTCCGGCTGTCGAATCACAGTGGGAATCGTTCGATTCAGGAGGATTCGGTGCATATCCGGACGTAATGTGGGTCGTCTGGGCCGGCCAAGAAAGTAACTTAAGAGGGTGAGCTTATCGAAGCGGTGTGTGGTATGGGGCGCTGGGTCGTGTGGAATGGGTGAACGGGCAGTAACTGGATGTAAGTTCGAAGAAAGTAGAAGAAACGAAAGGAGATCTGGCTGAATAGCCTGTCTGACAGATATTCATTAGGCGGCCGAGCCGGCTGATAGGCTTTCTGTAGAGTGAATGTTCGGTTCCGGTCTCCGGCTGGCCACTGAGCAGCCGAGGGCCACACAAGGGCCAAGTGGGCCCTCGTCTAGGGTCGCGACGGTGATAACGAATGTGATATGAATTATTGGATGAAACATTTTCAAACATGAATCGTTGAAGCCGTACAGCCCTGTAGCGCTATGCGCCAGTTACCCTATGGAGCACAGAAGGGGTTCTTGCTTGAGTGAACTCAAGCAAGAACCATGGATAGGCTCCTGTTGGCCGTGCAAGTAATGTGTTATTATCTATTACAGTAGATTGTTACGTTTCCGTCCCACTTCTTCTATGTTGTTTAACCTAAGCAATGTCCTATCTTTAATCAAACGTCTCCTGGCTCGTTGGCTGGGTCGGGGCACATTGATCGCCGTTTTGGGGTGTGCAAATCACTATGCGTCGACTAGGCAAGGATCTCGGTGTGCATGCCACCTAAACAAGCCTCCGCTGGGCGATACCGACCTTCGTATGTCGTTGTGCAAATGCGGGGCGTCTTCCCAATCTCTGGGTGGGCTTTGCCCGATGGCAGCCCAGTGACTTTGGCCGCGGTAAAGGCCCTCCTTTCTGAGCCTCACGGAGGCGTTTCTTTTGCCAATAGTGCTGCCTTCTCTGTTCTAGCTCGAACGACCAAGGCAATGGTTGAGCTGCGCATACTACAGCCTGCACAGCTCGCCCTCAGCTGAGCGATTTGTAAGCAACGCGACGCAAGAAGGCCACCCCGCAGTCAGAGCAGTCGAGCGCCAGGCCCCAGCTGAAGTGAACAAGCGGCCAGGCCTCCCACCGTTAGCCAGAGTCCCCAACGGTGTTGTCAACACACGACGCCCGACCCCTGGTAACAATGCCCGGGCCTATTGCCTGATCTAGCACGGCCTAACCTAAACGAACGAGCAAGCGCCCGCAGCAATTGGTGGTTCTACCGTCTGTCGACTGCTCGGTGCCGACCCGATCCGACCCGAGCTGGCCTGGCCACCGAGCAAACTAACTAGCCAAGCTGCTAGGCGCTGAAACCAAAGCAGGCGAACGGTCAGGTTGGAAGGCGCACGGCCTACCGGTACGGGCAAACCGTTTCCCCAATAATTTCATGTGCCTATTGGCATTGGCCTCTGATGATGTTTCCGCAAGGGCTTAAGCTTAACAGGCGCCGACTTGCCAGGTCGCAGTAAGCTGCTGGGCGGAAGGCGGCAGCCGCGCGCAGCCTACGCTGGGCTTGGACCGCAGCCACCGTTCGAACGAGTGGACCAGCGTTGATCGCCTAACAGACAAACAGGGCTGCTTCCCTCATCATCTATTGTAGAGACGTGCATGGAAACACCACCTATGGTTGCGCAAGCGTGGGCCATACCCAGACCTCTTAGGATGCAGCAGGAGTTTCAGAGGGGTATGGCTATACTATGGTATTCTAGAGTTACGATGATCGTTATGGTGGCTTTGCTGCTCCCCCCCCCAACATACCCCCGGGCCTCCTGAATACGAAGCGGAATTCCTTGACAGATCCGTCGTCTCAGTTTTCTTCTACTGTGTTCATCGCTGATATCGCACCGCCGCCGCCGCCGCGACCACCACCATCATCACCACAACGACCGCAATGAACCAGCCGCTGAGTGGCAATCACATCGCGCTAGCTATAATATCCAGCGAGGTGACCTTCTGCAACACTCCTCTTTCATCCTCCAAATCGGAGCCACCGTGGAATCGTTCACAGTGGCAGCTTGGGATGCCAAAGCCTGGGAATCACTTTTGAGATGGAAGAAGGCACGGGGAACGTCCGCAAGAGGCAGAGCAACCGCCCATAGTGGAACGGTACGGGACGGGCTATGAGCCGTCGGAGCCGTCGAGGCGAATCGGTGGACGGTCGAAATCCTAGAGCAAGCCTGTCGTGGCCACGCCCCCGAGGATCAAAGACGGGAATGGATAAGGAATTCAATGGAGCGTCGATATCTTGGTGACATATTCGTCGTCACTGTCGTCGACGCTGCTGCTGCAGCAACCGCCACCGTCGTCATCCGCCACTCGCAGCCACCGCCGCCCACAATCCTCCAGTGCGATGCCGACCCAAGTCCCCTCGTCTCTCTGCTCTCTCAGTCTCCCCTTCTATCTCTCTCTCTCTCTCTCTGTATATTTCTCTCTCTATCCGCTCCCGTTGGCTGCCGTCTTTCCTCGGCGCCCACGAAACCCAATACACTTCGTGAAGGGAGAGCCGGCCGAGCGGGCAACGTACATCGTTTCGATTCCTGGCATCATCTATTTCCAAAAAGGTCTCTCTGAAGCCGGCGTCGCAGCGCCGCGCTTGCAGTAGAAGCAAAAGCGGCACAAGCTCGAGTGGGTGCCAGTATCTGCTGGGCATGTCTCTGAGTTTGCCGCTTGGTCTCCACAATCGAGTCGAGCGAGTGTCCCTGCCCGTCTCTCTGTTGGCTGCCTGCCTGTCGGCCTACAAGGCCCCGTCTCGTCTTGTTCGGTTGTAACCTTCACACACAGACATACAAGTCAGCATACATAAATATATGTACAAGTGTGCTGGTACTACAACTACCACGACTGTGGCCGGCAAATTCGAAAAAAAAATACCTTTTTGAACTTATCAGAATCCTATGCAATGCATCGAATGAGAACCGAACCGCGAATGGGGCGTATGCTTTGCGGTTTGGCTGCTTCCGAGCTGTGGGGCTTGGCGTTCCGTTGCCGGCACTGCCGTCAACGTCGGTGGTTCCACTTGTGTGTCTTGAGCCATAACGGGGCGCGACCCGCGCGCTGCAGAAACAAACCGCGTGCAGGATTTGCCCCGGCACGGTCGTCAGCGCGTAAGTGCTTATTCAAGTCCGCCAAGTATATATATATATAGGTATGCATGTATGCATAAAAATCACGATCAAAGAGAGTCAGCGGCTTCATTAAACCTGGCAAACGTTGCATGTTGAGATGAAGACAGTATCGAGGAAGAAGATATTATAGAAAGGGGCCATGCATGTGAACATTTCTCTCCGAGAACAGAACATTGTACAGTCGGCAATGTCTGTAACGCCGTTAAATCTCTTGGTGACACAGGCTAATTATTCCTCCTAGCCTGGTTGGCGTCTACGCGCCTCATGGGCTGTTAGCCGTTAGAGCCTATTCATTGGACACGAAGAATAAAGGAGAGCTAACATGGCTGCCGAATATATTTCGGTTTTCAATTGAAGAAAAGGAAAATAGTGCTCGAACCGGTCTCACGAGACATGAGGACGGCGGTGACAGGTTTACCGCCATTGTTTCGCCTTGGCCATGCTGTTGCAAGTATCGTTCCACCGGCACCAGTGCTTTCAGCCTTTGTAATAACTCTATTCGATTCCGACTTCGTCAGACCCCGCAACATACGGAAGCTTTGCAGCAAACACAATACGTACACAGCGCCTGTTGGAGGCAAGACGCTGTAGCGACGTCGTAACCGTTCGCTAGCGTACGAATGGCTCGCAGCATCCGCACGTCATGAACTCAAGGCGCGACTATGAGCGCCAAAGGAGTCCCTGATGAACGAACGTGTGCGTGTGCGTGTGTGGGCCTTGGACAGGGCACTTGGAGTAGGGCTCGAGCGCGCTGCGTGCAAACACCACGACGGCGACAACGGAGGCGTATGGCCAAGGCAAGGACTGCGTGCAGGAGTTCTGGGGGAGGGCCGCAAAGGATCAGCTCTGAGAGTCATCCCAGCAGGTCGCTGTTGTCGCTTCGACTCCAACACCACCACCACCTCCTCCTCGGGCAAACAAATCGTTACTTTCTCACGTGCACCCCTCAGAGTGCACGATCTCATTGAGATTTATTCGCTCCGCTAGTTGATTCGTCATATGAGCCGCCGGGGCCGCTCAACAATGGACAACAGCCAGCAACATGCAGTGTCGCTGCTACAGCATTGTACAGTAATAATAACAACAATAATGATAACAGCTGTATAATGACGCTCTGCTTTTTTCCGAGGGGCGCGCCTGCTTGCGAAGGGAATTAGGCGAGAATGTATCACACCACAACGCGAATGGGTCGGCAACAAAATATAGCCAAACGAACTGCAATCGAATATCAGTATGAAGTAGCGGACTTTAGTGGAGCAGTTCTATTTCGAGTAGTTACAAGTCCATTTATCTAAACAATGAAAACAAAAGAAAAGGGCAACTACGAGACGAGACGAAGTCCAAGAAACCAACCAGTTCGAGCACAATAATGGCATTAAGCGAGGCAGCGGCGAACTACTCACCCATCGGACGGCTGGACGGCTCGGTCCGTCAAACTGGCGAAATTTCCTGGTAATATAAGCAGACACAGAAGAAGCTTGAAGACGACGAGCCAAGCACACAACGAAGAAAGAAATATAAGGGGACAATTTGCTGCCGGTGGTGATGATGATGGTGACCGTGGTGGTGGTGGTGGAGTTAGTGTGAAAGGCCCTGTGCGTGTGGGTGGTCCGTGCTGAGAAGAGCTGCAGTGCGGTGCGGTGCGGTGTGGGGTAACGCAAGAAAATCCCAACACGTCCAACCAGGCCATCTCAGGCCGTGTTCCATTGGCCCTTGCCTTCTTCGCTGGTGTACTAGTGTGACGGCGGGTTTGTTCGTTCGGACGGACGGCGCCTCGCGGGGTTGAACCGACGAGACGCTGCATGGGGGGAAGGCATAGATCGGGCTGCGGGGGAATGCATAGAAGACGACGTAGGGGCTACTGGTGCTGGTTCTGGGCCCGTGGAAAGGCATACGAGGCGGGCATTGGGTGGGTGATCTTGACCGGGTGGACAATTCGCTGGCTGCCTGTCCGGCTGGCTGGCTGGCTTGGGTAGTCGTTGGAGTAGTGCTGCTGCTGCCGCTGCTGCCGTCGCTGCTTCTGAGAGTGGTAACGGCGGCTGGGACGAAGGAACTGTGCAGAGCACGCCCCGCCGCCACTTGGTGACAGACGTGACCGGCAAGCCGAGCAGTCTCTCCCTGCCTCGATCCCCGTTCGCCACGCGAGCCCCCACATCGATAGCCCCTTTCCCGTAGAGAGCAAGGCATTCCCCCTCCGGCCGTTCACAGCATCCCGTCCATGGCGGACCCCCCAGACAACCCTCACCGCTCGTCTTGCAGCGAGACGGCAAGAGCACCTGGCACTCTCACACCAGCGGGCCAGTTGGTGGGTCGCTGGGTTGGTGGGTTTCTGATCCGCAACCTCTATCATTCGACACCCCCCGGTCGTCGTTGAAAGACAGAGGCAGATCGGGGACGAGAAAGAGAGAGATCGCGAAAGCAGGGAAGCACAGAAATTCCACCACTGGAACAGCAGGCGCAGCAAAAGTAGCGGCAAGGATGGTATGACACTTTCACCACATCTAGAGTAGAGGGTCTGTGGATGAAATGAGAGTACAGGCGCGAGGCGCTATCTATAAGCACAATCCATATGTATCGACAGCCGCATCCGTGTGATGCTGCTAGCCCGTTAACAAATCCAGGCAATTACGAATCGTGCATGATCATCGTCTTTATCGTTAACTACCGAGACTTTGTCTAAATATCACGATACGTATATATAGCTAGTACATGTTAAACGACCGGGGACTCACCACTGACCAGAGGTGAGGTAGCAGTTGTGCAGAATTAAATCAGACCCGTCGAAGCGCTGGACAAAAAATTACGACATAGTGACACCCACGAACGAACGGTCGAAGAAAACGCAGCGAAGCCGTGATGGCAACTATCAATCGCTGGCCGTAATCATGTCAGCTACAATACGATACTATTGATCAGTGACCATCCACCGAATGCCATCGGAAATGAGAGCAGAAGTCCTAGCAGTAGCTTGCGTCTATTTTGCGTGGCTTCGAACACGAGAACGGGATTGGTGTAAAACTTCATGGTAGGCATCGAGATAAACGAATCTACACAATCAAGAGCTGCTGCGACACCCGTTATAAGCACATATTGTAAATGGAACAAATGCACACACAGACACACGCGCACACACACGTTAAGTAAAGGAGACCGCATTTGCTGAAGAGCGCCTACATTAGCGATGCTAGCTCATAGCTCACACTGTGGTGGTTGCGACAACGCACTCGAGAGAGGTGGCCACTGAAGCCGGCCGCGGCCGGCCTCGTCGCCGCGAGCTCGCTCAGCCGCTTCCTCTCATCTTGTCGCGTCTCGAAAAGGAACCCGTCTCCGGGTCGTCTCCACTTGATAAGCTATGGCGGCGGCGGCGGCGGCCCAGAACAGACACGACCACGAGAGAGGCTGCCCACTGCCCTGCTGACAAAGATTCGAATCAATAATTGTTCGTTGTTCCACTTACCCACTCTGAGCGACGGGACGACGAGGAGGCCGCGAGGAGAAACTCAAAGAAAGGGCAAGGCCGCAGACGGCGGCGACGGCGGTTTCTTATTCGCAGGCGAACGGCGCCAACGAAGGCAAGTTGGCTGTTGTTGTCTGAACCCAGGTTGGCGGCGGCTGCTGCTGCTGTTGTTGTTGTCGTCGCTGATCGTGCTCAGCACTCGAGGCCATGCTGCTGCTGTACACGACCACTACACACATGTCCGGACACAACACACTCGGGTTGTTCACTACGACGATGATAGTTCATGCTGATGGGCTTGCTCGCGAACCGGATGGCCGCCGCCGGCGCCGCTGCTGCTGTTGTTGTTGTTGTTGTTGTTGTTATTACCACGAGGAAGGTAACATCGATATAAGACGCAAACCAACGAGCAACGGCGGAACAACGCGACGACGACGACCACTAACGACACAAAGGTCGGAAAGAAATGCCGAACCGGAGGTATCACCGACCCCACTTCGATCGATAGGTACCACTACAGTAGCTGCGTCGTTCTGCTATAACAACTAAACTACGATTACTGCTACTATTACTGCTAGTACGAAAGTCTACGACGATAGCCTACTACTTACGTGGAAATCGACGGTAGAGACAGGTTGTCGCTTGCCCTCAGCCCGCGTACGCGCGATACAATCACACGTTGGCCGTGTGCAGCTGCCCGCGAACGGGGCAGGGGGCGAAGCGCTCAAGGCGATCAGACTCAACGCACCAGTGTACCACCCAGCAGCGGCAACAACGAGCCAAGAAGTCAATATCGTCAGTCACAGAGAGTCAGTCGGTCCTCCCTACAACGCAACAGCAGCAGCAGCAGCAGAGGTGGCAACAGTAGTTGTAGTGGTGGTGGTATTGCTCGCAGTGGTGGCACATCGTAATATTGCCCAGCCGAGATGAGTCGCATGAAATGCCGCAAGCGAGCTAGCGAGCGAGTGAGGAAGTATCTCAAAAGCCCGCTGCTAGAAGTAGCAGTATACCCCGGACCAACACTGCCGCACGCTCACACACAGAGGTTTCTTGCTGCACTCGTCGTACTAAGTGCCGATGATCGGCCGTAGTGGTATCGGCGGCGGCGGTGTTTTTTGCACAAGAGCAATGCTAGCGAACACGAAGTGGAGGACAGCAACACAAAGAACGGCAGCACACCTCAAATGAGTTGTGTTGAGTTAAAAGAAGTGGCCGAAAACTGAAGCGGTCCCAATTGAATCGTCCACCTGCCTGTTTCACGTCGCTGCTGGTCGTGGCGGCCGCCGTGACCTCGGGAGCGGACACGCTCAGCAGGAACGAATCTAGTCCGTCGCGTTCAGCTTCACCGCTATGATATTAAACGAAAGCCGTCGTCTAGGGCTGTTGTATCTCTGTTGTACGGCCCGTACCCGTCTCGTGCACGGCTGAGCGGCGACGTCGCCGCCTGCGTCTTCATTCCACTCAGGCTCCATTACGTTGCTGCCTCTCGGGCCTGTCCTGGCCTGCGGAGGAGCCACAAGCAAGCCGGCGAAGAGGAAGTATGGCCTCGAGACTCCAACCTGCCACCGCGGGGAGATTGCAGGAGATGCGGAGAACTGGCGCCGAACAGCCAGGGACGAATGGGCACCGTCAGGAGCGGGTGCAAGCGGGCTAGGAGAGGGCACGGGTCTTAGGCGGCGGGTACGGGTGGCAAGGGAAAGGGAGAGACCAGCCACCGAGCTAGCTCGCTAGACGGCCTGCGTGCCTGCCGGCCTGCCGGCCTCACTGACTGCCGCTGAGGCCCACGGCTGCTGCCGACGCGGCTGGGGGCCCAACGGCTCTCTCTCCTCTCAGAGCCCTCGCGCATTCCCCACAAGCGACAGCCGCACAACCACCCCGTGCAGCAGCCCCCATTGCCTAGAACAGAATCCCCACCGTAGCCCTCCGTCCTAGCTGACCCAAGCCCCCAGCCTTCAGGCCCGCACCCCACATCCGATCCCCCTCGACGGACGCTCGGCCCACGCGTGGCCCCAGCCTCGTCGTCGTCGTCGTCTTCTTCTGCTGCCGCTGCCGCCGCCGCTGCCGCTGCCTCGTCCTCCTCTGCCCCGTCCGACGGAGCACCCCGCGGGAGGATGGGGATCAATGTCTTCTTACAAGGAATTAGGCCCACCCTGCCGACTTCTCTGGGCCTTCGAGCCTGTAAGCCGTCGGCTACTGCCGTCGGTGACCGCTACCACCCGCTACTAGACGCCTTTGCACGCGACTTTTACCCCACCGCCCGAATCCAGGCGTTCCCCCCGAGATGGTACAGCATGAAGAGCCTCCATACTCGACGACTCAAGTACTACGGGCATACCGATGCCGTCGCGCACTGCCACCACGTCCAGTGCCAAATACGGAGCGCCACTATAGCCGCCTTTCGAAACACGATCTCGTCGGCATGGCCAAACGAGTCACGGTCATATGAATGTGGCCTAGACGATGAGAAGCTTAGGGAATTCAGATATTGGCTGAAAACAACACCCTGAGGTGATGGGTGACAAGACGGAATATCCGGGTGTCGTATAGAATGAACTACAACGACATCTATTAAATTACCACTTATGATGGTAATTTCATAGAAGCTGCACAAAACCATGTTATAGTAATATCACTGGCGGTGGATGCTGGCCATCGAAGATAGATGTTTAATCGCAGATTGCAAGTTCGACTCGGTGGCGTAGCTGGCCGAGTTAATGCCTAAAAGCAAGTTAGAGTAAAATCGTCGTGGGAATATAACCTAATATGCCTATTCGGAGCAGTGAGGATTCATTGCAACCCCCAATAACTAAGAGGAAAAAAAAGAACGATTCGGCAGGCAACACGTTCAAATTCAGCTGTGCACAGTAACGCAATCTATATACTTTATAATGGATGTACATATATATTGTTCATGGACCCTCGAATTCTGACTCCCGATAGCTTTCATGTATCGCACAGTGAAGTGGCCGACATCGCAACAAGTTCAGAGGGAACTCAATGTATCGAGCACTAGCTTCGGTACATAAACATACATTGCATTACAGTATTCAGTGAATATTTCGTTCGAATGATAGAGTGAAGAGAGTTTTTTTTTTTTTTTTTCTAAAGCCTTATGTTGTTTGTATGATAGCGTCACTGGGCCATTTTCCACTCGTATCGCAGTCATTATCTATGGCTTCGTCGATAGGCACATAGGCCGTTGTAATCATTCATCCAGTAGACGATTCAGAAAGGTGAGAGAGTTGTAAATGAAGCCCTTGCCGACCGATATATCTTACGTGGTGGAATGAATGATGATTGAGTATTCTCATACAGGACAAAAAAAAGTTCCGATTATGAACCCGTCCCCTCGCAAGGATGAATTGTATTCGAGAAATTGAAGTAATTCCATGGCTAGTTAATTTTAACGGCGTCAAACTTATTTAGAGATGAGTAGGCACATAGCAACAATAGCTAACGCCGCTGAATGTCATGTCATGCTGATTTCTACCTAAAAATCGTATAACTATTGTAAAACGCCAGTTACAGAACAAGTTCAAACGTTTGAGCAATCCTGCTAGGCAGATCGTTACCAATGAGCGGCGATCCTCTGGCACCTATGACAAACTGAAAATGTTCCAAACTAGTAATTGTAATTAACCAACAAGGTATTTGTATTTGCAATATTAGTAGAACCGATTACTATAATCGCATTCTAGCACCACAAGTAAGCAGGGCTAATCGGCAGTTTAGGACAAAACTCCGCATACAAGTTACATCTATAATGGTATATTCTTTGCCCTAATGTAGAGCACGAATGCGAAAAGCAGTTGTACCGTGGACGTTAAATGTTGGCTGAGAGTCGGCCCGAAAACCTTAGGTTTGAGGTGTTACATTATAAGAATTGCTTTGATAAATGGTGAATCATATCGTGCGCCATTCCCATGGTCAAACTAAGACCATCTCTCGGAGGCACTCGTAGCGTCGACAAGTGATACGCATGTCACTGAGCGCCTCTGCTATGCGCATATCTCCAACGTGTGTAGTGTATTGAGTTAGTTGAGTTTCTCTTTTTATCTGCGCTCGATCATTCTCGTTGTTCCACCACGAGCTGAGTGGCTTCGGAACTGCGGAAGTAAGCCACATTGGATCTTCCGACTGTGAGGTGCTTTTCGGAATGTTCAAGTCAACTGGATCTATTATTTATGTGTTTATGTTTGTTAATCTATGTACTACATAACATACAACAAGCTGTACAAGGAAATAACTTCACTAAGCTGATTTTAGGTGATTTAATTACCCAGAAATGAATTATCGATTCTCCAAGATTTGCTTGATTCGCGCGTTGGGAGTCACTCCGCAAACGCGATAGCCCCCGAGGCGATGTTACTTACTCACATCGAGGTTCCAACGTAAAGTCCCAATGAGTGAGAGCCCCCATAGCGAAATTATACCACCTTCTAGCTCCAGAAGTAAGCAAGGCTAATCGGCATTTTAAGACCAAATCCCGCACACAAGTTATATTTATAATGGTATATACTTTGCCCTAATGTAGAGCACGAATAAGCAGAATCACGTAACCACACGTGAATAACATACTGAGTCTTATATAATCGTTTCTACCAGAATATATGTCTACAGGATGCAGAGGAGACAAACAGGATTTTTAAACTCGATGCTAAAATGGGTCCCTTTACTGCTGTCACAGCAGCTGCTCCTCTAAATGTGTTTTTGTTTAAATATTCACCATATAACGAAGCAGTCAGCGGACTTCTTTCATTTGGCTTGTCTACAGACACAATGAGCCCCACAATATATCTTTAGAGATAACGGGTTGCTACACTACTGCTCCGTGTTGAGCATGCTTCACGTTCGGTGCAAATTTGTCCCGGGAGAAGTGAAACCAAAATGAACACATGATGATGGATACTCCCATGAGCTGTCGGACGACGAATCCAGCAACGTGGTGAACGCTTCCTATTATCTGCAGATAGAGAAACTGCTTGCAAACGTGTCTTTTTTTTTAATTGAAAAAAATATCTCTCCCGAGGAAATATCCCTTGTCTCGTTGCGATAAGCCTGCCTTTCGTAGAATAGGCAAGTGCCAGTTATCGAGTGAACGTCGGCCATTGCAAATCTCTCTTACGGTATAAATATGCTTGCAAAGGGCTTGAACACAGCTGCGCATGTCACGTTTGTGAGATCGACAAATCAACGCAGACGTGACGCGGTATTCAATCCCACTGAAGCGCTAAGATCAAGACGAATGTTTACTTTTGACGTTCCCAACGTTTTGCAACATCGCCAAAAATGAATACATACATATTCGGGCGACACCGACTGGCTCTCTCGCGGTGCAACGTCTCGGGCTGAGCAGTGATGTAAGCAGGACTCGGCGATCGAACCAGAGCGAACTATTTTCATCACAAAAAAACCACCGCGCACGAACTTCATGAGGATCATGTTGCACTGATGATTAACGAATGAATATCTACGACGGACCACAGCGACGTGTCCGTTTACCAGGACACGGGAATTTCAAGGACGGATAGATCTGTTCAAGTTCATTGTGTTGTGTGACGTCGATTTTTGCTCTTGATATCGACTTGCGCACGTTTTTAAGTGGAGGGAGCCAGCCGCCCATTTTGCGTCATTTCAAATTCTACCGTTCAACTAGCGACATTATACATTGATAACTTGATGATATGGGCGTTTGGCGTTAGGTTTTGCTCACTATATATTATTTGCAAGATCACTATGATCACTCGCTGCACCGTTTTCAAACATAGAACTTCGATTTCGTTGCTTAATTGAATAAATATGACGTTTGAATGCTCTCTCTCTTTTAAAGTACTAAAATATTTTCTAATGACATTTTTCCTATACATTAAATGACAGAGTAATCATCGCTGGATCTAATTGCACATTGAAAAATCGCGGCCGAGTCGTGTCTATTGAGAGGAGAAACGAAATAGTATTTTGTTATAGTCAGCAATCGTATTCAGTTAGCCTTTTGTTGGTTCGCCCTTTAGCGAGATACCTTCTTCCTTGTGTATAGATTCGCTAAGTTTTTCCACCGTAGAGGACTCCATTTTGCTCAACACTCTATAGCGTATTTGAGTGCAGGGACACTGGTCCTGAATGTCAATGGTCGATTTCTGCCCTTGATGTGTTCAATGGTGTTAAGACCTGGGCCCTGGGCAAGCTAGTTGAACAGCAGGATCTTTCGTCAGCGCGTGAAGAGCAATGTTGATGCCGATTTATACAAAGCAAATCACGGCTAAGTCTCTGGCTGTAAAAGGCCAGTGGCCGCAGGGTCGAGTCCCGCTGCTGAGATAACGTAAAAGAGAACTTGACCGTCGCCAAATTGCAGTTGCTTTAATAAACCAATAAAGCTTTACCTTTACCTTCTTGTTGAAAAATTTGGCCACCTTCTCCGGCGCATACTATGGTATATGTCAGAGATCATTGTACCCTCAACAAAATGACGAGGATGCTTGCAAATAGCCTGGAAACAAGCCCAAATCATCGCCGACTTTCTCCCATCCGTGAAAGAGGCCCTGAGATACCCTGGCTGGAGGGCCTCATCCTTGCTCTCTCCAAATGGTAAGTAGACTTATCGTCTGCGACCGATATATTTTAGCATTTAAATTGGCAAGCACACACAGTCGCGTAGGACGTGTTCACTTAGGCTGACATATTCATACAGGTCCGATATCATTGAAGCTTAAAGCCGTACGTGTAATCCGAAGATCCAAATACTTTTGAGCATCAATTTCTCTACTTATTACATGACATTTTACTATAGAAAACATTTTAAAACTTCAAACCTCAATTAATTCAAGAACTGACTTAATTAGTAACACTTTCTGTGTGCGACTGCACTGTATACATTTATTCGAAATGTGATAAACTGAGCGATTATCGTAAAGGTTCACTTCATGAACTTCACCTTCAACGTCTGTTAAGTCGTCAATGTGAAGTCGCTCAACGTATGAACGTAGCGTATTCATTCATGCGCGAGTCAGATTACCTATCTACGCAATAATAAATGAAAATACTTTATACATCGTGAGCATATACATATTATATTAAGTGAGGCGTTTCTTTTAAATGTGACAAAAATCTACGGTCCTGTGTAGACGATTCGATTGATGCTGATTGATTCTTGGTAGGGTACAATCAGCCTAACCTAGGCTGTAGCTCGGAAATTGCGCTGTTGCTGCTGCTCGAATACATGCATCGCATTATAGGTCATCTGTTTATGTTTATAGTATGAATGTTGTTCTTCCAGAAGGATATTGCAATAATCGCGTTCGCTTTCCACAGGTTTCTTGATCGTTCGAGAGTGGCTTCGAACGGGCTTTGCGAGATTGTAGCGTACAAAATTGTTCATACAGTTTTTGCACTCAATACAATTTGGGAAAAGCTGAACACACCACGAAGGTTTTTGCGCACCACAATTTCAAGACAGTTTAACTGGATAGAACGGCTACAAAAATTGTGACACAATTGAACTCGATAACATCGGTAAGGTGCTATTGAGTTGAACAATTGAACACCCTTTTGTGTCCCGGTGGAACCAACATACGACCGTCGGAGCCGAGCTCTCCCCTGCTTTGGGTCTAGCGATTGCGTGTTGCGTTGTCTGTTATCCATCTTCCTTAGATAAACACGTTTATAAAAGGTTGTCTCGATATTTCGTTATGTTATGTTAAACACATATGCATCTGGAGGACGTCAACTCAGACTCGAGAGCACTCTGCTATTGAGTTATTATATTTCGGTATAAATAAAAAATACTTATAAGCCCATCACCGGCTACTGGTGAAAGAAGAAGAATAATTACAAAGGCAATATCTAATCGATCATCAAACATATATGTCACCGATCACGGCGTAACAAAACTCGATGAGATCGGACAAAGACCAGATCAGTGCAACACCACATATCATGCTATATGCACGGATCAGGCCAACAAACAGAAATCCAGTTATAGCGTACTATACTAGATTAGGCTTGAGTGGCCCACGGGCGCCGACCCGCAACTTGCCGAAGGTTTGATTGATTCCGAATCAGCGCGTAGCGTGAACTATCATTCGGAAGCGAGTCTGCTGTTCATCTGCGCGATATCATAGTTATCCTCTTACACTGCCGTACAAATCCAGTTGTCCCACGAGAATATAACAGCAATCGCATTACCTTTCTACGGGTTTCTTTGCGCTACCGTTAGAGGTAACCCTTCACGCGACTTATACCGCACCAAGGCATTGTTACATCAGTCCGCATCCATTTGCAACGCTACTCAACAGACACGACACAACAGCGGGGAACACGATGTGGGGTTTTACACAACACCGTTTCATTTCAGCTGAAATGGATAGCGTGGCAACGAAGACGTTGTAACACAATTGAACTAGATGACATTGTTAGAGCGGTGGTGGCTATGCGCCGGGTCGCACGTTTAAGTCGTGCCGTGTCCCCAGAGAGGTGTGGATTTTCCCCTCTATATTTCTCGGAGTGATGCTGCTCTATAGATAAGTAGCAAGAAATGGCTAATGGACGAAGGGTGGTCCTGGTCTGGGAACCATCTGCCGACGAATATGGCGCGGCTGGCAGCAGATTTCAAATTTACGCGCACTTGATCTGCTGGCATAATTTACCTTAATGGAGACCTACGAATACACAATGAAAGCAGCGCGAAGACCTATAACACAGACAACATATGCATATACAACGGCGTGCTCAAGTGTCAACACAATCACGAGCAGGAAGACCCACAAGCGGTCTTCGTGCGATGAAGGCTGCATATACGGTAACAGAAGAATACGTGTGATATCTGCGACGGTGTATTCAGAAAGTTTGCCATCCGATTCAACATTGCCCATGCAGGGTTTGACGGAGAAATCCTTCAACTTGTGGCACTGTGGAACTTAATAACATAGGAAGAGGGCAATTTAGTTGAACACAGAAAAAACAGAGAACAGCACTGTTCGGTGTAGATGAGATAAAAAAAAGTGACAAGCCTCACGTATACTATAGGCGCGGATCAAACTGATAAACAAACACATAAACAATCAGTAATTGAGTTTCAATTATTGTATATATATATATATATATATATATATATATATATATATCGGGCGAAATGGAATGAGTCAGCAGGTTCACCTAATCCAGTTAGCTTCCTCGATTACTGATCCGGCCAGCTGAGACGACCTTCGCTTGTATATATGTATATACATATATGTATATAGAATATTTATAAAAGTTCGGTCAGCGGGAACAACTAGTACGAGGAGTAGACACAGAACCATATGTTGTGAGGGGTGGTCAATTTCAGACGAGAGATCCGACCCTTCTATCCCCGAGAGCACGATGGTGAAAACGAAGGTTGACAGCACGGGCGGGTGAAATTTGTATAAATTAAATTGAGCATTTCCGGTAGTACCGTTGCCACGCCAATCTGTGTCGACAAATGAACGATGGAATGAGAGATCGAACAAACGGAACGTCCTTAGTTTACTTGGCATAAGTTGACGGCCGTTGAGAACCGTATGCATGAACTATAAAGTATTCCATTGTATTCCTCAAGATACGAAATTGACTGAATACTAGTGATACGAAGATAGGTGAAGGTTGCCTGAAGCCTAGATCGTCTGCGTACAGAGATTAAGGACGTGTGAGAAGTGGTGGCAGACCACACAATTGCAATAGCCATGGAGAGGTCATAGGACTTGTACAATGCATGCGGCGCTGTAGAGAGATTAATAGTCAATTTTACCTGAGGGTGTGACTGTTTGCACATCCTTAAATGAAATTGACTGGCAAGCATGTTGGCTTTCAGAGTTTCGAATATAAATATATATATATATATCAGCGATATCAGTGGCTGCACACGTTGAACGGACGTAAACACGCGTAAGAGTGTAAATAAAACAAATTCATTCATTCAGAAGTCGTCGACGCTTCGCTGCTTCGCCGGATGCCGCTGCTGCTCCGGTTGCTGGTTTCTCATCGTCGTTGTCGAATGGAAATGGCGGCTGAATCCAAATAACATCTCAAATATTCGATGCCGATCGAAAAGTCGAAAGGCGTGTGTTGCTCGGACGAGTATGGGTCGGCTGTTCGGCCTGCTTCTCAGGCCGTCGGAGCGAGGGCCTGAGTCGACGAGGGATAGGGCTATATCAAAGTGGGGGACCAAACGAGAGTGAACAGTGGTGGGTTGTGGGTGGGTGGGTGTTTGAGAGCAGGCCGCCGCTATGGCCAGGAGAAGCTGCGTGGGCTGCTGCACAGCAGAATCCTCGTAGCCTTAGCCGCCGCTCGAGCTGTGAGCTGCCTCGGTTCTGACTGCCACCGCCGCCGCCGCCTCAAACTCTTTCTGCTGCTTTGTGGATGGGTGACTGGGTCGCTTCGGGCAGTGCTGCTGCTGCTGGGCGCTTTCGAGACTCCCCTGCCGTTCGGCGTTCCCGTGTGCGTGAAGTGAGGGCAAAGTCGGGGTGTAGGGTCGAGCAATCGGGGGCCAGGGGCAAACTGGCTATTCGGGAAAGCGGGCAAGGCAAGGCAAGCCCAGGGTCTCATGTCTGGGTCCTGCCGGCTGGAGGGAAGGCAAGGGCTAGGTGGGCCCCAATATCCGCTCGGCAATCTCAAACCGCGCGTCCCTTCCCTTTTCCCATACGACCTCCGTCGCCCTCCGGGTCTCCTGGAGGAAACCTTCTCAAACCCAGCAGAAGACGACAACGACGACGCACTTCACACGACTCTTCTAAAGTTGCTCCTCCAGCAGGCGCAGTCGGGAGGTCGGAAACCGAGCCGGCAAGCCGTCAGGCCACCAGCCGCGTGAGCCAGACCGCGCTGCCGGCTGCCGAACTCCTCTTTCGAACGATCCCTCCCCCCCCTTGAGAGGCCTTCAAGGAAAGGCAAGTGGGGACGAGACGGGCGGGGGGGGCTCTTCCCCTGCCTCGCCGGCCACCGCGGCCACCAGCGTCACCGCCCCCGATTCGAGTCCGAGACGACGGACGCTTGGCTACCGACCATCGGTAACTTCAGCAGGCTGTGGAAACGACAGGCCGCCTAGGACGCAGCAGCAGCACCAAAAGAAGAAGAAGAAGGCTCGGGAGGAAAAGATGTGGTAGCGAGAAATAGAGAGAGGTGTAGCTTCCGTTAAACGGGATGCCGAGTCGGCATTTTGGAATTTCAGAGCCAGCAGCAGCAGCGGTGGTGTGGCAGCGGCGGTGAATGATGGGGAGGAGTCCAGATTGTGGCCGACGCTAGAGTAAAAGATCGACGGGAGCGTACTGAGAGTGCTGCACTTGAACTCTCATAGTAGTAGTAGTATCCTCGAGTTTACGAGGTGTTGGGGCGCGCGCGCGACAGTGGACGATCGTCCATAAGTCCCTCTGCTCGTTGACACAATCTCCCTCTTTCTTCGAATCTTCAGGCGGCTGTCCACCCTCTGGCAGAATATTATATACGATCTAATAAACACACTTTATTTCACAATAAGCGGAAGGCAGGAGGCCGCGCGGAGAGACTGTTCTATTAATTAGCATTCGTTACCCACCCAAATTAGGTGATGGCGAATCACGTTAGCTGCATCGGCGTGAACGAAGGACTACAATGTAGATTTGTATACCAATTTGTATCGCACAATGGTGTCAGTATCGTCATTCCCACAAAATACGAATGTGAAGCAAAGATGACGCGTTGTTGTCATGTGGCAATGCGCAAGTTAGCCCATAGAAGCATCCGGGGACAGGGTATCGAGGGGCATACAATGTTCCGCATGACGCTCGGTCGGGATTGGTCAGGCCAGCCTCTCCTGAGAGCACAGTCCGCGTTGATGAGGGATGAGCGGGCCACGGCCGAGGCGATGACAAAACAGAGAGGGTAGCATATCAGCCGTGACCGACATCACTGCAATGTCACACCTACAATATAGCGTAATGCTGAAGCTGCTGCTGTAGCTGCCGTTCCCTCTGCTACCGATTCTGTGTCGAGATGCGGAGGTCGATGTTGGATGAGATGCTGATGCTGGCTGGCAGCAGTAGCAGCAGCAGCTAGAGGAGGCGACCGTCTCAGGATTGGCGCAGCGGTATGGTGACGGTCGAAGTCGCGCCACACGGCGCCCTCCCGCCACTGTATGTGCCAGCTGTGTCGGAGGCGGTGGGCAAAAGGCCACCCGGGGGGTGGAGAACGTGCCCAAAGTTGTTGGCTTTTTCTTCGAACTCCGTCCGACCCCTAGCTCTAGCTCTTTTGCACGGACTCCTTCTCTTTACTCTCTCTCTCTCTCTCTCTGTCTCTCCCTGGCGTTCGCGGCCACACAAAAGAGCTGACGAGTGCCTTCGCCGCCTGTTCCTGCTGCCAGCGAGACGAGCTCGCTGCTTCGGGCATTTCGGGTAGTATAGGCTAGGTCTGTTTGGTCGCCGCTGGCGTATAGCCTCAACCATCGGAGAACGGGCCTGACAGAAGGCTAGACGGACAACGCAGTGCGCCTACTAAACGCGGGGCTAACTGTGCTCGCCTTCGAGGAGGATCCCGTTGACCCTCGTATGGTCTTTCGGCCATAGGATGGTTATGGCTGGCTGATACGATGGCTGATGACGATGACAACTAGTTTTGGCTAGGCGGAAATATGGGTGAGGGTGTCACTTTAGCAAGGGCAAGGTACGCTTGCTATCCTAGAACGATGTCTATGGTCCTTATATAGGTTTGGTAAATCTAGATCGAATTTATATCTGTTTATTTTGTATTACTGCTCAACGAAGTGAAATATATCAATCGGAAAAATATGAGACGGCAACATCTGTGTGGATAGGAGTTCTTATCGTACAAATGAGTTCATTCTTATTTCTCACTCATTTGAGTTCGACGAACCAGAGTAAACCGATCTTTAAAGGTCTAGTATAGCGACGGGCAATTGACCCCGTCGATGCGCTGTATCTGGACCGCTAATTGAAACAGTCCCCAACGGTCAGCATTGCCAATCAAAAAAGTCATTTCTTGGACTTTATCGAAAACCATAAGTGGTCTCTTCATACACCTGAGATCCCTCGTATAGACGTTTGCGTTCTAGATATCGTTGAAGAAGAACGTGAGTAGTTGTTATGACCGCAATTTGGACCGATCGTACCTAATCATATTCACATATATGTATCTATAGATGACAACTTGAAGTAGACAACTTATTTCGCTACCGGGAAACTGCGTGTGATGTCGACATCCATCCTATCAAAAATAGGCGATTATTTTAGAATAACATACTGAGTGTATATGAAACGTGCGTATGGGATGCAATAATATGAATCACTATCTGCCGGATAAAGATAATAATTCATGCCAATCTGCTAAAATTGAATATTTACCGATGGGATCAATTTCGGTTGCATTGACTTCAAAAAGTTTTTTTTCTAGGGCGTCTAAAAAATTGTCCCCACCTCACCACAAGACTTTGCGTCACAATATCGCAATTCCGGTTTACACAAGATTGTGCGGTTTGCTTCTTCGTATGAAAATAATCCCTACAGGTTGTAAGACGTCAATTAGTGGCGCATGCCTGAGTGGACTAATTAGGGCCAGAGAGAAGAACGGCAACAAAAAAACACGGGTGGGATGTACATTAGCGTGGCGCTAACAAGGTAGAATTGGCGGAAAGAAATTCATTTTTACTTACACTAGCGCTCTGGATCGTTGAAAGCCTATGGCAAACATCTATCATATTCTTGCCTTATTTCAAAAAATATACTCAGAGACTTCCGGACCTGGCCTATATATCAATCATATTTTAGTGCTACGACTCGGGCCGTACAAAGGGCCAGATTGGTCGTCGTTTTTTATGCTTGTTTTCTCCCTCTCTGCCTTTTAGGATTGCGCTTTTCAATGGCCGATTTGGAAATCATTGCGGTAAAAACGAAAAGCACCATGGCAGTTCAGTGGCGAATACTCTATGAGCGCTGCGAGTCAAACGCGGGTTCAATCGTAGAGGATCCGTTTTTGCTGGCGGCCTATATGTGTCGGGTGACGTCAGCATGCTATTGATTCAAGAGAAATATTTTTCATCAGACAAACCCTACGAAGGGAAATTCTTCCTCCTGTATTCAGGTTACGGTTAACGCTAACTCTCGCATTTAGAAAACGCAGCCTCTGCTGCAGCAACGAAGAGACAGCTTACGCTATCGCCAACCAGCAGACACCTACAAACGTCTACCAGAGGCGTATTATATTAGCGCTATACGTTGGTCCGCACCAGCATGTCTCGTGTGTCAAGTTCCACCTCTCACTCGTATCTGCTCCAGTTCTTTACTTCTCTTCGTTCGTTTGTCCGCGCTTGTCTCGCCGCCGAGAATCGAGAGGGCTGAAAATCGAATGAGAACGACAACATGATCCGGGCGGTCTGTGCTGTGCGCCCTTCACCCCGTTCAGGCCCGAGAAATGGGCCTGTCTCCCGACCGGCCCATTTCTCTCGTTGGTGTCGCTCGCTGTCGCTCGTTTCTTCAGCAGGCCCTTCTCAGCCGCGTAGAGTCTCTTTGTCACTCTGATTAAATTCATCACAGGGGGGGTGTGTCTTCAGGGCCCCGGCAGAGGGGGCCTGCCTGTGTCTGTCCGTGCATCTTTGTGTCTTCATCCGTCTGCTGCCTCTACACACCCATGTATGTGTGTGTGTGTGTTTGAGGGTCCAACTGGCGTCGCCGCCGCCATCGTCGCTGCCATCTCCTATGTGTGTCGAGTCCCTGGAAACGGCGGGCTAGTCGGTGTCGCAGTGGGGCAAGCGGCCGACACGAATGGAGGTCAATGGAAAACTTCTGATCAGAACCAACCGGCCCACAATCCAGCCCGAAAGCCAAGCAGTTCTGAGTTTAGCAGTCGTACTGCTCTCTCTCACACACGCCCTCTGCTTTATATCTCTATCTCTCTGATCTCTCCTTATCTCTATCTCTCTCTCTCTCTCTCTCTCTCTCGCATCACCACTAGGAAAGAAAAGCCCTGCTGTTCGCTGCACCCGTACTCGCCGTAGTCAGTCGCCTCAGCCCCAGTCAGTGTTCCCGGGGGAGATGGCCTGAAACAAATTGACCCAGCTGCTGCCAGATGACTTCGGCATCGACCACCCGCCGCCGCCGACGACGACGACGCTACTGCTGCTGGTATTGCCGTACATGGCTAGCAGAAAGAACAGCAGCATAGCTGCAGATTCTTACTGGGCATTGCGGGGCCTTTGGGGGTCCGGAGCAGCAATGAACCAGCTGAGGGCGAGAGAGAGAGAGAGGAGCAAACGCGCAGGGGCCGAAAGCGTGTAGAACTGCAGGAAAAGCCGAGAAATGGGGTGACCGAAAAAGGGAATCTGGGATAACGAAGCGGGTTGACCGGGTATGTTAGCCTGGGTTGGGAGCGGTCGGGCTGGGAGCGGGGTGAGGGGATCTTTCTTGGTGTGTAGGAACAGCGGCAGGAGCAATGGAGGCCGAGCCACAGTAGAGTTCTCGGCCAGCAGCACTGGCACCAGCCAGGATCGCCGTGTCTACCCTTCCTTATCTGACGGATCAGCTCTCACGATGAACTTAGATTCTCCCAGGAGCTCCCCCTGGTGCCCCTTTCCCCTTTTCGCTCGCAAGTTGTCGATAAATTCCCTCGTTCTATTCCCGGCACCATCGTCACGGCCAGCACTGGGGCCACTGCCACCAGCACCACTACTGCTGACGCCGAAGCCGAAATCGACGCGACCGCTTGCGCTGGCGCTTTCACCGCCGCCCGCCTGCTCCGCACCGACACGGCTTGCTCTCACGTTACACCGTTCCGTTCCTCGGCGGCGGCTACGGCTGCACCACGGAGTTTTTATCTGAATTGAAGCAAAAGAGAAAGTGGTAGGACGGAAAACCCGAGAGGAAGACCCCGTAGCGGGTTGGATAGATACGAATGAAGGCTAAAGGTTGGTGGTGGTGGCGGCGGCGGCTTCGATGGGAAGAGTGGCACAT
This sequence comes from Stratiolaelaps scimitus, assembly GCA_019614645.1. NCBI lineage: Eukaryota > Metazoa > Arthropoda > Arachnida > Mesostigmata > Laelapidae > Stratiolaelaps > Stratiolaelaps scimitus. The sequence continues at coordinate 4,282,826 of JABWDB010000013.1, read as the reverse complement.
ATCAAGCAACCCCCAACAGTGACGTGGCCGTTGCTTCTGATGCTACCTCCGCAACGGACGAATGCGAGTAGCAATGCAGTGCTACAGGACTTCAGGGCTGGTGACTCGCTATCTGTCTCTCTCCGCGCGCGCCCTCTCTCTCTCTCACTCGCTTCCCGCTCCATATCCATCGTCTCTCTTTGTCTCAACTGTGTTACAACTCTGTTCTGTAAGACCCTGACAATGTGTGTGCTGCGTTCCGTACGTCGCGGAGGTCGTGCGGACGTGTGTGTGTGTGTGACAAAGTTACTTCAGCTCTTTCGCAGATGGGGAGAAACTCTCGGTGGGCTGGCAACCAGAGCACCACTCCTCATGGAGAGGACGCAAAGGACATTGACGAACTTTGTGCCGCTGCCGCTACGAGGCCTCTTGGAACTATTTTGTAGTTGTGTCTGGCTAAAGTCGCATCGAGCAGTATGCGACACCGCTGTGCGTCTATGCCCTTCTTATGTAGGGAAAGAAGAAGATCGCTTGTGGTAGTCGCGGATGCTGGAAGCCGATAGCGTTGATAGCGCGGCCGCCGCAAATTGCAGATTGAACCCCTCCCGCATGAGCCGGAGGAGGTGCAAGGGGTTAGCTGACTATCGACTACGAGTGGGGGTATCGCTCACTCCTGCCCTGCTCAATGGTGAAGTCCGTTTTTTTCTATTTCTATGGGGTGTTTCTTGGCTTTTTGGCGCATTCTAGTTGGGTTACACAAGGAAAGTATCCCTTCGTATCTGCCAAGCTTATATATCGAGTGATTAATTTCTTGTGCTTCTGTCAGTACGGGGCACACAGGGGTTGGTCGGCGGGTTTGAAACTGGGCCATATTGCGTTAATTGACCGCCCTCCCCCCAATAATTTGGTACACCTTTAGTGCACATGGGGCACTGCAAGCTACACATATTAGCAAATTGGAAAAGAATTTTTAATTTGCGTAAATGGAGGAGGGTATAAGTTTACAACTCTAGCGCGCTGTCGAACTTCAGAGCGTGCATCTGTGACACGGCTGCAGTCTCCTTTGGAAAGTTCACTGCATTCCAGTGCTGCCGCATGAAACCCCTGTCAGGGACGACCTAGTATAATGGTATGTCCAAAACATGGGACCCGATTTTAGGATGCAGCTTTTTTCCTTAGATATTCTTCGTGCAAATGCACCTTTTGAATTCTATAAAATGAATTGACCACTAGATATATATATAGTGTAACTTGTATTTATATTTATATATTTACAATTGTATTTACCATTCTTCAGAGAATCCCTTATACACGAGGGGCACGTCGGATACACGTATGTGTTATGGTTATTAAAGCGGTCCGTCGTATAAAGCATGCCAAAAGCATTTTGTACTTTTCACCCAAATTATCTATGTTCTCCTCCTCGTTTCCCCGATAGTCCTTAGCCATTAGTATCTTCGTTCTTAGCACTCAAGCTCCGACTGTCTGCGAAATTTTGTTCAGCCCTTGTAGGACGAAGGTTAGCCGTCTGGTGGCAGCGCAAGATAATGCTGAGACTAAGAAAACTTATTTCACTTTAGATATTGGTTGATTTTCTCATGAGCTTTTGACTGGATCAGTTACATTGTGACTCTATAGTAACTAACCGTAAGAGTCCACGTAGGTTTCCAATCAATTAAATGAATATATAGCCATTTGTCGAATCCAGCTTCAAATTATAGTTGAATGACAGTTTTAGTATCCTCTGGGACAGTGTCCCCCACGAGATCTTCAAGGTTTCTGCCTTGGACCTCTCGTATCTCGTATTTATATCTTGGACATTTAAGATGTTATTCCCAGTGGTATTTAGCACAAAATTGAAGCAGTCGATGTCACGTCGACTAAAAAGGCCGGAATCGTCTTCTAAGAGCAGGCAACAGCTCAGCTACGTTGCTCAGTCAATGGCATGGCTATTTGTGTTCAAATAAGCCGCTCTTGGCATCATTGCCGTTGGCTCGATATTGCACTCGATGATAAAATAATTCCTGTTATGAATTTCATTGGAAATTTTGCTATTGAGACGAATGCAAACCCACATTTTGGCGAACACCTAAGCGCGGAAGCAACACCCTCGATATGTAACTCATCCTCCTCCGAATTTTTTTTGTTGAAACGACCCGAATTGTATGCGCAGTTCTACAAAACTCTTATGGGTCTCAAGGCTATGTATTGCAATAAAGTGTGTACACCTTATCCGAAACAAACAAGCGAGTTGTGTTCATCGCACATGTATAAGGTGAGTGATCGCTAAGTATAAGGTCGACAAGATCACTGTTCTAATTCTTGACATTACCTAATTGCATACATTACTTAACAGTTAAATGTACAAGTGTGTGTTGGGTTCAAATCCTGTCAGACGCGGAGAATCTTTGGAGTTCTTTATCATCTTTCTTTATCTGAGGATTCTTGTCAGGTACGAGTAAGGCAGAGCATAAGCAAAGGTGGCCCCGACAGGTCCTCATAGTAATACCTAAAGGTTAAGAGCTGAGGCCTGTCAGATAGGGGAACAGCTGAGGGTCAGCTAAAAAAAAAAACGTACAAGCGAAAAAATCAGTGATAACGAAGGTTATATCCATAGATTGACCACAACGAGCTTGGAATATGTTTCATGCAGTGGGGCAGATAAAGAGCTAGAGAATAATCATATGTACGTCCAAAATTGTAATATAACAATGGCATTTAATAAAAGTCTCTCTAATTTGTCTTAACGAAGCAGCAACGATAGTTACAGCATTGAGATCAAAAAATATGTCGTTAGTGTGCTATATTCGATGAGATTATTAAAGGTCGATATTTCTTGATATCTCGATTTCTAAAGCAGACCTTCATGAATTAATGGCCCAGCAGCATTCGACAGTACACAATGTCATGGTTAATTAATGACGATGCAAGTTCCCGTCTTCCTTACGGCTTAGATTGAGAGAGAGAGAGTCACTATAATCAAGGGCTTCGACGCTCGTGTGATCTGTCCTGGAGCGCGTCCAAGTGGGCCTGTTTCGTTTCCACTCCGCTGCAGGTCCTCGTTTAATTCAGCTGCATTGCCATAGGGCAATTATGCAAAAGCTGACTTAACCTGTAAAGGCAGTACAAAGCAAAATTAGGTATGGTAATAGACAATAGTGGCTATCAAGGCATTGCGAAACGGTCAGATAGCGACATATCGAAAATATAGGAAAGTGCTTGCTCATAGTTGTAGACCTTTCCAATGCTTTTCGCACCGCTCTTGCGGTCTGCCGTTACGTTGTTCTATTGCAGTGGTGATCCATTTCATTGTACCGCGTTTAAATCTATCTGACGCAGGAAGACATTATCGTCAAGACAATATATTGATATCTTGAGACCTGCTCAGGCTGACGTCAGCGAATATCATTCGATGCATTGTTGGCTTGTTGTTGCTTCTCTATGACCCTAATCGATGCGTGTGAATGTATTCGTGTATCTGCTGGTATTAGCTCGCCCGTTCAGCCTACGGGCAAGCTCAAACACACCTCTGGGCCTGCCAACTTACCGACCATCTGTAGCGTTGGTTTGCCTACCCTGTGAGAGCTGACCCGAGTAGCCCAGGCTAGCCTCGTTCAGCCCAGCACTTATTGAGTAACACCCTTCCCACATTCGTTCCCGCCTCCTCCTCCTCCTCCTCCACCAATCACCGGCATGTTCAGCGCGGATCTCGGCCCCTGATCTCAGAGTAAGCACATGCGGATGTAGGTTCGTGTTGATGTATTTACAAGTTGATCCAGCTTACCTGCCACGGAAGACCTCCACGCCACGGACTGACCAGCCGTGCGATCCCATCCCCGCCATCGGCGTGAACCCATTGACGAGCGTACAGGCTATTCAGCTACGACCGGGACTGCTTGCTTCAGGGGCAATTCGCCCACGTCTCACAGTTTCTGCCGTAGAGAGAAATGACGCTATGCCGCTTCATACCCGTATCAACGTGAGTGCCTTCAAGATTCGTTGCCCGAAAATACAATCATTGTCTCCGCATCATTAAACTGCGATACATCAGATCGGCCAGTGCGCAGGGCTTGCTGGTCGATTAGCGATGCGATTCGCTGCCTGTAGGGCTCCAATAAATAATGCATGGCCCACGAATCAATAACAACTTAAAGGGGCATTTCGTTTCGAAAGCTCACAAGATCCGTTGGCTTCCGAGCGTTTACGGGGTACGGTGTGTCCACAGCGAGCCCCGCACAGTATTAGAAGTCAACTGCTGACGCAAACGGCAGCAGAAACGTACCAACGTCAACATGCTCGACATATTATATAAGGCTTGTTCCCAGCGTTTGTTACAACACGCGCATCGACGTGCGTACTTCTCCGTGGATATGGATGGCGACCAAGTGTTGATTGATTAGATGGCTGAGAGGGGCGAGTCGTCGGTGCGATTTATGGCCATTGACGTACTATTCGACCGGCTGTCCAGTGACTTTTCAGGTACTTTCTCTATTTCAACGAAGTGATCCGATCCCCTGCCGCTTTCCGCACAAGCCCAACGTACATAGCGTATGACGGCTGCGAGGGAAACGCTGGGCGGTGCTGCTGCTGCTCGGTTTGACTCGCTATTGTATTGTGTCGCTGTTGGATAGCTGCTGCTGCAGAGGAGAAGGCGACCAGCCTCCCGGGCACTCCCTGCCTGCTACCACCGCTCACTTCAGTGCAGTTCCCAGCCGACGACAGGCGGCTGCTGCTGCTGCTGTCGCACGATTGACGGCGGCACCTATCGGAATATCAAAGTGCACTCAGGACCAACAGTACGACCTCTCTCTATCACAAGGTGCCGTAGGCGGCGGCGGCGTGGGTGGTGCGGACAGGGTTCCGTTCGGAACAAGCTACAGCGCGAGCACGTTGGGCACTGCTGGGAGCCGGCACTACACCAGTGCCTGCTCAACCGTTCGCTTCCCTCTTTCTTCTAAGGGCGCACGCGGTTGTCGATAGCGCTGCCGCGACTTCGCATTGAAGGCCCTGACGGCCACCGGCTGGGTCGACCGAGGGGAGGCAATGGCCGGCGCGAGACTCAGCCGGAGGATGGAGAAGTGATGTGGGCGCAATGTGTCGCCCGTGTCCCTCAACGGACTCATCGATGCTGTCGGGAACTGGGTCGACCCAACTTATCGCAGCTGCTTGCAGCAGAGTTAAACACCGATGACAGCAGACTCCGCTTTCCGCCACTAGTCGTCTCTCCCCCCTCCTTCTCCCCGCGCTAGACTCGTCGAACAGCAGCCCACGGCTGTCCCGAATAGTTCAACGCGATTGAAGTCAGGCCGGCAAGCAGTTCGCCGGCCGGCCAGCCAGCCAGCCTCGTTCTCACTCAGAGTCTATCTCCGACCTCTGCCTGCCCTCTCGAATCGCTCTCGGGGATTGGAGAGAATCGCTTTGGGTATGGCTCGCTTTCGCAATGCCAGATATCAGCTGGTGATATCTATGCGTGCCTGTGAAGACTTGCGCGTGAGGAGACGCGACGGCTCTTGGCGTTTGCCAGAGCCCCCCAACGCACCTCAGCGCCGCCGTGCGTCTAGTCTGAATTCGACCGTTCGAATGCATTCCGCCAAGAGTGGGGCGTAGCGACGTCAGTCGGGGAGGACACGTTATTCTCGTCGTTCATGAACGAGACGCGGCGAACACTGAACTGAGGGTAGGGAGATGCAGCGCACATTTATGACCCATTGAATCCACCCTCTTTGATCAGTGCGATGTCGGTACGGTGGCGTCCTACGGACGCGCTCTCCCACACGAGACCATGACAACACGAACAATGCTGAGACTTGTTGTGGCTAGCTGAGCCAATGACTACAGAGCAGACCGTTGGGAAAATGCCTTTTTCAGATGTAGCGAACTGCCGATCAATAACGATCGCACTGGTGGCATTTATGTATGGGTGCGTGTGTGTGTGGGTGTCTGGATGTTCTTCGCGTTGCTGATGCCGAAGAGCATATAGTGGAGTTCCACCCAAATTCCTTGGCCAACATCTTATTACCTTATATGTGTATCTTGCCATATAGACTAAGTCTGGCTTGTCCATCTGCCTATATAACTCCTATGCCGCTAATCCACCTCAACATGCCCCTTGCAGTATGGGCTGGTCTGGCCTTTATTTTCGGCCGGCCACGTCGGTGCCTCTAGCCGTCGATAGAGTATTACTGCCGGCATTTTCTTCTCGTCCATAGATGAAGAATATGGACACACATCGGATGGCTAGTCATCAGTGAGGGGCAGTTGGGTCCGTAGGTGTGATGAGGTTGCGAGATGGGTCTTGGCTGGCTCTCGTTGCCGCTGAGGCGGATGGGCCGAGAATAGAGGGAAGCAAAGACACGACACGTTCGTAGAGAGGCCACCACGAACTGACTCGTTGGCTATCTACATAGCTATAAAGGAGAAATGGACGCGCTCTCAGAAGTAAAGAAACAGCGAGCGCTTGAGCAGCCAGAATTGGGGTATTGGAGAGTGGACAGGGAGGGGACAGCGCCTTACGAAGTGTGGAGCAAGAAGAGTGGAAATCGGGTGGTAACAGAACCAAGAGTGACAGCGCGACTAGGCGGTGGCGGGCGGGCGGGCGGGCCCTGTGCGGAGATGGACTGAATCGTTTCGTGTTCCTCCGTCTTGTCCCGTAGCCGCACATCGTGGAAGAACTCTGCTAGAGGGCGGTGGTGGTGCTGCCTGTGGTGGTGGTGGCTGCAGCAGCAGCAGCAGCAGCAGCAGCAGCAGCAGCAGCAGCAGCAGCAGCAGCAGCAGCAGGGTTTCTGAGCCTTTAAGTGTACAGCTCATAGATACGGACCGGGTCGACAGTAGGCGCTGGGAGCAGGGGACGCGGGGAGGCGCGGGAGAGCAGCCAAGATGACGGCGTTGGCGGACGCGACCACCGCCAGGACAACAGCAACGACAACGCTGAAGCTGCCGCTGCTGCAGTGTACGGTGGCGGCAACGTTAGGTTGGATGGACGATATGGGCGAATCTGGGTCGGAAAGAGAGAAGTAGCCTCGGCGGGACACTAAGTTCAGGGGTGAGGGGATGAGTAGCAGCAGCAGCAGCAGTCTAGTGAAGGTGTTTGAGCAGCCTGCTGAGAGGAAGGAAGGCTTCGATAGAAGTCCTTCACTAGGACATCTCGGCTGGTCGTTCTCGCTCTCTCCTCTCTAGCCAGAGCTCCTAGAGCTAGCCGTCGCTGGCTATCCCATCGCCCCCGTGCGTGAGTCCCGTCCGTTCAGCCATCGCTCTCGACGAAGGCAGAAGGGCCAGGGGCTTGCCCTATTCCCCGCCCGACTCTAGCCGCCCTCCGGCCGAGCCTTCGTCCTGTAAATCCCGGCGCCTTATCTCGGATGGATGACGGAGGATGAGGAGATGAGGCAGCGGCAGCGACACTCTTATCCGAAGATGAGGCTGAGGAGAGTATTCTCAGAGAAGGGAGAGAGGATAGAACGGCAGGAAGAGAACGAAGAAGACCGGAGAAAGGACAGAGGAAGAAGACGCAGAGAGGAGGACAGAAAAGGAACGGTGGGATCGGTTGAGTTGCCCATCTACCAACTCATCCTCAGGCCGTAGCCCCCTTTTGTGTCTCTCCCCCACCCCCTCTTTCTTTCTTGTGTCTTCTGAAAAGACCACAACAGCTCTTCAGGGGCGCAGTGGCGCAAAGAAAGCGCTGAACAGTTGACAGCGGTGGCGCGGCCACGCGGGATCGCTTCATCATACTATGCCCTGCCCCCGTGCCAATGCTCCAGAGTCACCCAGTGCCGCGTACGAGGGACGGCCGTCTATGGCGGACGAGGACGACTTAGATCTGATCGAGTTCCGTACGCCCCGATCGAAGCTGACCTATACCGCTCATGTAATCAACCGCCGTTTGGGAGGCGTGCGACACTCAACCAGTGTCGTCGGACACTAGCGGAATGATGCATAAGACAGCAGCGACCGTGTCGAGTTCAAGGTGCTGCTGATGGCGATTTCTCACAAGACGTTCGCACTCCTCACGACCCGGTCGCGGTTCAACCGATGCTACAAGTATATCGCACAGCACCTCTACGTATACAGCGGTGCAACAGCTATTCGCCCCAAGCCATAAAAGCATTGCTGAGTGAGCCGACGTGGCGTCACATGTCCATTCACTATCTCGATAGCTACCATTTCAACGACTACGGAGGGTGCCACAGTTCAGACGCATCATGGCGCATTTGGTTCTGCGGTTCACCCACATACCCATCATCCTATTGCTCGCTCTTCATACAAAACAAAAGAAAGAAAAGAAAAAGCACGCTTTTGCTTCGACACTATGCTCCGCCAGCTGAAACGGCCTGAGCAGTACGGCAGCGCCTCCTACTCCCATTGTGTTCGCGTCTGGCCTGTGCCGGCGAACGTGTCAGAGCATAGCTTCTATATAGTATCGAAACGAATTGAACGAGACGAAGCTGAGACCGTAGGAAAACAGCGGGCAAGAAACAGGCTGGCGATGGAAGGAACAGACGAGCGGGAAGGAGAGAGAGGGCGAGAGAGAGCGAGTAAAACGCGCTCGGCAAAAGGGAGACTTCGCCGTTGGCCGCCCCCCGGTCGTTCGTGAGAGGAAGGCCAGTGGGCCATCGTCGTCGTGGGCCATCGGCGAGTGAACCGAGGACGCAGCGAGCGAGCGGGCGACCGACCGACCGACCGAACGTTGGCCCGTCAACGTTCCTCCTCAAGAAGGAGGCGAAGAAGAAAGACTAGGAAACGATGGCAGCGGCAGCGTATGAAGCGGTCATAGAGAGATGGGGAATGTCCGTTGGCGCGTCCGTCGGTTCGTCCATCCATCCATCCACCCGCCCGGCCGCCAGCAGCTCTCCCCGGAGGTTAGGCCAGGCCTGGCGAGCCGAGGCCATGGCCAGGCCACCACGCATCGTTTCGCGCCGTCCAATCGCGGTAGGCCGCTTGAACCGGTCGGCCAGTCAGCCAAGGGCCTCTTCACTTCGCCGCCGCCGCCGTCGCCGCCGTCGAGGTTCGCTTCTTCACCATCTTTCTTTCTCTCGCTCCCTGTTCCGCCACGCTCCTTGGCTCGCTCTCTCTCTCTCTCTTTCTCGGTTCGCTCTTTTTGCCTCTCTTCGTCTTCGTCTTTCTTGGCCGTTTGCTCGGTCAGTCGACTCTGGTCGTCTCTGCACGTTTACTTAATCCTGCCAGCTGCGCCCCTAACCATTGCCCTCTCGAGGCAGTGCCTTCTCTCTCCCTCTCCCTATCTCCCTATCTTTCTCTATCTATTCCTATCTATCTCTCTCGGTCTCCACCTCTGAGTCCGTGTCTCTCAAGCGCTCTTTTCCTTCTCAATTTCTCCCGTCGCCATCTACCGCATCTCTGCTTCGGCCGGGAGAGAAACCTCGGGGCACCCGACTACGCTGTGGTCTTCTCAGCTCTCGAGCGCAAGACCCGTCCATCGTTCTACAACGACACACATCCGTACACGTACACATGCGCAGACTCCCACATCACCATTGGCCGGGGAGTTGCGGCAGGGACGTGGGGACAAACTCGTTTTCTGCTCTCGTCGGGCTTGCCTGGCAGAGAGGGTGACTCCGACGAACCCACAACGCTTTGCTACCAACCATGGTGGTTTTCATCTTAAACAATTATTCCGCTTTCCTACATAGCCCATGCTCAGTGTCGCACCCAGACCCCGGAGTCGCCGAGACCCCTGAGTGCGCCCTGCTGGTCCGCGTGGCTTCACGTCGGATCTGGCTTGCCTCCCCATCCTGCTCTGCCGCCTTTGCCACTCATCCCAGCAGGCGCCCACTGGCTCGGCCTAGCCAAGCGGTCGAGCACCAGCCGGCTACCACGGCTGCAAGTGCCCTGCTCCATTACGATTGAGGCAAAAAGAATCGACCCTAGCGGCGGCCGTGGCAGCACTGACGGCGCAGCCGGCAGATGGCTTGAAGACGGCCGGACCAGATGTTCGTTATGCGTGGCCCAGGAAATAAAATCTGTGATGAAGCCGGCAATACCAAAAGCAGCAACAGCCGTAGCTAGCCGTAGTGACAGCGGCAGCAGCAGACACGATGGCGGAAAACTACGATGGCAGCGATGACGACGTCGACGTAGTTTTAGTTTTAAGCGGCGTAACTCGCCATATCCACCAAGTGCGTGGCCCCTCGTCCCGTGACAGTTAAATCTCAGCGCGTAGTTCAGTCTATCGCCGTCGTTTATTCTACCCTATAACTCATTCCGTGCGATGGCTGCGGTTCGTCAGCCGCAGCCGCAGCATTCTCTTCGCTTCGTTCCGCGATACTTCCCCAGACACAATCTAATGCATTATACCGCCAGAGAGCCCCGCTGCCGATGTCACTGGCGTACGCCACCGCCGGCCCGCCATACATCCAACGAATAACCCCTGACGTGCACATAACTTTCCGACGATCCTCGAGACCTAGTGGTGATAGCAATAGTAGTACTAGTAAGTACTAATAGTAGAAGCAAGAGTAGTGTTGGTCGTGCTGGTGGTGGTGGTGGTAACAGTGGCGGGAGACGGGTTGAATATTAGACGTTGTTTTAGGGAAGGACCCGGTCTCTTGTGCGTCTACCCTGCGATGGCATTATAACCACATGGCCTACGCGGGGGGGGGGGCATTGTGCTCATGAGTGAGATTCTCTCTTGTCAATGGCGTCGTCCCATTTCGCCGTTGTGCAACCTAACCCGTGTGAGAAGAACGCACGTGTGAGCGCATCCGGAGCGCAAGGTCTCCGTTTCCTTGCACGCTGGGGCGTGGAAGGCTGTTCCCAGCGGCAACATCAGCCCATTTATTTTTACCCCTTGAGTCTCTTCGTAGCCGTCTCTGCCATCAAGTCCTCGAGGCCAGGATCGGACGGACCAAGGATACGCGAATTCGTTGGCCGGTCGAGGGCAAAAAAAAAACCATGGGGCACACAGCGATGGCACAAGTCCGCGTTTCAGGCCTAAAGATTAGGCGAGAGAGGGAGAGAGAAAGACGAAGAGAGAGGAGTGCTAGGCCTCTTGTAGAGCACCAGCAGCAAAAGCGGCCGCAGCGAGAGCACTGGCCACAGGAGCAGCAGCAGCAACGGCTGGTGATGGTGGACTGGCAGGAGATTTTACTTTTTCGGAGGCCAACCCGCCAGGGATCCAGCCCCCCCGCGCCTTTAATCCCAACATTCGGCCGCTAGCGCCGGTGGGCCTTTCGAGGACGGTGGCGTATCCGTCCTTCTGACTCCTCGTTTGAGCCTCGACATTCTCTTCTTTGGCCGCCTCTTCGAGCCTGCAGCAGTAGCGGCAGCCTCTGCAGCTACTATAACTGCCTTCCCGCACACCAAAAAGCGCCAAAAGAAAAGAACTCCTGGACGTGTACGGCAAGCGAAACGAGAAACGCACGCTCACACCGTCCCATGGACGAGTGTCTGCTTCTTGCCAGGCAAGGCAGAAGACGGCTGGCCGCCTGTCGGCCCAGACCACAGCCGCAGCCGAGCCACTTTCAAAGCCTCCGGCTACCCTTTCACCCTTGCCTCGTACCTACTCGACTTGGTTAGAAGTGCTGCTAGCCAGCCACGGCAATGGGATGAAACAAAGCAGCGCCAGGAGCACGATACTGCTGCAATCGTGGAGCAACCACTCGTAGTGTACCCACCCTATATATTGTAGATCGTCGTGGACGATGACGTTCGAGACGCAGGCAATATTATACTACTGCATAATAAGACAGGTGCCACTCCGTGAGTTGCACAATGAAACAACGAAGGTGACTGTTAGCCACACCATAATAACTCTCCCCTTATGCAGAATACCCAGCGATTGGTTGTTCATTGTTGGTACTGAAACTGGCCACTTTGGATAGGTACGGATACGTCGAAGGTCCCATACGATGGTTGGACAACCCAAACGCGCTAAGTGAGTCCTTTTTTATAGGACAATTAAACTGGCATATAGGTTGACTACTCGTAGATTCGAAAACAAGTCATGTATTTTGCCATATAGTAACTAGAGATTAAACGGACTATGGGTATGTATTTCATTTTGCGCAATTCACGTTGCAAGCGTAATTATCTAGGTATATCTTTGCGTCGATCCCTGTGTGACCCTATTGCTGAAGGAAATCAGAACCTACCAGCAAGATTAAAATACCTGCACATTGACGTGATCTAGTCCACAACGAATTTTCTATCTGGCATGTATCTTCCACCAGTCAACAGTAATGTCTTCTTTAACAGCATGCTTAGATATAAGTTACGGGTTTAATTCTCTCTCTAACGTGGAATATGATACAGTTCGATATCTTATAGTTGCTATGATATGAGCTGACATCCTACTTACACACGATGTATGTGTCAATGTGCATATCGTGACAACGTCGTTAATTAGAATACAACTTATGTGAGAACGACCAATACTCTATTATTCCCACCCGTGTTAAGTTTACAATCAACATCCGTTCCCGCGCCGGCACTGACGAAATTCCAACTATTGCAATGATGTATTCGCTCTGGCGAGCTTCAACCCGTGCAAAACACTTAACGCGGCTCTGCGACTTCTCGAGGGGAGGCGGCCATTCGTACTCACTGGCGTAAGCGTTTCGTTTGATTTCAATTGAAATCAGTCCAACGATCTGTGTAATTCTCTCAAGGTCCATTTCCGATGAACGGCTAGACAGTCGCCGATTGTGACGAATATAGGTGGTGGCAAGCGTACGGCGTTAGGTCCTGGGGGTATTAATCCAATAATTCGTTGAAATATAATACAATCGAATGAATACAGCTCACGCTGCAATGTGTGTTGTGTTGTTCGACAATCGACGCGCAGCGTGGCCACGTTGAATCGTGTGTGCCAGCGACGATCGCATTTTTTTTTCGCCGAACAATTACATTTGATTGGATTTTCTGTCGCCGATGTGAATCCTCTCGTTGGGTGAAACCTTGACTGATGACGACTCGGCCAAACGCCAGCGATGTATGAAGGGCAGGCGACATCACCGGTTATGACATCGATTATGATCAGATGTTATTGGTCCATCAGTTCGAAGGCAAAAACGACATCGTATTATCCGATTCCGTCTATGGGTATTGAGCTAAAAAATATTGAAGTTAGACAGGACACAGATAGAGGTGAGAGAGAGAGCCGAACCGAACTTCAAGTTGTTCACTAGTTTCCTAATATTTCGTTATCAGAGGAAACAGCAAGTGTTTCGAGCGGAAGTCCAAAGAGAATGATAAATAGTATCGAGTTCTGCAAATATTATATATAATAATAATAATATAATAATAATAATAATAATAATAATAATAATAATAATAATAGTAATAATAATAATAATAATAATAATAAAATCATCAAATAAGATAGCCGGAGACAGTTCAGTATGTTTTGTTCTCTCGATTTCTGCTCACCATCTGTGTCGTACAGTTGCAAGATCTCTTTCGGCGTGGAAAAAATATCGGACACATATATCTCGATGAGAAGAGCTAGAGAGATCAACGCTGAATATAGCCTTTAGACGCAATCACAAGGACGTCAATTAGTTAAAAACTTCTGAGCCGATGATATTTCTATAATCTCATGAAGAAATTTGGAAACCCGCTGAACAATTTCGCATATGTCCCACTCCCGGAGAGGAATGTTCAGTAGTTCCGAAACGTCGGCTAAATGGTAGCAGAAGATACACCACAGGTCGTATCGGTATAGGACATGCTAGACGTGTCTCACTAGATCGCGTTCGTTGTTGGAAACTTGCACAGAGATGCCACATTTTTACAATAGCATTCCCTTACAATTGTCATCCCCCGTTGTGGCTACCGTGCATTTTGCAACCGGTGTAACCTGTTGCGATGCCTCGCTCTGTCGGGCAGGAACTAGAGTTCGTTCGGCTTGTAAAAGACACTGGAAACGGTAGGAGATGTGTGTGTGACTGTTGCATGCAGCAAGGGCAGCAAGGTGCCAGCTGTATTGGCGTCTCGCCAAGCCTCCCCGCTTTGGACGAAGCAGCTGATGAGCTTGGTGTTGCCCGCTTCGAGCAGCAGCGGCTACCTAATAGGTCGAATGCTAAACCTACAGGTCCTCGAAGCAGCGGTTCTTGCGGCCGATGACTGGCAATCGACGACTGGCAGGCGAGCCACCCTGGCTGACACAGGTCGAGGCAGGTCAAGCCCTTGCCTTACTTTCGGCTAGACTTTCTACGCCAGCGCCAGGTCATGGTAGGTCGAATCGTGGTGGGCAGAGTAGAGCTGTTGGGGAGGTCGTGTCGCTTGCGCGGTTCAGCTAACTCTGGCTAACCCGCCTCTGGCGTTCTCTGTACAGCTCTGCTGTTCGCCTTATCTATGGGTGTGCTCTCGACCTCGGGACGGGTTAACCAAGTCACAAATAAAGAGGTGTTAGGTGCCCCGGCGGTGCTAGTGGCTGTAGTAGTATTCGCCGCCGTCGCCGCCGCTGGAGCAGCAAGCGCAACAGTCGGGGAGCAAGTGCAGATGAGAAGGGAGGACCCCGAGTCTGCCCAGCACTGAGCGGGCATCGAGCACCTCGGCTGGCCAGAAGCTCGTTGAAACCAAACCCGCCATAGGAAAAGTAGGTAGGTAGTAGTTGTTGCCGTTGTTCGTGTCGTGCCAGTCGTAGTATTAGTGGTAGTTCTACTACTGTAGGTGCGTATTGCAGCAAACAAGTTCATCTGAGAAATATACATAGGCAGGGACACACAGGCAGATACGAAGGGCGTCGCTTGATTCACACACACACGCATTCAGCCACAGAAACAGCTGGCACAAAACAATAACAGGGAAAGCGGTAACGTTGACCAGAGTCACTGCCACTACCGTAAACATTCACTTCATTTACACAAAACGTAGTCGAGCGTGAGTACACCTGATTGTGAATCTTGGACGGGAACGAGCAGGGGAGCCTGTCCTGCGGCAAATCCTCTGAAGAATGGGACAAAGGAAGAAGATGAAGAGAAGCAGCAGCTGCTGGCAAAAAGGACACAGTTCGAGGCAGAAAGAACAATAACGTGATGTTGCAGAGTATGGGTACTAAAAGTGTCGCAACAACTGCAGTTTAAAAGAGCAACTCAAATCGAGGTAGCTGATTATGGCGCCGTGTTCAATGAGAATAAATGGATGCCCTGTAGAGCATTACGGTGCATGCGAGCACGCATGTATGTCTGCGCATAGTATTCACTTTCGTTTGTGTTTAATATATCGTGGCAGCCATACATTATATTATATATATATATATATATATATATATATATATATATATATATAGAACATAATCAATTAATATTTCAGGGAAAAACAATGAACAATGTATAATTTTAATGAATGTATAGATTCATTATATATATATATACAATATCACGCCAGATAATGCTTCGAGGTTCCACCCAAGGTCTGCCGACAATAGAACGGATCAGTTCCTCTTTATGTCAGTATCCTTTTTACAGCCAATTTGTAGAACCTGTCCTGCTTAAGAGCGTCTCTCATCGATGTTCAGTTAACAACAGAGGCGGCGGCATCAGCAAGAAGCAGCCTATAAACAACATTTAGGTATATTAGTGAGCCCATGAGCTAGACGCTCGATGGGGGCGAAGTGGACTAGAGAAGTTCTTCGTAGACAGTTTGATGATGGCATAAATAAGAGTCATTTACAAGGAAATCCCTGGCCACGCCAGTTGCATGGAGGAATAAGATAGATAGTTGAACATTTCGATAACAAGAGAGACTAGTATTTTGCGAGACCAGTGCCGTCAACATGAGATACTAAACTGTAACGACGAGAGAATGGTTTGACCTAAGGCTCCATAGAGGGCGAATGAGCCCCTGCGAATGTCCTCACCTTCGAGAGTGCGTTTCTTACCTCCTACAGGACACCTAGTATATCTACGTACGTCCACACATATGAAAGTGCCCATGTTAAATACAAGCAGGTCAGATATATGCCAATATATAGCGGGAGTTCGATTCTTCACTAGAGCACACATATATGCGCACACACTCATATACATGTAAGTGAGAACAGCGTGAGTCTCAAGCGGGCACACTCGGATGCGATCGCTTTTAAGGGATCATTTTCCATCGTTCGGACAGCCTTCAGCTGATACGTCCTTTAGATTTATATCACAAAATGAATATGATACCTTCTCATCGGGATTATATTATAATAACGATGTTACATTAGTACTATATGGAGTATTCTTGCGAACTCTGTTACAGCCAACGTTATAAATGCGATGCTTAACTATCGTTACCCGAAAGATGTTGTCGGTGGAACCGAGAGTCTCCACTATGGAACCCCATGATTCGGGACTGTTTTAGAACACTTGAGAAATTATGCCACCTATTCCTAAATCATGTATCGGAATCTACAACCAGTTACACTATGCAAACTCAATAAAAATGAGGACAGCTGTTGGCAAGGCGACTATCTTGGTTGCCCATTCCCACATTCTAGAGAATGTATCATACGCCGTCCGTTTCTGCGGAGAAGGCAAGTTGTTTTTAAGCCTAGACATCCCCATTGGACGTTGGACCGGAAAATTTACCTTTCCGGTCTAGACAGTTCGATTGCAAGCCGTCAATTTGTTGCAGCATTACACTACCAGGTGAACCCACCCTAGTGCACAGCTGAGAGGAACGACACATGACAAAATGGAGTGCAAGATCAAAATGAAGCGAGCCAATTAAAAAGTATTTCGTGTTGCTTTTTTTTGCCAAAAATATATTACACATTCCACAAAATTCACTAGTCAAATCGTTTCGACGTGGACTATATATTATATATAAAAGTGGTTAAAAAAAGGTTCTTCGCAACATTCCAGTTATAAACGAAATGTTCGCTCGCTTGTCGCAAACGACTGCGCAGTAATTATTGACCATCCTGTAGATTTATTCTAGGTTCAAGAAGAGGTCATTGTTATTAAGCAGTACAAACTATAAAGTAGATTCCAGAATTCCCTTAACACAAAGCTAATATAACCAACAATAATTATCTTGTTTGTAGTGCTGTATAATGAGGCGAAGTGATCATGTAAAGGGGATCAAGGGATTCGGATCGGCTTGGTATAACTCAGATCAACTTGCTCAGTGAGGATTTCGTTCATGTAGAACACGCGTATCTTCTTCTCCAGCTTTGCAGAGAGCATGACACTGTAGTAGGGTTATCGCCGTGACGAAATCGACAATTTGGCTGTTTTGGGGATCTGTTTGATATTAATTAGTCTCTGAGGAAGCCACATGTGCAGAGAGTGGGTCTGTCAGTCACTAGATACCCGGTCCTCTGAAGTCATTCAGGTAGCCCTCAAACATCGGACGACGCATTATCAAAATATTTTCTAAATAAAAGACCTTCAGCAAGTAACTGCTACGGGAATCCAACTCGAGCAAAAATCGAATAGTCGTTGCATCATTGACTTACCGGACTTACGGAACTTACCGCAAGAAGCTCTAGGGAGCCAAGAAACGCAAAATTGCTTTCTGATAAGTTAATCCCACATATTTTGCATAAAATCAAAAAACTAGCAATATCATTTACTCCGCTGTGGTGGTGACAAATGCATGATACTTCAACAACTCTTGACACGCGCCAGATCCTCTGGGGTCAAAAACAAGCATAAAAAAGCGAAGTTCTTAACGATTCGACAGAGTCGACTTCGGCACACAGAGGTTGAATACCTGCTGTGCATTCCTGCACACTGGGAGGCAACGGTCTGGTGTCATTTTCAATGATAGCATGGATTAGTTTACCGATCCTTACATCGGTCCGTTCCTCTCGACTCGGGTTCACCGAGCCTCCTCGAACCAGTGCTAATCCACTTTCACAAATCACTCCTAGAAGCCAGGCTGGTCTAACCTGGCTGCGCGACAGCCGAAGCAAGCGGGGTGGACAGTTCGGGGCGGACACAGCCACCCACCCACACAGGTACACGGAGCCAAACACGGGAAGCCCCTTCGATACGACACGATAAGCGGTACCAGCTGCATGGCGATGTGGCAAAGTGAACGTGGAAAGCAAGCAAGCGAAACTCCATTGTTCTCAGTCCATCCATTTGAACACATTTTACAGTCGACAGCGCACGTGTCAAGTTTTGAACCCACTGTGGCCGTTGTGCTCGCTTTGTTCAACGGAGCCGGTTTCAGCCTCAGCCGCCGCCTTCGCAGCCGCGCCTCCGTCATCCCATTTTCCTTGGTCGTTTCGGTAATGCCTTGGCATAACTCGTCTCTCAACGCATACGATGTTCTTGTTCCACTATGAGAATTGGAGGAGATGTCGACACAGATCGTGCGACATACGAGATCAATAGACCGGCATACGGCGGCAGTATATTTATCCACTCCTTATATATTATTGTCCACAGGCGTATCACCGTTGGAATTCAAGAGGGCGATACTAACCCGATTTGATAAGAACAAAGGATCTAACAAATTATCCGACCTCCTAGTGGCCCAGAACTAATACCCTCGTCTATATGTGCGCTATGTTTTGGCTCACCTACGATCATTTGTAGGCTCTTAGAGACTGCTCTTTCCAAATCAATTCGGTTTCCTATCCCGCTGTGGGCGGTTATGGCTGAAGGCAACTGTGGTGAGTGCAAGTGGCTTCTTGGATGTCGCGAACGCCTTTGATAAGGCGACATCATTCAATACTTATCTAACTATTGGGTCACCTGGCTTTTTCTCACTTTTAGAGTGTAAATCGTTCCTATGTAGATTTGTCTCTGGTGGACAGATCCGGTCGGCTGCTCTGATGTTTAATCATTGCCAGTAATTCTGCAGGACGAGCATTTTTTTTATCAAAATAAATAATAATAACAATAGAAGAGTCTCTCTATTGATCTTTTGATTGAGGTATATACAGAGCACTCGCAACCTACACTATTATAGAGTGTAATTATTGGGGATGCAGGCGACAGCTGCGCTGTTGCCAGTTTGCGAATATAATATTTGCAGAACGCTGTTAAGGTTGAGGTTGCAAATTTGCATTTGTCTTATGAAGCAATGCCGAAAGCAGTACCGTGGACGTTAAACGTTGGCTGTGAGTCAGTCCGGAATTATAAGGTTGAGGTAACGGTTTACTAAAGGAACTGCCATTCCTACAATACTTAATTTCTCTGACATGTACCACATAGTTGTTGATTGGTCGTTTGCGCATCATACTCCAGTTTCATCTATTTGCCATTAATTACAATTATTTTTGTTATTGCCTCATTAAGGCTAAATGTACATAACTACATACTACAAGCATGTCAACGCGGCAAAAGCATGTCGTATTCTCATAAAAGTAATCAAAAGAGCATTCCAATATAACTTGAAGAGGAGGGCAAATATCAAATCATCGCCCTAATTAAACAATGGTTAAGTAAGAGACTGGCCCGATGTTTGGAAGTTACACACGTATTGTTCAAGAAAACACTACAGCACAATAGCAAACAGCCAGGCCAGAAAAACGGGACTAGGTACAGGAGGAGACTAACGAGGGTCAATGGAAACCCGCGTGAAAAATACCAAAGAGTGCAATTAATGGCTTGTTTCATTGATACAAAAAAAAATAGAACAATTCAAGGTACTGCATCGTCAACCTAGGGTAAAACCAAGCTCACGACGTCACGATACGAGCGCTAGTTTTGGACAGCTTATGAGAGAAAACGATATTTTCCGCAGACCATCCCAAAAAGGCAAAGCCTATAGGTCAGTTTTCGGTTCAATCAGGAGGCTTTGTTCGCTCTGATTAGCTTGGCAGTGTCGGCGTAAGCCCTTTGAACTCAGGTCAAAGGGGTAGATCGTTTCGGGCGCACTCCGTTTCGGAGACGTGTTGTATATAGTGCTAGATAAGGGTGCTGAGGTTATGCCAAGATTACGAATTGGGGACCGACTATGTTATTAATATTTACTTATAATATTTGCAGTGAAAGCGTGATCTTGAAACAATCATTGCAGCTCTCGTTAAATTCTCGTGTCGTTTGGCTTTAGTTATAGATATTATACATCGGTGATGCCCGGTACCAAGTAGTATTTGCAGGTCGTGCTTTTGGAGGATGCGCAACCAACTTTTGCTCAATGTCACCATTCATCTAGCTCCTAATTAAGGACTGTAGTAGATTTGTAGCAGCGGGTAATCTAAGGTATGCCAACCACTCTAATCAGAGACAATGACTACGTATGCAAGGTTTGGATTTCGCACAAAACCTGCCTTATTTTTCGCGTCAATCTAAGCTGCAGCCCAACCAAATCTACTCGTACGGGATCCCGATTGAGACGCGCCTTTCTCCAGAACCCAATTGCACATTGGCCCCGGTGGGAACCAACGCCAATTTTTGCCCACTCCATCTATGTCACTTCCGCTGTTATTTTCTTCGACTCATGGAAATAGATTTTCCTTTGAGCCTACGTCATCTACCGTTGTCTCTATCTGATTGTTTCCATACGAACGGTATACCTTGACTAGTGAGGTGTCTCCAAGGATATTGACCAAATTGGATTCACTCGGCCTGGTGCAGCGTAGAATACGTTCTATAGGAGCTCATAGTATGTATGTATATTTGTGGGCTGGAATTTTCTTATCTCATTGATGGAGGGCACGACTCTCTTTTTCACTGTTGAATCCCTTCCCATTTAGCGTTGACTATTATAGGCGGCAGTTTATAAGACGGACACGAACTAGTTGAACGGTGTTCGTCAACAGTCGCTTAACGTCTAGTCGTACCGCCGAGAATGGATACCATAATCATTTCCTCGATATTCAACGATTCGATATCTGCCGTCGGTGTCAGAGAACACTCGAAACGAGAAATCTCTTTCGAATGTGTTCCTTGCCTCTACGAACGCGTCTCTTTAGTATTGTAAGATTTAAGATTGATTTAAGATAATCTTTAAGATTGTAGTGGTATTCGCTAGTTAATATGATTAGCGCATTTGATTTGATTCGAGTTGGAATACGGATTAATTTCATACCGCTTAATTTATCAACCAGTTACAGTAGGCAGTTACTAATATTTTTTATATTCCGAATCTCGCTAATGGAGGTAATCATTTGGATGAGATAACCTTCTTTAAAAAATGATTATTGCTATCGTATTTTTCATTGCGAGATGTATCCTTAAAAATATAGCTGAAGTAAAACGGCTTATTTTACAATATTCTTTTAGGAATTCAATTTTATTTACCCTGAATATTGAATGTGACAGTTTTACCCCGCCGTCGAATACAGGATATGGTGACTAGCATATTTCATAAGTTGGAACTTTTCAATTCCACACGGATTAGCAATTTCTACACATTTCGCTCGAAGTCAATATTGATGACAGATCCAGTATTATCGGAAACGTTCGTAGCTGCTGCAATACAAACACCTAGATATAGTTTAGATTCGTATTTATGCCGGGGATTCAGACAGATGAAATCGCGTGTGATTTTAATTAGCTTTCCTCGTCGTCCGTCCTCCCCCATGCCACGTTTGCTAATCCAGCCTCGGCAAAAGTAACCGAGCGGATTATCAAACTTGTCGATTGATTACAGCCGATGAGTGCAATTTCACATGCCTACTGCTAGACGTAGCAGCCAGAGCGAACCTGTCCCAGTGTCTAATTATGTGATAAAAAAAATGAACAACAACTTCGAGCGCGAGAGAGATCCGTGAAGGAGAGAGTGTATAGGTGTTATTATCTTTATGATCATTTCTAGCAGTCGCAAGCTGGCAAAGTGCCCACATCAAATTAGCTGTGTTAGACTTCTGTCGGCACCCGTGTAAACTTGGCGTTAATAAATTATTGTTCGAATAACAAAAAAATAAAAACGAATAACGAATATTCTTAGAGGCACGCCTCCCCTTACGCATCTCAAAGAACAGAGAGAACTGAGTCACTTTAGTGGAAGGCTCAGTAGTGCCGCTTGCATTGGCAGCCTTTAGGCACGATAATTGCGGGTCGCTGAACAGCGATTGCTTTTCCCGGTCAAGAACGTCGTCCCACTTAGGCCGCCTTCAAGTGAAGCGCGTCCGGCGGCCCATGAGAAAGGGTCCGTTCGTCTTATCGATGGGCCACGTCCGCTTTAATACGCTCCGCCGTTACGTCGTTAGGGAAAGAACTGGGCGCGAGGCAAAGCAAATTTTTACATCGGACATGGAACATCGCACGGGTATTCGAAAGGACCGGACGACCAAAGGAGTCGATATTCAGGCAACGCTCAAGCCGTGGCGGACCCCGCTGAGTCTACACGCCCGACTGCGGGTACCACCCCACGCCTCCGGTGCAATATGCCTACTGACATAAATTAGACTTATCGAGACGAGGTGAACAGCAATTTTTACTTACGTTGTGTCAATTTCTATCACGAGAGCGTGTTTCTCTCGAAAATGTAGAACTTGCACAGCGTGATTTCGCTGAAGAACACTAGACGCAGTAGTTCAGCGTTTGCTTGGTCGTGTGAGATTGAATTAGTAGTGAGCGTCGATGGATCAGCTGTGATTAATATAAAATATGATTTATATATATATATATATATATATATATATATATATATATGAATACTCTCAGCTCCAGGTTATGTTTTCATATTATATTTGTATTACGTTCTGTTGTCCAGAACGTAAAAATGGAACAAAATTATATATATATATATAGATATATATATTCATTTTATAACTATTATATATCTCAACTGGAGCTGACAGCCGGGATCCATAATCGCCAACCTTCAATTTGAGTGGACACCGAAACCACGAAGTATCTGGTTGTTCGGTACCAACCGCTCAAACTTCCGCATAGAACCCCCTATCGATATAAAATCTAGCTCAACGCGCAACGATCGTCTACGAAAAAGCCGAAATAACATCTACGAATATTTCTTATTCAAAGACTGCACCAAAAGTTTCGATTTAGCATATTATGATGATGATCAACCGTTGCCGCCATCACCGGCACCGTTTGCCAGTAGCCAAGCGCCGACCATCTCGCGTACACCTTGCAAATAACAACAGCGCTACCTTATATAGTAGTAGGAGCGGCAGCAGAGGCTGGCCTACTTAGTATGCCCGTACGGGCGTGCGGTGGTGGTGGTGGTGGCTAGGTGGCATTTGGTCGACTTGGTAATTCTGTGCTAAAGGGTTGCTCTTAACCTTTCTCCATACGTAGCTCCATCAGCCACCCGCGGCTCTAACTCACCCTTGACCTCCGCCTGTGCCCCACAGTGAACCTCTTTATTCTAACTCTCTCTCTCTCTCTCTCTGTCTCAGGCTGTCTCTTTCCCTCTTACTCTCTAGGTTTCCGTTTCCACATCGTCTTTGGAGCCCTTCTCGCTTTCCTTAAGACCCGCATGAGCCTCCCCTTCTACGAGCTCCCATCGTCTACCTAACGCACAGTCGCCGAGGCTCATGTTTTAGTAGTGGTGCTGCTGCTGCTGCCTAGCGGCAACCACGGCTGCGTGAAGACCCATTCGCTGTCGGGTCGAGACTTAGGCTCACCCTGGGGCCCCAGGCTCGCCCATTGAATGTAAACTTGTTAACATTCAATGTCTGCATTTGCCACCATCGCTGTAGTGGTTTCACTCGATTGCATTATTACTCTCTCTCTCTCTCTCTCTCTCTATATATATATATATATATATACATATATATATATATATATAAATAAACTGTCCACGCCTATACATTCGTATGCCACAGTACTTCGCACGCTAATTATGCCTTATCTAACTTCATACCGTCAAAACGAACTCCTCTTTACTGTGGATGTGCAAAGAATCACATCCTTTGATACAATGTCTACGCTTGTCGTCTCCATGAGGCACGTTTTCATTTACAGTTTTATTTAGCACTTGTCATCTATATACTCTGTAATCTGCTACGAGTTTGTTCTTGTTTCGTTCTTAGGGGTTCCGCCCTTCACCTGACCTACAGCTATCGAATCATTTGCGTACCGTCGTTATCCATACATAATGACTGTAGCTTATGCCCCTCCCGATGATCACCGACTTTTGTTCCACCGTATTTCCCCACATATTTTCCTGCTTTACTCAAAAATCCGTCCTCTCAATTACTCTTCCTGAACTTCAGGGGGGTATTTTCATTTTTTTTTTTGTATCTCCCATTTGAAATGCATTTCCTTCTGGATGACGTTTTCTTGTCAAGCCTCGATTTTGCGCCTCTGTTCTTTCCCTATTTGTTCTGAGTTACATTGTATTCTAGAAAGGTCCATGTTTCAAATCATCTGCTCACAGGGCTGCTGAGCTCTCTTGCTGAATATTGGACCAAGTGAACTAACAGGTGCGGTGAAAGTCACTTCAGGGTTTCAGATAGACATAAAATACAAAATAGACTAGGTATGGTCAATGTTTTATTAGGAGGTACCTCGCATCCCATTGTGTCTGAAAGGTGATGTCCGGAGATGGCTGCCCCAGGACTTTTCGGCATTGTCTGTACGAGATATAACATTTTGGACGACTTTTTGGAATAAATCGCTATTCGAAATCTACTACCGGATATTTTCCTTCAATTTCGCCGATATTAGCGAGCTTACCGTCGGACACCTTGCTCTTCAAATCACCCCAGAGGAAAAGTCCAAGGGTGACGCAGGCGGATAAGGAACGTCTGCTTTTTAGGAGGTAACACGCTCACCAAACTCCCGATGGAGCAGCTCGATTATGGGGCCCGCAGTATGGCTGGTCTCCCCGTCCTGTTGGAAACACGTATTATCCAAGTCTAACTAAGTAAGTTGTGGCCACAGAAAGACCGTCAACATGTGTTGGTAGCGATCACCGTTCACTGTGCAGTCGAAAAATGCGCTCCAATCATACCTCCTGTCCAAAATCCACACTGCTGGACCATTTCCTAAAGCGTTTTTGAAGAGCAAGGTGTATGTCTGTAAGCCCGTTTCCATCGACGAGGTCAAGGAAATATCCGGCTGGAGATTTCGATAACACCGGCCAATTTATGTCAAATAGTCATCGAAATTGGTGACAATGCCGAGAAGTCCCGGGACAGCCATCTTCTGGACATCTTCAAGACATAACGACATGCAACGTACTTTCTAATACATCTCTAAGTTTGACAGTATCTGTCTTTTATGCCCACCTAAAACCCTGAAGTGACTTTTACGGAACTCGTTATAATGTGACAAACCTTCATAATTTCTTCATTTGACGGGCACTGGTGTGTGACTAATCATTTCTTTCTTCAGCGCTCCTCGTTTTTCTGATGTCACGTGGTACCCGTACGTTACAGTCTCATGTCACATTATGTCAACAATCCATCTTCCCGTGTGGCTGAGAAGACATGCATGTTAATCCACGCTGTTTTTTTTTCGTGTTTTACTCAAGGTGACTGTGCGTAATCACAAAGACCCAGTGGGCGAATCTGCGCATTTTACAAGACGGGCACCGAATAAGACCGAAAATCCAAACTGGCCGACAGCAGCGCTTTCGATGACACCAGGGCCCCACGCACTGTGACCAAATAATGATACGAGGGCTGGTCGAAGGACCCCGAGGCGATGTACCCACACCAGCGCAGCAAAGGAACAACAGAACAGAGGTGCAAACCAAGCGGAGGTAATCCTTAGAAAAAAAAAAGGATAGGTTAAAGAGAGCGCGGCTACCCAGATTATTGCACGAAGAGTTAGCGGGAGGTGTCGCTGCACAACTCGTAAGGTTGGGCATGCTGGAGGTCCCTCTGATAATCAACAACTAACTGAAAGGCGATACTATAAACAACAAGGTGTCATCTATCTCCGTTAAAGGAAACGGTGATGGATGTCTCACGAGTCAGACAAAAGAACTAGAAGAAGTATGCTCTCTCGCAGTCAGGCACACAGGAAACGCGTAGGCCCAACTCCGCAATGAACAGAGAGTGTGTGTGTACAGGCGAGAAACTCTACAAAAGGATGGAACGGGATGGACAACCAATGACAGACAGAGTACCATCATGAGCCTCCTCCCTGAAGCCCTCATTTGTAATCGTAATTCAGTGCCAAACCAGTCCTAAACAGGTCCAAGACTTTTAGAAGGTAGTAGTCTTTAATACAAGTGTCCTTGATGGATATTCGCTTATACTTCTTAAACAAAAAAATAAGATGTACTGCCCTTCCAAGTGATCCTGTCGCATATGACCATCGCAACGGACTTTGCCTTATGGTCTAGCTTTTCCTCAAGTTTCACAAAATATTATTTCTCAATGTCCACTTTAACCCCCTCTAAATCGTTATATGATGCGTCAACGGGTCCACCATCTAGCATAGCTCTGGGGTCATTTTGGATACTACCTGGTACACTTAGTCATGTTGTATATGCTACACCTGCATGTGTGGTCAATCCTTCAGTACATGCTGTTGATAGTGAAGTCTACTGTTACATGTCCCCGAGTTGATTCCCCCCATTTAGCCACCTGGTTCGTTCCCCTGTTAGTTCGTTCATCCCCGCCATCACTTGACATAAGGCCAGCATAAACCTGTGTGTCTTTACGAAAGCCCGAGCTATCCCACCCCGTTCTAGTATAAGCATTTAGCGTTTACATATTGGAAGAATCTCCTCAAGCTGTCACGGATATTTGTTCATTCGATAGATTCCTCTTACCCTTATATCTTGCGCTCGCTCCGATACCATACTTTTTCTCGCTTGTTCGGCTTTTGCTGGGCTGATCTCTCCGTCTAGGCATCTGACTGTGTATTCTTGCCGCTATTTTCCTGCGTTTATGGTCTTCGCCTATCTGCGTGGATCAGAAGAATTTTCCCCTCATTTTCCGTTACATTGAGATCCTACCGCGAGTTGGCCATCCGCGTTGATCCACTTAGTTTTCCTGCTGGCCTGTTAATCTGGATAGATCTAGTCACCGAAAAGGATAACTTCTCGTTCTCATTCCCATTGCTTCTGTCGTTGACTTTCGCCTGGTCTGTGGTTGTCTCGGCCGGTAACTGTTGACCTTGCCATCTTCCTCTAGATTCATCTTACTCTTTTGTGTCAGTTTGCTTACCAGCGCGTCATTCGCCGCCAGAGCCACTGTGCATACGGTCGTGTTCCGCGGCTTCTTTCATTAGCTAGGCTGATACACGGGATGGAAGGCTGTTTGCTCTCCGTACATCGTAAGCCATCAGGCAGTAACTTAGTCTTTTGTACCAGCATGCACACAAATGTTCCCGTTGGCGTGTGACCTCACATCGGGTGTCTCGTGTGTGCCAGATATAGCGGCATCGTGACACTGTCGCTGGGTGCAACTCACAGCTTCGACCTGCGACCGACCAACGGTTGCAGCAGCAATGGCTGTGAAATGCGATATATGTATTTATAAACGTTGTTAGCCTTGACAACCGGTGCTCGTAAGTGTTATATTGATGCTCGCGGACAGTTGTAGGGAAATAAAATACGTTGGCAAGGAATGACAATACATGGCATGTGAAAGAAACACCAAGCTGAAACGGCTTGGTTAGCAGCTTTACTTGTTAGATACTTAATAGATTGTCAAAGATGACCTTTCTACGAAATTAATTCTTACCATGTGCTAATGACCTAAGTGAGCTCTAATGGTAAGCACAGAATACAGGTTCGAGCCCCGCTGCGTGATGACATATATATGGAGCTTAAGCATTGTAAAATTGCAGCTCCTTTAATAAACCAATAAAACCTTTAGCTTCGGCCAATGATACATACAGATGACTCATTTAAATTCGGGTATTAGCAGACAAAGCAATCTGAGGGAGATGAACTATTTGTCGAGATAGAATTTTGTTCGAACTAGACAGCAAGCTGCCAAAGCAGGTGGATTCAGAAATACGAAATTACTCACGGATTGTTCACGCCCAAATGACGTAATAACATCTACGACGCTAAGTTAGAAATCCCCCATCCGAGAAGTCACTACCCGGAACGGGACTTACTCCCTGTTCCGGGTATTGACGCCCGGGAAATCTAGAGGCGTGCCTGGGTATGCCGGGGAGGACGCTGGCCAGACAGCGCCTTCGGGTACGGGGCATCGGGATTGACCGCCCTACCGCGAAAGGACGTGTCCATTTGAAAGATCGGTCATGACTGAGAGGACCGATTTGTGATTCCAATGATACCCGAGTGCCGGTAGACGAACCTAGCAAAGTTAGTTTGCGACCTATTTGCGATACAAGGATCGTATTTGGCCAGCTGGAGTAAGCTATTTCTAGATATTTCCAACAATGGGTAATTAGCAAGCGGGACTAACTGTACTGGAGAAGGCTTTCGCCATAAGCGTTGATTGGTACAAAACCATCCGCTTCCGAAGCCTTTTTTCTTTAAAAAAATTTACTACTTGACATAGTGGCTCCTTGAGATTTCTAGAAGTGACTCGCCTTGCCATACAGAGTAGTTGCCAATGCTCTTCTCATATATCGCCTATTTTATAGTTGTTACGTCAGACAATCGTATACATCTTCTTAAAAATTATCGTTTTCAATAACAACGAGTGTTGATCGTGATTGTAAGGCAACAACATTTAGTACATCAGCCTGTGAAGGCTGTCGTATTTATGACTTTCATATACTGTACAATCGGTTCTGTTTCGCAACAAATAGTCGAATTGAACAAGTACTGTCCACACACCCATTCTAATTCTGGTACTTCTAACAAATAGGACAATGAGCCAATAATTAGTCCGCTAATTATGAGCATTAACTTATATTTAAAATATTGGACGAGCGATCAATTGTGCTCAATGTCAATACTAAGCGAGCTTTTACCAAACGCTCCTTTTTTGGGTCCCGGCCAGATTTACTTTTGTTATTTATACATTGTTACACCACAACATCAAAATATTAAGTCGTTTTGCAGATTCTCAAGTTTTCGAATGTGGTCAGATCGCCATTCTCGACCTGACAACAACCCACAACGACACTCACGTAATTCAGTGATTAGATCGAGCCTTGAAGCAATGCTACATAGCGATACCCAGGCCTGCCATAGGAAGTCAACTGAGACTCAGTTGGGAGAGAAATATGACAATTGGCGGCCAAATTGGACGAGTTCATTTAGAGATTTTTCAGATCCACACTACTCCTGGTACAGCAAGTCTCCGCGTGATGGGAAATTGCTCTTGGGAGCAAACGCTCGGATAGTTTCTCATATATTATAATATTTATATGGATAACCGGAAGGCACCACACACACACACACACACTAGTACCCTCTTATGTCAACCACTATGCAACCACCCCCTGTTACGCGGTATACCGTGCGGAGAAGGCCAAGCTACGGAAGTACTCTGCCTTACAGTCAACTCACCTATTTTCCCCTCTTACCTTCGAAACCTAGGCGGGGATGGCCCCCTGCAAAATTTCCTCGAAGGAGTTTACCGCAGGCTCATTCGCGCAACTAGGGACAAGCGCACAGGATCCTTCCTTCTGCAGCGCCTTTCCCTCGCTGTGCACAGAAGCAATGCCATCGCCCCATGACGGCCTCAGCCTGACACCCTCTCCCCAACTGGTTCTCTAATTATTGTGTATTTTAATACGCACAACATCACACATATACAATGAAAGCATACCGCTATACTAATCAACCAACCACTTGTATATTGTTATTGAAAAAAAATGGAAGGCATTATCGAGAGATACTGTTATCTTTGGTGTCGATTTTCGAAATTGGCAGATGCTCTACCGTGGCATGTAATTCCCTCCCGCAGGCGATTCCCCGTAAAATGAAAGGCAATTACGTAGCTACTTGACGGCAATACCACGCACTGGAGCCTACGCGGAAATCATCCGGAGAGTCAAAAATGACACGGTCGTCGAATCGCGTGTTTTGTGAGACACGATGTGAGTGTGGACCTCACAACGACAGGTTCGGTCTTCTAATGAAGCATGTAATTCGATCAGCTGTAATATTTTGTAATATCGCCGGAAGAGGTAAGAGTTTACTCAAACGAGAACTTCCCTTGACTGGAGAAGTAGAAGTTGGACTAAGGGCACAGAGCAGAGGCCTAACGTGAACAAATATCTCCGAGGCGAAAATAATGCTTTAACGTTGTTGGATTTAGGCTGACACCTCAAAGGTTCTTTGCTAACCCATGTTCGGCTCAATATGCCAATAGATCGAATTCCAAATTATATATCCAATAATAGGGAGACTACTCGGTAGATACCGACCTGTTTGACCTAGGGCTAGTTGTATATCAGCTTGTCGGTAAAATTCTGTTGCGTGGCAAGATTCGTTCTTGAATTATATCTTGAGATAGTTCGTCAGTGGTCAGCGCAACCGATAGATTATAAGTCACAGACTAAGATGCTGTCAACATTGAAGACGCAAGGCAAAACCATACTGCAGAGGATAATGAGGTCTCCTTTGGCAAGACCTGTGGTTGTTGGGACATTAGACCTGTAGACGGGTATGGTCGATTTTCTTGCTGTCGAAATCGAAATATCGATTGGCAGCAGAATGCAGACCAAGATGGTCAATAGCTGAGATGAGTTTCATGAAAAAAATTGAATAGAAGTGCTCATTAGCAACATATCATTAAAAAATAAGATTTCAGTTATAGAAGCGTGGATATATATATATATATATATATATATATATATACATCATTGTTGATACTGTTTTATATACATATATGTATATATAAACGAGGATTTTTTTTCAGTTCCAAGTTATTAACGACCGAGGAGGCTGGTCGTCCTTCTGGTTACGTCCATCTGCCATCGTCGAGGAGAGACCACTTCCTTCCTCGAATGCTGTTGTTGGAGCAAGCCGTCACATCTGTTTAGGCGTTGTCCTCGGCCTTTGCCGTGACGGACGCCCGACTCCATCACGGCGAACACCATCACCGTCCGCCTTCGGCGCTGCCATCATGCGCCCTTTCTTTTTCCTCCCGGCCTTCTCACTTCACCCGTTCGTCCAACGCTGGCACCCGTTCAAAGTTCAGCGGCGTTCACCAGCCTTCGCTTGCAAACGTATGGCTCGCTCGTTGGTGAGCTCACGAACTTTGCACTCCCTCAATCCCGTGGCGATGCGATTGTGACGCCGACGCCGGCCGGCCGGTTGAAATTGAAACATGAGATGCGGTGCAGACGTCTTGTCGACGGTGGCAGCGACGGCCACCGAGCTTCGGTTGCATCTGGAGGCTGGCCGAGGCAGCTAAGCTGGGGCGGAAGCGGGAGCTTCAGCAGCGTGGTCGTACGTAGCCTGCTGCATATGACGTGACTGGCTCGACCATCAACGCTCTGCGGCTCCTATTCGTTCGTCGCGCGTTGCTCTGTCCTCGTCGACGTCTGATCCATCTGATCTGCAACCTACCTACCTCCCTTCCCCAGTCCCCCTATACCGGTGGCGTGATCCTCTCTTTCTCTCTCTCTATCTCTCGCTCTCTCGTCTCTCTGATTCTTCTTCCCGCAAGCCTATTCTCGGACGCGAAGAAGGGTGTAAATACGATGCTGGTGTTGTCCCCGTCCTTGTGACCGATGTATATACATATATATATATAAATATATGTGTGTGTACTATTATAATACGTTTCAGCAGTATACCATATGCGGCCCATATAGTAATGTGCGCGGCGGTCGTTCAGGCCTCTGCAGGCAACAGATTAGTTGGCTGCAGAAGAGAGAGCATTAGTACTGCGAATATCCCGAACGTTGTTAGAGTCAGTGTTGAACTAAAGGCAGAACGCCAACGACGGCCAGCAATCATCCACCTCTCTCGTTCGCTGCTCGTTTCCCCCACAGCACAAGCCCACGCCTTCTAGCGTACTTCCCAATTTCACTCCACCTACCCCGCCCCGCGTAGGAATCGCCTAAAGCTCTCTCTCGCGGTTTCCCGCAACCTCTTGGCCGCTGTCTTGCCTCGTCGCCTCTACGGAGGGCAGAGGCCACTAGTGGATGGTGTAGTGCTGGGATAGTCGAGGACAAGCGGGTTCGAGGAGGGGTGGGATGGCCAGCGAGAACAGGCAGCCTGGCGCAAGGGTATGGCATGACTCTCATATGGCAATCTAATACAACAAGGACCAACTCGATCTCGTACACCAAGTGGTCGTGGTCACCGCCGCCACCGACGCCCCTGCTGCTGCTGCTGTTGCTGCATCGTAGCCTGCTGTGGACTGTAGTCGGTCGTGGCTATGAGGCGCTGCTACAGCGGAGACGCCAATAGAGCCTAGAGAGCTGTACAGCGAAGGTTTAGGTCGGCCGAGGGGGTTCCTTGCGGCGACGACGACGGCTATACGGGGGTAAAGGCGACGCAGAAGGTGGGGCACCATCGAGCGTTGGAGCTGGGGAAACGCAGGAAGCTCGGAGGCATTTTGAGTGAGTCGGCTTCCGGGATGAGTTCCGGTCATCTCCTCATATTGGGGCTACAGCAAATGCTGACCGAAGGGAGGCCCTCTAGTCCCTGTCCGCCTACAGCGTATTGCCACTACAGGCTGGTTCTGTACAGACAACCCCGTTTGTATTGTCAATGTCGTCGAACTCCTCGTCCCTCCTGTTGCATAGCGGAACGATGCTGTTTGGGCCGTTTTTATAGGGGGTTGACTCGTCAATCTAACCTAACCGAGCGGATTGTAGGACTTAACCCTAGCCGGAATCGAGGCATCAGGGTCTCAATAGGTTGTTTCAATAGTGTGTTTAGCGTAAAGATCCGCGATGACGTTACTTTCAATGCCTGCTACAGAAAATAAAAACGACTGAGGGCCAACCAATAAAAAGAAGGCAAACACATAAAGAAAACAAAAATATTAAAATACTTTATTATTATTTATTTTTATTATTGCCGAGTAGAATCAGTATAACTATTATTTTACATATCCCACTGCAGAACAAGCAATTGGGCATACGGGGTTGATTACAATCAGGTCCTCCTGCGGAAATATGAAGTGTTCTTGGGAGGATGAAACCTCTCAGGATGAAACAATGCACCCGCAAAACGCATTGCCTATGTCATGGTGAGGATCATGCCGAATGTATTACAGGTAAGGAGAGGATATTAACGATATTCACTAGTATCAAGCGTCACCACGGTGACCTCATATTAAGGACTCCTAGTATGAAGCAGTCACTGTGAACCAGCTAGGGACCGAAACCCGGACTTCATAGTTGCGAGTCCTACATCCTACACACACCGTCCTTGCAGGAGTTGATAATCTATCTACTCAGTATCCACATACCCAGGCTCCCCACAGGCCAAGCCATCTAAGCAAGAACGCCGTATAGCTGAACGCTGTGCAAATCGTTGTGGATTTTTTGTAGCAGCACTTCATGGTCGAGTATTAATCAGACCGATGAATAGGTTTTTCGAGAGACCAAAGGTACGCTCTTTTCGTTTAGGTTAGCTATCGACTGTCCTTTCTAATATTCATCGACCTCTAACGTCACATTGTGTGGGGTCGCATGCCAGACCCCCAATGAGAGGTACATAACAACGTCGACGAATACTGTTAGGTAGGTGTATAACTAATTGGTGCTTTCGCGCCAGTCACTGCTTTCAGCGACAGGCCATCCTCGACCCCTACCGTCGCGTTTGTGCTGGATGAAAGACGAATTCGGCCTGACTCGCCGAGTGGCCTAGTAGCGTTTGGCGGTCCATATATCGTTTCCAATATCCTTGATGGATGGGCACACTAATTGATGAGGAAACCTTCCACTTTCCGCAGCCAGTATACGGTGTATACGCGAAACTCTGCTAGAACGATCTCGAAAACCTCAATCAGGCTGGGTCTCTACACGGTTCTTCCTATAGATCGACGGGTCTTAAACACAGGACTTGTTGATGTGGTTTCATGTTGACACAGTGGGACACTATTTGCTATGCTGTAGATAGATGGTCTTAGATGTTGCAGATGACCGAGACTGTTTGGGACGGTCAGGCTTGGCAAAATCACTGATGGAATATCTTTAAGCAGCAGTCGGCGGAATTGTGGTAGTTAGCTGATGAGGCGGGTCAGACGCGGAGAATCTTTGGAATCCATGCCAGGTACGATCGATTAAAGATATAAGTAAAATACGGCCCCGATAGATCACTGAAGTAATACCTAAAACGTGGTTTGCAGGCCTGTCACGTAGAACAGCTGAGAGTCAGCTCAAAAATACAATTTGTCACTGAATCGATCCCAAAAGATACCTCCGCTAAGCCCACTCTCAAAGCTTATCGTGAAGGAAAATTGTCTGAGACATTAGTTCCTTTGCAACATGTCACATTTGCGGTCGAGTGAAACAGACTCCAACATTGCAAAATACATGATATATAGCCCCCACAAAACTCGCGCTCATTTGCGCCTTGTTCAGGGCAATTGAAGTTATCTTCATTCATTTGGCACAGACAATTTCATGATCCCATTATTGTACAATGCCTGCCAAGGTAGGCATAGGCTTTCGTAGAACACCATGGCCTATGTCATGTGTACATTTGTAGAAGTACTTGCGCGAGACACCTCCTTAACATTCCAATAAGTATTGGCCCGGTTGCCATTAACAAGACACTTCTGCACCATTTAATCGCTGTTTGAACTTGGCTTGCGGCAGTACAGCTCGTCCGTCCGCTCGTATATTATGGTGATAAGAGGTCCGCAGACTTTGTTGTCGTATAAGTGCCGAAATAACCGTATTCGAAGGCCGCAACCATCAGAAATCTTACTACTTGGGTTCTTGTTCTCCCGAACGAAAGCAAGGATGAAGAAGTGAATTGTTGTCGCATTTACTCTGGTCCTGCGCTTCTATACAATGAACAGTACAGACATGAACCCAGACATTGTCAACTAAACTGGACGCATCCCGAATCATCTGTCATCATCAGGCTGCGAGTTCCCTACATAACGTCACATACAGGATAACCTCCCGTCAAAACGACGCCATTTAACACCACCTACATTTTTTTTGTTAAACTTTGTCATTAATTGCATACACGTTTGATTTTACATGTATACAGACTGAAACTGCTTGCTCTGTTTTGATTATTTTGTGGTTTGCTACCAGTTTGCCTGGAACAGCACTCCAGGGAAAAGGAATGCCCTAGTTATTTCTCCGCAAACCCGCTGTTTCTACTGGGAGCTTGCTCCCATATTAGAAAGTATTTCGAATCGTCTGGAAATTCATTGCGGGCCTACGGTCAAGCATTTGGGAAAAAATTGTCCGCCATCATTAATTCATTTACTGCTGTGTAGGCGCCCAGCTATATATTTATATATATATATATATATATATATATATATATATGTTTTTGCCCTCACATTAATTAAGAACATACATGTTGACCTGCCACCCGAATGTAAGTGCCATATTCCTGACCGAGCTTCAGTGGTCTACGGGATTGAGTCCAGCGTATTCGGCCATTTAATTCCGCAGGGTGAGGTTTCTTCTATGAAAGTTGCCTGTAAGACGACCTAAACGTGCCAGCATGGGAGGCGAGGAGGGAGCGAGAAATATAAACAGGAAGGTAGTTGGTCCCAGTTGTTTCCTTATGGGGTGGGCGGTTGAGTCGACTGAGCTTTCCCTCCATAGGACTACTGCTGCCTGTGCGCGCAGGGTACTCTAGGAGCTTAATCGCTTCAACGAACTATTGCTATTACGAGAATGATGATGATGACTTACCCAGTGCAAAAATAGAGGTGCGAGAAGTGGTACACAAGAAAACAACTAGTTCTTGCACTATTGAAGGGAGCACTTAAAGGCAAAATATTCAAGAATGTCATGTTCATCGTTGGGTATCTGCATTACAGCGTTTCATTTTTATAAAATACCCACAAAACGATAGTATAAACTATGGTCAAAGTTGATAGCCGAGGCTCTAGGTGAAGGACGTGTACCATCGTCCCACAATATATCCTGATCCTTTTTCGTGATGAAGTTGATGAAGTGATGCAGATAACGCTCTGTTTATTATACTCTGTACGAGTATATCTATGAGTCGCAAGCAATAGCGCCCTCGCCTTTCCGGCACTAGAGGCATATAATCCTTCTACATGGATGCCCATTCGCGCTCTCTCCCTCAGACATCACAAGCGATGACTTCCAAGGCTGCCACTTCACTCTGCAACGGTGCGAAGACTAGCGCTGACCTGTATGGGTGTTGAGGTGGGAAAGCTCAAGGTCGTATGGGAGTTATGCTACAGATGCTACCAACAATGCTCTCTTACATAGATGCATGCCGTCGAGGTTGGCTTACCGGGTTGTCTGCCCGCTATGACCTGAACGACATTGCGAACAGGCTAAACTGTGTTCCAAAATGTCCTGCGTCGCCGGACCATCCATGTAGCCTCAGGCTATCCGTGTTACGTCCGTTCTACGACGCGACGACCTATACTCCGTGTCATGTCGTGTGGTTTGCAGGCAGTGAGCTCTCCCTGAGTGCACACACATCAGACCTCATGGACACCGTGGACGGTCGTCCAGCTCGTCTCTCTTCGTCGTGTCAAGCTGACAACCAACTAGACAGCATGCAAGAGTAACCGGGCCTCAGCCAGCCCTCTTTGTATGCTGTGAAGAAGTACTGCCGGCGACGGGAAAGAGAGGATCTGAATGTGTTCCTGGCGACTACGGAGTCACGTGGCTAGTCGACCGTCCGTGGTCGTCTGGTAGGCAGTCCGCGCTCTAGGACTACCGCCAGCGTCGAGGAGTCAGTCAGGAGTCTCTAGGAGGCAGCTAGCACGCTACTAACTCCCGATGTTCGCGTCCGCGTGGCCGTGCCTGCCGCCAGCCGAGGGAACGGGAACGGAGAGTGGGGTAGAGCGAGGCACGGAGGGAATAGTGCTAGAGTGAGCGAGAAGAGCGATGGAGATTGTGAACGCCCACGTATGGTGAACGCCCTTTGGGCCACTGCCTATATATTACCATTATACGTATGGTATGAAGCTAATAGCGGCCTTCGCTTGCCCTCTACCTAGCTGGCCGATTGGCCGTGTCAGTGAGAACAGAGTAGTGTGGCAGGCAGAACGGCCATATCCTAAACCTAGCTGCGGTACTGGTAGTAGTGGCGCCCTTCGACAGACACAGCAGGCAGCCAGCCAGCCAGCCTGTAACCCAACCATAACCATGTACCATATTTCGCTGCACGGCTAGACTTAAGCACGAACGAGTGCTACGCGTGTTCCCGCGAACCGGGTACAGCGCGGCCACCGCAGCGCAGCAGTAACGTAAGTAATGCTAGCTGTGAGGAGTGAAATGAAGGAATGGAGCAGGACTGGAGTGGAGCAGAAACGAGCTTACGAGGAAATGGTTGGACGGGCGACAGGCAGTCAAGCTAGCGCCACAATGGAATGACGGCCGACGGTTACATTGCCGCCTCTGCCACCACCACCACAGGCACCGCTAGCGCTGCCACCGCCCGAGCGAGCGAACGAACGCACTAGCCCTAAACCGAGAACGTTGGGCGGTCGCTTTGGGTTCGGTGAAAAAGGTTGTCTCGGCCTTACCCTTAGTCGGTTTCGGCTTCCGACGGCCTCTGGACCCGACAGGGTCCCGACCCGAGCCGGCGAAGTGAAAGCCCGTGTTTCCCCATATTCCCTCCTTTTTGTTCGATGGTACGATGGCGGCGACAGTGGCGCTCCTCCTGCCCTAGCCTCTACCACCTCCTTCGTTCGCCCCCGAAGACTTGAAGCAGCCGCCAGGGTGCGGCTGGTGGCGCCGGCTGCCATTTCGAATATAATTTAAACACACGTCTTGACAGGCCGACACCTCGATTCAGATGGGCCGAACGAGTGTGGGCAGGAAAGGCACAGAGAAGGAGAGAGAGACAGACAGAGAGAGAGGTTGAAGGAATGGGACACACCGGGGAACTCTAGCAGCGCGGAGGTGACTGTGATAATCACGGTAGTGGTGGGGGGGGGGGGGGGGCAAGGGACGCCAGCGAAGGCTAGCGGATAGTGCTGGATGAGGGAAATGACGATGGCGGGAAGAACAGCGGAGGAAAGACAGGAAGAAAGGCGGGAGAACAGGAAAGCGACAGTGGGTACCCGATGCCCGATGGCTGGTTGGCTGCCGAGGTGCTGACGGCGGCAGCGGCCGAAAACGGAAAGCGCACCACCAACGAGAACCGATGATCTGAGGAGAATGGGGCGAGGATCGCCGAAAGACCGCCGATGCAAGAATCCAGCAGAGGTGGAAGAACAAGCTCAGAGGGGAAGTGGCCGTATGGTTGGCTCTCTCTGGCTCGTGCTTTCTCTTATGCGCAGTTCCGATGGAAGCGTCGTCCAAGGAAGACAAGGTTTGACGCAGGGTTCACGGGCTCAAGGCGAGGGTGTGCGGAGGGCTCGACCATTCCCCGGCCGTTCGAGCTCACGGCACAGCAGCAGCAGCAGCAAGAATCGACGGGCCGAATATGTAATTCTCTCTCTATCTCTCACTCTCTTTCTCGACTTAACCATTCTTTGGCAACAGAAAGACATCATTGCCTTGAGCACAGTTTGTCTTCGACCTTTGGCTTAGTCGAAGGGGTTTCGAGATCAATTCCTGGTTCGTTCTACAGAGGTACGCCACATGTCTGGCTACCAGCACCAACATAGGCGCAGCTAGAAAGACGACATAGCGACACCCTCAGCCATCTCTCGGTCTCTATGCTTCTTGTCACAGGCAAGTACCATCTTCTCTTTTGCTGTGCCTAAACACCTCCCTCCCCACGTACATAACTGCTATTTCACGAAGGATACGTTCCCTTTATGGCGTGCTTTGCTAAATTCCTGACTTCTTTCCATAGAAACTCAATGCGACCTGCGTATTCAACGAGTCAATGAACAGTTAGGGATCCTGGCAAAACAGTAGAAGCAGTGGCGAATCCCATGCAACAACCGGCGCAGAGGCCACCTGGAAATGCAGAGGCCACGGCATCAGTTGGAGGCCATGCCTAAGGAGAGCCCACGTCGTCTTGGTGCCGTCGGCTGGCGACGTCGGCGGTAACAACGTCGCCGCCACTGACCCATGGAATGGTTGGCTTCTAGGATGCTGGTTAGGCCCACGAAGCCACCCCAACCGTTGCCGCTGCTCAAATGCGTCGCAGCTGACTGCTCTCCCTTCATTGGTGATGCTGTAACCCTCCTGCTTCATGCGGAGGATCAACGAGTTGACGAGCCACGCCATTGCACAAAGTGCGTCTTCTTCTCTGCTAGGCTATCCGTGCTTCTCGGTTGTGCCCCACCACACCCCTCGCCTGACGCACTGTTCAGTCACTGGCCAGAGACGATGGTCGAATAGCGACTGCAGCGGGGACTGAAGCGACAGCAGAAGCGCACTGGGGTTCGCTCTTAGACCCGACCGAATGGACCTGCTACAAGGAAAGTCTCACACAACGCAACCTCCACCCAGCCAACCTCCACCCAGGCCGACCGATGGTTTGCCTTTCTTCTAAAATCAGAGAAGTGCCAAGCTTCGTGTGGCTCTGTTGGGAGCCGCCGCCGCCGCCGCCGCCGCTTCTGCTGCTGCTGCTGCTGTTGGCGGTGCTGGTCGTGACGATGGTAGTTTGCAACGATGACGTTCGTAGGCGCGACGAAGCGAGACGCAATTCGTCGAGAGCGTCGGCAAGTGGGAGACAGCGAGTTAGCGGACCAGCGAGCGACTACGAGATGGCAGAGAGACGGTGAGAGCGAGCCAAAGAAAGCCACTTGGCGCCGCTGCCGCTGCCCTGAAGTGCAGGCGGGTACGTGTGCGGACGAAGCTCTCGAGAGAGAGATTGGAGGGCCACACGATGAGATATCTTAGCCCCCGTCATGCCCCCGAGCTGACGTTCGCTCCCGCCCCTGCCGCTGCCGCTTATTATTGCGTTTATGTGTTCCCATCCTGCTGCGACGAGTGATACGGGCCTTCTCCACACTGCCCACCGTACTGCGGCACCGGCAAGCTCCGTCCTCCTCGGACCGCAGCATCTTTCGAAGTCGGACGGAAATGGAGAGAACGGGTGCGAGAGTGAGAGAGAGAGAGAGCAATCGAGCGAACGAGCGAAGGCACAAAAAAACAGGATGAACGTACGGAAGTAGGGGAGGGTGATTACTTCAACAGAAGGAGGAAAAAGAAGCCAAAGTGGAAAAATTCCCCATTCGTTGACGTCTGCCGACGAGGAGCGGAGAGACGGCACAACAAAATGGGGGGGGGGGGGCGGAGGGGTAGCTACATTTAAACCAGCAATAAATTAACCGCTGCTGCTACTGCTGCTGCTGTTGCCATCCTTAAATAAATAAGAGAGATCGCACCCGAGTCGAAAGGAAGAACGAGACTGGGGGTGTTATTTTTTGGGCTGAGCAAAGTAGAGGCCGAAGACGTCGTAATATTCATTCAATAACACGGTAGGGACTGTGCAAAAATTGACGTGGAAATGTTGACGTGGAAACTGTTGACGTCGATTTCTGGCTTTGATTTTAGCTTTTTTCATCATTCTTAGTCGCTATTTAATCGCCGCGTAGAGGAATATGAAAAGGGCACATGACGACCCGGAGCTGAATCGTATGTCACGCAGACAAGAAATAAGTCAACACACAATTCGGCTCGCGAGGAGCCTTCATCAGTGTGGTGTGCCGCAGGGCTCGATGGGTCCCGGTCACCAATCCTGGGGCGGTCGGGTGGGCTACCTCACTCGGAGACTTTTGCCATGCCGCGTAGTGGCCAACGTGAGAGCATGCACGGACTCCTCTCTAAGAATTCCTATGAATTGACAAAACTAGCAGACCCGAGCCAATGGACCAATGTAATACGCATCTGGGTCACTTCGTTACTGAATGCTAACTGACCTCTGCCGCCCGACTAGCTAATTTCCTTTGCATTTTCGTTACATATGGTGTCGAATGTAGGGGGCATAGAACATCGAATTCTATCGTTATGCCTAACAACTAGCAAGGTGCAGCAAGTCACCAAGTGGATATTAATCAGGTTCGAGAAATTGAATTTTTTTAAACAATAATGGGTTCACATTTTTCTCATATTAATTATATAAACGACTAAAATGATTGGATAACCTCGACAATATATATATATATGTAGTCGCTTTTCCCTAAATTATCTGGCTAATATAGGCGTTGTTTATCCCAATTCCATCCGGAATTTCACCTGTTTTTTACAGGTCGGCCCCGAGCCCATAAAAAACGAACTCCAGACCTGAAATTCGTTGATTTTCAACAGATCAAATGCGGCCTAATTCGAAGACGAAAATAAAGAACGTTCATACATTGCTAGATATTCGTTAGCCCAAGCGAACTTCCTAACGCTATTCCAGCTGCATTTGGGATCGTATTCGCAACTCGAATCCTAAATTCGTTATCGCCGTAGATGGTCAGCTGTTAGGTGCGAAGGTTCTGCTTGATTGAATTTCGTTGGCGTGCCGCTGCGAATTCGATTGGTTTGATCTATCTACACTTGAGTTGACAAACTGCATCAGCAAGTCGAATACGCCGTGTCGCCATATTTTCTCCGAGCTCCGAAGTATCCTGGTTTAAGGTGCAAGGCATCTACGTGATTCGTATAACAAGTGCGTATAATAATAGTTGTATTTAAATCAACGTTGTGATATCGTGTTTTGGCCATGTCATGTTATGGTGTTTTTTTTTAAAAAGAAATATCGAGTTATGCTGAGATGACGGTTTGCACGTTCGTACGAATTCGTGTGACGATTATAACATCGTCTTTGCGCGCGCAATTTTCAAATTTGGTCCGAATACGGGACGAAAATGGCCTGCTGTCAAATCTGTTCGTCCTGTTCGTCCGTGATCCGCGTATCGGACATGCAGACAGCCGGGTCTGTGTTCTGATCCAAATGTCAAAGTCCGTCTCGTTCGGGGCTGTCGGCCCGGTCGTCGTTATCAGCGGATCCCAAAAACAGGACAACAAGGACTCGTCGGACTCACAGAACCGGACTGGTGCAGGGAAGCATGAGACAGGCTACGCTTGTCCGTCCCCCGGCACCGCCCCAGTCCCTGGGGTGGTCAGGTCCATTGGCTTCATCTGGACTAAAGGCCATCATCATCATCATCATCATCATTTTCGTCTGCGTAACCGTAGCTTTTAGTAGATCCAAAAGAAGTGGACAAATACGCGGCTAGCAAGCGCGCTTTAGGATAAAGTATCTCTTGTGACTATCCGTCCCTCACCCAACTCGGATGCCTTGCTCTTGCTGTGATTTTCTCGAGTGCGGGCAATGTTCAGTAGCCGACAGTGCTCTGTTTTTGTTCTTGCCTTCGGCGCTCAGTAGGCCAGCAGATCGGCGTAAGGACCTTCACGCCATAAATTCGCCGCATGCCCTGCTTGCTTAAAAAAACAATAACTGACAAACACCTAACAGGTTTCCGGTCAACGCGTACCACCGGCCAGAGTTTCGTCCGTATAATCGACTCACCTTAAGCATCGTTACGTGTGCGTTACGCACTTTTCTCAGAGTTGCCCGATGTCGTCTAGTGCAGCCATGATAGTAAAGGAACCGTTAGATAGGACCCTATCGTCCCTGTCGCCGCTTGGACCCCGCCGTCCAAAGGGCCTATTGGAAAAGGAAAAACGATTTTTTTCTTTTCGCGTAACGATTGTCTTCTTCCATATATCTATCTATCTATCGGCTCGTATTTCGGCCACCTCGCGGATATTTGAGGTTTTGTCATGAGGGCTTTCTGTCCACGAGCAGTATAGCCTCTCCTCTCATCCATACCCTTCGAGGTGCTTCGACGTTTTCCATTGAGGGGACTAGAGAGACCACTGTATTGTATTATATGTTTATTTTGGCAGACAGTGGTTGCCCTCGACGTTCGTATTCGCGAGCGTTTGCCAGCGACGAGGAGTTCCCATAAGACTGCGTACGCTTGCGACGGTGATACTCGTGTCAAAATGGTCCCCACCCACGAGGGATCTAAGGAGTAGTACTTATCCTGAGTGGCAACTACGATCTATTTGATACGCAGCAACCCCAATACCAGTAGACAATTGTTCATCTTCGAGGATTTCGCTCGCCATATACGTTCAGCTCTCGGTCTGTGTATATCTGTGTTGTTCGAAGCAATCTGGAATTCAGCAATGGATACTACTCTGAAGTAGACTCCGAGTGGAAATGATACGTTTTGAACACCTGCGAGTGAGACAAAGTCGTATGAATGAAGTCCAAGGTGGCTGGTACTACCTAAGCAAAGCAACTGATTATACCACGGATATTCTAACCTGTACTATTATAACAATACTAACAATAGTCTCCAGCATATGCAAAGTATCAACAGGCGTCGAAGGGTTTTATCGCTAGGGAGCCTCGTTGCAGTCGATGATTACTTCGTCAATTGGTATTGCTTTAGTAGCCCCCAGCGACAGAAGGAATAATATTTATTTAGGCGCCTGTGGAAACAAGGTACTGATGGCATTCCGAGAGGACATAGAATTAAGCAGTTGTTTCCTTTGTATATTGTTGTTCGTTTTTGTGTTGAATCGTAGC
The DNA here is from genome assembly GCA_019614645.1 of Stratiolaelaps scimitus. Taxonomy (NCBI): domain Eukaryota; kingdom Metazoa; phylum Arthropoda; class Arachnida; order Mesostigmata; family Laelapidae; genus Stratiolaelaps; species Stratiolaelaps scimitus. Next base: position 4,239,572 of record JABWDB010000013.1, on the reverse strand, counting down.
TCGTACAGCGTCACTGAACAACATGAGAGCACGACAGGTTTTTGTCGTTACTGAATGACAAGTATACAGGGTCGGGCTAACAGTGGCTCACACTTTGGAGGGAAATCGGTCTTCCGTTAGGAAAAGTATATTTCCAGTAAGGAAAAAATCGGTTTTGTGTTAGGAAGACGAACTAGTTTACAGTTTAGGTATAGGCTGTTTTAGCTGTAAACGACTTCTTGCTCTAAATTGGAAAAGTTGGTTTGTTCAAACTGTAGGCCAACTTTTGGCCGGCTAATCGAAATATGTGATAAGAGTAATTATCAATTTAGCTCAGAGTGATTGAAACACCCCGTCGAGCCGTGGATGATAATCTGATACGTGATTGATCTGATTGTTGGTTGTACTCGCAGCGAATCGTATTATAGTTGGCTATTATCGTAGTTTCTGCAGCATATCGAATTTTGCGTACTACTTAATTATATCGCCGTTGACATAATATTAAGTTCACGATTCTAAATATTAATCCTTTTCGCTATACCAATAGTCACGAATCAATATTGTTTTCGAGCGCTCCCACAGCTCTGTCCTACCTGAAATGTAACATCTGAACTTCAAATTCATCTATCTTCGTAAAGCCCATGCGCCGAGGAACGGCCCCAACAAAGACGAAAGAGCTACTGACGAAGAGCCAGGGACATCTGTTTGAAGGACACTTGTTAACGGTGAGTACAAGCCGTGGTACGTTGTCAAATTCTAGCGAAATCCAAGACAATAAACGTGACAATGAATCGGTTGTACTTGATACAGTGATGACAGCATCGTCATATGATGATTGCATCACTCTACCTAAAGCAAGTTCTTCTTGTGTTAAGCTCACTTCAGTCCTTGGTCGATAATTGCACTTATTTGCCTTTAAATTTGTTTTTAGTCGATGAAGGCTAAACTAGCTCCCGTCTCAGAATGACGCGATCTCGTCTGCTCGGCTCAATCGGTTAGTTAACTACCCCGCTGCGAGCCAGCCCTCGTTAAACGCAGGCAGGCATTAAAGCGTTCTCAATGCGGCGGGCGGCGAGGGACTACGTATGCTAGTGGCGGGATTAACACTGATCTCGGGCTTTCGCCCACCATGGGATCAAGCGAATCCCCTCTGAGCGCTCCTTTCGGCAGATCTATTGGCCGGCATCGCAACGCAGCGCACGATCTGCCACTATCCAGAGTAGCCTCGATGCCGACGAGCAAGCGTCGAGGTGGCTGTGCAACGGACGGACGCGCCGGGGGTTAGCCCAGCTCATCGCGTGGCACTTGCGCCCAGACACCAGCATCACGCGCTGTCTAAAGGCACCTAGCTACTTGATCGTCGCAGATTACCGTTGCCACCTGAATGCAACTCGGCAGGAAAGTACGGGGCGGGGCGGGGCGAGTTATATCGTGCTGCTGAGAGCGTCAGCGATTTTTACAACGATGCAGTAAACAGTGACGAAAAATACCAGCCCATGGAGTGCGAACATTGGGAACGCGCTGGAGCGCTCTGTCGTCGCTCCTGGTCGGATGGTGGTGGTTTTACCAAGGCCTTTGTTATGATATAAGTTGAGACCTTCTTTATTTTTTGGCGTATCGTGTATTGGTATATTTCGGTCGGTGTGTTAATATTTCCCGTGACGTGGCTTTCGGTGCTTCTAATTAATTTATTTATTCAACGAAGAAAGGGAAAAATGTCCTCAGTCAGAGTTGGTACGACGCTATTCTAACTCTATTGAACCTTCAACCAGACCTTGTGAACATCCTGTCTAGTTTGAGCCGAAATAATCGTGAGGGGTGGAGGCAATTGGTACGAAGTGAACGACGCCTCCGTGGGTGTAGAAAAACTTCGCTTTGTTAAGATTGTGTCTCAGATATTAGTTACATAACGTTATTAAACATCGTAACGCTAAGAGCTAACCCATCTTGAGCGTCACAGACAAATACTGAGCTATCCTTATGGTTTGATATTTCAAACATGGTACTGGCTACCGGTGATCTTCGAGCCATCCACCGATATATAACAAAAACCGCGACGAGTCCAAGCAGGTGCTGCCTACAAGTTTCATGATGGTGAGCCGGTCTTTCACGTCGGGCTCTATAAGCAAGATCATAAACCGATTCTATCGTACGTCCACCGAGATCGGCTGTGAACGTCCAGCCGGTCAGACGTAGAGAGGTCGTAAATTCTACCTTAACTTGAATAGCGAGTCAAGCAAAGCGCTGAATAGGTGGTAACTCCACATGGATTACGTGCAAGAGCTCTACGTTCAATTGCATAACTAGGTCACTATTATCCTGTATGTGTAATGAGGTACATAACGAACGGGGACGGACCATATCGCCTGTATGGAGGATATCGCGCTACCATCTATTATAGCTATTTTCAATGTGATAGGCAAGTCTCACAGTTTGAAGGCAAACGAGAAAGCCTTATCTTAACGCTTGATGTTGGTTGAACAGCGGCAAGTGCGTGGGTTTCGGGCTCTATATCTAGTTGGAAGTCAACTTGAGTACATATACCCAATTCGTTTTACGAGCCCACCTGACTTTCGTGTAGGACTGCCGTCAACCTCGACAGTCTATCACTCTCCCTAGCCATTTTTAACTGAATTGTTTCCACCATACCTCGAGAATATATTGTTTGGGCATCAGAACTCAAAGGTTTTAGCTCTGCCAAAAAACCATATTCGGTGTAAGGACATGTCTACGCCGCATTTAATAAGTACAGCATAAGTCAGCAGAAACCTTATATCTCTGCGCCTAAATAGGAGAAGAAGATAGACATGTTCAAATTTCGTATTGTTTCATGTTTAGAAAATGTTTTCGAAGCTACTCCCGTTGAAACCTTGAAATTGTTGCGTCATCGTGCCGTATCATCTTAGTTACTGGGGCAAACGTCCCGCAGTATGAGGAGTTAGTCCTCGTGGGGTAGCCTTCACATCGAATGCTCCCAGCCGATTTTATCATTAAATTATCCGACATGACAGATCCATTCTGAGGAGGCCTGTTGTGAGACATAACGACTTGAAACGCCACTGGTGTCAAACTCAACAGGTGGACACTCGGCCCATATTATACGTGACGAGACAGGTCACTTAACAGCATCCAGAAGAAGCCATTACCTATCTGAGCAACACTATACTGACAACAGGTGTGCTAAAAGCTGAACATTCTCAGAATGCTCTAGACCGCGAGCCGTCGGGTCAAGCAAAGGTTACCGCGAAATTTCAAATAGCGGTTGCCAAGCTACTAATACACCTCCTATTTGTAATCATCGATCTACCGTTTGGCCTATGCAGCATATATAGCTATCCTTAAATACCGCTCTCATCGGTTTTTCCCTTAGGAAATAATTTTTGCGGCGTATTTTAGTGTCGCATAAGGATTTCGACATTAAACTTTTCATTTTCGTATCCTACAAATGAGGCCACTACCTGTTGTGACCAAGCGTTATAATGAGAGCAGGCATATATATCTAAGAGGCATTATATAAAAAATACATATACCAGCAACCATAATTTGAAGTAAAATACGTTTATTTATATAAGAAAATAACAATAGCAAACGTCGTTGTTGAAACACATTTTCAGCCACTAAACAATGAGCGAACAAATAGAAAATACAATATCCGATTTATTTATTGATATCCTTCCATTTCGATAACGCTACGCAGCCCGGCAGGTCCTCCTGAGCTCAATCGATGTGCAATACAATACATAGTATAGTAAGCAGCCTATTAAAGTCACTGACTGTGATTTGTGGTGTTAAGTCAAGCCGTCCCTCAGGGGTCACTCTATTACTGTTGAGGATAAAGCCATATCCATTAGGAATGGACAGGCTGGCAGAACAGATTCTGCGCAGCAAATGAGATGACACGTCAGTTCACAGATGGTTTCTTTATTGAATTTCTTGACTTGCCAAGCTATATTTCCTCATCTTTTTCCCTAACCTAAATAATTCATTTATTGTATAGATTTATTTGCCCGTGTTTCATCCACTTCTCATAGAATGTCACTACAAAGGCCGAGGGTTGCCGTAAGAGGCGATCCGTCATCCCGCTTTTGCGCTTCGAAAAAAAGCGATTAGCCATTCACATACGAATATCGTTCGAAAAAAAATATCGTTTACTGAAAGTCTAACTAATGGTACCGATTATTTATGAGGTGTGTGTGGTGTGTATAAGCTGCGTTCAACAATCGAACAGGGCCGCTTGATGTGTCGAAAAGGTAGACGATCTATGATGGGAAACAGTCGTGGTCATGTCCATAGCCTCCCTTTCTTCTTCGTCGGCCGAACCGAACAAGAATTTACATATCGTCTTGAGTTTTTTGCAGTCTACCGAATCTGTCATGGACGAAGAGCAAATGCACGAGAAGCGCAATGCCTGTTGATAGCAGCTTGCGACGGAAAAATCATAGGGCGTCATCCCTGACTAATGCGTCAAATGTCTCGCTGCATTGCAGCGCTCACGCAGAAACAAATGTGTTTTCTTAACATTTCAAAATAGACAGGGGGATTTTGCACCAAGGAAGAACAGGACATTTATTCAAAATACAATTGCCGTTGCCATGCAGTTGACTGAAGCGGGAATTTGAGGCTTTTTTTTCATATCAAGGCACACACCTGCATACAGGCTCATTTGTCTCAGTCACTATACAGACTTACTATGAACACAAAAAAAATAGTGTACCGCGCCACGAAATCGCTCCTATAGATATACATATGCCTATTCATATCGACGTGGTTCCAGGTCATGAAATTTGCAAGTGGTAAAACCAACAACCCGCGTCCTTGATGCAAAGTCAAGACTAGCTTTCATGCAAAAATGCGAAATGTTCATTTACGATAGGATATTATCAAAATAATATCATGTTAGGTCCCCTTTGTTCTCTCTTTGCCTTAGCAACGGGTAACGCTGATGGGTTTTTTGTTGTTAAATTTCGTCCAAACCAAATTGGCCATCGCCTCGAAATAAGCTGAAAGCCGAAGAATCCTACCTCTAGCAGCTACCACCATCCGTATCTATCGTACATAGATCCCGTGAACGTAGACCTCTTCATTCACTTCTTTTACACTTTCGCCTTTTAAATATCATCGATTTATCCTCCATCTGTAGAGCAGGACCTTTCTGCGTCCTTCTCTCAGGAATAGGCAGTCAATGAGACATCGAACGGTAGAGATAGCGAGGGGGGGGGAAACACATCATACATCAGTTTTGTTTGTCGACTTCTTCGAGCGCGTGTCGTTTTCTTCATTGTGGCAACAATCAATACTGAGGACGTCATCGATTCTCTTCAATTCCCCTTCTTCCATATATACCGTCACGACGCTTTCGAGATCGTCGCGTCTGGTCTGCCTCTTGCCGGGGATCGCGAGCCTTGAAGTCTTCGAGTCTTGCCCGCCGCCTATACGTGTCTCGCCTCTGGTGGAAGAGTCCCATTCAGTCGCGTCTGTCCCGGTCAGCGCCGCCACGCAGTGAGACAGTCGCGTGCGCCAGCGAACGTCGTCATTGGTCCTGTTTTTAGCCCGGGGGGCTTTCTACCTCCAGCCTGCTGGCCGGACCCATTAAAAGCCTTTTTATTTCCACTCGCCCCCCTATCTCTCATCTCCTCCGCGGTCTCCACACCATTTTCCTTATAAGTGCACTCGTCGGCCTGCATGCTTCTTTACAAAGGGCCGAACGCTCCGTTCCTATGGAGTTTCATGGTTTCCTCGTCGTACCGAGTACGCCAACGAGTTCGATTAGCGGAGGGTGTCGGGGTAGCAAGTTCACGCTAGCGTCCCCGTCATCGCATCGATGCCCCTGTCTCGCATGCCTCGCATAGGGATGAACGGGGTTTTATGCTTTGATGCGCAGCTTTCTTGATAGTCTGGGTGAACTTGCCCGAAGTTGTGGATTTACATTATAGATATACGTGGATATGTGGCTATACGTTGAACAGTCTTACTGGTACGCGCGAAGCTGTTGGTCCTTTATTTCGTCTTCGTCATGCCATTGAACAATTCACGGCGAAGTCTACAACGAATCGAATTTTAGGACAACCATAGAGTATCTATGTCATCGGCCAACAAATGGGAAGTCGTTCCCTGCTGTGGAGGGGATTGACTCTTGGTTTCGCTTGATGCGATGAAATGCACTGTTATTATCATGATTTGGTCTTCTAAAAAACACAAATCTTGAGGAAATGCTAGGCTTGTCTATTTCGTTGGGGCATTACTTGGAGTGTTTCCTAATCATCGGTCCCACGGTACAGGGCTCAGTCGCCACGCAACAGACGAATTGGGAATGAGCTTTCCCGAAATAAAAGTTCTTGATATAAGTATAGTTGTAAAAAATAAATCTACTACATAGCCTATAGAAAATTGGCATTTGCAGTCATTCTTCCTCTACACATTTTTATCTTTAATTTATACACCTACCAGCTATTTAAACACACTCATATATATATATATATATATATACACTATATACCATTGCTCAAAAAGTTCACTTTCCTTCCCACCATCCTCTAGTTAACCAACGGATAGGGCGACCGGCCGACGGACGATCGAACGAATGAGCAAGCAAGCAAGCAACGGGGTAACCAACAGACCTCTGGGGGACTTGGGGGCCGCACCTTCTCTTCTCTTCCCTGCTACGCTGGAAGCTTTTTCCCGATCTCCCCCTGATCCTCCTGCGATACCTCCGATACTCTTCCCTCTTATTTCGTTGGTGCTTCTCTCTCTTCCTCTCTCTCTCTCTCTTTCTATTTCCCTTCAGCTTGCTTGCCAGCTCACTCGATCCCACTCGCTCTCGCATCCAGTGTCGCTCATGCCTGCGACACCCCGAATGCCCTAACCGTTTTTCCCTTCTCTGCGCTCCGCTTTAGTATCATCCCCTTCGCTGCTGCCGCCCGTTCGTGTTCGTTGCCGTTGGCGTCGCTCGTTGCCTTCGCCGCTGTCGTCCCCTTTGGCTCTCGCTCTCCTCTCGTTCTCTCGTCGTTCGTCCGCTTTGGTGTCGTCGTCGTAACGATTACAAATGAAGGATCCTTCTTTCCCTCGTCGACGGAGACGAGAACGTCGCCGTCTTTTTTGTGCACAGCAGCAGCAGAGGCGGCGGCGGCGACGCCTGCAGTGGCAGTGCGACCGACGGATGGGTAGAGCCGCTTGTAGGTCGGCGGTTCGACTTGGGGCTAGCGAAGGCTGGCTAAAGCCTGGTCGTGGAAGAGGCCGGGCCGACTCCCATGTCCCGATCTCCTTTTACTCTTGAGCAGCTACGTCACGGGGGTGGTCGGGTCCTGGCCTGGCCCGGCCTGCTATAGCAGCTGCCTGCCAAGGGTATGGAAGACGTCTTGAGTATTTCAGACAACCGCTGGAAACGGAGTGGTTGTAGGCAAAGGGGAGGCACCGATGGGGGTGAGTGAGTGAGAGAACGCGGGCGGAGAGTTGATGGATCTCAAGGAGTCAGCTGGCGATGGTGGCGGAGCTACTACACCGCTGTAACATATATGTTTGCCCTCAAAAGCTCCGCAACATTTAGCTCAGGCAATACTCCTTGTAAAATTAAGGAGGCAGAGAGAGAATTGAAGGAATGAATGATAACATAAGAAAATAAGAATGTCTCTCTGTCCAGGGTAGCTCTGTCGTGAGGCAAATGTTAGTAAGAGTGCTTGATTGCAGATATCAAAATTATTCTGTATTAATTATTAATTTTTGGCCTGCCGTCGGCCGCTCGCGGGCCAGTCGATTACACAGCCGTTTGCTCACTGGATGTAGAAGTTAGTTATTGGTATGGCTGATCCCTAGTCCCACATCTGTAACAAGTTTGTGTAGCAAAAACAAGTGTTGGTTGGTTTTTGAGCTCCGATGATTCGAACGCTTCTCAGAGTAGTTTCTCAGAGAATCAGATGATAATCGTGTTTGAAATTTGGAACACTGAAGTACAGGCTATACACAATAGAACAGCTGGCTACCTCTTGGTATAATACACAGGAAACGGAAGTTGCGGCTGTAAGTCAGAAACGCTTACATAATAGCCCACCGTGCATGATAAGGAGCCAATGGTTAGCATAGAGAGAGGAGGCTTTAATAGCTCTAATAGCATTTTGCTAACCGATAATAAAAGAAGAGAGGAGATGCTTCATTAGTGGAGTTGGATAAAAGCTTCTTCTATCCAATCGAACAGATTAACTTGTATTTTCTCTAATTTACCTATAGAGGCCGTTAACCATTGCTGACACAAGAAGTGCTGACGTGGACCTGAACTTAATCAGCAGGCGGGCAATATGCATGCGCAGCGCTAATATCATTCATACAGTAATTCGTCATCTGTCCTTGTTGGATGATCGGTGAGACGGCGAGATTTACACAATTCAATACTCATCATCACCCTATGTATCGCGGCAAAATCGACTGTGCCTACCCGCGATGACGACAGCTGTGAATGAATTCACGTTTGCGGTCTGACTCCCGGCCTTAAACGTTTAAACGGCCACGGTACCGCTTTCGGATTGCTTCGGAAGACGAACCGCTGAATGCAAATGTGCAACGATGTTGACGGATCGAACCCGTGGGCATACGTGTCTCTTCCGATTGCAAGGCGGACAAGAATGCACCACGGCACAGGGATCGACGAGAATTCATTCATTGTATATATGCTATGTATACTGTACTATATATTATTATTAGTTAGGGTCATTTTTTTTTGTCAAATACATAAAAATGGCACCTTCAAGCCTTGAAGGATTATGTGTGTAAACCAAACGGCGACGTAAAAAATAATAACGTATGAGCGTCACTGGGGTACGCTCTAATCCACAAAGCATTTTCGGCCTTTTGTAGACAACACAACGGAGATTAATTAACGTATAGTTAGCAATAATGCTGTGACCGACAATTATAATGTATTATAATTTAAATTCGAAGGAACTGAAATCTCGTATAAGACAATTTTCAGGCCCGACGTTGGCGAAATTCACTTCAAAATGTTCAATTGAACATGGACAGATGGGGTTCCCATCAGAAAATGGCCGGAATAATTGTGAAACTTTCTCGCTGGTCGAATGTAAAATTTTTCTCGACTACGTATACTGTCAATTACCTGCTAATGCTAAACATAATTAGCTGATATGATCACATCGTCAAATGTGCTACCTTTAGTTCCGGTGGGTATCTGGAATTACACTGCGTCATCAATATGTTGTGTTGCTTCTTGCATGCGAATTCCATCTGCGAACACCTATGACCGTTGAATCTACGATTGAATGTGCTGTAAATATTAATGCTACAGAAATATTAACACTAGAAGAGAAGGAATCAAATGCCCACGGCCGAGTCTGCTATTTCTTATTAACTACATCACGACAGATGTTTGTAATAACACCGGCAATAATCTAAATTCATTTCATTATTCAAGCACATTTTTGGCGCCCCTTCAACTTCAATGAGGTGTGTTGTCATGTGCTTTGGCATGCGGAAATGATTGTGAATATTTTCACAAATACATGTGACAGAACGCAGCTGAACTGAGGAAAAAATTAGTGTTTGTTTGCAATAATTTATACCGAGAACATTTCAGTTAAGAGCAGATGTGAAAATTATGTCGTATGTATATATCTCTAATAGCCGCAAAAAAAAAACGGCAAGCTTGCCAAGGCATCGCGACGCTCTACACATGCTTCCTTAATCACATATATTTACATATAGAATTCTGTACCGAAACGAGAAAGGTAGCGAAGTCTAGAGAAGCGGTGCGCGGCCTCTTATAAGAAAAAAAAATGCCGTAAACGGACGGACCGACGGACGTCCTGGGTGGGGGGCCTGCAAGGAAGAAGATTTACGAGGTGATTTTAGACCTTCCGGGACATGGACCGTAAGTGGCTTCTGAAGGCTCGGTTAGCACACATGCATCGAACTCCTGTAATGGTCTATTTTTATGGAACAACGCTGACACAGAGCAGACGTTGTGCTAAATTCAAACCCGAAGTATGGCCCAGCTGGCAAATTTCGACAGGGACAGCGGTCAGGGAGCGGGTGCATGGGGTATTCGCGGCGTCAACAACCGCTTCTTTTTTTGTATGAACTCTACATATCTCTCAAAGTTATAACGTGGTACACATTGCCAAATATCATGCATCAATAACAAGCTTCTTCTAAAATAATAATTCATCTGATTAAATCTTGTTCGCCAGCTTCCCAAAGGCACTAGTTGACTTCGGGTAAGATGCAGCAATTTCGAAAATAAACTTTAACAATTCGGGGAACACAGAGCGCCAGCAGCGGAACATAGCAACTATGTTTTGGGTTCATATTGGCAGCGGCATTGAAATCGGACTACATATTGTATTCTGCATATGTTAGGAAGGAATAGTATGTAATACATATCATATCACAATATGTTTATAATAACAATGTAACATGGATTATCTTGCGCACACAATCGCTGACGCCTTACCAGGCCTCCCATAACGCCTCTCGTAGTGCTTCCACGTATGTATACTGTCGATTCGACGCACATACTCGTCGGGCGAGGATATGCGTCGAATCGACATATATATACGAATGCCCCAGAGGTTCTCCATCGGGTTGAGATCAAGAGAACATGCTAGCCGCTCTAGGGTTTCAATGTCATCCCGTCCTAACCACGCACGTGTACTAGCGCTGACGTGAATTGAAGCGTTATCTTGTTGGAAAACAATTGGCAATAAATGAAATCTGCTCCTAAACCGTAGTAGGTTGTTGGTCAACATCTGCTGATAGTCCTCGCTATTCATTCGAGATGAGACGACAGCTAGTGGGAGTCTGCCAAGAGAGGTGAAAGCTTCCCAAACCATAACGGTCCCGTGAACGAAGTTCCGCTTTGAGAAGTACCGCGGCTGTTTACGTACATCATGCAAATAATCGTTAAATCCATCTGGCCCATTCAAACTGAACTTCCTTTCATCACTGAAGATGATCTGAAACAACACAGTACCTTTTAGATAGATGTGTACCCACAACACACTCTTTAAAGAACATTGCCCCAATACTCACCAATTTCCAGTCTCTGGCCATATTGTTGCGGGCGAAGTTTAGTCGGGCAGTCATATGGCGTTGTTGAAGACGCGGTCTTGCTTTCATTTGCTCCTGTATGATATGCTATGAATTGTCCTTAAAACAGTTGATCTATGAACCTGAAGGTTTAACGCTTGCCTGATTGCTTCACAAGTTATGGTCGAATTCGAGGCCAATCGACAGATGTGCATGGCAGTTCGCTGACTGGTCTCTCGTGGACGTCCTTTAGACTTATTAGTACCATACGTCGACGGACTGCGTAAATAATTTTGCACTACACGACGACTTCTGCTAATTTCTCTGGTAATTGCAGCCTGGGTCTTTCCTGCTCTGTGTAAAGAAGTAATAACTGCTTTCTCTGCATCAGTAAGGCTCGAAGCGTGTTCCATTCAGCGAGAACACTCGATAACTGAGGGTGCGTTATCACTTTGCACAACTTAAATATGACACCTTTTGTTGTAGCACGCTGCATGCGACGTCATATGCGCTGTTCTTTGCGGTGTGTATGTTATTTGACACGTATATTAATCTGATACAGAATAAATGCCTCAAATGTGTATTCTTTATGACGATTTGTTGAAATATAGGGGTGCGTTAAGTTTATGCACACCACTGTAGTAAGCACTCAATTAAGGTGTAATATCACTGAGTCTCATCTCGTGTAGAGTCAGTTTATTTCATCTATTATATCCTGCCAGCCACGCCCTCAAATTAACTTAGCATGTTTTATCAAATCAGCATAATTTCGGGAAAAGGTTTCGATAAGGCTCGGGATAATTGGCCTGGGCCAATTGTTTTCCGACTGTACCTTGCACCCGCGTATAGCTAACCGCCTCATTGCTTTCAAACAACTGTCTATAATTAGCTCTACCAAAAGTATCATTCTGATCGGAGCACACAAGATGAATACGCCGGTTTCTGAGCATTTCACAAACATAGCCCAGTATTCAGTCGTTGCCAGGAATTGCGTTCAGGTGGGGCGGTTAGCGACAACCTCGAGCTGGGCCGGATCGAGGAGATCGTTATTTTCAAGTTAGGATATATTTGTTCGATATGTGGAAAACTAGGATCGCTGCTGGAAAATACCGCTCGCGATAGAGCCGCCGAATGATGGAGGCGTTCGACCATTGGCCCAGTCATACGAATCACCAGTGCACGGGTCGAGGACAGCCACCAGCGCCAAGGAAGATAAACATATTATGCTATATATGAGGCGACACACCCGTACACTTGATAGATACGCGCAGCGTCGCCGTTGCTTCTGCAGCCGTCGAATGCGGAATGACCCTCACACGTTTTCACATGCGGGGGCAGTTTTTCCTCTCGATGGCATCACCCTACTCTCCCATGCGAGCGCACGCACTGCACGACTGCAACACATACCCCCCTTCTCCACCCCCCTTCGCGCGAAGAATGCACATCCCGTAGCGTACAAGTAGCAGCCAGCAAATAGCAGTGATGGTAGCGTGGAGGTATAGTGCCTACGTTTGGAGAGAAGAGCAAGCACTTCACATGAGCGGCGTACCTCGAAACAACAACACGACGACGACGACGACGACCTGCAGTAGAAGGCGGAGGTGCGCATACGTGAAATGGTGCCTGTCTTGTGCCCCTCTTTCTCTCTCTCTCTCTCTGCGTTCCGTAATAGTAGCGTACGGGATAGGGGACTCCGGGAGGCCGTCTGGGACGCTGACGTTCCAAGAGTTGAGTAGCAACGCTAGCACCTTTGCGCACATGCTCCAAAGCATCGTGCGCGACAGGCGCGCGGCACCGCCAGCCAGCTGGGTTATGCCGCGCAACAACTGAATAACGACGACGACAACAACAACAATAATAATAACAACAAAGTTTGAGTGGTAAACGTACAGCACGGGATGCATTGCGCTCGATGGCTGCGCGATACCCCATATACCGCGAGTCTGGTTACGCAGCTACCTTGGGGCCTTCAGTTGCTGCAATGCTTCCGTTCCCTCTCTTCACTAAAAAAAAGTGTCCCTGCAGTCCTTGCCTGCCATCCTCGAACGATGCCTGCTACGGCGCGGTCTGCGGTGGCTATATCTCCTAGTAGTGGAAACAGGATGCCGCTGTTGCAAGCGGCTCGCCGATTGGACCGCTGCTGTATTATTGGCGACTGCTCCGCAGCATTCGATTGGACAGCTAGAGATCTTGAAAAGCAAAATGAGGGGCTGCTATGAGCTCAGGGCAGGTTGGCAAAGCCTGCGAATCGTAGATGTAGGTCGCAGGAAACCCCCATTCAATTACAGAGGTACTGTACCCGAAGGGCGGGCTACAGGAAGGTCGTTCGCTCTCAGTCGTACGGTTTCGGTCGCGGTCTGGTGTCGCACATTCACCGGAGCAGCAACGACATCGTCGAATGTCCCCTCCACATCTCTTCAAGTGCTGCTCACGGCTCTCAAGTTAAAGCACCCAGCGGGGCTGGCTCCTTCTTCAGCCATGGGCCCTGTTACCAGCTATAGCGTTTAGCTTGTGCCGACAGAAGTGGGCGGGTGTGCCGCTTATTGAATAGCGGAATAGTCTGTGGCCCAGGCACTGTGGAGCAGCTCCCAGGCTTCGATGAGCTATGGGGCCCGTGGCATCAGCACGAGGCGCTAGGGGGGTACCGTTCCTGCGAATCAGCCGCCCGCCACCGCCACAGCCAACCTGAGTAAACAAATAGCAAGCACAGCGGATGGCATCCACTATGCAAAAGCACAAGTGGTAAAACCATGCTTTTGTTGTGGTGTTAGCGAGCAGCGAGAGCGAACAGACGAGTAACATCCAGCCGGACGTTATCGCGCTTCAAGCCGGCGCATCCCGACATTGGCGACCACCCGCTCCGACGCCTCTTCCCGGCCTAACTTCTCCATCAATGTGCGATATCCATATGGACGCTGCAGCGTCGCTCAGCCGTTAGTGCCGCAGCCAACCCAAAGCCGAATTTCGTTGGAGAACTTTCCCCGTTCGACTTTCGCACAACGGACGACATTCGGCGGGCTAGCGACAGCAGCAGAGATAGCAAGATCGGCTCGGTCGGCTGAGGCCTCAGTGCGAGGCCTCAGCCGACTCGAGTGGATGGAATGACACGAGCGTTTTTGGAATACTTCTTCTCGCCGCTGTCGCCGTCGCCACCGCCACTGCCACCACCGCCAATCCTACGGCCGCTCTAGAATATACAGCAGCGGCGGCGTCGTCACACATTCGCGTCGAACCTCGCCGAGTAATTTGCTAGACCTTAGCAATGCGGCAAGCAAGCACGAGCACTCGGTAGTAGTCGGCTCGCCTCTCATGACTCCGGCACAGTGGCCCAAACGGTCGTCGTCGTTGTCGTCGTCGGTGTCGTCGAGGCCGCCACGCAGAGACCGCATACGACATGGGATTCTACCGTGTTCAGCTGCGCCTAAACGAACGCATCCACTACAGCGAATCGTCCACGAAGCAGCTCAAGTATGCTGTGTATATGTTGTGTTCGCCCGCTCCAGTCCGCGCAGGCGACGAAGACAACCAACTGCGTCAGAGTTGGAGTATGAAACGCGCGCCTCTACCATCGCCGTATATATACGCTGCCATATGTGGCTGCACTCCAGCAAACTCGTAGCAAACTTCGCGATACAAGCAGCGTTCGACAGCGCTGATGATGATGATGTTATCATCGATGTACAGCCACTCATATGCGTGTCTGCTGTTGCTTGCTTCATTGTTCGCTGTTGATATGTGCAGGAAACTGAATCGCTTCTCTAGTTCCATTCATACGAGGGTGTAGTGTCTAGCATTGTGAGTTCGAAATAGCGTCGTGCGTTATGCCGATGTTGTGTTGGGAAGCCGAAATCGAACAATCGGACAACGCTGCAGGTGAATTGTACGCTGATTGTTGACTCGGCGGCTTGTTGTTCTTGTTGACGAACACGTTCGCGCGCGCTAATTACTTGATTGTGAGCAAGGTGATTGATGTTGCTGTTCAAATACGAATTCATTAATAATTCATTTGTTGCATAATAACTGTGAATGAATGAGTCAAAAGGTGCGACGAACACAAGTAAGTAAGGATAAAGACAAAATCGTTGCTTAAATCACTATATTATTGGTGTGCAGCTCGGGATGCGTGTGGTTTGTACCGAATGATAACTGATTGTGTTAATGTTTATGATGTTTATGCACCATAGGTAAATATAGGTATGATCATTTTTAGCATCTATTCTCTCAGGACAAAAGCGGGTATTATATGCAGTGATAATTCGATATAGCAAACGAAGACAAAAGGTACAAGATGCATCTTCAAGAAAGCTTTCAAAATTCTTGCGTACGAGATACAAGTAAGGTAGAGAAAAAGAAGAAAAGGTGGTTGCCCCAACAGGTTCTCTCTTTTAGTAATACCTAAAAGGTTAAGGGCTGACACCTGTCAGATAGGGGAACAGCTGAGGGTCAACAATTATTACACTGTATCGTCTATACAGAGTCACCTGTGAGCTCAATAGGTAATTAATTGAGGTGTATCAACGTGATCTATTCTTTGCTCATTACCACTCCCTGGAATCATGAAAACAGAAATAGCTACTACTGCTGCAGTCCATTCCGGTGGTGGGTCAGAGATATCTGATCATAATGAGCAGACGATTTGTCAATGATAACGTATCCGATTTGTCAATGGTTATATAAGACCGTCCAGATCGTTTTGAAATCACCTATCACAGAGCACGAGCATAGCGAAACCGTCGATAGTGTCGAATAGAGTCTAAATTTCAAATTTTGGCTAACGAGTCGCGCAATAATAATCATTACGATTATGATTAATACGTCGAAGAAAATGTACTACGAAGCATACTATGTGATGGTGTGTATATTCATTTCCATTCGACAAATATCGCTGAATAATTTTACGAACCGGCCCAACTCTAATATTGAGCAATAAGCGTTGTTTATTGAAGTGAGTATCATATTCGTATGAATGTTTATACATAATAACGCACATATAAGTTTCTGCATGCAATCCCGGGGAAAGGTCTATATAGCACGTGGAACACAGCAGACATAATTTTCTTTGATAAATTTCGATTTTCGCCTCTATATTCAGCTGTCATTAGTTGATGTTCCAGTTGCACACCTCGTTGCACAGCTGCCTTCGACGCGGCGTCCTTTGTATATAATATTTGTCAATTATACTTTAGTTGACATAGACGTCCACCTAATTCAGTTTATTATTCATTAAAAGAGATTGCATATACTGTCAGATACGGACATTCGACGGAAATGCCCCAATGGCGTTTATGCAGAAATGCTAATGTTATACACATTTAGTAATCTAAATCCATTTGATTCTGGATCTACTTGAATGTGAATCTATTTGGATTTGAATCTAATCTAACTTGAATACCGGTCAACAGATCTGTCAAAGCACGAGAATACCTCCATCCCATTATTAACTGGCTAGTAGATAAACTGTGGGAACTCAACTGTGACCTCATCCTAAAATCCGCATACAATTTTATCCCTCTGACATTACAAAAGCTGGGGCATCGGCAGCATACGGCGACGCGCGTCAACAACGATTTAAGGTGGTGCTTAATTCGTAATCCTCAATATATTGAAATTCGACTACCGCCGAGACTTTCTATAGCTCTCAATGTCTAAACGGCAAAATAACGCAACCTTTGGCGATACCGGATGACCCGTCGAAGCTGCTTCTATGATTACCGTCATCCCAAAGCAAAGCAAACTAGTGTGGGGATTTCGCTAAATGCACACCTGATCCTTTAATGCCGACTTTTGGCGGTGGTCCTGATGTGGGTAACTTGCCAAGCCGGCTAGATGTTGACAACAGCAAACCAACATCTCTCAACTACGTCTGCTCGGTAATTGGCATCAAGATAACAATTATTGCGGTCAAAGTTCGAATGCCAAATATAAGAACATTGATACTGCCTCCATACTATAGCCTCATGCGATGATGATATTAAATAATAATATCTTACCAATTTTTGTTGCCAACGCCCTTAGCACCACTAGCAGAGTTGCTAACGAACAGCTTGTCTATTCCCCATTTGATCAAATTCTAGTTCGAACTCATCCTCAGCAAAGGTCGCCTTTCTATCTATGGCATGCCTTATTTATATATATATATAATATGATATATTAGGGGTGGAAATATGTGTTGTCCGGTTTTTGCATGCTAATTAGTACGCTTATAACAACGACTTCTACTCAACGCTAGTTATTAAATGTAGTCTCCTTCGGCTTGGACACACTTCGCCCATCGATTGGGTCGATCAACAATTCCCTTCTCGTAAAAGCTTTCTGGCTGGGCCGCAAAAAACGTGTTAATAGCGTTTTCTACCTCCACCTCTGAAGTGAATATTTTGCCAGTAATGCTATTTTGCAAATTCAAGAAAAGATGACGGCGTGAGGTCAGGAGAGTATGCTGGGTGGGATAATACTTCGCAATTTAACCGTTTAATTGTGTCCAAGGTAGTTCGCGCGATGTGTTGTCGTGCTGGAGTATGACCCCATGCCTTTTGATGAGGCTGGGTTGCTTTTCGATCAGCTCAGCGTGCATCCATTCTAACTGTGCTGAGTAGACATCTGCATTTATGGTGTCACCAGGTTTCAAGACCTCACGATGTACGATTCCCTTGGTGGTCCACCAAACACATAGAAGACGCTTTTTCTCTCATTGTTTGTGATGGGCCGGAATGACCTCGACTTTCATTATCATATTGAATCCACGTCTCATCACAGGTAACAATACTTTTAAAAAAATTACACTTGCAGTGACGCTGTAGTAGAGAGAGAAGCATGCCGTCGGCGGGTCCTCTGATCAGGCGTCAGAGCATGCGGGATCCACCTCCCGAGCTTGTAGATCCACCCCATCGTATGCAAATGATTTCTAATGGCATGGTCGCTGAAACCCAGCTACTCAGCTAACATTACACTACTCATCCGAGGATTTTTCTCTAATTCTGACCGGATGAGGTTTTCATCTACCTCTCAACAAGTCTGCCTGACTTTGCCGCGTCTTTCAAGTTAAAATCCCCACCTGTAAACTTTTTGAACCACCTTTCTACAGTCTTAACAGACACACAAGTTGGTCCAAGAGCTTCACATAACTCGGCAGCCGTATCCACCGCGGAATGTCTAAGTTTAAACTTAATTAAGGAAATCGCGCGCAAATTTTCACTCGATAGCTCCATGGCTCTCATGGTAAACTAAATATTTTGGGAGACGAATCGAACGAGTTTTCAACCTCCCTCTCTCTCTAGCCGAAACCGGACAACACTTATTTCCACCCATATATATATATATATATATATACTCATATCCAGAAGCGTCTATGGAAATAAAGTTTGTACTGCCAGCGGGCCCATGCTAGACCCCATGAATACATCCGTTCAAAATAATTCAACTTTGAGTGGATACTGGGCCTTGTTGTTGTTGCTGTTGTTTCGACCCGTTGCAAATACTGGGTTGAATCTTGCTTGCTCGTTTACACACATGGCACTGAGACAGCGTGGATTACCTATCGAGGATTCTACCATTAGCAAGAAAGGTTTGGGGCTCGAATATTGTGAAACGAAACGCCATGGAGAATTTTCTCTCTATTTAGTTGTATATGTTTATTGAATGTTTCGGTACCTTGCTAATCAAGACTAGAGCTAGTGTAGTTAATTACACCGGTCTTTTATACGATAGCTGAACGAACCAGAGGATGTTATTCGTTTGTAGTAAATATTTTCCTAAACACGATTGCTGTGAAGACATTTAACCGTATGTGGTGACACGGAGCTAAACATCACGCGGAAACAGTAATAAAATGCTGTTTATTTATCGACTATTGTAGTAGTCAGCCAATGGCCAGCACCCATTAGGTGATTCTAAGATTCATGTATTACCACAAGATCTACGGTGTAACCTGAATGTAACGCAAACCGTTACGGCTCATTAGGAAAAAATCTCATTAGTGGATAATTGCAGAAGGGACAAAATAATTAGTCCATTTGCTTTTCCCCCCCCCCCGCTTCGATTCGTCGACGTCTTCACGTACAAAATTTCACTGCAGTTCTGCCCTCCTATTGCAACTTGCATCTGGTTATCGGAAGTCATTTGCCCGGACATTGCGTTTTGTTCCGCCGTCTCCTGTCGTTGTTGATTTATTGATTTTATTATATTTAGCACACACACACACACACACAGGTCTCAAGAGACACATCCGTAACTAGGATATAACAATGTACATACTCGTTTTACATTTCAATTAACGAGTTATATAAATATATGTTTAGTAATAACAATGCTAACGAAAACAAACGTTTATAATCATATATTACATTACATAAAGTCAAATAGAGATAGATAGGACGAGATCGAGATACAGAGTATGCTTTTGATCATTGTTGTTGCCGTCATCGTCGTCGTTGTGATTGTTGTACTCTTCTCGTTGTTCACTTAGTTGTTATTATCATAACACAGCGTGATGCGAGAGGAAAGGGTATCTAATGACATGTGACGCTGACAGTCTGCTAATGAATACTGCTACCTCGCATTGCCGGTGCTGCACGGCCCCGGCAGAGCCATCTCGCTCTGTATCGCATGTCATTGTTTGCTGCAACAACTAGTAAACAATAGCGGCTGGGGTTCCGCCCTTTGAACGGGTGACCAACGAAAGAGGACAACCGCCGTTAGACAGCGGGACGGACAGCTGTAATGAACTAAATTGTTGCCGTAAAGCATGGACGTGCATAGCGTGAATGGACGAGATGCACAGTGAATCCAACGCATGGTGTGCGCGGTTAAACAGTTCAAGTCTAATTGAAAGTGAACTAAGAACGGGGATCTGCCCGGGTCTGAACTCCTGTTAAGATCTTTGTTTATTCGCGGCCCAGCAGCCCCTGTATGCTATGGGGGTATTGTCGGGTGGCCTATGGCAATGGCCAACTGTGTGATCGGACAGCGCAGCGAGACACGTTGATTAGATTGCATGATAGCTGTAATGAATAGCGTACATCAAAATATCAAAAGGTCGTAGACATACACACGGGTACGCCGCCATTGAGATTTTGTCGAAAACCACGCTTATCTCGAGGTAGAGGGTGCGTTGTTGGGTTTCCCTTCGGTTATCAAGAATATTGTATTCTCGTGTCAAGCGGTAGAAAACAAGGTGAAGGTTAAACTGCTTGGTCTCTACGCTCCGTTTGCAGTAGAAAGTGAAGCAGGTAGCCAAGGGCACCGTTCATACGGGGATGCGTTTCTAAGGGTTACGGAACAAGAAGGGGCCAATGGTACGCCTTTGATGACTGTATATCGGAATACTCGACACCACGAAGGACAAATCCTAAATAAATAACATTACGAATACACGTTCACATATATATATATATATTATTATTCGTTATATATATATATAACTGTTTTTCGAGCTGACCCTCAGCTGTTCCCCTATCTGACAGGCCTCAGCTCTTAACCTTTAGGTATTACTATGAGAACCTGTTGGGGCCACCTACATATATATATACATATGTCTACGTATATATATATATATATATATATGTAAGGGACGCTTTCGTTATTGCCAAATCGGCGGTGAATATTGAGTAGCTCTACGGGGACGGTCTGCGCACTAGAATACGGCCACTAAGTAACTGCCCAATAATTGCAACCAAGAATATATCTTTGTCATTCGGTCAGCGCCAAAAATATTAGGGAGAAATGTTCTGAGTAGTTGTGCTGGCAATAGGAATATTAGGGCATGCCATTCGAACTGACCTCTTTTTCGAATGGCGCACAGTCTGAGTTACGCGACACAATGCGTTCATACTTGGAATGCGGCGCGGCAGGAACGTGGCTTTCTTTCGAACACTTTCTTTCTTTCGAGTGGTTCCGGTACGACCAGAAAGATGGACACTGTGGCAAAATATGCAAATCCCCCAAAATCGCAATGATAATCTTAGTCGCAAAAGAAAAAGTCAATGCTCCCCGATATCTGGACTTCTTGAACAGGTTGATGAAAAAATGGCGTGAGGATCGACTGCGCTGAGTGTGATTACTCGACGACAATGCAAGACCTTACCTCACTGCTGAAATTGCGGCCTGGATAGTGTGGAACAATATTGAGCGATGGCTTCAACCATTTTGTTCAAACTCATTTAGTTCAAAAGTTATCGACATTTAAAGAGCGGGCAGTTCGAATGACATGCCCTAATAGTAAAGCAACCTCGCTCTGTCATTTTCCCCATATCTCCGAGAATACATACATATATATATATATATATGCATATATATATCTCGAATTCACTCTTCGACGTCTTCTGCACCGCAACGACGTCTTCAAGTGGGGCCTCATGTTGAATAGCGAGCAGCAGTGGCGCTGCCTCAAAAAACGCCCCCACAGAAAAAGTGCTCGTAAACATTCAATGAGATCGGACGACACGTTGAAGGACAAACATTGTTCGGAGGAACGCGGCGGCGTCTCGTGACCCACTGGCGTTACGCTGACTGCAACCGCTCGTTGGGTCGTGTCCGTCGTGCTTCGTCAGTGCCGCACCAGCTTCCAACGCCATCATCATCTCTCCTCGCGCTCTCGTTACAACTTACAGTTGTTGCTGTCGTTACTGCCGCTGCTGTTTCTTTTTTTTTGTATGCGAGGATACAAAATGAATTGTTTACTGCGTACCACAGCTAGCGTACAGCGTTTCGCGCCGTGGGAGGACGGGCCCGTCGGCCATTGACCATTGTCGCTTCCACACTATGTCCTAGCACCACACCCCATCGTATTTCCCTGTATGCTTGTGTATTCCGTAGCGGTCAGCCAGCACCGACGATCAGCTCGGTGCCGTCGTTGCCGGCGTCCACCTGACCGCCTGTCCGCCCACCTCCCCATGGGTTGGCCCTCTGAGGCGTATGTCCGTTGTGCGACTGCTCGATTCTCAGGCGGGGCATGCTGGCCCTCTCTGACGGTTCTTCCCGGCACATACAGATACTCCTGCTGTTATATCCGTGGGGACTCGATGCACCCTGTTCCTATGGTCCATGCTGGGACTGGGTGGTTGACCGGGGACAACGAACAGATACCCATTGGCTGTCTGGATATCCCTCAATCGGTCAGTCTGTCCGTCCGTTTCTCCAGGCGTCTGTCTGTCTGTCTGTATGTCTGTTAGTCAGTCAGATCTTCGCCTTCTCTCTGTTCGTCAACGTAGTTCGGTCGTTCGATATGTGCCTGCCTGGTCCAGGCAGACGTGTGACTGGGGCTGTGTGCGAATGTGAATGGTTATACCGAGCTGCATCGAGGAGACACAGCAGAGCGAGACAGTAGTAGAAAGGTAAGAGAGATCGAGAGAGAGCAGGATCGAAACAAGCAGCGGAACTGTGAGTTGGCTGACTGCTTCTCGTGTTCGCCTGTACTACTATGCCGAGAAGAAGAGGAACAACGGAATAGCAGACTAAGCAGCTAAAAGTAGCAAAGCAACTGCCAGACTCTTGCGACATACGTAGCAGGTTGTGGAACGTCCGAGACGGCCGATCTCTCCTGCGATATTGTCGCAGTTGTGGTTGCAATCGACGTTGGCGTTGTTGTTGTTGTCGTTGTCGATGTGCAGCTAAAGAAGGCACAGCTCAGACATCGACGAGAGGACGGGCCAGTAACGTTGCCCGTGTCGCAAGTAGCAGCTCTCGCTCATCTCGCTCTGCTTGGGCCCATGCGTGGTCATGTTCCCTTGTCCCGCTTACCCTTACGGCGCCTCACAGCGGCGTGTCCGCCTTACCGGTCCGGCACACACCCTGCCCGCCGGCTGGATCAGGCCTCACCCGCGGAATACGCCACCACTATCTGTTTGTCCTGGCTCGTCCGTTGTTCGCCTGAGTTCGTTCTTGCCTGGCGGCCAACAGCGCCAACAGCGAAGCCAGCGCATCGTAGTAGTAGTGGTAGTAGTGGTAGCAGTATTGCAACTACTGCTACAGACTGGCACCCGGGGGTATAGCTCCATAGCTCGCACGCAGCTCGTAACTTGACGATGGAGGCGTGAAACGGACGGATGGGCCAATGGATAACAGACACGCCAGTACCCTACAGACGCCGGTGGGAGGAGGACGAGCCAGAGAAGAGGCTTAGCGGTGATCTCGTAAGCTCTCCGTTCGCTCGCTCGGTCGGTTTGGTTGTTTGGCGGCGTACAACATTCGCCTGTTTTACTAGTAATAGTGACTGTAGCGACTACGTGAGAGCTATGTCTATGCTTTCAGCCTGGTGGCACGTTAAGCGGCGGACGCGCGCGCGGCCTTCACTACAGGACGATACGGCCTCCGTATCAAGGATAGGTAGTGATGCATAGATTTCATCCCTGCGTCGCCGTTGGGACGACGATTCGATGCAGGGTTAGCTGTGCATGCACAGCTAACCCTGCGTGGAGCGTTTTGGCCAGCTTGCGGCCGGTGATAACCGAGATGGATGGATACAAATCGATCGAGAGATAGGCATTGCAGAGAAGAGCGAGGACACGCTAGTTGACGTAAACGCGGATTGAACACGGTCGTTCCCAACCGCTGCAGTTACTACTAGCATACGGATAGAGGCGACACGATACAGTCAGCAGTCCTTTTTTTAGAATGATACAGCCTCTAACACAAAACTCTAACACATGCGTATTTGGCACAACCGCAGCTACATAGTCTTTCTATGATTAATACATCTGACCGTGCAACAGTTGCAACATACATCTCGGATCATGTGGTGTCATTTGGCCCTCTGCTGCTTTGTTAAGGCACAAAAGTGGCCGCTGCTGAAGGTGTCCGAAAAAATATAGCCACATGGTGGAAGCATGCTTACTGACGCGCGATGTGTTGTAATCAGACCGATACTATTTAGCGTTCAGCAATAGCTTACATCAACTATTCTGCTTGATATTGTATTATGATTGTCTTATGATTTTTTTTCGGTCAGTTGTCTGCCGTCAGATATATAAATAAGAGCGATAATCATGAAGTTTTAGCACCTTGTCTTTATAGAAAACACCTTGCATTGGCAAAAGTATATCTTGTGACAGTTGTTCATATGTTCTTCTTGATATTAGCGTTCATAGGAACGTGTGGTAAATCCAAATATGCGACCTCAACAATTGACCCACATTTAAATTGGTTGACGACACCGTCGTATCGGGAAGTATGGGCAGCGTCAGTTAAACTACAGCTCTGCCCCGCTAATAGTATTCGTCCGAACTAGCTCAAATCTGGAAAAACGTGACAAGAGATTTTCATCCATATCCTCGCTGCTCACTTAGCGACTCTCAAATTATCTTGGCCTCCTGCGGATAGCGTGCCTTCTTGTGTAGAATGATTAGCTGAAGCTGTCGGGCTCAACCAAATCCATCACTCAGCCACGATCTTCTATCGCCACTCCGCATAGTGAAGTGCAGATCTATATTTTTGTTACAAAACAAAGTTCCCCTTTTCCCATTACATCCACCGATGTCAACCGCAGATTAAGCGGCATCGATACAGCGAGCGGAATTACACGGAACGCGCAGCGGCACCGCCAACGACGCCATCGACGTCTACTCTACTAAACGACCTCCTCGCGCAATTTCATTCTCCAGTCTGCCTGCGGCTATCTCAAGCTCATCTAATCTCTCTGTCTCTCTCCCCCGCTCCCCCCATCTATTTCTCCTTCTCTTGGAACTGCTTGCTTACTCACCGTTGGTAAACCGGTTGGTTGACCAACAGCCGCCTGCCGCGCCGCATCAATTCCAAACCTATCGGACAAGGCGTCCTTCTTTCGGTGCTCTCTCTCTCGTTCTCGCCGTCTCTCTCTCTATCTCCCCCTCCTCGAGCGCTCTACGTTCGAGGGATGAATCTCGTACATGTATACACATATACATATATATATATAACATATATGCACCACAGGATCACAGTCGGCCTTTGCCTCTAGCTGTTGACGCATCGTACACATCACTCTGTCCTTTCGAGAACGTTACAGCAAGCGTCACTTGCTGTTGTCGTATGGTGTCGCTGAGCGAAAGTGTGAGTATATTACCTCTACCATTTATTTTTATCGTGTGGACAGCGCTCAGTGCGTGCAACGACAGTCGTCAATGAATCGATCGTGGTTTGTGTGCCAGACTTTTATCCAGAAAACTAATCGAATTTCCAGAAAATCTCCCTGCTATGCAAACAACCACTCGAGTGCTTGCTGTCAATGAGTTATAGTTGTTCACCACTGTGAGCTGATACAGTTACACTTTTGTGTACGTGTGTGTGTGTGTTCTCGTGTTTGTGGGTGCGTTTGACGTCTTTGTCTCTTGACAGGAAGTAGTCGCCTGAGACTTACCCAGGTGGTTGGAATTTAATCAAGCGGTGGAAGTGATATACCACGATACGAACACTACACGCACGTGGAATAATCGTGCGACATCCGTCAAAGATGTAAGTACAAGCAAACTGAAGCTACCAGGGACTTATGGAAAATCACTACTCTAGCTGACTAAAAATGACTTCCCAGCTCGAGTTTTCATTCGGAGATATTGCTATTTGAAATATACACTTTGCCATAGCAAATATAGTTTGCTGTATATTGGGGCTTGACTTTATCGATACTAATTTCCAATTTGTCATCGGCATCAATATGCAGAGTGTGGCTGATCCTTCGTTGTCTCAGTTACGATTATGTAGTATTATACAACAAAACCATCGGAAAAATTGTGCGTATTTATTTTACCACGGTTCATTGGTTTATTTGGAACTGCAGTTTTTCACAAATGCTTAAGTTCTCATTGTAAATAAAAAAAAAGTAAATGAAAAAGGAGTAATTAGAAACGTAAATATACCCTGGAGCAGTATAACAAATTTCAAACTGTCCATAGTCACAGGGAACAAGTGGCCCAAAATATGTGACTAGTAACATTCAGCTAAATATACACAAGTGTAAGTGTTATTATTACACTCTATTCTATGATGTAACTAAACAAACGATATATGTGTATGGTGTAAAATCACACTTTCAAATACAAAGTTACTGATTTTTGCTGACGTCTGTCAACATCGTCCCGGCTGTCATTAACATCACACGTTTGTCAGCACAGAATTCCTCTCAAAATATCATCGGCGCCAGATTAACCAGACTAATTAGTGGTTACACCGCCGTTGACTTAATATTTCAATCAGGCCTCAGATCAGGCGGAATATTCATATACTCACCTATACTATGTAGTTAAGTAAGCGTCGTTTACTATCAACTGCCCTATTTTGATGTTACACCTCGAATGACGACTTGAGTGTGTTAAACAAGGATTTTTTAGTGAGTTAAAGTTGGGCACCTCTTTTATTTATACACTAATCCCAGAGTTCTGGCAGCCTTCTGAGACCTAGGTATGCATTATTTCTACTCCCATTTATAACGTCGTTATTTAAGGTCTCCCGGAGCAAATCGATATTTGCATACATTTGGCCACCTATTTGATGGAAGCCAACTTAGTCACACGGGCTTAAATTGGGAGAATGGGGGGGGGTGACTCTTGTTGGTCTTAAGCCAGGACGTAATTTCATCGCTACGATGTGCCCTAGCATTGTCATCGAGCAGCCACACTCGGTGCTTCCTATTGCCGTGCCAATTATTCATGTGTCCCTTCAAGAACTCGAGATATCGAGCCGAGTTCATTTTTTCTTTTGGGCCCAAAATCTTGTAGTAGCAAATTTCGTTGAAATCCATGTCAAGTGCTACCATACTTTAGGCTCGAATCTATTTGGTACTGCTACCGCGATTGTCTGTTCACCTGGTCGTGGCCACTGTTTCACTTGATCTTTTTCTAGTCCCCTATACAGGCTGACCCATATCTCGTCCACTGCAACGGTATCTCCTAAGCGACTCTTTTGCTGCCTATATACCTTCCAATTGTCTCGCGAACACTCCTCACTCATTTTCAGTTGGCCAGGACCGAGTTAGTGAGGGACCCATTTTGCACTTTTTTTTGCATCTTCAGATTCTTTTGCATAATTCGACGACATGTTTCGCGAGGTTCCCCAATTTCAGCCGACAAAGTCGTCAATGACCAAGCTCTAGTTTGCTCAAAAGCTATTTCGATTATCTCGATCCGTTCGTCGAATCGAGATTCGGGAAGGGGTGGGCTCCCTCGATGTTCATAATGTCCCAGTCACCTTGCCTAAACTGCGCACACCAACGGCACACCTGTCGTCGACTCAGGGCATTATGGCCGTGCACACTAACTAACCTTCGATGGATTTCAGCTGGACCTTGCTTCTCTTGAAACATAAACCTGACACTTTTCTTCTGAGAACGCAAGTCTGAGGGACCTGGTCCGTCGGTTGCCATTGCGAACGTCCAACGAAAACCGAATGCTAGCGGCTTTCGCACCGCCTGCTTGCTAATTGTTGTGTTTTACTACCCGCCAAATTTGAATTCAAACCGGCCAATAATAAGAATACGGCGCAAGAAGATAGGAGTGTCATTTTTTTTGGGTCAGCCTGATATATTCTCCCCTTGGTTTTTTGCGTCAGTCAATTTTCGTCTCTTCTCTAAACCCAGCAAACACTACGACGTTCAATACGAGCGGTCATTCGAGCTGGGTCATTCAAACAGGATGGTTTGTGGGACTCTCTTTTTCTTCATCTGATTGCCTTAGTCCCTTAGTCCCGCTCTTCTGTTCTGCTGCGGCCACCGTTGCCACCGCCGGCCGCCGTTGTGGCTTTCCCGTGTGATCTGTCTGCTCCGTCCCAATGAGATTTCCAATGAGCCAATGATGCTGACACTGTCCCGAGGAGACACTATTTATTGTCCACTGCTAATCGCTTAATGCAGTTAATTGTCGAATAGGTCCCTCGAGCGCCGGCTATGTGAGGACGTGGCTTTAGCTGGGGTGCCCCTGGTGGTTTTCACTTGACGCTGTTCGTTCGAGGAGGTCATTTTTTCCGCTCTCCTTCATAGGAGAGCATGTTCTTAGTTTCTCTTCGTCTTCTGTTAGTATTCTAGCATGTCAGTCACCTATTTCCCGTTCCATTGGCGATGCCTCGCGCCAGTCAGGCTGGGCTGCTGACTTCGGCGTTCTAATTAAACATATCCTCCCCCTATCTCTCTCTCTCTCTCCCGCTCTCTCTCTGTCTTCTTTCCAGTGGCTA
The DNA here is from genome assembly GCA_019614645.1 of Stratiolaelaps scimitus. Classification (NCBI taxonomy): domain Eukaryota; kingdom Metazoa; phylum Arthropoda; class Arachnida; order Mesostigmata; family Laelapidae; genus Stratiolaelaps; species Stratiolaelaps scimitus. The sequence goes on along the minus strand of JABWDB010000013.1, from coordinate 4,211,435 downwards.
AAGTAAAAATTTGCCGTGCTTTTCCCCGACGAAGCCCGACAAAACATTTGAATAGTTTTTTTCTCTTATCGGCAGCTAACTGAAGCTACAACCTCCAGATCCGCAGGGGAGGACCACTCCACCCCAAACAGTGGCTGCAGCAGCCACGGTCCAGTCGGTGGCCGGATCCTGTCCCCTCCCCAAGCCTGATCTGGTGTTTCTGTGTCCTGCTACAGGACATCAGCACCCTGTGGACCAGGCGGGTGCTGCTGCTGCGGCAGCGATGGCAGCCGCAGAATCGGAGGTGACGGGACTAACCGCGGGAGATGGGTGGCCACTAGGCGAACTCAGTCTTCGCTGTTAATGAAGATAGGGCAGGCATACTCAACCGAACGAACCAGATGACGAAGGAAGAATAAGGGGACACACTGAGTAAACTGTCGCCTGTGGCGAACGAGAAAGCCAACACCGCTCTTCGAGGGGTCAAACTAAGCGTTACTCTCTCACGTATGCGTTCAATATTGGACGAAGTTTAAATGCACAAGATGCTTGTGTTGGTTTAATGCATTGCAGAACCACGTAGATATATACACGTGGAGCCGGGGAAGAGTTTAGACTGGGGTCTGATAATTTCCGATTTTTTCTCGATCGCCGCTATCAGGAGATTTGAGCGCTAGATCGTCATTGAAAAACATAAATCATTTAAAAACCCGCAATGTTTTCAAGTTGAGAGCAGACAATTCGGTTAACATGTTCTATACGTTCGGTCATAGATAATAATAATCGCTGCTGGTGCCGTTTCATACATCCAATATACAGGACGAATTATCGAGCCCACTTTTCCGCTCCGCACGATGTAAGCTTTCGGAAGGATTTAGACGAAGGCCACCAGCAGATCGGTTACGTTCGCCGCAGCCTTTGCTTCTCGAGTTTGACGGCTAGAGTGGAATCTAGGCGGATACCGTTCTCGACACCGGAACGGCTGTCGAAGCATGCGGATCCACGTTGCAATTGAGGGCGCAGGGGAGATGGAAGATGAGCAACATTGGATGCTGTTTTGTGCTGTTGTGTTCGGGATGGCGACTCTCTCTCTCTCTCTTTCTCTCCCACTTCACGTTCTCGTCCTCATCGCTGCAATCGGATTGCTTGTCGCTCGACGTTACTGTTTACGTTACCTCTGACGATCGTAGGACATTTTGCCTTTTCCTATAGCACAAGTTGGCGTAGTTCGTTTTCTTCTCACGCAGACCATATATCCAGACACCTCACTCAACCTCGTGTTACCGGCTACGAGTTTTCTAAGAGCCAACCCCAACCATAAACGCCCCCTTCACCGTCTCTGCGTTGCCCATGACGTGAAATGTTTGGGACATCAGGTGATTGTATTCAGCTCCCTCGCTATCATTCGGTGTCTTCACTTAGCCGTTGGCCAACGATTGCTATCGTGCGATAGTGTCGGCCTCCTTGTCCGCCGCCCTTGCTCTCTGTCCTGAAGTCGCTTAGCCTGTTGGGTCTCAAGCGCTGCTTCGGACATGGCCTCGAACGCCTCCTTTGGACGGCCCTTCCTTTGGCTCTGTTTTCTTCGCTCCGCCGTATCTTTCGGGGTTTTTTTCGCTTGACTCTGTAGGCCTTTCCCCTTTCTCCAGGTCCCGCTCTGTCTTCCTTCTCCGCGGCTCTACATCTCACCCTCTATAGTTTGCTCTAGCTTTCTCGTCGCTTCGTACACACCATCCCCTTCTCGCCCTGCTGGCTACTCCTTTAGTTTAGGCTTGTCTGTTTTTTGCTGGCTGCTGTTGTTGTGTTGCGTTGTCGGCCGATTCAACTTTTTTTTTTACTACTCAACCCTGTTCGCCGGTCGCTTTCATTGCTGCCGTTGTCGACTTTCCTTCCTCTCTGTGTGGCGGCTTCCAGACGCGATCTGGCCCATACTGGGTAGAGATCTGCCCAGTGAAAATTGGTAGTACAGACGAACTTGAGACAGCTTGTGCTGCTCCCTGCGTCTTTGTCGTCGCCGGGTACAACAGCGGTAACGGCAATGAAACTTCATTGCGACTCTGTTTTCCCGGACATTCGATTGTAATACTTTCGTTTGCTCCGGTGGTCGACAGCGACGAATGTGGGTCTGGCCCACTGGACCTTGCGTCTGTCACAACAACGACGGATTGTGAGAGACAGAGATAAAGCGGAGCAGAGCGGAAGATAGAGAGAGAGAGAGAGAGAGAGTATGTGAGAACAGCTACATAATTCGTCTGTGACAGGAAAATAAGTCGAGCAACTTCTAGATAGTCAACAGGACACCGAACCAACTCATATCGATAGCGAGGGCGACATGACGGCTATAGCAGCTGGACAGGCGACAAAAGCAAAGGGTGCGGGCATATTGGCACCAACACCATTTACCGGCAGGACTGCTCCTTCAACAGTTGTTGTCGTTTTTGTTCTTGCTGTCTCGATTGTACTAGCCTTGAGTGTATGGGAAGGATCCAGCAGACTTTTAACCCCTGCCTTCATCTGTCGAAGAGGGCATAACAGGTCTTGTCCCATATTCCCGCCACGTATGTAGGCGAACTGATACATGCTCCGTTTTGTCCCCTTGCTGCTGTGTCCTTGCTGATATGACAGTCTGGGGTCAAAGAGGCTTTTCAAATGCTGAAAAGGTCCTGCGAGGGTTGCCACCAAAGTGCTGTTGTGCTGGCCGTCTGAAACCGTTTGCCGAAGGTTGAGGCGTTGGACGTGGGAAAAGACCCATTTGAAAAAAGAGGTTTCTATGTCGCTATGGGCTTACCACTAAATTCTGCGGATCACGCGGCTTTTCACGACAAGTTGGCATCAGCGGGTATTTTGGGTGGACACGAATGGTTTCTGGCACAAGTTTGCTGGATCGGATTACCTCTTTCCCAGAAATCGATACAAGGTGATACTTGCCAGCTCAATGAGATGGAGCTATGTTTCGTTATTTTCCCCAGAACTAGCCCTCACCATATTTGTCAAATGCAACCATAGTATGCTGTTGCAGGTTACGTGCTGTACATGCAGATCTAAATATACACGGGGTGAGCAGAATAAAGTGGGCTCACTCTAGGGTAAAATTTACGTTAACAGTTAGCACAAGGAGAGCCTTGCAGAGAGGAACAAGTCGCTTTACAGTGTTTGAGACAGGCGCTACCTCAGTTGTTAACCTACGTTTCTCTGAGCCTTCACTTATTTTGCTGCCTAATCGATTACGTCTTAGATTTACGTCTCACGCAAATATAAGTCAATTTTTGTCCACCTTCCCTCTACACATTTCAAGCAACGACACGAGAACATTGCCTCGGAAACGCATCCCTTGAAGTTGCTTGTTGGAAACAATGTTTTGCAATTCGATCCAGATCAATCCCACCGGCCCTGTTCCTGGGAGAGGGGCGTCGGCTGCGAGAGTCAACCTCAAAGACTTGCTCGCTCTTCCTTCATGCCCCCGTTACTGCGAGATGGAGGCACAGAGCCGGATGGCGGACAGGTCGATTGCAAGTATCGTCGGGTTTGGTTCACTGGCTAACAACCAGTCAGCGAAGCGTAAACAAGTGCCCTCCCCAACGTGCCCGATCTGAACGGGCGCACAGTGAAAGAAGCCACCCCAATGGGTGGCACTGATGACAGGCCCTCAGTGCTGGGCAGGTGATGCCGAGGGGCGGTGAGGTGCACACGATGGCCCCCTGCTTCCGTTCGGCTGTGGCATCTTCGCGAATACTTCGTGAAGCAGTCCGCGATGTTTACTGTTTGCCACAAGCGAGCTCACGCAAGCCGATACCCCGGCCGCCCGTTCGTATCGCCGGAGTCAGTCACCACTAAAAAGCTACTGTGAAGACGATTGCGGAAACTAGATATTGTACATACAACAATCAGCGGGAACAATCCGTTGCAGACAAACCAAGGAACCCTCCACCCTCTTTTGCATAGTTCCCCAATTTACGATTATTATTTATGTTTCCATCTTCAAACTATGATCGGGTTTCTTTGACGATTTATTTATTTTATATCTTGTAGTCCGCGAAACTATTATACCAAGCATGGCGTTTGCGGGTGTCAAGGTCTGACTCTGGGACTCGGCTAGTTTTCATGCAAGATATTATAGCTGCTAATTGATAGTATTGTATCGCGATTATAGTGGTTAATAGGCTTGTGTTGATGAAAGGAAACTGGGAGGGCCGATTGTCCTTTGGTTGGACAATGGAATCGTAACTACAGATCTTGAGGGTTTGGGAGCATTATATAGTATTGTATAATAGCACCAAACATTCATATTCGCATCGTTAATCATCACGTCTCCCAAACTAACCTCTAATTAGTGAATAATCAGTTTCAGAATCAGTTTTAGAATCTTCGAAGTGAAAATAGTCTTTAAAATTGCCGACCTGCTGTAGACAGGTCACTTTGAAGCCGTGAACTATCCGCTAGACCTGCCGCAGCGTGTGGCATAATGTAACAAGGTTTTTGAACTGAAACAGTAGTTTACCAGTAAAACTGCCCCAAAAAGACAGATGATTTTGAGTGTGATCTCTGCACGGGCACTGACCTCAAAGAGTATACACTCTTACCCTGATCAAAGCATAATGATTGTGCTTGTGTCATCTGCGAAACATATTCTCCTCGATACACGTTCACAGCGGGGCGTATCTTCATCTTAAATTAATCAAATATCTCTCTCTCTCTTTCTCGTTTTTCTTGCCCCCATTTGACCCCATCTGTAGGTTGCCGTTGGTGATCACCATTGCCTTGGCGAGCGCTGTTACAGCTACCCCTCTGGCTAAGGTGTACAGCAAAACGAATCGCGGTCCACCATACGCCGTTGATCAGCTATCACTCGACGACTACGACCTCGGACAGTTGAGGCACTTTGGCGATTTGTACGCTGACAATTATATCTCTCCGAAGAAGGCTCAACTCACCGACCCCGATGCCAAACTGAACGCGTCCGAGATCATCCATCGCTGGGGTTATCCCGTCGAAAACCATCTCGTCCAAACGAAGGATGGCTACATACTTGGTAAGTGATCTATTAGTTGCATCTTGTTTTTGTCTAACTGGTCATCCCCGTTTCGCACCATCATAGAGCTTGTTGATAACTGGACCTACGGGCGCTACCTTGGACATCAAACTCTGGTGGTCATGTAATTCGAATTGCACAAGTGCGAGTCACGCACATTCGTATGATACAATTACAAACTCTAGGGAAGAGATAGACTTTTAGCAGAGGATGCTAGTTTTAACAGGTAAAGTCGATTTGTCGTCCACGTCAATCCCCCTGCACCGGATCAGCCTACTTTAATGGAGGTTGGAATTTCTCTGGTGGTGTCCGTGCCTTTGAAGAAAATGTCCTCCTCTCAAAAAAGGTTAAACAAACTTAGGTACATTCTGACACATAGTAATTTAAATCGACCCCCCCCCCCCTCCATTTGTAATTAATCATGGATTTGAGGCCTCGTAGAACTGTTTTGAATGTAATTTTAGCACATGATGTCGTACGCGTTTTCGTCTGTTCGATTAGGCTGCATATTTAGGTGTAGTCCAGACATCCTGCCGGCTTGCCATTCAAGTAGCAACAATTTAGTTTCAGCAACGCCAGTATCTTGCAAAGCTTTGTACCACTGAGTGAGGTGCGGTAGAGACACGTTCGTTTAGTCCAGTTCCCTAACAGTCCCAGTCACGCCGTATTCGTAGACAATCGAAACACCAGGCCGTCACGCATCCTGAGCTGATCTTTCTGCCCGTTTTTACTGCTCTTCGTCTCCCGTTGTGTGTCACGTCTGAGCTGCTTGCTAAGGCAACGAACTCTGCAATGCCCCTTTGCTCCACATAGTTCCTACAGTAGACGTACAATGTATTGTTCTGGAAGAAGCTATCCGCCTGTCTCTTGGGACGTCCTGACGGCCCGGTTCCCTCGGGACCATCTCCGTAGGTGGGAGCAAAAAGCGACCAAACTGACTTCGTATTGTAGGTAAGCGTAAATGAAGTTCACGAAGAGGATCAGTGACACGCGAGCTTCCTCATTTTACTTGGTAGATTGAGATAGACTTGATTCGCTAATGGTCATATCGTCAAGCCGACGTTGCTAGAATGAGGCCAAGAACAAGGAGAACAAAAAAATTCGCTATGATAACGTTATAGAAAAATGATATTTCGCCAGATGCGTTAGACCAAGCGCAGCACGTTCATTTCGGAGCTGTGATTGCGAATATCACAACAATATTGGACGAGCTGTAAAATTGGCTTTACTTAATCAATGCGTAGAGTGTGGCATTATCTTAGACATCCAGATCGTCACTTGTAGTGTCAACGAAACTAGAGAAGCCCCGTGTTACTTTAACGCCCTGAAATGAGTCCAGTAGCCTGCACCTTCACTTGAACTTGTTTGGAATGATTACACCAGCTATTATATCAATGCTTTTGGCACAGTCCTTCTCCAATCTTTACCAGTTACCGAAAAACGTCTATATGCTAACACGCTAGCACCCTCGACAATTGTTGCGATAAGGACGAGGCATATCGCCAAGCACGAGGCACGAGAAAGGTCTTGTTATTGACAATGACAATACAGCTGATGATGTACAAGCGAGCGTACAGCGGTCGTTCCACTGTATTGGCCCTCCTCAATTGTTCTAGGTTCATATCCTCGCTGCTGCGAGGAGCTACGGCCGAATCTGATGGTTAGGCTAGACTACAAACGACTGGGATACGAAGACGTTGAGGACAGCGGTTTCAGTGGCGGCCTGCTCCTCGTTGCCTAGGATGGGATCTTTGGCTGCCGAGACGTCGAGGGAATGAAGCAAGGCGGTTGAGCGCACGCCTAGACCTAGGGTACGGGTAGGTGGCCTGGGACTATGCCACAGCATAGCCAACTAACGAATAACGGTGACTTGTATTGGTACGGGGCTTTAACGGGTTCGCCCTGGCGAGGGTGCACTGAGAGAAGCCCGAGAGAAGGCCCACAAGCCTGCGGGGCTTTATGGCGGCTGGTGCAAGCCACGAACGGAGCCACGCTGCTTGCGTAGCTTGCAGCATTTCTCGTCGCCGGCAGGCGACCTGTTTGCCCGCCGTGGCGTGGTTCGGGTACTTGGTTGGTATGTGAGCGTGGTTGCCGCGGGGAGGAAGGCGCCATGCCACCTCGACCGCTACCACCACGTACGCCAACCACCGCCACCGAAGCTACCGGTAAGCTAAGCCATGTGGAATGATTCCGTCTCACGTACAGTAGGGTACGGCTAGCGGGACGCGCAGGCAAGAGGAAGCAGGCAGAGGGGCCGGGAAAAAGGCCGGCAGGGCAGTAAGGGCGGCAGGCCACAAGATCCGAACAGGCCGAAGCTCCCTGCTTAGTGCCTCTTCTGCCGCAAGGTCTTTCGGTGTGTGTATAGATGTGTCTGTGTGCGTATGGGTGTCGGCCTTTAGGTGGTGGTCCAAACAAGCCAAGCGGGGAAACTAGGGAATAGCCTTCGAAAAGCCTGTTACTCAGTCGCATTGCCATAGCATGGTTGATCGCGCCATTGCCGCGACGGCTGGTGGCGGCTGACCGTGGTTACCGGTCGTTGCCAGTGCTCAGCTGGGAAGCTTGCAGAAGAGGGGGACACATCTAGGATAGGGGATCTGGGTGAGCCAGGGTGGGCCGAGTCAGAGACGCCTCTGGGGGCCGGCATTACAATCACCTCCAGGTTCAGGGGGCGACGGAACAAGAAGGGCCGGAAGTGATGGATTAGATCCCCTCGTCTAGGTGCGCACCACCACCAACAGTCGATCTGGTACCTAGCCGGAGCCCAGCCTAGCTAGCTCTGGCCAGACGATTCGCCAGCAGCTCATCGGCTGCCCTCCCATCTTGACTGGCCTGAGAGACGGAAGGGCATGCGAATCTTCCCCGGGGGGAGTGGGGAATCGGGATGCGAAGCTTTACCCTCTCCGTCCTCAGCCCCAATAGCCGATCCCTATAGCTGTACATAAAGCAGAGTCTGCCAATGATACGCGCTGACGGCACAGGGCGTTAGGAAGATGAAAGCGAGGAAAACACATCGGCATCCAACGCGGCGGCCATCTGACCCATCCCCCGCGCCTGCCAGCCTCTGGTGGGATCACAACTTTATTATTACTCTCAAAGTAAGACGACCCACTGAGAAAGCATCGGGTGACCACCGTACACCGACCTCAGACAAACCGAACATACGTACATATGTATGAGAAGAACTGTCGGACAGCGGGCCAGCAACATCACACAGGAGACTGCTCACGTCCGACCAATGGGATGAACGACATTTCCACTTGGATGTCACCAGACAGTTAGCTCTTCTTTTATCTTGTCTGTAACTCACTTAAAAAGAAGATATGCTCGCCTGTAGCAACCGCCGTTGTGAGGTTGTATAGCACCTACGATTCATCAGGTTCAACCGAAGAATCGCTACAATGAACTAGTGTTTACCTATTGTGTTCTCAGTGTTTGCCCAGCTTTCATGAAAATAATGCACAACGCTATAGTTGAATATAAACCTAGCATGCTACAGCAAAGGTCACGGAAGAACAAACATTGTGACTTGTTCCTTTCGATCTGAAAACGAAGCAGTTAACATGTATGGATCGTCCAAACGAGCAAATTAAAAAAAAGGCTGTGTATCTTATTCACATTTATTCACAAAGAAGGTGGTCAGAAGGGAATCGGGGACCTTAGATGAAAAATACAGAATCTCGCTCGTTAGATTAGACAATGAACATTGAAATCAATAATTAGCAGCTGGGATTCGATATAGGGATGTTTTCGGTAGGACAAAAGGCAACATGTCAGAACTCACCTCTCGACATACCATATACCATCATATAGTAGCACATCGAATATAGGCCACTTCCTCGGTGCCAGATCCCTCCCACTCAGTTTAGAGGCTATTTCAGTTTCCTGCGTATGTGTTATGAACAAATCACATATGATCACATGAGATGTGTCACTGTTGTGATAGAGACACCACTGTAAACATGCCCACTGGACGTGCCGATGCCCGTGCTCTCGTTTTGGATCGTCGGCTCGAAATCGGCGCCTAATTGCGGCCGTGCTGGTTTCCTACGAGGAACCTAACCCTTGGTGGTCTACATCCCTCCATCAATGAGGAGATGTCCTGCGGTAGCATCACTGGGATGGCTGCCGTTCATATCAAACAACTGGCCCCATCTCTATTAAAAGGCCGGCCCTCGAGTTCCTCCTATCCTGACCCTTTGACTGCACCACGACCGCGGCCAGGTTCTCGCTCTGCGCCTTTGCCATGGCTAACGCAGTGTTTGTGGACGTACCGTTCGTCTCCCCCGGACACAAGCATTCCGCGTTGTACAGATCCGTGGCATTAGTGCTGGGCGAGCAGCTGGGCCAACACGAGTCTGGTGAGGCATGGCCTCTTCTCGGTCACTTCGCTAGCTACCGCGGCTACCCACGCCCTTGCCACACAGCAGCCGCTAACGCTAAAGCTCCTGAAAACTCCCGTCGCCTTTACGCACTGTGAGAGGGCCAATGGATTCCTGGTGATGCTCCAAGGTCCCCATGCCCGCCCGGCGCGCCCCTGCTCATTGCCGAAATGAGCGCCCGGGCCTTAGCCTGCCGAGCCAGGGACAGCGGGGATTTTGGCAGCCGGCTGCACGTACGGCCCCGTCGCTGGTGGTGGCCAGTCCGAGTGTCTGGCCTAAGCCCTCAATAATCAGCGTTTAATCCCCAGGAGGCAGCCATCCAGGGCTAGGAAGACGAGTGACAAAGAGAGATAACAGCAATGAGAGTGCGCACTGCATGCGCGAATTTTGTGGCTGGTGATCTGGTTTGAGTGGCCCAGGAGCAAGCATCGACCAGAATATGCAAAAATTTCAACTGACGACGTCAGGCTGGCAGAATTTGAAGGAAAGAAGACGTCGCCCTCGTGTACTCGTCGGTGTGTGCACCCGTGCGCATATAGCACTATCGGAGTTATCGACACCTGACCTGAGCAGGGGATCATCGGGTATATGCCTGTTTATTTCTGTTTGCTTGTGAAGAAAATCCGGTTGTGTGTCACCGTTGAATCATGCGACACAGCTTTACTTCTACAGAGAAAAGCTGAAACGAAATGTGATTTTTGCTCAAGCTAGAAGAATGTAACTGAATGTCTGGTCAATATTTCGCTTGTGCAATCTCTATAAAAGCCGAATGAGGGAGCGGGGTACCCTGCCATTTACTTGTTGACCGCACAGGTAATTTATGCAGAATATCCCCAATATGCGATATCCACTCGCAACTGTAGTCATTTGTCAAGGACAACCGCTGCGGGGTGACCTGCCCGGGGGCCTATCTTAGTATATCTCCAGAGACCATTCTGAAACAGGTTGCCTTTTAGGCTTCGCTAGAGTCTATTAGCGCTGCCGCTGTTGCTGCCGCCACCGCCTAACTTCCAGGCAAACTTTATATTGCCGTCTGCAGTCGACGCTCGATGTAGATTGCTAGACAGCTCGCTAGCTATAGGCTGATTTATCTTAACAAGGTATAACTTAAGCCCATAACTTCGTTTCTGACCTTATATTATTGTCCGCTTTTGGGTGGCTGGTCTGATGACCGTAGCCGGAGGTAACGAGGAACTTAGGAAAGCCACACATAAGTCAACAGCGGGTAACAGTGATACAGCTCCCATCTCATATCGCTTACACGCATAGAACCTTAAAGATCCTATCTTAATACCTGAATTTTCTGCGCAACCCATTAACGAATGATTACTCTCGCTTGTCATCTTTTCAAGGCCTCGTTGACGACAGTCCGTGCTCCAATTCAGCAGATGTTTTTGTCTCGTATAACCTTGATTCCTAACAATGCACATATGTTACGCTTACAACGCCACCTGAACCCACTACAATTAGTCTCGCGTCACTTCGTGTAGTCGTTCCACACAGCTATGCATGGTCCCTCCAGGCTAGTGTTGGTATTTCCTATCAAGATTCCCGGAGAATTCCTTACGATCCATCCAATGGAAAGTTTGCGAACGTCAGCAAAAAATACTACCCCCCCCTGCTACGAACTGGAGGCCTACCCATATCCAACTGAAAGGTTCGGCCGGTGCCTTATTATTATATATACAGCCTACTAGGAAGGAAGTTTGCCGAATTGCAACAATGCTTGAAGTTCGTAGTGGATGTTAAAGGAAGGTGATCGTTTAAGAAAGCATAGTGTGTAATTCTTCAACGAATGTCCTATCTCAGCGTTATTAATTAGTAACATAGACAATCGAGCATATATCACCTCATGCTTACACCTCAACCGGCCACTCGGTGTTCGCTGAGCTGCCGGCCGCCAATCGGCTTTAGTGAATGTTGGAAATTTTTCAACAAAAAACCTACTGTGATGGCTGAAGCATTTTAAATGGCGTTGGTCAGAACAGTGAAAAAGAACAACACACATCTGCTGTAGCCAATGAGTTCGATTGCGCATGGAGTTCCGAAAATTAGTAAACATTACTTGGCACAAGTGAATTTTCAGTTAACATTTTTTTTTATATTTGACGGTAGTTTGAGTTAAACAATTTCTAGTGATTTATTCATTGTGCACGGTTTTCCGATCTTATGTCGTCTTAACGGCTGACAACAACAACAACAGCAACAACATCGACAATGATACGCGTGTGTAGCTATCCTCGTCTATACGCACACTACTACGTATCGTTATTCAAGTGGCCACTCATACCGCCAACCCGGAACCGAATTTTGTTCCTATTGACGGGTATACATTGGCCTTCATGGCACACAATGAGCTTTCAGTCCGCAAACGCGTTCGACTATTCCCGTTCGGCCGTGCGATTCGGTTCAATTGTCGATATCAAGGTATACTACGGCGGCTCGATCCAGACGCCGCTTACGATTCACCGCCTCGACCTGTGCAACCGACGCTGACACCAATACCGCTTCCTTCTAGCTAGCGTCGTCTGGGTATCCGCGGCGTTCAGCCAGCCACCTGGCCATTGCCTTGTCACCCTAGTGAAGGGTATTGTGCTCCCGGCGAGCCGACCCGCGCTCGCCGCGGCGAGGCACAAACGGCCTTTGCGGCAGTGACGTACGAACGACGGGCAAACGTGGGTATAGGGTGGTTTCTCGAAGTATTACACTACTGGTCTAGCATTGCATCGTTCCTCCTCTCGATTCTCGTGCTCCTGTATCCGGCGTTCGAGTTCAACAGAAAGTCGGCACATGCATATTCCCTTGATCGCCTTCTCTATTCGTCTCTTTTTTTTTCCGCTAGCCGAACCAATTACCCTGTTCCCCACGGTCAAAAGCTTGAACCACAACCCGGCAGCTAGGTACGTAGATAAGTAGGTAGCTGGCTAGCCCTCCAAGATATGTCCTGCCCAGCCGATGTGGCTGCGCCGACGAAGTCCCGAAGTAGTGGCACAGCCGGCGTGGAGCCAGGTCTGAACATTGGACGTCGACCGAAGTGTACGGGCTCACTGGCGTTCTCTTCGTTGGTCGACGCGTAGATTTCTCTATGTGTACTGTTCGCCAGCCGAGCCGGCGGCAACCAGCCGTAGAGCAGAGAGTTCAAAAGGACCGTCGCCCCATGTTTCACTGCGGAAGACGTTTGAACGGGGTGTGATGTCGATCGGAGTCGTGAGCTGCGTGTCGAGGGATGTCTTCTACGTTCGCTGTTAGGTCCTCGACGTCGCATCAAGACTTGGCCCCCCGCCGAACCACGGAGTTGGTTAGACGGTGGACTGCTCGCTGTGTGCCAGTGGTGCTGGTGGTAGCGAGCGCCAGTAACAGTAGTCGTAGTAGCGTAGTCGTGTTGATATTTGACAAGTCTTCGGCGACAGCTACTTGAGAGGACGGCGACGAGAACGAGATGAAGGTTCACTGACGCGTTGGGTCGCGCCGAAGGTTCAGCGACTTCATGGCGGTGACAACAGTTGCGGCGGCAGTGGCGGCGGCCTTTAAATTGTGTCACCCGTTCGTTCTCCCGGACGAACACCCCTGGACACCCCCGCCTTCCTGCCGGAAGCGTACTGTGGGGCTGCCTTCTCTACATGTAGCTGGTTGTTGCGTTGGACGGCGACCGAGTTTTCGGCGATGTTGGGCGGACGTTCTCGCTTTGCGACACGCCTCGGGTCTTCGCAGGTCGAGGCTCATACAGCGTCTCGTGGAGGACCACTGGTACTACCTACCACAATTCCAATAGAACTGAGGGACTAAACACGAACCGGGCCCGGCCTACCACTATCAGGGTGAGCTCAACCTTGACTTCAGTAACATTTCACCCTTCCCTGGATATAATTCCTGCAACAATCCTAGCCACAGGAGTAGCAGCAATGCGTACGATAAGTGCTGTATAAGTGCCGCCTATCTGCGCAACAACTGCGGTCAACTGAACGAGAGGGTCGAGGAAATTCAAATAGGAAATTCAAATATTACGAAAGTTCAGCAGCGAACTCAACTTTGTGGACCATGCGTGGACAGCAGAGATCCTTCGCACGAAAGGAGTCTCGTACTAACGCAATCACATAATGATGAAGTGATGTAAACTCGTAAACGTGGATGCGAAAGCTTGGAGAGAATGCAATAAGCAGCCAACCCGCATTGTGTTTATATTGCACAGATGAAGGTGCCATCACACACGTGGCAAAAACGGTTTGTGTTTGTTTCTTTCGTTTCGATAATTTGCTACAGAATACTTGCCGGTAATCTTTTGTGATTCTGCGTCACCTGAAATAGATCCAGTTGCCGCTTGGTATTTCTCAGTGAAGTCGGCCCACTTTCATTGTGAATCCTCACTACTTTGAAAAATAGAGTTACTTTGAAAAATATGGACAAACATACATACACACAGCTTATGGCTGTAGTGGATAACTGCACCTCTCCATTTCCGGTTGGCGCAACTCGACCGGGAGTAGATGACCGTATTCTACAGTGGCGTCGTACATTTGCGCGACCTCCCAGACCGCCATGTGGGCTCCATCCCCAGCCCGATTCGCTCACTAAATCAGCTTCCAACATATTCTTCAACGGTTGGTGTCTCTCCCTCTCTCTCTCTCTCTCGTGCGCTCCCACAGACTCACGCTTTGTGTAACGTCATGTAACGCAGAGCGCCACTTCCGAGACGGCCTGTCTGTTCGTCCCTAGAATTCGCCCTGCGAGCCTGGCAAACGCCTTTTGTCTTGTCGCGCCTAGCCAGGGCGTGTCTCGGCTCGTCTCGCTTCCCCCGATTCTCTCTCTCCAAACCAAGACCCCCAACTCAGCTTGGGGGTGGTGCGCATGCAGCAATGATGGGAGCAGAGTTGTAGTGGGTGGCGGCTGCATGCCATTCCGTTGCCACTAAAAAACTTCGTACTCCCAGCAGGCCACGCCGACTATGCATAATTTAATTTAAGCCAAATACACCCTATCGCTCTCGTTGCGCTTTCTCGTCCTGCCACTCCCCGTTCTACATCTTGGTCCTCTCGATCTCGGTCGCTTCCCGGTCCATAGCGCTCTTCGCTTGTGGCACCTGCCGTTCCGTGCCGGCTCCTTTCACATGCGTCGTCTTTCCCGGCCCTGCACAACTCTCCCGGATACCTTCGTAGCCTCGTGGCCGTTGTTGGTTTCTCCACGTGGTGGTGGTGGTCGTGGCGATCGCGGCCCCCGCCACTAGCTTCTCGCCTGCTCATCAGATACCGACGGTGCCGAGATGCCCACGGCGGCCGTCTGCCGGGCTACCTAGCTCGCTGCATAGCTTGTTCCTGCCAAACTGTGCATCTCGGTTACTTCAACTGTCCCGAGTCCCCCCCCCGCTCCCGGTTGGTTTCGCCTCTCGGCCTTCCACTACCAGACCTTCCCTTGCGCGGAACCCCTTCGCCCGGTGCGAGGCCTGCCCCATCTGCAACCGCTCGTCGTCGCTGCTCCACTGCACGCGCATACGGACGACGTCCCCAGAACGGACTTCGGTGCCGCCGCTGCTGGGGCACGCGTGGCCGTGCCAAGTCGAGGCCACGGCTCGCAGCAGAGGTACTTCGGCACTACCAACACCACACCAATGCATTTCATTACAGAACATCCGCGTGTGCCGCGGCAGCGGCAGACCCGCTTGCTCTCGTCTGCTTCCACGCGTGCCCCTTTTCGCAAAAGGTGAACAGCGCCACCGGCTCTGTCGCTCGCATCCCGTAACGTTCGTCGCTCAAGCCAGGGTATTCTCTTTAAACGCACTCATCCCCATCAACCCCTTCGTCGACTTCCCCATTTCCCTCTAATGGCCAAGGCACACCGCCGTTCTGAGGTGAGCACCGAACCAGCCGGCAACGCTGGCAGCTCCTGGCGAGAGGAGGACAACAACAACATCGCACGCCGAACAAATTCCCGAGGGCCGCCAGGAATTAAAGGCAGATCCGCACGCGCTCCCTGGATCCTAAATGCCTCCGTCGACGCCTCGTATCTGCTTCGGCTGATCGGCGGCGGAGGATCGTCTATCGGGAGTCGACGACTCCCTCGGACATCGGAACAGAGCGAAGGTGCGACATTCGCTGCGTTCGAAGACGACCGACGAGAACTATCGTTGGGGTCGGAGCCATTGGAGATCGGGCTCGATCGGAGGGGGGTTCGCGGAATTCTCCCGCCTCCGGTCGTCCGCGGTCGACAAGAGTCGCCACTGTAGCCGAGGTAAGGACAGGAATCGATCGAACGAATGTGATGGCATCTCAATCCCTGTTCCTCTGCGTGCTTGCTCGAAGTCGTTGATGCGCATAGCCAGCAGCCGACAGGCGGGGTCGAACGACGCAAAGCCGACGAGAATATATCCCTCTGTATGCTATCGTTCCAAGGGTAGAGAGAACGCCGAAGCGGGAATACGGCGATGGGAAAGGTCATCGCGTCGTCGCAGTTCAACCGACGGCCGCGAGGGAACGACTGCCGCCCACCATAAAAGAGCGACACGCCTGCGGTACGGACGCAGTGACAACGTTTCTTTTGGACTACGGCCGACTGTTTTCTTCCTTGGGAATCTCGGATTAGTTTGTTCCAGGTACGGCCATACGAGCCCAGAGGGGAGCGCCGGGCAAGATAGTCCTAAACGAGCGTTTGCAAGTCAGCGCACGAGGTGATACAGGTGTTAAGTCGTTGTCGGGTTCGTACTCTTCAGGGTCGCACCCTGAGGAATTATTTCGTGCAGTCTCGGCATTCACGGCAGATTTCACCTTCGTCACTCAATCTTTGCAGAATTTTTCTCTCCGTTTCAACGGGCTCTGGATGAATCGTTGTAGTCACATGACCCCGTGGTAAATCAATCAAATCAGTGCATAAAGTCCCGATTTTACCTAAAGAAACTTGGCACGACAAAAATATGCATGTGCGGACTAGCATACAATATATATATATATATATATACCCCGTGCACGTAGCGGCATGCGCGTCCGTGATTATATATTTTCACATATAGGTGGGAATCTCGCATGTCTTCGATTGCGCGGTCGCATCGCCGAGAAAAGTGAATAGATTGAGAGAGAGAGAGGAAGAGAGAGAGAAGGACAGCGAGAACAAATGACAAGTTCCATTGTAAGGGAAAATACATTTTCATTCGGGACCATTCTCTGTCGATGATGATGGTGGTGGTGGTGCTGCTGTTGCTGCTGCCGCCGCGTCACGTGATAGCTGTGGCGATAGTGGTTTTTACTGCATGCCTTCACCGTACTACGCATCGCTCCGCAATACTAGCCTCACATGTAAAGCGTCGAAATATGCTCGCAATCTGCCGGCCGTGCGAGCTACGTCTGGCTGGCTGGCTGACTCAGTTTCGAGTAATCCCTAAATGTTCTGCGGTATCATGATCCCTCCATTGCTTCCCGGGCACAGCTTCTCCACCACCCCCCACCCTACATATATATACATCTCTGCCAGCGAGGGCGCCACTTTCATTATGATTCCTTTCTCTTGCTAGGCCTATCATCCCTGCTCTCTCTCTCTCTCTCTCTCTCTCTCTCTCACACACACATACACACTATTTCGGCACCGTGCTCGCTCTGTACCGCAGCGACAGCCGGAGCGGTTTTGTGGCTCTGGCCCTGTGGTTGTCGCTGGTAAAGGGGTGGCAACCAATCGCTTTTGGCGTGCTGCTTCCTTTGTTTCGTTTTGCATTTCCACTTTTGTCTCTGCTACATGGCGGGGGCCGCCACCCGGCGCTGCCTGTCGATTGCCTTTCGCTACTGGAGTGCATTGCCTTGCAAATATCAAAGCGGGCCTTGCCGTGTCACGGCGTCGGTGCCGGTCGACCGAACGTACGCCGATGCCACTGCTCAGTAATGTTCTAATGCAATGGGGAGAGCCCATGATGCTGTTCGCGCATGGTGTTACTAATACTATGAACACTGTCAATTTCATCTCGCTGCCCGCATCAAGCTGTTTGATGCATGACGCTCACTAGCTGCATTGCAGGGCAGATCAAACATTTATAAGGATATTATAAAGGTATACATATAATTGTGTAGATACCTTATTGTGCTTCGTCGAGGCTTCGTTGTCTTCTATTACGCATTGTGTGTCATTATATTGCACGAATGTCTGATGTGTTGTAACATCTGCAGACATCGTGGGTTTTACAAAGGTCTCCTAGCGTAGATGATTCTTTGCGACACATCAGTCAATGTTGTTGACTCATTTGTAGCTGGGCATTCTACTTAAAAGAAATTGTTTTCGTTGGGGGGGGGACCACACACACACTGTTTGATGGGTTGACGGGCGCTTTGTGCACGGAGCAGTTGTTCGGTGGGAACAAATTCGACTACAAGTCAACTTGCGTAGTTGGCCGACTGGGTCGATGTCCGCCTCCATCGTCGACGAGAAACTTGCCGCCATTGAAGCCGTCACGTCTCCACTCCCTAGGGGGTTCCGACACTTCAACGAGCTAACTGGCTGCGGTTGGTCTCTCTCTCTCTCTCTTTGTCTCTCAATTCGTCGATCTTCAACGCCGAACTGTGGTTGTAGCCGAAGGGCGTTCGATAGTATTTCGACAAGTTTCCCAGGGAGCTTGCCCACTCAAGTGCGTCCTTAATGATTGCGTTTTCAATTTCGCTTCGGTTATCCTGCTCGTTAATTGATTTCATTGTCTTCATTTAAGAGGGCGATTACGCCGACGTGCTTATGAGCGGGAACGCCGGGGAAATTTGCAATTGTGAGCCAGCCGAATTTTTAGCCATTTCTGAACGATTAGTCTGATGCCCGTTCTATGGCAGGTTGCCAGTTGTGCCGGGTTCGTAAAAAAAAAAGAGCAATTTATTGTGCTCAGATATATTTTAGTGATAATTAACAAACTGCCTGTACGGGGCTCAGCGGAAATTAGGTAGGTGTACCCTAACGCGTTTTATAGGACACACGCCTCCATCCCTCGATTTATTTTCGACGAAAATGCTCAATGGTCTCCGTCAGCCAGGTTAGGTTCACCTGAAGGCGATTGTGAAATATGTTCTTATTCTATGATTCTCCGATACAGCCGCTGTAGTAACTTCCCCGACGACAGATCACGATGCGATCAACGACGATTTTCAAACGTTACGCCAATGAACTGCTAACTAATCTCAGCATTTCAGGGAGCGCATCTTCTAAAAATATTCCTACGTAATTCAAAACTCCCATATCTGATGTTATGGGACATGACCACGACTGCGATTCGATTTCCGGGGCTGTTTTGTTGTTTTTTGTTCGTAGCCGACCCAGGCTATTGGGTTTCTCACTGTTTGTTCGTACGACCGGACGCCGAGCGCGAGCATGTTTGGTAGTTTGCAGTGTCTGTTACCAATGCCAGAGACCTCCTGCCGCTCATAGCACGCTCAACCCTCCTGATAGAGCATTTGTATGCAAACAGTGTCCGCAGGGCCGCCATGCCACAGCCAGCGGCCGAGCGGTCTGGGGTCGGAGAGCTTCGCAGGCAGTGTATATTGCTCGCGATGCTGTTCGTAGTGGGAGAGCTGGCCTTTTCGCGTTCGTGCCGAGGGCGAGGCTGGGGGAAGCGGGCGCGCATTCCCAAACAAGGAAAACCAGCCATAAGCCACGGTACACGTACTAATGGCCCGAGTCGGACAATTTGGGAGAACGCTCCAGTGTGTGTGCAACGGAAGAGACATCGTCGTACGAGAAGAAAGTTGGAAGAAAGTCTACCAGTGGGCTAGCATGTGGAGCGAGTTGGAATGGACCAAAACGAATGGTCACACACTTCTGCATGAAGCTTCAAACGCCTACTCTTCAGAGACCTTCACAGTGACCGCCTTCAGAGCAAAATATCAGGCAGTAGGTGCGATGCATATGTAACAACGAACGAAGTCAACACCTCACCTGATAGAGATGGTCGGCTACTGCATGGTCGGGGACCAGCCGATTTAAACAAGCACTCAAAGCTCGCATAGAGAGCTGTGTAGCAATTGAAATACCGAAGTCAACTGCGACATTAGGTAATGTCACAATAACACGCTATAGCGAATAGTCTACAGAAACACGCACGACTAGAAAGATTTAGCGGCCAAACGTGTCGTCCACTACACACACATATAGCTCCTAGGAACAAACCGGTGCAAAGTATAATACACCAGATGTATTATACTTTGTAGTATTATGTTTTGGTTAATTAAACAGTATTATGTTTTGGTAGAGCAAAAATATATGATTCCCGCTGTTAAAGCCCGTGTCTTGGCCAAAACAGATAAATAACAAAATTTATTTAATTACACTTCGCAAATGTGGCTATATATATATATATATATATATGGCGACCGCATACACATGCGCCTGTACTTGGGTAGACACAAATTTGACTGTTGCTGCCACTGTTACTGCTACTCATTGATAACCATACCCGCCGCATGCGGAAAAACAATTACGACGTGTTAATGGATTGCTTCGAAATCGAATTGTGGATATCGAAACTCGATAAGTGTTACATTAGCCGACACGAGCCGTGACTCATTCTTCATGGATCCCCGGCCGTCGCTGATTCGGGATCAAATTTTACTAATAGAAGGTTATTATTATTATTATTATGATGATTATCACTAATACTATTATTGTTATTAATATGAATTACTCCCGTTTCATTATAAGACCTACCCGTCGCTACAACGAGGCGATCGTTTGAGTTTTCGGCTCCTGAGTCGCTGCGCATTTAGTGGTGATCCTTTTGCACAGCTATTCCTCGTTTTCAAGATTGAACTCGGCTCGTGAACGGATTTTAGCGCCTTATTGCGTCGCACTATCCATTAGCAATGATTGTGGAAACGGAATTGGATTGTGCCGCGTCCCCCCGAAAGCTCCCCGCAGATATATCATGCTAAATAGATGAGCGACTGAGCCTGCATGATGCTCGAGAGGGCCATCACATGGAATCAAGCATGTTCAAATTAGGTTGAACAGGTGATATATAGCTACTTACGAGTGAAAATAAAAATAGCGATTAGAATATAATGTGGAATCAACCGACTGCCCGCCAGCTGGTGGGCGCCGAAAAGTGCTCTTGCAAAAGTTACATAACTATTTTCCCTGAAGATTTCCTCGAACTTTTATTTGCTCGAATTACGTTTGTTTTCTGCTTGTCAACAAAAAACGCTCATTTAGCTGATATTGTGTTGGTCGGCTAAATGTGTTCCCTCATGAGAGCAAACTCACGTTGAGTCATAGCTGCGTCGTGTTTAACCATAACAGCAGTAAATTCACAGCATTATTTAGCTGATTTGGCATCGCATGAAGAATCGACCCCTTTTAACAAACTTGTGTATCGTATTTACGCTGAACACAAGATACTCCGTTAGTATACCGTGGGCGTACATCGATCTATACGTCGATATATATGTAGAATACGCCAGCAAGTTGGTTTATTGCCGAGGAGACTTCTGTATGTCTGCCTCCTCTTCCTCTATCTCCGCTAGTTCCCCCTATCAAAAAGGCAGTGGGACGGAGGCCATGTCAGAGGCAGCGTTTTTCCTTGCGTCTTGCATAATAATACCTGCCAAATCGCATCTTCGCCGGCCTTCTTGCTACTCCGCTTGACGAGCGTTGCCAACGAGCGGCCCCACGCGCGTTCGACAAACCCTACGCAACTAGACTTCTTCGTCCCTGTTGTCCTGCTCGTAGAGGCTCACTATCCGCTCTTACCCTCGCAGGAGTTTCGCCCTTTACCCGAGACTCACTCACTCACTCGCTCGCTCGCATCGCCTGCATCAGGGATAGACGGCCAGGGCTTTGCGCCCGCCACGCAAAAAAAAAGTCGAAATCCTTCTCGACGAAACGGCCAGCCAGCCAGCAGCTAGGCGCCAGTCAACGTCGATCGCAATGCGAAGCCCAGACCCGTCTTCGGCAACGAACAACAGCTTTCGACAGAGCAACGGTTTTCTTCCTCTCGACCCGTTCGATTTTAGCCAACTGGAATTGCGTCTGCCACGCAGATCGACGCCGATCGGACTACCACGTACCCGCTCGATAGCTCTGAATTGCCAATGCCGCTTACGTTATTGAATCGCCTCCTCTTCTTAGCCCGACTCTCGAGAATTCGCCTATATCAATCTATCTAGCTACCCAATGTATAGGATAGCATAGAAGTGATTTTCTCTAGTAGCGTAAGCGCGCGAAAACTGCATGCAGCTCTTCTTTGTGGCAAATGCGAATCGCATCTCGTGTGACTTATGCCCATGGAGAACGACTACCTCTTAGGTAGACGCCTGAAGGACGGTCTCGGAAATGTCTCGTAGTTTTCGTTAAGTCACCGAGTATTATCAATCAACGGTGATGAATGTGGAGAGATTAGTGTTGTCAATACTCACAACGCACAACCTGGAGATATGGAGGTGATAATTAGAGTTTCATTTAATCGACCATACGCAATGTGTACATATCGCAATGGGCCGACGCCTTACTGACAGAGAGACATGATGCTGTTAGAGCTTAGCACAGGTTTGTGTAAAGCAGTCACGCGTAATTAATCAATACGAACATCCTGGAACGACGTTATAGCGATTGAGTTATTATTGTCACATTATGTAATATATGGGTACTAATACAAGTCGCAACGATACATTGGCCAAGCATAAAGATTGCCCAAGCACAACTATAACTAAACGAGACAAAACATATTTCCGGCTGACTTCGAATATAGGCACCAACTTCAAAAAGCGTAAAACACCAACTCTTCTTGGGGTCGTTCACTCTGTCGGCTTTCTAACGACAGCAAAAACTCAAATGAGTTCAGTTCAAAAATTATATCGATTAGTGAGAGGCGTACACGAAGCTTAGTGCTTAGCAGAACCGAATATCTGTTGATGAAATTTAACACATTGATCTCTCGCATTCTCCTCGCGAAGCGATTGTCGATGGCGTTACAATATTAGGTCTTATTAGAGACATCATTTCAGAACTCGCTCAAAACGTACCCAACAACTATTGTGTGCCCTGCTCAGAGTCAGGTGCACATAGACCTTCTTCTACAGCCCGAGTTACGTAATCCTCGTTCGTTGGAGCATTTTGTCGGCACCTTTTTCTCATCGCTGTACTCATCGTTACTTTGGATAGTTTGTTCATTCTGTGGAAGCTACACACGGCATGATGGTTCACGTCCAGAATAACTCTTAAATTAACACGATCGCAAAAGCTATGCCATAATCACAACTGGTAATGACCACCGAGCAAAGGCCTTGCTGGATCTGCTGACAACAAACACGCTTGATCCTGTGCTCCAATTAAGTCTCTCCCAGATTAAATGGGATCGCTTATTAGTTTGCGCTAGGCACGCTGATAATGAAATAATTATGGACTAAATCTTCTATCGCAGAGATTCAGCGGATCCCTCACGGCGCCAATGCAAGCGCGCCGAGCGGTCCCCGCCGAGTGGCGTACCTCCAGCACGGTCTTCTCTCGTCGTCATTTGATTTCGTCTGCAATCCACCCGAAGAGTCTCTCGGCTTTATTATGGCGGACAAGGGGTGAGTGCGATATCGCAAATAGCCAAAAAATGTTTATTGTTATACAACATGAAACAACAGAAATTATAGTAAAAACGTAAAGACCAAATGCCGACTATGCGAAGGAACAACTGCGCATATTATCGCACTTAATAATTGTTCAAGCGACTCGAGTTACAATAGATGTAACAATAGCTCTGAGCCTCACAGAGGTCAAAGATTGGGATCAGATAAATGAAGTTGGGTTAAAGCAAATCAGTAATGATGGCCGTAATTAAACTGTGTATTCATATACGAAAATGTAAATGCAATATTATAAATAAAGTGCGCCTCTGTTACAAACGAGGTTGCATAAGGAATAAAAAAAATGAATATATATATATAAGGACCAGATTTGTGACATCTAGTGTGTGTGCGTAGCAAGTAAGTGCTGGCATCGATTCAACGAAGTAAACAATCCGTACGCCTACGTAGTACAATCAAATTGTATTTAGACAATTAATCCATATTATACTATACAAATTACTTCAAAGTAAGTTTTGTTCACCACAAAGCTAAACAGGCCCACGAGGAAATATGAATGTGGGATGTCCACTTATCGTTACTGCTGAAGTTGCTACGAATGAATATATATATATATATGCGAGAATGTCTGTTCGCTGCCTAGCGATCCGCTGACCTAAGAAGCTCCCCTGTAGGGTAACCAGCAACGCAATTTGCTGTTATTGTCTCATGTGATTCGGTTGTTTCGTTTTAGGTACGACGTGTGGATTGGTAACGTCCGCGGGAATACGTACGGAAAGAGACACGTCAACATGACTCCGTCTGAGAAGGAGTTTTGGAACTTCACTTTTGACGAATTTCTATCCATTGATGTGCCAGCCATCATCGACTACATTCTCGGCCACACAGGTATTTGTTGATATTTTATTTAAATTACTACTGAACCACATAGTAATAATAATAATATGATGATGATTATGATGATGTTATTATTTATATATGATATAAAAACCATATACACCTGTAATTATATTATTTTATCGATTATCAATAATTTCCAACTTAACCTATTGCAGTATGTTAGACTGCGTTGATGAACCGGTCGAGAGGCACTTCGGCCACGCCCTGTCCTTCATTGAATTGTAACAACAACCATAAATGCACAACTTCTCCGACCACACGAGAAGCAAATACATGGAAAGCTGATATATATATATATATATATATTTATATATATATGGATACCATATAATAGATACCACAACGATCAGATACCCTCATGAAGCGAGTGGAGAAGGACGTGCCGCGGCTTCAAGATGTCGATCAACTGAATAGCTCAGTGAGGGTAGCATTAACGGAAGCGATGCAGGCGTGGCGGCGCAGAAGCAGTACTGTACTCCATCGTACTTTGGCCATTCGTAGACAACGCGTAACATCTCCCAGTCCTTCTTTAAGGACTGCTTCGTCTCCGTTCGGTAGGACAAAGGTGACGGAGGAGCCACTACTTTTGATTTCTTCTATCGTCAAGGCTTCTCGCTATCATTGTGTAGGGCCTAATTCGCTTTACCCATGTCATTTCGCAGGGATGCGAATTGTCGGCCGAGTGATGGCGCAGCAGACGGCATGCTATCTCCTTGAAGTGATTTCTGCGACCTCGTCCTCGGTATCAATATACCATCTGTTCCTACAGCCGCCGCCACGTGCCACTCCCCTGATCTATTATTCGCAGGTCAATTAAGAATCCTCTTAACGTGTTGGGAACACGAACAGCCTGCCCCCGGCTAGTCAGTTCCGGTCAGTTTTTTTGACACCTAGAAACCACCGGCGCCGCCGCCGCCGTCTCCGCTGCCGATGCCACCCGCCGGCCGAATCGACTGTCGACGGCGATCTGAAACGGCCGATCCAATCCGGCCCTGTGCGGTCAGCTCCTTCTGTCGATTCAGCTCTCCCGTTCGAGTAGTCTGCGCCTTGCCGTTGCTGTTGGTCCGGAATTGCGCCCCAGTCCGAGCAGAGCGGACGGCTCGCCGATCTCAAACTACAGGCTGCTGATCCATAAGTGATCAGAATGAGACTTGAAATCACTTAGCAGATCATACGTGATCCCTTTCCTATCCGGATACTGTTCGGATATCGCCTGCATTACATTCAATGGCGGCTGTAACCGCTACTTCCTCTCATGTGCTCTCGTTTTATTTTCCCATGACTCAGCCCCCAATATACCGACATCGGGAGGATACCCCCACAAATCATTCTAACTAAAATCTCAAATTCTCGCCACTCGTTTCAATCCACGTCATCTCGGGATAGCACGGGGAGGCACTTCACATTTTTAAAATTCTACCTCGAGCTAATATATATATATATATGCATTACAAAGACGGCAACGCGTGCCCGCTAGATAGACAGGCGGATTATGTGGTGCAGCTGCCGTACAAAGTGGATCTTGCGAGTTCGCAAAGCTAATAACTCAAAAAGGGCTAGTCCAATGGTTCAGTTCGATCCTTCGTATGTAATCATAATTAATTTTTCTACTGGTCTGTAATCATTATCGTCTCATTACGATTAGCTTTCTCGACCCTTGCTATCTTCAACGAACTAAACAGCTCCCGTGGCCCAGACCAGGCACCCGTTGCCTTGCTAAAACAACACCATCTTTGTCCAGTAAACCTCTCGTGGCCCCGAAGTAAAAACAAGTGAACTCGTTGACACAACGCCGCCGCCACACTCCCCACAATAAATACTCGAATACAATATACGGTGCCTTGATGGGGCCATCAAATTCGTCAGACCCTTGTGCGTGATAACCATGTGATAGCTTTGTACCGTAGCTCGACCCAACGCTGAATCCCTGAAGTACTTGGGCTTCTCGACAGTAGCGCAAGCAGTATCTGCAGTTGTAGGTAATAGGTCAGGTAAAATAGGTTGAAGTTGGCTTCTCTGCCATTCGCAAATGTATATATATATATATATATATATATATATATATATATATCGGTTTTGTTTGGGTCGAACTAAAAAATATGGTGATGATCATCTGGAGACACTTGAGCGATTCGTTAACACGTTTTCGGTCACACTAATATTCTTCAGTGGTCTGCAATTTGACAATGCAGGAAATGAATAATTCATAACAATTCGTATGCAAATGTCACCATAAACAAGCTTTCCATAAAATGACGGCCTCCACTCGCGTACGTCCGGTCAGCATGCGCTATCATAACCAGACGGCCACGGCTGATAACCAACCATCCAGTTGGATGTTGCTCTGCGCACAATACAACCGTGCTCATTATATCTTGTCATCGCTTCCCTATGGATAGCTACAACGATGAAATCAATGGAAGGTAGCTAATAAAATGTGTGATGTCTTAGCAGGTCGGCGTGGTGTACACCCTGCCAGCTAGTCAGGTACGGAAACAGCAGCGTAGCCCGCTACACGCCACTTACCCAGAAATGGGAATCCTAGGTAGGCGTGTCGGCGACAGGCTGACAAACGTATGCCAGCTGTCACGGAATAGCTCCTTTTTTCCATCAGAGGTTAAACGTGAAGGCGGAGCAAACATCGTTCGTGCGTCCAACTTATTAGATAAGAACAGAACAGAGGACTTAATCTTCACACACGAGGCTTATGAGGCGCGGGCGGGCGGGCGGGGGGGCATTTCGCGTAGCGTGAAACTTCGTAATCTCGAACTATCGGCGGTAAGAGAACACCTCTGAGTTCCGATTTCTTGGTAAGAGAAGAAACGACTTGACTACGACTCTGTACCAATAATCATCACTGCAAAAAAAAGCTATTACCACCACAATAGTAGAAACACACGGCTTCCATTCCCCTCTGTTGATCGCCTCCATGCGACAATCAGCTGAAGCAAGAAGATTTGTCAATTTCTATCGATTGACCTCTGTCGCTCAGCCCAATATCTATTGTATCTACGTATGATGTTTACAACTAGCCGACAGCAAGAAGCCCAACTGTAGAACGTCGCACAGGGTTCCTGAAATCGTCCCTAAATCTTGAGCGACATCGTCGACAGGTCAGAGAATTTCAGAGAAATTATTGCTGCCCAAAAAGTCTCTAGTTATATGTGTATCTACCTGTAATAGTATCACGATAGGTCAGCGTCTGTCGTCTTAGTTGGCCTTCTCCAACGACTGTTCGCCCGCACGAAGGTTGCGCGCATGCCACCTGTGGAAGGTCGATCCGGTCGCCGAACAAAGGGGGCGATTTCTTTTCTGCGATCGATCACGGAGCCTTCCGTACTATATACCCTTCCTTTCTCTATGCGCCTCGTTTCCGTTCGGAACCCCCATTCCCCGACGTTCTCTCGGTTCCTGCCGGCGTCAGGAGACCCCATACCACAACACTAAGTCATCTGGTCATTTCTATGGTCACGGACGGGAGGAAGTCTGTTGCTCACGCCCACTGGCTCTGCTGCTGCTGCTGAGTCTAGTCTTTATTTAGGCTCTTGTGTGGAGATTGTCCGGCGGCGGTAGCAAACCTGTTCGCTGATGATATTGTGTCACGCGATCAATCGAGGCTCGTCTCGCCGTTCTCCTACCGACATACACCAGCCACTCACTTCATGAGGTCCCTGAGCACTCCCGCCTCTGCCTGCTCCTGTACTTTCGCACTTCACGAGGAAAACCGAAGTCGCCGTTGTTTGCCGAATGCGCAGCATGGCTATGCCCAGCGAGGTAGTCACAGATCGGCGCTGCCACTTCTGAGATGGACGCGTGTGGAGACGCTAGCATTCACTAGTTCTCACAAGAGTTCGATCCCCGCGCTGCACTTCCTATGAACGTTTCCTACACCCACTCGGCGATCGCCCCCCGGCCTAAGCTATAATTGACACAGTACCCTGTTGTGAACCTTGTGCATACTGATGCATGTGGGGCATGCTTACAGCCTCATTACAATTGAAACGGACACTATACGTATATCACGGGAATAGTTCAACACCGTTTTTGAATTATGCCACGCAACAAGGAATCCCCTCGCGCACACACACACACGCACAATTTGACACCACCTCCAACATGAATGAAGACAGCTTCAATGAACTACTATCTACCGACTTAATTGGTATGTCACAGGGATCGCCTTTTCTGCACTATCCTCTTTGCACACGCGATGCCCCTCAGCTGAAACTAATAATTCAGTTTACCCCGTGTCTAAATGACTCTGACGACCACGGTCAAAGAACAGAGCGGAGCAGGCATGCGTGCTGCCAGGTGTTCGTGAAACCACAGCCGACTCGCGCACTGCCGGCATGGCCACGAAGGGTAGAACATTGAGAAGATGGGGAGGCCAAACGGCGGCCGGACATGCAATCATTAGGGCCAATTGAGAAAGAGCCCTTCATCAGTTAGTGAGGACGGATAAGGCTGACGACAGGTAGCACTCTTGAGTCCGCTAATGACCATTTTATACATAATACTCGCATTCGTATTGTCCTCTAGACGTATATACATACGTATACTTCTCAGCGTCGATAAATCTCCACTACTTAAATGAGTCCATGAATAGTGAAGTATAACAACATTAACAACGATTACAATGACAACAATCACTACAGACAAAAATTGAAAACGGCTATGCTTCTGCTAACAACTCGAGAGGTGAGATACGGGTGACAGACACCTCTTTACTTTACGTATCCGGTGAACTGACTCGATATCGCGTCAAACGTGATGTCTTGCCGTTGTGACAAAGCAGTGGTTCTAGAAGAGGTAAACCCTTTTTTCGCCTTTTGTGTCATCGTTCATTTTGAGGGAGGAGACAAATTAAACTAGTTGGGGGGTGGCGGCGGCGGCGGTGGCGGCTTCACCGGCGCCTCCAGTTGATCGGCGAACTTCCTATGTCCCGATGTCCCCGTTGGCAATATGTTGCCTTGCATCTTTGACATACGTGGTTGCTTACTTCGTCCACGCCTAGCCGTGCCGTTGAGTGTCGGTGGGGCCCTGTTTTGCTGCCGTTCGATTATATATGCATTGAGCGTTTGTAGAGGCGGATGCAGCCAGCGACGGCGGTGGCGGCAGCCGTAGCGGAATAGCAGCAGCTATTCTGCAGCTGCTGGCAAAAGGCAACTCCTTCGTGGCCACTTTATTCGTCTGTCTATCCGCGGACGATGAACGCGGACCCCGCGTATCCGACTCTCTCTCTCTATATATATATATATATATATACGCATGTGCAGGTTCACCGAGTGTTCTGCCTACGTTTGACTGAGTGCCGCAGTGAAGGTGCCATAGACTCGAAGAGTGCAGCTCCGTTGTGTCCCTCCCGTCCTCAGTTCCTTCGCTCGTATTCCACTCGGCCAAGGAACGAGGAATATATCTAGTTCCTCATTGCCCGTTGCCCGCTCCCGGCATGCATCGGCAGCAGTAGCCGGCGGGCCTCCAGCTAATATTGGCAGAGTAGCCAGCCAGTGGCAGACCGACTCACAAAAGCCACGGCCTGCTGAGTGCCGATTTTCAATGAGCGACGGGCGATGAGCATTCATTTCCCCGCCAACAACCAGCGCCGTCACCCCTCCTCCCTGATCCTCTGACCCGATTTGACTCGACAACTCCACTGCCACGACGACTCGTACAACTTAGCCGAGTACACGATTCTTGCTATTTGACTTGTCCAATCCGGCAAGACGCCGCGACGGTTCGACCGACGCAGTGACAAATGTTCCCATTTAAATATCACCGGAGGGAAAGCGCGTGTCGTAAGGGTGGGGAGGCTCCGGAAATTGCCTTGCCGTTTTTGTATCGGGTGGCAGGTGTAACGTATAGAATTGCTCTGCTTGCCGGGTCACTGCATATTGCTACAAACGATACATGCACATATAGCAACACACGCACACGTCAGATATAGATACATATATATATATATATATATATATATATATGTACTTGATTCGAAAGTTGCTAAATTTGTAAAATGTAGGTGAACATTCCTCATTAAAGAGCAGTCGTTAACTTTTGGAAAACTCTGCAGAGGTTTTTCTCCACGGCTTCGGTTTTTGAGAATCGCCTCGTAAACAGACGAACGCAACTTTGGCTTCGTATCCTATTCTTTTCCCCGACTTGTGTGGCCTTTCGGTGTCCGCGTCTTTACCATGGGTTCATTCAGTAGCACGAACCGAACGAGCAGTCGAAAAGCGACGCCGAGCAGGATCATGGCGGAGACGAAGACAGCGACATTGTATTATAGTAGTACGGCAGCTAAAGGGTAGCAGCAGAGTCAAGAGTGCTCGCCAGGAAGTTGGCGTCCCTACGGCGAGCGCGGACGTGGAGAAGCGATCCGAAAGAGTTGGGCCGATCGTTATGCAAAACGGGGTCAAGCTCAAGTGCATGGTAGCGGCTGCTGCTGCTGCTTGTGTGACTACGACTAAAACCACTACAATGCTGGTTCCGCAGCCATCCCAGTCCTCGCGGCGGTCGAGCAATGTTTCAATTCAAGGATAAGGCAGTCAACTACGTAGTCGACGACGACAACGACAACAGCAACAACAACAACGGACTCATAGAGCTGCGCAGGGAAAATCTACACCGCTCGTTGCTATTTCGTCCCATACATAATTCGCTGTTCTCTCCGGGTCTCTCGCTGCTCTTGGGTCCTTTGCTCTGGGCGAGTTAGACATAGCTCGCATGGGTGTTCTCTAATAGCTGGTGTCCGTCTATCTTCGTCGCTAACTCGCTTTGACCCAGCCCACCGTGATCGCTACACGTGTCCCCGGTACTCTCGACCTCCATCGTTTATTCTGTACAACCCTTCTACGGCGTCGAGAAACAACACAAGCGCGCAATCGTGCCAGCAGTGGCAATTGTATAATATCACCACAGTAAAGATGACGTGGGCTCTTT
This sequence comes from Stratiolaelaps scimitus, assembly GCA_019614645.1. Lineage (NCBI taxonomy): Eukaryota > Metazoa > Arthropoda > Arachnida > Mesostigmata > Laelapidae > Stratiolaelaps > Stratiolaelaps scimitus. The sequence continues at coordinate 4,180,701 of JABWDB010000013.1, read as the reverse complement.
GTCGACGTTTTCGCCGTCGGCGTCGCTGCAGCTGCTGACAGCACTGCTGTCGAGGTTCGGCCTCATATTTTGTTATTGCACTCCCAGGCCTGAAGAGCTCACTCGGTGAGAAATAAAGACAAGGGCAGAGAAACCCGCGTAGTCCGGCTGAGAAGGGAAAGAAAAAATGGCAAATTGGTGCCTCGCGACGGCCGTTGCCGCCGCTGAAAGTCGCGGCCGAGCCAAGGCTGCCACGGTCGTGGCTGGAATAACGGTGACAAGTGAAATTCTCACACGCAGGCGTGCAGCTCGTGCCTGTTCCGCGCCGGAGAGACTTCGGGGCCATGACCGCGACCGCCACAACGGCGAACGAAGCAGAGATGGAACGACCACGAAGGAGGCCGTCGTCGGCTTCGTGTCGTCTGATCGCTTGCGCCTTTCCCTTACCAGCAGTAGTAGTCCTTTGCAGTGGCAGCTGGACGCCAGGGAGGTGGAAGCCATGAAGGGACGGCGACCATCTCGTTTCAGGATTCCGAGCGCTTATTTCTCGACGAGAAACTTCCCCTTCCCTACAGCTGCCGACCCTCGGCGCCCTCAGCCTTGCGGAGTATTGGGACGACGGTGCAGCTTTCTGTTGCCTTTTCCTCGTCTCCACGTCCTCGGTGCGTTCACTGCAGCGCGCTGTCGCGTGTACTGAACAGAGGAGCAAATGTAGAGAGCTGAGGGCGAGACTGGTGGTGATTCTCGTTCCGTGCAGAGTGGCAATACCGAAAGTGAGTGGCCTGTAATGGAGTAACGGGTACAAGCAAGCAAGCTGGCTGACTGGCTGGCTGGCTGCCTGCTATCTATGTAGCTCTGCATGATGACGATAGCGATTGCCGGACTCCTGCCGACATTCCTGCCCTTGAAGAGCAGGGGCGAAGCAAGGGTGAGCAAGGGGAACGAATGCGCCATGAGTGCGTTTGAAGCGATGCCGCCGAACGCTTACAGTAGAGCCCACAGCGGGGCGACTGCATCGGACCACAGCTCGGGCGACTAGCTACGCTGGCTCGCTGGCTGGCTAGCTGGCTGGCTGGTGCTCACAAGCTCACACGTGCCGTTGCCCGACGCCACTTGGGTTGAAATATTTGCTACGTCACCATCCTACGTCGTCCGGCGCCGCGGCTCTCTCGTTCCCTATCTGTCAGCTTCTCCTGGATCGACGGCTATGCCTGCCTCGCCGCTGCGCCCCACCGCCACCCATTGCCACTTACCACCGTTACCGTGCCGCTGCTGCCCTGCAGCGCCCTTCACAGCCATGCCCGTTCTCATGCTCATCGTCCTCCTTGTCTTGTGCAGCATGCGTCAGCCTATGTATGCCCCTCGCAGAGACCGCGATCCAAACATCGCTGTCTATGTCGGCGGGGCCTGCTTCGTTCACCTGGAACGTAACAGCGAGAATCCTTCAACCCCAAGCGGAACTTCACTTTCCCGAAGAGTGACCTAGAGAGAGAGGGAGAGAGAGTACGAGTGTAGTATGCTGTTGTTGTGCGTTACACCTTCTAGATTATCTACTATAAGTTCAATGCGTGAGCGTATCCAAACAGTCATACATGTTGGATTGGAAAGACGGGCTTGTCCGTCGATCAGGCCTTATCTCGAAAGGCACACTATACACGAATGAGTGTTTCGTATTATAAAATTAGAGAGAGAGGCTTCATCGACAGGTATTGAATATTAAAATTTCAAGTCACGATTTAATGTCAAGCAAAAAGTGTGTTATACGGAATTTAGTGCAGCCGCGATGATTTTAATTTAATCGCGTAATGCACGCATTTGTTCCTCTCCCGTTTATCGGGACAGCGCAGGGCAGAGGTAGTCCTCTTTGAATGAGTGTTGGCGTGAATTTCTCCTCAATTCTGGTGAGTGTTAGCGTGAATTCCTCCTAAATTCGTGTGGAAATGCGACGCAAAATACAAGCTGGGCCAAGGAGCTGCCTTACTAAAATGAGCCAGCCAGTGAAAGCGACTGCGATTTCCAGTAAGTCACAAAGGGGATTCAGTGAATTGGCAAGGGCCTTTAAAGAGCAGCGAACCGTTTGTCAATGGTCGTCTGCCACGGTTACGTGCCCACCTCCGGGAGGCGTTAAAAGACGTATGTATCGCTACGGCCCGATAGGATTTCACCTCGATTCGACGCCGAACTCTATACAGGTCGAACGCGTCCTGTTTGTTTTACTCTTGTCCTCTCTCTCTTCGTTGTCTGGCGGCCACACGCGGTGCATCGCGACGATATCCAACCACATCTACTCTTCGCGACAGCAACAACATTGTAGTCACCTTCCGCGCTACGTTCCGTGTCCCTTGTTCCGCCCCCCCCCCCCCCCCCTGCTCTACTCGGGTCTTTTTTCGTAGACTAAAGTCGTGTTGTCTAAGGTCGCCTCGGCTGTGTCCCGGTCGACGAGGCTACCGCCTTTAGCGGTGGCCGCCTTTGACGCCCTATGTTCTCTTCTCGCTGAACGGCAGAATGACGCCAGCCAAGAGGTTTCGCTTTTCCACTCGTGGCTATTTCCCCTTCAAGCCGGTGGCCGCCCAACCGTCCCTGCCATCGTGGCAGCCGACCGCGGCAGTCTTGTAGAACAAATGCACTAAAGTGCCTTGAACAACGACCAGCGTTAGGCCAGCTTGCCCAAGCAGGCTGGAGAGGCTTCGTGGGGACGCTCTTGAAAGGGGCGTGAGCAACGCCGGAGTTGGCGAACGAACGAAGAAGAAAGAGGGGGAGAGAGAGAGACCGAGAGAGAGAGAAAGACAGGGCAAGCGCCCACATTTGAATTGTAAATTGCGCGTGCGAGCGCTTGCCGCTGCTTCTGCGGCTGCTCCGGCTGCTTCCACGACCGTTGTAGCTTCTGAAGCACGGCTGCCGACACAGCCGGATCCCCCTCTTCAACCACCTTCTCCTGTTCAGTTCATGCTGCTGAGGCCTGGGCCGCCTGTATGCGCATACCCCCACGTCGGCCCACCTCTTCCTCGGGGACTCCTCTTCGTTTTCGTCCGCGCGCTCTCTCTCTCTCTATCTCTCTCTCTGTATACTCCTCTTCAGCGCAACGCTATGGTACTCGCTACCGAGCAATGGCATAATGGCTGCGGACGAGGCTGGCCGGATGGGTAGTAGACGAGAAGAAGAGGAGGCCTTGAATGGGGGTTCGAGTTTGGGCGGTGGTTGGGGCCAAACCAACGAGCAAACGTGGGAATGAATGTAGGCTGCGTTGAGCAGCTCTCGCCAGCAGAATTCAGGCTGTGGACTGCTCCTGCTGAAGATTCGTCGTGGCCTGGGAAAACGCGAAAACGGAAAAAACGGCGAGTGATAGAAGAGGCGAGGAGAACGCTGTCGGTTGCCGCCTTTCTGAACAGCAGCAGCAGCAGCACAAGCAGCAGCCGCAAAGCGAACGAGTACAACCACGCGTTCGCAACGCCGTTTGTGCTGCTGGAACTCATTCGCGCCTCGGCATGAAGACCCCCACAAGCTTGCCACTTCACTCCAGCTTCTGGGTCGTGCCCCCGCTGGGATCCCGCTGGCTGGCGAGCAAGCAACCTAGTGGGCGTCGTACCAGCTCGTCTTAAGGGCAGCAGCAGCAGCCACCAAGCGGCTAAAAGCTATCTAAAAGAGGGCCCAGGCTGCGAGATAGTTACAAGCGGGGACACCCCCCACCACCATCTCTCCCTTGCTCTCTCTCTCTCTTGTACCCTGTATACACCGCACAAATATCGCTTGTTATACCCAACAAGGAATGGGTGATGAGCGATCCTACTACAGCTACTCTTGTAGTTCATCTTCGTGTGCTCTCAGAAAAGATATTTGAAAAAGCCAAGTGTTCGCTCTTCTGCTCGGGCGACTGTTTGGCGAGGGTTGTGGCAATCGTTCTAGTCATAATGCACGGAGTGGAATATGACTATATTTTAACGGGGTATAAGCAATACGCCCCATAAAAGAATAGAGGCAATATTAACTTGGAACAGAGTAACAGCAAAAAAGGCGAGACGAGATCAAATACAATGTTCAACTAGTTAAGAGTGTACATTGCAGAAGTTGAAACTGATAAATTGTAAAGGATTCGATTAATGTGAAACAGTGTGAAATGTGTTCGAGGAATTGTTTTAGCCAATGGAATGGCGGTATTTTTCAGTAAATCATTTTTAGAATACCCTTTGTGCGAACAATGTTTAGTTTACAGCATCCACGCATATCGTATTTTAGCTGAAGGCATAATCAAGCCAATCTCATACTAGCCCTGGTTTACACATGGACCGCTACACGCATGTGCACACACGCGTGTAGCGGTCAAGCACTTGCGTAATCCAAAAAATATAAATAAAATAAGCAGAAAAATAAAGAGGAGCCATTGCACTCGTTGCACCAGTCAAGTAATAGTTATTACCGAATAGTTTCGAATGCATCAAGATGACCTTTCTTCATCGACGATTCATAGCACAAATGGTGGCCTTAACATTGTACGCTCTGCATCCCGCTAAGAATAAAAATGACATACTGAATGTTGTTATTGATTCTTATTACTATTTTTCTCTTATATGCCAACGTTCTACCACTGCTATCACGTTTGTATTTACAGGCGAGGAGTCCCTCTACTACGTTGGCCACTCGCAGGGAACGAAGGTGATGTTCGGCCTTCTCGCCACCCAGCTTGAGTACCAAAAGAAGGTTAAGGCCTACGTGGCCTTGGCGCCAGTTGCCAATGTGACCACAATCACATCGCCAATCCGCTGGTTGGCGCCATTTTCGCACGATCTCGGCTGGATCGTCGAGTGGCTGGGCACCGGCGAGCTGCTCAGCAATTCGAAGCTAATGAAGTTCCTCGCTGCAACCGTGTGTCATCTCGCGGTCACAAGGGAACTATGTGAGGACGTTATCTTCGTGGTGGTCGGTATCGACTCGAAGCAGTTGAACGTCACTCGCATTCCGGTCTATGTCGCTCACACGCCGGCTGGGACATCGGTGATGAACCTTGTCCACTATGGACAGGAGGTTGAAGCGAAGAGGTTCCAGATGTACGATTTTGGTGCCTCGGAGAACCAAAAGCGGTGAGAGAGAAACTATGACATTAGATTGAACCCTATGCAATAGGAAATGGCCTGAATTATATCATATTTCGTGTTTATGATAGATACATCGGAGCAGCCCAGCAGAGACGAATCGCTAGTCGACTTTGTCAATGTGCACAGCGAAAAACATAGACAATTCATAATACAAGTCGTTCCGCTTGGTACTCTGGCGGGCAAGCCGGGTGTACTTGAGAGCGACGATACAGCGGGAGCAGATGGCATTGAGCGATAATGCTGTGTAAACGTAATGTTGAGGATTTTGACAACAATTTAGCTCGAGAATTGATTCAAGTGCTCTGAAGATATGGACTTCCTCTCGCGGCATGAATCAAGCTGCAAAGTAGATAGAAGTGTTTGCCTGTGAGCTGTCTATACGGTGATATTATCGATAGGACATAATTATTGCAAGTTAACAGAATAGTCATGGCAAGCGTGGTTCTCCTCACACAGCCCATACAATATGTGTTGTACATTATCTACATGAACTCAAAACGTTGTCAAACTTTTCCAATTGACCAACTATACGTATTCAGCACATTGATGACACATGATGAAATCTATGTGTACTCCTCCTCCTCCTCCTGAGCCAGTGTCGTCGTTATCAATCGCATACGAAATTCACTCATATTCAAGATGATCCTCGCTGTCTGATCGATATCAATTATCTTATGTCGACACAGCATTTCTCCGGCGAAATCAACTCCGCGACGACAGCTGCATGTGTCCAGCCTTCGCCGCAAATTGAGTTGTTGGGAGCGATTTAGTTCCCGTAAAAAATAAAAAAAAAAACGACACGAAAACTGTCCAAGCCGTACGCTCTGCTGTTCTTCTCCGAGGCTCTCACGTCGTACAGTCTTCATTAGTCTTTCATCATCGTGCCCAAATGTGCCTCAATTTTCGATTCACACCCGAGTGAGTTTGCACTTCGCGCCTCGGGTCGCGGGAGCCTACTGGTCGGCTTCTGCAAGCGGCTATACGTCTGCATTAAAATGATGCGGCGTGCTGATGACGTCAGTTCGCTTCTCGTAGCGGTGGTCCGGTGAACGCACGGCCCGTCTCTCCGATGTATGTGCCAACCCTGTGCATTCGCTCCTTATCCGCTCAGCCTCTTCGTTCATGCCAGCTACACCACACAATCTTCATGACTTTCTCCCCGGAGGGCTGTTTGCTGCTTAAACTCGTATCTCTTCATTCGAGCCCGCCGCAGCACCGTACGGTTTGCCTTCCTTTTCGCGTTATATGCTCTGGCCAGTGGCCGACAATTGTAGCTTCTACGGGTCGCTGACTCTATGTACATAGAGCGAAGCATCCATGTATGTGCACAAAATACATCCACCATTCGAGCAGAACGCAATGGCCAAGGCCTTTTTTTCTTCTTGCGTACGTTCGCGCATCTTCGCATCACAGGACGATCCCGTCTTGCTGGCTCACCCAATCCCATTCTACGTGCGAACTGCTACCAAATCTCGACCTATGAGTGAGAAATGATTTGATCCATGACGACGCCAATGATGATGGTGGTGGTGATGCTGCTGCTGCTGTTGTTGTGGATAAGTCCGCTCACATAGTAAAACCCAGCTTGCTGCCCAACGCTGGGTCGTCCACCCTCAAACTTCAACCACGTCGCCCCTATTTCGTCCTCATGCGATATATATATATATATATATATATATATATATATATATATATATATGTATCTCTTTTTCAAGCAAATCTTCTTTCTTCTTTCGCGCATGACCCAGCTCGCATCCGCAGACAGATGCCTAGAAGCTGGAGGCCCTGCAGCGCCAACAAGCGCTGTATTCGCCGCTTCAAGCATTAAGAGCATTTAAGGCCATGCTAAAGCAGAAAGAACGATCAAGAACAAGCGCCGTCACTGCTGCTGTGGCCGACGCCGCCGCCGCCTCATCCTCCTCATGGAAGCGGAGGGAGGCTGCGCGCTTCCCGTTCCTCGCTCATACACCCAGCCTCCCGTGTACAATCTATACCGTCATCGCATACGAATCTAGCATGTACTCATTCCCCGCTACCACCACGGCCGCCGCCGCCGACGGACCTTCTGCTTTCTGTTTGGCAGTACCGTGCCCAGCTAGCCACCCTTGGCCCGACGCATGGAGGGTCAGACGAACGAACAGACAGACACGCGGACGCTCTCTCGTCGAGAGACGTCGCCCTGGGTCTTCCGATCGACCCTGGACTCCCATCTCTCTCTCTCTCTGCCTCTCTCTATTCGTCTCTATCTCATTTTCTCTCCTTATGCCTGTTCTACCTTTCCTCAATCCGCTGTGTCCCCGCTGAATATTCGATGAGAGTTAGTCACTAGAGCCATCGTCTAGTTGAACACATTGAATATTCCATTTGCTCCCCTGCCGCCTCTTGCTGCTGCTGCTGCTGTTGGCTGCCGTTGCTACTTTTCGCAGTCAGTCAGTTCATATGGCCACGAAGAACGAAGCAGAGGACGACGAGAACGGACGATGAGAGCAGCACCCTCGAATACTATTTCAGCCTTGAGTTAGAAGAAGGCGTGGTGCTGCTGCTGCTGCTGCTGCTGCTCCAGCGGCAGCCCTACTCACTAACGCTGATGCCGGTGGCGGTCGGCCACTCGACGGCAGGGCCCGGACGCTATTGCTACCTCCGCTACAGCTTGTGCTGTGCGTTCCAGCCACACAGAAAGCAGCCTCTAGCTGGTCCCCTGTGCACCCAGCCGCAAAAGCCATTGCGGGCTCTCTTCAACTTAGCGCGGCCAAGCCGACGGGCCAGGCGCTCAGCTCAGCTCGGCCTCCCGACCCGCCGCCACCGCCGCCGCCACCACCGCGTATGCAGCGTCAGGGAACGAGATAGGGGGACCTTACGCCTCGCTCTTGCGGCTGCGCACGCGATAGCGGCAATAGCCGGCGTAGGCAGGCACGAAGAAGTCTGGACGGCTGGTCGGCGAGAGCGGGCGGCGCACAGCGGGCATGCTGGGCTGGCAAGACCATAGCGGAGCCAGTCATCCAGGCGATTTGCCTTAATAGACCTCGACAAAATGGCCGCACTTGAGTAGCAAGCAAGCCGGCTTGGGAGTACGGAGTACAAGGTGGAGTACAATGACGAGCCGGTGCAAAAGTGGCTGAGAAGGGAATCGACAAACAGAGGCTGAAGATGAAGAAGACCGAAGTAACAAGAGCGTTGGCGATGGAGCTGGCCTGCCTGGCGGGTGTAGCCTATGAATAACATGAGAGAGAGATAGATAGAGAGAGCGAAACGCAGTATTATGAAGCCTCACTGAAATACGTATGATGCACATACATACATAATCTTATTGTCACTCACATAAGATAACATATTAATATCGTATTAAAGATGTTCCTTCGTTCATGTGTAATGGACTTCGTCATACTTTGTAGACAACACTAGACAGTACCGCATTTTGCTTCTAGTTGTTAACGTTTATGTTTAAAGGTGCGTCCAGGCATCCCTGTGAGTAGTCATGACCTCTCCAGCTGATCTGTTCCAGTTAATGCCACACGCCAATATGCTTCAGTGTCGTACAGAGCATTCGGAAAACGTTCCCCATAATCATTACTCCAGTATATTATATATACGCTATATACGTTCTATATTGGCACCCTCTGATTTTCTTTTGACATCCAAGCTCTTTCTTGATCCGATCTTTGCCTTCCCCACTCTCCCAGGTATCATCAAGCCACGCCGCCCGAGTACGACATCCGCAACATTCGCGAAACGCCAACAGCGATCTACTCGAGCAAGAACGACTGGCTCGCAGATCCAGCTGACGTCGACTATATCCGAAAGAATCTGCCTAGCCTCGTCCACGACTACAAGGTATAATAGAAGGCAGGGCAATCAGAGTACGGCGAACCCCTCAAAACACTTTACCTGCCTGTGGATATGTTCTATATGGGGCCTACACGGGCGGTTCTGCGTTTACGTGCAATAAATCTAAGAAAAACATGAAACATCTGCAATCACGCCAGTCGCTGGGAACTATTCCTACGCTAGACACGCTCGATTGCATAGGATAATTAGCATTAGCAGCGTGTTGTGTTACGGCCATACTAAAGCAAGGTGGCTAGCGTGAGACGATACGGCATATCAGATCTGCATGGCGGACCTATTCTGTAAGACCCGTAATAATAGACCCGTCTCCCCAGATACCTCCCCGTCAAAATGTGATTTTCGGTACAACTATAATATAATTTCACCTTTATTTATTTTGTATATCTTTTTTCCCATTCGAGCACGTTGAAGATCTCACATATGCGAGAGGTATGATGCATCAAGCATCTTCCACCATGTGGAACATGGGGGACTGGATCAAACCAGCAAACCACCGAACATTTTGTCAATGCCCATATCTTCGTGTTACATACACATAAATATGTGTGTGCGTGTGTGTGTTTTTTGTTGTTTATATTGCAAATGCTTCATTATCTTATACTCGTGAAAATTTGTTTACGTAACATTATATGGCAAACTTTCGCTCCAGTTTTTGTTATCTCAAATCTCTCTGCTCAATGTATGTTGTTAGCGAGGCTGGCATCGTATATGCAAAACGAGAATCGCCTAAAAACCATACTGTTGTTGCTCGTATGCAAAATAAATTCAATTTAAAACCGCCCAGCTAACGTCACCCTCTCTTTCTCTCTCGTCATCCACAGGTGTCTGAAGATCAGTTCACCCATCTCGACTTCCTGATCGGTATTCGCGCCCGCCAGCTGGTCTACGACGACGTGCTGAATTTCCTTGCAAACTACTGAGTCGTCGACGTGTGAACATTTCGAAACACGAACTCATTCACAGCCGGATCAAGCAATCATCAAACACTATCTACTCTATTTATCATACCCTGTATATATATATATATATATATATATATATATACAGCCTACTTTTATTCTACCCATCATCACTGACCCGTTGATCGGCTGCCACCGCGTCGAACATTGCGATCGCGACCGCTGACGGTCAATTGGCCTCCCCATTCACCGGCACACTCGTGATGTTCTTTCTGCCCTGACAAACAGTGTCTGGCCTTTGCGGTCTCAGCTGCCTTCGGCCCGCTCATCTCGATTCCACGTTTTTAGCCGATTTTTGTGTAATACCGACACCGCTCTGCCGGACCATAACTACGTGCGTTACGTTGTCAACCTTGAACTCTCCCTCTTTATCCCTCTCGCCCGTCCGTGAGAGCCAGTGGAGCAAAGTCGAGGGAAAGGGCCTGGAAAATCAGCTCGGACAAAGCGAAGAAATTGGAGAAATTCCCTTCTCGGTCGGTGTCGACCGACAACGGCAGCCGTCACACTGCTGCCAACATTGGAGATATACTATTAGCGGACTGTCATCTCCGCATTCGGGAGACTCATTCGTTGGGAGCTGTGCGAAAGATGAAAGATACTTCATCACTATCATCATCATCATCTTCTTCACTGTCGGTGGTTTTATTTTGCTCTGTGCCCTTCGGCAGCCGGCTGAACTGCGCGAAAATGAATAAATAAATAATATATATATATATAAATATATATATATATATGAGTGGCTGTGATTGAGGGATGCATTTATTCAGGGGTAGCGCCGTGGGTATTCATAGCTAGGAATGTGTGTTTGTTATTTTTAAATCAGCCACCAAGCGAATTCCCACAAGGGTCGAGAGACGTGGGTATTGCTCTCTAATTCACTCACCGCTCTGGTAAAAGCAGCCCGTGTCACGAAAGCCTGGCATAGGTCTGTGCCAAATATAGAGGAATATTGCGAGACAACAGGAAGTTGACTGCAGAAACCCGTGACAAGTATGGCGATGTACGTCATTACTCTAATAAGATAATCGAATGACCTACCGACGCATGTGAATAGTATATTTAGTAATGGCTAACAATGTATTCTAACTGTATCGATATTGGCTGCAATCATTATTTTGTTTGACGATTGTTATACTGGCAACCAGCAAAATATTTCGACTTAGAGAGCTATCCCACAATAGGGCTATCTTGGGGGTTAGACCGTATCAGCAGATTTAATGATTCAAATAATTAACCAAGATTTATGGTAGGCTTGGGCGATACAGCATAGTGCTCTTGCAAAAAACAAAACAGCCGCTCACATGGCTACATAGTACTGCGTCATGTGCTTGGTAACAGGCAGATAACAGGTCGTTATCAAATAACATTCGGTCAAAACTGTTTTAGCGTTAAAGTGTTCTAGTGAAAATCGTTCGTCTGCGAGATCGAAACGATTCGGTATCCACAGCAGGTGGGTTTCGATATATTGAAGTTGATTGAGGCTGGCTCACAAATGGCCTTGAACAGATGGGATGGGCGTAAACAAAAAATAAAACTGTTTGTTCCTCATTCGCGTTAGGAGCATATATATATATATAATATGAAGCTCATGTGCATCTATATATTATAATACTTTGTGTGAAATAGAAACCAAAGCTCGACACTACCGGATTGCGTATTCCTATGCGGGACTCTCTGTTTAGGATGAAATGCTGCCCGACCCAATCTCCATCATGGTCGTGAGGTGTGCCACCTACGAGGCCGCTGAACAGATCACTCACCACTATCCAGGTAGCCATCGTACTGAGAAACGGGGTGGCTTATCGAATGCGGCAATACTTATAAAGTGCAACATATTAATGCAGATCATTTCGAAGCAGTTTTCCAGTTTTTCAGATACAGGGGTGAAGTCCTGAAGTTCGTGTTGTATGTTTGACAAGTGATTATAGTGATGGTTTTGTAGTGTATGATACTGTTTGCTGTAGTCCACACTGGTGATAATACCGTGTATTGTAGTTAGCATCGGGTTAAATTGCCGTCCAGTCAATCCAGCTTTCGTATTGTTTTTTTGAGTAAGATAATATTTAAATTGCTTGAAATCTCTTGTTTTTTCTTCCTACATTTGTTTGCGTGTTACATGAGTTTGTGCCAAATTCCTCCTGTGCTGTTAAAAAATGGGTAAGCAACTCTCGTTGAAATTCAGCTACTTGAAGCAACACCTACTTTCCTAGTGATTGACTAGGCGTAATTTGTCGGCATGAGATAGCTGCAGGTGGAGATCGTCGACTGCTTTCAACTACCCATTGCCGGAAGTCCCTCAGGACAGACGGACGACGTGACACATACAGTATTCACGTGCAGCAGGCTACAGGGAACAAGAGAAGACCTGCAGGGCGATCGCCGATAGAGGACTATCAAGCATGTGGTCGACGCCATGCTCGCGACAGCGGACGGTTGGCCCAATGGCGCGCATTTCTTAGATCGAATGATGCGGAAAGAGGAGGAGTTAGAAAAAAATCAGACGGCGGGGCCTAGAAGAAGGCCGATCGGGAGAGGCTTCTCCTGGAATCGGACCGGTTGTTGAGGACCAAGCTTAACTAAAGACATCCCCACCTGGAGGACTCTGGAGACATACTGAATAAGTGATTCCACGTTTTTGGGGGAAGTTAAATAAATAATGTATATATAGTCGTATCAAAAAGTAACTACCTATTGAAAATCTATTCCGTACAAAGGGTCACGTTCACAAACTCCAAGGAGAGTAATTATATAAGTAAACAGACAAAAGGTGATTTGTCCCCATTTTGTCCTCAGAAAAAATTAAAAATCCTATTTAATCCGAATAAACGGATCGTTTCGGTTATACAGATAGTATTTAGTTGAAAGGAATATCCCTTCTACAGTCCATTAATGATATCGAGCTTGCTTTTACATAACATGGTCTGTTTTACGGGACACCAACACTGCTCGAGGTCCACCATGGGTGTTCAGGTTTATTCACAATGCTCAATGGATTATTTAAAAAAAAATGTGGCTTATTTTAGATAAAGACTAAAAAAAAATTAAGAGGAATCCTCGCGATTTTCACATATGTTCATTATAACAAAATGAGAATGCTCCGCAGGAAATCCGCTTAGTACCCCAACTTAAAATGGAATGAGTTTATCTTCGCGATGACTTGTCTCTTGAAAAAACGACCGGTAGATTCGAGGGCAACATATCTACGTGCTTCTTCTTGGTCTGTGAAGATTTGCACAAACTGCTGTCGCTCCAGCGTATCGCGAACGACCGGGCCTAACATCCACAGACCCACAGGCGCCTGTCGGTTACCACGGCAGGGCAATTCCTGTAATTAAGATCGCCGATGAAAGCATTATACCTTTCACAAAGAGCAAAAATTCATAGGAATAAGTTGAGGAGACCACCACTTTGCAAAAAAAACACATTTGCCCAAGATGGATTAGACGTGACAGTAGGGAAGGGAGGCCCCAATCATTCGGATTTCAAGGCAAGTCGATTGAGTCTGTGGCAAATGGGCGATGGTTTTATGGGGATGGTTTCTTCACATCGGAAATATAACTGTTATCGTACGAAGATAGATCAAATATAAAGTCGTATGAATCGTTAACCACTTATATATATATATATATATCCGTGTATTGTATGCACGATGTATGCTGCTAGTTCAAAGGGCACTGACCAACAATTTCAGCACATGCCACATGCTTGCTGCATGCGTAAAGGTTCGTGCAGCGGGCTGCAAAGAGTGAGTTATCATACGGGACGGCGTTAGTCCGACCCGGAAAATATTTCTTTAGAATCTAGCTACATTAGATGACTTCGAGAAAAATAGGGATTATACACATAATATATGTATATATTATATATTATATTTATCGTTCGCTACATCACTGGGCCACTCAAGGGAGATTGCGAGACGAGAATCGTCCAACGAACGAGCTGACCCGTTTCGCCGGTTAGAACGCCCGTCGGTCGCCTTCAAACTCGAGTGACTATTTCTCAAAGGGCAGCCCGAAAGGGGACTTCCTGCTCGTCCATCTTGCACTGTCGTGTGGGCGTTTCTTCCTCCATGCGAAAGGCTAGTAAGTGAAACAGATTCGTCTACAGCAGAACGAGCGGACTACTTAGCCCGTACTACGCATGACAGCGAAACGGATCGACGCCATCGAACTCAACGTAAAAACATGTTCTCTCCGTCCCTCTGCCGCCTTCTTGGCCTGCATCTTCTTCGCGCTGCAATAAGTCGAGATAGTTACTCGTGTATACACATACATGCACATTTCGTCCAGTTGTTGGTATATTTATGTGATGCATACATTTTCACGGTTCGGCATCCGAATCTTTAGCGGTCCGCGTTAGCATAAGCGGATAATCCAAATAACAGAAGATGACTATATATATGTGGTACACTAGAGTTTGGCCTTGAATTGTGGCTGGCGGCGGCCAACTCTAGTCCTACTTGTGATAGGCTTGTTTGGATGATGATTTGTGCGAACATTCGGAGATTAGGTGGTTTTTTTTGTCAGATGTCGGTTGTGTATTCGACGGAAGTGGACCCTCGGCCAACGCCGTGGGTCTGCTCTTCTGCCTCTTAGAGGTTTAAAATTTTGGTAGTAATATTTTGAAAGTGGCTTTCTCAGACGTTTTATGTGCAACGCCGCTTTCGGTCTTTGGCCTTGGCTGACGTACTGACTTGCGGACAGACGACAGGGTCCTAGGCAGCACCTCGACATACGGTCGTCATTTCCTTGAAAGCGATTACGGTTGAATATAGAAATACTTGTTTGTTCACAACATCAACAGCTATCTACTGAGTCCAAATACAGCCTGTCAACGTTGTGCATAACGAATAACTGTTAGCTGTAGTTCAATTAATTGAATTTGTCTGATTAAAAGAAAGCCGTTCGCTTTATAACAATAATCTTCATCCACCAAATGATGCCTCTCGTCGAAGCCAACAATTCCCTAATTAATATGGTTAATTGAGACAATGAAGGGGAAATGTTGAAAAACGATCAAAATTGTAAAAATGTAAGTGGTGTGTTTTTGTTTTAGCAAAATATAAAAAATTAACGCATCGACATGTCAATAGTAGCTAGTACAATCATAGACCTCGCCATCGCTGTAAGCCCCTCAAAAATCAACAATTTAAACAAATGAGAAACCATTCTAATTAAACGCAAACTGAGTGAAAAATTAGCCACTTGCGATCCCCGAAATCGTAAGTTGGCATTATCACGAAAACGGTCAATTTCAGACATTGGAACATCTGTTGTAAAATTGTTCAACTCATCGAAATATCGTGCTCCATTAAACGTCAACGCACCATGTTAAGAAATTTGCAAAAAAAAATCGCAAGTTTAGGCAGATGAAAATGTGCTGAGCAACATATAGACCGTTGCATATCGACCTTACTCGTGAAGATGCATCTAATAATGCAAAAATAACACCCCTTGCATACACCTAATAGTATTCAATCGGTAGCCATTTTGATCGGACAGACAGATCGGGCGGACAGACATTGCCATGCTCTATATAACTACAGATGCAGCAGATCGTGTGCGTACAAACATAACCTTGTGCATGTTAGCTTTTCATGGAACAAAAAAACAATGATTGGATCAGTTTCATTTCGGCATTTGTTACTCAAGCGACGTATGACGTTCGGTGTTGGGCCATCTATCAGTTATACTAGTTACGTTCACATCTGTCCGTACCAATCATTTGCCAGTTGTCCAGATGAGAAATATGGCGTCATATAGATGTTCGGACGGCCGCAATAGAGGCCGTCGAGTCGTTGTCAGGAACGAAATCGCGCTTCGGTGGTCAATTGAGAAAGCTTTTCGGTCAGCTTTTCAGTTTCATTGAGCTATGAAATATAGCTCCTTTTCTTAGCATACGAAATAGGTTTCTTAATCAAGCTAGACCAACGTTTCCGGTTCACCACAGCTAAACACCGAGCTGTACACGCTGTACGGCGACTGAGCTGTGCTTCGAATCGAAATTTGAATTTATTGTACATCCGGGCATCAGTGAAACTCACGTCCATTCGCGCTCGATGCTCAGGGGGCGGCAGGTTGTTTTTTTGGGGTAACGAAAACAGCTATAAAGAGACAAAAATCTGTTTGCTTCTTCATTCGACTTCAATTCGGCGTTATTTGACGTTAATGCACGAGCATGCAGCTAACCCCCGGGGCTAAATAGAGGACGTTCCGTGCTCGTGAGTGCGAAGTATTATTGTACAATAGCTGGCTGATCTTTCGTGCACTGGCTGCTTTGCTCGTCTATTCCTTCTCAGCCAGTTCCTTCACCCGTCAAACCCGCGCTTTTTTCCCATCTAGAACAGGAGTGGCGGAGCTCCCCATTGCCATTAGGTGTGTAATGTGGTCTCTCTTCCACCCCGGAGCTAACACACGCATAGCGCGTCAACCAGTAGCACGGGCCATCCAGCCGCCTCTCGGTGGCAAAGACGCCGAGTCCAACTCAGCGCATCACAGTTCGCGCAGCCCACACGTCTCATTCTGAGAAAGCGCCGCAGGTCCCATCCCGTAGGTGGGGTCTGCGCTGTGGCAGCCATCAGCTCGCCAGCCAGCATCCATCCGGTGCCTTCTCCATCGCCCCCTGTCCAATCCCATACGACCGCTTCACTCCCGGGGGCCCCCGAAAAGCCTCAAGCCACCCCCGCGCGCGCTGCCATCGAGCTGAAGCCGTTCCCTCGTCTTTCTCCTGCCGCCATTGCCGTCCCCATTGTGCTGTGATGGCCCACCAACGGCGGCGGCGGCGGCGGCCGCAGCGGCCGCAGCGCTTTCGCCTGCACAGACGCCGCAAACACTCACCCCCTCCAGCGCTCTCCCCACGCCTTTAGCGGCCCCCCGAACAGTCTCCCCTCAGCTCGTTTTGTTGTGGTAGCAGAGGGGAGAGATGTAGCGACGACGGCGGCGGCGGTGGCGGCGACCTCAGCCACTGCTGCTGCCTTTCGACGTTGGCTGCTGCTGCTGCTGCTGTTGTTGTCTGCAGAGTCTTCCTCCCAAGGCGTCTGGAGAGGTCCACGAAGGACCACGCGGCGGGAGTCTGGCTCACTGGTTGGATGGCTGGCTGGATGGCTTGCTGAGGGTTCATAAAAACCGAGATTTCACCAGGAAGAGAGGAGGGGGGTGGGGGGGTAAGTCGCGGCAAAGCAAGGAGCAGCTGCATCCGCGCTAGTGCCAGGAGCATGGTGGAGAAAGGAACAGAACGACGCGAATGTGGCGGTAGGCAGCTTTAGCTGCGGGGGTGACTACGGGGCGGGGTGTTGGTGCTGGGTGATTCGAGCTGCCGCTGCGGTGGTTGTTTGGCTCCTTGGCTCTTTCTTGCTTGATTCTAAGATGCTGAGCTAAACGGAGGGATCGTTGGAGGCGCTGGGACTTTCTGCCGACCCTGTTCACTGGCTTGCCAGCCCGCTTGCCTCCTTCCATGTCCCGTTCCATCCTACTCTCTTCGAGGTTGCTGGCTGTCTGGCTACGTTTTGCTAGGCTGTCCCAGAGCTTGTCACCTGCGTCTTGCCATAGCTACCTTTGTCCGAACCCGCTGCGGTGTCCGGATAGATGGTGGTCTAAGGACGTCTCTGTGTGTGCGTAAGTACTGAATGCTTATGTATACTATATGTGACTGGAAGGACCATACATGCCTTAGTGTACAACGCGCCGAAGCGAGAGCACTAACTTTAGCTAGCCCCAGTGTTGCCTGCTCAATAGATTTTCGGGACAGATTGTATCACACACACACACACACCAGGACACACCCCCGATTTGTGCCCGTCCCCATCGAAAATCCCCCTTTCCGCAAATCCTCCGACAACAACCTCCAATACACAGCACAGCATACACTCACGCACACACCAACACGGACAAAACATTCACTGGGTGTAACCGACGCCAAGAATCACAGAAAAATCGCTACAATCTCTCTGTGTCCAGATCTGTTGCCCTCCCCCTCGTGTTCTGTGTCTTTTTCTTGCCTTATCTATCTATCTATCTATCACTCGCAACGCGCCAGTTCACCGCCACAATCCAGCCATCGTGCCTCGAGGCATGCAGCTGGGGAGACGGGAGCCTTTTTGCGTTGAGATGGGATGTACGCGAGGCCCATACCTCGTATTAGACATTTTTGGCTGGACCCGAATGCGGAACGCCGACGTACGTCCGCAGCGGACGATCAGCCGGGACGTTGTGTGCTGGCAGGCGCTAGAAATCGTTCGTTCGACCTGTTGCTACGCGAGGAACGAGAAGCGACGCCAGCGAGATTTCTCTTCATTCGGTGTCGTCAGCAGCGTGTTCACGAAACGGTGTGCTTTGTGTTTTGCCACTTCGAGATGGTGCATTGTGCGAGTAGTCGTTTGCAGTGTCGAGCATCCGTCGGATGGGCGGACGTTACTTGCCAATTCGTATCGTTGTTCCTATTTCCGCCTTCAAAAATGCACACGGAAACGATACTGGGATCGCCAGAGAGAGAGAGAGAGAGAGAGAGAGAGATGTCGCAATACAACAAGTCCGAGAGCTAGAGAAATCCCCAATGATTTGTTGAGACTGTAAAATCGGCTCGGGATGAACAGCTCCTTCGGCCGCTCTCGGCCGGCCGACTGAGCGGGCGGACATCCCGTTGCCGAAATCCGAATAGTCCTCTCTCGCCGCGAAGTGAGGCGCAAATCGAAAGCCTGACCAAAACGGCGCCACAGACGAAGTGGCCAACCAAAGTAGCCTATGGTAGGATGTCGTGGATATGGCCTATATCGGGAGCAGGAAGACAGCGCTAGGGAGGTATAAGGTGACTACGAGCGAAGGCTCTTCGCGAGCCTTGCATCCTGCGATAGGCCCGTTGAAGCTTTTCCTATTCGTTCCGGGTTCAGCTTTAGATGGGTCGTTTTTGAGAGAAACAAATCGAAACCTACAACGATCGTGATCAGATCAGGGCCGGCTGGTACTACTTCGGCTTGAGCGGCATTTGTTGTTCCTTTATTGTATCCAAACAATTTATCAGTGGCTCGCCGTCGATAAATTCCTGACAGAAGTGAGAGACGTTGGCTTAGCGATCTAGAGCGATCCAAATCGCTCCGGATTCGTTCGAGAATAGGCGATACAGCAAAGTATGTGTATATATATATATATATATATATATAAGCTGCAGCCCAGTCGCGTCGGTGCAACTGTTGCCCGACGAAAAATTATTGCTGTTGTCTACTGGCAATAGTTGACGTTCGCGCATTATGCCAAGCCGCGCTTCGCAATCGAGCTTCTCATTCACTCAATCGCTGGCAACCTTCCGCTCGTTCTAATATTCGCCTCGGTCCGCCTCGTTCTTTCCCGTACTTCCTTCTGCTTTGTTGTTGTCGTTGTTCTCCTGCGATCAACTACACACGACGTCTTCTGGCTTGTTTTCCTGCGGCCATACCTCTACATGTCGTCGTCGTCGCCTCCGCAACAGTGCCAGGGCGCGTGAAGAACGGAAGGACGAGTTCGAAACGAGATGTTTTCGTTTCCAAGTGGCATGGCCAGGCAACTACGTGATTAGCCTACGGCAACAGTCCTGCTAAAGTGCAGCTACCCTATTTCGCCTCTTGAACTACCTCTCTCTCTCTCTCTCCCTGTCTCACGTTCTTCGGCTATGTGTTCGGTTTTTCCGAGAAGATGACAAGGAGGAGCTATCCGTGGCTTCCATCATTTTGGAGTCTGTTCATCCCGAGCGCCTTTTCCTTATTCGTTGTCTTGGCCGGCGCAAGCGACGTCTTCACCTTATGCGCGCGCGCGCGGCGGCGGCCGTAAGAGGCTGTCGCCCGTTTTTCGGGCTATGAAACGCTGGGTACAAGAAGGAGGCAAGTACTGCCTCCAAGCGATCTGGGAAGCGCTCCGAGGAGAGATCTGTACGGGTCGCCTGCCAAGTCACAGAGACTATGACGGTCGTCTCTGTTTTCTCTACGAGCACAACACCCGAGAGCACCGTAGCCAGCTCCCAGTTTTGCTTTTCGGACGGAAACCCTTCGGCTGCTGGGTCTGCCTTCATCCTCACCATGTGCCTCCCTCTCGGCGGTTCCAACGATCTCCAGTGTAGCTGTAGCTGGCCCTTGCGAGCTAGCTAGCTAGCTTGCTTCTGCTGAGCTCCTCCGTGTCTCTCCTCTCCTCCATCCCCGACCTCCGTATCCTTCCATCGACTATCCTCATCTCCGAACAATCGAAAGTCTCATGGGCCAGTCGCCCATTCGAGGCAGACAGAGGCCATTTGTCGTCCAGGGCAACGGCGGCGACCAGAGGCACAAGCAGCGGCGGCAGCAGCACAAGGCAAACTAACCCAACGCAATCGCCGTGTTCTTGGCCTGACCAACAGCGATCCTCTCGTTCGCTGCCGCCGCTCTGTTGGGGCCAGGCTAGAGCCGCGGTGCCGTCACACAGCCGAGTTCGAAGCTAAGCGAACACCGGACGGAACGGAGGCAACGGTGGCTAGACACCAGCAAACTGGCAGCAGCGGCACTGCCAGTACAGCTTCCGCTGCCGCTCCTACTGCTGTTGCTCTGCTAGACCCGTCGCGTCTCACTGACACGAAGGGTAAGCTAAAGGGGATGAATTGGAGGAGGGAAGTAGTGGTGTTCTGCGCAGACCGGGCAGAAGTGAGGGGACGAAGGTCCAGATGAGCATCCACACCCTACCCCCCCAGCCATCACCAGCAACTAACCGCGACCCCCGAAGGTCTCCCGCCAACATCCCTTACTATCTCTCCCTCCCCGCGCGCCACCTATCCCTGACTGCCTGCCGATAGTGTCGTCCATCGTCGGTATTGGAGCCGTCTGGCCGAAAAACCGACCGACCGACCGACCGACCGATGGGCCTGAGGGCCTGAGCAAACGGCAAACAGCAAACGGGGTGGGTGCGCGGACCAATCGGCAGGATCAACTGGAGAGGAGAGCGAAGAAGAAGTGTCTTCCACATAAAGGACTACTACTACGACGCCTACTACGACTTCTTCTACGATCATAAAGAATCGGCAGACGAGTGGTCGAGGCGGTTCCGATGGGGGAATTTCTCGCCATTGACCCAAGCAATAGCACGCAATGATAAGATAGCCAGCCGGACGAATAGCAAGCCATAATCTGCTGCTGCTGCTGCTGCGCTTGTGCAGCCGGGCAGGGGGAAGGCTGAAAACATTGATAACAACGCTAATATTCGCTATCGTATCCGTTGGGAAAAGTATATTTATGAAAGCGTATCCTCTACAATTCATATGGAATAGTGTCCGAGACGCGTTAATGGAACGAGACGCCACTGGTATATTTCATTTCATTTTCATTTGAGGTTTATTTTCGGAACAGAATAATTACAATACAGCCATCGGGTCGCACAAACAATTATCGGTAATATAATTACTGCGTGTACGCAATTCTTTTTTTTAATTCACGGGCAAATCATTTTACTGAGGGGAGGCCCCGAATCTCCGGAGGGAGTTAGGTCCAGACCGCTGGTAGTCGGTAGGCCAAAGCATGGCGACTAGACTCTCTAACAGTAAATGGCAAACAGTATATGTGTAGGCGTAAGGTTTTCGAACGAATCCACTTATGAATGAGGAGATCTTTTTTGTTCTATTTTGCATGCGCAACTATTTCGTCCGAGAATAGCCCGAATTGGAACACGTCATCTGAATGCTACCGATAGTCAATAGATGGCTTTTCAAAATATTAGTCATTATCTCGCGAAGTTTTTCTGAGGGAAAACGCTTGTTCCTTCGCTCTCGACAGCTGAATTATTCCTACAATAGATGCTTGTATTTTGACTGGTTCACATGAGCTTTTAACCTGAGCGCCGTTTAAGAATATTGAAAGCATACTTATACGTAAAATATAATACACGAAAAACCGATCGATCCCGTTTAATCATATTCGATTGCGACTGCCTTATCTCCGCAGGGATACGGACAGAATCATACCGAGTCGAGCTGAATCGGCACATGCTGATAATTTCCTGCTAATATTCACAAGGTTGTCTTGATTTGACTTCGCAGCAGGCAATTACCACGCGCACGGCATACCTCCTCTGACTACGCAGGTAGCTGTGAGTCGCTGACGATGTTTACTCGAATCGGCACGGCTATTACGAGCAAGATGTATATTTAACGAAAATATTCAAATATAAGGATGTTTAATATTCGGTTCATGTTATAAAAACAAACACACTCCGAACGCACATACATATTTGTCCAGTGCCGCCATATATTGAAGGTGAACGCTTTAACAAACCTGATTGTGTATGTGTAACGGAGTTCTGTACAGATACTGAAATATGCTGGGGGGCCGTCGTAATGTCCGAGTCGATGTCGCAGTAGCAGGTGGCCCGGAATAGCCATCAGTCGATGGCATCCAAGTTTCGTCGACGATGTAATCGACAACGCCACGCTCAAATATCAAGAAGAGTCGGGGTTGGACGCGTCGTAATAGTCGTGCTAGATGGATACGTGAATCGACGTGGACAGACATCGGGATCTCGTTGCAGACGACGATCGAAAACGATCCACGACACTCAGCGAGCGACGCGAGTGGAGCAACTCGTCCATCAAAGATGTCCCCTCCTGACGCAGCGATTCGACAGCGTATACTTAAAGTGGTGTATGTGAAACTATTATATATATATATATATATTTTTTTTTTTTTGGGAGGGGCATTATACAGATCGATGTCACAAATTCTAGGTCGTCACTCGTCTTAGCAGCGGCTGCAGCACAATCAAATAACAGCAATTTGCAAGAGAACAACTCGTGCTACGAATCGAGAATGCAGGTACGGGCACAAGGATTATATATCATAGGAGAAAGCATCTACCGTCAACGTGGGTATGAACATTGAGTAAGGGCCAAACAAGCAGAAGCATTAAGCAAAGTGTACAAATCGATACAGAGCGACCATCGTATTGAGGCATCGCAGTTTGTATCCAAGCATACGCTTCGTTCGACTTTCATCCAGGTCACACAAGTGCAAGGCCCACTTGCGCGCTGTGTCTCCTCGTTGAACATCTACTGCCTAGTCTGTCTACAAATGAACATAGAGATCGTTTGTACGGTTCGACCGTGCACAATATGTACTCACTCTGCTGCCATCCGCACTTGTACACCGCGCACCTAGACAGACACTACCACAGTGTCTGACTTCCACATCAATTTCGCGCGACTTTTAATTCATTCCGATCCTGCTCTCGGTCTCTGCCGATTTCGTGCCGCCTGCAGCTCCGAGCTTCCGCCCACAGCCGGCATTAGGCAGCGTGGAGAAGCCGACCTGCCAGTCAGGGCAGCCAGCGGTGCCGCGTGAAGGTTTCTCCCCATCGCATGCGGCGGAGGCTGCGACGGCCACGCGCACCGGGACCCCCCAACCCCCACTCACCCCCCACCCCCCACACGCACTCTCCGTCATCTCGCGCCTCTGAAAGGTCACAATTATGAGCACTCCCTCTCAATTCCCTGCCGCAGAGGCCATCGGCAGGTGGAAGCGGGGAATGAAGGCGGCCGGGGGGGGGGGGTGTACAGGGTGGACTTCGTCTCCCATTTCTTCATTTGAGTCAAAGTCTCTCCGCTCCCTCGGTCTTATCCTTCCTCGCCTCTCGCTCTCTCTCTATCTCTATCTATCTCGCTTTTCCTCGCCTTCGTTCGTTCATTGTGGCCGCTGCGACTACGGACTGTGCCGACTACGATAAGGGTCTCTTCATTGCAAATCATACGACTGTCTGTCTGCCTGCCTGCCTGCCTGCCGTCATGTGTGTACTTGTGGTAGGTTCATCTGTGCGTATGTCGGCCCCACGTCTATGTTCTACGGTTGCTACTGCTGCTGCCGCCGCCGCCGCCGCCGCCAGCGAATGGATACGCTGGATAGTACAGCACTTCCGTCACTCTAGCCACCCCAAAGGGCCGTTTCTGTGTCCCTCTTTCCGTACCAGCTTCCTTTGCTTTTCCTTCTACTGCTGCTGCTGTGCATTCTCATCCCTCCGATACACCCCCAGAGCCCCTTTCACATCTTACCATCGCTTTGTAACTTTCCGTGCCGAAGGCCCGCTCCATCGAGTGCAGTTGGAGTGCAGGCGCAGCTGCCGCACATTGGCCACACACATTGCAGCTGCGCAAGCGTCAAACACTGAATGAGGCCGAGGCAGAATTCAGCAGCGCCAGCAGCAGTGCGATCGAGAGTAGCAGGCGCCGCATCAGGCACAGCAGGACTTCCTGGGCGAAGTTGGAGCGGCAGAGTGGATCGGTGCCACCTCTGCAGTGGCAATCGCGCCGTGTGGCCACTGGCGCCACCGCTCCCGTCGCTACCCCCCCCCCCCCAACGCTGTCGGGCATTGCTGGAGAAATGTGGATAAACTGTGGGGATTGCGACCGCGCTGTGCTGTGTGCCCATGGGTTAGCGGCACAGTGGCTCGGTTGGACCACATACTATGAGACCACGGCATCGGCGCTGCGCCGGGGCACAGAACGATGACGGCGAAATTACCTCAAACCCCTCGCCGACGCGACCGCTTCATTCTCCTGCTGCTGCTGCTGCTGCTAGCGCCTCCGATTTGGCTGAAACCACCACATCGGCCAACCGTCTCCACACTGCGGTTCCAAGGCGGCTGCAGAGGAAAGCGGTTGCCACTTCTCTCTTCCTCATTTCGGTCTTGTGCAGGGTGAAAAGACAGAGCGAATGGAATCGAGAGAGCGAAAGAGGGCCAACAAGAGAGCAGCCGCCGGATTCGAGACTCGAGGCTGTGGCCAAAGTGTCTGCAGCCGAGGGGTACGTACCACCGCTACGCTACGCCCGCAGCTTCAATAGCTTCCTTCGAATGAACGGAATCCAGCGCAAGCGGATATGGCAGGCGAGTCGTTTAAGTCGAAATCACAGTTGGGTCCGTTAGCACAACGGCGGTGGTGGTCGGCACAACCTCTGGCTGAAGCGAGACGATGACTCTAGCTGGAGGCAAGGCCTGACGCATTGCCACGTAGCTACCAGATCTAGTCGACGGTCACACGGTGCCGCCTCGGTGTATCGGTAACCGGACGTGGTCGGTACACGGCTGGTCGAGACTGTCTTGTCGACGCCGACCGCCGCAGGTGTGTCGCGCGTAGCGGAAACCCTCCTGGTGGTGTGCCAACGTCCCGCCAGTCCCATCTGGCCCCCCAATGAGTGTTGTCGTTGTCAGCACCGTCTGACCGAATCGTTGGCTCACACTTACACGGCGGCAGCGGCGGCGGCCTTCACCACCATCCTCCGCCGCCACCTCTGTCACTGCGATGGCCAGCGTCGAGAGCAGTCAAACAACCAAACGTTCTCTCCTTTTCTCCGTTTCTTCCTTTTTCTCTCTCTCTCTCTCTCTCTCTCTCTCTCTCTCTCCCTCCCTCTCTCTCTCTCTCTTCTTCTTCTTTCGTTTGTGCTTTCATTCTTTCCTTTTTTCCCACGCTTCTTCCAGTGTCCGCCGAGCTCGGGGACATTATGCCACCGACGGCCGTCGCTTGGCCTGCCGCCCCCCTCCCCTCTCTCGCATGTGGAATCATGATGATGACGATGAGGGCGACGACAACGACGACGACGACGATGCCGACGAGGCTTTGTGTACTCTATTTTTTTTCTAACAGCAGCAGCAGTAGCAGCCCCACTCTGCCACCGCTGCTGCTGAATGCAGCCGAGAAGGAATGGAAGAAGGGAAGAAAGAGAAATTCGAGAGAGCCTGCCCTTTGTAATGGCGGTAGGCGCAAGCGGCCGTAGCCGCGGCAGGAACAGTAGCAGGAGTGGTAGCTAGTAGTGGTAGTGGAAGTAGTCGTGGCAGTGCTCGTAGAAACTGTGGCAGCGCTTGCGGGTAGTAGCACTGGCGACTGCTTGCCGGGCGTAGATTCGTGCTGCGGCGAAGGGGAGGAACGCAGTGGGGTGGGGACAGCTGAGGGGTCATCCAGCAACTCGTACCGAACGAGAGGCGACAGCGGCGGGGTC
This sequence comes from Stratiolaelaps scimitus, assembly GCA_019614645.1. Lineage (NCBI taxonomy): Eukaryota > Metazoa > Arthropoda > Arachnida > Mesostigmata > Laelapidae > Stratiolaelaps > Stratiolaelaps scimitus. The sequence continues at coordinate 4,154,863 of JABWDB010000013.1, read as the reverse complement.
CGAGGCGGTTTTGAGGTGGGGCATCTATACGCCTTCGGCGCAGTGCAGAAGAAGAGAGAGAGAGAGAGGGGGGGGGGGGGGCGAACAAGACACTGGCTGGGCCAACGTGCGGCTGCACGGGACCCCGAGGGGCCACTGCTGCAGGGGGATACCGGGAAGGGCAGCCGCCGCCGTCGCTGCAGTAGAAGCAGAGGATAGGTATTGCGCGCAGAATGTTGGTGCAGACGAAACCTTTAGAGGGCTATTCCGGTTGCTTGCAGAAGCGACAGCCCCAGGCCCCTCATGGGGTTCATTTCGTCTGGGACATAGATCGAGAGAAAGATAGACAGAGAGACCGGGAGACTAGTTCGAGCACCGCGACGACTACAAACTCCAATAGGCCAAGAGTTGGTTGTGGGGAACGAAACCGGCTCAGCGTATCGTTCTCACACACGGGCCTGTTTTTTTCTTGGCCTCCTCTACCCGATCCGAGCCGAAAGCCAGCGCGGAGTTCCAGCGAAGTAGCAGGCGGTAGCCGCAGTAGTAGTGGTATGTTGGAAGGGAAGCTAGCCGCCCGCAGCGAAACCCACCGTCACTGGCTTTCTCTCCATAGATGCCGGGCCCACTTTCCACACATATGAACCACTACAGCAAGCACTTCAGCACCGACGCGAAGCGAGAACGAATGGTGCAGGGGGGGGGGGGTCGGCCAAACGATCCTGAGCAGTGTATGATGCTGCGGCACAGCCAACAGCCGAAGCGGCCAATGACTAGCGGTCGGCCGGGGGGGGGGGCGATCTGCTGGCCGCGGAGCTTGACAGCCGTCAGGCTGCCCTGTTGGTTCTCGATGATTGCCTTGCTTGACCATAGAGCTCTGTTGGGCAGCTGGTGCACTGATGCAGTGTAGCGGTGCGATGTAGTGTGCTGTCTAGCTTGGCAGGTCCACGATGCCACAGTCTCAATAGCCGCAAAGACGAGAAACGAGGAGCGGGGAGATCCGAAGCCACCACCGCCACCGGCATCGGCGCCGAGGCGGACCATCGGTAGTCATCCGGAAGACGAAGTGCCGCAAGGAAGACAACTCTCGATTTCTCTCCATCGCTTTGGGCTTTAGTCCCCACTCTCCACCTCGTCCTCTTCGTACGTTCTCTCCGGCTCTGTCTCTCTCTCTCTCTCGGCCTCGATTGTCTTCAGTTGCTGTCGCTGCTGCCGCCACCGCTGCCAAAGCTACTACTGGCGCTTCGGCCACTTTATGGCTGGTTTCAGACGTGGCTCCCTAGAGATCAACAGTCTGATGGACGGACGCGGAGAAAGCTAGCTGGCCAGCTTGTCTAGAGCTGATGCCAACCCCCGCAAAGCCAATCCCCTGGCAACGCACGGGTGTCCCTCAGGGCGGTACGAGCCAATGCCACCCGTTGTTCGGTCTACACTCCTGTGTGTTGCCCAGTATCTGTCGATTCTACACCAGTAGTGTGTCGGGTCTGTACTTTTCAGTTCTGCTTGGCTCGTCGGTATCTTCTGCGGACGTTCTGTTGAGCCGCTGGTGGCAAGTCACCGCTCACTCTGAGACTACTAGCCGACCAGCACTGGCTGAGCCGGATACCGCCGCAGACAAACGCAGAGCACAAGACTCGGAGCCGGAAGCTCCACGGATTACAGGACGTGGAGTAGGAGTCGCTGTCCAATCCGGCGACTGTGGACAAAATAGTAGCGGTCAGATGGTTGCAAAATGCGGATATTTTGTCCTCGTATGGCACATTCATTGTTCATTGAGAGAACATGATACAACATATTGGCAATCGTCACGTACCATCGTGCGATTTAATCCGTGCCCCAGTCTTCTATCTGATATTCCTCATTCAAGAAAGAACTCTAAGCTACCCAAAAACTAGAGAAGTCCATGCTCATATAATTTTATGCGCAAGGACAAGTTCACTGTACTTGCGCCATACGCTGACTGCTACATTGCGCGAATATATTATACATAGAGGTACTATTTGTACATTTACATTGCGATATGCTCACCGGTAAAGCCACGATGACCGCCGGTGAAGTCACCCTAAACTCATCCGTAGTTGGTAGCAGTAGCACTACGTTGTAGGATGGCCCTGTGCAAGGCCAAGTATTGCCAGGCTCAGTTCCATGTGGTATCTCGTTGAATCATTCAACCATTCGTTGTAGCAGACCCTCTGTCTTCTGAGACACACATGCTTCTATACAGCCTAATCAGCTCGCCATGGTCGACCAGTCCATGCTCAAAGTGTGTGCAGCGTATGTATGAATATGCTTGCATATATATATATATATATATATATATACATCTGCATAAAAGTATGACAGCAAGCTAACAAGCGCAACGCGGTAGAAGATATATGCGGAACCGATGAGAAACAAGAAAACGCTAAAGTCCCGGGCCTAAAGTTCCTCTACTTTTCCTTCCTTTTTCCGAAAGGAAATAAACTTCTGGCCTGGTGCACTGCTACTCATTGACCTTGCCCACATCGCTATGGTTACGAAAGCGGCGTTTCGCTACGCACCCGCTTCATGAGGCCCGTCACTATCCGCCTTCCCTCTCTGCTCGCGTTGGCTGCCAACTTTCACCTCCGCCTCTGTCTATCCGGACCTTCTCCTGCCGGCCGGCGCGAGAGCGAGCGATGCTAAGCGCGCGCGCGCGCGGTGGCTGTTCCGGAGTGTTCAGAAGCGAATTTTGGCGAGAGCTTCCGAGAGACCGAAGCCGCCGTCGGGCGAAGGGAGACCGGGTGGTGGTGGATGAGCGGGAAAATCGGGGAGGTTGAAGGCGCACGCCACCACGAGACGGGTGTGAGAAGCGTTAGGGGAAATGGAACAAACCCGGAGGAGGTGGCGGCGGCAGGAGGCGGGTTGGAAGATTGGATGAGCTTAATTAACAGAACGAGCGGCGGAAGAGGACGCACAGCAGTGCAGTAGCAGACACGGCAGTAGCACTACGCAGCTGCGGCAAGGGCGGCCGAGAATGGAATGAAACGAGAGGAGAGGAGTCCGGGCGGGGCGGTTGGCGGGTGTCGGCAAAACGGGGGCACTCCGCAGAAAAGACGGCTGGAGTCGAATCATTGCGAGAGCACGGAGGCCACGGGAGCCACGGAGGCCACGGAGAGATAGACGACGCCGGCAGGGGCAACGCAAATGGTCGACGGACAACGAAAACGACGGCATGGAACGGAATGGCATGGGGTGTGTGGCGCGGGCCGAACAGCCTTACGGGGAAAGCGGACAACTCCGAGGAACACGAACGGGGGCAGAGAGGGTAATAGATATAATGTTGCCAAATAAGATATATGGACTGCAGCAGCTATGGACTGCGGCGGCTTCCGTGGGCTGCAGGCGCGATCGTGCTGCTGGTAGCGCAGCCGGCGGGCTTGCCCCTGGCAGCCGTCTGAGGGCGGTAGCTACCTCCCGTAGCGTCGTCCGTTCTCTGACCGAGCTGCGAATGGCCCAAGGCGCAGAGGGCGCACAACTTGAATTTACAGCGCGGCGTTCGTCGTGAAGCCAGCGAGCTACGAGAGTGCCGCGTACGTGGGGCAGGCATTGGCTCCGCTACCGCGGCCACAGCGGCCGCTCCGCCGCGAACAGGAGTACTACTCGACAGGCAGGGATGGTCCTTCTTCTTGGCCTGCCGCGGAATGCCCCCAGCCCATGGCGTCCGCAGGTCCGCAATGCTTCACCCTCATCCTGAACGGGCGTTCCGTTGATGGCGTTCGCAGCGGCAAGGCGAAACTGGCAACGCACGAGACGGACATGCATGCATGCGGGCCTTCGGATGCGAGGCGTTTGGGGAACGAGACGCCCGGTGGATCGTGTTGACGTAGCCGAGAACAATAGATGGACGACCGACGCGCGTACACAGGCACAAACAAGCGCACTCACTGCGTCCGATGCGGTACACGCAGCACTGGAGCAGCAGCAGTCCAAGTCGTCTGGTGGGACAATGACTGAGCTCGCGGAGATTTAGATGCGATGCCAAAAGATGGGCTGATGTTGTAGAAAGCCAAGCCCTGCAGAGGGTCTGGTTATGGCTGAAGTCACAGGGGGCACATGGCATGCCGTCGCAACCGTGCAGCCGAGCGAGGTCGTACATTGCACTGACCATTCGCTTCCTCCCAACCCACCCAGAAGAAGCCCCAGCTATTCTCGTTCTGCTGACATCAGCCAGCAGAGTGTAAACGCTAAGTGAGAGAATATGCTACTAACGAGCCTGCTGGTGTACTAACCTTGGAACCGCCCGTCGACTGCAGACAAGAACTATGTATCCGCGAGAGGCTTATGACAATTGATGTGAGCACGGCAGTGGATCAGTGCGATCTTCATAATCTCATAGAACATAACTTTCAACATAACATAACTTTTCCAAGAGCTAAAACCACTCAGCACCTCTCTCCCTCTCTCTGTCTCTCTTTTTCTTTCTCTCTTTCCCTCATCTATCACAACCGCACACCCATCCACCTACAAGAAGCAAGGTTGGTGGCTGACTAAATCAGCGGCGTCAACGAGCACTGCTCGGCCAGGCCCCGGTCCGGCCCGGTACTTTGCCTTGCCGCTGCTTCTCATCCAACCACCACTGTCCCGTCATGCATTTACGTAGCAGCTACATATACAGTGACCCTATCGTCCAACATCTCCCTTTCTAGGCCTTCACAGTCCCCCCCACTCCTGCTTCAATCTCTTGCGTACTTGCGCTCCCCCTCAGGTCCCGTAATTCATCCCCCCCTACCTTTTATGCTGCTATCACTCCCCATATTATGCACTATGCCCGAGTCCTCACTGCGTCCTCGGTTACTTCAGCGTTCGCGCGAGATGCGGGCAAACGTTCTCCGCGCTTTTCTCCTTACGCTTCCCTTCAGCGTTAGCTAGCTCGCTTTTCGCATCACCGCCTTCTGTTCTTCACTTCGTGGGCGTCCCCGAACGCAACTGCGCCCCACTATCGACCCCCTCGGCCCCGCCCTCCTCGCCGCCGCCCTCCTCACGATGTCATCCCCAGTTTTTCCGTTGCCAGCAGAGTTCGCCTTTCCCTCATGTAATATCAGAGGCGACAAAGCCCTTTGAAAGGCTGCTGAACGAGGGGCCGTCCCGAGACCTCCTGGATGGGTGACTGAGCGGCTCAGTGAGTGACGCACATCGGCCGCCACCGGCGCATAGGGGCCACTGCGACGACGGCAGTACCACCAGCGGTGCAGTCTTTACCAGCAGACGTCCTTCTTTCTTCTTCTTCTTCTTATCCTTGCTGCTCTGCTACAACTGGTTGTGCTTGTACCTTCTGCGGCTGTTAACGCCGCCGCTGGGGCTGCCGCTACCACGTATCCCTGTTGCCGTTGTCGCCGCGCCGCCGTCACCACCACCACCACTGCAAATTCTCCGTGCTGTCGTCCATATCCCACAGCCAACAGCAGGAGCACTAGCCGCTTCTGGTGGTGCCACGACCGGCATCGCTTCGACTGCCGATGCGGCCGGTGCGGCCATTGCCACCGACTTGTTCCTGCCTTCCTGCGTGCGCGCGCGCGCCCGCCAGTCCGTCCGTTTGGCTGACGTTCACGAGCGTTTTCGGTGTGCCGTGTCCTTCCCCGGGAACGACCGCCACGACAACACACTACTGCCGCCACCATCGCAAGCACGGCACCGGCACCCCAATACCACGACTACACGTGACTGGGGACATATTGCCGTGTCCCTCGGCCCTCGGCTATGTCCGGACAGGCTCCGTTTCCTACCCCCTGCCAGCTAGCTATATTCGTTCTCTCCGCGGCCGCACGAGCGCGCATATGGCGAACTAGCTCTCTTCTATCCCCTCCGCAAAAAGCCACTGGCAGCACGTTGGTGGTAGGAGGACGACCGAGGAACAGCAAGATGACGACAACTACGGCACGGGGGGCGAGGCACAGGGGCACGGACGACGTTGACGGCAATCGGCCGAGGAGGTCGGGGCGAACCCAGGAAAGAGACGGCACTATGGGCAGGAGCGGACGATGGACGTAGAAGAAGGACGTAGCAAATAGGGGTTATGCCGCGCTACCCCATCGTACCCCCCCCCCTCATCGGCAGAGAGGAAAGGCGCCACGGTCCAAGGCAGAGGAGTTGAGGGCGAAAGCAGTCAGTCTACCCTATGAGTTTGGGGAACCATGTTCCCATGCCCTCTCCGTCCCGTCGCGGGCTGAGCTGCTGGCCTGGGCTATCAGCTGATGACGTACTGCCCCCGGGCGGCTCGCTCCGCTATCTCCTTATTTATGACTTAGCGAGAGGGGAGCGGCAGTGCAGGCGAGACTGGCGGAGGCTGGAGGAGGAGGAGGAGCAGGAGCGGCGGCGGCTACTGCTGCTGCTCATAGCAAAATATTGCTATGCGTTGCCCCCATCTGCCCTCCCCTTCACTTGCAAGGGATGGCCGCTACCGCTACCACCACCCCTATAATATCATCTTGCTGCATCCATCGTGTATGCCCCCGGTCAGCGTCAGTTCCACCTATACTAAATACCGTAGCGGGCTAGCAATGAGGACGTGCGAAAAGCCATGGCCATGTGGCGTCTGAGCGAGGAACGGCCAACTTCCAACCCCGCAGCTTGGTGAGCTTGGCCGTGTCAGGGCCTTTGCCAAGCTTCCGCGGCGACTGAAAAGTGGAAGCAAGTGGTGTGTAAGGCTGCTATGATATCTGCTGTGTAGGTTTATGAGAGAGCGTATATTTGCGTGTATGTCGGTGTAAACCCCTGGGGTTCTTCAGGTGTCTCTCATTTCAATCGCTGGTACCTCTCTTGTCGCCCTGGCGGTTGCCGAGACACAGCATACTCTTACATAGCGCACTCTAATCCCATACCCCCTCTCAAGCCTCTTCTAAAGCCTCTTCCGAGACACCGGTGGACGCGGTGGACGCGGTGGACGGACCAAGCCGCTGGATATCCAACAGCTCATGGAGAGCCTGCCGCCCTTAAGGATCTGACACCTGGCTCCCTTGTAAAGCAACGCGGGACAAGGTTTGCTCTGCTACGGCCATAGAGGGTCAAGAATACAGCAAGAAGAAAGACGAATGCCGGTAAGCGGATATCACGTACAAAATGGCGAAAAAAAGCGACGCATCGTGCCAACAAAAAATACTGTGTTATATCCAAATATAATCGATCATACGTCCTAAATACAATATAAATCAGTAGTATAAACACTAGAACTCGTGGATAACGACAGCACTTCATTCACTATGGCTGTCCGTAACTCCAAATCATGACATAAAGGACGTGACCGCCCGTGATATACCATGATGCCGCTAACGATAGCATCTCATCGAGCACTATATAGATTAATACATGTCTCGCATATTGCACGGATGTCTCACAGAGGGATGCGCCGTAACGAGGGGAATGAATTAATAAAGGTAAATTAAAACGAGGGCTGAATATTCACATGTGGCCGCTGAGCCATAGAAAAGGCAGTTTCTGGGGACACATGAAACCCGGTTTTACCTCAGGGAAAATGTCGTTCAAGCCCAGAGAAAACCAATTAACCTTTACCTTAAGCATTGTGAAATTGCAGCTCGTTTAATCAACCAATAAAGCTTTACCTTTACCTCTGACTTAGGCTCTTTAGCAAACTATCTCTCTCTTAAGCATTGTAAAATTGCAGTTCCGGAAATAAACCGCAAATGTTATGTTATGTTATGTTACGTCCTCTAGAGAAATATATATATATATATATATATATCGCTCGCTATCACGCTCTGTACGCATGCAAATACCATACATAGGGGTCACCATGTTAGCAACAGTACAACAGTGTTCTCGGCACACGATGGTTGACAGTCGCATTTTTGCCGGTCCAACTATTGTGATCTATCTATTTTTCATCGTAATTGAATCGGATGCTGCCTGTCTGCTGATGCTGTCACAACTAACCAGACAACAACGGTCAGCGGGCTGAAGACCGAACCGCTAGCCGCACACAACGACAATAGGTCCCGCAAATGTTTTGCGCAAACAATAACATGGAGCGACTACGCGGCCGGCAACGTCTGCCTCTAGCATCCCTGTGCAGCAGGCTGCTGGCGAGACCACTACGCCGAGCAAAGCCATCGCCGCCGCCGCCGGTACAGTCGGCAACAACTTAGCTAACAACCTCCGTTGAGCAGACTCGCACGCCCCCTCGACGGTGCAAGGTACCACACCGCAGCGTCACCACTGTCCGCTATCTACGCGCGACTCACACTGCTGCTGTTGTCACTGCTGCTGACGCAACTATTGCGACGACTGCATATTGTACAGTCAATATGCTGGCCTGTTCCCTCGGCCCCGGCGGCGGCGGCCGCCGGCGCCGCTAGTTCCGTAGCGCCAGCAGCCGAGCATAGCAGCCACCTTGGCCATGGTCAAACCCAAGTCATAGCACACGATGCGAATACACAAAGCAACCAGCCACCCTGCCGTCCATTCGACCCAAAGCTGCCGTCTCGGTGTTTCCGTGCCAGCCTTGGCTGCTGTTAGGACGTCGGACTCCTTCCTCTGGCCCACGGCTGATTCGATGCTGTTTGCGCTAGCGTTGAACAAACGCTGCACGCTGCTCGTCGCTTGCCAACAGCAACAGTAGCCGTAGGAGAGACGCGAACGACATTGCAGAAGCAACAGCAGTGGCCGTTGGCAGGGCAGCAGCAGAACATTGCGGTACGGCCACCAACAACAACAACAACACAACAACAACACCAACAGCAGCAGGAGCAACATCAACGTCAACGACGAACGTTAGGAACGATGACGACACAGCGAGACAGGACCGCGTCGCCAGTAGACGCCAGCAGCTGGTTACATGCAGATGGTTGCAGCAGTTGCTGCCTCAATGATTTTGGCCCAACAGTCAGGGGTTCAGGCCAAACGAGGAGGGTTGGGGGAAGGAGGATAGCGGTACACGACGAAGCCACACTGCCCATGCTGATTAGGTATCGGGCAGGCTAGCCCCGCGCGGTTCGTCGCTGGAGGGCCGTGAGGCCATGAGTCGGGGCCATCAGTCTCGTTCACTTCATGACATGCCGTCAACGGCGCCGACGGCCACCGTCCGCTCGTCGGCCGTGTCCCGTTTGCTCTTCTTTTGCACAGCTGCACCGCTAAGGGTGAACGTAGAGCGCAGTCATTGAAGGACGTGGCTGAATGGTCAGAGGAGACGGGAGCCACCGTCATCGCTTCGCGTTCATCTTCCAGCCCCTGAACCCTCAACCCTCCGTGCGCTCGGCCCCTCCCGGCCTCGTTGCTTCATTTAACTTGTTTCCCGCTTGCGGAGCGCGGCGCTTGTACACCGAGGACCCTTACCCGAGTGCCCCTGGTTAGATCCTTCCTGCTCGACGCTTACAAATGAACTTCAACGACAAACGAGTACCAGCGAGCCCGTGGACGGATGCCTTAGCTAACAGAGAATACAGGAGGGAGGTCGTCGGCTTCATGAGGGAGATGAGGGCGAAGCCTCATGGTCGCCGCGCGAAGTCGAAAACGAATGAAATTTCAAAGTCGTCCTATTTCCTTGGCAGCTCATACTCTCGCGAGGCTTCAAGTCTTCATTTGACGTGTCCGAGCAACGACAACGATGGCAACAGAGCGCTTCTGCATCGTCCTGCTCGGCAGTCTTCCTGTACGCTCATTCATTAGTCTTCCAGTACCGGCACCACGGTCTCGCCTATAAACATCTAAATCGTAAGGATCAACTACGCAAAGCGAGGAGTGACGGCGTCCTATGTCCTTCTATGCTATTTCAACGTTTTTTACTCGATTTCTTCATTGGGGAAGGCCATGAGTTTCCGCGTCGCAGTCTCCATCCGATATTTTCTCTACACGTTACTATCCATGTAGATTGAACTAAATTGCAGCACCTTACCTCGCCGAACTCCCATTGGCTATAGCAGGCACTAGCGTTATGCCCCTGTCTATAGCATCGAGCGCAGATTGTCGTCTTGCTCCTGTCAAACTCTGCCGATCCTTTTCACCTACTCACGTACGTTTTCTCCATCGCTGCCTCACGGTTTGATGCCGCTCGAGCGAGGTGAGGCCAAGCTGGGAGAGAGCCCGGACGTTTGGTGGACGTCACAACGACACGGCCTTCTGCTTTTGCAGCGTCCCAATGCAGGGCAGAACCTGGCGACCTAAGTTGGACGCGTTTCCATCGCCTTGTCTCGGAGCAGCGTTCGCCACTGGTGGCAGCACAGCAAAGGAAGGAAGTCCTGTAGCCGAAGAAGATCCAGGCTACTCATCAGATAACGACCAGGCTATCATCATCGCCATCAGCATGATCATCATCATCATCAGCGTCATTCCCCCCCTCCTGCACTTCCAATAAAAAGTGGCGCGGCCCTCCCTCTGTCTCTCCCTCACTCTATCTCTTTCCATTGTTTACCCGATATTTACATTCTAGATTAAGATTGGCTGACGATGGCTTTGGCTTCAGGGCCGGCTTCGACCGTGGAACAAACAACGAGCAGATCTAGGCTGCTGGACTCGGACTGGGACGAACCGTGTTGGTTTCTTCTCCTCGTGCTCCTCATAGAGGTAACGATGATAGCGTGTGCCTCCTTTTTCTCTCTCGCTCACTCTCTTTATCCACCCTCTCGCCTTGTTCCAGGTTGGTTCGTTGGTTCGACATCGAACGTCGTTGGCGCAGCCGTCGAGCCCAGCCGATGAAGGGAGGAGAGGAGGTGCTGCACGCAGGTCTTAGTGGTGCACCGGTCCCATGGTACTACCGGAGTTTGTTCTTGCAGTGATCAATGAGGGGTGGGCGGACGTTGGAGCCGGACGCTGGCAACGGGATCGAGGAAAAAGGCCCCGGCAGCCTCTAGAAGCTAAGGCGACCAAGACTACTGCTGCTGTCGCTATCTCACGGTCTATCTCGCACGCTCACTACTTTATCGTTGGCGCTCCTACATCTTCGTTTTCTTCCTGTGTCGTTCTCGTTCTTCGTCCTTAGGTCGCCTCCTTCGATGGGCTAAACCTCGTTGTGGCGGCCCTCAACAGCTTTCGGCGGCCGGGCCTCGCAAGCTAGGTCTTGGCCGGCGCCTTGGTCCCATTTCTGCGCCGCATCATCAGCGTGCTAAGAAGTAGGGTTTCTATTGAGCCTGCCGACCCCGCTTCACCCACCGTTCAGATGGAACGAAATAAGCGCAGGGGGCCGTTGGAGTGACACTGACCGGGTAGGCTGGGTTTCGGTTGAGATGGTGGGATGTGGACTGGTTCCCTGGCGAGGAAAGGCTGCGCAGGGCTGAGATGAAATCGAAACGAAGCGGTAGCCGCAGCCATCGAAGGTTGGCGGAACAGAGCAGCATCGAGCAGCACGATGAGGTTGGACAGGCAGGCGGTGGTCAGGAGATCTTTGCGCCATTCGACTGTTGGCTGTGCTAAGCCGGCAAAACAGGGAAGGGAAGGACCAGTAGGAGCAATACAGAGAAGGCCAGCGTCGAGGGGGAATTCGGCAAATATTTGACCTCCCAGTTTGCCTCCCTTTCTGTCTGTCTCTCTCTCTCTCTCTCTCTCTCTGCACCTTACTCCTTCGCATGCTGAACAAAGCAGCACTCTCGTTGGCTTGGTTCGAATTCAAGTCGACGACAGCTATAACGGTGGGTGGTGAACTTCAGTGTTGTCAACCAACCCTCCCCCCGTAAACGCAGCCTCGAACGAACGACCTGGCACCGTACCCGATAATAATCATTTTAAGCGTTATCGTCTTTTCACTGTCGCCGCTCGGTAGCTCGTCAATGAGGGCAGCAGGCGCGGCGAGAAAGAAAGACCTCGCAGAGTCAAAGCAGACTGTCACGAAAAAGAGAGATAGAGAGGCCTATCACGCCTCCTCCCGTGAGAATCCTGCACACCCTTCAGCCGCTGAAGATAAAGTGAACAGCAGGAGAATAAACAACCCATGGAGTAATGCCGTTAGTGAGTCTACGCTTCGTGGTGGAGGCCGAATTAAATGTTCGTTTACGGAAACGAATACTCTGCGATACCCTAAATAAGCAGACTGTAGAAGCAGTAGAGCGAGAATTAGTACATAAGAGAAAAAGACAACTGCAGCATATACTATTGTACACATAGCCCCGCGATGGTCAAGCTTTGGCTGAAAATTTACCACAATTGTAAGTAACCCTTAACTATTCTCACAGATGACAACATATATAATCACACTCGAATTGATTGATGTTCCCCTCGATTGATGTTCCTCAGGGCCTATGAATATCGTTCGTCGTTACCACATGTCCAAGACTGCCGAACGTCTGCGTTTCGAACTGGAGACGTCCGGCTTCGCTGGTACCGGACGTAGATGTCGATGACGAACAAGCGTTCCCAGTTATTCCGCTATACATCGTTTAATTTTCTGCATAAACACCAAGCTTCCATTGTTCCTATTGTTTCTATTTCGATTAAGCAAACGTATTTTCGAAGAAGGTCTAAATTCCTTTCGCCCGTTCCGAATCCATCCACATGACAGTTACCTGAGTCAAATTTACCTCGCCCCGTTAAGACGGCCTCCGCGACGAGGAACGCCACTCCTCTGCAGTAGGAATGAATGTCCCCTTTTGGTGACACGAGTTCTGCTCTGTGCTGCTCGTTCCGACGGTGGAAAGGAGAGGAGGCGACCTGCAAATTATCCGTCACGTTAATACTCACCATCTTCTCCTCGTCTGCTCCTCGTCGTCGCCGTCATCATCATCGTCCGGGATAATAATCCTACTTTATGTGGATTACAGCGGTCGACTCAGTCGTTCGCGGGCTGTACGAATGGGTCTGACTGCCTGCTGCTGCCGCTGCCGCCAACTCTGTCTCCCGGCTTCTAGCGCCTTACGACGACCGGGAAAGAAAGCAAATCAGGACCTCGGCTTTTGCTCCGGGTCCTGCTGTTCCTGCTGCTACTGCTGCCGGCTCTGTTCGTTGCCTGATGGGCCCTACACTATTATGACTATTATGTGTACGAGTGTGTCAGGGTGTAGAAGCCGCTCGTGACGAGAGTAAAATTATTCTTCAGCACTACGATACGCAGGAACGCGCACACACACACACACGCGGCGCATATCTTTTGAATGCATATCCACGTGCGTCCTTTTTCGACGCGCTGGCTACCGTGCATGATGTTGGCATGTTCTCAGAGACGGTAACGAAACAGTATTCGGAGCAGGGGCGGGAAAACTGTTCAAACCGGAAAAATGTAGCGCGTATCACCCGTCTGAACATCCGTTATTTACACAGGATTCATTGATGCGACGACAGGCCGGTGAAATTTAGTATGATAAGCAACACTGAGAGCAATTTGATTGTGCAGGAAATAAAGGTCGATTTACACTAAGGCCTCAGTGGGATAATTAGAAACGGACAGCAATATGAGTGCAGCCACTAAACTAGGATATCCCGGAACGATCTACAAAACTTTGGGCTAGCAACGCCTGTTTCGAGTTTCGTTGGGCCGCACCCAATACGTTCAGATGCTGAAGTACCCTTATATCACGAGTGGCGAACAATCCCAATGGCTCACTGAATTCAAGAGGTTAGCTGGGTGATAGCTGTGTTGGAGAAGAAAGATTGGGCCTGCTGGGGGTCTCATCATAGACGTAAACTCAATCAGAAATCTGTTCAACAGTCTCCGAGAGGCGGAGAAAGCAGGATAGGGTTCCGATATACAATCTCAGTTGTTCCCGCTCTCTGATTAAACTGTGTCTCTTCTTCCTATTAGTGTTTGCTAGTTTTAGCCAGGGCGATAAATAATAAGACATTCTGCTCGAAGGATTCACTGGCCGGGGTGAAAGCGGCTCTTACGCAGTAAAGGGTCCAAGCGTAGCAAATCTGGTTCGTTCAGCCTGTTCTCTAAATATCATCACACCGCATTGTCACGGAAGAGCTAATCCAGGTGTATCACCCTTAAATTAAATATTTCAGGCTGACCACACTGACAACATTTAACGTCACCGCCCTGAAATATAATTACCAAAGTCCTAATTGAAAAATATTGTCTAATCTTCAATGCTAGCCAAACAACTGAAGTCAAAAAACTAATCTATCACTGCTCCCGAGGTATTACCGCAGATATAAAAATGCTTAATGTTAATATATTCTGTTTGGGCGACGACGACGACGACGACAGGGCAATTAGAACGAATTGCTAAACAATTGAAATGACTCGCCCAAGAAAATATCATATATTCATACAAGGGATATTAAATATACAAGGATGCACGCAGTACATTTCACAGGATATCGAATAATGGCTTCTACATCAATGACCTCTATCAGGGTCTGTGTTTCGTTCGTGTCGATGAATACAGGCCTGTTCTGACAGTATAAACATCCATATTAAATGAAACATCTCGGCTTGACCAAGGTAAACAAATCGAAACAAAGGTTCGTCTTCCATAGCAGGGACGGGGAGATGAAGAATGGTTTAAAATTATCCATAATACATCGAATAGTGGTTAAACTACGTCCTCGTGTTTTTTTCTGTTTCTAGGCGACTTCATTCAGCAGTTTGCCCGTACATGTACCGTTTCCGCTATACATAAAACTTTCCCAGATGTGACAAATTGACGAAATAGCAATAGTGTATGCTCACGTTTGACATTTTTGTATATGCAGGGTAAATGCGCGTAGACGAAAACCAAGGTTGGCAAAATGGAAAATTGAAAATATCACAGAGTTGTACGGCCACTACAACAAATCACTAGTACTACTACAACGACTATTCGCTCGGTAACTTCTACGACGCGAGGCGGCTACCACAACGCCTGCTTAATGACCGCGAAGTTATCGATAAGATAAGGCATACAAGCGGTCGTGTTTCGATGTCTATGTAACAACTGATCCAGACATGTCTCTCGGTGTAATCACAGCGAACTGAAATGGTTTTAATAGCCGTGAGTTACACAAGGAACATGATCATGGGCTAGGGGCAGTATATATATATAAATAGATATATACGAGAACAATACTAGTGTGTGCGAACGACAGTGAGTCGAAATGCCGCCCAACTGAATTCAAACTTGATTCATTCCCAAAAACGAGCCACCGATCAGTGTTGGCCAGGCGCCGAAGCGATGGAATGGACGTCACAATTTTTAAAAAATGCCGGAGAACCAGGCCATGCTAACAAATGTGCTAAAGATATTTGTTTTTTATAGCAAGATTCAATTCCAATGGCTATAACGCTGAACGCTTGAGCACGTGTAGCTCCTAACGTGTAACCTCTGGTGCGTTTAGGTATGAGACATTTCTCTCACTATGACAAAAAAATATAAAAAGAAGTCTACTAATAACACGCACATTGAACAAATTGGGTTTCTGGTGCAATGGTTATTCTGGCTATATCTTGGTCTGCAACGAAATGCTACACCGTTGCGGATAGCAATGGAACGGTGATTTTCAGAACGGGGTTTCAAAAATTTTATTGTCGATGTACGCCTCTTTAATTTTCGAGAAACGTCGTAAGTTATCAATACATAATGGAAAAATCACTATCTCATCACTGTCTTGACGATGTAAAAAAAATCATCTCCTGTATATACAGTAAAGCTTAATTGGTTTATTAAACGAGCTGCAATTTTACAATGCTTAAGCTCCCATATATGTCACGTATGTCGTAACCATTAGTATTTGTTTAGTTAACTATTAATTGATATTAAAGCAGTGCTTAAGCTCAGCCGGATGGGCAGCTTTTTTCTTTCTTCGTAAGGTTTCAACGAATGCTATCAATATTTATTCAATTATAACAATGAGTTGCACCCAGCTTTTTCAATTTGTTGAAGAGTCTTCCAGGTGGGTTCGATTCCCGATGTTGCACACGTCTGCTTTTTAGGGGGTCTATGTTATGAAGCAACGCCGGTGGACGTTAAATGTTGGCTGAGCTTCAGCATGGAAAATTTACTTTCCGATGGGCATTCAACGTAAATATCTCAGCGATAATTCAAATCGAAGCGCCGTGAACGACCTGGAGATTCCCAGTCCCGTCAGCTAGATTCCGTCAACTAGTCTACATGTGTTATTGTCTGGGTGTGTTGACCAAAACAGCCGTCGTGAACCCTTGGGCAAACTCCAACCAACGATGGCCTCCCTGAAAGTCACCAACTTAGCCAAGTTTTTGGCCTCAGCGGGTTCGCCCCGAGTGTGAGTATTCGGCTAGATTGAGTTCTGTTTACTTCAGGAATCTGCTCAATCCACCACATTGATGTGGTTTCGGCTAATTTCGTGTATAAGACACATAGAAGCACCAAGCAATGAACCGGTAGAGGTCGCGCATACAGAGTGTACCCCCTTATTAGCAACAGGAGAAAGGTAGCTTAAACTAGGCGTTGGCTGACACTTCTATTTCTCTGGCCTTCTCTAGTCGTGGCAGCTTTATAAGCCTCTGGGTGTTTAAAGCAGTGGAAATCATGTTAATGACTCAATTGTTTCAGTGGGGCTATTCGAGCGATGTCCGCCTCGTCGTCTGGTGAATACGGCAGTGGCTCCGGAAAGGTGGGTCACACAAACAACGTTAGAATTACGGGATCTATTTGAGTTTTTGAACGCACGGGGGTTGATAAGAATATGACTAGTACAAGAACGCCTACTCTGACGTTAGCAGGATAGAGGAAAGATATAGGGAACAGTATATACGCAGCAGACAAAACGAGATGAGTGTCTTGCATTTCAGTTCTTATGAGTGTTAGCAAATTTTGGATTTGTATCTCTACATCTTCCAGTTTATCTGTGAATTATTATACCCAAACGCCAGGTCTTTCTGTGTGGGTCATGTGAAACATAGTCTCTGAAAACCAACAAGTACGCATACATACCACTATGTGGTACTTTTTCTCATTCTGAATATTGTTGCCTAGTCATTATCATTGGTTCTAAAGATACATTTTTCATACATATCCCACATTCGTTTTGAGAATCTTGAGGTCCGCCGACTTCACTCTCAAACAGTGAAGAATATTTACCTGTTCATCCACGTCTCGGAGTTTTAGGTGTGTTAGTCAATTGAAAATAAAATCGGTAATAATTTATGCTTGCTTCAGGGTGGAGGCGCCGGTGGTTCGATCCGCGACGCTGGTGGATCGATGGGAAAGCGTGAGGCCGCTCAGGAGGAGCAATACTTCAGGTAAGCAAACCCGATGGTATTGATTAGTAGGGTCACATTGATCGGCTGTATCAGAGCTCGTTGTCCGTTGCTCACTTAACATGAAAGACTGACAGGGCTGCCAATCAGTCTCAGATCCTCAAGCATGATACGTTTTGTTAGTTCTCTCTTATGCAAGCTTGTTTACGTACATTACCGAGTACGGTATGCGTCTACTTCGGCTTAGAGTATTCCAATTATTCTGCCGTTACACTACTGCATAATCGAAATAGCAGCTACGTTACAACCAACCTTACATCACTGTCAATCTGTAACCTCACAGGAAGAAGCAAGCCGAGCAGCTTGCCGCCCTGCACGACCACCTTGCGGAGGAGATCCGCCAACACGAGGCGTAAGTTACGTTACTTCGTCATAATTACCGAATCGTTATGTCAGTCGTATCGCCTATCCTACAAATGTTCTCAATTCTCAGAACCTACCATGACAGGCTGTCGCCAACTTTCTGCTGTTCGCTAACGGCTGAACTTGTTCGTGTTTCAGTCAAATCAAGCTACACCAAGAGGCAATCAAGAGGAGCAAGGAGAAGCTCGAGGCCAACAAGAAGAAGTAATTAATTACCCGAGAAAAGGTTGAACATACGCTTTTCGGCTATGTCACGAGGCTGTCCTGAGTAGCGCGCAGGGCGCGTGATGCGCAGGCTAATTGAGGCCTTGTTGCGCCTGATATATTGGAAAACCACTTCGGTCGGTTCTATCGACAGAGACTGCCTATGTATGATGATGGAAGGAATTATTATAATGTTATTTTAATAAGTCTGATACAGTACTAATAAAGCAGCGTCTTAAATGTAGTACAATTGGGCCAATGTTTTATGTAGGTCTCTGCTAGTCTGTGCGTAACAACTACGCCTTCCATTGAAATCAATCTCAACTCATTGAGATTGATTTGAATAAAAGGCGTAGTTGTTTAACGGGACAATATAGTTAGTGGATTGCCCTCATATAGACGACATTTGATATCGAACTGAAGATCATATTCTATAACACTTAAATTGTAGAACTTCTAAACGAAGCAACGAAGTTGTTGCCGAATTTTGCTATTTTATTTAGTGAATTCTTCACCTGGTGATACCTAAGCGTCAATTTCGTTGAGCCTGTTTTTTTCAGTACTTGCTTTTATTCACAGTTTTCTTTGCATTATAGAAAAATTCTCGTGTACAGAGAAATAAAAACCATAAAATGTATGTATATACAACGAATTCTCTCCGATGTATGTGGGCACAATGTACAATGATGTGTATATCATTCACAGGCGTATATACAATTATGTACACAATAGATAACGTACTTTGCACATCCGGCAGCATTTTTCACGTATCCGCGCTACAAAACCCGGCAAAATATTCGACTTGCAGGACTACTACCCTTCTTACATAATAACACACTCGGCGCACAGGTGACAGAATAAATACACATGAACGGCAGCAAACTTACAGCTTTCAACGAATGTTAATACTTCACGATTTGATTCTGATCTAGTAAAACCTGAGCTCACTATTGATCGCATTTAGGCGAACATCATCATGAATGCGCTTTGTAGCGAAAATTGCAGCTGTCAATTGCCTCTTCCCTCATCCAGCGGGGTAAGCTCAGCTCGTCCCTAAATGTTGTATGCTAATTTAGCTCTTCGCTATAAGCGACCCTTTTCAGCCCCTTGATACACCTTCTGTTTGGCTCCTTGAAGAAGTTGCCTAAGCGATCCACAACCGTCGCACTCCTGACAATCGGGACTGAAGATTGGACAGTTCTCATGCCTCCAGCGGCAGGTTGTGTCAAGATACCTGCAAAGCAAAGAATGAGTCCGAGTCGAGTCAGTGATAGCCTTAGTATCGCCACGGAAATTGACACAAAACGGATGTTATGTTAAAAATATTGATATTAACGGCCCAATATTTACACTGTTTTGTTATCTATAGTCGTGGTTAATTTCATTAATGTAGGGTGTAGATCAGAATTTCATTGATCAACTTTCCATTGATGATTATGAGTTTCGGGACACAGGGTCATTTACATAGTTCTCAGCCAGAAAATATACATGTTTTAGAGCTATATGGTATTAGAGAATATAATCAGAGATCATTAACGATACGGCGCCATAAAAACAGCTCAATATACAACTTAGCTATATTTGAAGAACAAAAACGACAATGTATTCTTTACCATCAATGGTTGATCGAGATAGCAGATTACATTACCCGTTAGCATTATCGAAGAAAACGTCCGTTTGATCCGCTGCACCGGGACATTTCGGGGCGTTTACAATGGCATTCAACAGCCCGAAGAAGCCTTCCTCGCTTCGCATGTCACCGACTTCGAAGGTCTCAGGAAGAAGTTCTACACCACGCACGTAGATCGACGGCAGACCCGTCTCGTGGAAAAGTATCGAGCTTAAAAAGCAAGGTCTCATAATTCCCGATACCACGACGCCGACCTAGTTATGGATAGGCAACATTAAAGAAATGCTTAACATTTAGGGGACGAACGACGACAATACGGCCCGCGGTTGATCGATCTGACGCGGCCATACCGTATAAATATATATGAATGCATATCGCCTTCGCAATATGGACATCAGGCAATGGAAACATTTAATGGAAGAATCCGGCAAGTAAATACCAGAATGGTTTATCAGAAAAGGTTACCCTGATAACAAGAAACCAATAACCATCACATACGTAAATGCAGCCTGCCTAACAGCTATCCGCTTATTGAATAAGGACACTGGTAAAATGTCGACTTCCATCAAAAAATACAGAAGACATCGACCATTTGAGCCCTACTCACAGCTTTTTGCTTATTCACATGATAGCAGTACACATTTGATCCCATACCTCGGATATGAGGATGACTTCATTCTTTCTGTCAAAGTGCATATGCAACTGGGAGCTGAGCTCGCGAAAGCTAACGGAGTCCCGCAGGGCCCACAACGATTCGAGATATCGCAGTGGAAGGGAAGACGTAGCTCTTGGCGACGTCGCGAGCTCTGACGTGACATTGAGGGACAGCCGTTCAGCATCTTGCACGCTGGTATCATCGTGCTGGCTGTGATTGTCATTTCCGCTCTCACTGCTGTGATCATCACGGTACTGGGATTGCCGTCGTTGGTGTTGCCTAAGTTGTAACCTGCGAACGACCTGTTGATCCGACAGAACGCCTTGGTCATGGCCGTAATGAGATTCTTGGTAATCAACCAGGTATTTGCCTGAGTGATCGACGGTTAATGTCATACGCGCAGGACATTTCACACCACATCGAACGGTTCCTCTCGGTTTCCTCAGGGGGTGCGGTGGCAGCTGTAATTTTCACCGCCGAAAATTGGCCTATATTTAAATTCGTATATTAAGCAACAGCTCAATGCCGAAGTTTTGTCAGCGCTAAATAATAGCAAACATAAAAACACCATGACGTAGATAAACCACATTCAATTATTATAAATGCTAATCAAGATCGCTACTCGCATTGTTGACGGGCACGACTATGAAGCAAAAGGAACACTTCAATCCCTTTGCACTCTTATTAACTCGCCATGTTTGTTATTGCGGCTGCGAACAGCCACGTAGCGTGTAAATTCGTTCTGTCAAGGTGATAATTACGATGGGATTACCCACTAACGAAATGTGGCAAAAATTGCATAAAACCACCATTAGGGCTACTTATGTTGGCAAAATTCATTGGCGAGCACGTAAAAAGGTGTAGCGCGTTCCATAGTGTAATAGTTCCTTGTACGCTTTTCAGCTTCGCAGCAACTTCTTCATCTTGTATGTGATTGTCACGTCTCTTTGCTTAACATGATAAATGCCCACTAGTTAAAAATATAAGGCGGTTATATGCTGCTTACCTTGCTATGCGACTGAAATTTACCGGATCGTCGACAAATAAAGTATCTTTTGGCGACACAGGACGATGTTTTCTTTGTTCCTGAAGTGGAGACGTATTGATTGCCGGAACGCTTCTCCTCCTCGACTTTCCACAACTGAAAATCTGACCACAAATGAATTATTATTATTCGAAATGATATCGTATGTATGCAAAACTCTAGTTAAAATCAGAACGTTAAATAACACGAACATCAGCTGAGAAAATTACTAGTAACCCCCTTCGTTGTACAATTGATACGAACATCTATGATACGAACATATGGCCAATCGAGAGAGTACTAAGGTTTTCTGGCTGACTCTCATTGAACGCCCACGGTAGTGCTTTTTAGCATTGCTTCTCGGCCAATCAGAGAATATATGATTAAGTATTACTAGTACTGTAGAGGAGCTCACGCTTAAAAAAACAAAACGAAAAAAGAACTCTCACCAACTTCACTTTTGAAGATGAGCTTGCTGTATTTCAATGTTAAGCTGTGTATGTCAGCCAGATGTTTCTCGACGTCAGTCAAAACCTGAAAAAAGTTATGTAGCAAATGAAAAATGTGTTAACTATGTTTGCCTCAGAATATGGTTCGCCTGTTCAGCCAGAGATGTTGATTGGGATTACCAGAGTAAATGACGAAATAACTGAACTTCTATAAACACGTTTCTTGGTGTTTCGATACCACCTAAGACGTTAATGCTATAATAGTGATTTCACAAAGCGAGAGTGATCCTAGCTTAGAAACGTCATACATTATGAACAGTAATAATAAGCTCGTTAGGCGAGTTTGAAAATCCATTTTTGTGTGAAAGAACAAAAACAAGTGGTCTATGTTTACTTCCTACCCTCGTACATGGTATGTCTTCCATCGAATATCCATTGGGATGTTTAATAAAAACCAATGAACGTTGGTTTGCTATGATTTGCTAAAATTACGGTTGTAGTATAAAACAAAATCAAAATATACAGCTACCGGCTCATCGCAGATGTCGCATTTGATAAATCCGGGATGAAATGCCCTGATATGCTTGTTTAGATTTGTGTTGTTCGAAAATGTTACACAACAGAGCTTGCATGGCACCACACCTTTTTCCTGAAACATCACAAGGTACAATTGAAATCGGGTTATAATTATAATCACGAATGTGAAGTTACGCAGGTCTAACCACTATATCGTCGTGGATTATCACCATATTTAAAGCCATGATAGGCGTAACTTTCATATTTGTCTCAACAGATAAAAGGTTGTCACCGAACATTGGCGCTGGCCGAAATCTCTTCTTGCTATGATTCTTAACCAGACGCAGGAGCGCATTGATATAGTCATCGCAATGCATTTCATTTAACCTAGCTAGCGTTTGTTGACCGAAAATTCGTCAGGTATTTAGACAGGGCAACATGTAGAAAATAATACAATATACAATACAGCTTATTAAAATAACTATTCAGATATATATTTATTCAAACATACACCTTATTTGGAACACAAACAAAAGCAAAGAAAAAGGAAGTAATGCTCATGCTACATATATTTCGATACACCTTCCGAAATTATCAATCTTTTTTTTGTCTGTTACAAAAACCACTTTGTTGCAGCATTGAACATCGTTGAAAACTACGTTCTACACCCTTCACCTTTGACGTGGCGTAGTGCTTTGAACGACGTGAAGATCTTTCAACGGACGTCGGCGAGCGTGGCGTCACGCAGATGATATCTACCAAAGATTCAGTCGGGGCACTCTGTAGCACAATAGCCGTACAATTGTGGTAGATTAATGATCTCGTTAAATTCGTATTCATTTTTGACATGGTATGGTGACTTAAAAAAATTCTTCCAAAGCTGACCGTCAGCAATCGTCCTTCTTTCTATGATAGGCCTCGATACCACTCCGTCGCATTGCTTCAAGGACCCATGAGGAGGATGGGCCCACGTAAGCAAGTGTTGATATAGGAATAGACATTAATTGATCGCTTTCGAGACACCTGATTCAGAACTAATCATAAGATGTCGAGAAGTGTCTGATGAGGGAGCGGCGGGAGCCCAACTGCCAACGAAAGTGCCTTTAAATCATAGAAAAAATAATCATCATAACCTCTTCATGATTCATTTCCATGTTATAAAATAAATGAGTGCCTAGTGCCAACTATATAGACAGGGTAGGTTAGGTAAGCATGATAAGATGATGCTGCACAACGGCACCGAAGCCTGCAATGAAAAAACAAAAAAAAAAGGAGGTTTGGCAAGCAGCCATTCTAGTCATGGACGACAATGGTCATCAGCTTCCAACAGATGGCCCACTAGCTCAGTCGGTTAGAGCGTCGTGCTAATAACGCGAAGGTCGTAGGTTCGATCCCTGCGTGGGCCACTCTTGCTTTTAATAGTTTCGTCGTCTCTTATTCGAAACTGATCAATTAAGTCGCCACCACTAAGCACGCAACTTATAACTATATTTGTAGAAACCCTACGCCAATCATTGAGGTTCGCTAAATGTCTATAAATGCACTCATTTATTTTTTAGACGATATAACAACATTTCCAACAAGACTGCACCGACTCAATTAGTTCATACTATAATCGTTCGGCACAAATAGGCAGATATGATCTTCTCTTTCGATCTGCGATTCAAATTCAAAGTGATTATTACTATAACAATAATAATAATAATTATTATTATTATCATTATTATGGGAAACGTTCTATTATCGGAACGCCGGTTGGATATTTACCGCCATGTCCGCTTTCATCGATACATCCGCCGACTCACAGACCACAACCGATTCCATCCTTAGGAAGAACCACGGTGTGACGTTTCCACCAATTGTCACTGTTGCCACCTCGAAAACAATTAATCAGGCAGCTACAGGATTTCGCGCCGCATCAAGGAACGATGTCTCCCTGTGGGAAAAACAAACGCAGCACCAAGAACCACTTTGCTGAGAACAGCTGTGTGTTATTACACAGTTACTTGTCCATATAGACGACAGGGAAGGAGGAGGCTTCGTCGCCAGCAACGCTGCCCGGTCAGTGTGCCCTACAATCAGAATGATTCCTCCGTGTGCCAACATCCCGTAGTGCGAATCCTCCTCGTCGTCTGCTAAATTACGAGAGGCACACAACCGTATGTAAACAACCCTTTGCGCCTGCTCTTGGCCAAGGCTCGAAGAGCTTTCGGTCTAGAGTAGACTGAAATCATTCTTTCAACGATTACTATAAGCTGTTCGATAAGTTCTTGTTGTTGAATTAACTAATGGGAAAATAACGGTTGTTAAGGTCAAAGCAAAAAATCGTATCAGCGCTGAGAGCGTAACCTTCGGGTATCATCGCACTTCAGCTGGATCGAATCGTTCACTTGCCTAGTTTTTTCAAATTGTTTTTTTTTACATTCAAGCGTGCTCCGATACGCGAACATTACCTAGTCAATGGTATTCTTGATGACATTTGTCGGAAAACACCCGACAAATAGATCAGTGATCATAGCTCGATTGGCGCCTGTTGACTACCTCTCGCTCACCAGCCCTCCTCCCCCTCGTTCTCACAGCGTTCGTCTGCTTGATCGATCAGACATTGCTGACGACGGAGCTGCTGGAGAGGGCTCATGAGCGAAAATATTTGGCCTACAACACGGTGGAAGCACGTGCGCTGCCATGGCGCTGGTCGCACAAAGACGGAATTCCCCTGATGCTGACAGTAACTTTACTGGGAACGCCAGTGAGGATGAACAGGTTGGTTATAGGGAAAAAGCTTCGATGAAATTTCGGTTGTCAATACGCGTCCTGAACGACAAAATATTGGCTCATGACGCATGGTTGACTGCGTGGGTGCGGATGTGTGTGTGTGTTCGTTAATCGCTTCAGCTGATCATGTCGTGTCGGAATACAACTCAGTTCAATTTAAACAGTTGTTATATTATCGCATTTTGTCTAGATTCCATATATATATATATATATATATATATATAGTATCTCAAATAGGTACAGTCTCAAAGGGGCCACCAATGTGACGTAGAGCATATTCACCGGTTGAATATCTTTAAAAATAATGAACCTGCCGCCATGTCGTTGTTATATAATATGCAGTCTTCCAATTAAAGTATTCGAATAGTCTTGTCCAATGACCGCGTTGATCGTTTTACTTCAGCCCCAGCTGGTATCCAGTCAACTCAAACGCCTTAAGAAAGCACAAAACGATATCCTGTCAAATAAACACAAACAGTTCTCGATATCAAGATATGCATCACTGAGGTCGTGCATTGTTACTGGCATCGTGAATATATTCATCATATAGTCTATTATTGGTGGCTTATTCGACAGGTGGGACAAGATGTCAGCGAGTCTCGCCTTGGCGGCAATCAGGGTTGGGCGAACGTTTTCGCCAAAGTCCTTACCCAGAACCCCAAGGTAAAGAAAACCAAGAAGACAGTAGTGCTTGCCAAAGCAAAGAAAGACGCCGATCTTGAGCAGCAACGTAAAGATCAGACGACGAAATCTAAGGCCAAAGCTGATTCTGAAGATGCCCATCATTCTCGGAGCGAACCGCTGAAGATTGTGGACAAAGATGGTATGTCAGATCTACCTTTAGCTATCGTTAGCTCTAACCTAATTACAACTGGGCGGTTCGCGATAACAGCCAGTAAACACTAACTTTAGCAATGTATTGCAACACGATCTTCGTCACGTGGTATCTGGTAGGTTTTGTTTTTGCTGTATAAGTATCGGGGTAAGTTGTGTGTGTGTGAGTCCAACGCTAACTATTCATAAGCTCCCTACACATCCTTCAGGGAGCTCGTTGTGTCTCGGCGTCCGGCTGCGCGAGATTGTTCGTTGTTGAGGCGAAAATAACACTGTCTATGCAATTTCCTTAATAATAGGTAACGTCGTCGACGAGGAAGAACTATCGTCGTCTGATGATAACGAGGATATAGAAAACGACGATTCGTCAACAGAAGATGAAGATAAGGCTACCTCAAAGAAGGACAGCGCAGTGGAACGGCAACGACTTCGACGTCAGCGTATGGAAATAGGAATGCTAATACCCCAGCCAGGAGATCCATATGAAAAGAACCTGCTTCGCACAGCCACCAAAGGTGTGGTACAGTTGTTCAATGCGGTCAACAAATTCCAAGAGGAAAAGGTATGTAGCCAACGCTTCAGTGGTGCATTTCTATGGTTGAATAAGTTAGTGTGGCATTGATCATCGGTAGATGTTGTTTCGATGCTTCAAAGGTCGCGGATGATTCGTATGCCGACGGACGAATCAATTTTTTTTTATTAAAGCGCCTATTTATTGTATTGTGCAATCTTGCAATAGTCCATAATCGTTTACGATCATGGAAGCTTCAAATGCGGGCCATAGTTGCACTTGTTGGGACTTCAATTGAGATAACACAAACGGCGTATGTAAAAGTGTAATAAAAATGTCTAAAAATTAGCAGGGCATGATGAGGGTACCAGCATTCCCGCAAAACATATCACGGTAATTACAAATGACGCTTGAATTCTGCGTGGGCCTATTACTATTCAATTGCAACTCATTCACGGATTCCAAAAACTTGCCGTAATTGGCCGAAACAACGGATGGATCACTTTATCATCATAATTGTATCTGTGTATAAATTTCCTTTTCATTATATTATTTCAATGTTTTGCTTTCGCTCGTGTCTTCCCGCTGTTTTTCAACAACAAAACTTATGTCAGTGTACAGCAACTACATTCACAGCGATTCGTATCAGTTATTCGCAAACTAATGATTCTTCTCTCCTTTTTGTGGCCTTCGGCGTCACAGCGAAAAAAGCATGAAGCCGAATCGTCGGACGAAGATGAGCGAAGATATAAGAAAGGACGCTTCATGGAAACACTCAGCAAGATCCAGGACAAGACGCGGAAGGACGTGAACGCTGACAAGATCTCGTCGAAGTGGGAGGCGCTTCGGGACGACTTCATGACCGATTCGAAGATGCGCGACTGGGACAAGCAGAATAGTGACGCGGATGACGACGACGATGACGGAGATGAATAGAGATCAACAAACAGATTAGGTCCTGGTAGACCCTTGTCCTAGAGAGGTGTTACGCTTCGTTGATTTCTCATTGTACATAGCAATTTCTCGGAGCAATGACATCCTGTGTATCAATATGGAAACCGTGGCGATGACATGCTTATTTAAACGTTTCATCATATCTGAAGTGTATCGTAGAGAAATCACTGACATGGTGATTGTATGGATGTACATTAACTAGTTGAGCTGTTGATTGCAATTCGGGCAGATAAATTGAAGCTGGATGTTCGTTGGTGACCCAAATCATTTGTCTTCTTTTGGCCATCACAATGATGCGTTGACAAAACATGTCACGGGTGTAGACAAAATTGTTATGAAACGCAGGCTATTTACCTGCTTCGGTTTTAGCTTGGGAAGCCGCTGAAGTACCGCTAATAATAACAATGACTAATTGAAACGGATTACCATTTCTAGCTTTGGACTGCTCTAAGTACTTGTTAGCAAAGAAAAACGACCGCCTCAGATATACAGCTCAGAGAAAGCAAAAGTAGTGTGCCCCTTGTCTAGTTTCTCAGGCAGTGACTTATTAGGTAGCATCTATATGTGGTCATTGAAGTATGCTGAGGTTAAGACATAGGTAAGCAAGAGGCGCCGACGTCCGTACCAGACCTTGGTGCGTCGTCCAGGTGGAAATCTCTGATGAAATTTTTTGAACCATGTTTCACACTTACTTTGGTTCAGAGCATTCGTGCCGTATAGCCGAGTGATATTTCCAAGCGTTCCCGCGGTAACGTCACCTTTTCGGAATGCAAAAAACAGAACATAACGAACGCGCTGTTTCTGAGGCTATTTTGTTGAGACGTGTAGACAATTGAGATGATCCATTTAATGGGGCCCCAGTGCGGAACTCAGTCGTCCGTCCGCTGACAGGTAAAGCAGGGATCCGGTGACCTGGGATAAATAAAAAATAACAAACGAATAAAAATTATAAATCGCAAGCCTCTATAGTGTATCCTTCTGAGACCTGGAACGGCACGCCTTAAGGCGATGCGTCCGCAGCATTATTTATGTGGCGTGAGGTTTTAATTCTCTACCGCTTGCCTTTCGGCTCCTTCCGATGCTAAGGAGCCACACGGGGGCAATTTCGAGGATACGATTACAGCCTCCGTGGTCGTCGTCTTACAAGGCCTTCACCCTGATTGCCGCCGCCCTCTGGGCACTCAGCAGCGTATTTCTATTTCTCTCGTTATCCGGCACCATACTCGCCCAGATGGGGGCTGCGTACAACTCTGTCAATTTGACGGCTGACACCAGTGGCCATCTCGTGCCTTCTGAGAACCCATCATCCAAGGCAAAAGCATGGTGGGGTTAAACGTGCTCCTCATCGCTTTACCCGATGCGTAGTGTGCGTGTGTGTGTGCCATTCCCGTCATTCCCGTATCTAGAATAACCCCTAAGTATTTCGTGCCCCTTTTAATTACGATACTATCCTCCCGCCAGTATTAGTTCGAATATACTAGTTGTATATACTAAATAAAGCTGATACTCATTAGCCGCAGTTTGAATATATCTATGTATATGCTTCTTGTCTCATCAGGTAGAGATCGCTGAACAGAATCATGTGTGAGTTGTGTGCATTTACTTCAGATCTGCAGATTTCGCAACAGTTACTTATCTGGGAATTTGAATTTGACTCCTACCTATCTTTCGTTGAAGTGAATTGCCTCCATGCATCACCAGGTATCACTTCTCCTAACCAGCCAGAAACTGAACGCATCGATGCGATGACCCAGGCCCCAGCAAGGGAGCAACCGAGACCACCCATTAGGATCGGAAGACATGCTTGTTATTGAATGTTTAGTAGAGAAGACAGAGGCTCCATAGATTAGTCATTGAATAACTCAGGAAGGTCAAGTTTTGCTTACAACTTCTGAGCACATGTTTTATTCTTGTAACAGATAACATGTCTCTCAATAAAAACAAGCCCTTAGGAGCTGGCTGTAAAGGTAGCCTTTCATACAAAACTCAACGCGAAATCCATCGGTGAGCAAGGGGCCTCTTAAGAGTTCGAGGTTATTTCTGCTAATTCCTCTGCACCCGGGAAGCAAATTGACAACTGCCTGGGTTAGTGACAATCTAGTTGAAAGGCTTGAAGACATCTAAAAAACCTCACTTCTAGCTGGGTTGATGAATAAGCTGAAGCGAGATTGAAAAGCTAAAACCTTCCCGATATCCTTTAACACAGTTTCGACGTCATCGCCTAGAACACAGTTGTCTAGATACCAGTAACCACTCAAAAAAGTTTCACCAAGATAGAGTGGCTTGATCTGCTAATGAACGAGTCCCATGAATTGTAGTTTGCATGCCACCCATTGTCCCAAATGCAACTAACGAGGAAAATGACGTATGCCCTAAAAGTGGCATTGCAAATAAAATGGCGTGAATCTAGGGAGCCCATTGGATTTTCTTATAGGCGTTAATGAAATTGAAGCATTTCATAATACCATACGAATGATATTTTTTTTTATGAAGTTGGGGAGAAATCCGTTATGGACAACTGGCCTCACATCTGAAGTGTTCGCCTAGGTAGTGTCGGACTCGCACCGACTAAAACCCCGAACCGATTGCTAGCTTACGGATGATCTAATTAGCGTCTTCCAATTTCTGTGCAAAAAGAGAAACTGCGATCGCCTCCCTCGGGACGACGACAGCCTCCGGCCTGACACTCTGTACCCACTTCGTCACTACTTATTTTGAAAATTAAAACACAACATCAATTCACCATGATTCACTCCTTTATTGTTTAGTTCTTTTTGTTACTTGGCAAATTCATCACGCTATTTTGCAGCATCGACCGCCCGCCTTCCGCAATGAATGAACGAATTTCAGCCGGCATAGTTGGCCTGGCCGGTCGTTTGACAGCGGCGCTCGCTACCTCGCCCGCCACACACCGATGTCGTCTGCTTTCGTCCACTCGAGTTTGCTGTGCTCCTGACGTCACGAAGTCCCTTCACTCGCTGAGAGGTCTCGAAAAACTAAAAAAATTACCCGATTGAAAGACCTCTAGTGACACTAGGTGGCAACGCCGTTATAGCTGCCTTCTTTCCCTCGTAGGGCATGTATACAAGTGAAACAAACGAATCAGCGGACGGGCAACACCAAAAAATTTCGGTTGGTTTCATGGATTGATCCGTATCAGAGGCTGTTGATCGTCAGGGCGGGCATATATAGCGAGTCGAAACAAGATCACTATGTCCCTTCGGGGACACATAATACACAGTAAATCGAAACCAATCGAGGCGTCAAAACCTCAAAAGATGAGATCAATCCCATCAACAACACTTCAACTTACGATTGCCCCCTCTTCGCAGGGGGGCTTCATAAAGTTGAAAAGGCTGGGTGGTTCCAGCTAGGGCTTAGTAGGCCCAATTTTTTATGAAAGCCCACATTCGTTTAATAGGTGGCAACTGACGGTGGCTGACAGTGACGTTATTTGGCAGTGGCACAACTGGTAACGCTCCTGTGACTAGTATTACTACTCTATTTTCTGCTAGTAGCAATTATTTATTAGTCAAAGCCACGGTTTCGAAGTCCACCATTATCAACTTGGTCTTACTTATATTAGAGCTGAGACTTAAGTCTTCACTTCATCTTCATCACTCACTCATGCCGAGCACACCAGATAGGTCTAATTTGGTCAAAAGAAAATATCACAGGAAGCTATTCTGGGCTGGGATTCAGGTTGGTTTTTTTGAAGAAACCTTTATATTAACTATCACGGTTTGACACGGTGATGCGTTACTGGCAGAGCTGCCCACCATTCCGGGTACTGCAAAGCTAATGCAATGGTCGACTCCAGCCTATGTATCCTTACCTTGCGTAGAAATACTGGGGTGGCTGTATTTTAAATATAGCAAAGAACATAACTGAATGCCTACTGATGCAGCACATGCTTCTTTGGAAACTGTTTGGATATCGTGCATTTAAAAAATCGGGAATTGGAGCGTTATTTGAAATAATATCAGCAACGAAGCGAAAAATCTTTAGATTTCTTAGAATTTAGTTAATTATAGGACTGGGCGAGAATAGTGCCCGCTGAACGTAAAGTACATAAAAAATAGCCTTCTCTCTACATCGTTAATTGAATATTGAAACAAGGAGGTCCCACTTCCGCAGTCCCTAAGCGTACCTAACATAGAAATTACATTGCCCTTTTGGTTACCTAAAAAAAATGGTATTAAAATTCGGTTGCACCTGGCTCTCCTGTAGCGGACGATAACCTATCTTCTAATATCTGTAGAAGGTTTAATGATAGCATGCCTGGTCCTCACAATATAGGCTACATGCCTAAAGTAGTGCTCATTCATCACTGAGCAATTCATAATTGGATGTCTTATTATCTTTCATCATTGAAGGATTCCTGCCCGGTACGACAAGGTTGAAAACAAGCCGAAGGTAGACCCGACATGTCCTCGTAGTGATACTTCGGTGTTACCTGCCGAAGTCCGTTGCAAAAGCGAAATTCTGCTTTTGCAACAGAGAATCAACTCAATGCTGAGAATAAACTCAATGATTATGTGTTATTCTGGCGCTTTACAGCAAATTATCATATAGACTTTGAAATGCGGTGTGATTAAGATCTCCATTCTCCTTGATTGTTTCCCTATTTACATGCCAGTATAAGGGGGAATTCTTAGTAGTGTAACTATTTCCTGTTTGCGTAAGCACTATTGAGGGAATCTTCGAGTGCGGTGAGCTCTTCTCTTCTCTGTGAGCTCTACACCAGGGTAACTGCGCTCTCTACGATCGCTGTTTCTCGATCAAGCTTCGGCCTTCGCCTATACGCCAACGAGATGATGGCTGATGGGATATCGAGTTGGAGTTTTTGCATAAATACCCCCTTACAGGCTCGTACGGAAGTACTTCACGTCGATATCTAGCATCGATAAGATAAATTTTTACTGTTTCACTTACCGCTCCGGAATTGAGGGACAAAAAGACACTGATTCTTTAAAAAACAAAAATGAAGAATATGTAAACTGATGGGCTCGCCCGGTTGCCTCCTTGAATTGATGCAGGAACTGTCCGGCCTCCAAAGCCAAGCCAAAAGAGTCTATCGGAAACCTTCTGGTTAAGCAGATCTACTATGCGGATAAACTAGACAAAGCAAAAGCATTTTACCATCTCTTCGGATGCAGCCCATGGGAATCATTTTGAGTTCTCGCCTCGAAAGTAGGCATCGTTCTGTACCCAGTTGATTGACCCGGTGGTGCTAAGTTAACGAAGCACGAAAGATGAATACTCGGTGCCAGTGATTAAAAGCGACGGCGAAACTCTTCGGACGTCTTCGGACCGGGAACGCAGAAACGACTTCAGAATTAATTGCTGCCATCGTAGTAATTCTGTTGGCCACAAACAGGGGCTATTCAGAGGATCTTGTTTGAAGGGTGGGTCCTCGTGACACCATTGAAAAATTCAGTCAATGTAAATGGCCTCTTTTCTACTCGACACGCTAGAGAGAGCAAGACTTACCGGCCAAAGACCGGCGAGATGTAACTAACATCGCAGCTAAAGAGTGGCCTTCTGGCGAAAAACTGCATATAAGTAACGGGGAATGGTGCGCAACACTATTTTATACAACGAAGGGGTTGCCGCTGTATTTTCTCCATTATTACGCGTCAGAATGTTGGTGTACTTGACAACGAACCTAAAGAAATCGTGACATTCGTCCGAAAGTTCGAAAAACGATTATGCAACAACCTACAATTTCGCTGGGCCACGTTTTTAACATGTCGATCCGACAAAAATCCTTTCCACAACTTCCGAAGCACGTAATGCAGGTAATTCCGTTGAAGAAAGCCAGGGGATTCGATTAGATCCAGGCCGTTCTTGACCCGTTGCGCTCGCAGAATCGATCGCCATTAGTCGTCATTACTCTACCAGCCTCGGATCGACCAGAGACCTCTACGCTGCTCCAAATTAATCTGCTGTCAAAAATCATCAAGGATCCGCCGATAATGATTTCGTCTCAAAACACTATTGTATTCTCTCTCTCTCTCCCCGCTTCTCTGGCTGCTGTTCAATTAATCTATGATTCTCTTCCCTGTACGATTTGTCTTAGCTCGCTGCTAGACGTCGGCGATTACGTCAGCGATTTCAACGCGCTATCCGCCCCCTTCGTCATTGCACAACATCGGCCGAAAATCTCATCTCTTGAATAGGATATCTTCAAGTCTGCCGGCTCGTGTGCAGATTTACATAACGACTTCGGGGAAGAGCGATGACAGTGAGTGTTAAAAGTTTCACCTTCCTCATGCGACGAGGAAGTTTAACTGCTGCGTTCGTTGGCCTGGCAGGTACCACAGTTGGCGTAGGCTTTGCGGGAGGAGGTTTTTTTTTTTGCGATAAAAATAGCCTCATGTATTATTTCTGTATAAATACATTTTGCATCGAACTCATTCTCAATTCAACGTTCGTGATTATTAAACGAATCGTTGAGCAGCGTCTACTGACGCACTGAGCTTCGGCCGAATTCCAGCCATCGGTTGGATACAAATGTATATGTATGATTAACCATAGTGACTGTCTACAGTAGCGCGACTCGAGGAACCTGTAAGTTATCTCATCGAGCTAAGTTAAATGGAGGATCATGAAGAGCGTGGACAGATTTAGCGAGGAAGACAACACTGTATCGTTACGAATCTTTCCTACGATTACCGTCCCCAGCCCCCGACGGGAACTACTCACGCGAGAAACATCTCGCCCACGGTGCTCATGCATCCGGTTACTCCGGAGGATTGGACAAGGATATAAATCACAGGATAGCTGCTGGAACAGCGAATTCTATCTACTCCGCTGTAGGGAGGGCGTGCTCGACTCACGGGAGCGAGCAAGCAGAATTGCTCTGCCAAACTTGAACGAAGGGCCTGTCCCAACGCGCCGCCAATTACGACCATGGTAGCGGCAGCAGCTGTCGCACCCTCCGGACTTCAACACAGATCAAAGGCCGAAATCTCTGTGATGAAAAAAGTTGAACCCGTGACCAGCTGCGACGACTTGAAGGGCGGCACCGATTTCGTGAAGTGTACAGAACAAGACGTTGCCTCGACGTATTTCAGGACCGACGTTGTGTGGTTCAACGTTTTTGTGTTTGTAGCGCTTCACCTGCTGGCTGTTTACGGCATAGTGGCCTATCGTTATGAATTGGGTATGGATTTCATTGATTTGCGACCTCATACTGAATATCGTAGCAGTGACCGTGCAATAATCTAGCACTTAGTTATGCCTTGCTCGTTAATCATTTAGCGGGATATGTTAATTGTTCGATGTGAGAAAATTCGAGGCGTATCAGAATGGATACTAGGATGAACTCAGTAGAGAGGTAGCTTATTTCATATTGTTGACAATCATTCCACTGTTCGCAATTTGGCCGAACCTGGCGACCTAATATCTCTAACAAACCAACATGAGTTTCTAGTATCTGAGCCATGTTCATTTTTGATGGAACACAGAGAGGTTTGAGAATAATTTCAAAAGATCTTTTTTTGGATAAGATCAAGCAATGGATTCCCTTGTGAGTTCTATGTATTTCATAAATCCGCGTACGATCGTTTGGTTATTTTTTTCTGTGACCGCAGTATTTTTCAATATAAATTATTCGCTCGTATGAACTGAGTGATACTGTGCAATAAATTTATGCGTAAAAGTTCGTTCATTAGAGTGGAATAGAATGACAGTGACTAGAAAGGCATGTTCTACTATTTGCACATCGCAGACCATATGCTAGTGTAATACCTCACAGGAGCTTTCAGATGTTCTGCTGGCAACAAAGTTCAATGTGATGAACTAATGATTAGCGAGAATTGTGAGAACGTACACGGGCCAGATTCTACCACTGGAAGTGATACGGGCACATCGCTCTATGTACGGTCGTTCTATAAACAAAGTCGAATTATACCATGATAAAAAAAAACCGATTATAAGGGTCAAACCTGAGAAAAAGACGAACTATTAGATACAGACTGTTAAACAAAAGCGTCACAATCTATGGCTCTCCAGTGGGAGCATTTAGTCCACATTTATGCCTGATCACTTATCAGCTGAGCCACGAAACCTCCCTGAGATAGATACTAACGCATATTCAGCCCTCGAAATCTGTCGATAAAAATGTCAATTGTGGCGGTATATTTGCTGTGCTGGCCAAGGGCATCAGTTACCGTCCTCCTGTTAATTATTGTTGAGAAAATGTTCGTTTCGACCCGTCCCGTCCCGTTGTGGATGTGGAACACAATACGCCGCTATAGCCCGACGAGTGAGTTCTGCAGATGAGTGTTTAAATCATCTAGGGACACGGGGGCGGGAGGAACATCTGGTCCGACCTCAATATGTCCCTCTAGTGAATTTGCTCAGGAGACCTGTACTAGAGCTAGATTAATTTGAAGGTGTATTTTGTGAACTAACGTATAATTCGCCACGGATATCTAACGAGTCGCTACGTCGTTAGATATATAGCATCGCTACCGTTGAAACTCATACAGGTTTCCGCACTAGTCGGTTGGTCCGAGCACATTTTGCTAATCTTAAAGTTAAGGTGAAGGTTGATATTTATGAATTAAAGGAACAGTCTTTACAATGCTTAACTTCTCTTACATGTTCCGATCAGGTTGCGGGACTCAAAATCTCGAACCTGCGCCCTCCGACGTTTTTTTGCCAGAGCTTTAGCAACCATCCAACCGCCACCGCGCTGACGGGAAATTACCATACATAGATAACAGAGTCAAGAAGTGCCACATAATGACAACCAGTTGATATGTACAATCGTTACGATAGAGTGTTCGGAAATACGTGAATATATTAACGTAGAATGCGTGACTGGAAGCGTCCTTCAATTTAGCGTTTTGCGCTAAATTGAATTGAAACTAAATTTTTAAATTTAAAATACATTTTTGAAGCGCAAACAAATTTTTTGACGTACCTTTTAAAGTGAAGAGTAGACCTGTGCATTGAGCTGCGTATCGGCTATATCCAACGTAGAGCGTTGGCAATCAAACGTAATCACCGAAAGCTTCCCAAAAGCAAGTTTTTCGAATACTAGTATTATATAAGCTCGGTTTTGGCAAACCATCATTGCCGTTTCGCATAGACCATCAAGAAATCCACACATCAACACTGTGGCAATGTCCGGGTATTGTACAACACAGGGGCACCATTGGCTCTCATCGTCTTCCCATGTGATCAACAATAAGGGCGAAGGGAAATCAACTCGTTACATGATTCGCTTCGGATTTGCATGAAAGAAAATTCGAGAATCGATAATTTCATGTTCCAGCCATTTTGTGAGTGTTCTCGCTATTGTAATGTTGTCAGTGCTCATTTCAGAGTGCTACCTAAGTAAGTCTTCTGGAAGGAAAGACTATCGATTGAAGATAGTTGGCTTTTTCTTTTGCCGCTGTGGATTCAATGTGACACCGAAGACAGCTTTCAATAATTTCGTGCAGTGAATGCACTGTTGTAATACAGTGTTTGACTTCTGTCGAGCGTATTGCCACTGATAAGCTAATTAGCTAAGTCTCAGCAATGGAAAGCTACCAAGGTCATCAAAGAAGAGGGGAACGTAGAACAAGGTTGTGGTGCATAACTTGGACGGTCCTTCCGTAGAGGCCAGCATGCATCGTGACGTTCGGGGTTGGCGCCTTCAAGTGAAACAATGATTTTTTACGCTACTAAAACTGTTTTTCGAGCTTACCCTCAGCTGGTCCCCTATCTGACAGGCCTCAGCTCTTAACCTTTTAGGTATTACTATGAGGACCTGTCGGGGCCACCTTTGCTTATTCTCTTCCTTAGTCGTACCTGGCAAGAATCTTCAGATAAAGAAAGATGATAAAGAACTCCAAAGATCCTCCAAGAACTCCTCTCAGAAACCTTTTTACGCTACTACTCTCAGAAACCTTTTTACTCTACTAAGGACTACCCATACTTTCCGAGTCAACACCAATTATTTCATCTCGTCCTCTTTACACCGATGTACGATGACTGCTGGGCTGTTTCCTTGAAACATTTTAGTGGAATAACAACGAGAAATAGGCAAACGTTGCAGATCAGGAGAAAACCGTCGCGTTTCGCACGTATCGCACATGCACTTGTGATAGCTGACGTTATTTGTTAGCACGAATAAAAATGGCCGTATGAAAACGAACGGACGGAACACATTCAGTTCGCACTTCAAGGGAAATCGAACGTTGGCAAAGCTTCTCGTCTAAAGTATATGCTATAATTTCTATGCAGGTATCAGAGGAGCATTGGCAATTGTGCTTGGGGCGGAGGTGTCCAGCTTTGGAGTAACGGCGGGTGTTCATCGGCTGTGGTCGCATCGATGTTACAAGGCGCGGACGCCTCTCCGAATTTTTCTTATGCTGATTCAGACAACTGCCGGACAGAACAGTATCTATACTTGGTGTCGCGATCACAGGTCAGTCAGCATCGTCAACCTACTGAAATATGATGAAAATATTCTCCGGACATTGCTTGTTTTCGTTCGAGATTTTCACCTACCTAATGAACATGGGGGTGGTGGTTAATGTCTAGAATTGTTTAACCCCATGAGGTGTTAACGCT
This sequence comes from Stratiolaelaps scimitus, assembly GCA_019614645.1. Taxonomy (NCBI): domain Eukaryota; kingdom Metazoa; phylum Arthropoda; class Arachnida; order Mesostigmata; family Laelapidae; genus Stratiolaelaps; species Stratiolaelaps scimitus. The sequence continues at coordinate 4,117,284 of JABWDB010000013.1, read as the reverse complement.
TAGGTGTAATCGACGCATGTGAACGACTTAATGTAAGGAACATTATTCTAAAAAGCCGTTTTAGCTGACTATTTATCACCAGTTTATTATTGATTCATCAGCGTGGCCACAATGTTGTATTTTGCAAAGATTTCAACTTTTTACTTTACCAAATTCCCCATACCTTCCCTCGAACGTTCGACAATTGTGGTTGCTATTGTTAGCAGGAAACTATGATCTCGGTTACGAAATATAGCGGGCTTGCAGTAGACACAGACGCTGACCCAACTGTGTGCCTCAATGGTGAACCCTATATTTGTCGCTCACGTTTACGTTATTATGAAGCCTGCTATTACTAATTTCTTGAATAACTCCCTTGAATATTCTCCGATACACCATAATCATGAACCTTTCTTCATAATCAATCTAAAGGTTAGCCGCTCGGTGCAAAGATCTATTTTAAGGCTTCGCGCGAACGCCACCAGCTATCTATGGATTATCATATGCGACGTTCCGCATATCAGGTATCATCGATATTCCCACGATCGCTATTCCATTTGACGGACGAATCAATCTACAGTGGTTAATGTTTCCGTGTTATATTGCCCTTGTTTACCGATCTCTGCCAAAATCCAGCAGGTAAAACCATTACTCGGTTAGATTGGCCATCTGTGCACGCGATCGGCACTTTTTCCTCGGAACCTTATGCATTTCGTGCCGAGATAAATCCATTTCAGTTTGCCTCCCGCCTCGATAACTGCCACTTAGGAGTGATTCGTCCGTTTCAAAGCCATAGCGTGAATCTATTAGACGTACATGCATAAGCTCATCCGTTATTTGTTGTCTATCTCCGCTTCCCGGTAACATATGACTAGTAAGCATGACTTCAGAATACGTAAATGCCGCTCAACCCTTCATTATACACCACTAGCAAAATCGGGCCCGGAGACGCTATTCAAGCAAATAGAACACGCACGTCGTTACTCCCTTTGAATCGCTCAGTTGGGTACACAGATGGTGGGATCAGTTGTTTATCTATAAGGTTTTAAATAAATTGTTCAGTTGTTGTTTTTTTGTGGTGTTTTGGTTTCAGTTGTCAGGTGTTTTCTTGATTTGAACGCAGATTGATAAATGAAAACTTTACTATCCCAGTGAGCGTTGACTGCAGGCTTCTGAAGGTCGCTGACAGTGTTCTACATTATTTTCACATGCGCCGCCTTTTCCAGGATGCACCATAAGTACACTGAGACCGATGCAGATCCCCATACGACGACCCGGGGCTTGTTCTTCGCGCATATGGGCTGGCTAATGATGAAGAAGCATCCCGAGCTTCTACGACTTGGCAGGACATTAGACTGCTCCGATCTACTCTCAGATCCCGTTGTCCGCTTTCAGCACCGTTGGTTCGTCCCGCTTGTGTTCATGGGGGTCGGTATACTGCCGATGTCCATCTATAGCTATCTTGGCTTCTCACCGATGTGCGCTATTTACGCCACCCTCCTCCGCTACCTACTCGTCCTTCACGGCACATGGTGCGTCAACAGTATCGCGCACTGGCTGGGCGATCGGCCCTACGACCAAACGATTCGCCCAACTGAAAACTTGATGACGTCGATCTTAACAAATGGCGAGGGCTTCCATAATTTCCATCACGTATTCCCTTTCGATTACAAGGCGGCCGAGCTGCAGTTCTCACCGCTGAACATGTCGACAGTATTTATCAATGCGATGGCTGCGATTGGACAGGCGTATGATCTTAAGGAAGCCTCCGAGGAGATGGTACTCAAGCGGAGGGCTCGAACTGGTGATGGGAATATTTACTAATAACTCGCTTGGTATATATATATATATATATATAACAGAAACACATGTATATGCTGTCGTCGATTGGTCAGTAAAATAATAAACGTTTGATTTATATCTAATATGTACAGGAGTAATTTGCTTGCAATCGATATCTGCATCCTAATAAATGCTCCCACGAAGAGCGCTATAAAAATATCTTTCAAGCAAGCTGATAATCTCAGACACAGCGAGGTTTATCCTGTTGATCAAAATTTAACGGAATCCGATTTATGAACAATCTCGCGCTTGCCACCGCCCCCTCTCTGTTAACTTCCTCGAAGGAGTCTACCACTGGCTGATCTGCGCCACCGGGCACTAGCGCACGGGATCCTTGCTTCTGCAGCACCTTTCGCTCGCTGGACAGAGACAGAGAGCCAAGACCATTGCCGCCTCTCAGGAGGGCCATGACAACCTTGGTCTAGCACCCTCTCAACACCTGCTTCTATAATTATTATTGTAGTTTTACATATGTTTAACTAATCGAAAATAAAGCAAAGATATATATATATATATATATATATATATATATATATATATATATATATATATATATAAATTCAGTGAGGGCGTTGAACTAACGTTTAGGATGTGCGTGGATATATATTTATGGGCAAAAGTATGTAAGTTAAGTAAATAGAACCGTCTACGATATCATCTGCCAATAGCTTCATAGTAATCTCTGAAAATCCATCGAATTTATTTAAAATGCTTGCTACAATAGAATGAATAGCTATCGTACTAACAGGCTTACGGCTACCGTCGGAGATCTAAGATTGCTTCATTTAGAGCAATCAGGACAATATCCTATGATCAGTTCTGCGGAGAAAAACAATTGGTCAATAAGTAGTTTTTATGGTTATTGTATGCATTGAAGATTGAAGTTGTGGCACGCTTGCTTTTCACAAAAATGCAGACCACTCGATGCCCCCGAATGGAAATGGTCTTCAGTGACCTTCACTCGATGAGCACTCCGTACTATAGTGACTGAGGCCGTGAAGGCTACTAGGAGAATGATTGTGTTAGCTAATGGTGTTTCAGTGTTGCGTCTATTGTTGCCGTTACAACTCAGCGGTCCCCGACTGAGTTGCTGTCGTGTATTCATTGATTGACCTTCATGTGATCTTTTTATATTAATTGATATGAGGCTCAGTGACACTTGAGTTGTGGATATTATTATGTATTATTATTATTATTATTATTATTATGACTTAATTCATACGAATAAGAAAGAACTGGAATAATTTGATCAACTGCTGTCTATTATCCCTGTGTGGGATTCCTTCAGTTAAAAGCGGTCGTTCTGGCTGCAGCGTTCTTTTTGTTGTTGTTGTTATTGTTGTTGCTGCTGCTGTTGCTGTTGTTGTTGCGATGGCTGATAGCGCCATCTTGATATTGTCTCTTCTTCAACGTTGTGCTGATTCGTGAAGATTTGTTCTTGTTGTGGCCGCTGCTGACGCTGTCCACTGCTGTTACACTCGTGGTGCTTCGTCACCCCGAGGTAACCAGCGAATGTTGTCAAGTAGTAAATTGGCTGCGGTGGCGATCCCCGGCAGCAGCAGCAGCCGCAACGGAACGCAACGAAAACAATAACGAACATCGAGTCGAGTCAAGAAATGCAAGAACGTAGAACAAAAAAGAACCAACGCCGGCTAGCAGCGGCACCGGACGATGAACCACGACCAACAGGCAACAGGGCAACTACATTATAGAGGAATAGCGGGCAGTTGGAGCAAACGACGGGGTGGTGGACCTGCCCCTGCACTGACCCCCGGCCGACCGCGCGCGCGGCCAAGTTCACTTCCTGGATTACCGTAACGATGATGATTGTGGTCGCGGTGGTGGTGGTGATACGGAGAAAACGAAGAAGGATACGATAGAATACGAGGAAGATGAAAGGAATAAATATATGAGTGAGTGAATGACTGCATAGACCAGCCAGCGAACGAAGCAACGAAAATAGAGCTAGCAGCAGTGGCGGCACCAGCAGCTGCATAAGTATATGGTGCATAGTGTAACATCGGGCAAGGCAGGGCAAAACGCTCCGGTAATAGCTGTTCCCATTCCGTTGGCACGACGACGGCGGCGGCGGCGGCGACGACAACAACAACCGACTCATTTAAGCGGCGTAAGGAAACGGCGTATTTTTGCTCACCACAACTGAAGGAACAACATATGCATGCATCAGACACATCGAGCATAGACACATATGGTCAGACAGGTGGATAAGCAGAGGGCAGCAAGGGGGGCGGCTCAGGCTGACGTGAACCGCCACACAGCTCAAGCATAGGGGGACACTCAATGAACGTGATCCTTGCCTTGGTCAACCATCTCTAGAGCTGGCTGTCCGTCTGACTGACTGTCCGCCCATCCCATTGGTCGGTCCGGCCGTTTGTCCGCAGATCGTCCACCGCGATCCGTGTTTGTTCGACGGTCATCTAGCTGCGAGCCAGGCCAGCGCGTATGTAAAGCAAGCGGTGCGTCAATGCATGGAAGTATCCATGCTTGTGTTCTATGGAAACATGAATGAATGAACGCGGAGAAAGGCGACTTTGAGGCCTGGCTGACTGACTGGCGACGGCTTTAGCTGGAAGAGGTTGTTCTGTAGAGAACAACTTTGCTTGACAACAAAGAGAGACGAAACTAGAGGCGAAATCAAAAGAAGAGGAGAAGAAAAAAAAAGCAGTGAAAAGTGTAGCGAGGTCTACTGAGGCGGTAGGACAACGAAAATGACAACAGGTCTTAAGCAAGAAGAAATGCCCATACGAGTGGCGGTGGCGACGGTCGCAGCAGCAGCGTCAACATCAACAACAATCGCAGATGCTCCTTTGTTAGTGGCTAATGATAGTGACGGTAGTGGAAAATTGTCAAGTGCCGTATGGCGAAGCAGCCGAGAGGATTTTTTTGCTCGGGGAACTCTTCCCGGGAAAAGCGAGTAGGGCGTAACAAGATTGCGCTGCAGTAGGCAACCTATATTGGTAATGGCCGAGTTGATGGTGCAACGATTTCTTAGTAGTAGTATACGTGTTACAATAATACATTGGGGAACGAAGATTTATACAATAACAATTTCACTGATGGCACAACACGTGAAGGCAGTTCGCTCATGTCAGCCAATGTGGTTTCGACAAAAAATCCTTGCAGCTCTCTGGGAATATCTTAGCTGATCATGGGCAGGTGTGTCATATATTTTTCTCACACTTCTCATAGCTCTGATAAACGAATCGTTTTCTATTAGCACAAAATGAAACACTGACAACTAAGGTCGCTGAGTTAGACGTAGTTATTGGGATGGAGCTTCGGATTCGATCCCCGGTTAAGGCCAGAGGTTTAGTGCCCAACAAACGAGAAGCCCGAAGTGACGAAGACACGTCGCGACAACACACAGCCACTGCAAACGTTGGGCGCCAGCACCGCGTGTGCGCAAGCGCTCGATGAAATGAGAAGATCAGATACAAGAGTAGAACAGCCGGTTACGAGCCCAGACCGACGAACTACAAATGAACGTGTCAAAAATGCTACTTTTACATTGACTGGAATCGGTGCGACGTAAGATCTGATAGCCTGTACGACACAGGATGCCGTTAGACAAACCTGGAGGTCGGTTAAATAGCGTGAGTCCTATACCGAGCAAGGGTTTCCGTGTGTTCGAACAAGGCTCCATTCTTCTTGAGAAAATATTATCTAACAGTTGCGGTGTTTCAATGGTGTTATAGCATACATTATAGTTCCGAACTATGGAGTCTCTCTTATCAAATCTAGTTCCGTTAATCACACTCCTTTTGCATGGCATACTGGACTGCCGCCAGGGCAAACCCTGAACAAATGCCGATAAACCAGAAGCTGGTTGCCCAACACAGTGGCAGGCTGAATGTATTAATCGAAAGCAAGTCGCGTCGACAAAGCGGCACCACAAATGACATCAATGATGTGGGACAACCTCTATCCGTCTCTGAAAGCTTTAAGCAGTTGTTGAGATACAGCCTTCGAAACGCTAACACGTGTCTGTAAACACGCTCACCGCAGGCATAGAGCGAAATCACATTAAGAATCTTTAACAGAATAATAATCACGATTGCAGCATTTACATAACTATGTCCACTGCAGTGCAAGTCCTTAGGTAACTTAGTTCCCACTTCCGAGACGAGGAGTATGCAGTACATAAGGTGGATAGCAACAATCACACAATTAAGTTCATCATTGGCCCGCTGTAAGCGAGCGCAGAAATCCGTTGCGAGATTGCGAGCTATCGCAACATCAATGAATTTTTTCCTCGTTTTTACAGACAGCTCGGAGTTGATTTGGCCAAGCGAGTCACCAACGGCCCAGATCACTTTGTCGATTACGAAGAAGTACAGGGCATTATTGAAGGTCAAGACACAGGTGTAGTAGAACTCCCAAAACACCGCTATTGGCTTCGTTGTCGCGGAAAAATTTTGAAGTACATTCTTGAAATTGATGATTGGATCCACCGAGTATGCCGATGCTTCGAGGACAGCGACGAAGACAAGCAGATAATCCCAATCCCTCCAAACACTCAAGCTGTTTATCCAATTCCATCTATGTCGCAGCCAGATTGAAATGTAAATCTGGACGAAAATTTCGCATACGTTAAAGATTATATCATACACAGTGCTTGTTGCGTAGGCCCACAAAATGAAGTATATGCCCGTCGCTACATCCAAGCATACCCACAGCGCAAAGAGCCATGGTGACTCAAAGGTGATACCTCTGACAGAGACACAAAATTTCAATGGGTTTGCGAGAATATACTTTAGAAGTTGTACCGGCTTCTTCATGGTCATAGACAAGCACTTGTCAGCAGTGGTGGACAAATCAAGCACAGTGGTGAGTGACAATAATATGTTTCTGCGCTCAGCTTGTTCGTTAAGCTGGCTACTTAATGGATATTTACACGTAGAGAAGTTCAATTTGCAAACCAGTCAGTTACAGGCCGATCCATTGTCACATGACCCATTCATAGAAGTATCGATCGATGTACAAGTCCGAAGACGACAAACAGCTACAATCGACCTCCCACCTATTATGCTGATTCTCCACCTCAATACTCTACGTCAATACTCCATCTTGATATTGTTCCATTTTGAGCAAAATACAATTGAAAACGGATAATTCTACGACGGTGAACTATTTTAAAAGCAGTCCACCAGTCACACGTCTGCACCTCGCGGTTTCTTCATAATACAACGCGAGAACGCCTCTGTTTCGGATATATTTTCTCTGAATTCAAACTACCAGTTTTTAATGGTAAAACGACATGTTTATTGGTCATCGAGGATAGTTCTCCCAGAAAGCTTTCAGCTACAGTATGCCCGCTTGTCTAAGACGTAGATTAGTTCAACAAGTCGAACAGCACAGTCCGTTTGTATAATCTGCTAAGAGTGGATTATATAATAAAGTTCATTAGTCGGCGAAAATCTTTGTCGTACACAGAGAAGCTCGACTGGACTGAAATAATTCTCCTTTTTATCGGATATTGACGACAATTATGCGCTTTAAAATATTAGTGTTGACATATTACCTTAATAAAACAAACAATCATGTGCCCACTCTAATGTTCCTGGACGAAAAAAAACCCTTGGCAGGCACTGCACAAGCGAAAGAACAACAACTTCTCTACACAGAACCGATCCGTTCGTTCCACAGGGCGGTGGCTACTGTTGTTGGTTGACCTTGCTGGCCGCAGTTGATGCTGTATCCGTCGCATCGCCAAAACGCGCACGTCTCGCGGAAATGCCCTAGTAGGAGGTTAACGTACCGATTATTAAAATGACCGTAAAGCCATAAAACGATCAGTTCGCCGTTTTTAATGAAGGCCACATAACTTGTCACTGCCGAGATGAGGCAGAGACAAGTCGAAGCCTTAGCGCTCCTTTCTATGCAACTATAAACATCTAAACTACTCCAATGGCTATATATATATAAATATATATATATATTGCCCCGCCAGGGTAGCGCTTACTATAGAACATTGGTTATTCGAGACATCGCGCTTGATAGATACACATATATATACATATATATATATATATATATATATATGCTGCAGGGATTTGGGATCGGCTGTCCAAAAATGTATTTACCGGCACGTACCTCGGAGTTAGCTTCTTGCGGTTTGTAGCTATGGCATTCGCTACTTCTCTTGGCATTTTCATAACTTTATAGACATGATGCCTATTACTCAACTCTCGTCACATGTATCCTTCTCAAGGCATTGGGTCAGGTATATATTAAGCTCACATGAGGGAACTTTTCAGAATGACGTCTATTGGGACGCAAAGTGGGAAATGACAAAAAATGAGCTGATATTTGTGTGTAAGTTGGCACATTCGATAGTTGTAAAACCAGTTTGCAGTCATCACTCAATGAACATTGTGGTTTCAATCGCTGCCATAAGCTGATCAGACTTCAGCAATATGTGCAGTGTTGTTATATACAATGTGTGTACAGCTAGCCAGACTAAGTAACTTTTAAATCTAGATGTTCCAGAAGTGATGCCCACAGTGGCTGTGATGCATTAATTAGCTGATTTCCATCTCTCAAACTTTCGCTAGAGCTAATACTATAACCATCGTAAAGGGCTAATTAAGGATTTCTAGGAAGTATATATCTCAGATACGTTGCCCCTACGAACAGGAGATTGCCTCGCAAATTTTGCATTGTAAGTAACATTTGATCACAATATCTATATAGATGTATATATATATATATATCTATATACCCTATCAACAGTATTTACTGCATCCGCAACGGTTTCCAGTTCTTGTAAAAAAAACATTTTAGCGGTAGCGTTGCCACTTGGGTTATTTCCCAACTAATTTGAATATTCATATATTATCTCAGCTATAGCTTCTCCTTACGTTCACCCTGTGGGCCATAAATATTTGACCTGCCTAGATGGATGTGTTACATTATATTGTACATGATAGTAATATGCTTTTGGCCCGTCTAACTAAAGGTCATATGGTAATTACTTGCATATTGTATTGTAGTTAGCATATTTACAGACATTTCAGTCGAAGTAATGATCATTCGCAATCATATTAGCGAATATATCAGCTTGATTATAATATATTGAAATGATAGGGGAATCGGCCAATTGCCACAACTCTGTTGTTGCTGTTGACGGTTTGGAGTCACTCGGCCGTCGTTTTTCCTTGGGCGAAACGATTGACTCGCATTGACTACCACTGCTGGGTGTTTGTCTTTCTGTAGACAATGGAAATCCCGGCGATTTCTGCCTTCGTCCTGCAGTGGACGCGGCGTTACGATGTCGTCTCAAGCAAAATAGACATTATAAATGCATCGGGCCAAGGGCGCTGCAATAGCTTCGCGACAAGCACACCCAATACTCGGGCTGGATAGGATAAGACACTATGGCCGGCCGGTCGTTCGGAAAACACAGAAGCCCCCAGAGGCAATGTCATCTAACCAAATCTCTAATAATTACCAGCGTGAAGCTATTGAAGGGATTTCCTTCACCAGCTGTGTGTCGCTGACACCGTAAAACGCAAGGTGAGGTCTATTCGACTAGATTAATTCTCTGAATAATATATTGTATATATGTTTACATTCAGGCACAAATCGAAACTGTTATATATGGTTATAGTGTCGATTTGTATTGGCCCCGAGCGACGCGGCCCTCGGGCGGGATTTGATCGTAGGGTATGAAATTTGAAAATGGTATCTGACGATGTGTTTTTTGTGCTAGCGACAACTGTAGCAATGGGTCACTATTCGGGCTCTTAGCAACGGTACATATACCAACGCGTGCTCCATGAAAGTGAATGACGGCTTAGTTTGTCGACATTCTCCGTCGAAATTTTCTCTACCGGTCGTCCACCGGATACAGCTGTTGCTCATGAGACATCGATGTCCCACCACCGCTCTAATACTGTTGCAGCCTCACCTACGTTGCTTATCGTCAGTGTGGCGATCGTAGCATGATAACCAGCCAGTCTGTATTGTCCTAAACTTCTGCTCGTTTGTTTTGGCGAAAAGTGGATGAACCGGCCTATTAATTGTGTGTGTGTGTTATACACGAGGAATATATGTATCTCTCGGGACGATGACCAGCTTGATGCCATTCTATCTGGATGTAGTCAACTTTAGAGACGTTACCATAACTATCTCCATTCTATTACGGTAGAATTCAATATAAGAAAGGATATATCACTCAATCGGTATATTCTGCAAGACTCTCCAAGCATATTGCCGAGCTAAAATTATTTTATCAGCACCGGTGAACGATTACGGGACAAATATCGGAGATGACTTTGATAAGGTCAACCTATCATGCGAGCACTTCAAAATTACAGAGAGAGATTCGATTGCAGTAAAGCACCGGGGATAATATAGAGTGTGTATGAGAACGCGGTGCTCAAAACAATAATAATAATATATCCGAAGAGAGTTCTGAACCAATGAAAAATCTGCCAGCGGTATCTTTCAAGGAACCGGCACAGGGGCTTGCCAGGTGCCCCAGCGACATCTGCTGATGGTCATTGAAACATTAAAAGGCTGCCACAATGTATAGGGAGGATTGGAATACTACCCATGCATAAGGGGGGTAAGGGGACGGTACTGAGGAGAAACGAGCGGTCTCGCGGACCACTATCAACTGCAAAATAATGGAGAAGATTATTCTCAAGGCTAGCCGAAGACCAAGATCTGATGCGCACCCGAGAGTGTACACATTGCGGCAAAAGCCCCTAAAGTCCAAGAGATGGGTCGCAAACTGTCCACGCATAAATGTGGCGTCGTTCACCTGGGAGGCAGCAACTTGGGTGTAAGAACTGAAAAACCCTTCATGTACCTTAAATTGTGCAGACCCCACTTTGCTATCGTTCGATTGAACGGTGTGGAGACTGATTTAAATAGGAGAAAACATTAACACAGGGAACAACAATTAAGAAAGGCTTTCTGTTACGGACTGAGGTTCATTCTCAACCCGACGTGACAGCACAGGAAATATGCCTGTTACCGACATGCTCAAGATAGCTGATTTCAAACAATTCAGGAGAATATCCAAGAATGAAAGTATGTGATATATTCTTTTCCACCAGTTGTCTATGTGGCGCAATGTGTAGCAAATGAAATTCACTAACGTTAATGTTAATAGTGGGAATTTCGTGAGCTGACGCGACTGCGGTGTGAAATATTCACAGAAGAATACGGAATAATAATGTACAAAGTATGAATAATATTTAAACCTTGTTAGAAAACAGTAAGGTTTGCCGGGTAAAAACCCATAATGGCTTGTAACGGGTTGCTGAAACCACATCGTAAATAATGTTAAGTATAGAGTAAATAATCTGGTTTTACAGTAGGGCTGCATTACATGATGAAAACACCAATGAAGTTGATCAACTTACTAATATCACCAACAATACCTTCCTAATATGTAAAATAAATAAAAAGAGCGCTTCCCACCAAAATCGTCACAGAATGTTTTATTATTCATGTTTATTGCTATAATAGCATCATAATTGTTTTTTATAATTCACAATTGTAAGGCATAGCAAATAAGCTTAAGAATATTTGTCGAGAGAGAAGGAATATCCTGAATGGTGCTGCAGGTCCACTGTAACTGCAGTTACTTGGCCGCCGTCACCACAACGGTGGGGAAATGTACAGACAAGAGCCTTTTCTCGACCCTGAATTTCTAGTTAATGCCTTTAAGGCCAGCGAGAGAAAGCAGAAAGAAATTCGTATTTGTGTCAAGTATACTGTATCAAGTATCAATGATGTGGCCAGACCCCAGCAGGTTAGTCCGCGTTCGCGCAAATCGAGTCACGTTGATAAATGCGGGAGCCACTAATTGCAACAGCGTATTTATTCAATTTCTCCACCACTGATTAAGCATACAGATATGTTTACATACAGTCGTGTCAAACGTTGATTGAAAACCATTGACCATAGAAAGTGCCACAAGCCGATGGTCGTCAACTGTGGGTGTGCTATGTATCTAGACTTAATCTACATATAACAATTAGTGTGTTCGTATATTAAATGACGAGGAGTCCCGCTATACAGCGAAAGCATAAAGAATTACAGCCGATGACGTCATTCTGTCCACAACACCCCGGCATTACCCATTGAATGTTCACGGATTTCTTTCTGCTTTGAAAAGTAAACGCCCATCCTTCAAGCACCGTTTGACGATGTATTTATTATAAGTGAGTGAGTGAGAGTGTGTGTGTGTGTATATTTATATCTATGGCAAGTGCGTGTGGTGTAATCAAGTTGTCAGAATCAGTTGCCTAACCAAATACCCACTGACGGTCATTCGTAGATACGAACTTCAGCTGAACTATAGAAGCGAATGCCGTTACGTCAACAGCTTGAACAGTCGCAGCTGCAGCCAGTGGCGAGGAATTATTCTGCCCCGCAATCTGTGGGGTTTTCCCCAGTGCCTCCTGAATAGCTTCGTTCGCTTTGTCTATGCGGATCGGTACTTCGTCTGTATTGCGATATGTAGCTAACAGCAGTGGCCGACGTAGAAACCGCCACGTCCATTGATGTCGTTTCTGATCCACGATGGCTTCTTCTACATGTGGGACCCGTCATGCCGTTGGAGGCTGTCGAACCAGGGGGTCGCGTCCACAGGTTGTTTGAAGAAAGCGAAAATACGACCCGAACTAAAAACTGTGCGCTATGATCGAATGGGACAAGCTGCAACTTTTAATCTGTCGAGGTGCTGCTGCTGCTGCTACTGCTGCCTGGGGCTGCTGCTAGATCTTCGGAAGAAAGATGAAAGGACGAATACGCCGATGGTGATGATATCCTGTCAATATATGTCACTCATACGAGATGCATACGAGACTCGGCGGAGGGTGCTAATGCCGTAACGAGGTTTACGTGGCAATGCAGACAATCTGACAACCTTGTACTCATGTGGGCAAAGAACATCCAGGTGGATGTACACATATGTATATATTCATCATGGATGATTTTAATACAAGACACGCGTATAAATGCTATATGTGGTGGATTTGTGAGAAAGCTCATTCAGCTATCTCTTAATAGGTACAATAGACAGGGGTTCGGAAGTCCACATTTATCTCATCTATAGCATTCACACCCAACAGCTTTTAACCAGCAGCCGAGGATGATAGTTGCTTGGTGATTGTGCAGCATGGGGTTAAAAGGTTGACATACCGTTTTAAACAAAAACTAGATTGAGCCTTATTAATAGGAAACGAGTTACTAGCTGTTTTTACAGCATTTTGTTTTGCTTTTCGAAGAACGCATCGACCGAACTAAGATATATATATATATATATATATATATATATATATGTTTTGGATTTGTATATTCTTCATAACATCAATTTCATTCTCCTCAAAATCGCAAGGGATAGATTATGCAGAGTGATAACATATGCTGACGAGGGCCTGCTAATGGTCTGCAGGGCACACTTCCTACCAGTTCTGACCTACGCAATCTCAGTATGGGGAGAGGGATACAGCAACGTGTGGCGCAGAGTACAGATCCTACAAAACGACGCCATGAGGGCCATATCTGGGAAAACACGGAGGGAGTCGGTTCAGACAATATATACCCCTCCAAGAACCTCTTAACGGTAAACAAACTATACAGTACGTCGCTACCTTAAAAAAAAATTGGAATATCGAAGAGCATCATCCCGCCAGAGATTTCCTTCCCGCTTACCGTCGCCGATTTCAGATCAACCCGGCGCTTGACAAGGTTTTATATAACCAATGTTTTTATGGAGAACGGTAGGCACGCTCTCGCTCATCGGTTCCCGTCACTGTAGGGTTCAACGTGAAATCAGATCAGCTGTGTAAGTCCGCTACTTTCGCCCGTGAATATATGATAAGATATATATGCATAATTGTGATAGGAATAATCTGAATTAGGCGGACTCAACCACCTATTCAGCTGTAACTGTGATTGTATGTTCACAGGTGTATAATTGTACATTTTGCGTTGTTATTATTTTCACAACTTAGGCTTTGTTGAATGACAGCTCCGTTAATAAATCACACTTTTGAATTTGAATTGTTGCATGAATATCAACCTTGATCAGTATTCTCGGATTCACATTCCGATTCAACCCATCGGCCTTACAGCTATAAAGTCCTCAATTACGACGATCGTAAGTGCACATAAGTGCATGCAGAAGCATCTACAAATGTCCGATGCTGCTCACTGAGACCGCAGTGCGCGGATGAGCGCCACGAACTTCCAACTTGGAAACGCTCAATGACGAAGCAAAAGCTATGTGCAATCATGTACACTGCTGTATGCATCTGCGCGCACACTGATCAATAATATGAAACTCATTGATAAAAACATTCAACGGTTGTTAACATAAAAGTCTTCGCCTTCTCTAAGGTTCGACGCTGAGAGCTTCAGGGGAGAGGGAGGGGTTCATAGGGATATTGTCCTTAGTCATATGGAGGAAGCGAGCGTGAGATCAAAGAAATCTGCAGCCATTTGGTCGTATTCGCCTGGCAGCATAATACAATAACGATTTCTTTAACAGTTCCTTAACAGCTGCCGGTTAACGTCAAACGCCACAAGAAGCATTAGCGCGTCCACATAGCGACGCCAACGTGCTGATAGCGTCTACGATACTCGCATTTCGTCGACCGTCTATTATATCGGCAGTTCTCTTGGCCCGAATGGGACGAAGGCTTTGTTTGAACGTTCCGTCGGACTGACGCTTCCGAATAACCCACACACACAAGAGAAAAGCCGGCACATGGCTACTTCAAATATTTGACATCACGCCCTGTTGGTGATCTTCGGCTCACACTTGCGACATGTGCCCATGATTAACCATGCTGTTTTCGTCAACTGCGATACAGCCAATTGAGCACGTGGTAATTAGAAGATCAAATTATGACAGGACTTGCCAAGTATCGACCTGGGGAGAAAACTCAACTGAGTGAGCGTTGACCACTAAATATAAGGGGGGCCGTAGCGAAAAGCATTAACGACGCTGGCGAAGCGATTGTTTTGCAAGTAACATCAAATTAAGATACTTATAATTACTAGAGCCACTAATTTCGAAAAACATAATAAATAATTAGAAACTTAGTCGCTGAGAAAGGTATCCTCCAGTCGAGCAGTTCATGGAATTGTTGTTAATGTAATATGTACTAGCTTCATTGTAATCATGCGGTCTCTAGAAAGTTCAACAAACTTCAGTCTAGACAAATTTGTAGTTCCTAGTCACTACATATTTAATCTTCGGCAACCAGGGTATATAGTCGTCACACGAGCATGAGTTCGCACGCGTTTATTGCATATGTATCTATTTTATTTTCAAGTAAAACTCGGAAATCAAGCGATATGCATTGTCTGCGTTGTTCAACACGTCGCTTAGAAATGGTAGTTGTTTGGCCGACCACGAATTAATCTTCTACTAATAAATAATTCTATAATAATAAATAATTCTATGAATCTTCTACTGATCACAGGGCTCTCGTTCTGTCTGGAAACAGCAACGATGTTATTATATCAGATATATAACGTGAGACTGGAAATGAGATGTCTCACCTCTGATGAGGATACATGCGTGGCAGCTTCAACGGCAGGTATTCCTCATACAGAGATTTCAGATAGGGAACATCTTTCAATTTCACCTCTAGTCGAGCTAATCAATGTGCTAACTTAAAACTGAATGTTGCCCTTAGCACGGCTTCTATTCGTGGATAGCAGAACGCATCCGGTTTGGATCGACTCCGATCAGCCATTAGGGGTTTCGAATTCATCCGATGCCACATCCTATCAGGGTATGTGCAATATCTGATCATCAGACCACTCCCGGCACTCATTGAATTTCTAAGAGAGCGAACCGATAAGCGAAACCTTTGTCTCACTAAGCTTCACTATCTATATAGCAGCTATTCATCGTTTACAAATTTGCCTATGCAACGTGTCAACGGTTACGTCGTTCTTAGTGATTCCTTCCGGTATCGACTGTACGTACGTAACAACTCGAGCCGACTTGTCTCACCGTATCGTGTGTATTACTGAGATTGAATTGTCGCCGCCTTGTGGCCCCTCCACGTAGTCACCAAACACCCGCCGCCCCCCGCCGTTGTTCACGACACTGTTCAACACCGTTCGTTGACTCGAGACGAACGTGCACGTCTATTCTTTCAGCAGCGAAATTCGCGATCCGGCGCGCCACCATCGCTGCGTGCGCGGTCTGGGTGGCTATGGGGTGCGCGTTGTTGGCGCAACCGGCTGGCGTTTCCGACTCACCCACACGTAAACGAACGACGAGCCGCCGCACAGAGCCGGTCAATATTTGATATTTACGCCCTGCTGACGAATATCAGCCACCACTTACAACATCTCTAGCATACATACACATGATGCGCACCGGTTAAGTGTTCTTGGCGGTTGATCTGCAGACGCGCTTGCATCGAAATTACTAGTGCTGACGTCAGCATAGGACGGGTCGGTCCACCCTTGGACGCTACTGTTCCCTTAAGCGTCCCAGGTTAGCGATTGCAGAATATGATGTGACGCCACGTAACTTGAACTTATCGGATTCATTATATACGGCGTCTTATGAAAGTGAGATTCACCCTGCTAGTGAAGTGTGTCTCTGTGATGAATCGTCCGCGATTCAAGCACACAGGTTGATAGAGAAGTTGAAGTCTTCGTAGATGGTCGATTATAAATGCCTCTTGTTCGGTTGTTCCAAGCTATTCTTTAAGCTTTCTCTTTCGCGCACTGCATCAATTTCCACGGCGTTCTTCAATTCAGGTGGAGCTATAATAGAATAAGCGACTGTGTTTTTATGTCCTAGGACTCATTTGTATAGCAACTGAAGCTATGGTCGTACACCATTGAATTGAATCACAATTTCGGTGCCGTCATTACACTGCAATCGCAGTATTCAATTCGATGATATATTTTAACGAGCGAACTTCAACGTTTGTACAATTGCAGTTCCGTAAACAAATATAAATAAATAAACATAAATATATGATTGACTGATTGATTGATGACCTTCTCGACACATCTGGTGCATCTGGTACACATTGTCCTCAAATTAGCACAGTGTGTTTTATTCTCAGTGGATCCACTAAACGCCACCAACACTTGCCCTAATCCGGGCCCAACACTTAAACAGTTGTCGTATCCGTTCTAGTCGCCGACATAAATTCGTGCAACAAGATGATGCTCTTGTTGTTATTATTTATATATCTTCTAAGATTGCCCGTCCATCGATTGTTCGTTACGGAGATGATCTGCATTCGCCGCTGTTAGCTGATAAAAAAAACAACAACTATTTTCTTATTTTCCTTATTGCACTATGCGTGCTACGGGGCTGCCTATACGTTCGCACCATCGCTGACACCTCTTACAGGAAGCAGCCCGCTGAGCGAAGGCCTTTCCTGGCTGCTTTTTTTCTGAAGATACCCACACAATGACAAGTGTGGTGTATGTATTATCGATATTACTTCCCTGCGGATCTTGCTCGCCTAGTAGCTTGTCTTCCACATCGTCTTGGTGCTCCACGCGTTCATCAATTGACTCGAGAAGATTGGCACCCGAAGGCGGTACACAAAGGTGCGAAGTCCGCATCTGATTTACTTAGATCTGACTTTGATTATTAATTCGAAATACTACAACTTCACTCATCGTTGGCTCTCTCGTTCGGGCTTTCCGACGAGCGGGTGCTGGCATTCTGTCTAAATTTGTTTTGCATGGTCCCCACGTGTCCCTGGGGAAACTGCAGACCAGACCCAGATAGATTTGTTTTGAATACACGGTTTTTTTTGAGGGAATTAAAGATTTTTTTCTAATGAAGATTTCCTATCGTTATTTCGATATAAGCTGGGAAAAATAAAAACTTGTAAGGTCTTGGCATAAGATAAGCGACTAAATTACTTTTAGATACGTGAAGGCTGGACTAGATATCATTAGGCGCACAATCAGGATATATGATTAATTATTAGCTATGCTTGCTTTATGCACATGTCATGTCGAGCTCCGCTATGCTCCGATGGTTACCATCTAATCTGGCGGTGGCATGGATGGTTAAATTAAATTACCCTTTAAAAAGAACAAAGTAAACAATGATTCTTTGATATTAGATACACTTCACTATCCTATAATCCTGACTCACTCTAAAACAACTCGCGATCTACGTGTTGTACTACAGAAAACACATATCATTAATGCCCTAAACGTAATGCAATATAATGAAAAGCATATGACTGAATAATGCGACATATGGTTGAATTAACTAAGTCAAATTTCCTTAAGGGTGACACCTCTCGTAAACAAAGTATTGATAATATCATTTTCAACGGACATCTTGTCCCTATTAGTTTATTTCGCATTATTGGAGAAACTTGCGAATCCTAACGAATGTGAACTTCATTCTAAAACTCAGGGATGTGCCAAACTATCAATGACTATGCCCAGCTGTCCCTACCCGTGCATGTCTTCAGCATTGCGCAATGCTAAATTGAATTTAGCTATGCACGTTGTATGTCGGCATGGCATGCAACCATAGTCAGAGATAGATATATATTAACAGCAGCCAGACAGCAGTAACCGATGCATTATGTGGGTTTGTCTGCACTTTACGCGATCGTGATCGCTGGTTCATTTGTAGCTGTACCAGCGCAAAAGGCCGCCGGGCCGCTTTAAATGCGATTACACTGGCAGCTGTTGCTGCTGCTGCTGCAGTGAACCGGGACTGAGTCATCCCATCGTCTCAACCCTTTGGTCTTACGACAAACGCCCAACCGAAAATGGCCCGTTAGAAAACAAGGGCCAAACACTATCATGAACGAAGCCGCAACTGTTGCTGCTGCTGTTGTTGTTCTAGTAGGAGTAGTACTAGTAGTAGTAGTGGTAGAAGCAGTTATAGTAACTTACGCAACAGTGGCAAAAAAAAAGTCCACCCAAGAGGGATTTCTTCCTGGAAGCTGATTCGTACGAGCCGAACAGCCATCGCCCGCTTGCTCTGTACCGTTGGCGGAATTCCGCCGCGTGCAGCTGCATAGATTCATACATACATGCATGGATGCGTACACGCTCTGCAATCGTGGCCCACCTTGAATCTATTTCGATCCAGCTAATCGCCTTCAACACTCCTTCCTACGAGGAAAGGTCTGGCGCTGAAGCTAAGATAACTGTCTGTTTGCTGGTCGCGTTGATATTCAATGTTCGGTGGTGGCATTCATTTTTTTACGGCGGCATCATCAAATCTATTGTATTGAATTGTTGCAACAATAACAATATCATTATTGTTATTATTATTATTATTATTATTTGATTCGATCTTTCCGCAAAATCTAGTTGTAAGGCGATTCCCGACAGGATATCGAGAGGAAAGATCAACTCGTATCTTAACATCGTTAAGATTGGCTACCAACACCCTACGCAGTTAACGACGTGAATTGCTCCTGAATGTTGACTTCTACGAAAGTCGATTGAAAACTTGCGTCCGCAAGGCCCGCTATGTATACCTATTGTGTTTATTGCAGAGGTGGATACGGATGCGGTGAAATCAACATCTTCATTCAGCGCTGCTTTGTGCGCCTTGTTTGCAGGAAGGTGTCTATATGACTTGAGGATAGGTCGTCGTGCTACCAACAGTTTCTTGTATTTACTTATTTAGCTGTGGCAGTTGAACTATTGAAATGGAGAAAATTCAAACGACTATAGCAAGTTCCTCGAGCGAACTTGTGATACTGATCTATCAGCTGTTTTCCCTCTGACAAAGTAAATAGACATAAGCAATATATATATATATATATATATATATATATATATATATTGCTAAATAATTCCTACTTATTTCAAGTTTGATATAAATGCTCATATACATATATATATATAATAAATTTTCTGAATCCTCACACGCCTTCGATCGGTTTAGAGAGCTATGGCGATAAATCAAAATAATGAAGTGGAAGGAAATAATGAAACAAAAAATTTAGATGATGAGAAAATAGGTAAGAATCTCGCTAAAAAAAACTCGAATGTGTAAGCTATAAGATTGCCTTTGTTTACAACCATACATGATCGTGCACGAATAACGGACTTGTCCAGACCTTGAGGTGGATTCTATTGACCAAATCCATTGTCTAGCATGCTACACGGGCTATATGAGGGGGCCCCTGTCGTATAGTGAGGGGGACCGTTAGACTTATAGCTATGCCAAGCGCAATCTACGATTGGGAAACAAATCACTTCACAGTGATGAAATGCACGGCCATCTAATATTATAGTTCAATTGTTAAAATACTTGATTTTTCAAACCAACTAATGTCTAATTTAATTACTGTTAGTCGATATCTTTGTCGGCCTCTTCTGTGCCTGCGACGAACACATACAGACAGAGACTATACAAAAGGTGCAACCTTAGTATCAATCAATACATATAAGGTAGCCTAGCTCGGTGAGCCAATCACCCTCTGTGCAATCTCAGCCCCAAAGCAAGTAACGTTAGGTCATCGACAACGATGACGAATTTCCCAGCAATCACGATCATGTTGGTGATGATTACGGTGTTGTCGTGCGTCGCTCCGCAGCAGCGTATTCGTTGTGCGTGTTCGATGCTGGCTCGACAGTGGCTCGCTGGTGCCGACCCGACAGCGGTTCCCCCCAGGGGTCCGGGGCATCCAACCAGAGTTGGAGACCTTGCCCTCCGTGACGGCTGTCTGTTTGCGGGGGATTCCCACCCACCTTGTTGTGCTATGGCTGTGAGCACGCCGTGGCCGGGGTGCCTGTCGCCGCACGCAGTGCGCCACAACAAACAGGCACTTGTCGGCAGCCGTCAGCGCATTGACGTGGCACTTTCGCCGACTCCTTGCCCAGTTGTTTCGGGAGAGAACTCTCACTTTCTATAAGACGCGCGGGTTCGCTTGACAGCCAGTCACCGTTAGCGCTGCACCGCACGCGTGGCGCATGCTGGTGCTCAAGTGAAAACGGAGGCAGAAGCCAAGAGAAAAAGTACTGTTTTGGCTTAGCCAGGACCCGGCAGGCGAAATAGAAGAGTGAAGTTTTGCGACAAAACTCGACTACTGCAATCGGCTGTGCAACACTGAGAACACACGGTCTCTAGTTGTGTCGATATAGCTGTTTCAAGTTGTGGCAACTTGTGTATATAGAGGTATATATATATAATATATATGTATATATATATCTGATGATCTGGTGATCTCTTCAGGACTATGAACTTGAATTGATTTGTGAACATTTAAAGTGATAAAATACACTGCGAGACGAAAGAGGGAGTGAGACAGACATCAGGGAGAAGTGTGCCAAAAACATAAATCACCTTCACTCTGGAACGGCAAAGGATTATAAACCGCAAACCGTGAATAAGTTCTGTTGTTGCTGTCGTGTTGGCTGACCGGACAATGATGACCGTAAGTTCCATCGATCAAATAACCCATCATGGCATAGTATCACTGTACCATGTCATCTATTTATTTATCTTAAATGATACAGCATTGGCAAGTACTCACTTAGACCGACGTTTATATGAATACCCTCCTATCTGATACATTGTAAAAAGTAAAAAAAGCACCTTTCTCAACCTAGACCTACTTGGAGGTGTAGCAGGTTCATCCGGCGTACGAAGGCGCGCTGATCATAGAAACGCGCGCGAATGCTCTGTATTATCACTGTTATCAACAGGCCTCAGCAAAACGTGATTTGATTTCAAAGATGAACCACTAAACAGACCAATGATCTGTGTAAGGCTTGTAAAATAATTAGCGAAACGGTAATTCTAACTCTAATTGTCGAGTCGGCCCGCGATTCCCTTTGTCTACTATCTATTCTCTGCGAGCAAACCAATTAACAAGCAACATATGCTATTTAACTAATAATGAGGGTTCAATCTTCGGGCCGCTGTAAATTTCACCTTCTTTTGTTATTTATCTTTCTTTTCTTGTCTACATCATTCGATCGACTCATGTTAATTAGTAATACTGTCCATACGTTGTTCACTTCGAATCAGGCTCCATCCTCGCGGACGAGCGTAGGCAAATCTCATTTGCTGCAAAAGAAAAACAATTCATATAAGCTCCGTGGTCGTCACTAGACCAAAAAAAACCAAGCTATTCGGTTCTCCGTTTCTACCAGGGTGTTTACGGGCGCTGAATTTTATCGCTTGTTATTTTTTTTTTATGGAATTCAAAAAAATTCATGGCGACGACGGCAGCAAACGACCGCTGGTCAATATTTCAATATGTTGAAAATACTCTCCGGTCTCGGTCGACACCCGAACCACACACACCATTGCGAGTGTCCGTACGTGGAACGATTTCCCTTCGGTGGGTAACGGGCCAAAGAAAGATTGGTTTTTGATAACAAGCCAAATTATGATTAGCCAACATACATTGTAGTGGGATGAAGTTGACAAACGCGGATCAACGCTAGCTATCCACCGAGGTTAAGAACGATCGTATATGAAAGGGAACATTGCTATTGAATACAATGTCGATCTGGCTCGGATGGCTGCAACTGGTCGTCTTAATTCAATTTGCTCACATGATGTTTGACTGCTGTCAAAATCTCGCATGGTCAGAGGGAGTCGGTTAGTGTGCGCACTTGATGGGCCGCGCTGTGTAAGTGACAAAAAAAAACAGTGCATCGGTACATTGCGGTACATATTCCACCCCTGCTCCCCCCAACTGCTGAGTACGCGAAGCAGTCTGCCGCTCATAACAAATCGATATGAAGGGTCATCAATTACTATTTGCTTTTGTAGAAGAGTTTTAGCACTTATTCACTTACACTGTGTGTGTATGTTGGACTGAACCCTATATTTTGCCGGTTTCTTCCGTCGGGTCGTTGAACGCTAATCTCCTTACACTATATTCGAATGAGAAGACGACAACAGATTTCGATTTCTAGAGAACTACGCCACGTGTTTCTGTGAGTGAATTCTTTCGAGCCTGTTCGCCTTGTCTCTTTATTACTCCTCGCTGTTTTCCTGGTCGGCGTATCTTGAGGAGCAGATAGTCGCGCAAGTACACCAGCGTGATCTAGTATAGAACGTTGATTCTGTCTTGGGAAGCGAGACAAAGAGATGACCTAGTTGTAGGTGATCTGGTTATGAGGGACGATGGACTTTCGATATGGACAACGGGACAATTATAAACACAAGAATAGGTCGTATCTCTAAGAGGTCGGGGAGATGTATCCGTGTGGGCCTACCCGAGGCGAACCTTTCTTAGCGGTTTGTACTTCTAACTTTGTTCGCTTGCAATCACGCGACGATGAGCTGTACAGTGTTCGCGAAATTCGTACGCGACTTGAAATGCCACTGACGCCGTTGGGTTGGTTCCAGGCTACTGGTGCTGCTGTTGCTGGGGACAACTATGTCAGTGTTTAGAAATGCATGGTATTCTCTGTACTAACAAACAACTATTATAGATCATCCATGAGCTAGCCTTGAATTGCAAGGCTGACGTCAAGAAGGTTTAAGATGATGCCAATGTAATTGCGTACCAAGTGGCTTGTTCGCTGGTACGATTACACACACCCTCGCCAAATACATCGCCATCCACTGGGCCGGTACGCAGTTCAGTGCGCAGCTGGCGGAAGCTAATGCCAGAGACCGAGGCATTAAACCTCTGAATCGGCACAGATTTTCAAAACACACGTAATCAACAGCGAAATGACCATACAGAACATCCATAAGTTTGTGCTAACTAGCGTCTAATTTTCGATATGATTTTCCTTTTGTTGCAGATGAGAAAGGCAGTGTTATGGGCGACAGCGCTTCTCCTAGCAGCTGTCGGAGTTGCGAGCGCCGCCGGAGGTTCGTCAATGCTAAGAGATAATTAACTAACCCCTCGTATATGATACATTGGGTTAGCTTATATATATATATATATATATATGGTTGTGCAGCACTAAAAACTAAACCAAGAACTGCGGCACATCTTCCGCCTTTATATCAAACACCCACATCTAAAAATGTATTTCGCATTGAAATTAGTTGAATACCAGATAAACACCTTAGCAGATTACGCTCATAGTATGCATCGGACTTCGAGTGGTGTCCACCGTGTCGTTCGTCGACATACCGTTGGTTACGTAACGGTATACGCCATGAAGTCTTATAATAATTGCATTAACTATCCGTCAACCGTGTGCACCACTGAACCATACACGATTTTGCCGGGGGAGTTTTGATCTGACGGCTGTCGCACGGCTACAAACCCCAGTGGAAATAGCGAACAGTAGCAGAACGAGTGACCCCTCGGTTCCGCTGGGACGTGAGATATGCAAATGAGAACAGCTCGTATTAAATTTGACAAACCGTTTTCGCTGCCCACAACGCGTTACGTTAGCTGGCTGACTGAACTGTCGGCTCCCTCGCCCAGCCCGTTGCTGCTGCTGCTGCTGCCGCCGACAACGAACGAATGAAGTCTGTGAGTGTTACACAATCCGGGAAGTGTTGCGGGCGCTCGGCGCGATGCGGAGCGGTCTGTGCATCAGCGAATCTGCGGCATGCGGTGGTGCGCTCGACGACGGCTGTGTCTCTTGACGTCGGCGTCGGCGTCATCGGCGACGTTGATGATTGCGATCGGTGGCCGTCTCAACGAAGCTAATGGCCCCGTCACAAGGATAATGAATGACAAGTGCTTTCACTGGTTTGACTTGGAAACAAGGGCGAATAAGTTGGTGGCGGAGAACGCCTCCGAATTTGTATTCAATTGGCTTTATTGGTTTAGGCCACATCAGTGGCTTATAAAGACGATATTATAGCTCATCTTCGATAGTGCCGTTATGGAACAAGTTAAGCACCCGTTATTGAATATAGAAGGAATATGCTTTTGATAAATTTGTGGTCCCCATGCGACGGCGGCAACGGGACATGACAAAGAAAGATGGGATTCAGTAACTCCGTTAAACGATCCCCACTTTATTGGATGTATTTAACATAATGAATATCTTATACGACGGTTCATAGCCATTAAGTAGCAATATATTTAAATTAGTTATTTGGTATAAAGTTACATAAATTCTGACTAGCGTCAAATGATGATTTTGTATGCGCCTGCGAACGTTCCCAACGCTTCGTTGAAACCTATCAGTGATGCCATCTACCGTTACAATTGAGAAATGTTACAGTGATAAGCCCTGCAGACATCACGTCTAATTAGTGAATAAAATATCTCGAGGCGAATGTGGAGCGGGCCACACCTCTGATACAGTGGTAATTTGAGAGACACACTAAAAGTGATATTTGACAAATATCTCTGACATAACAGCGCTGCTGCTTAACGGATATTCCGTGTCCTTAACGGCGAGAGGTTGTTCACATAGCGGTAAATTCTGAATAAATCACTTCCACCAGCTGCCGTGGTAACAGTCGAACAAAGGGGACGCAGCCATTGTTCGATTTCAGACGCGGACGTCACAACGAATTATGCCGAGAGGGCCGCCCTGCCAGCCACTAGTTCTGCGACTTTCACATTTATTCATTCAATTCTGATGTTTGAATCCTGCTTGCCTTACCTAACACGCGTCACACCCCGACCGGTGGCCCGGCTGCGCCTGTAGGCTTGCCTTAGCAGCGCTAGCTCGAGCTGCAGATACACTGTCTGCCAAATTCTTCAGGGGTTGTCTGTCTGCCCGTTGGCATCAGGGGACTCGCGGGGATGGGGTTACGACCCTACCCCAGCATCGTCATCATCACTATTATCAACATGTGCTGTCGAATGTGTTATCTGCTGCTACCGCCGCCGCCGCCGCAATACTGTTCAGCGTTGTGGTGCAATCAGAGCTCATGGCCCGTAACACTGGTCCGATAGCGAACGAACTGGCTGATTACGCCTTTAACGATCATGTTCGTTGCACTCGTCTGTCGGTGTTCTGGTGCCGGCGTGCGCGGGTCCTCGCGTCGCCGTTCGATGCCACAAGCTGTCGAAGCGAGCGACGTTGGCCGCTCGTGGCTTTTCGGCTATGTGCGCTCACAGAGGATGGACGACGAGAAGGAGGAGGAGGAGGAGGTCAGGAGGTGGTAGGCAACACTGATCCTTCTATCTAGCTAGCTAAGCTATCTATTCATCTGTCTGTGCTGTTGTCTGTCGGGCTTCCGATGACCGTGTGCACACGACACACTCGGTTCCGGTGAACGCCTGAGTGCTCGTCAATCGTCTCCTGCTCAAGACGCCATTCGCTCCCCCGACACCGATGACTGGGCGACGCAAGGCGAACACCGACAGTGAAACCACCGACAGCGACCAGCAGCGACCGAAACCCCCGGGGGCTTTGCCTACTTCGGGGTTCCGCCTGCGTAACTTCTTTTTTTTCCAAGAAAAACGTTCGCTTCAGCGGAAACATAACCATAACAACAAGCATTCTCGCAAACAACTCGACTAGTCAAGTCGGAAGCGCTCAAGCGAACAGGACCAGCCGCAAAGGCGAGCCACTAGTCAATGGGGATCAGGCAAGCATTACGCGGACAGCAAACGACATCACCACACACATCCTGCGCAAATACATTGGAGTGGCTGTTTTCGGATCGATCAAAACGGGGGGGGGGTCTATTCCCCAGCAAAATGCACAATGTAAAGGAGCAGGAGGTCTCTTTCGACCCCAGGGCAAAATGTCACATGCAACTGCAGACATGGGCAGACACAGTGGTTTCTGTAGAAGCAATAGAAATTTGTAGATGGCGCTTTCAACGAGGTAGACGCCCCATGAACAAATTGTTTATGGTGTGCATGCTTGACATGAACATTCTGAAATGTTCCATCATTACGATGGTAAATCTTGCTTTTTAGCAAATTAGCTTGTACCATGCTTTCTGAATAAAAGTGCCACAGCCAAGCGGATATATATATATATACGAAGAAAAACCTAAAGATGTCCAATATTCAACTATTTTGCAGATGGCAGCGTAGTTGAGGTTAGTACGGGCAGCCCTCGCGAGGTGCGTTATGCTATGGCAGTCAAGGACGCGAATGACACCTCTGTCTACGAGACTCAATCTGGCTCGAAGATCATCATTGGACGGGCGGCTCGGGCTCGAGCCGACCTGATCGCCAGGTATCGTCAACAGGTATGACAGTCACTGGACAGTCTAATATAGTCATCATTGTCTGGTATAGCTTCATAACAAAAACAATGATAATGGAGCATTTCGTGCTATCTACCATAGGCCAATTCAGTTCGTATCACTGCTGAAAAATTACCAATCGCACGGAGTACCTTTGAACTCGACATTCGCCTGCTTTCACAGAGAACCGACGACAATAATACCACGCTCCCGTTGGACAGCCGTCAACGACAGGGTCGAATTGTGAACAACGGGGTGGCGGTCACCCCTGAATCGCGAATCGTCAACGACCCCGAGGCGTACGCTCATGTCCCGCCATTCGGGGGCTTAGCGCCCACCACAGGCTTCCAGCCCGTTGAGGTGAGAGCAGCATCCAAACGAATGGGTTCGTGATTCGAACTAGCTCCCGCCTAACGATATGACATACGTAACTAATGACTACTAAATCATTTTAGTCTATGTCGGAAACGGATTATGTTTGTGCGTCTTAAAATGGACAATAATTAGAGAAGCAGTTGTGGACAGGTCAGGGCCAAGGTGACATGGAATTGACTCACTGCACAGCGCAACGAAGACTCTCCAGAGGGAAGGATCCTCGGCGCTTGTCCCCGGCGGCCCCGGATCAGCCAGTGGTAAACTCCTTCGAGAAAATTAGCAGTGAGGAAATCGTGGCGGCCGGGTATTTGTTGGTACACAACGAATTGTATACGTCCATAGTCAATAGTTGGTCTCTCTCACAAAGACTAGTCAACGAGGGCGCTTCGACTCGGATTCGTTCTACTTAGATGGTGGAGATGATATCGTCGAGTGTGTACCAAAATCATATTTGAGTACTTTCTCCTTTCAATGAAAATGTGAAATTGTAACAAACGTGTTTTGTCAAGCAACAGCTGTCGCACATAATGCCGCCAATCATTCAGTTTTTCGGCCTATATATATATATATATATATCTGGATTCAAGATCTGACTCATCTTTCGCGATGTCCATGGGGTGCTTAGCTACGTGCATCGTTACCGCCAAGAAGTACCGAGCACTTTATATATATATATACACACATCGAAAGAAGCCTACAATAATGGATTTTCCATTGTTATTTCTGTTGAACGCCGACCAAGAGGCAAAACCAAAGTAAAAGCGACCGTGAGGGATCGTTGAACGATCGCTTCGCGTTTTAGCGGCGGCGGGGGATCTTCCGCAAGAGGGTGTCGACTTACCAATCGGCTCAAGGAAGTCGGGCCAATGGAGCGTCAAATCCAGCTAAAAAAAGAGCCTATTGATCAGATGGCTCGGTATCAAGATCATCGGCTCAATGTGCCTTGCGTAAGCATGATCTGCTCTTTGTTCGAGCTGAAATCATAGTCTTAACGCTGTGTCAAGATTATCACGACGAAATTGAGTATTTCAATGTGAACGCCGACCGATTGAATTGACGCAGCGCAAATCGAAATCCTATTGCGACGTAAAAGCTGGTTGATAGCGAGTGAATCGACGCCTACGAAGAGAATTACCGAAATATTTGTCTCACATGAGCTGCTGCTCCGGCGTTTGAGGCTCGTTTAAGACCACAGCAGTACCATGTTGATCTTCTATTTCGTGGTTTGTTGCCTCATGATTACTAATTATTTGCGTTATGATTTCTTTGTCTACTCACAGAGCATTCGTAAAGATGATGTGTATCTGTCGCAACCGGTGGCAGGCTCTCACCACGTAGCCAAGAAGGCGTACGAAGGAGTAAATCTAATCGAGGGAGCGTACAGACCGGTGGAGAAGCCGATCTATGACGAACGCATCCTGAATCGTCCGTTTGCCCCTATCGGAGGGTCACTCCCATCCTTAGGACCGATTCCGCCTGCCATACAAGACGAATGCGTTTGTGTACCTCACTACCAATGCGCCAGAGATGGATACCTCATCGGGTCAGCTCTTGGGGACTCGTTTGCATCGAACGCGGGATCGTATCCACCCGATCTCGGACCCATAGGACCGGTGCAGCAGCCGCCAGCACCCCCACCACCTCGTCGAGTCGACGTACCTCACCATGACCAGTCATTCCTTGATATCGACGAACGCTCAAACATCGACAACGAGGAACTGGGCTTTGAGGGCCGAAGCAATGAGGGCAAGGCTAATAAGCAGGCTAGGACCGATAATAAGCAGGCCAAGGTGAACAACGAGAAATCTCGACCGAAGAGAGAGCTTCCAACTTTAAATGTAAGTACAAATGGAACCACTTCAGATCCCTATTAATTAGGTCAAATAATTAGCAGCACATTGTCTCTCAACGCACTTGTGAAGAAGATGCCACAATGGCACTATTTGCGGTCGGGGATGGCAACGTGTTATGCATATATTCTATATATATAGTAATAATATCGCTTTATTACAAAGGAATATCACACACTGCGCTAAACAGCAGTCTACCAATCGCAATTATATATATGGCAATGAAGGGGTTCAGGTCACCCAGAATCTCAACATCTCTCTCATTGAACAGTGCCGACCGGAATCATCAATTTGCTATTCGTTTCAATGGGCTGTACAATAAAGAGAACCCCAGGTGATTTCTATAATGTTCTGGAACCATGAAAATAGCCGGAAAGCCAATCACAGCCAGTAATCATACAGCACATTACCACATTTGCCGTATAGTCGCAAAGACGCTACTTTTCCCCATGTTCGCAATAAGTGGCGACAGAACTATATATACAATATATATATATATATATATATATATATATTTGGTGCCAGTGCTTGCTCGTGTTGACGCATGAGGAAACCTCCGGACGTTTATCTATCAATGTGTCCGCGTTCACTGGTGGCTCATTACGGTAATCTTCTTGCGTGGCGTCTAGCGCACCCAGCCTGGCAGGTTCACTGTCCAGGATCGTTGGGGCTAGTCAGAGTCGAGTGGCGGGGACACTGGGCACTGATGACGGGGCGGGCATCTAGAGCATTTCAGCTCTGAGGGACGTCGGTCGAATCATCGCTGACGCTGTTTCCCTTCTACTATATATATATATATATATATTATAGCTGCCGGGGGGCAGCGGAACACGCTGGGCTCGCACGCGATATCTTCGTAGCGGACACAGAGCGCTCATTCAGTCGCTGTAGTCGCATTGGGTGCAAAAGAAAAAAAAGGAGACAGACAGACAGAGAGTGCGAGCGAGAGAGAGAGAGAGAGACGACATTGGCACCCCGCAGTCAGCGACAGCCGGGTGGAAAGTATTCTATATACTTCCAAAAGTCTTCTATATACTTCCGATCAGACCACGGCAAAGTAGGAGACAGGCTAAAGCCGAGGCCGACAAGAAGAGTCGCGAATCGTTGCCTGGCGGCGGCGGCGGTGGCAACAACAGCGTTCTGTCGATGATAATTTGATGTCAAATCGAAGGTAAACCACGCGGTGCTGACAGAAAGGCATAAGTTTGCGATGCTGATGTGCGTTAGATTTACGAGCGATAAAACGCTGAAGATAGCTTTTCCTATTGTCGGAAAAAGAGGAAAATAGAATTGAGATTGTGTAGGTAATATTTATTAGCTGTGTTTTTTTTGTACATTTACTTAAGCGGAATCGATTGTACGGACAGATAGAAGCGAAAATTATTATAATACTATATGCTGCTTGGAATAAGGAGTAATTTAACGGGTCCGCCTTACGAAGCAATGCAAAAGCAATATCATGGACGTTGAAGGTATGGTAAGGTGTCTTCGACCGCGTGTACTTGTGACTATTAGATTTAATTCATAGTAATATATATATATATATATATATATATATATATATATATATATATATATATATATATATATATATAGACCAAGCGCAAATCGTACTAAGTTATAGGGTTCATTGCTTGCACAGTCTCAATGTTTATGAGTATCAGGTATGTGCTATGCTTACAAGAGTTAGCTATTGATCGTTTCATACTCTGACAAAACAACTACCTGAACCACTAAGTCACATTTTTGCGAATTGTGTTCTTATACAGGAACGGTTCATTGGTGAAATGAAAGATGACGAGACGAATTCGACGAAGGGTGTTGAGCCCCGCCGCGAGGAGGCTCCGGCTTACGCCACCGAAATTATGCAGCGTATGCTGGGTGTCAACTTCGGCCATTGTGGGGTCCTTAAGACCTGCTGCAAGATCCCACCCTCGTACGATCGTAACGCTCTACCGGCTGGCTCGTTCCCCGTCAAAGCAGCAGCCTTCGCACCGGACAGCAAGCGTATTAACTCCTTCACCGATTTCGACAACAAGCCGGGCTATGGTAAACAGGACTTCCCGCAGGCATTTGTCCCACAAAGCGGCTCTGACTTCTCCGGGGCGTACCCCCCTGTCGGTGCTATCGCTCCCCAGAACGCGTATCCTACATGCGGCGCAAGGAATTCGTACGGAGTTCGCGGACGTGTCGCCAACCTTAACTATCCCGAATCTGGTACCGACTTTGCTGAGTTCCCTTGGCATGTCGGCATCATGAAGCGACTTGGGCCGCAGGAATCGCTTTATGTGTGCGGCGGTGTGCTTATCGCTAGTCAGTGGATTGCCACAGCCGCTCACTGTCTGAAGAATCTCCGACCCCAAGAGCTGAAGGTGCGCCTCGGCGAATGGGACGTACACCGTGAGGACGAGTTCTATGCTCACGTCGAAAAGCTTGTGACAGATGTCGTTATCCACCCGGAGTTCTTCCCTGGCAACCTGAACAATGACGTCGCTCTGCTGCGATTGGAGGGTCCTGTTGACCTCAACGCTCCGCATATCGCGGCTGCCTGCCTTCCTGAACTGCCCGATAACTTCGTTGGACAGCGTTGCTGGGTGACCGGATGGGGAAAGGATGCTTTCGGACCACAGGGCGCGTATCAGCACGTACTGCGTAAGGTTGACGTCCCACTGCTTGATCCCCTCGACTGTCAGGACCGTCTACGTCGGACGCGTCTGGGACCCCAGTTCAAGCTTCATACGAGCTTCGTTTGCGCTGGAGGTGAACCTGGAAAGGATGCTTGTACCGTACGTATCATCTTTTAGTGGGTCTAACGAATACGAGCATACGTAAGGACACTACAGTATTGTGAATCAAAGGATCATTGTTAAATCCAATGCAAAAAATCTCGAATCTATTTTGGTCCAAATAACCTTATGAGAAAGTTCTCGACTAACTTTTTCTTATAATTTGTGTCTGCCTCTTTCTTCTTTGAAAAACACCCAGGGTGACGGTGGAAGTCCTATGGTTTGCGAGCATCAGGGCGCCTGGAAGGTCGTAGGCCTCGTGTCCTGGGGCATTGGATGTGGAACCCCTGGTGTTCCAGGTGTCTACGTGAATATGGCCAAGTTCCGCCCTTGGGTCGAAACCGTCCTCGCTAGTGCAGGCATCGCGTACAAGTAAATTTAACCGATTCTCAGAGACGCTGGTCGTCTTTGATCGAGGCTGCTCCTTCTCAAACTACGTCACTGTTCACCAGTGGTCTACCAGAGAACTGGTACCCGAAGCACATACCCTTAACAAGTGATTTGGGTGCCGACGTAAATGATGATGTTCCTACGCGATTTCCTTATGGTTGCCAACAGGTTACAGAGGAAGGATGAAATAAATGGCTAAATGTATGTCTACTTGCTTTATCCGCAGAAGCTAGAAAAAGCCCACGAAAAGCGCCAAGCGTTCAAGTAGCTTTAGCAAATGACTCTCATCCGTGAAGGCACATTGACAAAATACTCCGAAAAGCATTCCCGTCATGCCGGCCAATTTAGCCTTGAAATTTCATTCATGCAGACGATCCGCCATCATGGCAGGCTTACGATGCACACGTCGACGCATATCACCAATTGTACAATAAAATTTATATACACAGTTATACTGAGTCACTGTACAGGATAAACCATCCACTGGGTCCAAGTGTACACTATAAATAAATATATATATATATATGTTAATATCGCCACACGTTAAAATTTTGTTCCACTGGCAGGCAGTACAGTACCACCATGTTGCATATATATATATATATATATATACGCATTCCGCCATAGGGGGCAGGACCCCAAACAAAAGAACAACGCAAGGAGACCGAAATGTGACCAGGAGGGTGACAGCAGAGCGAATCGCGTCATATAAAAATAACTGCCAGACAATGTTCATGAGGAAGCACATCAAAACAGTAAACTATGCGCACCCATTTCGAAATGCACATACGACATACATCAATATAATTAGGTGCTTCGTATCATGCAGAGAACGTAATTCGAACTCTCCTTTAAGAGATGTCGCCATGCCAACGGTGAGCTTCCTCCAGCGAGCCGCCGACGATCGCCCGAGCTGACTATGCTCGAAGGCGAACTGCCACAATCTCGTGCAGTAAAGTGTCTATGTATGATATATTTATAACGGGATATCACATCCGTTAGGAATCAGCAGTTGAGTTTACTATTTATGCCTTTTGTTATAGCAGCTTAGAAATAAAGCGCGTTTGTTCAAATGACGATAACTAGCAGTCTTTAATTAGTATATAACCGGTAGGAAATAGAGGAAGGGTACGCACGAAAACAAAGGAATATATCACTGGTGAGCATCTTCAAATTGACAATTTCTACGAACAATCTATTTACTGTTCCCCATATAGGTAATATCAGTAAAATTTGCTTAGAGAGCATGGACGAATTGAAGAGGACAATTAATCTAGATCACTGCAGGCTATTTCCAAGGTCACTTGGGTGAATAGCACTTGCAAGGTTTAGGCATTTTAAATATAAAAATTGTCTTTTGTACTAGGCCATATATATATATATCAGCTCTGTTACGCAATTGAGCGCAACAATGCATTGCCTACTTGAGCCAGATACTTACTTCACCATGCAAGCAGAGCTTTCGTCGATTCTCGGGTACGCTTGTATTACTATTCATTACCGCGTGTTTCGAGGTGTACCTTGAAATGCTTCGTTATCTCAAAATAAATGTTTTGCGCGATTCGGACCAAAAAAATATTTTGGTCCGAATCGCGCAGCGAATCCGCATCGGACGATTTTAGCTCTAGCGTAATAAAAGCCCCCTAAAACGCTTGCAAAGGCCCACTGTATTGACTGTTCGAATCACGATGAGGGCGACACATAGGCCCCTCGGAAATGCTATAAATGTCCCTCCTTAGCGGTGTTGACTTCGTGCTGTCGCGCACCCTCCATGCAGAGACTACGAAGCAAAAAAAAACCAACCACGTCAGTCAACAAAGTAGCAAACGTCGATCCGATCCAAGGATCACCTTCTCCGGAGCAATGACCAGCCTGACCCCAAAATCCAGTCGAATGGTTCAAGGTCCTCCAATATGAAGCACTCTCGAGTGTTTTCCCATCAACGTCATTTTAACTACTCAATACGACAATAATGCTCCATAATTAGAACGTACTGCGGGACAAATTTTCCTAATAAAATCTAAAAGTTCACCTCCATCACACGCACGGATGCAGCACCATACAACGCGTTGATACGAAATTAACACTTTCATTACGCCTCACCTAAAATGACAACGATACGGTCTCGTTTTTTCTTTATTTCTTAAGTACTCATTTGTGTTTTATTCACTTTTCTTGCACTCATCTTGATTTTCTCCCTTTTTCTTCTCGATGTCATCCCTCAGCATAATATCTACCGTTTCTTTCTAATTTTCATTCTTTCCATTGCAATAGACTTAGCTTCACTTGACCTCGCAATAACTTAAGCTTCAAATTCACTTCACCAGCACAGCGAAACATCAAATTAAAATAACCTACTCTGCAGTTGTGTATCGCTCATTTTGATACTCCACGAGCTCTCTCTCTCTCGCTCTCTCTCGAAGATCTCTGTCATAGTCCTGGCGTGGTCGTCTGGTTGTCCCTTTGCTCCTTTGGACATCGTTTTTATTATCACACCTCATATCCCCTCTTCCCGTTGTTGGGCCCGACTTGATCTTAGGGAAACACAGTCGGCCAGTCAGATTGAGCCAAGACCAAATTGAGACAAGCCAGCTCCTCATTACCGGTCTTCTCGCGAAGAGCTACAACACAGCTCCTCGCGTTCGAAACTTACTGACTGAACATAACTACGATATATATATATATATATATATATACCGACGACAATAAACTTTCTTCGGAAAAAAACACCTGTACCAGTCTCAGTTCCGCGAATAACTTCTGCATTTCGGATGGGATCAACAGTGGAGCGATACGGACTTCAGATCTCATGTTGTATATTTTAGCACTTTCTTCTTTCGTAGGTTCCAACAACACACGCCTGAGCCACAAACAAATTCCTAATTACCGTACATGTCATGTTCTCTGTCAACACTTGCCTATTATTATTATAATTAGTACATCACATTCTGCTGCATGCTGGTCTCATCCATGAATTCGTTACTTCCATCATTTTGTTTTCTTTTTTAAATAGGGCAACCCCGAAATAAGTCAACAAAAAATCCGACTAGCAACCCCCTCCCCACCCATTGCCGCCACCACCATCATCCCGAGTCCCGCCCGGCGAACAGCCTGTCCACTCCCGGCAGGTTCATGCTTCCATATGCATGTTCTGTGTTTGTACAACGTGTTTGTTTCGAGAGCTACTTTCAATTGAGTTGTTACATCGTTGCCAAGCGCGCTTACATCTTGTTTACGCAATAATCACCATAGTTATTCCTATATTACCATTATCATCATTTTACATCCACTCGAGTCACTTTCGCTCTTTTGCTAAGATGAAAGCGGCCGGAAAAAACGTCATCTCGGCATACCGGGTTAACAAATTGCGACGGGAACGGGGGCAATATTCGGTGAAGTGAACTACGGTGTTCAGGTGTTGGTTCTTCAGGTGCCAGGTGCGTTGTTATCCTGGTTGATGTTGTATTTTTGTTGATTTTTTCCTAACTGTAATCGAATGTTCGTTCAGGTGGTACAACGTGACAACGAAACCCCGGTCCGGCCATTGCCATTTCACTACTTAACTAAAATTAATATCGGTTACGTTGTTTTCAACTTAACTGTAATTATATCACTAGTTCATAGTATGACGATTTCTCTTGAATTCTAAATAGCCTGCCTATTGTTGTTTCTTGTATATTTGCGTGGCTGTATGCAGTTGTATCCACGACGTCGTCTGTATGCGTGCACGTATATGATTCCTTATGAAAGTACTTCGGAAGGGAGAGAACTCTGTCGTTGTTAGCGGAGACGAACAACCCTTTTCTATTCCTCTTCCGACAATATATTCTATATTTTTCGCCTCAGCGACGCTCTTTCCGGAGAGGTGTGTGTCTGTGTGTGAAGTGTCCCTAGAGTTCTTCGTGGGGGTGGTATATTGAACGACTCCTTCCTATCGAGCCTGTTTGGTTCTGAACAACTGATCTCAATGAACATCTGTTCACCGCGCGACCTCATCGCACTCCCCTCTGTCTCTCTTCCTCGCGCAGGGATTTACTAGGATCGAATCTACTGATCCATCCGTACGCGTGTTCCGCCGGTGCCATGACTGATTGATGACGAATCCGCGACGGCTACTGCAAAATTTCACTCGTCCTTCCTCGACGCCTTGGCGACCTGCTGGTGTCGGTAGAGGGATGTTGGGGCGGTACGACGGGGAAAGCGGTGGACGCTGGAGTGCGCATCGCCAAGTTACTTGGCTCCGCAAAGCTTCATGAGGCCGTCGGTGGTCATCGATTTAGGCCTCTCGATAGGCAGGCCAAGGGCACGATCCCACACAAGTGATGAAAGGACACCGAGGGCGCGGGATACGCCAAATAGAACAGTGTAGTAGCCCATCTCCTTCATGCCTGTAATACAACCGCCCGCCCATAGACACACACAAACAAAAATACACATCGCACCCAAAGAGACGAGATGTTAAGCTACTTGTGTTACGATGTACTAATCCTGTGTCGACCTAAGAACATGCCCACAAGAGCAGATAACTCGAATACACGCTGTGAGAAATTCCCGAAACGTTTATCATCGTCGAAATCGCAGCGCAGTGTGAATAGGCGAGATATTTGTGGGCTCAGGTGACAACGATGCATCACCGAGGCATCAACGCTCAGAACGACGCTACTATGTGACGTCTACAAAGTGGAAGGAGGGAAGGAGTGAGAAAGAGAGAGAAAAAACGAGAGCATGTTAGAGAAAAGGCCGAGACACGTCTGTCATCCGTAATCCTTCGCGGGAGAGGCGGCCCCGCCGTCACTTTTGAGATACTTGATACAAACAATCTTACAGACGTTCGTTTCGGCTACCCGATGGTGCGTACTTATCCAGCCGGATGTGTAAGCTCCCTCTGCTATGTCAGTCATTCGTGTGGACAAGGGTCACCCGCCCTGTCCGGCAGGGACCACCGTTTTACCTGCTCGCGGTACTATGGATAACCTTATCGCTAACAGATCTGCTTACGAGATCGTGCGCTGCCTCTACAAAAGCCTAATAACGTCACGGCAACAGCGCGACCCACTGAAAATAGATCGCCGGCCTGTCAACTGAATCCGTCGTAGCAAATCCGTCGTAGCATTGCAGAAAGAGCTACTTACAAACAATATCTCAGAAGAATAGTTCAAGGTGGCATAATGGCGAGTTAATAGGGAGAGGTCACGAATGAACACAGGCATATATTGTATATACTTCATTAGGTGGTCAGCTTACCGTAGTACTGGAGGAGCACACCAGAGTGAGCATCGACGTTCGGCCAAGGGTTCTTGACCTTGCCAAGCTGCAGAAGGATGTCTGGGACGATCTTGTAGATTTGACCGACCAGCTTGAATAGCGGGTCATTCGGGAGATGCTTCAGAGCGAACTCCCTTTGGCAGGTGTAGCGGGGGTCAGTCTTGCGAAGAACAGCGTGTCCGTAACCGGGCACGACCTGACCACTCTTGAGCGTCTTCCAGACGAACTCCTTAAGCTGTTCGTCGGACACATCCTTGCCAAGGGTCTTTTGCAATTTGGTAAGCCAGACGAGTACCTCTTGGTTGGCGAGGCCGTGGAGTGGTCCAGCAAGACCGTTCATACCAGCAGAGAGTGAAAGGTATGGATCCGAGAGGGCCGAACCGACAAGATGAGTCGTATGGGCCGACACATTGCCACCCTCGTGATCGGAATGAATCGTCAGATAGAGGCGCATCAATTCGGTGAATGTCGCGTCATTGTAGCCCAGCATCTTGCAGAAGTTGGCCGACCAATCCTTGTCGCCATCGATGGGCGGAACTGATTCGCCGTTACGATAGACGTTCTTGTAGATGATGGCAGCGATCGTGGGCAGCTTCGCGATCAGATTCATCGAATCATCGTAGGCATACTCCCAGTAGGTCATCTTGTTCACGCCCTAGAAACAAACAAACAGAAAATAACCATAGTAGACACAACGACTATCGTAGCTGTAAATCGATAGTTCAAGAATGAGCGTAGAATTGATTTATGCTTCGAGCGGGCACATTGTGATTAGGTTTAACAAGGAATATTCGTTCAATTGGCCTCTTGCGAACGATCGCGGCTGCTAAGTGGCATTCCCGAAAGTCTTCCACTCAGAACCCAGCGCTGAGTGAGTCATGCACTTTATCGACGTGATCGAACTGCCACTAGCAGCCGTTACGAGTTAGCGATCGTTTTTTGATAAACATTTATCGTAGAGCAGTAGCCGGTTATATTCGATGTATTTCGTGACGCCACGACGGAGGGCACTATTGCATGCACGCTGTGTGTACAGCCATATTTGGCAATTGGCCAAATGTGGCCCTCCCCCCACGCGCGCGTCGCCTAACTCATTGGAAACAGCGTACTATTTATAACCGGTCGAACACAGATGGCAGATCGTCGCCTTGAACTGAGGACTGTTGTAGGACTATCCTAGTTACTACAACGATAAAAGGACGCTTTGAATTTGCTGGCGAACGCAGCGAAAGCGTGACCCAGCTCACGTAACCATGAATAGAAACAGATGCCCGAGTTGAACTCTGAGACATGACATAATCCGCCTAATACCGAAGTTCTTAAGCTCACGTTGATAGCTTACAGCACGTGTTTGCAGGCTGCGATGATGTCAATGTGATCAACGACTTACGACACTTTGCCATATCAGGCAATAGTGTCACGGTGGAGCAACTTGTTAAAACTGAGGGTTTTATATTGGAATAGTTATTGTCATGTTGCCGCATATTCAAAGAACCATTGCACTGCGTTTCACTGCATTTTTCTTCAATTCGTTCATTTCGATGGGCCAGCAATTGCTTCGTCGATCATACGGAGATGAAAATATTTTGCGCAAAGATTAGATACGTACAGATAAAAAAAAATAGCGCGCCGATACCACTGGACGATTAATACCTATTAATAACCTATATGCTGTGTGTTATTACATAATATTTAACAACAAAACAAAACGGATGAATTTACAGCATTCACAATAACGTCTCAATTAAAAAAGGTTGCTGCTGCCGCCGCATTCTTTCCGATTAGAAAACCGCACCTATTTATAGCATTTGCCATCATCGTAATGCATTTGCCGGAACTTCAATCGCGGTCGCTGTCACTGCCGCCAGCGATGCAGACACATTGACCTCTGCAGCAGCAGCAGCAGCAGCCGTCGCCGCTGCTGCTGTGACTACGGAGAGGGAGATGGACAACCTGCCCAAGCTGGGCAAGCAGTGCCCAGGTTGGCACTGCACGAAAGAACTGACAATGCCAAGATATATTTATTCACTGACGTGTCTGTCGTTCTATCCGAGGGAGACAGCAGTACATCAGACAGTTAAAGCGACGACCTTTTGAGGGAGGGAGGTGCTGTTGCAAGGCAATGCCATCGAGATAGACCGTTCGGTCGGTTGTGGTCGCGGAACGCCACGACCTACACCATCACCTCTGCTCGCAGGAAGGCACCAGCAGAATGGCCACTCAGTTGACTTGACCTCTCGAAGACTCAGTGGTTTCCCAGTCAATGCATGTCCCTTATGCGGTTATAAGTAAACTGTCACCGGAATTATCCCCAATGGCTACACAACAACCCGTTACACATAACTATAAAAGCAATGACGAATGGTAGCTGGGCGAATGGGAGACACGGTTTGCAAATAGCAAATCGATATTTGCTAACAAAATCGTCGACAACAACGTGTGCACTTGTTCCGTGTATAGAACAATTCCGCGTATTTATAACATTGATAGGGTCCTATGCAGATAGGGTCGGGCTAACTCGATCAACACGCACGGTTTCACAGACGTGCGATGACGATAGGTGACCTCATTCAGCACTAATTAGTCATTACCAAAATTGGAGCAGTGAATTTCACTGCGCAGATTATATCAACGCCACAGTGACAGAATCAAAGACTCAAACTAGATGGTAACAATTCTACAAGGCAATAGCTCGATATCTAATAGCGGCTCATAATATTATAATTTCGCCTATATAATTAATATCATTATAATTTACGAATTCCATCATCATTATTATTACGCAAATGTTAAGGAATTGAAAAAAAATTAGTAAATTATACTCTCGCTCGTCCTATCGTTCAAAATAGATGTAGAGTTCACCGACGTACCTCGTTGTAGGCCTTGACAAACTTCGACTCGGTGTTGCAGGCGGTGATTGCCGCGGACAGCTGGCTCATAGGGTGCACCGATGCCGGCAAGTTGTTGAGCAAAGTGACCACGTGCGATGGTAGATCGGCTTGCTGAGCCCAGGCGCGCGATATCGCCTTCACCTGAGCATCCGTCGGAAGCGAACCGGTAAGAAGTAGCCAGAAGAGACCCTCGGGAAGGGGTTCCTCACCGCCGGGAGCCTTCGGCAGCTTCTCGCGAAGCTGAGGAATAGTGTAGCCCCTGTATAGCATACGTCACAGG
Organism: Stratiolaelaps scimitus; assembly: GCA_019614645.1. Taxonomy (NCBI): domain Eukaryota; kingdom Metazoa; phylum Arthropoda; class Arachnida; order Mesostigmata; family Laelapidae; genus Stratiolaelaps; species Stratiolaelaps scimitus. Next base: position 4,076,566 of record JABWDB010000013.1, on the reverse strand, counting down.
AAGAAGCACAACAACAACAAGCAATTTCCACATGATGATGAGAATTGTAACACAATAGAATAATCGCAAGCAACTTACACGCCCTAACTGCACATGAGTAGTAGTGGTTGACAATATAGAAACAACTGTTTGTCAGTGGCTACTGAAGTGCCTCGCAGCCTGCCAACCTTGACTGTTATCAGTTACTGCAACCGTCAACATTAGAATCTTGGAGATAAGACAACAATAGTAGCAGCTGGGAATGCACATGGGTTGGAATCACGTGACTAGATGCATGTATGTAGAACATCAACACCATCATCATCGTCGTCAACGTGAAATCGATTTACAACCGGAAGGTTTGTCAACACACCCCGCCCGTAGGGAGTCACCAGGGGGCGATGGAGCGCGAAACAATATGACTGGTTATGAGGCAACCTTGAAACTCGCAAATCTTATCTATGCTTATCATGAAGAGCTAATTTCATTCACAGGTTGAAATCCGTAAATTTGGTGTACACATTACTATTTAACTTATTCCGGTGACGGACTTTCACGAATAAAAGTCTCCAAATTCAAGTATTTCATAACAAGTTGGTAGTGTAGGGTGCTCACGTAGCATGCAAAGTCTACCCGGCAGATAAGCTGAACACGCGAAATTTTAATAGCAAATGATTCGTTGCTTACCTGAAGCTGATGCCATCCTCCGGGTCAAGGTGTGAGGTTTCCGTGACCAGGCCCTTGATACCACGCATGCCTCCGTACATCATGTCGACAGTGACCTCGCCAACGGTCTGGGAACCACATTTCTGTCGGAACTCCTTCACACGAACGCGCTCGGCAGCAATCTTATCAGCAAGCACCGCCTTGAGGTCCTGTGACATTGAGGTAGACAAAAAATTTGCTTGTTAACGTTAAATTTAGCATACGTGCTATCAGAAACAACATTTAATAAACCAATAAAACCTTCACCTTTACATGACAATATATCTAGTTGTCAACGTTGAGCGAATAGCCGACGCCAATAGGCATCAATGACATCGTTCACCACAGGCCCATTTTGCCCGTGCCAACATATCATACACACCGTCATTGGGGATCTCAAAAATCCAGCCACAGCCTACTATACTAAGCAAATGGCTGCTAATAAATCTAATCAGTTTTGCTTGCTGCTCAGAGCTTGACTGTGATCGTTGCTGTCAACACTGATACGTATCACATTATCTTCGCGTCCAGAGGACGACTATTATGGAGAACGAAGCAATTACACGAAAAAGCATTCATCTGCCGTTGTTGCCGGCATAGTGGTGTCGGACATGTTAGGCACGTCGTCTTAATCAATGGACGTGTCTAGTCATTGTTGAACAACTAAACAAACGAAGAAGCAGCGTACCACCAACATAAGAAGTGACGCAGCATCTGAACGATGGCTACTCCTCCTATTGTGGTCAAAACTCTGACATTTAGTTCGCAGAGAAATTCACCTATCACTTGCCAATGGAAATGCTTGTAACTGTAACCACGAGCTTATCGTTAGAAGACATAACGCGAGCTCTTTTAGATGGTTCGTGTCCAACACAACTGTCGAATGAGAATGGACAGCCACGAGCCGAGTTCGCATGGAATATAATCCACCGTTTTTTTTTAGGTGTGGCACTCACCGTTGAATCAAACAGTATCTTTGCTATTCGCTACGTTATTCTATAGCCACACGACTACAAAAACGTCTTCTTTGCATTGCCTCGATCAAAAGGGGTTAACATTCTATGCGCGAGGTGGCGACGGTACGGCGACATAGCAGCACAAAATCCAAATGGAAAATAAGCCGATTCGTTTCTCAAAGAAGAAAACGAGATCCACCGACAACGATGGGACCTGCATTCATCCCTGTACAAACTTCTGTCCATGGGCAGCTGTGGTATTAAATTCCGCCTAGACACTCGGCCACCTGTATTTTGTTCTGTCGACAGCTGTGAATGACGCTGCGTTGCCATAATTCGAACATAGCATGTAGGAGTGTCCTCTCTCTCACTCGCTCTCTCATGGCGGGACATAAACATAAAACATTCGCGGCGGGTACATACATGGCAGCTGCCACGCAATCAACTGCCCATATGTATAATATGTGCCCCTGGCTCATATAACAGAATACTTGTATTGAATGTACATTTCTCAATTCTGGTAGTATTTGCTGCCCTCCGAGCATCTGAGCTTGATTTCTATTTGTCACACGTAAGGTGATCACTATCTCTGCTAAAGGCAATGAATAGGCGCACAGCTATATGAGCAAAGCGTGGATACTGTTCATACGCCACATGACGTAGCGATCGCTTCTTATGATGAGTGACGTCACAGACCTATAGCTAGTTGACCTTCTCCGACTGTGTTGAACTATGCAGGCATTAAACCGCGATTAAAGCTGACAGACACTGATCGATCGCAAAGCGCCACGCCATGAAACGGTTGTCGACACAACCGATTCGGTACAGCTACACGTGGGAACTGATTCACACACACATATATATATATTCTAACTCCATTGACCGACTATCGGCAATCTAAGCGATACACATCTGGTCGTTTTAAATTAACACTATTTTTATATTTGGACTTGTACAGCAACCGGATCGATTATGTGAACAGAGCTGTTGCTGTTCATAATAATGACCTGAAAGCAGGAAACAATTTCGCTGCCCAGCTATTTATATCTAGCACAACTATGAAGTAAAACATAAATCAGTTCTACGATGTGTTCTTATATATTCAGGATAATGATATATGCTCCAAAGAATGGTAAGGTTACAATACTGCTGGATGATTCCCGCCTTAATAGCAGTGTGCGTACAACAAAAACACTACCTGATTTTTGGTTATGGACGAATTTGATAGTCAATAACGTCAAACGGACCCAGCGCAAAAAACTTCTCTCCTCGCCCGATGGACCCGTTGAGAAGGCGGGTATGGAAAACCCAGCCCAAATGTAAGCGTACAACCGTCGTCACACCACGTGACAGCCGGCCATATAGACAGTGGTGTCCTATTGGCGTTCGGTCGAATTGTGTCACGTGGCGATGCTGCAGGTGCACCGACCAACTCCCCAGTTGTCGCATTCGATTCGACGGGTAAGTCAGTCAGGCTGCTACGAATCGTGCCTGTGCAACAGTGAGATGAGGAGAGACTTCAGCTAGCCGGACGACTACTAATAGCCCTGGCGGTACCCTCAGTTAGCTATAGTGCGGCAGAGGGCAAGATCTCAGAGCAGGGGCAAGTTGCCCAAGGACGGACAATGCTCGGAGAGAGGAGGGAAACACTCATCTGACAGTCTACGACAAATATAATCAGAGAAGACAAAAACAACAGAGGGCCTTCAGCAGAACAACAAAGAAGTCAATGTAACTAGAGGAAAAACGAAGCCGGTTGGCTCACTGACTTTGAAAACGACCGCTACAAATGCGGATAACTAGCGAAACCGTTGAAAATGAACCCCGTTCACGCATCTTTAATTCACTACTTATTAGTACATGTGGTGCATACAATATATCCACAATGGAGAGTCAAACAGTTTTGTAATTTTGTCTCTTCATAGTATCAGCACAGAATGAGTCCATCGTCGCCTCACAAACGGACCCAAAGCCAACATCATCACATGCGCCAATATCGTCCGCTCTGTTATTGGCGGATAATTTCAGCGCTGCTTGGATCTAGTTCGCCAGCAGAAACTAGTGTTCGCTGCGGGTGTTCTGGCTCCGAATTCTATCACACCGCATCTATCACACAGGCACACATATGACAACAACAACGACGACGACGCCACCGACGTCCGCTAGCAACAACGATACATGCTTTTGTAACCGACACTTTTCAACATCACCAACATTTTAGAATGTGCATGTACGAATGAATTCACCTAACTACAAACGGAATGTATGAATCACTCGGTGGCAAAAGTAAACTGGGATCCCTAGAACTACATGCACAGCTATCTAGGGGACCTTACAGAGAGGGTCGTGACCATGCACTGCCGGAACGACGCGGTAGGAACACTCCGCTAGAGATCGCACTTTCTGCGGGTAGCCCCGCATAGTAAATATGTGTACACAATACTTACGGTTGAGTCGGCAGAAATCCCTCTCGAAGACATGCATAGGGCAGCCGGCAGTCTCTGAAATACAGAAACACGAGTATGTAATTAATCGCATTGTAGATATTGAATACAATACTAATCGTATGAAACAGAGGAAAAATTCAAAAATTGCTGTCCACTCTTCTGCAATACGGAGCAGGCCAATGGAACAGTAACATCATGAATTCTAATGCGCCCCGTTATGTTGACCCCGTGAAACTATTCCAATCTCCCTCTCACCCTCGCATTTGTCGAACATACAACAAAACTGAAGGGAATCCCATACCAGCTGCGTTGGGCTACTTGCCGGTCGTCCAGGCCACTAGCTTCTGCTTCACAGATTCACCTAAACGTTTGTCTTCGGTGTTGATACCGAGAAGCCTGAACGTATGTATGCTGTGTTTAGCGAATGTGTGTATATATATATATATACTCGTCTCAATCGCCCCTTCGTCACTCAGTAAGCTAGGCCAGGTTGGGCCAACGAGAGTCTGGCCAAGGGCGCGTGTCCCTCGGAGAGGTCTCGGCATTAGGCCGAGGTCAAAGCCGCCGAAAGGTTCGAGCACCTATTCTCATTATCTATTATCATTATGTACCTAGCTCGTACGCGTTGGCATTGCGCCGCCGCCGCAGCAACAGCTGCCGCCACTGCCGTTTCATTGTGGTGCCGGCTTAAGCGCCACATTTCATGATGCCGGCTGCTCCGAACGTTCCACGCGTCCGAGCGTCCCCTCTGCTCTGAAGCCAACTCATAGTAATTGACACGGCCGTTCGATGTGGGGGTGACCAACGCATTGTCAGCGGGTGCTATCCGAAGATCAACGAGAGTCTAGGAACAGTTACAGGGCTCTAACCGCAGTACCCTCCGAGTGCCCTCTGAGATCAGGGGAGGGAGGCGGGGGGGGGGGGGGGGAACAGTCTATGGGGGACACAGAGCAATGCTATCTGAGGCGGATAGCATTGTCAAGTTCCTTCGACTTACTGGCGCATCACTGATTCTAGCCACAAATCGATCACTTGACTTACCTGCTGACACAGCAGCCGGCTCGCGGGAAGAAGTCGGGACAGAGCCATCGCGTAGAATTTACTTGACACAGCTAGAGAACAGATCTCCTCACACACAGATTCACCAGTTGACGCTCCGCTACCGATCGCAGTCTCCGCAGGACTGCTCTGCCAGACGGGCTAGCTGTGCTTGCTTCCCTTGCCTGGTCGAAGATGACCGCTGAAACGGCACTAACCGCCGCTTGTGATCGAAGCCACGACGGGGAGGTCTTTGTGCAGCGGAGAAGGGCGCGCCGGTTTGAATGATGCCGTAACGAGGGTCGAGTATCGAGCAGAGAGAGAGACTAACTCATGCCACCAGGTCTGAGTCACGGCGGCGCTGGACGAACCGAGTTTCTTCGTTCAGCTGGTGAGTCTTCATATAAAAGTGTATATAAGTCAGAGCGGCTACAGTGGCGTGATGACTGATAACGGCCTCGAACAATAACAATGTAGCACTTGAGTTAACACTAAAAATTCGTTCTGAATGGGCACAATGTCACCAGATTGACTTTCAACGATTTACCACCTGATGACACGCATATCAGGTGTTCGTTGTTCATTGAGCGATAAACAACATGTAGACGTTGTATAGCTGTATTTTAATCTGGCAATATTATGTAGCATTGATTGAGTATGTGTTCGACAGAGCAACGAATTGTCGGGTCTAGCAACGGGGTGCATTCGGGTTCGATTCCTCACCGTTGCACATTTGCATTTGGGTGTCAGCCTTATGCAGCAATGCATAAGCAATACCGTGGACGGTGAATATTTCAGGCTGAAGGTCAGCACACAAAGAGAAAGATATTGTATAATCTAGAAAAATTAGGGCCCAACCGGCCCAACTGCGTAGCGTCATAGACAAGTTCGCTGTATATTGCAAATTTTGAACGGCTTGACACAATTGACAGAATTCGTATACTTTTCTTTTTCTCCAAAATGAAAACACTAATTTGACACAATATGTAATATCATCAAAAGACATCGAGCCTTGTATGGTCCCTCTCACCCAAAGAGACGTGTACTTATCACCGGTTCTAGCTAATTGTTCCTCTTTTAAACGAATAAAGAATACATTTCAATTGATATTTCTGCAAAATTTTGCCATTTTTCTTGCATTTCTCTTTCAAACTTCACTGCATTAGTCGTTTTTCTATGGACAGTAATATGCAAAGAAAACCTTTCATTCATTCGATCACAGGAGTCAGCGTGTCAATGCGATCTCCATCGTGGGAACCTCAACTCGCTGGACACGAGGTCCTCAATTCGAGCCCTTTCGGTCGACATCTGGTAGAGGGAGCAACTATAAAAAGATTGTATAATAATAGTAAAAAACATTACGAGGAATTATTATCAGACTTAATGATCCTCCCAGCTCTACCGTGAGATGAATTCTTTAAACACAAATGTTCAATCATGCTACATCAAAATATTATAGATACCAAATACATAATTACATCGTATTGTTATTGACTGTTTAAATTGCCAACAAATATTTGGGGTGCGCCACATAAGTAGCTCAGTGAGGGGTATCTTTTCATAATGTATTCAGCAAGGGCATTTTTTCACCATGGGCCGTACGCCGTCACAATAGCTTGTCTTGGACATGTAGCGCTTGATCTTCCATCACAGATCGCTCCACTAAACCAACGCACATTTCATTCGAGCACGAACTTGGGAGATTCGAGGATCTCCATCTGGATGGTCTGTTTCATCACGCCCTATGGTGCTATACATATATATGATCATTAATAGATCAAATTTATTTACTCCGCATTTTATTTACTCCGTTTGTTTTATTTTATTTGATATCTATATAACAGCTTTATTTTTATAGCTTTATTATCTTTATTCTATTTTTGATTGTTGTACACAGCCATCCAGTGATGATGTTTACATGACCAAACAAAAATGCACAACCAATTCGGATTTCCCTGATTTGCCACAGCCCTTAATCAACCCTTTAGGAAGAGTGAATAACTCATATCTAGTTTACAGTACGGGAGCCTTGTTTGTCCATGTTATGAATGTGAATATGAGCGTGTACCGGCTCCTCTTGAGAACTAAATCCACGCTTTGCTCAGGGGGTTTTATTGCAGCATCCATCTTAAGGGCGTGCCCTGTTCTGATCCTCCACCCCTGATCTTTCATAGATACGCTACGTCTAGACTCAGCTGCATGCATAGACATAACATGTGCCCGTGTTGACAATTCTTAACCGTGTTGACCTCTTCTTGACTGTCGGGAATATATTAGCTAGAATGCATCCTACGCTGTTTTCAGCATTTGTCGGTAACGATGAGCACCAGACCTGTTGTTGTTGAGCACAAATATCGCATTGAATCAAATGAATCCCCATCTTAAATAGAGATTGTGGCTCTCCGATTAATTTTTACGTAAATGTCTGCCAGATGACTATTTGCGGACAAATCGAATGAGTTAATCGGCCATCAATGCTGGCGAAATCGGAAATTCTCAGGGAGATCCAAACGTGATCATATAGTGCATATGGTTTGAACAGCAAAAGAAAGTTAAGCGTATAGCCATCTGGAATGAGTCCACGATTCATTGTGATCAGAAGAAGTAAGTCGGCTAATACCACCCCTATAAACTCTGTGTCACGTGTCGAATCAATTATATCAGAGTTTATTCAGAAGAGCTGAAATATCGCAGGTACTGCCGTTTATAGTCCTCTTTCTAAGCAAATGCCGCAAAACCTCCCAAATGATTCAAATATTACCTTCCTGTAGGTGTTCTTCTGGTCAATAAAAATCATTCATAATCAGTGTGCGTTGACCTTCTCGTCCGGACACATTAAGTCATTGTGATCAATTTCCTTCTAGCAACACCCTATTTTCTTTATGAATCCTATCAGTACTTTGTTTAATACTTACTACCGTTTAGTACTTATTATATATGCTAACTTGCAGTGATGCACCATATACTCTAGTTGGCCGGAGCGTATGCCGTCGTCGCTGGTAGACCATTCGTGTCGTGAGATAGGCGCTGCACAAATCAGTTGGCAGCCACTGTAGCTGTTCGTCTGAACGGTTGGTGAAACTCACCCTTAGCTTTTGTTTCAAAGGAAGAACGACGAGATTTTCGAAAAGGTAAGTGTTTTTAGGGGTACCATTGCTGGGACAGTAGACGTTTCTACAAATCCAAGCCTGAGTTTCGAATAGAATATCGACAGGAACACTTGCTGCGGTCTGCGTTTCACTACATTGTGAAACTGAAGCGGCGAGTTGCAAGCAATAATACCTACATCAAGATCGTCTTACATGGACTCCCAAATATGAAATATGTGTGAATTCATCTAAGATCTTAGGGATATTCGCCACAGCAGATGTGATTCAAATATCCTCAGTGGAATCCTAGGGCAGCTCGCCCTTTAAGCTACATCTTGATGCGGCAAAGCTTCAAAGGATTTCAAGTAGACCTCTCTGTAGACGTCGTGAATATTGCGCCTGCGCGTATGGTGCTTTAATAGTTATCCAGTATTTACCAATGGCACCGATTCTTATAAAAACATAATTAAGCATGTGTCATATGTGGCTCATATGTCAGTCTCAGAGTGAATAGATATTTAAATGGATCGAGATTTGAACAGAGAGCTTTATGGACTTCGATCAACGTGGTGATTAAACGGCGATTTTTCTAGCCAATTTTGTACTTACCTGGACTAACATAGTTCTTTATGGTAAATAACTAAACAAAAATATTTACAGTCAAATGCAGCGTACATGAAATCAGATCAGCAAATAAACATCAATGGAGAGCGTTGATATATCTAGCAGGAGCAACCCTATGGATAGGGAATTAAAAACACACGAACAGATGTCACTTCTTGAAAAATATATTACACATTTATTTATAGTTATCGCTGTCGAAGCGGTAGAACGGTAGAAAACTTGCAAACAGATTGGTAACTCTTACAGTATTGGTTAGCCGTGGATACCCGTGGAGAAGCTCAATTCATTTTTGCCATATATATATATATATATCTTTTTTTTTAATCGTGTCTAATGTTCATGGGGTGGTTTTCATATGCTGTCATTACACCACGTCCGTGTAGCCAACGTGCGCCACCTGATACAGACTTCACGATTACTGTGTGCCCCCGCTCTCGTAGAGCTGCTGCGTACTCGGATTTGCGTTTTCGTGAGCGAAATCAGCATTTTATTTACTTCAACAAACAACAATATTGGTGGTGCGCAATCTGTCGGCGACAAAGGTCCACTTCGTCACCGTCTTTATAATACTGCAATGTGGTATTACCGCACCATGGCCGTCGATTAGTTTCTAGACTTTGTGAACTTCTCCCGATTTTGATTCGTATAATATATTACCTCGTAGCTGAAGCTAAAATCGCTCCCTGGTAGCGTGTGTTTTCTTTATTACGCTGTTATTTATGTATATCGGTAATTCTGGGATGTACATCTTGTGTGTGTGTGTGTGCGCGCGCGCCATTATACGGTATGGGGATAAGCACCGAAGAACTTCTTCCGTATCACTCCGATACGAGACAACTGCACACATACTCCTATAGAGATACAATACTGATAATATTAATAATAATAGTAATAATAATAACATTTGCATACGCCAGTCCACTGTCAGCTGGCCAAAATGACTCTCCCAACAGTAATCGATCCCTCTCCACAGGGAGACAGTTCAAAGCAAAAACCCGTCATTTTCAAATAAACAAAAAAGAACTCCATATACATTCGCATAATCGCACCCCACTCGGGCGACACAATCACCCGACATTGCTGTCACTCACTTAACTACAATCCGACCACGGCCTTATCTAATATCGAAATTCGCAGATAGTCGTTCCCTTGAACTATCGCCTAGTCAGTGACTGACCGAGTGTGGCAATATCCTCCATCCTTCATCAATATTATTATCGTGTTTCATGTCTTTCCATCTTAACGCCAGCACTCGACCGCCGTAGCATACTCATGGATGAATTAGCAGTAGATTAGCGAACATATTTGATACGTTTTCCTTTGGAAATAATGTGTAGGTGACTCTCTGATGAAGGTCACAGGTTAGGCATTGCGATAATGGCTTCCCGTATCCCGAGTATTGCGGATGCGTTGAGTTTCACATGGAGGCGTTCATTTTCGTAATTTCATATTTTGGCAACTTCGACATTTTCAAACAAACATCATTTTTACATCACAGACGCACACGCACCAATCCATTATTATTTCGATATAATTATATGCGCGAATGAGTGAACAGATTATCTTGTATAGCTCAGGATGTCCCCTGTCGGTTCTGTTACTTGTTTTCGAACTGTTAATTGTTGGCGATTAATTAAGCCCTGTAATAGAAGTGGACGACCCTTTTGTACCACTGGGAATAACGATGAGTGCTGGTTATGATGATAAGATACTCTCTCTCTCCCTCACTCAAGCTCCCGCCGATATATTTTGATTATTATCATTGTTAGTTTATTGTTTATTACCTTTATTGAGTCCGATTATCTGATGGTACAAGATACATACAATTCCTACGACAGACACTAATTAACACTATTTAGTATTGGCGCAACTCCTCTATGACACTGTCGAATCTTAATACTCATCATGCGTCATAATAGACTGAAATAGATATCACTAATATAGTAATAGAAATTATTGTATCATAGTGGATCTTTAATAATAATAATAATAATGGAATCAGGTTGAATTATTCTGAGTGTGCTATAATCTCATACTTCTCATTAGAATAGACTCTACATAGATATGTACAGTATTTACATAGAATAGCACATCATAGTCCCTCTCTTGAGCTACAGAAGAACTCCAACATATCGCTAGAAAGGCTAGCCTTCCTAATTGGTCTCTAACAATTAAGGTAACAAAAACAAACAAAAATCGCTATCATAGATGGAGACGTCTCGCGGATACAATATTGTCCAGATGATTGCATGACTCAATGCCTCGTGAGAGGACAAAGATAGAGCAAGGTTTGGGGCAAAGAAAACAAGGGAAGAAAAAATATTGAAAAATACTAAAATGAAACATAATGAATTAACCTTTCAGATGAAGGAGAAATTGCCATTGATGAACTTCATTTGAGTGCAGAATGCATGCTCAATATATATATATATATATATATATATATATATATATATATGGAATACTTAAAGAATTTTCTCATACATATGTGGGTTTGATGGCTTGTGTTATGCTTTCTGGGTTTTGTGGCTGTCGTTGTATATAAGTGTGTGTGTGTATGTGAGCCTCTGTGTCTGCATGTGCGGAATCGTTCTCATGTCGAGTGTAACACTGATCAATGTTTTGGTCAATATTATTGATGCTGAACGTATCTACATCATGACATGGGGTTGTCCTTGTTTTTTGATGAAATCATCCCGTATCGTATTGAGTGAATTCATCAGCGTCTTGAAGCTAGGTCGGTTGTTGGGCTTCGGACTCCAGCAGGCCTTCATGAGGGCATACACCGATGCTGGTGTATTGTCTGGACACGACAGTATATTGCCTTCCTTGATGTGCCTGCGATATATCGAATCAGAAATCGGTCAGATAAGCGCTAAGTCGAATCGAACAAACCACCGGCACGACCACCAACGGACGGTCATAGCTTGGATACTATCGGTTTCCACACAGTCACAACTTAACAGCAATGCAGCAAGAAAAAATTGTATTTGGATGATATAATATATAATATCATGTGACTCGACCATATAACATTAGCGCAGTGTGCGTATGCCGAAATTCGTACACACAGTGACATTCCTGTATACTTTCGCATCGATGTTAATCTCCTACATTAGTCAGATGTAGATTTATTTGAGCTCAACTTATTGGTCCTGTACGTGGTGTGGGTACTATTGTAGCAAATGTTTGCCCATCTACTTACCGGACAACTTCTTCATGCGTTTTGCCGAAGTAAGGCTGAAGGCCAAACGAGAAGATTTCCCAAAGGACGACACCAAATGCCCAAATGTCGCTTTCGACGGTAAAGCGATTATAAAGGATGGCTTCAAGAGGCATCCACCGAATGGGAACTGCATCGTGCTCGCTCCCTGCAATGAGAAACAAAATGATCGTGCTATATAATTAAAAATGCATTTTCAATCACTCGTGTGTGGTGAGTTCTCGATCAAATTAGCTGCTTATGCGAGATTTCATGTTGTGTCCCTTGAACCTGCGATTTATTGTGGAATTGCTTTTTCTTCAAATAATTGAATATGGTTGTGTTTCGTATGAATTAGTAACCATTCGGATCTTCTGCACATATATGCTCGGTACCAGTGTTTCACTTACCCTTGTAATAATTGGCTGTGTAAATTTTCTGTGAAAGGCCAAAATCGGAGATCTTAACAGTCATATCTTCTGAGATAAGACAGTTACGTGTGGCAAGATCTCTGTGCACAAACTTCATCTCGGACAGGTATACCATGCCGGAGGTTATCTGCGACGCAAGATCCAGCTGGTCGAGCGTGTTGAGCCGGGAGTCGGTGAACACATTGGTTGAACCCGACCGCACGATATAGTTCGACGGCGAGCACGAACGTAGAAACTCTTTAAGGTCTCCACGGTCCATATATTCGAATATGAGACACATTGGGCTGCCGATACAGCAAACGCCGAGCAGTTTGACGATGTTCGGATGCTCGAACTCGGCCATGAGGCACGCTTCACGCTCGAAGTCCTGCAGAAGGTCATCGGACGCGTTGTCTTTCAGCATTTTGACGGCGACGATTGTGAGGTCTTCACCTTTGAAGATGTTCGGCGCCTTAGCTTGGAAGACACGACCGAACGCGCCCTGGCCGAGGTCCCTAATGTATACGATGTCATTTCTGGGGTACTCGAGCTTTTCAAGTTTCGGATTCAGTTTGGCTTCGGTTTGGTGATAGGTGAGGTTCGAAGGGAGTTTCGTCAGATCGATGTCCACCATGGTGCACACCCCACTATGGTTTCCTGCAGGACGTAATCGCAAACGAAGATCAATAACAAGAAATATACATTTGTTTGCTTAGGTTCAACAGCGACGTGTTCACGTGCATTTTTTTCGACTGCTAAAAGAAGATGAGGATCATCTCGTGGGTTAACACCGAACTTTAGCACTCATGCGAAACCTTCATATAATATTTAGGAATATGTAGTCCCCCCAAAAAACGTGATAATAGGTATGGAGGTCAAACGGCGGACATTTCATCAGTGACTTCTACAAGACGCCTGTTCAACACGCCCATTTGAACTCCCGTTAAAATGTCACTAATACCTGCTATTGGAGATAGCAAAATCGTTATACATGCTTACCGTTAGGCGCTGCGTACACTGTTGTATTGTGAATGGATGACCCGACGGGACGCGATTTTGAAAAGGCGATCTTTTTACAGAGGAGACACAACAGGAACAATAGAAGAAGAGCCCCGCAACCGACCGTGGCCGCCATGGCAAGGAGGGCCGGTGTCAATTCCAGGGGCTGTCCACCGGGCAGAAGCAGCACCGCCGTATCACCTCGAGTAGGAGTTGGCGTTGACACGATTGATGTAACATTTTCTGAAAATTTACATTGAGTGACAATACGAAAACACGTAAAAATGCTTTCATTTTTCTTTCCCTGTCGAGCGCACATGCACGGGATAGACTCACTGCATCAACATTTGTATATATATATATATATATATATATATATATAATCGCGCATTGTTTCTGACTTCAAATGGTCACATCTATCGTAGATTATTGTACCTCTATATTTGTTAGCATAAGAAACTTAATCATTGATCTTTTGTGATAGTTTCTGAATCAGAACAAAGCTGAGCCGTGGCACGGTGCTACTTTGGTTGGTTATTACGCCGATGCTCGTCTTGTTTTGCACTTCTATAGCTTATACGCTCTGTGACGCAGTTTTACGAAGGTAGATTTCTCGACATTTTGATGCTTATTCCTTTGTAGAAGCGCATCCCCGGTTGTCGCTACAGCAAATGTAGCACTCAATTCAATCGGTGACTCGCCGCGTTGTCAAATTTGTCCCTTTCCTTTTAATGTGAATATACCGTATACCCTGAGGCGCTCATTTGCCTACAGAATTTATTAGCAATTTTTCAGTATTATATATCAGTAGTATCGGGGCAAACTGTGTAGCGATCACATGACATACTACGATACGCCGACGTAGATAATTATAGTTTAATCATTCCTCTAGCGTCCCCGTCCGTCATTATAGGTGTCTCATTACAGGCGGTATGTTATTATCAGATGATTTCGGCCCCATCTCTTCCCTTTTTTGTGCCAGCAATTAAAAGCGTTTATCGTCTCTTGATCAAATTATCCACTCAAAATTGACATATTTTATCGCTTCATCCTCCCTCGTTGATTCCCGCCGTACTTAGCGTGCACACGAGAGATGGAAATAAGATATGCGCGCGCTAAGTCCACTTTTGTACGTGCCTACACAGCCAATAGAGAATATGCCAAGTCCACTTGCTCTTGCATACAGCAGGAGGGCACTCTGGACGGACGATAAATATGATCAAATTGCTCATATACGATCAGATATGTCAAACGACTCAAGCAACGACGCCGCCAGCTCACGGCCACGTCGGAAGACATGTTCAAATCTACGACAGCAAAACCACTATCGTATGGGAACGCGAACTGCAAATGACACACAAAGACTTTCATGTATTCTACCTATTATACAATACTACACGCCGACCAGCCACATCGAATTAAACAGCTAGCACTATCTAATTAAAACACCACCGCTCCACCCGCTACAATGTGCCGTTACACCCAATGTAGGCGTTGTACGAAAGTTACTATTAACGTATACTTATGTGCACGGGTGGGCTTGGGTTTATCGGCTAGTTTCCCTGTGGAAAGGTCACAATAAAAAAAACGAGGTCCGTCTACGCAAAAGTGTGGCAGGAATATCATCCCTGTGGGGCCACTCTGTCAGCCAACTAAGTACATCTAGCCACCCACTCATCGCGATGGTGGTGGTGTTGACCCGATGCTGTGTATTCGAAGCAAAATAAGAAGGAGCCTATGAACAAATGACATTATTCCGCGTCATCACCGCCCGGGGCTACGGACAGTAATTGGCACAGAAGCTAACCCCCCCTGTGCCAATCGCCCATATCCCAACTCTCACCTCTCTAATCCCATGCACCAATCAGGGAGAACAAGCCTGTATCTTGTTATTCGCTATCAGTGTAGATATCATGTACATACATATTTCGCTGTCCGTTTTTGATGCAATGTGACCTCAATGGAATTGTTCACATTCATATAATACAAGGCGCGTACCTGACTCAAAAGTAAGTGTACGGATCTGAAATTCGCTTGCGGGTGGAATTGTACTTTAGTATCAGTTGAAAGACGGGCAGGCACGAGGAATCAATCAATCTATGAAAATAAAAGTAACTTCAATTTCAAATAGTACAACTGTAACCTCGCAACGGAGCATGAAAGCCACAGGTAACTGTTTTTAGGCGGTTGCCTTAGCGGCCTAATGAAACGTATAATTCACATTGGCATTCACGGTTATCACCGAGATCGGGAGGAAAACTTGGTTGTAAGAACATGTTTTTAACTATGATTTATTTTTGCGACAATAAAACGATGCATTTACGTCATTTCGAAATAACGAGCCGGAGTTGCTGCTTTCGTCTGCTGTCTGTTTAATATTTATCCAGACTTACGATTTCGGGACCGATTAGTGCCTCAGGTTCCTAGTTTATGTACCTAGATTTTTTTTTTATCAACTGCGGGTTGTTATAGAAGCTAGGATTCATTTCAGGGAAGCAGCGGCCTATATCATCGCAATTCAGAAGGACATACAAGTGCCATCCTATGGACTATCATCTTGCGCCGACAAAGCCGCTCGGAGGCCAAGAACCTCAAGACACGCAACCTCAGTAGGCGTCAAATGCGTCCTGCATGCGCCTCACCGACAAGATGCTTATTTGTTGATTGTGATTTTTTTTTGTCTTTTCGGCAAAACACTCCTGTGCACAGTTCTGAGAGCTGCCGGCAGAGTGATTAGCAGTCACGCGACGGCCACAGGCAAGCCATTCGTAAGGGGGACCTTCGGTATTACTTAGCTGACATCCTTCCCTAGATATTTGTTCACAGTCACCAGTATACCAACACCATACAAGCCTCCACCGAGTCATCTGCGAGTCGTCCTTCTCGAGCTAAC
Organism: Stratiolaelaps scimitus; assembly: GCA_019614645.1. Classification (NCBI taxonomy): domain Eukaryota; kingdom Metazoa; phylum Arthropoda; class Arachnida; order Mesostigmata; family Laelapidae; genus Stratiolaelaps; species Stratiolaelaps scimitus. Next base: position 4,060,224 of record JABWDB010000013.1, on the reverse strand, counting down.
TGACGACTTCATCTTTCACATGCGCAGAACTACGGCGGCTGTGCCTCCTTAACGTGTATTTCCCCCTTTAAACTAATATTTCAGTCCGTATGGGAGCGTTTCGTTATAGCCACGCTGTACAACGGGGATGGGCACGCTCTGCTGACTTTGCTGTATTGTTCCGCCAAATGGCAGTGAACGTTAAATCGAACAACAGTCCACTGCTACCAGTGGGGCTAAGAGGATATGACCTCGGTGGTTTTTTTTGCAGCTTATACGCGGAGTATGCACAAGTCAGGGTCTCTTCTTGTGAGTGTCTGTGTATGATTGGCCCTCAGCCTGCAAGATGGGCGGAGTTCCTCCGGGGGTCATCAGCATTTAGTGCCATAGTACTCCCTGTGCCTCGCCACAGCTCATCCGGGATGGAGAAATTTGCCCGTCATTCATGGCCACCCTAGGCCAAGTGAAGCCAAAGGCGGGACGGCACGATATTTGGGCATTTACGCCGGTGGGACGTTTATGTGAGGTGGTCCGCGTCTTCGCCTCAATCTCTCCCACCAGTTATGACTATTCCGTGTTTCACAAAAGGAAATGTAAGTGTTTTTGTCGCAAAGTTTTGTCGCACAAGTCAGTTCGTGACAAAAATCTTCGCATCTACTTTCCTAAAGCGGGGACTGCTGCTGGTTCGAGCTCATGCACACGGCGCACGCAATCTGATGCAGGTTACAACGCGTTGTTTCAAGGTGTGCCCGCAAGTCTGTTCATGAAACAGAACAACGACAAAAGCACCGAACAATTCTACTATACATTTTTTTTCTAGCGATTGCCAAAGAAGAACCACTCTGACAACGATCGACCGTGACCTTCCGAGATGTGCAGCACCTATCATTTCAGATGTTAAATTCAGCTTTAGACCGTGCTTGTCTCTGATGATTAGTCATCGCCTCTATCGAATTGGCCTCCGTGAAGCGTCTAATGAACGCAGAGAAGATCGTTCAAGTTTCCCACAATGAAATATTATAAAACAATACAGCGAAATCTCATTCGTATCACCCTGATATAACTCTATGCAACGTCCCGACGGCGCATTCTTGAGCTTTGGAAAAGCAGAGAGAGAGAGAGACTGCTCAGTTCCTCACTGTGTATACATATATATATATGTATATCTCTGTTGTACGAGTCCCCCTGTGGGTTCCCTGTAATGCCCGCTTTCTCTTCATTGGATTCGGATATCGATCACACAGCGTCGACGTTCTCGAGCCGATCCGGCCTCCCCCGAAGTACCATGCTCTCTCTCTTGGTTAGCTACGCCGTATCATTCAACCGCCCGGACTCCTCCGTCACAAGTTGGGCGCTGCACGTCCAGCGAGTTCCCATTGAGGCACTCCAGTATACACGGACACAATACTAGCCTGCGTTAATCTTCACCCCCTCCCCGCACACATGCATACATAGAGACAGAGACACTCTCATTCACAGACAATACCCAGTGCTAAACTGTAGAGAGGCATGCCCTAGTGTGTACGCGCGAATGGAGAACTCTGTGTAGAGACTTGTGAATGAACATTCTGCCGCTGCTGCTTCAGCCGATGTCCATAATGATGATGATGATGCTGATAGCGGCCGATATGAAGAAAAAGGGAGACCGCTACAGACGTACTCGCTGACGCTGTTCGCCACGTACACCGCGTGTTGAGGGGCGGCCGCGGCGGCGGCGGCGCCGCCGTTGGTGGCGGGAAGATCAGGGGTGAGCGGTCGCTAGGATTGCTTCTAATTGTTCAAGCGCGTTGTCGGAGAGCGACTCGAGTCGCTCTTCGCGCAGTCGACGAATTGCGCTGCAGATCGACTATGGAGACGGGAAAGGCAGCTGAACCGGAGGGCAAAAGTAGCAGGCCGTAGTTGAAAAAGGCAAATACGAACCAAAGGACCAAAGGACCAAGGGGGACGGCGAGACGCAAACAACTGAATCGAGTCAGGCAGGCCATCCTCTTCTCGGCTCGGCTTTGCCAGCTTTCGGTGCCTAGTGGCCTTTCACATTCGGGAGAGGGCTAGTGAACATGCTACTTCTATTTACAACGCGCCTATCAATGATCGACCCAGATCGACCTGCCTAACTCCACGTCCTTCGGGGTGATTCTCCCGATTTGATAATGCTCTGACGTCGTTCAACTCACAGTCGGGTTTGCCGGTCCGCGTTTGGTTCATGACGCCGGCAGAATGTTTTTCAGATACGGTGGAAATTCTCACAGTTGAGACGTTTTTTAAGGATGGCGCCGGGCCTGGGCCCCTCGGGCGAACCCGTCTATCTATGCATTGACTGAAATTCTGTCATATGGCAAAAGGCCATGGAAGGATGTCAGATCGGTTCAGATTTGAGGCTCGACCGATCTGGGTTTCGAATGACGGCGTTTTTCGGCTGCACGCATGCAGTTGAGGGCATGTCAGCCTTAGAAAGGCGGTTAGCTTGCGAAACACCGTTGTACAATATGCAAGCTAAATGTTCACTATTTGCACTGATTTGTGCGTCATGATTTACATCTGCGAGCAATGTGAAAACAATGCTTCGGAACATCGCCGGCGAGCAGGAAATAGCGAAGCTTCTATTTGGAATTCTCGCATTTGGAATTGCTGATGACAGGTTTTCTCGTACGAGCGGGGCTGGATTTGACGTTCCGCTTAAGAAACGCAAGCAGCTAACGCAAGCTACACATTTCTAGATGTTTAAGTTCCGTTAAGGCGAGCTCAATTCAACATATCGAATGAGTCCTAATTCGCAGCTGTTCGTTTGCAATTAGCGAAACAGAAGTATAAAGTAACAATAATATTTCTCTACGGTTCTCATTAAAAAAGGACCATAATTTGTTTAACTATAATTGCTGATCTATTAATGTTTGGACACTCTTCGACACCCATCCGCGTTCTCAAACGTTGACCGACAGCTCGATGTTGGCACACCACTTAAAACACGAAATATTACACAAGTTGTCTCCTGTTTTTCTCACTCTCCGAATAAGCTTTCTCTGCCCAATAGCAGCAGCCGAATGACGGATGGGACCAACAAATGAACCCTTTACAGGAATAACATTATAGCACAATAACATTCGCCAACCTGACCAAACACGATAATGAATGAGTTTGCTGTTCCCCCAACATGAACGCGCGTTTATAAATAGTGTGTCCACTATGAATAAAGATTAATTTAATAATTCCTAAATGTACTCTCATCATACAGGTCACAGGTGATGCATCTGACAATATCCGCTCAAGCAACGGCCAGAGACAGGAGCCTCCCGGTCCCAAGGGAGTTATCGTTCACGTAAGCAATTACTAAAAATTTTGAAACGACAAATACGACAATCTCTTCGTGTCATAATCTCACTTCAGGGGGAACCCCTCTCCCGCCGCCCCCCCGAAACACATAAGCACGCAATGCGTTGCTTAGCGAAAGCCACTTAATGGAGTCATTCATTGTGCACTCGCCTCCTTTTATACACTTGGCTCCCCCCACGCTTTGAAGTGCTGCGTATGTTCGTGTGGATGCTTGACGACAAAATGAACGCCAAATGAGATGGTCGCTTTGAGCGGAGTCTAACCTGCCGCCGCCGCCCATCAACGTGGTCGTGCCCCACCGGCGACTCAGCCCCAATGCCCCCGGCAGCGTCCCCTACGCCATTTCACTCCCACCAGCGTCACCATGCTGATGACGTGAACCTCACAGTGCGGTTGGTAGGCAGGTAGGCGGGTAGGAGTACCCGACCACCACCGCTGCTCGTGTGGGATCGCCTTGGCTGACGGCGATGCGGTGGGAGCGCGGAGGCAAGGCAATCCCCCCGACGGTGGAGTTCGTCCGTTTGGGAGGAATGGCCACGAGGCGAACGACAGCGGCAGCAGTGACAACGCGGGAGCGAACGGTTGAACGGATGGATGACATGCAACGGGCGGATCCACTACAGGCAACCGGTTCTACCGGTCGTCCGGCTACGCCGCCGAAGATACCCCAACTACTGGTGGCTGGGATGGCAGCAGAAGCAGCTGTAGGCGGTCGGGTGCTGCCCAGTGGTGCACTGAGTACCATCGGGGCGAGGTTGAAAAAGGCAGATTCGGACGCCTCCGGGAAAAAATCGTAAATGAGAGAACTTTTTGGCTGAACGCGAAGCTGGCGCGCGTAAGCGGATTGCATACGAATAAGGAAATGCGCACCGAACGAATACAACGGTGCACAAACTCTGAAAACGCTGAAATTCACGTCGAAAATGCACCATTTCGTCGACGAACTTTTCACACAGTTGTACAAATCCGAGCGGTGATTGAATATATTGAAAGCACCACGCCGAATTTCGCCGTGGAGGACTTCCGAGGCGTGGCACTACACACGTGGATTTTGAGAGAGACACAGAGAGCGCTCAGAGGGGTAGAAGGGAACGGCAAATTTTGATAACTCTCGAAGCTGCAAGTCCGTAGGGGGGGAGCTCATCGTTGTGAGGAAGTGCCGCCTGACTACGTCTATAGGAAGTCATTTGCCACTACCAGAGCAGCAAGCACCGTCGCCCGAAGTATCGAACATGTCGCCGGCCCGATAAGCCCAAAGGGTTGAGTTGCGCCAGGATACTCACGGTACGGGGTTGAGACGGAGTCAATAGAGAGAGAGGGAGAGAGAAAAATAGAAAATATAGGAAAAAGCCGGGTAACACCATTCCATCGGGTGTCACTTCATTATGATGATCTATTCATATCGTCGTTCGGCTTGATGAGCTCGCGGTCGGGGTGTAGTAGAAGCGGTATAGTGAGTGATGTGATAACAAAAATAGATTGAAAAAAAAAACGAAAATGACCGAGTTCAATACGGTTCGTCTCGGCGCGGGACTGGCTATTCACTTGATGTAATCGAGGTTGTGTCAACGTTAATGTGAAAAGGAAAACCAACGAATGCCTTTAGCCGATTATATGCTCTACTGTGTTCCTGGATATCGTTCACGTTCAGCGGGTACAATTTTTGCACACTTTTATATATTTGAGTAAGGGCAAATAATGTTTTTTCGTGCTATTTATGTATCATCATATAATTGATACAGTTCCGTGGAACACATTTAGCAGAAAATGATGCCAGGTGTCGTTTGGATCGCTCAGAGAGGCAGAGGTAACGGCCTACTCTGTCAAGGGCCATCACTTGAGACAAGAAGGTCTGTGTTTTTTTTTATTATTGAATGCGCGAAATAGAAGCGGTATATGTTGTATTTAGCAGCCAAGTACCCCGACCTCAACTATGCTTGATACGCCCGCTGACGATACCCAAACGGTATTCTTGAAAGATTGAACGAGAAGGTACGAAAAATTGTACTCACCACACTGAGGTATCTCGCAGTGCTCCCATCGACGCCGGGGATCAGTTGTGTAGCACCAAGGCGATGGTTCCTCGCCACCAGCATTTCGGCAATGGTTGTCCGCATCGCGAATCTCAGGGAAGACGTTTGGTGGCCGATTATGTGAATGGGGCTCCTGGGCATCCCAAGGTTGACAAGGTATACCCGACTTGGTCACGTTCACCCGGCCCTGATAGAAACGACCTCGGCCACGGACACATGTTGCTGCGAGACAGAGAATATGAGAGAGAGAGAGATCCAATGAACGATAAATTGTGTATTGTATTAGGTCTATATTAGAACAATAAGCATTTCTGCTTATCTATAACATATATGAACTAAATAAAAAGTACATATTGTGAAAACAGTCATTCGTGCATTAATCTTCTAGTAAAGATGGGGAGAGGGCCGCACTTCGTCCGCTGGAACGAACACAGTGGTTTCCGAGCCACGGCCCCCTTGGCACCGAAGCCCAAATTCGTCTGGCCGCTACCCACTCTCGCAGAGAGCAAGGCCCTCGGAAAAGGAAGCGCATGAATGCGATAATGAGTTTAAGATTCGCCGCCATCAAAACAGATCCTATACGAGAATAGAGAAAAGGTCATGGGGGAGCGCTCGCCAAGGTGCGGAAACCGGCCACTCTAGGATAAAGGCCTTCCCTAATTCGGAGCCAAAACGTGAAACGCATCAAGAAACGGTCCGAGACGAAGGCGACGCTGTGAATCCACGATGACTAGCGAGGCAGGGGTGTCATTTGACCTTTTTGCACGTAAATATCAAAATTTGCATAACCTACGCGTATTCAGTCGCACACCGACGTACACGCGCATTAGTCGATTTTCGAAATTCAATTATGCGCATATCATACGATGAAATCTTATAATGCTCGATGTATTCTCTCTGGTGCGGTGCAAAGTGAATCGGGGGTATCTAGCAAAGGGCCATTCAGTGGGAACACATGCGATCAATCCTCGAGAATTCTTCGGTTGGGTTAACTTGTTCCTTTAGGGACTTGGGCCCCATTTCAATTGTTGACTTATTATACGGGCAGACTGCGCCAGGTAAAACACTCGGATTTGGTTGATTATTTACCTATGGATAGCTGACGTCCGTAATATAACAGAATCAGGGTAGCGGTATCACTGTGGCAAATTAGTTATTCTCTCTAGATATATAATACATTTTTAAGATTTGGCTAGAATTTCACTTTTCTTAAATACCTCGAAGACGTTTGGATCCTGTGAAAATGTGATCAATGTGATAGTATCTTTGTGATGGTTAACCATATTTTACGAAATCGATTCCACGGTTATTACTAAGGAACTTGCATTTGCGATTAGTACCTTATATTTTTCTGCTCAAGCTACGTAGATATTGACAAATATATATTGACAAATATACGATTATATATTTCGTCATTTGGAAACACTAATTTCGCCAGAGCACAATTTCAGTCGTTTTGTGATATTCAAAAATTGTCAAAAAAAACATTTGCGAGCTGAACTTCTTGTTTTGGAATTTCGCTAAATGCCATCCTCAATTAGGCACGCAAGGTTACTTATGATTAGGAATGTCCACTGCCATGAATTATTATGTTTTACATGCGAAGTTTGTGCGTTTGATGTCATCTGTTTTCATTGGTAAACGCAGTGTACTAGCCGACATATGGCTATGAAAAATGAAAATTATACAATAATAATATGGGACATCAATAGCAATTGTAAACGCAACAGTCTAATGTTGGCTGAGGATCAGCCCGAAAAATTTATAATTCTATAACAGTCTTAGACAACATTTACTGATTGACAACGAGTGAAATGCGTGCGCGTGTCTATTCATTGGCGACCCGCTAACGAGTGTGTAGTAGTGGAACTCTCCGATAGGGTAAAAGCCGTATATAGGCGTTTTTGTGCAAAACGAAAGACGGGTAATTTTTAATGAAGAAAATAGGGAAAGTCAGAGAAAAACTGCCGCGATTCGTATGCGCTTTTGTGCCAGTTTTTGAGTAGCTTAAGCCGAAATATAAGATCCTGACCGGATATCCCTTTTCTTCAATAGACACATTCAGCTGATTTCTTCAGTTCCGTATAGCCCTTACAACTTTCATGTTGACCACATTTTCATAGGACCCACCGCTTTCGAGATATCCGAGAAAAAGGAAATTAGAAAATTTAAGGGAAATGATAATAGATCTCTAGAACAACAGATTTGTGGCACTAAACCCACCACATCGGGACTGTTGAGAATGTCAGCCATCCATAAAACAAATAATCAGCAATCAAATGCGTTTGGTCGACCTTGGCCTAATCCCCTTAGACGCAAAAAAAAAAGAAACCAACCGAGTAGGTTCCTCATTCTCCACTAGCATAGTTACGAAATTCGCTCTCATTGTCCGCAGCTCGCGTCTGTATTGAACTCTATCGAATTACGCCTCAATACCTAAAGTATCAATCGAAAAGAGAACGAAAGTAAATCTCGCAGATGTGGACTGGGACACCATGTCAGGGACATTCCCTCCTCGCTCGGGGCAGGAGCAAGCGCAAGTGACTGGCGAAAAGGGAGGCTGTTCATAATCCTTTGAGCAGGATACACTCCTCGCAGCTGGCGAGCTCTATCCAGAGGAAGGCGATGCTGTGAAGAGGCGCTAGGTGAGTCTATACCCCGTCTATCGCTTGTAGTGAAAGCGAGCTCACGGCCGGGTAGTTTGCAGGGGAGCTGAGCGGGCAGGGTGGTGATGGTGGCGGTCGTGGCGACGGCGGCGGCGGCGGCGGTGGGGGTTGTCCTACGAGATATTTGCCAGGAAGCGACACATCGGCACACCGCTGCTGCTGATCGCAGTTAGACTCGCCACATTTTTGCCTAGCTTTAGCGCCTCTTAGGGAAACCCACAAGGCGCGAGGAGCGCTCGCTAGCTGTCAAATCCTGGCGTGACCCGGGGATATTTTTCCCAAAGCCTCTCTGTATTTGTTTCTGGCCAACCCCCACGAGCCGGCTGGCTGGCCGGCCGGCCAGGTGCCCCTTCATCATCGACGGAGTCGAGCGCCGGTAGCGGACGAGCCAGCGCGGTGGTAGCAATATGTGGCACAAGTGAGAAGCTGGCAGCGATCGTAACGAACTGCGCTAGGGACACCTTGGGGAACCCTCAGGATAGCTACGGCTAGCAGAAGGGACTGAGATATTTTGCGGGCAGAAAACTCGCATTAAGAGGAGATTTCACTTGGCTGTTCGCTCAAAATCAATTCCTCCCACGGTGGTCGTACCGGACAGATGGACGAATTCCTGATGTTGACCACCGATTCAAGTGGCCGTGAGGCGCTGAGTGCACCGGTGAGACGGAGCCTACCAAGGTGGGATTGAGTAAGCGTAGGACAACCGGAAGGACCCCGGATTGAGGACCGAAGGTGATTCGTCTTCGGGCTTCGGTGCACCTTGAGGGAGTACTTGACTTTCTACGCTGCACTGCTGCCTTGAACTTCGGTCTGCTCGTTGGTCATAGTCAACGGGGGCATACCGCGGGAAAGTAGAATATATGAAGGGTCGGGGACAGAATCAAAACTTGAGGTAGATGAATTAAGTGACGAATCAATGATCATATTGTGACACTATCGCTCATATAGAGATAGATTGGGTGAGTTCAATGCTTTCGCAATATGGCTAAAAAGTGCTTACGCGTAAGCAGTGGGGCGGAAGGTTAGTTACTATAAAGGTCGGTAATGTGAAATCAGGTAAGTTTCGGGCTATTTACGTGTCAAAGTCTTACGATCACCGCATAGGTGTCAGCAGCAGTGATGCATCAATTAACCTAACTATCATATTCATTAACTGTATCCTGCTTAAGGGTTAACACTGTGTTGGACATTGGCAACCAATGTGACCACATTAAGGGTAATGTACCAAATGATCATTACACCAAGTACTACTTGAATAGTATCTCCTCATCGTTAGTATATAAAAATTTGGAAACTATAGTGTTAGGGGATTAAATAGTAAAGGGGAAACGTGTGAAAGTGATGCACATCGTACAAAATAGAATGCTATACGAAAATGGGTTATATATTCTGTAGACTGTTAGACATTGGCTCACGAATATCTCATCGATATTCCCAAATCGTATTTACAAGAGAGGGGAGAGAGACAGAGGGAGAGATTCTATCATATTTGATTACACCCACAATATAAAACAGAATCATGTGAAGGCAACAGTGCGTGTATTGTATACGGTCAATTAGTAGAAATGGAGCAGCCGGATTACGAAAACTGATTTGTGCCTGCGAATATGTGATGTGACTGCGACTTTGATCGTCCGCTCGTTCGTCTATTTTAACGAAGGACCACCGCGTGTGCGGGACACATCGTTTTGGCGAATGCAAGCTAAAAAAGCTGCTTTTGAATTATCATATAACAGTATTATACGGGTTCTATGACAGGCCAATGGGAAAATGTACCAGGCTGATTGTCGAGAAACGAGGATGTCGATGGGTTTAGACTGAAGTGGCAGCAGGTTAAGGCTTTTCTAGGTCGACAATGTACCACGCTTTTTCTCCATCACCATCATCGTCATTTTACCGCCAGCTATGTCCCTGTGGTGGCGGCGGTGGCGGCGGGGGGGAAGAGTTAAGCGAGCTAATGTAATTGAGTAATAGTCACTTCGTTATTCGGCAAAGCAGTTGTGTCGACGAGATGATGTATGATAGTATTCATAACAATACTTACTTGTCACTTCCTCGTGACGAAAATCGGTGATATGTGCGTGCGAACAAGCCCATGGTTTTTCATGCACTGACGGGAGATTCTCGCACTGCGGCAAACGGAAGTGTCCTCGCGAACTGACATGAATTCCTCGCTGCTTATTGTCCTCAACCATGGCCCACTCGTTATAGCAGAATGACTCACGAACGGCGATGCAGTCCTCTCTAAAATGCAAAAAGAGACCGATGTTGTGTGATGTACTTGTTTTGCCTTCAACGGTCTAACAAGGTCTTCGCAGGGGAAAACGCCACTGGCGTAATCTAAGTACCTAAGTTAGCGCTCGAGAATCAAGTCTTTCTAAGCAAGCAAGGAATATTTCCGTATATATGTGATCTGCTTGAAGCGTGTAACTTTGAAGAAGAGACCGCGGTCACTTGTGACTACATTGCAAGTCACCTATAATATTTTTTGGGTTAATTTGATTTCCAATGTGTTAATTATTTATACCACTATAGATACCTACATGCAAACGACAAGCATTTTAGGAAGGCGTCACGCTAAACGTACAGCTACGCGTGCTCGCGCTGGGGCAACCATCGGCAAGCTCGAATTGAATCGCACAGACGCATTCGGCTAAGTAAAGAGATGTTAATAGCATGTGCTTCTACGCCATGGTGTCTTGTATGTTCTGTTCTATAAAACTACGGAACCAATAAATGCACCTGAGGTAACTGCGATAGGCTCCCGCAAGTGTTTGACAATGCAGTACGGCTCAATGCCCCACCGTGTGCAATAGGTATTGGCACCTCTCACTACCCAACCCTCCATGTGGACCCTGTCCGGAGTACGGCGTCCACTCGAGTGACGCAACCGTGCGTGGCTCCCCAAAGGATCGCCGGATTTAGCGGCGATTCGGACGTTGGCGCTGGTGCAGCATCTTACGTATTTCGCCTGTCTCTTCGGCCCCACCGCCACCTGAACCTTCTGTTACACACCCACACGTGCGCGATTCTTGTGTCTGCTAAGGCTAGCTTCACTGGCTTGATAAGGCGTCTAGCGTCGAACCCAACGTCCATCGACAAGCCCCGTCTGCGGTTCGCCCTATATCCTGCTGAATGCCTCCTTAACAACCTCGGTCTTCTCGTACGCACACACTTCCGAATCGACACCACAAACCCTGTCCGCCTCTCACTGGCCCATATCTTCCTGGTACGACGGTGCACCTACGGTTTGGCCGCAGCAGTTTTCACCACCACCACCGCCGGCACCCGATTCCTTTCTGCGTGGGATTCCCCGAGGACCACAACCACCTCATTCTGACGAGTTTGCCATTCCAACACACTAACGTCAGGCGTACTAGCTAGCGCTGTGCGAAAGCCTTGACAAACGCAGGTGGCTGCGTAGCTTCAAAAAGCACCATTGGCGCCCTCCGCCCACTGCTCGCCTCGTGCTAGCTCCCGGTAGCTCACGGGCAACGTGTGTATCTATGTGTGTGTGTGTGTGGGCGAGCGAGCCACGGAGCTCGCGCAGAAAGCCACATGAACGGAGAAAATTTGATTTGAAAACGAAAAAGATGTGGCAAAAAGGAGTCACTGAAGAAAAAATACAGAGATACAACGAGAGAGAGAGAGTGAGTGAGAGAGAGAAAGAAATCGCGAGATTCGAGCTGGAGTCGGCCAGGATCGTGAAGGAACGTGAAGCTGAAAGAACGTGTCGACAGTAGCCGGTGGGTCTCGTCATGGGCTCAGCCTCTCCCCCTCCTGCTGCCGAATGGAAAGCGAGCAGTGAGAGAAACGCGAACGAAACTTGAGCTCAGCTCGAGCTAGAGGCAGTGCTCATCGCTTTGGCGAACAGGGCCAGCGGTCCTGTACGAGCCGCCCCCGGAGACAGGGACGGCTTGGCGAGGAGATAAATTTGATAAGCGCCCAACCAACGGAGGGAGGTGAATGCCTTACGAAGAATCTCGTCCGATCCTCGTCGGCCCGATTCGACGACAAGCGAGTAGAGAAAGTAAGGGAAGAACGACAGGCAGACGGACACCGTGAGCGACCAAGCAACGAGAGAGCAAGAGATAAAGTGGGACATCGAACACGATCTGGTGAGTTTCACCAAAACGCCGATGACGACGAGGACGGCCGGCAAAACGGGAGAGCTACCGGTGCCGGGAAAGCTGCCATCTCCAAGGGGAGCGCTGTAGACAACACGGAATTTGCATCTCTAACTCATTTATAAGGCTTCGGTGGTTGTCGCCTTTGCCACAACGCCGATTATGGAGAGGAGCGAGCGAGCGAACACCGGTGCTCCGCCGTGTCGGCCGAAGCCAGCAGATACAACGACAGCATCAGCTGAAGGAAATCTCTCCAACGGTTCTGTATATATATATCTCTCATGCACTCATGGATGAGCCGCCACTCCCTGGGAGTAGGCTCCGCCTCGTCACTGCGATAAGCGATAGACTTCGCCGTCGTCGTCGTCGCCCTCGTTTTCGAAGCCAGAAGGTATTGGTATGCAGCAAGAGAGGCGCAAGAGATGGTTCGAGGTATAGGGTGAACGGTGGCAGGCCCTATGCCGTCAGGCTAACATTCTACGCCGGTAGCAGAATCAGCCGTGGTCGAAGGACGACCAGCAGTTGACCGTGTGCGCGTACCCCACCGGTTGACTGTGTGCGTCCTGTGTTAGACGTAAGGACGAAGTCACAGTTTGCCTGATGCCTGTCGTCCATCATTACAGTGCAGTGAGAGACCGTTGAGCTGGCGAACGGATAGCGAGGCTAGCCCACGACGGGTCAGCAGCTCATTGGTAGGAGGTCCTCGTTGTGGATTATCCCATTGAGATATATATATATATATATATATATATAGGGCATGGCTGCCGCTACTGCAGCTGCTATGGCAGCAGTAGGCCACAGCCTCATGCTGACTAGTGCTGTTGCTGCGCTGAAGTAGTGTGGCAGTCTACCGGTCCGGCGCCGCCCTGAATAACCGAGGCGATATAGTAGTCCACGAGAAGGACACCGGACGTCGATCATCCGTCTTCGGCCAAGAAGAGAAAGAGATTAACGTTGACCACTGCTCACTCTTAGGATACCAGTGAACGGTGGCCAGACACGACCGTCAGCGTGAGAGACGTTACTAGCGACGACCGCGTTACTAAGTTGATCTGTGCTGAGGTTAGCGTGCCGCTTAAGCTCTCCCTGCCTGTAGATATACGCATGTAGCCCTGATCACCTCTTTGACAGGAAACAGTGTTGCAATGATAGATGTATCGGATTGAGGATTCGGACTGATTCAGTTCGAAGTTTTTTCCTTCCATAGCCACCCATGTATGTGATGCGATAGGTTGCCTGTGTAAAGTCAAGGTCCGAGAAGTGGCATCCCGGCGGACTCACCACAGTTTTCTGCTGGTTGGACACTTATAATTATTTGCAACTGCAGTACCCAATGTATAATGGATCATGAGCGCGGAGATTCCGAATATTATGAGTTAATAAGACACGTAAATAAATCCTCTTATGCTTAAACCCCATTTTCCTTATGATATCTGCTTCCGGTGTTGCATTCAACCCGAAGGTGAGACCTTCACTGATCCATCAAATAACAATATAGTTAATGCTTTTAATGACTCTACCGAGTCCAAGCAGTAAACTAAGGCCAAGCACAACGTCCGCTTAAAAATCAACTGAACGAGAAAAATGTGCATGTTACCTTTTAATACAGGGTCTCGATATTCGGCTATACGAAGCCAAACATTTGACAAGATGATATATATTATGCAATGTCAGCTTCAGGATAACATATCCAAAGCTATGTCCAATTATATCGCAACACTTCATCGACGCTAAATATACAACAATTGCAGAATCGGAGTCTGATTGTATCTTCCATGTCCTCTAGTTATGTCGTCCTTCAAAAAGGCCACTATTAGAGATTGTCTGTCCTTAACCCACTTTCAACAATGGAGATGGGCGCTGGCATTGGCAGGCCTAGGGTACCCCCAGAGACATGCGGTGTTCGAGTGCAATTTCAAACAGCAACTCGAGTCGAAGCAATGGCCGAGTGTTGTCCCAATTGTGAAATTATACAGCGATAGAAAAACAGGAGACAGAACCTCCCCAGCGATCGAAGCCCACAGCCGGATGTCGAAGACACGATGCCGCGGTTGGGCAGCCTCGGGCAGATTCGACCAGATGCCGCCATTCATTATTAAGTCGTTGGATCAGCGAAGGCGAACAGTGGCCTCTATAGGAGAGGCGAGTAATGTAAGCGAGTGTACGCACAATCTGGAGCTTCTACTAAAAAAAAAGTCTTCTAATAGCAAACAGCAGGTATTGGGTGTCTCGTCACCTTGCACCAGATGAAGACTGCAGGGGCCTGTGTAATCCTAAGTGACGCCGGAAACCGGGACAGGAGCAGGCACACCGTCTTAGACATTTAGATGAAGCAAGAACCAGAATTGACTACTCCGTTTGTGAAATATTACGCCAATCCATCGATTGAGATATACATACATATATATATATATATATATATATATATATATATATATATATATTTCGTAGAGAAATCACAGTAAAATACCGTCACCGAGGCAACATCGATAGCATCTCGGCCCTTCTGAAAGAAGGTCACACAGACGTATACACTGGCCGACTTCGCAAGAAAACTTTTCAGGGGGCCACTTCTCAGCGAAAACTTCATTTCCGTAGCTATTTTGGATATATTAATATAAGCGAGCGAAAATCCATAGTATTCAGGACGAGCGGAGAGAGGAGGGACAACAATGTTCTTCCGGGGTGCATCTATTTTTCTCCCGTTAGCATCGTCCAATGGAAAGTTAGAGAGCGCATGTATTGCATGATACAGCCGCAGTGTGCGTTTGCCTCTCGGTCGTCGCATCTCGCGGCACAGCCCTCCGGCCCGCTTCGTGCTTCCAGTGCGTTGTCTATGTAGTCTCTGCCGAACATGGAATCGGCACCGTTGTCGCTTCCCCATCTTCTTATGGTCTGTTCTTGTGGAGACTTTGAGAACACGCACCCGGCCAGCCACCCCGCGCCCAAGTAGACGGATTTGCGATCTCGCTGAAATTGAAAATTGAAATGGCGCTTGCACCCTCCGCCTGCCAGCGTCGTACCTTTAATATTCGAGTTCGCTTCTTTTCGTATGGCAAAATCCGCGTCGTTCTCCGATCGAGTCAAGGGGAATGGATACAGAGTGAGGCGACCGCTACAAGGGGAGAGCGAACCGCCCTTCCTGTACCTAAAAATCTTCGGTTCGCTACAGCCACCGCCAATTGGACGGTGGGGAGCCATCCAGTCCATGATGTGGGCACCCATAGTGACACGCAACATGCCCAGTTCTTCAGAATCTCAAATCATAGGACAGAGATACAGCCAGCCCATCTCTCTCTCTCTCTCTCTCTATCTCTCGTCACGTTGGTGCCAACGGCCTGGCGCACGAGCGAAACTTTCTCGCGCAGCTTCCGCGTATGTTCGGCTATTTCTCGCTTCTCTTTGTCTTCAACATTCAATCACCTTACTCATATTCAATTGCTTATCTCGAGGAGGAGGAGATGCGTTACGAAGACTTTGATGCACATGTTGACGTTGTATGATGAGACAACGAAGAGGGCGTACACTGGTGACACCATGGAAATCTAACGTCTTCAACTGCCCCTGTACCACTTAGCCCTTTAAATAGGCAGCGCGTCACGCTAGTGCCATCTAGGCCATAATCGATATCGTTAGATCACGAATCACACGAAACTACCCGCTGCGGGAGCCTCGCAGGCCGATGGCAAATTCACGACTCGCTGTGCTATATGTATCGTAGTTTACGGTGGACAAAACACTGCCTCCGACCTCCGACTGGTGTCGTGAAAACTCTACCCTTCGGGAACAAAGTATGTTCAGTCACCCCCGTTCATTCGCCCACCTCTTCCCTTGCTCCAGCAGACGCTCGCTATCTCTGTCCCGACCCCCAAGAACGCTCTGAACGGTTGAGGCCGTGCATTATGAACTAGGTCAGGTGAAATGAGCTCTTGTAGGATAGGTGGCGATTCTTTCTCGCTCTGCCTGCGTCTGTGCGTGTTTTTTGCCAGCCCCAATCAATCCCCCTATCTGCCAAAATCCCCTTCGGAAGTCAGGTTGATGAGAGTAGAAGAACGACTCCTCCCTGCGTTCGACGGTAAACCAGAGTGTGCAGTGTCCGCAAGTCAGATGAAGGGACGAATGCCAGCGAAAGCATGGAACATGTCCATTGGCAATGCCATTTAGATAAATAGCAATAACGAGCTCAGTAAGCGCTTGGTCGATGTTCCCTTTGCGGCTCAAAACATCTATCGAGTACAAGGTAACTGTGTAGGTGCGACGCTTGTAGGGCGGGATAGAAGCTGCATTAGTAGGAGGAGGTGGAGGAGACCAAGGCGTTCCACAACACTCTGTTGAGTTCGGTTGCAGTAATACCGGCTAATGGACGAAAACATTAATGGCTGATGGTGAGTTCGCTTGTCCAGCGCTCTATTAGTGCACTGAATTGTCCAGACGGCAAACCAAAAGCTACATCATTTCGTCTGAGACGTCTAGCCGGCAGCTACTTTGCGATATCTAACAGAATGGTTTACTTCAGAGGCTATTTCTGTTTGATCGTGGCTGAATGCCATTCACAAGCAAATACGTGCCACTTTATTGAAGCGTAACACCTGGCCATCGTGCGGATGCTTTAGGTAACACTGTTCCGCAGTTCCCTAGCTAGGCCCTGTTGTCATCCTGCTCCATGATGTAATAGCCAAATTCACGTAGGTCAGTTCCATAACTCAAACGCTCTGGGAAACGCGCCTCGGGTACCGCCGGGTGCCGTCCATTAATTCTGGAGGGCATCGGAGCGTTCGGTTGTCGGAAACGTACTGTTATGCCATCAGAATCCGACCACAATGCGCTAACCTCGAAGGTGACCAATGAAGGGAACAATCGGGTCGTTTCCAGCCCAGCAACATCGTTCTGTCGGCTGCATCCGGAGAATCTAGAGCTCACGAGCTGGCGCCCCCTCCGGACGATCGTCGTAAAGAATTCCATGTTTGTGTCCATCCATGAGTAGGTGGTGGACATGTGTGAGCGTCGCTGCACCTTCTCCTATCCGTAACCTTCAGATAGATGCATCGTAAAGGTTGAAGGGATGACCCGATTGACCCGAAACCAACGGACCTGGACGAACTATTTGTCAAGCGAACCAAACGGGGTTTACCTCCCGGTGTTATGCCGTATGCAAATGCACCCCAATGTCATTCCTTCAGTGACAGTTGGACAAAACTTGGAATTGGAAAACGCCCCTATATTAGATAGAACTCTTAGGCTCTTAGCGCGGAAATCGTGAATTGTGGATTCATTGTACGGTCTACACGAACAATCTATAGAATGCATCTGAAGTTGTCAGATGAGCTCTCTGATTAAGTATTCTCCCGCGAGCTATTCAGATGGTATTCTCTTAGCTTACCTCACTTGGACGAGTGTTTTCGTTCAAGACGATCCGTTGCAGCCACTGAGCTAAATACCAGATCTATGAAACAGTGAATCGCTCATTAAATATTCTCTGACTTTTTCAAACTGAATTTATTCCAAGTCAGAACGCTAACAGATTCGATTGGCTTAGTTTATACATACGGGTATTACGTTATCCTGAGGACGGGACCTGCGTTTTGTATTGTACAGTTTGTAAACTCTGTTTGAAGTTGTGTATTAGATTTAAGGTTCGCTTTAGCAGCAATTCGATCAGCAACCTTAATTATTAACAGCGTTAACAGTGTTCCCTGGGAAGTCCAGGCCGCCTCACGCAAAGGTCGATTTCCCTAGTTCTTCATTTCACTTCGTGACGGCTAATTGCTTTGAAAGCCTGTGCCCACTTCAAGGCGCTCTTTTTCATTGGAGACGCTTCTCATTGAGGAAGGTACGTAATCATGGAGATACAACGAATGGTATATACTGAAGTCAATTTTAGATTAGTGTTCTCTATTTTGTTGCCGGATCTCAAGTATCTCCACGTGAATATTGCATACTCTTGCACCTTATGGCTTGGCTAGGACTAATCCTCAAAAAACAGATGGCTAAATAGGTGAGTAGTACAATATCATTCGCGCTAGTCAACCACAGTGTTGATAGCGAGCGAAGTTAACGTTAATCATGATGCAAGCATATTGCATCCGTCCGTTTGTCTAATTGATTTGGTGCATTTTATCAATTCGATATTTTCCCTCTCTAGCCTTGTCTCAGTAAACAGCATAGTGAAAAACATCATCAAATGCAACCCACTTCCGTCGACTGTCTCGATTTCGGCATCTTGCAGCGACACATAACACCACCAGTAAAAGCCATTACCCGCCATTTTAGATGAAGAAACGGAGATTCTGCTCATTTACGTGGTCTTTTTTTTGGAAGTCCACACATGCCGTCGTTGTTGTACGACGCCGCGCCGCAATGCAAAACAAAACAACAATGGACGTACGCTATTCAGCCGAGCTCATACAGATGAACACTTGACAGCCGTTGTCTCGCAGAGAAGAGCAGGCTTCTTTCTCCAGAGGACAACTGCACGGTAACATGTCCGGGAGGCCCGCAAATAAGATATTCATGCGCCGAGCGACATCTCGATGTGGATGATGCCGGCTGATGCGTGAAAGCGTTCCGTTTTTACGCGCATTGCGTCCACTCGGAGGTTGTCCCGGTTAGAACCTCCGGGCTCGGACGGCTCCCGAAGAGATCGGCGGGTGGCCGCAGCATCATACGGCCCTTTGGGAGTTAATGTAAATACCACACTGTGGTGTTTACACCGACTGAACGCCGCCACAGCCCTAACGCAGAGAAAGGCGGAAAGAGATAGAGAGAGAGAGAGAGCGAGATGTGCAGAGGGGCTGGTTGTTTTTGTTCGCGCCAGAAGACTAATACAGCCTTAACACTACTACGTTGTACGAATGATCTCTAGCTCTACCGGTATTTGTATCGATGTTGATCAGTGTATCGATCACTTTTCTCTATCGTGGGACAATATCCCGTGAAGTGTCGCCGTGTGCCACAATTTATAATAGTCGTAACGGAAATTACTGTGTAGGCTTCGGTAACTCTCTTTACCAGTATCAACAGCGCTCCGAACAACAGCGCAGGCAACAAATATTGCACTAAGACACCATTCGTTTAGATTCTAGCGGCAATTGTCGGCCTTGCGCAGCAGCGTATGCTGTAAAGGGCTCGCGCACACGGATATCTGGCGCCCACCTTCTTTGAAGTGCAGACGATTGCCTTTTTGGGCCCGAATTAATCTATGGGGCAGCGATATTAACAGCAATTTGCGTACTCAAGATGCAAGACGGGCCTCGCCCACGATTAGCTATCGTCCGATAGTAGCACTTCAACTTCTCCCACTAACAATAAACACTTGTCGGGGTGAAGGAGCCGTGATAATTACCATTTTTGGTTTACTCCTTGGGTTGCAAGTGATGCCATATAGGGTGCATTTTATCTAATATCTTTGTCGAGCTTTCTTCTCGGTATTCCTTAGTATATTTGTTATATCCTTAGAGATGGATAGTATCTTTGTTACCCGGCAGACAGAATCCTTCGTGGCTAGATATTGAATCAACCGGTTGGGTCAGTGTCTTTCAGAGATTAATCAGCACTTCCCGTATGGGATCCCAAGATCTATCTACTCGTAGACGACACCGAACTATCATTCCCCATCCACAAAATCGAATCTCTCGTATATCTACGATGATCGTAGCCTTATGAGAAGTGGATGGTCACAGGTATCACCTAATGAATATTATATCGAGTCCCTTAGACAGCTTCATCGGCTGGCATTTCCTCATGGGCCACGGCGTAATACCAGGGATGTCCGCCGTCTAACGTGGAAATTGCCTCTTCCCAACATCCAATATATCAGGATCGTTATAATAAAGAGGAATTATTTAATAGAGATTCGTACATAATGGCCCGAAACGCATATACCCTATTACACGCACATGTTGATATTATGTATCTAGATTCTTACCAAACAAAGCTCGAATTCTGAAATATTCAGGTTCAACGGGCGAATTCATGCCTCCTACGAACGTATTTTACTTCGAAATGTTCAGTTCATCAAATTTCGATCGATGCTCACATTTTGTGGTAACTTTAACAAAAAAAAAACGGCACATTTTTATACAATAAAATCAAGAGAACCGCTGTTGGTAGCACAGAATGCCGTACCAACAGCAGATACAACAGATTCTCGTGGCATTGTCGCTTCCAATGCAGGCTCAGGGCTCTGTGTGTGTATGTTTGTGATTTGAACGAAGAATGGATAACCCTCACGCACTTTGGGACTTGCCCAAGGAAGATGTACCGAGAAAACACACAATTTGATTTTATGGTCAACCATGGCGCCATAGGAAGCTATCTGGATGAGAGAATCCATCAGCCACCTGATATTTCGCCTCTTCAGTCGCTGAGCCCTGGTCCTGACCACACAAGGCAACGTACAAGCACAATAACCACTTAAAGTTATCACCGGAGCACCGTTCCAACTTCACGGGTGGCCTACGTTTGGACATGGAAGTGCTTAAAGACAAGTATTGGCGAATTGTCTCTATTAGGAAGCTAGCACTATTTTTCACGTCTCGATATCGCTGTCGTAGAAGAAGCGCGGATACGAATAGTATGAAGACCCGTATTTCAACTAAATGAGCAAACCAATTTAAAGCCTTCGGAACGGGTGGGTGGCCGCTTCGACTTAAAAAAATCGCCGAGTCAGCCTATGCTGCACAACGTAGGAAACGCAGCAGGAAGGCTATCTTCGCGCCATCGTCATGGTGTTTCTTGCCTGGGCGTGTTACAATAGTTGAAGTAGATCGACGTAGCACTTCTGCAGCAGGTGTTCAGCCGGCTCGATCCCTGTGCTAAGCGCCTCAACCGGTGCAGAACCTGATTTCTTATTCTCGCCCTTCGTCATTCCCACCTGCACCCATGTGGCTAGTACCCACCATGGTTGGCAATTTTGCCCATCTCTCGGCCTTGCTGCGCGACCACAACGGAGTGACTCAGCACAAAATGATCACTGCTAAAATTTATGCGCATCTTCATTGCTCTGAACAGACCGAGTCTTCACTGAAGCCGGGGAAGTTAGGGAGAGCCGACCGGGCAACAGTGGAACCTATGGGGCGGACGAGGAAATACACAGGATCCAATACGAGATCAGATGCTATGAGTGTCTGCGGACGTAATATCTAGAAAAGTCAGTATGAGATGAATGAGATCACTTAACACCTCCAAAATACAACTGGTCATATTTGGTTGACAGCCAAACCGAGGACGAGGTTAGTCAACGTCGTCGCTTAAACGCCGATCCCTCTTCTCCTGCCCTTCTTGCCCAAACAATCTCAGAAGCGTTGATACGCTGAGGTGGTGACATCGACACGGTCATCTTAACAGAGAGGCGGAGAACTCACACATCCAAGTCGACCTGGTATTAAGAACACTGAGACGGACAAAGTGAATCTCGTTGATACGCAAGTAGATTACAGGCCTGCCGGTAAGTTAGATGTGTTGCATATAGCGACTCTTGCGTTTGATTGAGCTTATACGCACTGAGCTGAATGTCTCTCCAAAAATGTTCTAATCCAACCATGTATTCCTTTGACGGTATATTCAATGTAGCGCCAGTAATATGCAGTGTTGTTAGTCATAGCATCCAGTGCTGAGGTCTTCCTGCTTTATATCATGCGTCTATCATTCTGTCTATGCCAGGCAAAATCGCCATCTTCGCCCAGGAGGACGTCTGCGGTAAGCATCATGCCAAATCATCATCCACATGTCCACAGCCCTCCTTTTCCTTGCGAAGCATACGTTCGGATGCCATCGCCGTACGGGCTCCTGTGTCCAGTAATTAACTCTCAACATGCGCGCATATGTGGCACCAGTAACCCTTCGCGACCAGGCCCGCTGCCCCCAAAACTGCAGACTCGTCTGCTTCACAAGCGGTAGCCGGCTAATAAAAGTCTATTGTTTACCTGTCCAGGAGAACTCCGTTCACAGTGTTCTCCTTCGCGCGTCCTTATTTCGGGCAAATGGAGCAGTGTTATGGGGTGTGTGTGAACGTGGACGATGTGTTGTAATAAAATTAGTTAGGTTCCCGGGTCTGTTTGCCTCTCAGCCGGCTGATTCACGGCCTGTTCGTGGGGTCGCGGTCCGGTTGGACCTTCTCCGCCCGAAAGGAATGAGGTCGAGCGAGGACACATCCTCAGCGGACTCTCTCTCTCTCTCCCTGCTTCTCTATGCGAGAGCCCTGACGCTTGCTCTTCACTTCCCGTGGTGGTTTCCTTTTTCAGTTTTACGTACACCTGCTAACCTATGCGGCAACGTCGTAGGAGTGGAAACGTGTGTAGCAGTAGGTTTGGTAACTCCAGAGGAAGCGCTGGCCCACTGCGATACAGCCAAATGCTCCGTAAAGCGCGTTTGGTATGGCCTACTGAGAATGAGTTCAGGAGTCTCCTCGAAGGGTGTCGCTTGCTCTCAATCCCGCTCGCACCACTACTTTCTCTGTCTCTCGGTGGGTTGCTGGTTGGCTGTTTGCCTGCGTTGCTGGATAGGTCCAAGGACCGGCCACCTGTAGTCGTTGTTTAGACAGCGGCCTCGGCAGTGATGCAAACAGTGGTGGGTCTAGCAGAGGGCAGGGAGACGATGAGCGAGCTGCAGCTTGTAGCATTGGCTAGCAAAGCCGAGAGACACTGCACGGTCTGGCGGCGTGGCCCATCCTCGTCTGCGAAGGAATGCTGCAATCTGCCAGCACAACAACAACCACAACCACCCGAATTTTCAGCAGGACCACTCACTTGATTGAATAACATTGTCTCCACGTAATAAAGGAGCCACAGGCTACGAGCAGAGTTAGTCTATTCCATCTATGGGGAGGTGACGGGATCCAAAGCTACCGCCACGCCTTGCCATCCAATAGTGTTTGTACAATACATCTGTTGATATTAGCCGCCAGTACAATTATCAGCGGGAGGCGTTGTAATTTAACGTTACCGCAAAGCGCAGTGGCGGTGCTGGTGAGACTGAATCTGCAGCTTCAGATTATCGGCGTTCTACTGGTTCGGCTAGCGCGGCCACCGGGCAATTAGAAAGTGGCGCCTCAGTAATTGCTTCTGATTCGTGACTGCGTGTTGACTGTGGCGACCGAAAACGACATGTCTGTGTTAAAGATGCCTTGAAGAGGTGACCGTGTTTTTGCCATAATCATACACGCGTTCGTATGACCGTAAGCGGAAATTATCTATCCCGCGTATGGCACCAAGGAAAACATTTTCAAAACGAACCCTGGGCACCTCCCAATACGCGAGTGTCCCATAGGACATCTTGAAGCTATCCATCCATAAGGATGCGGCACTAGTGCTATACATTACATTCATATATCTTGCTATGTTTAGCTATTATAACTGTAAGACTAAGTGCTCGTACTAAAGTAAATGTTTCGGACCGACTCATAACCTACATTTAATGCTCACGGCACAACTGCTTTCGGCATTGCTTCATAAGACGGACGCCCTTGCAAATGTGCAAATGTGGAGATTGAACCCGTGCACCTACGTGCTACCTTCGACTGCAAGGCGCACACGAATGCACCACTCGACTACCTATTACATAGTGCACATATATCAAATCTAAAGCTGGCACCCTCTACAAATGTCTTCGGTGTCATGCTGCAAGCACGTGAACAACCAGGACGTATCATGACATATGACAATATTTTTTCTTTAACGACATCGTACGCATGGTAAAAAAAAAAAACTAAAGTTCCGTCAATAAACCGCACAATTTGAATTAAATTGAAATTGAGACAGTCGCAGCTGCAAGAGCTTTCTGCTCAGACTCCCTTCTAATCAGTGGCCCAGCAGAGTGGTCGAGTCTGCAATCATAACCGAGAGTTGGGGTTTTTCCTTACCCTGTTGTGGATCTCTCATTTTCACCCTTCAGCTCATACACATCCACACACACAGACATCAACCAAAATAGAGTCACGAGCGCGACAAATGGCAAAGGGGTGTTTCGGGCGCATACCGCCCCTGGGTGCCTCTGTCGCATCGACGGTTTGCAACTTTCAAATGGTGTCAGCCGAGGGTCTGACACCGCCGACTACAACTGCGTTACCGCCACGAAAATGATTAGCGTTCACTTTCGTTCACGCCCCCCCCCCCGGCACGCCTCCTCTCTCCCTCGTTTCTACTTCATGCCCTCGCAACCGACCGTCTGCGTCTACGTGTCACTGCCTTTCGTCAGTTGCTTTGTATTGCATCATTCGCTCGTCGCGCTGGTGTTAGTGGTGAGGACGCTAACGGTGACTGACGTTTGCATTGGCCGAAGGCCTTGCTCGCGCGCGCACGCGCGCTCTCTCCTCTCTCTCTCTCTCTTTCTCTGTATTCTCCCATTCTCTCTAAGAGAGAGAGAGAGAGCATGTGTCTCGCATAGAGAGAGTGAGATCTTCTGCTTCGGCGCTAATCTGTCTTTATTTCTCTCTCTCTCTCTCTCTATCTCTCCTCTTACTCCTCTACCTCTCCGCCTTCTTACTTTTTCGCTATGCCGACTTAAACACATACGTGCGTGGAACTCTTCCCGTCTCGGTGTGTTGGCATGATGAGCGTAGTTGAGTGCGCTCGCTCGTGTAAATTATTGGCGACGTTGGCTTGCGTTCGTCGGGTGTGCGGCTGCTTTGCCGGCGGCTGCATGCGACAGCCATATGCCCTCGCACCCCACAGGCAGAACTGCCGACCGACGCACGCCGCTGTACAAGCACCGGGAACAGCCAAATGGATCAGGCCTTGTGGTTGTGGTGCCTTGAGTGAGTGCGCCAAGGAGCAGCGCGAAATGCTGGTGGACTGGCTCTTCTTGAGGGGCCTGCGGGAGGGGTACTACCACAAGAAAGACGCCATTTGCGCCATGAGTCAAACGGGACGAAGTGCGACCTTCGTCTGTCACATTCACCAGTTGAGAACATATTCAGACGAAAAAGACGCTCGGGCACGACTCTCCAACTTCGGGAGAGTTGGGCCCGGGGGCCTATTGCAATAATGAGCTGTAAGATATGTCCGGCCACAGAGAACGGCAGTTAATCAATACTGTACACAGCTAGTATTCCAACGCTGTGACTACGACCGCGGCCAACGTGATATATAGCAGTTGCTCAAAGACCTGCGAGACGGTTGAGACAGGCGTGGAAATGTCTTGAGAAATGTCTTGTCCAAAATCTTGGCAAAACGACCCGATTCGTACAATCATGGAGAAGAACACACGGTGACATCTAGAAATATTTAAACAGTAATAAATAATGCCCTTTGATATGTTCCTTACTGTGTCTAACCGTGTTCATTGCTCTTCGAAGGGTGTGCACGCGCTGAGAGGTGCTGTCAGTCAATGTGCACTGAAGCTGGGAAATATCGTTCTGAATTGACAATTGAAAAAACTTTGCTTTCTTTTCGAAATATGCTTTCTGCTCGACGATTCTGCTTATTACCACTGACTAGCAGATATCTACCTATGTGTCCAATATCGTTAACACAGATATGGATGGAGAATAGCAGAGTGGACTGAAGGCTAGTACCCGTTCATTGCCAGTGAGATAGCGATCCTTCGAGGATTTCCTCAGTCATGCATTGTGTGTATGCATTGATGAGTCGACGAGGTGTCGTTGAGGTCATGAGGCGGTGGGACGCACCTCGCATGTTGGGTAAGTTTCTCTATGCCATACCTTAACGTGTAGTCGTGTCTGTGATGGTTGAGCCGGGGAAGGGATTGGCAAAAGGCGAAGTTGCAAGACTGAGTGTAGTTTGGCCTGATTCGCTCGCACATGTCCTCCAGCGCGGTCTCCACCCAGGAGCCAAGCGGGGTATTGATAACTTCGTTCCTCGTTACTACGTAGAGAGAGGGAGAGACCCTCCCAAGACTGAAGGCCCCGAGCAACAATGATGTCGCCATAGGATCAACCCGCTGGCTGATGCGACCGGTTATCCCGTAGTCGGTCGCTATCTAAATCTATCCACGGCATACTACAAATTTATAATTTATTGGTTACACGGCTCATGGCCACCTTTAATGCTACGTACACGTTCGATAGGTGACGTAGAGATTATTTCTTCTCCGTATAAAACCGATGCAACAATAACCAGTAAGTTTCGCTTCTGAAATATGCCTCGTCCTGCCTAAATCGGGACGGTGCTTGTTTATATACTATACGATATAAAAACAACATAATGTCAAGATTACATTTACTAAAGCCATTTGCTCCAATGAGTTTGACATCGTTGCAGAGGACTTTCATTGTTCATATTTCGATTCTATCACCTCACTGCCCTAAAATTCATCGAAAAATTCTTGCCGTTTGAGCAATCTTTGAAGAAGCACCTTAGCGCTTTGAATACCTGTTAGTCTCTATAACTTCTTTATGAAATAATCAAATTTCTGCAACAGGAAACGATTCTACTCTTGGGACCTGAGTGGTTGACAAGAGTTATTTTTTCTCTCTTTTCACTTGATAATTTGTCTCACTGCAATTCACTCAGACTCGCTCATAATCTCTAAGCACATCTTATACTTGTATTAATATGGGACAATTATTATTATCAGCCACATTTAAGTAAGTACACATATAAGATATACGCATAAATACAGTATCACCATCGCTTTGTGGGCTTTCTAGAATACATGGTTTTGCAAATTTTGCTTGTCAACTAAATGGGAGTCAGCCGTAATCTTGGCACACGATGTATGTCACCTATCTACGGTGACTGCCGGTTACGCGAAGCTTTGAACAACGTAGAATGCTAGATAGGTCAACGAGGGCCACCCAATTAGACTTAGCTGGCTAATTGACTCACCTGCAAAGGGGTTTGGCGATAGCTGTCCTGTCCCTCCATTCGCACTTCGGGAACGCGTAATGGCAGAGCAGAAGCTCGGCGGCACTGCGGCACGGCTCCTGCATTGGTCTGACGAGTTCCTCCCATAGGGCTGCGGTGATCTGTTCGTTGATCATCACCGTTGATGGGTCAGCAGAAATGTTGTAGTACACAATATGACCGGATTTCCCAAGATACTGCAATTTTTATGCAGTGCCATAAAATGAAATGACCACATCAGTATATATATATGTATATACCGGGTGCTCGGATAGTTTGGCAACAAGGTACGACTAGCTTCAATAGCTTTGACAGTTCAGTGCAGCACGCCGGTCACAATGTAATCCCTAAGTGTTAACCGATTATTATTATAGTATCTTAGATGACGTTCAAATATTTATTTCCATTATTCCAATACGTAAAATACGCTATCTATATATATATATATATATATATATATGCCAACGGTGTTAATACAAGTATTTTGCTGCTTATAACTCATGCTCAAGCTGAAATCGGTCCGGTTCGATTTTTCGTCATAGTCTTCTACTCATCGCATGGTGGAAACCCATTCGAATTCAAGCAGAAGAGAGAGCACAATACATTTGCATAGCAAGTGCACGTTGCACTGATTGGACGCCCACTTTGGCCCAACCATCTATACGCTACAGCAGAAGGAATTTATTAGCAGGCACTTATGTCATTTACGCCATGTATGCCCCAAACGTCGATGCGGTGTTCGTTGTCGGGATATCGCGGAATTGTTTGCAATTTCCTACCCGACTCAAACATTGATCATACCAATCGAAATGGTGCGATCATTAAAGCTCTACGCCAAATCTATGAACAGACTGAATACGTACCTTTGAGCAGATGTTTCCAGCGTAAGCCGAACAGAAACCATCAGGTATGTCCGAGGTGGCACCGCTATGCTTCCTTCGATGTGGCTCCCCATCATGGACAATGACGCCTTTTTGATGACGGACCATATCCGGACTCTCTGCAATTATTATGAATATTATTATTATTATTAACTGTTTGTTTCTGTCATATATTCTGCCCGCAGCCGGCAAAATATATCTAGCATTTTGATATTTTTACCTTCACTAGTTGTGCTATTGACAACCGCGCCGAGCTCGCGGGCCCTATTCGAAATTAGGTAATGTGCCGGCTCTGTTTACACCTGCGGCCTTTCATTGCCGCTCCTGATCGGGCGCAGATTTGCCGCTCGACCAATCAGCGGCCGTTATCTATTGAAATTGTGTGTTGTGGCTCGAAGACCACAACTATATTAATACGTGATTTTAGTGGTGTAAAGTGTGTGTATTATCACGTGAATGGTGTCAATTAATGAGGAATTACGAGGAGCACCGATTGTAGTAATTTTTGCGGTATGTTAATTGATTATGTTATTATTAGAAGAGGTCTAGTGCTCTAATAGCAGAATTTCGATGTTTAGGATTATGTACTTCGCTTTCCCGATTGAGTGATGGAAACTTCACCCTGAACCAGCCGAATTGTTTGAAGTGGCGCTGAAGGCCACCAGCGGAGGTGATGTCGGGGAAGACGCGACCTCTGATAATAGAGTGACAGTAGAAGCCGTCGTAGACGGTCAAGTTTGTGCAATACACCCGCTGCGCGGCAGTAGCCTCCTGCTACTACCACTACTACTACTGTGTTTTTACTGACAGCCCCACTAGCGTAGACAGTGATCCCCCATTTGGTCTAGCATATACGATCAGCTCCAGACTTATTCGGTGACCGTACACGGCCCTCACGGCCAAACGCTCTCGCTACACAAACGACAACTCAGTTTGTGTACCGCTCCCTCCGTTTATCTCTCAGCCTGGTGTCGGTGACCAGGATTCGACCTTTTTTTCGGGATTTCGCTGTTGACGGTGCTGTCAATTTCTGCGAGCACAGTGGCAACCCGGTACTGTGCTACATCACGCTGCGCAACGCTGTGTCACCAACAGCAGCAGCCTACTGCCCCAAAGGTTACGGCGGCAGTATTTTAACCCCGCAGCACAGCAACCGTGGTTCGCGTTTTTACAGCGTTTTTAAAGCCTAGCAACTGGTGGCTAACTGCTACCCCACTATACCGCCGACTCACTCGCGGATAGTGCCTCATCATAGTGCTCCCAGGTCGTGAAGAGCAACCAGTGCCCACGGATACCATGGCTATCGACCATAGCCCGCTGCCCAACCGGCCCGCGTCCACATCCACATCCCGTGCAGCCCCTGTGCCCACGAATGGGCCAAAAATTTCGATTTTACGTTGCAGGAGGACGAAGCTGCGTAACCGGTTCAGCGACGAAGAGTTTCAGGCCAACGGCATCTCCGCCGTGACGGAAGAGACTAAACCCATACTGCGGGAGCTCGTCGCGAACATCAAGGAACGACAGGATGACATTGACTCACTCAATGAAATGATCCAGGCCCACCCAGACCTCAAAGAAGATGATGTCGAGCCCGAGGTTGACGAATGCTTCGACGTCACAGAACGAATGAGAGCCTGCTTGCGTCGACTACGAACGTTGCTAGCCGGAGATGTCAGCGGCGATGCGCTCAACGGGACCGCAACCGCCACGTCCCAGCTACCGTGCCCTGCGCAAGTGGTCATCGCTCCTCCAGCCCCGATTTTAGACACTGCGCCAGAGCCGTTCGCTGGCGAGGTGCTCAGCTTTCGGTTATGGCGTGGCCAGTTCGAGAATTGGGTCCAACGGAGGACGGCGGCTACCGATGCGGACCGATTCATCGCGTTGCTACGCTACACCAAGGGGCCGCCGCGACAACTAATCGCATCTCTGCCAGTCAGCGATGCTAATTACCGTATAGCGCTGCAACTGCTGGAAGACAACTACGGTAACAGGGATGTCGAGCGACGTCGGGCGATGACAACGCTGACAGCCATCCCGGCGGTTCGCTCGGCAACCGACGCGGCGGGACTGCGACAACTCCTGAATCACGTTCAGAGCTCGATCCAGGCGCTTGCGGGGCTCGGTATAAAGCTGTCCAGCTTCGCACTTATGTACGAGCCCATGTTGAACGACAAGTTGCCACCGACGTTGTTGTTCGAGTATGCAGAGAGCGCCCGGCGCGACCAACTCGTCCGAGGGCCCGAACCGGCGAACGATGAAGCGACCGAGATGACTGGCGATAGCGCCGCACGGCGCGTCGAGTCCTTAATCGAGTTCCTGCTGCGCTACACTAACCACACCGAGAAGTTCGCGCTCTCACAGCGCACTACTCAAGCCAGTTTCACTGGTACCCACGGTAGCACCCAGCAGCAGTACCATCACCATCAGCGACACTTGCAGCGTCACGATGGTCAGTCAGCCCGGTCATCGCGTCGTCATCCACCAAGGTATCCACCAAGCTACCCCGACCGCCGGGCAACCGTCGCCGCGGTCTCCACCAAGCATCAAGCCATATCAGCGCCCTGCTTCCTCTGCAACGAAACATCACATCGACCATCCCGATGCAACGCGCTCAGCTACGAAGATCGATGCCGCCTTGTCCGTCAAAAGAACCGTTGCCTCGTATGCCTGGCTAAACGTCACACCGGAAGGGAGGTATGTCGCGGTACCCGCGCCCCCTGTGCTGTCTGCAAGAGCAGTGAACATTACACCACCCTCCACCCACCGTCTGGAGGTGGTGTGGCCGGTACGTCGTCGACCCCGTCCATAGCCGCCAGAGGCTCACCGTCCGCGACACTAGCTGCGCTTGTAGCTACTGTCGCACCGGATCCAGTTTCGTCGACCGCTGCACCAGAGCCTACCGTAGCCCTCTCGGCGACGGCTACACCGACCACTGCTGCGTCATCCACTGCCTCGTCATTAGCACTCGTCATGACTGCAACCGCATACCTTGTCGATGGAGAGAAACGTCACCCGGTCCGCTTGTTCCTCGATACCGGAGCGACAATCACTCTGGTTTCCCCGTCTGCCGTGGCAAGTCTGCATGACATCCTACCAGTGGGCCAGCGCGACCTGAACATCGAGAGCTTCGGGGGAGCATCGAGTAACGCCACCGCGAAACGGTACTCGCTCTGTCTCGCTAGTCGTCATGATGATAGCGTCCGTGTTCAACTCGACGCATACGCGCACGATTTCAAGGTGAATCCTTCGATCAACTGTCCCCCCGATGTCGCCCTGAAGATCCGTCAATTCGGCTTGGAGCATCCGCTCGCCGACTCGTACCACATCGATGGCCGTTTCGCCGAGCCACCCGCGTTGTTGGTCGGCGTTGACCAATTCTACAGGATCGTTCTCAAGCGTCCTCCGCGATCGGTCACTGCAGGTATAGTCGCCACTCAGAGCCGCCTCGGTTGGGTGGTGGCTGGAGATTCGTCCTCGGGCGTCGTTGATGCCAGACCTGCCTGCTGCGCTGCAGTCACCACGAAGCCAGGCCGCGACATCGAGAAACTATGGTCTCTGGAAGCGCTTGGCATTTGCGACCCAACCGGGGGAGCCATGTCTGCCGACGAGAGCGACGCGCTCAAGCAGTTCTCTGACCATCTCGTGTACGACGGTCTCTCGTATACGGCATCTATGCCCAAACGACCGTCGATAACGACACTCGCCAACAACCTCGATACCGCAATGCGACGCTTGTCTTCGAAACGTCGTGCGCTGCTACGCGATCCGGTGGCCTTCGATCGGTACCACTCGGAGATCATGGCTTTCGTCAACGAAGGTCATGCAGAAGAAATTACCGAATTTGAGCACGCGCGTCCAGGTAACTGCGATGGTTCTTACTACATACCCCATCACCAAGTCGTCTCGCAGACCAATGGTCAGCAGAAATGGCGCATTGTCTTCGATTGCTCAGCCAGCGCTCGTGGCCAGAGCTCACTCAACTCGCATCTGCTGCCAGGCCCGAACCTGAACCCCGACCTAATCAAGTTGCTACTGAATTTCCGACTACACCGCGTCGCACTGTCTGTCGACATCGCCAAGGCCTACCTCATGATCAACCTGGCTACCGAGGACCGACCTCTATTTCGGTTTTTATGGCAAGCACCTAACGAAAACAGGGTGCGTTGCTATCAGTTCAAGAAGGTGGTTTGGGGAGCAGCCCCAAGTGGCTTCCTGCTCGCTGCTACCCTACGCGAGATCTTTCGGCGAGTCGATCCGACTGCAACCCACCAGCTTGGTGACACCGTGTACCACGACGATATGCTACGAAGCTTCAAGTCCGACGAAGAAGCTCAGCAGTTCATCGAGAACATCATCAAGTGGTTCGGCTCAGCGGGCATGCGATTGGCAAAATGGAAAACAAATTCACCGATGGTCATTCGACACTTGCAGCAACGAGGTTGCCCCCCGGTGGACGCCTGTTCAGGGCAAGGCGAGATCCTGAAGGTGCTCGGAGTCTCATGGTGTCCGACCAAAGACCACTTCGGCTTCCAACTCGCATCACATGCCCGCGATGCAGCAGCGCTTACAAGCGTGACAAAACGAATAATTTTAAGCTTTGTCGCGTCGGTCTACGATCCGATCGGCTGGCTGGCTCCCTTCACCCTGCGTGGCAAGCTCTTAATTCAGAAGTTGTGGTCGAAGTCGCTCGGCTGGGATGAAGTCATTACCGACGGTATTCGAGAGGAGTTCATCAGCTGGACGGCGGAACTCGGCGAACTTCACAACCTGCACATACCACGACTGGTTGGCGAAGGCGAAAGGACACCCAAGGCATACCAC
This sequence comes from Stratiolaelaps scimitus, assembly GCA_019614645.1. NCBI lineage: Eukaryota > Metazoa > Arthropoda > Arachnida > Mesostigmata > Laelapidae > Stratiolaelaps > Stratiolaelaps scimitus. The sequence goes on along the minus strand of JABWDB010000013.1, from coordinate 4,027,586 downwards.
TTGCATATATTCGGTGATGCCTCGGAGATGGCGTACTGCGTCGCCGTGTACCTGCAGACTATATACGAAGACGGTGATAGCTCGTGTGCACTCATCATGGCCAAGGCTCGTCTTGCGCCATGCAAGAAGTTGACCCTACCGCGTTTGGAACTCATGGCAGCGCTCCTATCGGTGCGACTTCGCGCATTCGTGGTCGAGCGGTTGATGGTCCCCCATCGAGCGCGTTTTCCACTATACGGATTCAACCACCACCTACTTCTGGTGTACATCCGAGAACCCAAGGCGTTGGCAGCAGTTCGTAGCAAATCGCCTCGCTGAAGTTCAGCGGCTGTCATCACCGAACGAGTGGTATCATATACCAGGGCCCCTGAACGTGTCGGACGTCGGAACGCGTGGCGTGACAGCGAATGAGCTCAAGGATCGTCGCGACTGGTGGTTCGGGCCCGAATGGTTGAGCGCACCCGCACAGTCTCGCCCGTGTAAGCAGCTGCGTTCCGCAGGAGAGCTGGAGCACCCTCTGCTCGCCTCCGAGCGTCGAGCGATAGTCGCGCCGATCATCGCAAGTACCCCATTGTTCGACCTCAACCGCGCTAAGAGCTATGGGAGTGCCGTACGCATTGTGGACCGCGTATTGCAGTTTCTTCGGCGCACACACTCGCATCCAATCCCAACCGGCTCGCAACTGACAAAGGCCGCGGAGCACCTGATTGTCATCTGGACACAGGAGCAATATTTTGCAGACGAACTCCGAGCAGTACGGAACGACGAACGGCCGTCGGCCAAATCACCGCTGGCCCCGTTCACTCTGTTCATTGACGCGACCGGAGTGTTGCGTGTTCGATCTCGGCTCACACAGGGAGATCAGTTTAGTTACAACGAGAAACACCCAATTGTTATACCGGGTGAATCTCGGTTGGCTGAGCTCCTCGTGCTACACCATCATCGAACAAACGCGCACTTTGGCGTTAGCGTCGTGCTGTCTGCCATCCGTCGGCAATTTTGGATCACCCGCGGCAGACAAGTGATCAAGTCTATCCTGAACCGGTGCGTTACATGCCGGCGAGCACAGGGCGCTGCGGCCGACCAGGTGCAGGGCCCGCTACCCACTGAACGCGTAACGCTGCTCGCTCCGTTCAAGACTGCTGGCATCGATTTCTGCGGACCATACCACACTCGGTCTCGCGACGGTCATGTGAAATCGTACATTGCCTTATTCGCCTGTTCCAGTACTCGGGCAATCCACCTCGAGCTAGTACCTGCCATGTCCACTCCACAGACACATCTCGCGATACGCCGTTTTCTAGCCCTGTACAAGGATTGCACCAAACTCGTGTCGGACAACGGGCGTTCGTTTGTAAGGGCCGCGACAGATATCAAGAAACTGTTCAACTCCGCTCGCGATCCAGCAACTCAAGCAGTGCTCGCCCAACGGCGCGTTGTGTGGGAATTCAACTGCCCTCGGGCACCGTGGCGCGGAGGTCAATTCGAAAGGATGATCGGTACGGTGCGCTTAGCTCTCAGTCGGACTTTGGGTCGTAGTCTAGTACAATTCGAAGAACTGCGAACCATTCTGTGTGAGCTGGCCGCTACGGTCAATAACCGACCAATCTCCTACGTATCAGCTGATCCAGACGCGCCAACACCACTTACGCCAGCTCAACTCATCAGCTGTAGTACCTCCGGCCCGCCTCTGTCAGAGCTGATCCCAATCGACCAGCTGGGCGTCAGCACGTCTACCTCGGTGGAACGAACGACTGCTGATCAACTGCGTGCATCGCTGGCCAAGCGCACGAGCTTCTCCAAGGCTCTCGCTGTTCGATGGCACCGCGAATACATCCTACAACTGCGTTCGGCGAACATGGACGGCAAGGGCAAGGACCGACCCATCGCAATCGGCGACGTGTGCCTCGTCAAGGAACACAACCTGCCTAGGATCAGCTGGAACTTAGTGCGAATCGTCAACCAGCATCCCGGTCGCGACGGCGCTGTGCGAACCTATACGGTGCGCTTTGCCAACGGGTATGAGTCTCGGCGGGCCGCTCAACTGCTGCATCCACTGGAGGTGGCATGAACGCTAGAGTGATGTGATTTTTGTAACGTGAAGTGCATCATGTGTGCATCATCGATGACTGCGACTCGTGTGCAATAAAGAACTGTAGTGGAAGCCGTCCTCCGAACGGCCTCCACGGGGGAGTGTCATATATTCTGCCCGCAGCCGGCAAAATATATCTAGCATTTTGATATTTTTACCTTCACTAGTTGTGCTATTGACAACCGCGCCGAGCTCGCGGGCCCTATTCGAAATTAGGTAATGTGCCGGCTCTGTTTACACCTGCGGCCTTTCATTGCCGCTCCTGATCGGGCGCAGATTTGCCGCTCGACCAATCAGCGGCCGTTATCTATTGAAATTGTGTGTTGTGGCTCGAAGACCACAACTATATTAATACGTGATTTTAGTGGTGTAAAGTGTGTGTATTATCACGTGAATGGTGTCAATTAATGAGGAATTACGAGGAGCACCGATTGTAGTAATTTTTGCGGTATGTTAATTGATTATGTTATTATTAGAAGAGGTCTAGTGCTCTAATAGCAGAATTTCGATGTTTAGGATTATGTACTTCGCTTTCCCGATTGAGTGATGGAAACTTCACCCTGAACCAGCCGAATTGTTTGAAGTGGCGCTGAAGGCCACCAGCGGAGGTGATGTCGGGGAAGACGCGACCTCTGATAATAGAGTGACAGTAGAAGCCGTCGTAGACGGTCAAGTTTGTGCAATACACCCGCTGCGCGGCAGTAGCCTCCTGCTACTACCACTACTACTACTGTGTTTTTACTGACAGCCCCACTAGCGTAGACAGTGATCCCCCATTTGGTCTAGCATATACGATCAGCTCCAGACTTATTCGGTGACCGTACACGGCCCTCACGGCCAAACGCTCTCGCTACACAAACGACAACTCAGTTTGTGTACCGCTCCCTCCGTTTATCTCTCAGTTTCTAAAGTAATTTCTTGCATCAAGAACAAGACAACAGTCCGAACCAATCTATGAAGGAATCTAACAACTCTCCTTTTTTGATCTAGCTAAAGGGTCATCTCCCTATAAATAGAGATCTCTTCGTGAGAACGCTGCGTCTCGTTGTGCTGTTCAATGGAGCAACCCCAAAGTGTAGTGCGAGATGGACATTCCCGAGAAAAGCCGGACACGTCAACTCCTATGTACTTCTCCAAGATGTATATAGCCTAAGTAAATTAGGTCTTCCGTTGACTCTCCTTGATCCTGCCCCAATTCCCCCTCCCACGTGAACTTCTCATTCCTGTTCTTATCCGCCTGCATTTCGTTACTTGAAGAGGCGCGTTTGCTGCATGCATTAGCGGCGTTTGTCGTCCTCGTCGCCGCTCGTAGGCCCAGCGCGACGATGATCTAGTCGGAGTATCGCGTCCAGGCGAAACATCGCGTCAATCCGCCTTCGAACTCTCGTTCGTTCAGACTTCGTTACAAGTTGGCATACGTTGTCGTCAATGCTACGCCCTGCCTTGCTATCAATCGAAGCAGAAGAAAAGTGGCCGTGGTGGTAACGGCAAGCAGTTGACCCTCTGCTGTTACCAGCACAGCACAGCAAACTCAACGGGAGCGGGTCGCTTCTGCCGAGGCACTGCCATAGAAGAGCCGAGTGCGAACCAACAGGGGTCCGCACGAATCCACACAGATAGGCACGAATCCACACGACCGACATGGCATGACTACAGCTCCAACACGCAGATGGAAAAGTGAGGGCATTTTTGCACGGACAACGACTTGCCAGCGCCGCTGTCCCGCCGATGGTAGTTCGCGACTCTACGTAAAAATGGCCAAACATCACGTTTTTATTGTCGCGGGTCAACTGAGCGGTGTCAAGTGGCAAGTATCGGGATAGACGCGTGCTAAAAGCGAATGAGAAGGAAGAACGGTCCAAGTGGTGTGAAAACCCCAGAGCAAACGGGTAGCAAGAAAGTGTGCCTTTCTCGATCATCTACTGAGCGCCGATGGACTAAGAGGTTGTTGTATGCCCGAATTGGTCGTAGTAATAAGCTGCCCCATGATTAGTGGCTAGTTCGGAGATGAACTTCAAGTCCCAACTTGATACCGCACAAGAACAAGCACCTGTTAGTTCGAAGGAATATGCCACCGAGCTCGAACCGAAACGAAACAAACCTCCAACCTTACTATTCATGAGCTATACAATTGTTCATATACCACCAGAACGGGAAAGTTCAGTAGGCACAATGTCAATGCACCCTTCATCATCTCGCTTAACTCGATCAAGACGAAACTGCTTGCCGGGGACGAGCGCTTCAGTGCAACAATGTTCTTGCTGTTGTACTGCTCGCTGTCACCATCATTGTCCTTGAAGTGTCCCCCGACACAGCCCCCAGACGCGATTCGCGTGTCACACGCGAAATCTAGTTCTTAACCGACCCGCCTATCCCCATTTGCTCTTTAGTTCCCCCAGACCATAGCCCTGAACGAAACCGTATCATACCGCCGCGATAGGAACTCGTACAAATTTGCGCGCCGCTGGTTCCGCTTTGTTCGAGTCAAAATGGAGCGGAAACGCGGCCTTGCCAGCCCCCACCACTACGGGCCCTGCCCGCGTCGCCCGGCGATCGTACTGCTGGCTGGCGCCAGTGGTGCCACTGCCGGAAGTCGTCTATCTAATGAATGAATGAATGTTTTGTGGATTCTGTCCTGACGCGTGACGAGGCCGCTCGTGGCTCCCGCCGCACGACGAAACGAGCCTAATGGCGACTCGGACGATTAGCATATAGATTAAACCGGCACCAGGCGAGTCCGGCACAGTTTCGAGGCACTACATTCGCTGACGCGCGTGCCATTGGGACAGAACCAGCCAACCCGTTTGTCAGTTCGTAGTTCGGCGTACGCACACGTATAGTAGTCGTAGTAAGCAGTGGTAGTGGCAGCGCACCCAGCATTTGTCGGACGGCCTCGGCGGACCAGTGCTTAGCTTAACTCAGCACAACGCACCCTAGCATAGTGCTTCCAGCTAGCCAACCAGCTCTGTCTCATCGTCGCCGGCTCGCGACCGGTGCCGAAGAGGGATTCAGTTGTGTTAGCGTGCGTAGGCGACGCATGCGTACGGCGGCGGGTTAAATTAATTCCTCTGAGATACCTGGCCTTCCCACTATCACCCGCTACTCCCGTTCCCATTCACCTTGCTACTATTATACGACTTCTTCTACGACAACCACTGCTGTTACGGTGATGAGTAGCAGTACCTTGCCCCCCCCCCCCCCCCCCCGCCCCCCATCCCACAAACGATGTTGACAAGGAGCACGTGAATCTTGTTGAATATCATTTACCACCTCGTATAACAACGGGTCGTCCTCTTTGTCGCTCTTCTCTGTGCATCGAACTTCGGACGTGAACTTGAAGCTGGTGTCAAAGAAAACCGGTGGAGAACAGAGCGGAGGGGAGGGTTGCGTTGCAAGGACGATGTCGACGTGGCACGCGTTGAAAAAAAGGATGGCCTTATGCCGTGATGTGCTCTGTTGTAACAAATTGAACGATAATGAGTAATGTACGAGCTTCTTTTATGGGAAACGTGACCTGATTTAGTTTCTGTCATGTAAAGTCCACGTGAAATATCTTTGCGATATGCGTTCCATCCATGTATAATATACCGCTTGGCACCACTTGGTTTTTATTGTTCCACAGCTCCGATGACGCAACAACGAGATCAAGGCTATCTCAGTGTTTGAATCAACCCGCTACATCCACCTAACAGACGAATGCTAATTGGCCTGCTGATATAATTATAAGCTTCACGCGCTCATCGTTTTAATCATGGGAACGCCCGGCTGGCCATGCTAGCGAATGCAATCCTCTTCCACGAAAAGAGGTCTCGCTCGATGTTTGTTCGTCGAGGGGAATGGGTTGCAAGCAGAAAACGAGCTAAATTGTTCAATTGTATTACATCGCATTGCAACAGCTCGTCGATGTTGATCCAGCTCGGCCGAACCACCTGGCCCGCTTCTGGTGGCCAGCCCCGAGCTACCCCCCACCTAAGGCACAGGCCAAACCACCCCCATATACGTATGCACCGCTGCTCGACATGCCCGTCTCCCCTGCGATTCCCCTCCCGCAGGGCCTGCCACTTTCTAATTGAGACTGCGGCACAACTGAACCTTGCAAGCGACGAATGCAACCTTGCGCAATGCCCTTTGCGGAACTCCGTCTCATTCGGGTCTCATGTGAACAGGATACGCGGGAGTCGTCAGCGTATGCAAAGTAGTGGCAAGTAGAGGATAAAGTGGAATTGATGTAAATGTGCTTGCATGCGAGTCTGTATGTCTGTGTGTATGACTATTCGGACGGGCGGACGAACTCAGCCGGCGAACACAACAGTCTCTCCCTCTGCTCCGAGATCGCGCTCTGAAGTATCGTTTTGGTTGCAGCCGTTCAGCTCGTTTATCCATTGCTCACTACCCTTAATTGGATTGCGCTCCGCGCTGAGTCGTCAGTCGAGCTTGCGAAGGTCAGAAGCATTGGTGATAGCTCTGCGTAAGTAACCGTGAGCAACCTCCTCATCTTCGTCTGTAGTAATTAAAAATTGATACGGGGGTGATGATCTTTCAAGAGAATACACGAAAGCGAAACACAAGTCGGAGAGAGAGAGTGGGAGGGGGATGTTCATGAGCAGAGCGATACAACGAATCAAGACCGCACAAATACGCCGAACTGGAGCTACGATCAAAATGTAAAAAGCTTATATAGCCTTCATCATCCTTTACCAATTCCTTCATTCGTTCTTTTCGGATGATCGGTCTTCTTCATCAGGAACACCTTTTGATGTCTATATATAGATGTTTATATATATATATATTTTATATATTTTTTTCCTATGGGTATATACATATATGCTTGTTAGATAGTTATGATAACTTAGGGAAAGGTCCTGGTCAAGGCAGTCCAAGCTTTTTTGCTTAGTTCCTTTGATAAACCAATAAATCTTTACCTTCCGTAACTTCACCTTTCGTGAACCCTATTTTTCTAACGCTCTCCAGTATTACTAGACGACAATTGAGAACATCGTTACACCTGGCGATTTGAATACTCCCCGCGTCTTTACTAGTTCAGACGGGTTAAATTCGATCACAGTAACACCTTGTAGGTTCTAATGCGGCCACCACCTCACGGAGCCCACCATTAATCCCAAGAACTCTCTACTGAGGGAGAGATAGAGAGAGAGGTGTAATGAGATCAAGGTAACGTAGACCTAAGCTACACGGCCTTTCTCTAGACTGGGTCAGTTTCTTTTTACTGTTACGCGCCGGCCTGATCTGCATATAAGTCTACTTTATACTGCTACAATCCCCCCCTCTTCACCGAGTAGTAAGGACTTCTGGACTACTATAAAGAACTCTAGGAGGCGACCCTATTGTCTAGATGACACGGGGATTAGACAACCACCCTGAGCCAGGAACGACCGACAGCGAGGCGGACCTCATTACCCCTATTGAAAAGGTCTCGAACAGTCTAAAGAGATGTATCTTTTGGCTCGTGAAAATTAAACCGGGAGGACATCAAGGATAATGACCGAAGAAATAGATTGAAAGAGGCACTAGAGATATTTAGTTGGTTGTTTATTATTATTATCATCATGAGGAATAGCTCTATATTATAACGCCTTTTTATCGAGTCGGAGTCCTCCTTTCCGGCAGAAACTCCAAAGCGCATGCGCAAAAGTTTGCCCCAGAGCTCTCTATAAAATCTACCCAGTTCGCTGCGTTTCTCTAACAATGAACGCCAGAAGGACGAGGACTTTAGAAGTAACTAAGTAAAGTGAATATAGAATTAAGCGCAAATTTAATCAACCATCAGCAATAGGCCTTAGTACAATCAGTAAATTTAGATGTTCGCCGAATTGTTGTTACCAAAATGACTAATTATTAGGACTAATTAATTTTTCGTTTCTATTTTGATAACTGTCGTCGCCCGATTCATGTGTGATCAATAACAGTGGTTTACTTGAACACGTTATATTTAACAACAGTTAAGCTGTCTCATAATATATCGCTGTAACTTGTTGGAAACAGTTTTTCCAACGTGATTATAATAATGGTATTTAATTTAGAATACCCGGTTGCCTACAACTCGCTGTAAAAGTAGATATAAGCCAATACAAAAGTATTACCATAAGCCGAATGACCGCTATCTCAGCCAAACGAACGAGCAATAGCCGCGCTCCGGCTGGAGACAGTCAATTCGCTGACAGCAAAATCATCTTTGCACAGGACTATTTCCGCAGTGCTATCTATCATAGATAATAATACCAGCATCCCATTCATGTGAAGACGCTTTTGTTTTCGGCGAAAACCAAGTGAAGTTTTTCGCCTGCCCATCTTGGAGCAAGATTCATGACGATGGCCCGTTCCATGTGTTGTCCTGCACACGCTTTCCTTGGCTGCCCACCCGGTGAGCCAGCTACCCTCGTCCTCGTTCCCAGCAATGGCATAACTAACCTGCGGACGGACCCATCCTTCTTAGGCAAGTTTGCCTCCTAGTTGTCAGACAATTCTCATACAATTTTCGACTATCGGCGCCAGTGTCGGTAAGCGCGTTCACTTCGCTTCATTTCTCCCTTACTGCCTCTTTTATACTTCGTCCCCCCATCTTCGGCCATACAAACCGCGCATCAGCAGCCACCGGGGGCTGGCTCGCCCCACTGCCTTGCTATAGTGGGCTGTCTATCTTGCTATGGCAGTAGTTCAACGCTGCTCTACCGCTGCTGGCTGGGCCCTGTGGTCGTGCGCTATGCGGTCGTACACCCCACCAACCCGACGTAGCTTCTTCTATTCTTCTCCTATCCTTCGTGGTGGTGGGCGTCGTCGTTTATTTCTCCGATTGAATCGGAGTTAGTTCCTATGTCCCTCCGCCTCGCTCGGTCCCATCCACCTCGGACCTGTGTATCTCCCGACCGGCATCTCCCTGACGGCCGCGTAACGCACCAGCACAGAGGATGCCTGGCCGAGCGGTGGGGCGGTAAGCGAATCTCAGATCGTTCGGCGAGATCCCGCGCAAGCAGTGGTAGTCGTTCCATCTTGCAGCCTGTTGTTGTGGTTGTTGATGTTGTTGTTGTTGTGGTTGCTGCTGGTGCCGTAGTCGTCGTCGAGTGAGTGAGGGCAACGCCGTACCGGCCAAGTGAAACAGTGCCGGAAAGCAAGTTGGCGCTGTCGCAACCGATGCCCCCACGGCTATCCCCCACGGCCAGCCAGCATACGCCAGGCAGCAGCAGCACCATACAGTGGCTCACCCACAAACATACAGCCCTGCCGCTGCAAGGAATTTCAATATCGTCGAAAGTGGAAGCCAGCTAGAATAGTACGACCGGAGCGATAGTGACGGTAAGCATGCGAGCAAGATGTCGCGTATTCTGAGGGGCTGGACGAATCAGGACGAATCGGCCAGCAATACCGGAGAAAAAAAGAAAGCGAGCAAGGAGTATATGAGTCAGTGAAAGCGGCGCAAGGGCTTAACGAGACCCAAAACGTGAACGAACTTCAGACGACGGTGGGGGGCGGGACTTCGCGGGGGGCGGCGCTGGTGCCGCGCGGAGACGCCTCAGCGTTTTGACGTTTACGCGTTGTTGCCAACGTTAACTGCCTCAGCGCAGACCCGCCTCTTGCTGCCCTGCTCGTTCTTTTCTCAGAGGGCATATGCGGCTTGATGGACCTTAAAGTTTCTTGAACAGTTCCATGAAGCCTTTGCATGCGACACAGAGAGAAAGAGAGAAGAGAGAGAGAGTGTATGATGCGAGCACTTTTTCCCTTTATAAAACAAACTCTTGGCAGTTTCTGTCAACGTGCAGCTCTTTGGCGGGTGTTGCTGTATATGTGTCTGCCTATGGAAGAGACACCGACCGAGTGACACTTGTTCCGAGGAGTAACAACAACGAAGAAAACTATGCTACCGATCTCCCTTCTTATGGCGAGACGCGATTGTTAGTGAAGGCCAGACGAAAATCACTCGCGCCACAATGGAGAACGTTCGTCAAGGGTGGTTCGTAATGCAAGGATTAAAGTGAAAAATCCTCGCAAAGTCGTTGGTGCCAGCATATATTTAAATTGAATGTACATAATATAAACATAATGGAAATGAAAGCGAATGCTGTATTATGTATGCAATGCTGTGTCAATTCGGGTGCGTATATACATATAGATATATACATATACAATATTAGTTAAAAGAGCTAAGTGTGATGATGATGATAATAATAATAATAATCATAGTAAAATCTTGTATATATAATACATATACTGTTTGCATCGGCAGTATGTCAAATCCGTTCGTTTCCCAAACACGCTTTGGTGATATCCGCACATTGCTTGTCTCAAGATGAGCATTCCCCGCAAGCCGCAGCTGCCCCTTACATTTAAGGCCCCGTTTAGGACACACATACGTTCGTTTTCAAGCCTTGATGGCCTTTCGATTGCCTTACGTATCATTCATTGTCACGTGTACCGCCAGACGTTTCCCCTTCATCCAGTCACTCGTCCTCGCTCACTGTTCTGCTGTTCAGCTGCTCAGTGTTGATGCGTCAAAATACGAAAACAAATACGAGTAATCTAAACACGAAAAAAGCGTTTACGGCAACGCAAAAACGCGTCGCAACGACGCCGTGCATAGGGGCACACCACTCGGTGCGATCACATAGTATCGTAGTGGGCGTGCTGTTTGCTACTGTTGCAGGCGGGCACCCCCCAAGCAACGTCGTCAGTCGGCCTCGGGACCTTTCACGAGGGCTGGCTAGATTCGTTTCTTTTTCTGTCTTTCATTTTGTCCGAGCAAATGGCAGTGTACACACGATGTGGACGCAAGTGCATTGTAAGCATTTTCGCCGAGATCGTGAACAAAGCGTTTTATGGAAATAAATTCGTCAACAGGGACCATTCTGGCTCGCTTTTGCCTGGCGCGGCCGCAGCCGCCTTTGACGCCCGGCAAGCTCCGCTCTGATCTGCTCCGTCGGGGCTCTCGCAACTGGAGCATCGGGGCAAGGAGTCGAAGCAGCCAGAGTAGAAGCGAAGCAGAAGTGGCCGTAGCATCTCCCGCTCTGCTCGGCGCGATCCGTAGCGACCTCATCCACCACCACCACCTCTTCCTCCTCCTCCTAGATCGTTCAAGTTGTGAGACGATGGCTAACAAATATAAATAAAACCTTTGCCTTTACCGCCGGCTTTCCTCCTGCCACTTCTTGTGCCGAGAAGTGAGGGTGGGCATTTGCGCCCAATTCCCTACGGACTACGACGAGGTAGTGGTAGTGGCGGCGGTGGCGTTGCAGCTGCTGATACTGGTGCTGCTGCTGCTGCTGCTGTCTCGGAGTTGCTGCTGTCGGGAACAAACGCTACACGCTGACTGAACAGGCTGAGCCCTGAAGTCGTCTAGCTGACCCAGAGGACAATCGGCCCCAGCAGCCAGCTTCTCGCGAACCACTACACCACGATGGGTTCTCATCGATGCAGGGCAAGCGCGACAAGCAACAGCGGAGGTACACACGTAACCCGAATGCTGGTGACTTGAGTTGATGGGCGGAGGCTACCACGGGTCCGTGGCCGACACATTACAATTGATCACTGTGGGCTATTCAGTTATTATTAGTATTCGTATATCAACATAATGCATGCAATATATGCTATAAATAGATACGTATTTTTGTCCCTACGATTGGCCACGGAACAGAGGGGCGTTACAGGCTCACGGTCGCATTAGAGTCCGCAGTAAGGTACTGCTCGTATACATTAAATACCTGCTACGGACGAACGAAGTTAGGTAGATAGATAAACGGTGGCCTTGCGGGAGGAATCTCTTTTCTCAGGGCGACGGTACCTGTCGAAGCCTCACCTCCTGAGTTAAAGACTAATGACATATTATTCAGGTGAGAAGGGTACCTGCGTAAAGGCTCTTCCATCTAGCCTAGCTAAAATCGTCACCCGACCCAAGTATTTAAATGCGTCAGCAGGGGGCGAATCACGTCATTAACGATGGTTGGCCGCTCGGAGCGTGACGCTTAGGTGAAACTCGTTATCCGATCGACTGGCAATCCAGCGTTCGCTATTGCCCGCGCATGGAACAAGCCTGATGTAGCCACGAACCTCTTTGGGTCCTAACTGTCGACACACGTCTTACCAAACTGTAAGCCTACAGTTTTTTTTACTCTCTCTCTCTCTCTCCCGCAACGCTTATATATTCAGATATCTTGTACACCCTGTATTAACAATGCTCAGCGATTCCCATGAAGTGGTGCGACGCCGCCACGGGGCGAGGAATGGTAACATAGGAATGACAAGGATAGAAGTAATCTATATCGCGGGCTTGCGCGTCAGCGCTCGGCGACGCAATAGTCGTAAATATAATTGACATTGGGTGGACGATGGACCACCGTATATATACATGTACAACTAAGGGCTATAGATGGCAGCCGTGTCGTGCATCGGCGAGCGAATAGATGGACGAGCTAGCCAGCGAAGTTGCCAGTTGTAACGACAGACAATAGCGTCATAAGACCACCTCGGCTCTGTGTCGTTCTCTCTCTCTCTCTTTCTCTGTTTCTCACCGGGCGTGAATGGCTGGGGGCGCTGTGCACGTAACGCATTGGGTGACGTACTGCCGCGCCTTGATGCCACCCCACCATTAGGGCTAGCTGCAACCTAACGAACAGCAGCGAAGCGCCGCCGTCGCCGCCGCCGTCCGTGCCACGGAGGACCGCGTGTGCCCTGATCGTCCTGTTCAGGTTTTGTCTGAGCCACACAGATCTCTGGGGCCATGAAAGGAGGGGAGAGAGAGAGAGAGAGAGAGAGAGAGAGAGAGAGACGAACAAAATGGGTGTCCCGACGCCGTGAAACAGGACCAACCGGGCCCGGGTCTCGCTGGCCCGCCGCCTCACAACGGGATGAACTCTGTCCGGCTGTGTCTGTGTGGGGTTTAGCTGCACGTCGCGTACACTGCTCCCTCGAGTCCGCCACTGTGCCGCTAAGTTTTATAAATGAGCACGCGGATGTAATGCTCATTGCGCACCCACTCAGTGTTGCTCACGCAGCGGCAGCAAACGGGCGAACAGTGGCGCGTTTCAGCGTCAGTGGATACCGCCGGTGAGAGGCTAGTAGGAGAGGTGGTTGTTGAAGTAATCGTAGCAGTTGTAGCAGTAGTAGCCTTCTCAGTGCCCTAGTGCGTCCACAATGGTTGCCAGCCAGGCCGACATCCATCTATTCATTCATGACTAGCGTGCAGCAGCGCCGGCGGTCTCCGAGTCGTTCGTTCACGAAGGCAAACGCGTTCTGAATGTGTTCGAGGCAGCCAGTCTCCGCGACGTCTGATAGTAGCAACTATAATAGCTATGCAGCTAGTTTGCGACTACTGCGTCGCCATTGAAGGAGCTGAAACAACGGAAAAGCGGAACGCGAACTACACGGGACCGAATTAGATACCTAGCTATACTGGCGAGTCAGTATAGCTTGGGGTGGTGGGGTCTAACAGCTCTGTGGTCCGCCACAGTAGGGGGTCGCTCTTCTCGCGTTGAGCAACGGTGCGTATTCGTCTCAGGGAGTTAGCGATGATCAGGATGCTGGTGACGGATCGGGGAGATGGAGACGAAGAATGCAGTGGCTTTCTTCATTGTCACCTGCGAGGCACGTGGTGGTTGCCCTGCCCTGCGATGTCTCCTTGGATGGTACTTATTGCCGCCGTCCGAACGAGCGATCGGGTTATGAGAGCAAGTATCAATAAGTAACAAATAAGTATAAGAACGAGTATGATATGAGGTGGTGGAACCTCGCACTCAGTTACGGAAAACGAGTGGGAGATGAACGGGAAATGCGGCCGAGTTTATGGGCACCATGGAGGCCGTGTCCTCGTGCAGAAATCCTGTTTGTTGTGTTCCTTTTCGAGGACAGCAATATATTCTGTTAGCGTATCGGCTACTGCTTGCCCCTTTTGGAATGCCCTTAGTTCTTCTCGTAGAATTTATCCTTATCAAGGATCATCGGCCATGTCGTTTCGATGAGGACAGCTTTGCGTGTATATATATATATATATATATATAAAGGGACCTTGTGATTTTTGGCTCTTCCATACTAACGTAATCTTCGTTTTACTGTACTCAACAGCGTTCACACATATTTGGCTTTTCGTCAATGAAATCAGTAGGTTCGTATGATCCCCCCCCCCCCCCCCCGACAATCTTCTTGAGTAGAATCGAAGGCGGATGAGCATTCTACCAGGAGGAAGAAAGAGTCCATTGCTGCTTGTAGAGCTACCATGACAGCTTCTGTGGGCACCTCCGGTCCTGCTGCTGCTGTTGCTGCAACTGCAACCGCCATGGTGAAAGATAGCAGGGCAAAATGGGCCTTGGCACCGCGTGGCTCAGCGATCAGACTGAGGTGCCGCCAAGCGTGAACGTCAACAAGTGAGAAGCCAGGCACCCGGCCCCTCGGCCCCATTCGCTATTCGGCGCAATCGGGACCCAGTCGACTGACTGCCCGGACCGCTGACGCTTCGGCTCGCTCGCTCGTTTTCCGTGGATCTTTCCACTAGACGTTCCCGTCCCGTCCCCCGCACGCCTCCTAGGGGAGAGTTTCGCGGCGTTGCCGAGACCGAGTCCTCTGCACCAGCGAACCAACCCCGGCCGCTTCCACCGCCAGGACAGCAGACTCGCAACGCACTAGTCTACGAGTTGTCTTTCCATCTTTCTCCGCTACTCTTGTACTCTCTACAGACGGCCCCATCCCACCACGGCTGTGCACAGATACACACATAGAATCGTCTCTCTTTTCCATACGAAAACACAGCAGCGGAACCGCTAGTATGACGACTACGGCACCGACTTGGCCAGATTACTCTACCACTCGACGGCAACCGCCAGCGTCTCCACCAGTGGCACCCCTCACAGCTAACCATAACAGCGTGAAAAAGGCCGAAATTAACACGCAGGCATGGCCCGCACACACATCCACGAGGCTGGGCTGTACACCCCGAAACGGGTTGCACCCTACACTCGTAGAGATATACCCGAGGCTCCTCGGCTCCTCTCGCTCGCTCGTCGTTCCGTCGAATTTCCTCATCCTAGACAGTGCGTAACCTCCCCCCTGAGCCGGAGACGCGCTTCGACGATGTGCAGGCGAAGTGAGTGGGTGGCGTTTGAGAGGCTGCCGAACTTGTGGGCGAGTCGAGGCCATTGGACCAGCATGGAAGCACTGCAGGGTGAAACGGTGCTAGCGGGATCTTGCGAGACGGGTTACGGAGTAGTCTACGGGGGTCGTCAGGGGAGAATGTGAGGGTTGTGACAGTTGAACCAAAAGGAGGCGGGTCCCCAGGGAGCGGAGACGGATTTACGTTCAAGTGACGCCCCTAAATTGTCCGGCCAATCCCCACTGTCCCGCGTCTTGTTCTCAACATGCTGCCCAACTTCTCGACAGTGGTACGGTTCGGCCGGCTCGCCAGGCGGACGGTAGACCGCGGGGGCGTCGGCTGATGGTGGCGGTGAGCCTTTTGTCGAAATTGCAGTCCGCGCAGCAGGTGGCGTTGAGTGGGGCACACGCGGAGCTGCCCTACGATACGGCCACCTTGAACAGCCAGTTCCACCCGCCAACCGCGAACTAAGTCGACCAGGTCGCCGACTGTGAGCACGCTTCGCTTGCGGGGACGCGGAGCAGCGTGGAACTCGTGAGCAAGACTTCGCTCTGGAGCCCACTCGAACACCGCCGCAGCAGCATCTCTAAGCTAATAGAGCTGCTGGCAGATACACATCGTGCGAACAAAAGGGAATTGATCTTTCTTCTCCCATCCAGAGGCTGGAGAAACTCCGTTCGTCGAAATCGGATCAACTAGCTAACAATGGCCCGCCCTGCTGAGGCCCACCCCACCAACGGTGGTAAATTACCTGACGGCTTATCCGTGATGGAGCTGAGGGCCTTGCCAGAACTTACCGAAGATAGTATGCTACAGCACTTCAAAAGGCGGATCAGCCACTCTAAGATGACAAGACAAGATGGATTCCGTGCAATTTTATGTGGTCGCATGTAGCACAGCATAGCATTTCTATTCGAGCTTGTAAGTGTAGTTAACATGTGCTATACAAATGCTAGCTGGTACCGTGTCTCACTCTCCTGAGGAGGATATTCCTCAGGAGGAATTTTCTGATTAGGCAGGTCGATACTTCAGTCAGTGACAGCAAGCGAGAGATCGATGGGTTGCTGTCGACTCTTCTACAAGCGCAGCTACAATGTTGCCCTTACAATTTAAAGTGTTACACACTGTTAAACGAAGGGCGAAGACGAACTTCGGGACTCTCCATACGTACAGCCGTATGCAAAACATACGTATCTGTCTGCCTGCCTTTCATCGTCTGAGCTTCAGAGGGCAATAAAGAAAAGAGATCCCACATTGAGGTCGCGAAGCGATGCGCACACGCTGATCTGACGCACCTGGTAACATCGATGGGTGTCGACGCAATCCACTACATCTGCAACGGGTCAAACTGCAAGAGGTGATTTGTGCTGACACTTGATGCGTCCCAATGAATCTAACCCACCAGAGTCCCAGAGCCATAAATGAATGCTATGATGTACATAGAACTGTGAAAACTTCGCGATCCTGGATGATTTCAATACGTTTCGTCCATCGATCGATCACACATTACGTACGTCCAGTACTCAAGCAGTCTTACTTGTGTCGGTATCGAAACCCTCATCGTCTTCGTCAGAATCCCAGTACATGACAGGACAAAATCACAATCCTCAATACGTTTGGTTAAGTTGAAGTGTTCACCTTCACTTTTCTCACACCATGGCCACAATCAACTTCTAGCAACGCATCGCGAACACCCGCAAACGACCATGCTGTAAGATACGCTATCGATCTCGATTCGCCGCCGTTCAAGTATTTGTGGCGTAAATCCACACCACACACGCACGCACGCACACTCATACACGCTGACCGTAACGACCTCAGAACCTAAGCGGTTCAGCGTACTGAGCCAGTTCGCCGCGATACTATCGCATACACTACGATTAGCCACACCAATGTTTGGCAAGTGTAGGCAGTCGGTCCTTTGTAGGCTACAATGCGACGCCTGCAGCGTCCTGTCTCGATCACCATCTCTATCTCGTTCCCATCCTCTCCGCGTGAAAGGCCACATAATCGCCACGTGAATCTCTGCTCTCGTGTCGTTACCCCTTTTTCCTTCTCTCCGCAGTTGGCGTTGTCGCGTGGGCTCCAATCGCGCTGCCGACAGCCAGGCTCGTATTCGAATACACGTACGAGGTTCCTGGTGGGCGTTGAGTGAACTTGTCCATCCAACTCGACACATTCATCCGTCCGACGAACAGCCACCGAGCAAGGAAGGAAGGCAGAACGTACCACGTATATATATATATATATATATGTACATGGCATATGGCTGGGCCGACAGTTGACTTGTGAACGAGTTGCTTGCTGTCTACGGTGATGTATGTCTCTCTGTCTGAGTGTGTTGTGTTGCTAGGCTGCCCGCTGGGGCCCTGGACGAGTGCTGTCTGCCGCTGCTGCTGCTGGTTTGCTCGTTTCATTCGCTGATGATCACAGCGAAGCGCCACCAGAGGCCCAAAGGCAGCAGAGATCTTATTAGCGAAATGACACCGTGCAACACCCCTGGAGCCACAGCCACCACCATCACCACCACCAGCATCGTCGTAGTCATCGCTACGAGTCACCACGAGCACCATCATTCAGGCAGTAACTGTGGCTAGCGCCAGCTACCATCGTCATCTGAGATATATATATACATAGAGAGAGAGAGAGAGAGAGAAAAGAGCAGGGCGACGGCAGGAGCAATAGATAGTGTCCGCTCCATTACAGTTCCCCTTCTCGAAGGACTCCAATGCCTCCGTCGCTCCTCGCGACTAGACGCCCCATCTCACTCTGACCCGACTCCAGGCCACCAGTTGTCCCGCAGAACCGGGGCAGAACAAATGAGAGCATAGAGCAATTATGCTGCCCTCGTAGATGGGTGAATATATATTTCAATCATATAAAAGGCACGCGTGAAACCCGCGAAGGTTCGCACCGCTTTGTGCGATATGAGCGCCGTCGTATGCACTCTCTGGTTTGCTTCGGAGCGCCGGATCCCCAGGCCGGGCACTCTGCGACCCGAGGACTCCCATCTTGTATCCTTCTCTTCGATTGGCACTTATGCCTAATCGACGCTGCCTCCTACATTCTGCTGCTTATAAACCTAAGTGCGCGCAATGTTTGATCCAATAATTGAGCGATTTGGAACGCTCGAACGTTATCAGATTAAAGTACATTGTACGTTACAACTTTATTTCAACTCGGCCTGTTCATACGAAGAAGATCGTGCTTAGGCGAATGTCTTGATATTGCGCGTCTCGTTTGCACTAACCCTTCAATTAGGCAGAACTCAAAACGACGTTTGAGGTTGCTCCGGCAAACGCATTCGTAGCATCATTCATTGGTGCGTCAAAGAATATCAATACAATTGTCTCCTACATAATTGTTTCGTTCATATTTGTACATGTATTCATATGCGTGTAAAACCAATTTGTGCTCAACGAACCGAATTGCCTTCGAACAAGCTCCTAACAAGTGCTCAACGTTCGGACGTAGCGTGTGGAGTTCTGTCACAAATATAGGTACCGAGCCTACTTAGCACATTAGCCAGAAAGTCATTGGCTACTAAAGAAATATCGGCAGCGTAAGCCATGCCAGCGATAATACCGACATTGACACCAGCAATAAATGCCGCCAGCTGAAACTTGAGGATCAACCTTGTTCGAACGTGCCGCGCGCTACTGTGCTAGCTGCCGATATAACAAGGATAAAGATCGCCCGTAACGGATAACTCATCGGATTGGCGAACGGCGCAGCTGAGCTCCGCTGTCTCGGCAGCGCGGAGAGAAGCAATGACAGATCATCTGTCATCGAGTCTTGTCTCTTGGAGGAAACACGCAATTAATAACAATTACAGTGGGAAAGACAACGGGCTGAGCAGCCGGACAAAATCATGACAATTATTAGTACTGTTCGTTGTGGCACTGCTAATAATATAATAATAACAGGCTGCTGTTTACTACGATTCGACGATTCGAGCGGACGAGAGCAGAAGCTGGCCAACAACGTCCAACTACTCTTAGGTAACTGGAGCTTGGCCATTCGGACGTATGGCTGAATATGGCTGGAGGCGGTAGTTAGGACTTGGGTCGGACCACGATTATCTACACGGTGACAGGGCTGGCCGACCCGATGATTTGCGAACGATAATGAAAATCAACAGTGATCGAACAGCCGCTGCCCAATGAGGAGGATAAATGAATGAATCAGTGAATATTAATAATCAGTGCCAAGTATATATATATATATATAGATCATTTTTAAACCACAGACACACAGTACTTAGTAAATGTCGTCGGATTGCATTTTAAAAGGGACCCGAAACGATTCTGGTCCTGTGTCCGACTGTATTCGTTTTGTATACAATTCAGCTTCTGGTGTGATTTCCTCTAACAATGGGGACCTGCCTGGTATACGCCGTTTTTGTATCCCTGGTTACTACCATTAAGCTATGTTGATATATTCAATAGTCTTCGAATTACAAGGACAACAATAATAATATTAACCATAATGGTGTTTTTAGTGATAAAAAGTAAGTAAAGGATCTTCTTAGATCCCGGTAGAGTACTATGGCGTGCATTTTTTAACCAGAAAAGTACTCTGACCACTTCTATTTGTCTATGTGCTTGTGTAAGGATGTGCGTGGAAGCGCAATGACAGACCCCCACGCACAGCAAGTCAAAGACCACAAAGTCGACCAACCGAGAGCTATCGCGAAGCAGAATAACCATGTGTTTGTGGGGCAAAGGCTTAACTCCCTAGGCTCAATGCCCTGTGTGGCCCAATTAGGACCGCAAAACCTTTGGCCTTTTCGAAGTTCCTGTCGAGGTTTAAGCCGTTGGGCGGCGCCAGGTAGAAGTCTTCGATCCCCTTTGAGATAGACAACTATGGCGGGAATACAAAACGCAACGGTAGATGACGGGCACGGGCACCAAGCAAAGGACTACCCACCAGACCGGACGAGAGAATTCTGTACAAATTGCCACAAATTGGCGCAGATCGTAGTGAACGATAGTCTCAAGAATGGAAAAAGTCCACCTTGATCGATATTCAAAAGGCCAAGGCAAGATGAAGGTACGTAGAGTAAAATCACTTAATAATAATGCTTGTGAAATTGGAGCTTCCGAGCAATCGCAATGTCGTCTTGTTGTCCTGTCGTGCCGACAACCTAGCCAACGAAATCGCCCACTGCTGAGATGTCACATCGCATAGGTTGGTAGCAAAGGTCTGAGGAGACGACGCGCATCAACTCCCTACACAACTTGTATAGGTGTATGTTCTATGTGTAGAGTGGCAAGTCGTGTTGGCGTTGTCCTGTCCTGAGACTATTGCGAAATGCCATTTCGTTTAGCGATTCAAACCTACAGATGCATGTACAAGCAAAACGCATTGGAGTGATTGTGTGTTGGTATGCGGTAAAAATTGTCGGTTTAATGTATAGGACTGATGTGCCTCTTTTTTGAGGGGCCATTACCTCACTTTTGAGGGAAATGTACACCTTCGGACCTGAAGGTGTACATTTCCTCCTGCATGGTGTCCTCCGATACAAGGATTGCTCAACATTAGGACACCCATGTGTAAAATGGCATAGACGAGTGGTACAAAGTGCCTTCACCTAGTCGTCTGCACGACGTGAAATGGCACCGATTGGACGCAAATAGGAGATACAAGTTCCATTTGTTTTGGTGTATAGTCCCACTGCATTCCTAGCTCTGCTCTATAGCCCTATTCCAGTTCAACAATACAATGAAGGCTACCTTCAAGCAAATCGTGGTAGGGCTTGCTATGCTATTCCAACAGAGTACGGTTGTATTGTCCTGCCAAAGAGGTTATCGCGAATCGAGATGGAGTGCCGTATCAGATGTCTTCTCCTAGGTGACACTTACAACAGCAACCTTTATCACGTCGTTCCAGCAGCATTTTACTTGGTGCTCAGTGCGAAGCAGCCACCGATAATCGAACCCCCGTTTTTTAGACACGCAGAGCGTGTCCATAAAATGGTGCCCAGTTACAGTTGTACTAGCTGTCGAACAGGTCTAGCAACGACAAGTTTTCGTCAAGCAAGCAAAAGGTAGCTTGCAAAATTGTCAGCGCGTCACAGAACTCAGCCTACGATACTACATGATAGCAAGTTGTCGTTGTTCGTTCGCAAAACTTCCTCAACGTGTTCGCTCGACGAGTTGTACGGTTCACCCATCTATCTCGTCATTCTCTCTATGCTGAAGCAGCTCCACTTTTGCTCATGCCCCCTCCTTGTCCCTCGTCTCCCAATTCCCCTTAGCAGCGCAGCTGAAAACAACACTTATCATCATGATGAGTCACTTTGAGGCCCATCTCGCTGGTTCCCCTATCCGTTCCAACTGTCTGTCGCATCGCGTTTCCCACCCCGTGTCCCCACTGCCATCGCAGTATCTTCTATAGTTCGTTGCCACTTCGGCTTTTCTCCTCACACTTCGTAGCATCTCATATCTGTGGCCCCTGTTGGGCCAGCCCTTCACTTCCCTGCAAAGCCTCCAGCAGTTCACTTCACCCCCCGTGGAGGCATCGCGTCGCATCGTGTACCATGGCCGTGGAGCAGTTGGAGGAGTGCACGGGAGGAACGCTCACTCGGTCGACTGACGGTCGGCTGGCTGGCTTTAAACCGAGCGCGCTGAACTGGACTTCAGAGGGTCGTCCTCGCTAGGGGGCGGAGACGAACGCTTTCAGCCCCGCGACGACGGCGAGGGTGGGTGGTATCGTTATGGAAATGTATGCAAGCTTAATTAGAAGATCGGAAGACATCGTCAGTCTAACCCAACAAAACAGGAGAGAGCAAGTGGGAGAGCGACAGCCACAACCTCAAAGCGCGGTCGATGCCTCGAACCCAGCGAGGCCATCACTAGACTGTCCCAGAAACAGTCGCCGCCTCTCCGATTCTTCCTGCAGTGCTCACTGGAAAGGGGTAGAACTGAAGAAATCCTGGGGAAGTAAAACTACAATGTTACGTATAGTGAAGACTGCATATACGAGACGTATGGGCATGCTTCAACGAGGTGTCGCCATCACCGAAAGTCGCATCCGGCAGACTCACCGTACCCCGTAACCGAACACCGACCACCAGGCGGAGGGAGGGAGGCAGGCGGGTATGGGCCAAGGGTGGGCATTTGAAGGCTCGATAACGATGGGCGACGAGCGAGTGGCAGCACCTCAACCAGAGCACCTCATAGGCCGGCGAGATTTCATCGCATCGCTACGATAAGGCGCGGCGAACGAAACTGATCATCGTAATGTCGCACCACGAACGAGAGTCTAATTAGGAAGTGCTGGCAAACATGCGTACAGTGTTATCGTATTACATCATAGTGCTTGTGCAAGACGCTTGCCCAGCTTTCTTATTTTAAATCACATGCCATAGTATTGACAACATACTATATATCGTAATCTTTGGGAAATCGCCTCACAGTATAGATTCGCTCGACGGGTCACTTGGCACTACAGACTCTTAGAAGGGGCAGTCGCCTCCTCCGCGCACTGAACATTAATATGGCAGTGTCAGGATCCTTGCGGGGAACGTGCTCGAAACCTCGCAACAGGTGGAAATTAATGGAAGCCAGCAGAAGTCGTATACACAAGTGGATTTGCAACAATGGACAGAACATCTAAGATCACTACACCGTATATCTATTGGCATGATTCATATGGTCATTCTCATAACTGGCTGACATAGGTCTCCACAATACGACATCGGGACAATAGGTACACAACATCAAGGGACCCATGATTCGTTCAACACATGCCCGTGTCCAATGCTTCGTGTTTGATAGCTAGACGAGCTGGCGGATAAATGTACGATAATGCGAACGATTACAAGTAAGAAAGGAACTGCTGACTTGGAAACTGGTGGTCCCCTATCGAAACAAAACTAATGTGTTGGAAAGAAAACCCCCCCTCAATAATCTACGGTACGCCCGCAATGACACCGGGTTGTCGCCATGTGGCAAGGGACGACAGACGAAAGCTTATTACCATTTCATCCAATCCAATGATACTGTTCTTCATGAAGTCTATCTATGAGGCAAGCGGCACTTTCCCCCAACTGATACACTAGGTCATAAGGCTTCGTTCGCTTTCACACAGCGTAACGATTACACAGCAGTGGACTCATCGGAGCCGAGAGGCGAGCTGACGACGGATGGATGCCCTATGCTCTCCAGTATCGTCATGGGATGCAAGAGGACATTAACACTATTTGCCATTTAGCAGACGAGTCGGATCCAGCAGCTGTGAGGCTGGTGATCCGGGAGCCCTTTCATACTATTGAAACCTCACCCATCAGGGCAGACTGGCTCACCCCGATTCAGATATCGACATCCCCGGATGGGTATCTTCATGTGTGAGCTAATGTGTGCGCTCACACATGCCTTCAGTGAGCTATCACAACCACCTACTGCTCACTTCATTCTACAGAGTGGACCGCATCAGTTGCCCTGCCTGAGTAGATTACAGCTTTTACGATGAGGCTCTACTCGAGCCACTGGGAGATGGCCACTGGGTCTGTGGAGAAAGTCCTACCCCCCCCCCACCATCCCTCCGCTAAGGCAATGTATCCAAGTGCTTTAGTGGAGCACAACAAAGTCCACTAATACTGCCATATCTATACCTGCATTCACTGTGACTCGTTATGCTGTAAATACTAATGTTAAATCTCACCGAGCTATTATTGAATAGCTCTTCATTGAATTACAACAAAGGCACATATACAATGAGATAAGGCACATAATATCTACACATAAAACACTGAGGAACTAAAACAACGATCAACCGGATGGATTCAACTGTTCGAACAGAGACTTTGCAACTCCAATGTACTTTCATGGCTTGCCGCCTACGTCTATGCTGTGAACAAGCATATGCCCAATATACGCCAGATGTGTATACATATTCATCAATCGTATTGTGCATTGGATCTTTATGGCAATGGACATACATGTGTTCTGCCTAGGAGCCTGCCGAGGATCTTCTGAATGATCCATATTGATTTTGTTAAAATAAAATAATTCGCATGAACCTCCCCTTGACATTGCGAACAACTCATCTATTCCTTTTATTATTATTAATATTATTATTAATTATATCACAATTGACTTCGATCTGGCTTGTTATCCAGTTCGTTGATCGGTCATACGAGCACATGCAATGAACCTGAAAGCCACTATAAATAGACGACACGGATTTGAATTTGCAAACTTAAACTCATGCCGCAATTGGCTTGAGCGCGAGCAAGCCATAGTAAGCAGCAGCAGCAGCAGTAGCAAAGGGAGATTTATGTTACGAGCTCAGTGGCGATATTTGTTGCGGGCCACTGCTTCCCGCGCCTGCCCTGTCGAGTTGTGGCCAACGGCAGTCACAGCGTCCGCCCAGTTGAGCCCATTGAATCAGGTGTAGCGATGTCGGGCAGAGGCGGGAGCTGGTAGACTGAAGGTCTCCCTGCCCTCTTTATGTATTCGTTGCATAGTTGTTATGCTCGCAGTTGTAGTCTCATAGTACTAGTAGCAGTCGTGTGATGGCGACATAGGCGATGAGAGTCATGGCCCGTACGAGATCGTTCGTAGGTAAATAATTTGCGAATCAAGTATCACCAGTGATATACGCGACATTGTGTAATACTTAAGTTACACTAAATCGCCAAAACATATGATATGATACGTGCTCTATGATTCGTGTTCCTTCGTAGAAAACATAGCCTTCAATTTCCTGTTCTGTTATCTTGTATTTACACAGAGAGACCAATGTGTCCTTTGACTGTAACCGAATCGGATATGAAGATTCGGTAATGTCACCATTCAGATGTGCAACATTTTTTTCTTGTACTGTTGTATATCCATTAGTTTTCTAAGGTATTATCCAGTATTGTTCGCTACGATCCTACCTGACAATTGTCGTAAATAACGTATGTGTTGAAATGCCGCTATTTTTATATCGCCGCCATAATCACATCATAATTAGATGTGGTGCACAAATGAACGTTCGATCCCTATCTAATTCAGACAAACGATGCTAGCCTCTCAAAGGTGAATATGTTATTCTTCGTGGAATATAACTCTGTTGTTCGAGATGATTCGAACGGGCACGGTCTCATGGAAGTACTGAATTTCACTGGCACTCCTCAATATTTACAGATAATGTTTCTTTTACAGCCCGAATGTCGCTCGCAGTCGGCATCGAGTGGACAGCTCAATTCGCCTATTCACAATCACACCGAAATCAACACATCGAAGATCTCGGCATGACAATGATCGCACCAACGTCACACGGCCGGGGCAGCAGACAAGAAAAGGGGCGCCTGACCCATTTAAAGGACGTATCGCATACTCGTGTTGCTGTGTCCACAAAATTGCGGATGATGATAATCATTACCGTTATCGGACGGAGGGGCCGTGGCAGCAGCTATTCCCGACGATGTCGAACCACTGACGGATCGTTCCCGTCTTCGTAGCCATGTGCATGTCCTTCGCGACTATGCGTGGTCCACAATGAGAGAACGTGGAAGCCCCGCAAAGTTCTCGATTGAGCTGAAGCGCGCTGTCCGAGCGAGCGCCCACTCACTGAGCGGTGCCCATCTATTCGGTAGACAGCATTCGTCGAACGCTACGAACCACATATCTCTATTCGTCCCGACTACGAACTACAGTTTCCTCTCATTGCTTCGCCCCATACCCTTCAACCACTCGCCCCTCAAAAGGATCTGTCCCCCGAACCCAGCCGTGGGTATCTATCCATCTATCTACCTCGTGAGTTTCACCGTAGCCACGTTCACTGTGTACCAGCCATATCGAGTGGTACATCTGGTGACCATACCCGTGGATAGGGCAAAGTTGCACAAGTTGTGAAGGAACGTTGGCAGCCTAAACCGTGACAAGGGTCAGCAGTTCGAAGTTGATCTAGGGGTGTCGAACTGCGTCACGTTCAAGCGCAGTTCGAATCGTCCTACCCTGGCGGGAGTTTCGATAGCCCAGTGCTCCACCGACTACGGTTCGATGCTCTTCCCGTAGTCGTCGCGAGGACTACGGTTTTATATAGATGCCTACACCTGAAGCTGAGCGCAT
This sequence comes from Stratiolaelaps scimitus, assembly GCA_019614645.1. Taxonomy (NCBI): domain Eukaryota; kingdom Metazoa; phylum Arthropoda; class Arachnida; order Mesostigmata; family Laelapidae; genus Stratiolaelaps; species Stratiolaelaps scimitus. The sequence goes on along the minus strand of JABWDB010000013.1, from coordinate 4,001,344 downwards.
ATGACGAGTCAACGGAGGAATTGGCTGCGGTATAGAAAAACACAAGTGGTGCTATACCTGCATCAGTACTTGCGCTGATTCTATTCGCTAATACCTGTCCCTGGCTATTATCATCCACATCGTTGAATTAATATTTCATTGGGCCCCGTACACATGCAGCCGTCAATCTACCCCTTAGAGGGCTATTGGCTGAGATATTTTGAGTTCGGCAGCGATACTATGTTCGTTGGCAGCGATGGCGCCTGATGCCATGCCTAGGGTTCTGTCAGTTCGCCGACGCTTTGGGAGGTGGCCGCCGCGTTCGTTGCTATGACCAGTGACTTGGGTGGATCGCGTGAGGTCATCGATCTCCTTCACACTTCGTATTCAAGGATCAGATCTCAACACGGGTTCACGTAGTTGTATACGAAGCATATGTTTCCTACTGGCGTTGCAAGACAACGTCGATCTTGCATGCACATGGAACTGATTTACTATTAGACATCTTGAATGTTACCTTTCGCGCAGATGTGGGCCAAACTGAGACGGTGCGGCAAACCGCCCCAAGGAACGCTAAAAATATCGATATCCATACAAGAGGTGTCGCTCAAAAAACATCATTGTTGACGGGAGCGTAAAAACAACATATTTATAGTCATTGCACTGCACACCAACTGGCGAACATTATCTAGCAGGCGGATAGGCAGTGTCTGAGTTTTGTTGCTGTTATTATGATTATTACAGAGGATCCAACTTCGGGTTATCTTGAGTCAGCCTATAAGCCTCAATACATATGCTTTACAGCAAAGACGACCATCACTGACACCGACTAAGCCGCTCATTTTATGATTTAATGTTTCCTAGATGGCAATCGCTATATTAGCATAGCCTGTCTCCCAGTTTTTTATCACGATCACCGCCAGCATCATCAGCATCGTCGTCGTCGTCTAGTGAAACTCAAATCGCTCGAATGAGCTGACGAGATCTGCCAACCACAGGAGTCGTAACCAAATGCAAATGCATCGTGTCCCGCCACCTCCGAGTGGTTGCCTTTGTTGAAACGAATACACACAACAAGAGATGCGCATTCATACCATATTAATGTGACATACATCAGGCATATGCGCGTCGCATCCAATGCACGGCATATTCTTCTGCCGCTTGGCGTGAGGGCCACCAACACCACCATCACCATCACCAATTGTTCTTCTACCGCTATATATGATGTATATATACAAGGCACTGCTGCTGCTTCCTACTCGTCGGATGCCATCGTGTATGATCATTGCTGCTGCTGTTGTTGATGCTACAGTGAGTTGTTGCTATGACTAATAACATACGCCAACCGAGCCGGGACGGGCGCTAGCTACGGGAGTGTCTGGCAAGGGGAAACAAATTGTAGCAAGTCAGAAAGCGAGAGAAATAATATTTGTATGGTGATCGTCGTCATCATCATCATCGCCAGCAGCAGCAGCAACTGCAATAGCAGTAACGCTGCGATTATCACCATCATCGTTGGGCTGAGATGACGGACTGCTGGACTGACTGGCTGACATGATTGGCAGATAGATGCCTCCAGCCTGACAGGCTTAGCCGTCTCAGACGACGACGTCTGCTAGCTTGCCAAACCAGCAGCCCCGAATCGAACGACGAGAGGAAGAGAGCAGCAACGGAGAGACTAATACAATGGGCTAGGGCAGTGCGCGAAGCAGATGAAATGGAGGAGAGGATGGAAGGAGATGTGGAATGGAGAGGCCGAGGAGGCTAGAGAGTATGGCTAGAAATGACTGCATATAGATCGAGGTATGGATTGATCTAGGAGAGGAGATATAGGCAAAATGAGCAACGCTTGGTTATCACGAAAGACAGATAGTAAGAGATGGCAGAGAGAAAAGGGGGGAAGGCAGCGACGGAACATAGTATAGGCTGGCGCGCGGATTGCGACAAACGGCTGCTCCTGAGACAGCACCTCCTTCTGCGGAAGCAAAACCATGATAAGGATGAAGCGCATTTTGTATTCCCAGCTAAATGAGCGGTGATTTGTTGCACAGGTTGGTGAATACGCTGGTGAGCTTCGAACGACCACAGGTAAGTACTTGTCACATATTACATGTTGTGTATTGCAGAAATTGTACGAATTTTTTGGTTTTTTTTTGGATCTTTCATTTATAGTGTGACCCTGCGGTTACTCAGAGCGTCCAATAGGACTCCAACAATAGGAGAAAAGTCTGAAACTTTTCCACCCCGATATGTGTGGCTCGGTCACCTGTAACAGAGATTTGCAAGAATTACAAGTGGTGTCGGGTTGGACGAGCCTTTGTCACATGCATAGGGTGTGATAGGAACTCGCCACTCATGAATATGCGATACTCATCGTGAGACGTGTGTGTGTGAATTGTAAAACGATATGACATGCTCGTTCGGCAGACCTCCGACACCGCCTGCAGCCGAGATACCTAATAAGGAAGAACGAGACGAGCTATTCAGCACGAATTCAGCTGAGACGATTACCCCTCAACTTGTATTGTAGCATGGGACGATAGAAGTTTCAGCTACCCAGTGAACGAAGATCTCGATTCACAATACAATGACAGCTCTCTCTCTCTTGTATATAATTATAAATACGACAAGCGAATATCTATTCGGCAAAACCTTCACTTAGTTCTTATGAGCAGAACACACGCATACTCATACACATATGGGCGTAAACAGGTATCTCAAGGTGGCGCCTCTTAACAAGATCAGCAACCCAACGTCTGTTGTATAGGGGTCGCGCAGGCCCGAACGTCTGCAACACGTTGCGATATGGCGTTACGAGCGAAAGAATTGCCCACCTCTGTGCAAGATATACTCTCTGTTCCCTATTTCATCCAGACTCCGTCTTTGCGATACAGTAGGACAAGATCACGTCTCTGTCGACTGGACGGACAGACCCGGCAGTATTCCCAGTGCCCCAGTATATTGGGCTTGCCTCCGGCCTGCCCGATGTCCCTAATTGGCAAGGGACGCCGTACTCGCCTCTCTGGTATTCCTCATATTCTATGATAGCGACCCGCTGACGCTCCTGAGGTACGCAGCGAAGGGGATCGTCGGGGCCCTAGAAGGACCTCACCAACCGATAGAGTGCCGATGCTTCTCGAACTACAAAAGGATGCTCACCAACTGAAGGAGGCCTTAGCGAAGGTCCCACGATGTTCACGTGGTTTTCGTCTATCAGCACTACAACAGCATGTAAGAGCCTTCGGTGTGGGGCTGAATACGTAATTGTGGATGACTCTTGCGGAAGCTAGCGGCGTATCGCAGACGTCGAGGCCTGGATTCCACTTCGGTTGTATTGCGTGCCTGGCCGGGTTGGCGGGAGATTTGCGTGTCATACCACCGATGCCAAGGTTTGCCCGACCTGGTTAGCCCCCTTAGCGCCGTCGGCCGCGGCTGACAGTAATACCTCCTTCTTCTCATCCATGTCATGGGCTTCCCGTTCCCATCCTAGGAGAATATGGCTCTTTGCTTCCACGCATGGGGATTTCCGTATCCGTACGGCTGGCGGTTCCAATATTTTTTTGGCCAAGTACTCTCAGCCCGCAACATACTATTATATATATATATATATAGGGAAGTCGCCAGCCAGACTTAGAAGTGAACAAGTGCACCTACCTTTGCTCGTATTTACAATGGATTAAAAATGGAGAGCCACCTTCTAGCAGCTATAGTATCGCGTTTTGAAATTATAAATGGCATGGGAGTAACATGTTTATCAGATTTCTATGGAACGATATTTTATATATTTTTTTTTTTGTTTTCGAGCTGACTCTCAGCTAAGAAGAAGTTATCATTTAGAGTCGTTCGTACGTAAAACTACGTTAGGAGAAATGCAAAGTGGCATCCGGTGATAGACGTGAGGCCATTCTTCATACGCCTGTTCCACCACACCAACTATATCAACGCAACAAAAACAACACACAATTTCTTGATCACTTCTGCTCACATTGGTTGTGCACGTTGTGTCGACCCCTCACATACGCATGCGCTTCCTATCCTGCTAGCTTTTTGTCTTTGCTAACAAGTTGGAAGGTAACTATATCCTCTTGTCGAAAGGGGAAACGGGTCAATACGGAGGCCGCCGTGACAACAACAGAAGCGCAACCTGCAGAAACACTGAGGGGGCTGAGTCTTACCTAGGACATGCTTTCGGCTAAATCATTCAATGTGTCATGTTGGTGGTCACAAGAGGCGCAAGACATGATCAATGAGAAAGGCAAGGACCAGCAACCTCATTGGTCACTGTCTCCTTGATGCAGAGCAAGTTTCTCCGAGATCAGAGGTACAACCGCAGGTCGGGTTACAGCCGGGGATGTCGCGCCATCCAGATGACAAGCCAACTGGGGGACACTTCGTGCCGGGCCCAATCTGACGCGCACCGACGGCAGACGCCTGTCTCATTAGGCCCCAATCCAGACTAGTGGGTTAACTAATGAAGTCTCGGCTCCTTACTGCAATCGTACATACCGACCGCTTGATTTCGTGGACAGAGGCTTACTTGAATACACGCATATGGATCCTAGTTTTTGCAAATAAATATACAGGTTCTTGTTGGACAGGACAACCATGAACGTCAAGTTCTGTAATAATAATTTAATTTAACTGCGGCTGGGCTTTCTTGAGTTACACATCGTTGAATATTTTTTCTATTTTATTATGATCTAATATTCGGTTGAATTTTACGGAATGCATATAGCGCTATTTCAGTAGTAGATAATAACTAATTGATTGCTGTGTTAGAGAGCGAGAAAGAGAGAGAGGTATATAGGAGAGGATCATTAAAGGGTTCTGGTATTGGTCCCGTTAGTTATTGGCACCTTTATGGACGTTGGTGTTGAACAGGGCAACGAACACGAATTATAGATCTGTGTATGTTAATGCAGAGCGCTTCGTTACAACACTTTTGTCGTTCACATCCGGCAGTTTTAGCGCATAGGTGGGTTCCGTCTATTTCTCGACATCTAGCCTCCAGATTGGCAGGGAACATAGCGAAACACATGAACACCGTATGCTAGCCACTCACATAGGCTCAATTACAGGGAACTAGTGCTTTTCGCAGCCTCGATCTCTAGCTCTGTTGTTTGCGGATGGTAGGACCACTAGGTGGGGTGGCCTGGGCGTCAGGTATCCGTGCATCTCTAACGGGGTCCGCCTGGATCCACTAATGTGTGTAGCGGGGTGCACGCTCACGTCGGCGAACTTGACAGGCCAGGTCAACGCCGCTGACCCCGCGCGGATAGGCAACTGTCCAACGAATGAGTGCCTTGTTTTGAGTGTATTTTGGGACTTCGGGCTATAGTCTTGTAACGGAACCACCTTGGTACACCTCAGCAAAACAAAGTTGTGGGAAAAATATTTCAGCGAGCAGAGAGTTGAGGCTATAAAAGAATAAAGTAAAATCTCTCGTCGCCCTCGAGTGTTTCTCAAGTCCTTGACAAGTCTTCGGTATGATAAGCTTCATAAGTAATTGATATCACGGAACAGATGATTTGCTTGAAGATTCCTACTATGATCAAGCTACCTTTCATAAGTGCCCGAAACAACTCGATGACTATTTTGGTAGCAATTCATTAGAGAAGGAAAAAACTACGTTCCTCTATTTCGTTATATCTCTATCTCTCTTTGTTGTATCACTTTTCAGAAAATGTTGCACGGACACATGTTCTTACCGGAGGCCTGATGGCCACAGGCATACACATAGGTCCGGTGATTCGTTAGTAGATGTATTCGTTGGATGGCGTCCATTGGAGCAGAGTTGTCAGTATAAGTATAGCAACTAAAACACTATCCTGCACTGTGCCTCTACATCGTTGCATCAATATAGAAAGGCCCACTTGCTAACGTTGTAGGTGGTTCCAAACCATAGATGCTGTATCAAGTGCTTACCCGAACCTCCTCAGGTGGGTCCATCGCTTGGGTGGTGCACGAACGAAGCTACACCCAGCTCAGAGACGGTGTCTACTCGGGGAATGGAAAGTGGGTTCTGTGCTGATCGAGACACAAGCAGGGCCCAGGACCGCTTGGACCCAAATGGGTATTTAATGCACCCACCCGCAGGATAGTACTAGCCGCAAGAAGCTACGCGACTCGATGGACACCAAACTCGATGAACCAGAGCTACTGCTCACCTCTTGAACAAGATAAAGAGATCTGGACATGAGACCAACTAACTGGAGACACTGACGGAACGTAATCTCCACAGAAATCAACCTCCGTCTCGTCCTGCATCCTAAGGCAACCAAATGAACTTCTCACTATCTTCCATTGAGCCGTGTAAATCTATTCTTTTGTGCACTACATCGCGAACCAAATCACCTGACAATAAAAAAGTCGTAAATGATCTGGTGAAAAAGAATGTAAAGAAGCAAAATCGGTGATCAGCAAAATACTTATCCGTTTCAAATTGAACTCACTGGCCGCGCCGCGAAGTGAACCTAACTAGACGGTTCCCCAACGAGCTCTCAACGTAATGGCAATTGCAAGATGAGCCAATGATACTTAGACCTTCTATAGGCTCATCACACAGTTCCGACTTCCTTCCCTCTCGGAAGAGGATGCATCTTGTGAACTGTCCAAAGATCAGTATGCATCTCCTTTACGGTGTCACAGTCGAGGCATAGTGTTAACGGGTCACGTTATTAGAACTATAGGGACATGGAGAGATAGAGAGAGACAAAGACGCCAGCTGAATGTGGCACAAACGCATGTATGGCGATCTGTGCTGATGTGGCCACCCCACCCCGTCCGTAGGGCCGCCATGCTCGTGGCGGAGCCACCTGACCCAACCGCTGTTGTTCTATACGCGCTATCTCCGCTGCTCATAAGCAGTTCCTTCATGGAGCGAGGGTTGCTGCGCTATATAGCTATATAGGGTGGCTTGGCTTTAGGTCGCTTGGACCCGAGCGGCGGGCCGGCAAGCAGCGCTGCTTATCGGTGTGGCTGGCTATTAGCAGTTATGCCGCCGTCGAGGCATAGACTGGTCTGTCTACTGAGGAGCTTCTGAGGCCGTCGCGCTCCTCCGTGAGCATCTTTGGTCGATTCCCAGAGCCACTTCGGTGTGCCGACGTATGCCGTCATGGCTCGCCGCTTCGCATTGCAGCAGGCGGCGAACGCTACACTGTTAGAAGTTCCGCTGGTGTCTGCTCGCGTGCACTGCCCTGCACCCCCCTTGGATCGCACACGGAAAGCCTCGCTCGAAACAGTGCAAACGAGTGGGCCCCTGGGCTTTGGCAAGAGGCGAGCGAACAGTTCGAGAGAGAGGTTGGCTAGAGCTCCGTTAACGCGATAGCTACCGCTACGGACAACGGGGTGTTATGGCGATACGGCGTAACCATGAGCCGTTCCTCGAGCGTCGAGCTTCTCGCTGTGCGGCATTTATTATTGACCGCCTTTCTCGTTAACCGCGAGATGGTAGCGGGCATGTGCACGGTCAAAGAAAAGACTTTTGCAAGAAATTACTCTTGTATGCCCCGTGATCGATAGAAATGCACGGAACGAACTTCGTTCATTTGCAGGAGAGGAACATCAGATAGAGTTTCTTTGTTTAGATCTCGTACACAGGCTACCTAAGGAACAAATACGCTTAGTTAAGTTCGGTGGCCATGTTTGAGTGGCAGCTCGTAACAGAGCGGGGCGCGAAGCAATTATGAGCGTTGCTTTAAAAAAAAGCGTGTCGTCACAGGCAAGCGACTACAAACCGCTCCATCGAATGGGCAGTCTCGTCTCTTCCACCAGTCACTTGTTCCTCTGCCGTCAGGCAACAAAGCTCGGAGCGGACAGCAAAAAACTTCTTACGCCATTGAGCAAGAGCGGGAGTAACTTCGGTGCGGCCCACTCGGTGACATCGGGTGACGGCAACATTCGGTTTAGTCGAACGCACTGTAGCTATCCCACAGCAAAAACTGGAAGGGACGGCAACATATTGTAATTATTCATTCATTCATATATACTGTTCTACATTGTACACACATAGCCACAAACAAACACACGAACCGTCTTTCTATCGTCTCTATGTATGAGACGTTTGTTTATTTATTCTCTGGTTTAGTTCTTTATCGTATCCTTGGATTATGCGAATACGGTAGGAGTGATTGTCGCACACCGAATAGCACATGCTACGTATGCACGTGCAGACAGTATTTACCATACGTGATGTCGTGCGTAAGCGTCATGTGTATGTATCATACGTGATTCGTGTATATCGCTTCCAAGGCCCCCTTCAACGAACGCATCTCCTTCGTTTAGCGGATCCCTTGCGTTCCTCTCTCTCTCGCTCTCTATCTGTCTGTCTGAAGATGGCCACCCATCGTATGGGCACCGGTGTAATAATAATAATACCTACTCCCGAAAATGTACTTACCGACCTCGCTCGTACTGCTCCCGCCACCGCCTAGGTCCATCAACCCTAGCCCGTCCCAATGTTTCGTTCCCTTAGCAAAGCAGACGTCGTGCAGCCCGTGAGCCCACAACAGCCAGCCTGCCCGCCAGCTAGTGAGTGAATGAACCAACGAAACAAGCAACTCTCCGGGGTGAACCGGGGCCTCCCGTTTGCTTTCGGCATCGCCGCTTGCACCGAGGCGATGGCCCGTCTCGCCTGTGCAGGTATTTACGACAGCCCAATACGTTCGTTTTCAATGAACAACAAACCTAGCGCGCACGTCCAAGAGATTTGGTGGGGTCTGTTTTCCTCGGAGTCGAATGGAACGCCGCCGAAGCTCCGGGACAGAGAATCGCTGGGCTCACACCCACCATGCGCCACCAGTCGGGTCCGCTTCAGTCGCTTCCGAGAGTCGCGAGCGGATTCCGAAGGAGCGTCCGAATGCTGCCCGCTGTCCGGGAGAGTGTAAACGTAATGCCGGGATTTGTTCTTTTCTCTTTCCCGTTCGTTCGGCTTCTTCTTCGCGAAATAAAGCTAGGAACAGATTCGACGCCCACAGTCGTAGCAGCAGTGAGCACGGCGAATGGGCGCGCCGTTCCTCGCGTACAAACGTGGTAAGTCTGCCCCGTCCATTCAGACGTCTGAAGGCAAAAATTAGGTTGGGAGAAAACGAAGAAAAAGGTGTGCGAGAAAAAGGGGCGAGATTGTAAGACATTTCGAAAGAGTTTTCTTTTTTCCTCATAAACTCGCAGGATTTAGATTATGACGGGATAACGCCGAACAATTGTAATCCATGCCTCGGCAGCACGTCTTGAGTAAGTCGGAGTAAAGATATGACACGCCTTAGCGTGTTTGTCACCGTCGGTACAGGCTTCATATGCCTGAAATGGGAAAATCGGCTGGGGTCCCCTTGCTCAGATTCGGTTGGCGGTCAGCCAGTTAAAAGAATATTTTCTTTCATATGGTTCGACGGGCATCTACTTTGGAAGCAAAGACTGTAAGATTGCAGGATTTAGGCTCGAAAAACGGCACTGACAATACAAGAGGAACATGAAGATGAGCATACGTGTAGTTCACTGTGTAAGCTTTTTCCTGTAGGCTTAGGTCGAGTAAGCGGCAACTCGAGCAGTCAGATGTAGCACGGTAGTAGGCTACAGTTGTATACCGTCATCACCCAAGCTACGTGCCGTCTCACGTTGGCCACATCCGGTTGTCCTTCCGGGAAATACCCACTACCGGCGCACCGACCCGACGATGAAGTCCAGCATTTCCGCACATGAAGGAAACGAAAACCTTGGGCTACAAGGTGTGTAGCCCAACAGTGTTATACAAACATCGTTTCCTGATCTCCGCCAGCCTCTTCTCCACTACCTGTGTAAAATACACTGCCGGATATCTAAGATAGTCACGAAATAAGCTAATCTACGGAATACGAAACCAGATGAAGCTATCGAGTGTTTCTTGTCTATGATATCGAGTTATTATACATAACATCGTTTTTCAACGTCTCCATGTTAGCACTAAGCCATACCCGCAACTGGAGCACTTTTTCCGCAACAAATCCAGAAGCCGTTCAGGGGTCGGCAAGAAAGAACGAAGACATAGATTCGGGATCAAACTCTGAGAAGTGGCCATCGCCCCAGGCGTACGTTGGACAACCCCTTGCTTCGCAAACTCTCTGGTCCCCATACGCCGTTCCCATCTTCGATGTTCCTGGTCCCTCGGAGTTGCTGATCTGGTGTACGTTCCCTTGAGTTCCGGAAGACAGTAACAGGAGTTTGGACCTCACTCAGCAAGCACCCGCAGGCCAGTCGTCCCTATCAGGACAGGAATCCACAACTCTCTGGTTTATCAGCGAGTGGAGCCATCGCAGTTTTCCTTGCTTAGCGGGAGGCACGGGGAGAGACGAACTAGTGGTTGAAAGCGGTTTCTCCCATCCCTGCAAAGCACCTGTTCGAAGTCTATAACCATTAAAGCTCCATTTAAGCCCTTAGCTCCCCCTCCACCGCAGACCGAGACTGAGCTGTGTTATTACCTAAGCAGAGCGACACCATATGTGGCACGTATGCTTACAATGATGCTTCAGGATGTTCTGCAGGAGTTCGGAGCATTCTTAGCCACTCGGGAAACTACGTAGATCCGTACAGTCGCTTGAGAGTGTACGCGTATTTGTGAAAATCTTTGTACTTTGTTGTGCTCGTTTGATATCAAGGGCGAAGGGGAGAACGAGAGAGAGAGAGAATGAATAGACACGATTTGTTCAACATAGTTATACATGTATACGGGTGACTGTTACGGCAGCGGTGGGTTAGGCTCACCTCAGGTGCCCTTTGCCTCCAACTCCATAGATCAAACATGTCCCACGCAGTCCGGTGGGCTACCGCTTGCGCTCGACCGATTACGTTGCAAAACGCGAACGGAACGCGGTGCGGCAGAGGCGGTGGCAGCTTTTGTTCACCGGCGCAAGCGAATCCTTTCGGCAGTTGTTCTTCGTCTCTTGCTGCCTCTCTCGTCGATTTCTTCACATATCGAACGCCGCAACGTTCTCATCGGTCTGAAGAACATCCGACGTTTCCGAGCCGCCGTGGCCTTCGCTATTCTCTTCCTTCGCGGACGAGACGGCCGCCGCCGCCATTTCCGTTATTCCCCTGTCGTATTCTTCTTCGAGCGTCATTCAGCGTAATGTAATAAATCATCAACCTACCGACCACCACCACCACCACCGCCACCTACCATCATGATTCTTCTTTCGAAGAATCGCGCAACGCTACGCGCGCGTTCCCGCCGAGTGACGAACGGAGTACGAACGAACGCCGTGAAGGTAAGGGAGCCGCAGAACTGCTCGGGGGCGGAGCCGACGCCGAGTATATGAAGAGAATAGGAACTATCAGAGACAGAAGGGGGACACAGGGGTTAAGTTCCACAAAGGAAAAGATGAAATGACGACGCCGAGCTGTGGAAAAGGAAAAGACGCAAGCGGCGGCAGGCCACCAGGAGACTCCAGCTGGGCGGCGGATCGGCGTTCAACAGTCGATTTCACACCAAAGCTCTGCAATGAACTGACGCTCGCGCGTATTTCTCTACCGAACGAACGAACGAACGAGCAGCCACCCTCGCCGCTGTCCCCTCCCTCAATTGCCTCCACTTCTCTGACCCCTTCACACAATCGCTTTCGAGCCTTTCGAGTCTCCGTCCACCGTCTGTATGCAAGCTAGTCTCCTCATTCATAAATCACGGCATAATCTGGACACTGTACTGGTGAGATCTGCAGACTTGGCCGGTAAGGGGGTGGGGTGGGGGTGAGGGGCTGTGGTGTCCCCTCGAATCCCTTAGGCAGTTATGGCGAATCAGTTTTTGTAGAAGTAGAAAGGCAGGCGGGCAGGGGCCATGACCATGCCGCAAGCAGCAGGCCAGGCCTGTACAGACACACACACACACCGACGCGCGTACACAGATTCACTGGCTTGTCACATCGAAAAACGACACTGGGGCAGGGCGGTTACAAAAATAGGAACGGGCGGAACAAGTGACAGATCTCAGACGTGGGTTGGTGATCCGTCTGGGCCCGTTGGTTGCAACGAGTAGCAGTGGCAGCACCAGGAGAAGATGGTGGTGGCGGTATCGTCGGCGGTCTCGCAAGGTGGGGTGGTCGAATCAAAAATCAATGTTGCCAAAAACCAGCCCCCCGACTCCCCGGCAGGCAAAATGGAATCCAATCTTCATTCCTTCGACTGCCGGCTTAGTTGGAGGGAGAGGGGGTAGCTAGGAGGGCGGGCGGGCGGGCCGATTGCTATGTTTCAATATATTCATAACGGCAGGGAGACGGAGAAAAAGAGGCTGTACGGCAATGACATACTACAGAGTTGGGTTCGTCGGCTGCATATTGCTGCAAACGTCCACGCGAAGAGCCGCCATCAGGGAGCAAAGCTCTGGTCGGTAAAGAATAGTGATCTCGCTGGTTTATGTTAGGTTAGGCACCTGTTTTGTTGAAATAGAACAAAAAGAGCAGCAGCATTGGCATTGTTGATCCATCAAGCGGAGCATGATTATTTGCTTTTACCCCGCACACTACGGCGATATCATGCATATATAGGCAGGAGAGGAACGCTCATGGTTTGCGAGTGCAGATTATTACCGAGAAAAAAAGTGGTCCAAACTGTCTCGTGACAGTTTCCGTAGAGCAACTTGCAAAGCTTCGTTGAGGGAAAATCCTCACCAAGCATTCTTTATTCACAGACGGGACCTCGGTCAAGGTCAGCATTGTTATCTCGGTTTGCCGTCCCTCGAGCGGCTTAAGCTCGATGCGAGAATCTCGTTTGTTTACAAAAAGAAACCAGCTTCAGGCGAAGTACACCTTCGTATTTTGCCATCGTGATGTGCCCGAATTTCAAAGGGCAAAAGGCCAAGGGTCTTCCGAAACGGAGCCATCACCAGAAAAGTTCCTTGGATCTTTTCAGCTCATCCGACATCCGTTTCTCCGTTCAACTATAAAATAGGACAGCCAAATACGACCGCTCGTAGGCGATGCGGGCCGAATCTCTATTTATTCCTCCCGAATTATAATATTCATCTTCAACAACTATGGCGGAAATAGGTCACTTCTACTGCCTCTGCTGTGTGGACTATGACGGGAAATTTCGCTTCGGCCTCCGCCGTTCATCTCGATACGAGAGTGGCAGCGCTATCACTCGTGCAGCGCAACGCACCTATTCCACATTCCAAAAAGTCGATCTATTTTCATTGCGTCCGCTTCCCCTGAACGCCTCTCAGTTTTCTCCCCCTAAGCTTTCGGCCAAGCTTCGGTCGTAAGAAAGAAGATGAAAATTTCAATTGAACCTCCGAATCGGACCACCCCACGTTTCCACGTTTGGAACGTAAATGACGTATGCCGAGCGCTGAACTTGTCGTAAGAATCGGAGCAAGTTCATCTATGTGGTGAAGAGGTGAGTTATATGGGGAGCATGGTGTATCTTCATGGTTTTGCTAGTTTTTTTTCTTAAATTTATAATATTTGTTTTCAATTTATAGCTCATAAGGTGAAGCAAATAGCACCTCATCCCAGCTGATATATATTTTGAGCTCGTGAGGCGAGACGGACCCTGGAAGGAAATCCTAGATGCATGTTTCGCCATAAGGCTTACAACGGTGCTCGAGAGTATCTCCTAACTAACTGGTTGTGGCTGGATTAGATATTAAATGGAGACAGTGGACGAGTGAACACTATTCAAGGAAGACCCATTATATAGGCGGTGAAGTCTCTCGTGGCAGTATCAGCGAATGGCGTCGATATGGTGATTAATAAATAAAGCAGAAAGATGACCTTAGCTTAACCGATCTTTGATCAAGCTATGCGGAGGTTACTCGACTAACTAGCGATTGAAACCTTGAAAGTTACATCGATATAGTTAGGGTGCCATGACCAGTGGTGATAAATTGGCATGGTTGGTTGTGGCCAAAAAATGTATACACAGATACGGCTGCTCGCGACCAGCCGGCGAGGCTACTAGCGATTACTACTGGTTACCCAACGAATAGTTGCCAAGTTATGTCTATTGCCACCAACTAGTCCTTTGTCTCTAGTGCTTGCCCTATACCCCGATTAGCACCAGTAACCAACAAACGCTGTCACATGCTAGCACTTCTGTGCGTCGCTCTTTCTTTACTTTGAACATATGACGGTGTTTTTAGCAATAGGAGAATATTTACTGTAGAAAAAAGTGACGACTTCCTTTTCACGATTGCGATCCTACAATTGGCACTCTACACGCGTAGATAGTGACACATAGAGCGCAGGACCCCGTAGCTTGATACCACTTGTTTATTCCATTTCTTCGACGAATCTTTCTTCACACCATAGGGCGAAAAGCTAGATGAGCGACATTATTTTTGCTAGATTGTGATGCTAGACCCCCTCCTTCCAACCGGGGCCGGGTCAGTAACCTGCCCCGCACAGCCGCCATCTGTTTCCCTTTGCTTGTATGCATTTACCGTCAGCCGTGCCAGTAAACTTCTAAAAAACACCCACGCACATCTTCGCCCCTCACCGTCCTGATATTCGCTCTCGCCTGGCTGATGCGTAGCCGATTTCTGCAGGAATCTCTCTATAGCTATGCATTTATCCGTCATGTCTCCAGTCCCCTATTCTTTAGTCTCCAGCTTTCAGCTGCGACGTACGACTTCGATACGCACAGCCCTCGCACACAAGGGACGAAAGCTCTTGTCCTCTTGGCCGGAGTCCAGCTTAGGCAGGCAATTGTGGGTTTGCGTCAAGCGAGCCTTTTCTTTTCTCTTTATTACCTCCTTTGCCCTCCTCTCCTTCGACATTCTCCTGTATCTTCGCTAGCGTCAACGCTTGGTGGAGTGACACAAATGTACACCGATACAGGACGCTTCTAAAGGGAGCGTGCTAAGAAAGTTGAAGTCATGTGTGTGTGTGTGTATCATTTGAATCATCTTTTCCTCGCCCCCACCGTTTTTCTCTTTCCTTTGGTCTTTCATGGCTAGACGCTTTCATCTGCGCCTGCCCAAAAGTGACGCTAAGCGAGGCCGAACGGGGACCAGAGCCACGGTCGCAGTGGGCCTTTCGGAGGGATATGGAAAACCCCCAAAGACAGTTCCCATCGTCTGAGCGAGGCCGATCTTGAGGAGACGCCGTATCCGGCCTCTGACTGCGAAATACCGCAACTTTATCTCTGTCTCTCTCACTCGGATCCTGCTTTTGCCTCCTCACACAGCTGGACAGCCACAAAACATCACATATATTTCATGTCGGCTTCGCGGGTTCCTCGTGTTGTATTCATTCCACAGTTTGCTGGATTCACGCGGCCACGATCCTCCTTTGTTATGCCCGCCATTGATATTATGCTTTAAATCAGATCTGGGTTCGTGGTGGTATAGTGGTATATCACTAACCCGTGTTACACGGCAGTGTTCATATATTTATAAAGCTATATATCTGATTGAATCTCGCAACTGTGGTAGGTGAAGCGGTATTGCGCCCGGGAACACCACATGATTGCAAATATCGGCAGTCTAAAAAAGTGGTCGGTCAAAATGGCCGTCCCCCTCCCTGACCCTACCTACTACATACATCATGGTCATTTTAACCCCATAAAATCCGTTTTGTGGAAGGAGAGAAATATTGCTTCACATAAGAAGATCTAACGCAGAAATGTGCTTGAACGAGAGGCACATGACGCGGTGGGTTGTCGGAAACACGTATTTCTACTTATACTCTACTTCAACAAGCACGAACATGTTCAACGAATGAGATGACTAGCAGTCATTGTTTCGCTGTTATTCTTATCGCTTAAGGACATAGGTTGAGGTGGCGGTATCGAAACAGGTTTAAGGTCGAAGTTTGTTGACTGGCCATTCATTCCGCCACCGAATATAGGTCATGTTAGTTTCACGTGAATTCACGTTATAGCAACCATGCACGTGAGTAGGATCATACGGGTGTCCAAAAGACATCTACCATTTGTAATTCAACGTTTAACAGAAGATCACTTGATCCAATAATCTAGAATGTATCATACAATCATCTCGCATTGCCCTCACATAATCAGCGATAGCTCAGCTAATGTCAACGGTCATCTTGGATGACTTCACAACTGGCGCTTTTCACACCGCTGTGCCGAAGCGGGAAATCTGCAACGCCTGCACGTGGCAGGAGACGTTAAAAGTTCCCTGGTCTCTCAAAGATACAATGCCTCCACAGATCCACACGCTTTCCATACCATCCTACCGCTTTCGAAGCACCGTTCCGCGCTGTACACCCCTGTAGTAGTCTTTCACAGGACGTTAAAACACAGGTCGTGGCTCATCGACGGGCGACATCAGCCAAAGCTGCCATTCTTTTGTTCTTCAGCACAGTTTCACCCCCCTTGGCCAGGAGGTGTGGAAAGCCTTCTCCAACTCAAAATAGTAACCCCCACCCCCGCCGAGGTATCACCGCGTCGCCACCGGCCAATGACACGTAAGATAAATATCTCCCGGTATAAGGCTCGTTCCGGAACATAGTCGGAAAGGGAGAATTTGCGCTCGCCATAGCAGCCATCTTACGTATAGGTTCTCCTGTTGTGAATTTCAAAAAGGGAAATTTTTCAATGTGACGTCACACTTATTAAAATCGAGCGTCAAACAAAAAGTTGAACGGATATCTAGACGGTTGTCGAAAGCAAAACTACAGGATGGACCAATGATTCATCGGTGTTCGAGTAGGACTTTCTGTCTTATTCCACTGGCATTATCGCCTATTTTTCGCCTCATACTGACCCTTTTCCTGCCTTTTAGCTGGTACAGGATTTCCAAAAGTAAAAGTGCGATTTGTACACGACGCACTCGTTGTAGGCTTCGATAAAGAGCGGATAACATCTAGTGACTTTTGGATCATTCTGTATGAACAGGCCGACGTTATTTTATGAGCTCATTCGGAGCTACTTAGTGCTTTTCCAAAAAGTTGATACATTTCTAACAAAAATAGCTAAAACTATGACATTTTAGTATACATATCTGAAGTCCTCCTTTCTGTCGAATCCTATCTTGCTTGGAGACTTGTAAACTGGATTTTGAATTTTTCTTGATAGGAAGCTTATAATTTCGTGCTATAGCTTGCAGTTATGCGATCTTGCAAATATGACACAGGCGTTTCCATCTGCGTCGGAATGAATTCGTGGGAGACCCATTTTGCATTATTCTTGATAATTTTCAATGTTTCCATTTTTACCTCGTAACATGCGATGCGCGAAAAAAGAATAGACTGATAAAAAGGTCACAGTCCACCTTTAGTTCGCTCAAGGGCTGCGATAGTTGTCGAGACTCGTTCGCTCGTGAGATGTCGTGAAGTGAAAGGACTTCCTCCGATTCACCGATTTTCGATGAATTTATAATAATTCGGGCATTTCCTTCAAGAATCCAAAGTTGAATCATGCTACGCTGATTTTCAGCACTAAACAATGTTCCTCTCCTTTTCGATTCATGGCTGTTCTAAGAAACTCAACCAGCGCAACGCTACATGTAAAGACGTTCGAAGGCTACCCGAGTTTTTTCAATATACAAAATAGCCCAACGATCCTATAATCTGTTATAGAGTCCCAGAAGCTTTATCCGATGAAAATATTCACTCACGTTGTTGAACGACCACACCATAGTGAGCGCGTTCTGATACGATTTAAATATACCTTAACCTTGGATGGGCTTTATTGTCAATCATTGCTACATAGTCTGTTTCGATTTCGCGATACTTGTAGAGGTCGAAAAAAGTCCCTACAAGGACCCCCCTTCGAAGCCTCTCTTCGTATCGAGGGTGACTACATCGAAATGTGTCTGCATGGCCAGGCACTAACCTTTAAATTTACGCCTGTTAAAGGGGCAAGTGATACCACATGTAAGCTCTGGTAAGCAAGAAATGTATCGAATTTATTTTTTTCCTATGCGCATACACCTGATTTATTGATTGAGATTTCTGTACACTGCTTGGCCATCTAAAACATCGACACAATCCTCAAGTCTACACGACACGGGTCAGTGATTCCACGCTAGTAGCGTGTCTGGACTTAGCCTAACGGCGAATTACGGCCCTCTTCCCTGCACGTTGAACTACGCCCTTCACGCTGTTGAGAAACGCGGTCCGTTCCCCTTAGCAGCAGGACCAGGCGTCGTCGTATCGCTCGACTTTGCCGTGTCGTGAATTGATTCACAGGCCCAAACGGACGATTCGTTAGCTGCTGCACGTTCATACGTCAGCCAGCCAAGGTAGGTGGAACCATTTCGACTTCAGTGTCGACTCTCCTAATCTCACCCAGCATGGTGCCAAGCGCACTTCCCATTGGGGTCGGGGGATTGCCCCCAGATTTGGCTTCAGTCCCCCCCCTCATCGTGACTCCCTTCGTCGTACAAGGCAGCAATGCACCCGCCTCGCTTGCTAGCCCTGGCTGTACCGAGCGAGGTAGGACGAGCGTGCCAGCAGAGAGTCATGGCTTCTTGGCATGCGATGCCCCACCAGTGGGACCCACCTCTTTCTGCCGTCAAACCGCCCTGTCCCAAAACAGCAACCCTGACCAGTTCGTACATGCAGTCGATGACGTTTAAGGTGTGGTCGCTACCGAACCCTGCGTTCGTTGTTCGTACAGCCACCGCTGCCGCAGTAGGGGAAGCGAACGGGCCGGGCAAAATCTGCGCTCACCAAAAGGCAGTAAGGTGCCTCTACCGACAATTTCCGCCGCTCGTTACTAATATCGTTGCGTTGGCTGGGTAACCACAGCCATTCGCGTTACAATGCCCTCGCAGGGTTCACGCGCGGTGAAATGTGGATAGACAATGACACGAAATGGTCAAGCAGAAAATGTCATAGCACGACGCAACGCGGCCTGGCTGGTAAGGTCATCAGGTCCCATCGTTTTTGTTACTGCAGCTGCAGCTAGCAGCCAGTAGTTCAGTACGAGAGGTCTGGGGATCAAGCTTGGACCGTAGGTGGTACGGCATGATCCGTCTTGCATAGCATAAACGAACGAAGACGCCGCTCGGCTGACAGTTGACAGCCGCATTAGCATCGATTTCGAACGAGTTAGACCACTGCAGTCACTACGGCCATCGCCTGCTGGTCCGTATAGGGCGAGATCGCCATAGACGATATGTCGGACAGGCCATATATGAGGTTCACTAGCTAGTCGATCAATTGATACGATCGGAAGGACATTGATGATCATTAAGCATCAGTGAAAGCGGATTGCAACCCATAACCACCGCCCATAATCCCCGCCCATAATCGCACGATCGTTGTGACCATCCTGTTTCCGAATTTAGCCGATCAAGAGAAACTGTTACGGCGTATTTCTAGTGGTTGGTTTTGTGCTTCCTGCGTATGCTGTAGTCCGAGGTGTGCTTTTGCGCAGGCACTATCGATCTACTGTTTTATGCGGTGGCTGCTATTGAGAAAAAAGAAGCTCCCTGCCTCCTACAAGAGGCGGTCCCGCTGGTGAAGAGGCGCGTCGTGGATGCCTACGGCATACGCGCAGTGAGTGGCCCGCGAAGCCGGGCGCGGTGAGCCAGCCAGCTGGCCAGCCCGTTCGGTCGGACCATGCATATCGATGGGAGATGGAAGACCATCTTGTCCATAATTCAGGATTGCTCATCCCATGCGTCTACCGCCCAAGGGCCATCACACGGATCTACAGAGGACTGTCCGAACGGATAGGGGATAGGAAACCTGAGGGCGAAGCGGTCAGACGTCGTTGAAGAACCGCATGAGATCGTTTCAAGATCTCCACAAGCAATTCCCATACAGCCGGCAAGAGGCCGGTCGTACGAAATCTCACAAAACCGCTATATATGAATCGTAGAGTTAATGTGTGACGTGGGAGTGGCTTGATAAAGAATTTAGGCTCGGTCGCATTGAAAGGATCCACAAAACGGCTGAGAGCGATTGTAACGGCGTTCATTTTTGTGCGAACAGCTATGAACACAAACTGTGCACATTCCGTGTCTGACATATCATCGGAATACATTGGACTCACGAAAGCTATGTTTATCTGATCTAATAAGCGATAACGAACGACAGAGGTAGGTGGCAGGAGGACATAAGTGAGAGACTATTCATGAAAGAATTGAAGAAACAGTCTCCAATGTAATTAATACCATGGATAACACCAAGAAGGATCCTGTCGAGTTAGATGGAGTCCTCCGTGTTGCATATGTATGTTGTAGGCTGCGAGCTCTTCCAGGGTGGCTAGAGCAATCGAGCCACTTCCTGGCCAAAGCTATCTGCGGGATCACCGGGGCTCCTGAACCTGACAAAGACAGCCTGTGTTCGATTCTCGAAGGGACGCGCTTACGGGCTCAGGGGAGAGATGTGCGCGTCACCCGGCATCATTTTACGCTGCACTGTTGTCGGTACCGGGTCAGTGTTGTCGTTGACGGAAACGTCCAGTGCAGATGTGGGGCCCTGCCAAGGTACGTGAAGTTAGCTCGACATACACTGGGATATGTTGCTGCAAGTCCTTCTTTTAGCGGATTCTCCTGCTTGGCCACTTACGTATTGTGAAATCGACACAAAACGTTTTGCGCTATGCAGAATTTTTGTAACAAATAACTGGAGAAAAATAGAAACACACAACCTTGTGATCAATGTGTTTCTGAATAACACAATGCGTACCCTACAGCGGTTTTATACAGCCAAAACATGGGGGATTCGAGATTATGCTTATACCCGAAAACCAGAGGCGGCAGGTTCGAGCCCCGCTGCGTGACACATGAGAGAGCTTAAGCACTGAGAAATTGCAGCTCCTTTAATAAACCAATAAAGCTTTACCTTTACCTTTTACTCTGCCACAATATATTTAATACGCATTGAGCTCGTACCTACAGCATAATTCACAGTTTAACAACGTATGCGTACAGGTAAACGATGTCGCGTCTGTCATGACCTTGCAATGGGGCCACCGCCCCGCCATCAGTCACACTGACCGCTCGAAAGGCGCTTCCGTTTGTGTTGTCATTCTCTACATTGGAGACAGTATCGTGTGGCCTTACGAACGTATTCAACCGCCCACAGAACCGTATCTCGTATACGTTCAGCGAACGCGACATTGTCAGCAACACGCCACGTGGTCTTACACAGTACATCATCATAGCAGCGGGGTCCTATGGTCATCCATTCGGCGATAAGCGGCACCCGCCAGTGCGATACGTTACAGGACGCCAAAGCAATCTTGAATCGAGGCCAACACTTAGTTCCACGGGCAGTGCAAAACGGCTGCGGTACCGAGCATACGCCATTGGAAACCAATCGTTCGTCACACATCCTCGAGTGTCCGTCCGTAACCATCAGCGGATTGCAGCAAGTAACCTCGAGGCATCTATTTCATAGATCAGCTTAATATGAGCTGGTTGGATCGGCGATCCAGCGGGCGGGGAGCCCGCCACCCGGCAAAGCACGTATAAATATTTAGAGACACTTAATCTTGATGACCGTGTTGCAGTCAACAATACCCTGCTCGGACTGCCGCGGTGGCCTACCAAGCAACCCTTATGCAGGCCGAACATACATATTTGAATTGCTGTGTGTACGTCTGTGGTGTTTGTTTGCGCCTATGTATAAGACTGATGTGTCTGTCCGTCGGTCTGTATCGATGAGCACACAATGGAACAAACTAACATGCTGGCTTTACGTGCCGGCGGCCCATGTTTGCGTGAGGATGTGCGAGCGATGCAAGTCGGGCGAAAGGTTCATAGAGAGGGCATCATACATAATGTATCTGAGCTACAAACATATATGAATCACTATGTATTTGCTGTACTAACGCGATGAGTGGTTTTCAATAGCTTTCACCCTCTCGTCGTATGGATCCAGCTCATCGACAGCCGTTTATCTAGGGAGCGTTAATGAAATACGATTTATCCGAGCTTTCATTATTCATACGCATTAGAGCATATGAGGCTATTCCTGTAAGTACTAAGCGGTCGGGTTGTAGAACATCTGCCCGTGGCGTATGTCATGATTGTCTAGTGTCTGTGGATATGGACGAGGAAGGAGGTAACGAAACAAAAACATACATGTTCGTATGTATATATATATATATATATATATTTCAGCTTGTTAATGAATATCATTTGTTCGGTAAATATATATATATATTTCAGCTTGTTAATGAATATCATTTGTTCGGTAAATATATATATATCTTTCGGCTTTGTCAATTACTCAAGAATATCTTTAAATTGCAACTCAAAAGCAACTGCCTATAAAAATATGAATTTAGCTAGGTACACATTTGGTATTTTATATGCTATATATGTATGCATGTACATATACATACGCATTTACTGGGCAGTTTTGATTAAAAGTCGGCAAGCCCAATAACGAACACGGTGAGTCCGTTTCCGCTCTCTGCATATGCGTCACTGTTAGCACATTGCCCTAAGCATCATCGCGCATTCGTTGAGTGAACGGGTACTTTGGCGGCCGTAACAGGTAGGATAGCTTCGTTATCCCAGGAGTAACTTTGGTTAGGGAACCTTTGGGAGACATATACATATACGTAGATACAGAAGAAGTGACGCGCGGTCCCGAAGGGCAGCGAACAACGCCCGCCACAGCCGCCACCGCCGACTCCCACCCTGCATGAGTAAGCCATGGCGTGTCTGGGTGTATGTGTATATATATATATGCATTTTGCCCCAGGGAAGCTCTTAAGCATGCGACACGCATCATGTCCCCAGCTCATCTTAGCAGCGTCACCGTCAAAGAAAAGCAGGAACACCACAGCATTGTGGCATTCATCTCTCGCTCATTTTGCGGCTACTTTCCCAAACAAGAAAAATATTGCGTTATGTTCTCCGCATCGTATTGTCACAGCTAGCTGTGGGACTATCACGGCCAAGCCATTTCCATGTATTATGCATAGCCAAGTTCATATCAATAGTGCAATCGGCCATTTGCGACGGAGTTCTCCTGGACTGCTACATCTGTTCCCTCCGATGGATACGAACAGGAAATGGAGACTTTGTGGAATCTTCAATGATCTATACAGCACTGATATTTTCGCACAGTTTACATTGCTTGTATTCCGATACGCCTCTCAGATTGTGCTCATGAAACTGCTGGAAATCTGTTTAGCGCCTTCACAATTTCTCTATACGATTGTGTAATATAAACGTTAATGCCGCAAAATAAAAAGAGAGATTAAATGGGTCGGGTATCGGTGCTCACTAAATGCCGACCCCTCGGAAGTGTCTCTTGAGTTCAAGGTCCGTGCGCTACATCAAAGATTGCTCTCACGTTTACGAGAAAGAGATGAAGACGTTTCATTTTTCTGTGACAATATCTTGGTGTCGCCGAGGTTGAGGGGCAGCGATCAGGCAAAACCTATGTTGTTGTATTATAAAAGTTTCGAACACGTTAACCATTGACCTTTCATTCTTCAGGTTCTTCAGGACTGCGTAGAATGGCCCAGACATTAAACACGAATTGTAGTAAGCGGTCTTCCCTTGAGCGACGATATCCGAGAAAGAGCTCCAGCGATGGTTTTGACGAGGCTGGTTGTCAGTTCGTTTTCTCCCTCGAGAAATCACTACCGCCAACCGCCTTTCGCTAAGTTTGTACAGGCGAAACGACCAACCCTCCTCAGCAGGGAAGAGAAGACTAATCCATGTTATATTCTCTAACCGAATCCCGAGTTGACAGCAAACACCCCTTCATCCAGTATACTACTTGCACCCCGCACACACTAATTCTGTGACAACTGGGATTTTTCAAAGCCTTGCCCTTACCATCAGCACCGCCATCGTTGGCATCACCACCCCCATAATAGTAATGACAGTAAGGAAGCACAATTATAATGCAACTTTGCCAACACTGCCACGTGGATCGGTTCTTCGAGCGAACACACTTGTTATACAGTGACATTAAATTGTACTTACCCTGAGTTAAAGATAAGAGGACAAGATCGTGCATAAAGTACTATCTTCTCCCATATGTTGTACTAATCCATCTAAGATGTCGTAAACAGTTCGTTTCGACTTCAAGCATACTGACACAAGATCGAAATACGTCGATAAATATGGTGACAATGATAAAATCTACGTAAAATGGCAGACCCGAATAATTCACACTAACATATTTTACTTGCATGCAGAGTTTTGCTATAATATTGTCTAAAAAGAGCCCCCTTAGCGTTGTCAAGGCCCTAGACTTCAATTGTTAAAAAAATAATCTAGATGCTAATATTCACTACAAGTAAGAGATAATGTTAACGTTCGCCGTACTCTTGATTCAATGTGCAGCTCGTAGGTTGTAGTGAACTATTAGTTTGATAGTAGTCCGGGTGCTCTTTTGAGATACCGGAGTGTCTGTATGGACGAGTAGCGGAGCCTCTCAGGGCGGAGACGAGAGCTGATGTTTTCGGCTAATGGCCATCCCTCCTTTCAGTGACCCCTGTCCTGTTCAAGCATGGCCGGCTCTTCGAACCCCACGACCGGTGCAGGGCCGACAGGGGCGTGCCTTGCTAATCAGTCAGACTTGATCAAAACGGTCATATACAACGACTAACATACTCAGATCCCCGGCTTTTACCACCCGTGAGTCCTCCAACAAAGCTAGCCTATGCAGAAAACCCATCCCAACTTCGAACCATAGTGTCTACTGATGTTCCCCTGTCCCAGTGGCCTCATGGGGCCCACGGATAGCATCATGCGTGGCTCGATTTAAACTCTCATGTGGTCAGGCGCGAAACCAATAGGGAAGGCGTACGCGTGCTCCAGCCCCAGGCCTTTCTGTTGATGGGCTTGAGAGTCGGCCAGCATGACATGGAGACCAGCGTAGTGGTAGGGGAAATCCCGTATGTGGGGAGCCCTTAAGGGGGTCAAGTGTGTTTCGGGTCTTTCCGTGCAGTGAACTCCTCAGTAGGGATTCATTATAGAGAGGGAGAGGGAGGGACGCTTCGAGGGAGGAATCTTACGGCAGCACCAGCTTCGACTCCATTCATGAGTGTCGGTCGAGTCTGGGGAACGTCTGGCACCTGCCGATCGAGACAGGCTCAAGCGTGTTAAGTGTCTGTCTGCCAGTTCAGCCGTTTAAGTGTCTCGAGTGCAAGCTGCAAGCGCAAGTTGAACGAGCTACAGTGGCTTAGCCGGTAACTGTGCCCATGCGGAACCTGACAAGAGGTCGATACGTCCTACACCACCACCTCGTCCTCCTTGGTTTTCCTCCAATCCTTCTGACCGGCCCACCATGCGCAGGAGAGAGCTCAGGGAGGCTAGTCTGCTTGTGCCCGCCGGCTGTGACCCCACCCTAGCTATGTACGGGCCTCAGGGTTTCGGTGCGCCAGCTTGGCCAGGCGTGGAGAGAAGTAGAAGGTGGGAGCGGCCTTTTTCGCGTTTCGATAAAATATGAAAAATTTGTTGGCGCCCTCCCTTTTTTCTTAAAAAAAAAGAAAGGAGACTGATGCCACCACCTTGGGCTTCGATAACTTAGCTTGGTAGAGTTCTCGCGTTATAAGGTGTAACGTTGTGTGCAAGGAACCGACTAGTCGTTCGGCTGATGCAGACGCCTTGAAGCCGAAATATGTAAGTGGGAAAAGGCGTTCTTATTACGGAGGCACAAAAGCAATAGTGAAGCACTTGAGGCTCCCGAGCCCAAGCGCAAGATGGAAGCATCTGGTGGCAACGGCCCAGCTTCATCAAGTCAAGGTGAGGCAAGCTGACGAAGGCATTAACAACAAAAGGGTAGTATCAACAACTCAAGAGGAATAAGCGTTCTGGAAGAGAGCAATGCTATGCGTAACAAATGACCCAGAAAAAAAATTATATGAATGTCGAAACTAATTAGCCAATACGCGTAAGCAAATATAATCGATATATAAACTTAACTTTTAGCTGCAAGAGGTGTTCACTCGATTTCGATTGGTTGATCGCAATTCTTGAAGTGAAGAACGGCGTTCGTATTGCACGCAAATATAATATATGCACTCGAAGCTCCGAGTAAACGAAAACGTGCGCGGGAGTTCATGTGATATTACAACAGTTTGCCGAAATCGACAAAGTTCGCTTCCTGATCTAGATAAAGGGAGAACGCTGGCAACGTGGACATCGAGAAATCAATCACTGTCGACTAGCAGTTCGTCCATCAGGTACACGTGAATGGGTTGTCAACCAGCCACCGTTTCGAGCAGATGGGTATACAGAAGGTACTGCACGTCCCGTACAAATTAACGCATTAATGTCTACCACGTGGGAGGGAGCTCGAGCCGGCGGGAGTTCGCGACGAGCAATTAGTTATCTTATCTGAGAGTAATCAAGTCACGACCACCTAGCTCGGTAGGGTGCTGTGGTTACCGCTTTTGCTGCTGCTGCTGCTGCTGCTGTTTCGCCGTTGCTTCTACAGGAATCCTTATCTCCGCGACGTGTCCGTGTTAACAACTGTCCTATCGCCATTACGACCACACAGTCAATGGTTTTGCTTGAGGTTTATATGGATCTACACGGCTACTCGCTGAATAGAAGATCATATACATGCAAGCGATTCTCGGTTCCTCACTTAGAAGCTGATGGTGGAGCAGCTTACATATTTGCGTTTGATCCACGTATCCCGCTTTCATGAGGACATAATGCTTTTGTTTGGGAGCACATTTCGATAATAGATCAATATCGTACATAGGCATTTTGTGCAAATCGATTCCTTAGAAAGTTAGGATGTCTCCTTGTCCCGGCATTATCTTGAATTACAAGGTCCCAAAACGTATCTGAGCAGAATCAGACGGTTCGATATGTAATTCGGGGCCTAGTTATTATTCAGCCTGAGAAATTGCCTTTGAAATTAAAAAAAAAAGATTCGTTTCAAAATCCTGTGAAATTACAATGCCGCACGACATGACCCAGTTTTGTCATTGCCTAAAGGCAAATCGGCATGAGAGAAAATCAAAGACATTCCTTCCCGAAGAGCGATCCTTCAATCATGACTTCAGCCAGTTGGAACTACCAAGCGAACGAAACGTGTCTCCTGGAAGTAGATAAGTTGCTTTACAGGCGTCCCAGAGAAAAGGCTTGGAAATGAAGAAAATGCCAGATAGAATCCTAGGGAAATTGCGACGACAGTGAGTTGTAACAGTTTCTCCTTAATTCCTCTCAGTCAGGTTCGGGCACTATTTTGGCTTAATGAGGTTTTTGATAATTGCCATAAAAAATGACTGGAAGAATGAATCGGCTTGCGTGTTTCTTAACGCTCGATAATTATGTATCATTTAATCAATTAATTTATATGATCGCCTCTTGTCAAACATCGACAACTCCTTTTTATTCTCCGTCTACTAAGTAAATTACAACGATATACACTGAGATAATTTTGAAGCGCAGCGAGGATACTGTTAGACATTGCTCCGGTTTATGCACTTCTAGTCATGTCCAATTTAAGGCGCTGACCGGGGCTGCTCTCCTGAGGTGGGTATCTATAGGTAGCCTAATACTTCAGTGCCAACGTGTAGAACATATAATAACAATAATATATATATATATATATATATATACACACACACACACATTGTAATAGGCGAACGACGATGGCGGTACCGGCTCAATTAGGGTATTGCCCTCTCTGAACAGCACGAGACCAAGTCACGAGTGGTCGTGATACGCCTACTTCGGGGCTGGGGCTAGAAAATGGGCCTATACCTAGCCTAGGTAGAGGCGGTGAAGTGGGAACCCCTCGGGGGAAAGGGCGGAGGTACGATCGGCACGGGCTGTATTACCCACGTGAGCGGCGCTCATCCCGTGAGTGCTCACCCCGCCGGACTCGTGGTACCTACCGCCCACCGCCGCAAAATTCGTGTTCTCCTCACCCCCTGCGACAGATCCAATTGTACTCTGGGGTATGCCATGGTGGTCCGAATACACAGAAAGGTTCGGCTCTCTGTCGAAGCCAAAATGTATAAGCACTACTGGTAAGAACACAAGCAAGTGATGGGATGTTGCTGTAGAACCTCTGTTTGAAGGAACTATTTTTATTTGTCGTTGGATTGCTTCGAGCGAGTATTTTATGTGATACCACAAGTATTACTGGTGATGTTTATTCATAAAGGAGCCGTTTACGTTAGAATATTGGATCACCTGATTCGTAGTCGTGAATTTCTGCCGGTCAATATCTCAACAAACATGAATGATGCTCATATAAGCACAGGCAGATTTCTGCGTGGGACGCTCGAACTAGATTCTGCTTGGTGGTCGTTTCATAGTTACATTGACATTTCGTTCAGGATCAAGTTTGATTGTTTGACGCATACCTTAAATGCAACTAGTAACGGACCATGGTCTCGCTTTGGTACTGACTGAATCAGTTATCCTTGTTAAGTGCGTCTGTAAGCGCTCGTCTTTACTTAAAAGGATATGCAACATTCAATCATACCCCATTCACTTGACTTCCAACAGGAAATTTAGACACCTGCGTCTAGCCAGCATCGGGTCATAGTTGCGAAGAGGTACTGTGTGGCAAGGTGCCACAGGACGTCATAAATGTAATATATACAAAATTCGATGTAAACAGTTATAAAAAAAATGCCAGAAGGGTTTACTTATCGGAAATGCAGGACATGCACTTCAAAAATCACCAAAGATATGAAAGATCTTTATTGTTTCTATTCTAAATAGATGATATGCCATTTTTACTTGGAGTCCTAAACGGCGCGTAGTTATACGATATTTACTTTAACTCAAGGTTATTGCGTAACCGGCAACATTTTTAGCCGCATATCCTGTATTGAATCAAAAGCTGTCCAAGTTTCCCATCAGGTGCATCAAGCTCATTGGCTTTGAGCCCTTCTAAGGTCGTCTTGAGCTTCGACAACCTGGCCTCTTTCTCCTTCTTCTACTCTTTATCAATCAGGCACAACACAATACACGCGGACACGATAGGCTCACCGACATCTCACCGAGTCCACCCAACTTAGCTTCTGGCAGGTGCCACCAGCATTGCTATACACAATGGTGGCGTTCCACACAGCATAGACATCTTATCAATCAGGACAGGGCCCCCGACATCCCGGCCTTAACCACGTCCGCCCTTAAATCCACCTAAGTTCCAGCGTGGCGGGGCCCACAGAGCAGGAAGAAGTCCCTGGGTTTAGCTAAGCTAACGTCGCCGTACCGAGTCGAGCCGAACCACAGCCGAACGGGTGACGGGAACTGCGGCTATGGCAAGCCGTGGGCCGGGGTACATGGGGTGAGGCGGACAGGTTGAAATTAATTGGCCACTTTCTCCTTCCTTTTCCTATTTGCCAACTTCACCCCCACTTACTGTTGCCGATACCAATGTCGCCAGGGATACGTTGGCGGCTGGATCTACAAAGAAGTGGTCAGTGTGCAGACCAAGAGAGGGCCCTTCGCCGTGACCCCGATTGATCAGCGGGGTCCAAACAGGGACTCGGGGCCAACTCCATTCAGCTCTTACCTGCAAAAATAAACGAAACGTTTATGAGAACAGATGCCATTGCTTTTGCTTGCCACGTCATTATCATTAAGCGTAGTTCTATTGATAAGGTCAGCCTTTAGCTTTATAACGAACTATAATACGCTGCCAGTATAGAAATCATTTCATCGTTGGCATATCACAGATATCATTTTACATAGGCAATACTCGGAAGAGGCTCCTACAAAGCTTTTGTTACGGCAGCTCGACGGTTGCCGCGTGTGTCGTTCGCCGCGTCGGTGTGCGGTCATTCTCGCCTCGTAAGGGCGAAAATGAGCGCACATTGGGTGTGTATTATTTCTGGGCATCGTTGCATCCACCGTAGTCTACCTTGCCAGTCGTAGTAATCTACGTTAACCCAACTGAGCTACGGGTATCTCTCAAGGTTAATATTTAATCGGGTGGCCGGCCAGTCGTAAGATGACTGCTGAGATGGTGGTCCTAGCTGGCGGACAGGCCCAGCCGCTAGAAGGTAAAGTTGAACCTGCTCAGTATCCTCAGGGGATCGTCAGCCGGCTCTCCATGAGGAATGGATAGCTACGTCGTACTCACGCAGTTGCCGGACTTTTGGATACCTGACCACAGGTATCCAGCTGTGTTATATATACGCATTACCCGTCGAGTATAAACGCACCTAGACGTAAGGCGGATCTGGCCTTGCGAGATGAACAGACTAAAATCTGCCATGGCGCATTGCCTGTTACATTCACAGCGAGGTAGCGGAAGCTAGTTGAGTATCTTCTGTGTATTTAGGAGGGAAGACACAGTTGGTTGAGAGCAGTGTGTCGAGCACCAAATAGTAGGTAAATACATGAGAACGAAGGTTTTGGCCAATATGATACATAACATCCATCGGTAAGGGTCCTCACGTAACTCTCGCTAAGCCATCGGGATGGCGTATGCTGGACATGAGCCGGCTTGCTGTTGGCTTGCTTACGGACTGCGGAGACACCTCTGGCCAGTTCCTCGGATGATATATGCAGTGCTAATCCCATCAAGTTTCTCTGCTATATACGAGTGAAAATGTTCTCACACAGGAAGCGCATCGTCCATCCGGTAAGATAGGTGAACATGACCGGCGTATATTTTCACCTCGTCCAATAGGAGTTTCACGTATATGCTTTGCCTTGAGTAATATGTACTCGGTAAACCCCAGTGTATACATGATGGTACTCCTGAAAGAGTTGTAATTACGCTTTCGGTCAGCAGCAGCACAGTAAAGAGCAAAGCTAGAGAGTGCTTGCTCGAGGCCCCCAAATGGGAGACGATCCGTCGGAATTAATTCAGATCGTGCGAAGAGTAACAAATGCAAGCACATTTCATAGAATCTCAACTTAGATATCATAGCGCTAATGACTATGCAAGTAGAATAGTAGCACTAGTTCGTCGAACGCACATTTTTTAATCCATTATTATCACTCTTAATCGCGGCTGGTAGGTATCAGCCTTCAGCATTCTCCCATGTTATCTGTGACCCTGTAATAATCAGTTCGATTCCAGGCGGATGAAGTGTAAGATATCTCAAACTGCTCATCCTTGAACCAATGGAAATGAATGATCTGTCCGGCAATCTTTACCGGCAACCACCTCATCATTGTCGACATAAAGTTTGCAGAATCCATATCATGCATATGTTGTACCGTTTGTCATGGTCTTTCCGATGCCAGAGCAGGGATTCAATAATGCGCCCTCAGACCCCCAGACCCCTCTAATGAATCCGACTAGGCCACCTAGATAACCCAGCTATCGTTAACGGCCTTCTGGAACAAATAGGCTCTCAAACTGATAAAGCTTATTTATGCTTCTCTCTTCAGTTAAGTTTCCATTTGTCGAACGAGCCGCCGGACGTACGAAGGGCAACGTGTGCCTGCCACCACTATCTCGTGCACCTATAACTATCTTTAGCGGGAGCTCCGATGTTTGTACGCACTTTATGGCAAGCACGGCATTTCAAAAAGTCTCTCTTTAGTGTTTAATTACCTTCATCGTAAATCGCTGATTGCTTTTTTGTGTTGTAAATTGCTACTACGGACCCTGTACGAGGGGATAAGGCGGCCACAAATGCGAATGTCTACAAGAATCACCATATGGATCGTGCCGTATTGCGAATCGCACCAAAAGGGCCGGGTATTTGCAACAATATATAGATCGAGGAGGAAGGAAGTTCCCTTGATACCGGGGGGAAATCTTCTGAGTGGCTTGGCGTTCTGCGAGTGCACATGCGGCTTTTACGCTCACAGCATGAACCTAACGGCGAAGCGGGTGGGCTTCCCGAAACGTAAATTTCCGGTCACTACTTAGAATTGAGATGGGTAGACTTGGGTACATTTTCGATGTGTATCTCGGTCGTTCGTGTAAATAGTCTAAGGGACTTCGACTTCGCTAGGCGACGCCTATTAACAGTTCTTATGTCGTTGTCAGCTCACCGTTAAAATAACATGGCACACTACTGGCAGCACGAGCTCTTTCTTCGATGAAGTAACTAGAATTTACTCAAAGTTTGGCTCAGCGCTGAGCATATAGTCCCAGTCGATGCCTGGTATTGCCGTAGGAAACGAGCGCGACGTAGTATGCTGAGAAGAAGTTCTCAACTAAAATTTGAATATATATTACATGTGGAACAAGCAAAGCATATCTAAAAATCTATTCAAATGATCTTGGAGGGCGTAGTCATATATATATATATATATATATATGTATACACACACAGTATTACCACAAATGAGCCAGAACTTTCAAAAGGGTGGGTTACAATTTTCTTCTAGGCCTGCCTCCCCACCATCGTAATCAGCTACCTTATAATACTGTTAATTTTTTTGTTGAATCATTCATGTTGGTAGGTTTGTATCATGGAACGTGTTAGAACCTCTCGCCTCTGGCTTTTACTGCCGGAGACTTTGCAGTCCAAGCCAAGGTTGGAAAATATGCGATCTTAGTTACGGAGCTAATCATTCAACGCTGACACTTTCATGCCGAATATATCTTACCGAATGCCGTATTCATAGCAGCCGCTATCGATTGTTTCTACAACTAACGAATTGATTCAGCTATCTGATTGACGCCTCGCATGTTCAACTTTGTCAAACTCATCTCAGTCGATTTATTCAGCTCACAATTGAAGGAGCGTACAGTACTACTTTCCAATATGATGCTGCAGAAACGACACGATCCGAGGGAACGCCGAAATTCCTGTGTAAGGAAAGTTTCCACCCTGGTGTATGTATATATATATATATTACTTGGCTGCAAATATAGCGTGGCGTCCCTGCGAGCTCAGCGGCGAGGAGGTCGTAAGAGATGCAACAAGTCCGACCCAACGCGGATGCTCTGCAGGATTTGCAGTGACCCTGCTTAGTATCATGGCCACTTTGTCGGGATGATGTTCGAAAAATTGTGGGGACCGCTAACCAACCTGGGAGTCGGCACTCCATTAGGCTACAAAGTTAGGGGTTATTTTGGGAAACATTATTTCAAGCCAAATCTTAACTTATTACCAAGTTGACGCGTCAGAGATGGTGGCGCATCGTGCACAATATGCAGAGAGACCGAGACAGCGTAAGAAAAAGTCCGAGTGAAAAGGAGGCGTGAGGAAAAAGGCTAATAATAAAACGAAGCCCAAGGACCTGCAAGGCACGTCTAACTTCAATGCGTCTTTTGAGTTTTTTTCTTTTTAAAAAGCATGTTCCCTTCAGGTTTGCTGAACCTAGGACGAGCCTTATATTAGTCACGAGCCGTGGGTGCGATTAAAGACTCTGGAGGGACCTGCGTCTCGCCTAAGACGCCTCAAATATACGTACGATGAACAAGCCTATACTAGTTCTAAGCAGTGTTCGAAATTATGTACCAATATTTTATTTCTCTTCACAAAGTTTGTGCAATATCATGCGGACGATGTATAAGAGTTTACAGTTTATTTCCATATGTCGTGCATGCTGTCGGGAAGGTACCCGTTACTTACCGCCCTTGATTCAATAAAAAAGTTATTCAATTCTATATTTCCACATTTCAACTCACATTACTGTCGAGCTCCAAGCATATGGGGGTTGTTACGCTAGATACTGGCCCGTTCTGACGAATACGATACACCCAACTCAAGAGCCTATTGGCAGCAGTCGATGTACGTAATCCAACATAAGGGTAGTCTGCCAGTTCTGTAAACTATCTGCAGACAGGTTTACGAGCATCTAAGCTCTCTGTCGCTCTTTTGTGCCAGATGCATTGCGTTCTTTGGGCAGTACTTCGCCTCGAAGCGAGCTCTTCTTGGACACACATTGTTTCGTGTATTTGGCCAATTGACGCAGGCGGGGGAAGAGGTCGTAGCAGATTGCGAGTGGGTGACCCCTTGAGGGGTCCTCGGGGGTAAAATAGAAAAAGTAAATAAACCTCCCTCTCTCCCCCCCCCGCCAGGTCACCTCCTGTCTGCTTATTTCGCTCCGCAACTGTTTGTAATCGAAATTTACAATAGGATTATTGCGTCCGATGCCACGCGAGGAAGCGAAGCAGCAGTGCTTTCTGTTTGCCAACATGAAGACCCCGGCTGGTTTCATGCGATCTTCCAATACATTGGTCGTCCCGGCCTCACAGCTGAGCATCGTCCCCCCGTCTTCACTTCACCTCGACCCGCGCTAGGTGGCGTGAACTCTTGCTTTGCCAAGTAGAAATCTAGCCGTTGAGGCTTCGGCTATCACAACGTCAGGTCGTCAAATGCTCTGCTGAGTGAGGTTTGCCGACTGACCCTTTAAACGAATCAACCCAAGCAACTTGAATCGGCAGTGTACTACAGCGTAGCCAAGGCGAAGGCTCCGCACATTAAGGAAAATGTTTCACGCTGTATCAGATCAAAATGCGACGTGGTCAGCTGTCAACACTTATTACTTTTTTGATACCTCCTCCTCCGATTGACACCTATTAAACCTACGTGACGTCACGCAAGGGTTACGTATGGCGCCCCGCAAAATTTTCATTTTATACGGAGAAATCAGGCTGACAGGTGCTGTGTACTTGAGACGCGTCGGATCATTTCACATGAATGGCATACAGTGTCTACACTTTATGCAATCGCATACTTGTGTAAAACTCTTCGGGACACATTCACAACGGGCAGGCATATCGGAACGATATTTCAGATTCCTCGAGCTGTTTTATATACGCAGCGCGCGTGGACGTCAACGGTAGCGTTCATCAATTTTTGTTTGCATCAACCGAACGACAGTTCAGTAGTGACTCTGTCTTTGCCAGCCACCCTCTCTCGTTGCTTTCTGCTATGACTACTGGCTGATGGAAGCTGGTGTCGGATCGGAGCAATTCAGGGTGTACATTGTAGGTAGATACGCGCAACGCAATGATATTCTGTGTAGGTGTCTCACAGAGCATTGACACACTGTGAGGGTACGGAGATAGGCTTAGGGTGTGGACACACGCGAAGGGGAGGAACACGGGGTTTCACTATGCTTTACTGCGGCATTCGCAGTGACAGCACGTCGCCATGCGTAAGTTATGTTTGGTTGGTTGCTTGGTCTGCCGGCAAGGGCAAATCCTATCGACTGCTAGATCCACTGATCCCTATAACGGCTGATAGTGGCGCTACGTTGCTCCCAGATGATCATATTGCGAGTGAATAGTGTGTGCTGTCCCACCACAGATGACGCGGTCCAGGCTCACGCAGATGGCCGAGCGGTTGTCCGCCAGAGGAAAACGGATGTTACCTACCGGTCCCGTGGGCTCATCGTTAGCAGTAACGCACATTTATAGCAGCATTGGATCTGACCCAGAGAATTGAGACGGCAGCGATCTTGAGCAGGCCGTGGTCCTTACCTCAGCCGGCCTCGGGTTAGGGTTTCAAGCCGTCTTCTCCTTCGAATTCCCGACACGTAACGAGCGAGGGACGGGCTAGGCCAGTTATCCAGGCCGCAGTTGTGGCTGCCACCCGACAGCAATACGATAGCTATACAAGTCTCCTGGGAGCGTTTAGTAACACAATCATATTGGCAAAGCGGGAACGAGAAGATGGGATGGTACGAAGTATCTCAGAACAAACACTACAACGGCCTGAAAGAGCTAGAAAATTGCGGGACCTCCGTGCACCTTCTGTCGCGCGCGCACTTGTCTCTCAAGGACGGTTGTACTACAAGGCGAACACAATACATATAATACAATAAGGAGATAGCCATAAAGCATTCGTTGTTTGAGCATATGAAGGACAAAGCTTTAATGTGCTCAAACGATAATTAGTGAACCACTTTGACTCATTGAACTCAAACACAATCCATGCGTTCGCACACTGTCGCTGTTGTCGCATAAGCTGCTAACTGGAATTTAAGAACGCGCGTCGTGAATGACGAGAGACGATCTAATTGCCCCTAGATTCGAGAACCCGCCTTTACAAGCTGAGGTTTGCTTTTCGGGCCAAGCTTTCCTCGACTCTTACTAGATACCAGTGTTGCTGGGTAGCCACAGTTGCCCGGTGTATACATATACTATTGTGCACAGTGTCGTTTGCAATAGATGCTACTACCCACAGCGAAGATTCAGACACCAGCCGCAGATTTAAATATAAAATACCGAGCTGTCACGTCGTCTCTGTCGAAATCCATCATGTCAGCACGCGAAACGCAAACGCCGGGTGGTGTTGTTGCCCAGCCAGTCCCTCGGAGCATCGTGAAACGTCACTCTAGGCGAACCGGAACCATAGCATCGGTTCGTGGATGAGCTGTCAGTGGCGTGCCTTGTGTGTGTATCATCCCGGCGGGGGTTGCATGCGTACTGCTTGAAGAATTATAGTCGTGTCCATTGAAAGAGGGCGAGGGAAAGAGAGAACCTTGAGTGTGTTGAACGGAGCAATGATGCTCGCCTCGCCTGATATATGAATGCGGGCCGACTTGTTAAGGCGGCACTCCTCACGGAGGCATCGACAGAATTAGATGTTACACATGAAAGGCGCAAAAGTGTACCGATTGCTGGAGGAACACTGGGATGTTGAAGAAGATGAAGAAAATAAGGATGAGAAGGAACCTCGCGGAATAGTGCTTGCTAGCTCAAGCTGAACAAAAGCATTCGTTCGCCTCGGCTCTCTCGGTTCCCGGTCGTTTAGAAGGGTGTTGCCGTTCGCCCCTGTCTCTTCAGAGAGCCACACTGTTCCTCCTTAGTGGTGCGCTCCTCACAATAATCGGGCAGTGTTCGACGCTCGTGTTCCAAATGCGTTTCCGCTTCTTTAGCCTTTGAAGACATATTCTCACATTTCAACATTCGCGCATCACAAGACACACAAAGCTCTGTGTCTTCCCCACTCTCGGTCTTCTCAACTGTTCCCTGGTCCTGCTACCGCGCGGCTTTCAAGAATCGAACTGATAAACGACCGTAGAAAATGAACGTCTGCCAGCTAAAACAATCCCTAGCGTAGACCCATGTCAGTATGCGACTGCTGCTGCGAATCTAGAAAGGGCATCGCCATTTTGCCGCAGGCCCTTTTGAGGAAGGGACTCGCATCACCCATAGTTGGCATCGACTATCTCCAGCTCCCCTCTGATCCTAACAGCTGATCGATGCAACAGTTTTGCACTCCTACCGCACGAGCTTTGGCTGCTTCTATTCGGGCTTCCTTTTTAGCCATAAAGGCATCGTTCGAGTGCTCGAGAACCGCAATGTTACATGTGCCCAGCGAAGACCACATTCCGCCTCATCGGGTGGGGGGGTCTATGCGCTTGGCCTTTTAAACAGATCCACAAGGGTCCGGCTGCCCATCTGGAGTACTCGACCCTTCCAGCAGGGATACTGATGGCACTTCTCCATCACACTAGCGAGTGCGTCTGCTAACGCTACTGCGCCAGGTCGTGGCGGAACCACGACCACCTGCGTTGGAGACTCCGTTCTGTGAGAAGAGGCGTGCGTTTGTGTAATCAACCGCGGACGGACTCGAAGCGAGTTCTGCGGAAGCCGAGTATAACAAACGCTCCGTAACTTGGGGTGTTTTGCAGTAACCCCACAACATGTGTGGATGGTAAGCGTTCATCGAGTTTTGCTTCGTTCCGTGCTGGTGCAAAAATCAGTCACGTAATGATGGCACACTCAATCTTTAACGAAAAGGTACATGAACAAGCGATCCTGCGGTGGTGCTCCTCAAAAACATGTCCACGAGCTATAACACGCACGGGTTTAAATACGATTTGTTTGAACAAAGTCGCGAGTGATGTGGCGTAGCCAAGTATATATAACTTGTTTCAATTCAATGTTAGCGCAATTTATATAAAGGAATATAAGCACACCACATATACATGTATTAAAAACTCATTAACGACTAGGTTCTGTCAATGCCATTTACCGTTGATTTTCACATATTACTTCGGTACTCGCTTGTGGCGAAAATCTCCAATGGTCGTTTCGAATGAGCCGATGAGGAACGACCCCTCCCGTCCGCCGTATGGAGTATGAAGATAATCGTGAAATCCAAAGCCGCCTTCTCGAAACAGAGTTCGTGGCTAAGTCTCCAGCAAACATGTGTACATAGTCCTTTGAATCCGATCGCTCCCAAGCTCTCGGTCCTCGATGACACCACCGTTCGGTCGTCGTAGTAGTATCAGCCATAACACGTGCCGGCCCTCACGAGTGATCATTCTTGTTTCATCAGCTATTTACGAAGATTAGCTAGGCCACTTCTTGAGGCGCGTCCGGAGTGTGAGGTGCTCGACCCGCGCCCGAGGCAGGGACGAATGGCGCTGCCATATATATATATATATATATATAGGGCCTTCTATATATATGGCATTGCTGCTGCTGGCGGCCCCGAATCAGAACGCCCTGCCTGATGAGCCGATAAGGAAGTTTGCTTACACCAAGAGATGAACGCATGAACTTGAAAGTCAAATATGGCCATATGCTATATATCGATTCTCATAGTTCCTTTTTGGAATGCAAGACATACCGAGCCTGGGTAAACTCATGAACCTTCAGACCCGCGCATAAGAGACCTCTCTCTCTCTCGCTCTCTCTCTCTCCGTTAACGGACACTGTTTCGTTTGTGTAAATACGAGGCCCCTTCTCAAGTGGAGTCTAGCCGGTGGCTCTCAGCCCACTGCGACTCGTTCTATTTCAGACTCAAGCTAGCTCTCCCTCGTATAAAGAGAACTGACTGAAAATTACACCCTTACGCGAATTGGGGATAAAGTTGCTGCCGTTTGCTGTCTCTCCTTCGAGATAGCGGCTCGCAGCGCCTGCACATTTTCATCCCGTATGATTACGAGTAGTCGTGATCAACGGCCATTGTGTGAGCCAAGGTGTGAATTACCTCGGCAGACCATGATAATGTGGGTAAAATGGAGGACGTTGGCACCTCCCCTCGACAACAAGGTAAGTGAGAGCGCTCGAGCCTTTCGTAGGTAATGGCATGGGCACCGCCGAGAGAAAGAGGTGAGTATACGCCGACTCGTATCTGGCATGCTCCGAGCTCCGTGGATTATATATATTATATATTGTTACTCTATGGCGCGGAACGCACGCGCACACACACACAGACACATGAGCTTCATACACCTTATGGTCAGCTAACAGTAGCAGCTGCTGCCGCAAAGCTTGCAACGAGTAGTAGTCGGTCTGCCGGTTGGCCGACCGTGTACACGGCTTATTGAACACCGCGAACGGGGTGGTTGCTTCGGGTGGGAAGTAAACTAGACGTTCTTCAAGCGCAGACAGAATTTGTAAGTGCAATCCAGGCAATTCCTCTCAGACGAGCATGTTTTAAACATCAGAATGCGACCCCTCAGCCGCCGCGTGCAATATGCACTCAGTGTTTGTTAAATATTTCACTAATACTGCTACAATATTTCTCAACACTTTCGATGCGATGTGCCGCGGAAATCTAGACGAACGCCCCCGAGTGTACTAAGTGGCGCACTACCGGCCGAACCACGCTTTTTCGACCGATTCGACAAGAACTGCAAATTGTACCTGAAGAAGCACGCTGTAGACGGATACTGAGGATTAAAACCATTTCGACCCCATCTATAATACATTCGATCATACGTTCGCTCGACGGAAAAGGGGACTGCTACACAAGCAAAGCAAGATCAGCTCAACTAGACCATGTCATTTCATCGTCTTTTTTTCGCCCAGCTCAGCGTCACGACGAACTATACGCCACGGCCAACCCTCTTCGCTGTGTTCCTCTGCAACTCAAAATAGGGCGTGTGCGACCATCGGCGCCATTATCTATCCCTCTCGGGGCGCTCAGCAAGATGAGCCGTGAGTGAGGCTTCAGCTAAGCGCAGATGTCTTACTGTAGATTGACAGAACATGACATGCAGCATTAAAGAGGAGCACTAGCCCCCTCCCTGGGGAAGCCTCAGGCAATACCAGCCAAACAGTCGACGTGGGGAACGGCACAACAGCGAGCGCCCTTAACTATAGAGGCTCCATCGTCCCCGAAAAGACTGGCGGTGACAGATTTGAATGAGAGATCAATTACTAGTACAGGTATTGTCCACCCAGAACCATTAGACCACGAGAAGGCCCATACTCTAGGCCATACATTCAAGTGTCCTGTCAAACGTCTATCCGACCCGTCTTACGAGCTGTATTACTTATTGAGCTAAACGAATTCCAGCCTGTGCGCGATTTAGCCAGGCAGTACTGGATGTTTTGTTGCTATATCTTATGGCTAGTACTGACAGTTCGTGAATGAGTGCTGCTCTTAAGTCCTTTGTGGCAAGAGCGCATATGGATCGGGCGTCCACGGCCACAAAGGTTTTGAGATTCAGGGGCACTTTTCCTCCTTGTCGTCCTCGCTACGATGCGAAGGAGAAAACCGCTCAAAGTCAGCCAGGGCCTGTCGGCCATCTGTGGCCATCCCCGCAGGCGCCGATTTGCATTCGATGGCGTCACATGCACACACATACGCACGCAAACAAAATATCTACGCCTTCTTTTTCAGCTATGCGATGTAAGATGGGAAAACGCGCCATAACACAACACGTTGTCAGGCAGGAGGCAACGACAAGATCAAAAAGGAAGTACAAAAATGACCCACCCTTCTCAGCGTCCAATCATCGTCCCTCTCTTCCGCGCTGTTGCAGAGAGAACAGATCGACGCTTTTGTCAAGAGGAGTAAGCCGCTTGGGGCAGTTCGACTGAACATCGGATGGAGTTTCTTTGAAGGAAGTTCAAGATCTGTTCTTGAAACGACGGCGGCGACGACACCATAGCCGCCACTATCGCCGTTGATACAGCCGTGATTGCCAGAAGGGCCTCATTACAGCCGCTCGTCCCCAGGAGATATCTACTGCTAATCAGGCAAAGGTCGTCGTAGGCTATGCTCCGCGAGCGACATATCTATCTCCTCAATCTGCTTAGACCTCCATCGACTAAGCCTCGCCAACGCTAGCGTGGCGAGGCGGTCGCCCTCTTGAAACTCTTGCGGCGTAAGGGTAGAGATGACTGTGGGTCGTCTACTTTAACTTCAAGCACGTCGAACTAAGGCCGAAACAAGAAAAGCCGGAGAGCGACCCAACGGAGAGTCATGGCTTTGATGGCGGTGCCGGTGATGTCAATGATGATGTGAATGATGACAATGTGAAATTTGTCGTCTCTGTTTCCCTCGTTTGGGGGTCGCATGACCAGCTATAAAAATGAAGGAAAGAAGAGAACTGTAAAACGAGGCAGACCGCCGACTCTGGCCTATGACTACCGAGTATGACGGCTTCGGCCACCGCGATCATCACCACCATCATCTCCATCGTCTCCAGCTCACATTCGAAAGTTGTGGATCGGGTCGCTGCGAAGTTAATCACTTTAGCAGGCAAATGATTTGAGCAGGGAACGCCGGCAGCAAACCCCTTGGGGCTCCGGGGCACTGGTAGGTGCTGGGCACTCGGTGCCGCCGCTCTGGGGTTCGGAGCAAAAACGGACAGTCGTCGTCGTGATGATGTGATGGCGGTGGCCTGTCCGATAGTGGCGGATAGCACGCTCTGTAGTGTTAAGAGTATAAGTTAGAGCGATAGAATATATGTAGTGTATGGAGAGGAGAGTAAGAGTAGTGCCCACTGATACAAACTCGCGAATGAAGTTCGCACACGCTGCTGAGGAGCTAGACTCATGTGGCTCGGTGTGCGACTTATGTGGACCAATCGGACGTGTGGCACGAAACGGCTTCCTCAACGACACGTGACCAAGGCGAAAGATGGGCTGCCAATTGGCGGGAAATGTTCATCTTGGCAAGAAAATGCCTGAGTTGTCGTGTCGGAAGTAGAATAGGGTGACTAGCAGTGCACAGTAGACAAACAAAGGGGGCCTTTTAGTGACTGCAGTGTGCCGATGTTTCAAACCGAGACTCGAAACAAGCACGAGAAGCTCACAGCTGCTCGGAGGCGCAATTTGTGTACATCTAGCATATTTGTCTGCATGTACACACTGAGTTAAAAGTGTCGCTGAACAGATATTCACATGGGCCCACCGACATTTTTCTCGAAGATTCTTGTATCTTGCAAAAACATGAAAGACACACACACAATTTACATCTCATTCCTTATTTGACTCTATACACAGAGCAATAATAATTAAGCGGGACGCCGGTAGCATTGACCGAACCATCAGATCGAGAAGAACAGATAGTCTCTACGTAGAAAGGCCTCCATACCTCCCGCACTAGTTTAATTATCTCACCCTTTGGGGCGAGATACTGAGGGGTAGCTTGCTGAGCCGAGACCCCTCTGGCCTTTCGCCATCCTCGATGCGGCCAAGTCACGCGGCCGGAAAAACCGCCGCTCGGCTCCTCGCAAACGCACGAGAAACTTCGGCAATGCAATGAGTCCTGTGTATCACTACGCAGGGGTCGCTTTGCCCGGCTACTACTGTCACCAGCTCAACGCTATTTGACGGCCCGACAAAACGGCTAAGCGGAATAGGCTCTGATAAGCTTCTCCGCCTCCGTCCCGTCCCTAGGCTGAACACTTCTGTCTGTTGGAATGCGCAATTGGTAACGATTCGCTTTGAAGCTACGGAAACTGCTAAATTGGCCTGCATGTTTGCGGAGACGACGCTGTTCTCATTCAGTTGATTGTCCAAAGCTTTGCCTTGTATAGGACATTAATGTGAGACGAGTTGCACAGGTGTCATAAGGATAATGCTCAGAACAATGACATAAATAGAACTAGGGACAGACGTGGAGAACATACATACTATTTAAACATTTTCAATAGCCACAGAACTTTGGTGAATACAATAACTATCAATGATGACAATTTAATGA
This sequence comes from Stratiolaelaps scimitus, assembly GCA_019614645.1. Lineage (NCBI taxonomy): Eukaryota > Metazoa > Arthropoda > Arachnida > Mesostigmata > Laelapidae > Stratiolaelaps > Stratiolaelaps scimitus. Next base: position 3,958,762 of record JABWDB010000013.1, on the reverse strand, counting down.
TAGCAATGATCAGCGCAGTCGAATGTCTATCACATGCGAACTCACATGAACTCGATTCATTACAGGTAAGTAAACGCTCATATTGTAGACATAAATGGTACAAAAGTTGGAGCGTCTTCCTAAGAATTATCCGGTGTTCGTGCATCCCCTCTCTTCACGCATCCCCTAACCAAGGCCAATGTCGTGCTTCTGATATGAGTACGTTTCTCTCTCACTCTCTCTCTGTCCCGGTAACTCACCCAGGGGTGCGTACCCATCTCCATCAAGTGCGTGCATCTCTGTTCGGGACAGCACTTTGTTTCGTCGAGTTGCTGGCATCCATCGATCAGCTTGGAGGAGACGAGTGCATGGACTTGAATCAAGTAATTTGTATACGAGAGTTATCGAGATGAGGTGGAATAGAAATTGTTGAGATCAGCCGATGGAGGCCCCCCCCCCCTGCGACCATCTCTCAACCAGCTCACGAGAGACTCCGATACTATTCAAATCAACATGACTCAGTGGGAACGAAACAGACTATCCTATCGTCGGGGTACATACACAAGGAGTCACACACTTAAGTGGTTGGGGTGATGCTTGGATGGGCATGGATGCAGATAATTGGCGTATTCTCAGGGATAGGCCATTATATATATATATATATATATATATATATATATATATATATATACATCCATACAGGAACTTTGAATTTGTAGAAATATTCTGAAAATACTCGTAATATTTATTATCATTGGCTTTTACCTATTATCTTGTAGGTTCAAAATGCAAATAAACACACTCTTCCCTCTATTTGAAAAGAGATAGGCAAAAATTGCTCTAATAACAGTCGCATCATTTGAATACTATTCTACGATCTCGTAACCACTATAAAATGTGCTACAAATTTCGATTGCATTTGTCAATGTCTCCACCCCATAAAATCAGCAAGTTAGGATATTCGGTGGTAATACCTACTTTTGCTGGCTTTGTTGTCAATGTTGTGCATGCTGACACTCTGCATCACGATGTTTGTTAAGCCACTGTACTAAGTATTGGCTTTACTATATTCTACTATTTTGTGAGAGCTTCAGAATATGCTAGTATACCTTAAATCTAAACGCCAGCGTCTCTGGGATTTTCTCTTTCGGCCACTAACCACTTGGTAACATTGTTAGACCTGGGCGACGGCGTGCAGTACAGCCAACCGTTGGTTCACGAGGGAAGACCGCTGCAGATTCGGTTCAAGGCGTAACCCTTTTGGCGTTCACCGCCTGCGAGTGTCATCCTGAATAGCTCAAGTGTGCTCAAGAATGACCCTTGTACCACGTACCAGAAGCTGTTTGTACAAATGTCTACGAACCGCTCAGAGATTTCGTAGCGAGAGTTGCCATTGGCCCAATCTCACCCTCGAAGAGGTGGGGTGGTGACTTCAGCGAGTGGGTGGCGTGTCTGACCATTGCACACAGACCTGTGTGAATAGAATGCATAGCCTTCTCTGGCATCGTTTGCTCGCATGGATAGTATGCCTGCCGAGGTAACTGTGGTGTTGCATTTTTAATTACGTCTGCGTTGGCGCCTACAGGCTAGCCTTCAGTCGAACAAGTACCGAGATCGTGGGTTTGCATATAACAGTCGAATGGACAGACGAACAAAATACGAAAAAGTTTGCAGGATCGGTGTTCGCTAAAAGTGTTCGGTAGTAACCTACATTCGCATCTAGTTTTGCTTAGATAGTAAAAAACAGAATGCGTTTCCAGTAATGTTATAGTATACAAAGGTGTTCGCAAAGGTGTTGGAGGAGAGTGAAGCGTTCCTGAACACGACAGTTGATTCAAACCAGGTTTAAACCTTGCACTCTACTTCGATACTATATTCGTTGAATTTTCTTGTCCATCGTATTTTGTCTTTGCTTAAACTTTCTTCGCTTTGTCGCACCACCGCTTATCTCTGCTGTCATCGGCATCACGTGTCATTCAACGAGACTCGCTTTTTTTATCTGCCAATAAGCTTGGCCATCGCCCTTGGATTGCGTTGCCAGCCCGGTAGACAAACTACTAAAAATGTACATGCATGGTACATCATCCACTCCCCCGCACACCTCCCAGTGGATGAACCCACGTTCCGTCTAGCTGTTCTTAAGCCCCCGGATCAAATTGCGATGTACTTCAATTTGGGATTTTGTCCTCTATTTTTTCGCCATCGCGCTATTGGCTGGCTGTTCAGATACCTGGTTAGTGCTCGCGGCAACTAACGAACGATAACAAGATTCACTCAAGTCTCCTCTCTCACTCCTCATTCTATTCTATTCATTTCATTGGCTGGTATTCCGGAACGAGTCGACAGTGCTAACCTACCTAGCTACTTATACATATAATGCATGCAGTGCATGGCGATGGTCGACCAATCGGTGCCCAATTCTGCGTTAGGAGAAGCGACACTGCCTCAGTTCTCTGCACATGGCGACTCAAACGCATCGCGAGCCATCTCCATCGAGGGCGGCGCAGTGCGAGCAACTAATGTGATTTGTATAATATAAATGAAAATGAGCCATTGTCACTGAGCAACGATAGCCTCTTTTTTCTACCCGGCCCCTGACCGCCCTCGTCCGTCCGTCGCAGACTCGTTCAATCCGTTTCGCTCCTGCTCCTCCGGTATGCCTACATGTGTGCTATTCCAAAACTGCCGCTCCCCAAACTAGGACGGCCCCTTTCCATTGTTGGCCTCCCACCGATCCCGCACGGAGCCCTTGATCAACCAGAAGTCAGATGCAGTCACTCGACCTTCCCCGTTTCGCAGACACGGCCCTTTGTTGAGTTCCCAAGTCAGTCGTCTACGGAGCAGTATCTATACATGCAGACGACGATGCGTCACCACCTCATCTTCTTCTCGCGGAACTGCACCCACATCGGCATACTGCACCGCTCAACATTGACCACCACAGCCATAGAGGAATCATCCATAGAGCCATCGTTGTCGTCGCCTTCACCGCCTATCTTGCCGGCGCCCGTTGCACCCCGAACCCATGGCGTACCGCGGCATGTCTTTTGTGTTCAATTGATTCGCAGCGCGGATGGGCTGCACTTTTTAACCACCCCACCCAACTAGCGGCGGCCCTCCATGCCGCGCCTACAGCAGCGGATCACTAGCTCACTGCAGCTAACCTGGGGTAAGCTGGGGGAGCCAGCTCACAGCGGGGTGTCGAACCTACACACAATAGAATAGATGTCTGTGAATCGTTCCAGTCAGTCTCAGCACGGTGAGGCCTTAAGGCCGCCAGTGTCCACGATGAAGCCGTCTCATCTAGATCTCGCAGTTTGCCACCTCAGTGGCACATCATCTTCCCAGCATAATATGCTACTCATAGAGTCGGTGGAGGCGAAGAAGGAAGAAACGATGACTAAAGGAGTCTCATCTCTCTCCTCTCTCCGCTCTGATCGAGTCCCCACAGGAAGTGCCGGGCCGGATGTTGCCTATCACGACGGGACGCGCCGTAGCGTTCAACTTACAACAAGGCAACGCGTTACTCCGTTCTGCTCTTAACCAGTTGTTGGCTGGCATCGTTTCGGGCTCCACGTCGTTGAGCTCCTCTAGTCGTCCCATATACGCACATGAAACACACGTTCCCTATCGTGCACTCATTATCTCGTGTTATCGTGCAACGTCATCGTCAAAGTCTTTGCAGGACCTGCCTGCGAGCCTTTCTGTTCGTGTGGAACTAGCCATCATTTCTTGCGTCTGCAGGATCGTCAGTGTAACAACATTATTGTTTATCGGTGTCATCGTCGTTGTTCCTTGATATTGTTGGGCATGGGGCACGGCAGCTCTATTGAGACAATACTCCTCCCGATTTTCCTCGTTGCCTCCTCTCTCCCCCGCGCATTTGCTCGCTGCTGTCGCTGTCGGCTCCACTGAGGGGTAAATAGGAAATGACCCGATCCGATGATGATATGTAGCCGCTGAGCTCGATACCCTCACCGGCAGGAGCCAGGGGGGGCCGGGGAAAATCTGTCGATTCAACTCTGATAGGATCGGCCTCGTAGTGCCAACAAGCATTGCTGGTGCAAGTAACCAATAAGGCACTACAAGGCATTGCATGGGTGATAGCTCCAACGAAAGGGTGTGTGTGTGTTCCGAGACAATATAGGATCTGGCTGTGATAATTGTTGGTTGGCGCCGAAACCTCACGAGGAGTGGCTGCCCCCTGGATGACAACATATGGCTGTGTCTCGATTCTGAATATCGCCACAACTCGCGCTTCAGCTCGCCCAATGTCGTAGACGAGGCCATCTTCTAGCCGAAGACAAACGCAGAAGATCCGTGCTCGGTTGGAGAAAAGGGACGGCGCGATGCTGTTTGTCTGATTGTGTGCGCATGCATGAGTCACTTGTCGAGCCAATAGGGTAAGAACAACGACGCCCTATCAGGGCACACCAACATTCAATTGCACACGATGAGATCGACCGCATGGCCGTGGCCAACAATGCCTACTTGTGTCCTAACGATCTGAGTGGATGCTGCTGCCGCCGACGCAGCAATCTCAGCTCGAGGAGCGCGGTGACGATTGAACCCTTGAAATGGACGCAGGCTTCGGCAAATTGTGTGTGCGTGTACATTTGTATGTCTGTGATAGGGAGAACGCGAGGGACAGAGGCTTGAAGAGTAGAGGCGGCCACACTAATAATGTTGGAAGATGTTTGGTATTGTGAGAGGGGGCAGCAGCGGCGGTGGCTACTACAAGCAAGCCATGGCACTCTGATGAAAGCAGATGCCAGAGGAAATGTCAGGACGGAGGGGCATGCACCATACAGAGCAGGCTTGACGAAGAGCTGCAATGAGTAGACAAGCAAACACCGGCGCGGCTTAATTCAAATCAAACACTGCCTTACGAACAATGTAAGCACAACCTCATTGTCTATGGTACGTATTATTGGACGAAACTGAGCTATAGTAAAGAATTGAATGCGCACTGCTAGTTTCGCACGGCCATTCAGCTCGCTGACCGAGTGATTACATGGTAGTGAATTGAATGACAGTTAAGTGTAAGATTGTGTTAGATAATGAAGCCGTGTCATACACTATGTACAATTATAAGATTGTATAATACTAACTTTCAGCAGAGTGTCATATCGTATCGCACTTAATGATGGATATGAGACTACGGCTGAGAAACAATACAGTGGCCGATGATGCTGCCGAAACACGCACCCTTGGTATGTTTAATAGCACAGACCGCACATGTGGCGAAAAGAACGTAAGCATTGTACAGATTACAGTTGCTTTAATAAATCGATATAAACCTTCACCTACATCCCTATCCAGCCATACGTACTGCATTCATCAGTCGACTAGGGCAGATTATCTATGATCTTTTTTTATAAATTTTTAAATGGGGGTGTTGGCATGCTAATGCATGTTAACGCCGTGACCACCACCTCTTCTGGAACTGTTGACGATGTTCAACAGCACCACCTCTCCCGGTATCGGGGTGTCTGTAGAAACGCCCGTGTATGTAAACACGCAGTATTTGTGACGCGTACAGGAGGTATATGGCGCTTTCCTTTCTGCACAGTGGTAGTTGTGCCGCCGACCACGTCCTTGCAGAGATACTTCCCCTAAAAGTAAACATGGCTCCACTCAGATTTGAACCTCCTGCTCCACAACACTCCCTTTGATACCGCCTCCTTTATCCACCACGCCATGCCCGCAGAGGTTATCTATTATGTTTGCGGTGAAAACGCACGTTGCGCGTAGCGAAAACGTCCAATATGATGCAGCAAACGCAACGAAATACTACTAGGTGACATCTATGAGATCCGGAGAAGAAGCTGGTGTAAGGTTAGGGAATAGTGCAAATCGCGCCTTGGGACTTCTACTGTGAGCGTATATTCGGGCGGAAAGCACCAATGCAATAAATATATCGAGCCGGCCGCCGTTGATAAAGAGAGAGGAAATCTTGGAAATTGACAATTTCCATATAGAGTCCTCTTTCTGTGAGGAGAGAAAGATCGGGAAAATGAGACGTTGGTTGGCCAATGTCGGGTAGACGACACGACGTCGCTGCAAAACGGATCCCACAAGACGGATGAAGGTCCTCACGCATTTTCAATGCCATCACCACCTTCTCATAACGCATAGATAGAACTGGCAGAGACCTTCGAACACACACACACACATATATATATATATATATAACGTTCCTGTCAAGCACAAAACTGTAGATCTTCATGCACGTATACATCGGCACGGAGAAGGGCCAGAGAGGATGCAAATACATCGTGTTCGAGCTTGTCTCGTGCCGTATATCGCAATATGCCTCCGCCATATTACGACTCTGCGGGTGAATAGCCGACAATCCTCACGAAATCCCCACTCTGCCTAACCAACCTTAGCAATCGTTACCCAATACATTGAGCAGGTTGCAGAGGTATAATACATTGTATGAATAGCCCCCTGCCCTAACGAATACTTTGCATAGTCTACAATTCGAATGGTCGCGTTCGCTTGTATGCCCCCCTTCCACTTTCTCCGCTCTGTTTTACCGCGGCTCGATACGAGTAGTGTAGAATATATGAAAACACTTGCAAATGGAAGGTGCAGGGTTCTCCGGGGAAGGCATTGCAAAGAACCGAGTCCATCGCGCATTAGACGATTGGCCCGCCAAGCGTTTGCACGGTTCTAACTGCTCACATGAAGAGAGTCGAGATGGAGCGGAGATACGAGCGATGTCGGGCAAGCGAGCGTTGGTTAAGACGAACAAGGACGCGGGAGGAGGTGTGCTTCTGTGTTACCCGAGAGTTTGTCGGAACTACCGTATCCCAGTTACTGATGGCCCTGCCGAACCCAGTTCGAGATCCTGTCCATCGCTGTTCTTGGATGAGTCTCCAAGACAGCCTGAAGGGCCGATACGGCGGTTCATCGAGAATCGGTGATCACCACACGGACCATGGCGAAACCCGACGATGACGACGAACGTAGCCAGTCTGAGTGGGTGAACGGTGAGCTATCCGCTGCGTGCTCACTTACGCGCGAGATCCTGCCTCCCGTTCGTCCGCAGACATAGACACCCAGTGCACAAGAAGCTGGTAAGTATGATACTTTGGCATGGACCACGTCCTCGGACAGCCATATCGTCTACGCACTCCGTCAATAAGAATCAATGCGATGGAAAACACTGTATATGTATGATATCTAAGTCGCGAAGCTGCAACCCTTGCAACTCGAGTTTGCTGCTCTTCGGTGAGTCTCTTCGGATACACACAATCGAGTGCGGGTTATGGCCATTCTGCGGGATATAGCAAGGTGCCCGTTTGAGAGAATCGTCCTTCGTAATGTGAAAAAAACAGAACGTTTTCTGAGTACCCAATTCCGTTTTATTACCAATGACACATTATGACCTAAGAGAACGCCGAAAATTCGATAATAAATTCAACTATAAATCAAACTTTTTATAGTCGGTATTTTCGTAAAGTCATCACATTGTTCACCTTAGTCCAATACAGCACCAAACGATTATGTCTATCTGATTGTCCAGCCACAAAACCCTTTATCATAATACAATAGATGGTCGCCTACATCCGCTTGTGTAAATGAATTCACTTCGAACCTCGTTGCTAAGGAGCTCCATTGGTTGGCGTTCTCGGACCGGCGACAGGAACAACAAGAGAGTTTGAATTCATAAGAGTTAGAATGATCAAAGTTAAATCACCCACTCAGCGTCCAACCATGCCTCGCTCCTCAAACGATATAGAACGAATTCCTTCCTTATCTTTCATCGCCGGGACTGCCTCAAGCTGTAGAGACTGCTACTGACGCCTTAGCAGTATAATGGAACCAACGTTGCTATCGAGAGTTAGTCTTCTCTTTGTGTGCGACTACGCATCTCGTTCGAGTCGTCAGCTTCATCATTTTCCTGTGTTATCGTTGTCATCATTGTCGCAAACGGCATTGCCATGATCGACATTGAGTTGCGCCATCCTCTCCTCAACGAATACCAGGGAACAGTGATCTCTCTTCCTCTCTCTCTCTCCCTCTCTCTCTCTCTCTCGCTATCTTTCTCTCTATCCATCCGCTAGTCGGTTGGAGCGGCAGTTGGCAGGGTTGGCAGCGTTGAGGGGTGCGCGATCTCGGACCATTTAGCTCTCAGCAAGCAGTCAGTCGTTGATCTCTGTATCCGATGCGGCGCGTGTGCGCGAAGCGTGCGTAGCAGAGCATACAGATCCTAGTCGCCCTCATCTCTCCCTTCGCGTTCTCCTCATATACAATAGTACATCCATCTCTGTGGGTGGGTGTCGTGTCTCTCCCCGTGTATGGCAATGTGTTCCATATCGGAAGACGCGGGCCAGATATGGGCCGGGCGGTGGGGGTACGGGATATGGTGTGCGGGAAGCTCGAGCGATCGAGCCAGCGTTAAGCGAGCAGGGGCCAGCGTTAAGGCCAGAAGGGCAGGACCTGCTTAGTCATATCCTGCTCCTAATGGGTCGGTCGGGACGAACAGGAACCGCCGGACAAGCCAACGCAGCCTCCGCCTCCGCTCGTTGTTGCTGCCTCCACGAGTGTTTTCCTCGAGAATACCCCCTCTGGCGTAGTCCTCCCCCCCCTTCAACTACATCCCAAACCGAAATTCGTCTGCGCCTCGTCCGGCCGACCCATCCTATTGCAGCTCGTATCACAGCACAGAGGAAGCACACAATGTCACAATCGTACGCTCGCTCATATATTGGAAGGGGTCTAGTAGCTATGCCTCACACTTGCTACATTCGTATTGCCACTGTGGGTAGGGGGTAGATGCGTCGCTGCCCGTTGAACGCGATCCGGGCCGGGACCTGTGTTGGTCCGTGTTGAGTGAACATGCCTCGGGGAGAAACACCATAACGTTGAGTCGTATAACCGCTTGATATCTGTGTAGGTGTGTACAAAATAAAGGCCGCCGCCGCCACCGTCTCATTGGTGAAAATATGACCGAAGTAGCTACGCCAGTAGTAATAGCAGAAGCAGCCGCAGCACCAACTGGAAGAAGCGCTTGCGTCAATTTTTAACGAGTAGATTCACGGACATTTGTTAACGTATGAGTCACAATTTGTGTCAAGCGAGTGTTGACATGAGTGTTCGGTAGCAGTCGTCTGTCAATCTACTGAGTTTTCCTCTCTTAGAGACAAACCATCACTCATGACCTCAGCTACTCATTACGTGTTTCGGCATAAGAACGCTTGAAAGAAGAGTGTGAGCTGCGCCGAGTGATGTACTACTCTTTGGCATATGGCTGGACGTCAAAACCCCCTGCGAATGTGGGGGTCAAGCGGCCTAGAAACAGCTTCTAGGATGGACACACAGACACGGAAGGCTTTTGATGCGGACCAGACCCACCCGGGGTCAGCTTGAGCGACGTGGACGAGATAGAAACACAGCATGCATGCGCATATATTGTTTAGTAGATCATGTAGCGGGGGTAGGCGAACGCGCGATATTGCGACAATTATGTACAATGTTATGCCCGCAACAACAATTGACGCAGTCAGCCAGTCCAAACATGGTTGAAGCAAAATATGCAACGGTTCAGCGGAGGATATGTTGTGCGGAGTAGCTTAGTTTCGTGGTCGTTTTGAATAATCGCCCAACGTACGGCCAAGTTTTTTTTTAACATAACACAGGCGGTTGGCATGTGAGAACGGCTCATGTAGGCAACGTCCTGAGGCAAGCTTGCGCCATCTACAGCAGGATGCTGCTCGTGTCAAGGGAAGCTTGTGCGCACTCGATATAGCAGCTGGCTGCGACGAATCTCGCGTAAGTGAAACGAGAACGCTTCTTTCATGAAACAAATCATATCCATATCTCGTAGTCTATCTCACAGCGACGCCACAGGCGTAACAGGCGTCCAAGTTACTCCAATCTGCAAACCGCTGCATTAGGGAGAGCACTGCGAAACAGGGTACGGGGCTCTCGAATTACCGCCGTAGTCTGCAGACCTTGGGCAGGAGAGTTGACGCGTCACGGGTTCTTGGCAGCAATTATATCTCCGGCAACAGTTCGTGTCCGAGACGGTCTTTCCCACAAGTTGTGGTGGCTGCGGTTGCAGGGTTACGGACGATTGTGAGGCCGTACGAAAACCGCTCCGCTGAGCGTAATGGCCCATTGTACTGGTGATCTGCGTCACACGTATCTGCCTCCCTGCTGTCTGCCGTGTGTAATGATCTCCCAGCAATCGCTTCCGTGGAAACGCCAATACGGAGAACTTAGCGGACAAGGAACCCTCTATGTTCGGCAAAACAGCGCAAACGATCGGAAGTTACGGACATTGGTTGAATTAGCCCTAAATTAGCAAACTCGTTAATAGATGCCCAAAGTTTCGAGTGAGAAAAATCCGAATTAGACATATGTATAATCATGAATCGTTATCGACGCAATCGTGCTCTGATTTTAGTGACATTTAGAATGAGGTACGTGCCATATGTGAAATCGTATCGAGAGTTGGGATTTGTTCCGAATCTGTGCCAGCAAAAAATAAATGCGCTCACCAGAGATGAGGGTCTAATCCTGTTTAAGTCAGGTTGCCAAAACAATCCAAAGGGAAAAAGGTGTCTGTACCCAAAGAGAGAACTCAGTCACACTCGACAGCAAAAATCTGCTACGAACCTTTCAACCTCTCAACCGGTGCATGGGCATTTTCCACACCATTACCTGTCCCAAGAGTTCACAGGCGACCGTGCAACAACCGTAGTTACCCACGACTTTTACCGCTTCTGCGTTACGCTAACGAGAGGTAGCAACAATAGCTGCAGCGAGTCGGGATGCCGAAGACGAGCCATTTTCGAGCTAAAATGAAATTGTACTGCCACAGGTTTTATCGTGACAGGCCGTCTCTCCTCTGCAATGATTCGCATACGACCGAGCGCTCGGGGGTGATTGTGTCACAATTTCTCCATCCCAACGGTGAGAACTGTGTAGAACTTACAACACCAACCCGACAGAGATGGGACCTCCCGCTCCATTCCGCCGGCGTGACTCCATCCCCGTACCCTTGAAGGGTCTTTCTTTCCCTAACGGCGAGTCTGTTGCCGCTCGCGTAATATGTGAATGCGAGCATGGCCACAACAAAACTGCGTATATATATACAGAGGAAGAAAGAGAGAGAGAGAGAGTGACAAGGAAATAACCCTTTCAGGATCGTCCCCGAACTGTTCAGCGCTGCATTCTGCAATACACTGCACGCATGTCGGACTTGCCCTACGCGGGGACTGGGGGCAGACGGTTGTCAACATCTTCGCCTTCGCAGCGATTTTCTAAATGGAAATTTCGTCGCTACGTCGTCGACAGAACGTGGCGTACCCGTCAGCGCGATTTGACTCTTTGACGTCGAATGCGGAATAACTGCCAGGTCACTACTGAGGTCTCGACGAGAGGGCGTTGAAGTTGGCCAGGGGTGTTCCTCTGGTGTGGAGCAACAGGATGGGTTTGCACAATCAAAACAGATTTCAAAATGAGCAAATTTTGTTATCAGCAAGAATCCATCCACGATCAAAGCCATATCGTTCGGTCCTCACTAGCAATAGAAAATACTGACAACGATATATATGATTTCACACATGAACTCATGAAAAAGTTGTCTTATCTAGATTATAACATCGCGCAGGCCTGCAAAAGCCAATCGTTGTTCGTCAAATGTGCCTTGCCATCATATGTTGTCGTTGTTGTTATTGTGGGAGGACCTTGTTGTTTACTCACATATGTACCCAAGTGAGTGTACATACACGACAGTATAATATTGCAGTTGGTGTTTGTCCAATAGTATTGAACAGCGAAATTTAAAAAATAAACAATGCCGTACGCGATCTACGGCATTTCAGAAACATTACTGACAACAGTGTTGTCATGCACATACGACGGGTAGTATTGTCCTCATCGAAAGACAATGAATAACAACAAAAAACCATGATGAAACGGCGCACCCAACCAAGGCTGCCTACCTGTACCAAGAATCGCATGCAACATGAGGAAGAGTTAATTCAAGCGGCAAAAACGAGTTGCCGAGGGGTAAAGTCCCGCACGAACCAATTACCAAAGCAAACAATTGCAGGAAAAGGCACTCAAGAACATACGAACCCCAGAAAAAAGAGATAGGGAGAGAGAAAGAGACAATGAGAATTAGATAGCGAGGAGAGCCACTTGAAGTATTCTCATGCCGGTTTCTCGTGTCAGCGCGGTAGCTTGTGTGACTAGGTCTCTGGCTGTAAGAAGCCAGAGACCGGTCGGTTTCGAGTACGGCGACCTGGTGACATATAAGAGAACTTGAGCATTGTAAGAATTGTATTCCTTTAATAAATCAATAAACCCTACCCTATTCTGGTACATTGCAGTGCTTTCTGTTTCTGTGACGAGGCATGATGCAAAGTATAATTTTTCATTTTCTGTATATCCCTTTAAATATAGTTTCTTAATATAGTTTTCTCATATTTTCTCAAAGCCGTGCATGCAGGCGTATACGAGTGGTGATATTAGAAAATACCGTCTTTTTTCATCTGCTATTACTCATTGTATAAACTCACGTTTGCAATTGTACCTTCGATACAGCATAATCTAAGTATGTATTTTTTGGTATCATTTATGTTAAGGGTAAAAGGAGACGCTTGAGTGTGAAGTCAGTACATTGTTCTTCTACTGACACCTCTATAAGGTCATGCCCTATACGGTCAACCATTGATCATCAGGGCAGGCAACGATACGAAGCACAATTCCGCATTAGCGAAGTCCAATTCCACCATCAGCAGTCGAACGACGGCAAGGTCGTTTCAGCGTCAGCGACCATACATCGCCGCAACCACATCCTATTTGACCCTTACTGTGAGATCCTCTGAGTGGGTTTCACTAAAGCTCGCTGTGGCCTCCTCCTCGGGTCCATCTGGTCGTACTCCTCTCGGCATCCGCTGTCATCACAGGCGTTGCTCCTGCTGCTGTTACGCCCGCCAACTTCGGCCTCGTCTTGTTCACGTCGTTGTTGTCATCCGGTAATTCAGCCCATTAGCAAAGTGCGCTACACTTCCTTCATCTGCTGTGCTCATCTAAAAATAACCCCATCAAACCCCTCAGTTGTGAATCCCCCAGCAGTTCCCCGTACTGCCCGAAGCCTCGCCTCTATTATGTTGCGTTGTTGTCCAACAGTATAGCATAGGAGATTTGCCCCTGCGACAGTCTGTCATCCATGGTTTCATACGACAGACGCTGGCACACCGAAGCCATAGCTCAGTGTAACGTTCTGAAACTGTCTCTTTCTCTCTCTCTCTCTCTCTCTCTCTCTCTCCTTTCGCATGCAGCAGCAGCAGCATCAGCCGTAGTGCTACCACCACGGGTAGCACAATTATTATATAATACTACAAAGGTCCTTTCGTTGTTCCGTTCGTCCAGAGCTGTGTCCATCTATCCGAGTGGTGTTGGGACGAGTCTATGCGGATGGTTTACGCATGTTGTCTGTCGTGGGCCTGAATGATGTATTGGCTGAATTTCACTGGTGGAACCAGCCGCCTAGTGAGTATCAGTGCCACCAGCCTTCCTCGCATGCGAAGCTCAATGCCACAGCCGCTCCGAGTCCATTGCGGCGATGTCTGAGCTGGGGCCAGAGGGGCTGATATGGCAGCGGGAGACCCACTGTTTGCCCCCGATCAGATTCCCCCTGGATACGCTGTATCTCCGTCCGCCCCGCTTGCCACTGACACCGACAACCCTCCCTGCCTGGTGAGCGGACGTGGCACAAATCTAAATGAATGAAAATATGCCTACAACTACGGGCTACGCCAGAGCCACCGGCAGGACGACGACGACGACCAATCCCCTTGTAACTGTTACACCCCCAAGTCTATATTCCGTTGGCAGAGTCACGAATGCCCCCGCAGTTTGTCCCGCTCGCTGTACCGAGCAGCATCGCACTTCTGAACAAAGGCGCGAGCCGAACGAGAGCTGCTGGTGAATGCTGTTTGCTCGTTCGTGTCATGTGTGAATTGAAATTGAAATTACTTCACATACAATTGATCCTTTTGATGTGATGAAAAGTTTCCTCGGATCGGAGAGTTAAGCAGCCACTGTTGGATGCAGATATAATCGATTATTATTAGTTTTGAGAAAATCGATTTATTGAATGGTCCGGGCTGGTCGCTGAAATTGCTGCTTGCGAAAGGGGGGAGGGGGGTACATCTGGATTTGTGTAGACCAATGTGTGGATAACTGACACATTAGGAAGAAGGTGCAATAAACTGTTTTATTAAGCACAATCTGGCTTCAAGTGGTTTATACTAAAAGCATTTATGGGGTGGTCTTTTCGTGATGACGGCGAACTAATGTACCTACTCTGTAGCTTGCCAAACACACTTCGACTCTGACACGACGAGTTCAACGTTGGTGATCTTGTGTAACTCGCGTACTACCGTTACAACTACTAGTTTTAATCTCAATAATAAATAAATGAACCCACTTATTCAAGGTGTACTTTGCCCGTTAGCATGGATTAGCCTTATCGTTCTAAGTATAGTCAAAAGTTTTGAGAGAATTTCTTATAATTTGAAGTAATATCAAAGGTTCATACAATACTAGAAGGAAACATGTATGTATGAAATACCGAAATAAATAATAATGGTGGATATCTGATTAGTGTGAATTCGCTCGCCAACAATTACGAAATGTACATTCTAGCTTATAATTCCCTGTCTGTAATTCTCATCAATAACGGCGTATATAATAATAATTCAAAAAATCATATCAGTGTTTTCTTTTTACGTATTAAAGGAATAAAAACCAGACATCATTGGTAATAACCTCTGAAATCTCTGTTTGGCGTTTCGATCTTTGATTTTGGCCGCACGAACTATTTCGACCAATATTTCGACCAGACGTAGGTTTTTTCGTCTTTCGACCAAATTTGATGACACACAATTTGGTGCGCCCTATATTGTTGACAGACATATGTATCCTATGGCGGAATCGGATCCACTGTCCCTGGCTCTCCAGTCACTAAACTGTTTGAGCTGTTTGAGCCACGGCGAGGAAGCTAAGCGACATAAAGTGAAAACAAATGTATTCAAAGATCCCTTACTCTTTAAGATAGTCTTATTCATTTGCTATTTATATATATATATACACATATATTACAAAAAAAGAAATCTTACGTACCTGTTGTTGTCGTGGGTCTGGTAGTAATCGGCACAAAGATGTGGTAGACTTTTCGCTGTGACACTAGCGTGTGATTGGGTCCGACGCGATTTGACGCTTCGCAGGCGTATTGCGCATCCTGGGTAGCGTTTATGGAGAGATACGAGTGTGACAGAGATGGCTTGATGTTCTTCAGCTGCAACAGAAGTCGCAACGAGAAACGTCAGGGCGCGGTGACAGTAATAGACACACACACACACAGACACACAAATAAATTCACCAGAACACACAACAAGGGCACGTTCTTTCGCGGAAGACCGACTTCGGACAATCAAACGCCTCCAGCTAATCACAGCTCTTCTATCGCACAGAAATCCCCGGTATGCCTCCTCACTGATTGGCAAAAATAATAATCACGCGGGTTCGAGGACAGCGTAACGCTGAATATCACGTACGTGTTCGACGTGAATTTACTGCAGTTTGGTCGGCGCAAACTTGATCGACTTGCAAAAAGTATTTCTAGCATACAGCTACACAAGGGTCGTGCACCTACAAAGTTCACAGAATAGCGGTATCTCAGTCCGCTTGCTTCGGTTTGCAGTCGCGAGACAAAGGCTCACACAAGTTGTTGAACGCCTGCCAAAGTAGTTTATTCTATGGGTATGCGTGTACAGCTGTAGTTTCAACTTTGTCACCCGCATCCACTCGGAAAGTTCTCCTAAGTGGCCACGATTTACTATGTCAACTAACGCAGCAGCAAAAGTTAGTTGTGCCGGAGTTTGTTGTGGGAACCGCGCAACCGCTTCGCAGCCAAACAGAGATCAGGGTCACGGTCATCAACGAGAGTTAATGCAAGCAGTTCGTAGGAGTAATGATAATAATGAATATATATATGGATTAAGACTATGCAATGATATGCGTTGTGGAAAAGTTGTCAGGTATCAGAGTGATATGTTTCGGGGGTGGAACATCTGCCGGGGTAAACGGGTCCTACATCTGTGGCTCGCGCGAGGGCCGGCACAACACTGATCGCACGAGACTGCCTGGCGGCATGTTAGTTTCAGGAGTAGACGCTAGGGGCGCTCATTGTCCCCACTTGAATCTCCCGCCGATCCTTAGGGAAGAATAGCCTCCTTCGGCAGGACGTAGGGGGCGCCCTCGTTTAAGCACGTGGGAACCACGCGATTCCCTTACCGAGATGTTTTGATCAACTGTTTTTCATTTTCCTGATCAATTTCAGTCCAAAGTTTGTTTGTAGTGTTCCGACTAAAATTTGTGGCTATGTCTGAGTAGTTGCATTTTTGTTATAATAGAATACGACAGTGTGTTAAAAGCGGACCCGGTCGTTTTTGTAATAAACGACTGGTGGTTTTAAACTAAGTAGTTAAATTACATTTAACTAAGTAGTTTAATTAAATTCGTCCAATTATTGTTATTATTTATTATTACCAGGTTACATTTGTTAGATCATCTGAAGAGCTACCAATTTGATATTGATCTTATTATGTGCCACATAGCACGTCGGTCATTGCTTACACCGATGCTGCAACTAATGGCAGCTACGATTCAAGTCGAGTTCATTAATGGAACTACAATCTCAACAGGGACAAACATAAACCTTTTCATCCTTTTGTAGTTCATCGAATGCCGATGAGCTATCTTCTTCCTAGGAGTTAGATTATTAAATATTGTGGGCTATTTCGAAGCATCTAACGTATAATTGTTTTAGAATAATGAGATGTTAATAAAGGATACATGGCGCACCCCTGTATATTTTAATCAGATTATTCATAAATGTTAATAAGCAATTTGATTACACAAAATGCTTGTCTTCCACACCGTCGTATGTGGATGTAATTGGTCCGTCCTGCATGATATTTCCGTAAGCAATCTTCACTTATTCAGCCAGACCTAATGGAAGTCAACTTAATGCCGTACCTTGGACTCCTCAAATTGCTCTTCTCCCTGTCAGAAAGGAGAACAGCTGAGGGTCAGCTCGAAAAAAAAAAAAAAAATTGCTCTTCTAATGATCTAGCTTCTTACATTAAAATTACGTACGTGCTAGATCCTCGTATCATCCTTGATACTGAAAGAGGCGTAGACCCACCACGGGTTGCACCTAACTGCATTTTTTTCTCAAATAAATTAAAGCTATTATTGACCTCTCGCATCAAATCCGTGACTTTCTGCTGGCAAAGTCAATACATCGTTCAATAAATCGAATGTAACCTAATAATTATCATATTACTATCAACAATTCAATGCCAAGTCGCTGTGGGTGTAATGACTGCTCTGAATTTATCTCTAAGCCATCACTGATATACACACCTCAGCGTTTATATTATTCCACTGATAGATTTCTATGCGTGCAATGCTTGTGTTGGATATGATTACGGTTTTAGAGCAGAGCTGTGATAGATATTATTCATATGAATATGTCATCGCAAAGAGCAATCAATTTGTGAGCACAACAGAGGAGAAGCTGCAGGTCAGGAGATGTTTTTCGAATGCTGATGATTAAAATAACGAAGTTCTTTTTCAACTAAATGAGTATTGACAGTTCGCACATGTTAATATTTAGTTGCATTTAAGGAAAATGCCCAGGCGGCCAACATTTGCCAACTCAGTGCTGGATTATTTGAAATACCTTAAGTGATCGGCACTAATAACTGGAAGTTGGCTGTAGTGGAGTAATTCTGGCCTAACAGGATATGTCCAGTACGATGTCATACTGCCTTGATGCAATGCCATATAAAATCGCCTATAAGAGACATAAGAGGTCTAACTGAATGGCAGACCGAAACGCGGGAGTCACCGACCTCCGCGCGCTAGCCCATGTAGCACCTCAGGACAACTCATAAAAGATGCAATTCATCTGTATTTATAATAGACTCATCTCGAACCTTTCAACCACAATTATTGGTATTGATTGACACATATGGTACAATCAGCCACAATATTTTAAATTATAGTAATAATAATACTATAATTTAAAAAATCATCATAATACAACAAGAATATATTAATATAATTATTCTATTCTATTATGATGATTTTTTAAATTATAGTATTATTATTATTACAACAATTAGTGCCGTGCTACTCAGCCAACGCAAGTTTCGCATTGTCATATTGATAAATAATAAGAATTCTATAAATAATTATTATTGTTGTTATTATTAAAAGGGTTACATCTTACAAAAGGTGACGAAAGTATCAGTGGTATAACCGTCAGGTATTTTTTTGAAAAGTACGTATTTGCTCAGAGTAATATGAGCAGATAACTCTATAACGTGACCACATGATATACTGCGACAATATACAACGTGACAAGCTGTTGTGGCACGAAACACCCTATCTCTCATCTGGGAAGTTGGTTGCCTCAGCTGCATCTTAATAATGGAACTAGTTAGGCTTCGCAAATCTGTATTAAACAGCTTCGACTACTTAATCTATATAGCTAGTTGTTAGTACTCGAGTTATTGCTAATGAGCCTGTTATTTTATTTGATCCCTTGCTTGCTATTGAACATAAACTAATTGGTAATAGATAATGACCTGATCTTATATTTTGTTCAAAGATCTCTTCTACAGTTCTTAAAACTATAGTGTTACAGTAGTTAGTTATTTCGAAACTAGGTAATCTAACCATAACAATTGTTGCTCAATTTAATGTTATTCAACTTATAATTAATACGGATGAAGGTTAATATAGGTTAGCAAGGGTTAGAACCTGACGAGTTGTTATCTCATTGCAATTTTCTCGTTGCAGTTTTCGCACTCCTTTATTTCAACATGTTTCTATTGTTTTCGAAGGATGACCACTATATTCGATTCTGTGCCAAAATAGGGGAAGTTGATTTTTCTTCAAAATTGTATTTCGTACTTTTGATTCACTCTACAACATTGCGTGCTTTTACATTTTTATGCATGGATCTGCTTTTTCGCAGATAACTCAATTTGAGCAGAATGCTTTCTCGTTATACTACCCTTACACATAAAGAATAATCAAAATTGATACAGCTTTTGTCGGTATTGTAATCATGTAATAATAGCTGTAAGGGTCTAAAAACTATATGTTTAATAAAGTAGAAGTTTACCCTAGATACATCTATTCTCTGTTGCACACATCAAGCTGTATTCAAGAGGTCAATATTTTAGACTTCAATTGATAAGGTGCGGGTGGTATGAGGTTAGAAAACCAACATTTTGCATTAATTATATCCTAAAGTAAAATTAAACGCTCCATCTGAGATTGATTCGCATTTTTGCACAACGTTACACAGAGGACTCAGGAATATCAAATAACAAAAAAATAAAGAGAATTTGAGGAGATGATGAGACATAAGCGTTTCATCAGAAGTTTCCATTTGCGTTAATTCGCATCCAATTCGAATTGTTAGCTTTTAAAGCTAAACTGTGGAAACTATACATCAACAGGAAGCCTGAGTCTTTTCGTTATTTGACCAAATAAGAGCCATATTACAACTTTAAGTTTAAATAAAAGTGTCACCGAAAAAAAACCACAAAATATACTGTCATGCAAAAATCTTCCCAAACCCTCGTTGTTCACTGTACGCAACTGTTGTACCAGCTCGACGAGGCAGCATAAGCAATGGCCACAAAGTTTCTGTTCAATTGCCAGTTGCATCTCGTGGTAAATCCTTTATCACTGGGAAAATCCGCGGTCTCCGGGCAACGCGCTGTCACTGCCACCGGTTGTCGGGCAGTCCACCAGCAAGCAGTACGGTCATCGCGTGGGTAGAAGTACTCCAAAAGCGTAAGCTGACAACGTCAACACAGTACGGGGACACACAGATTAGGACCTTCAGCTCAGACGACCATCGATCGAAACTAAGCCACGTCATCATTTCGGAAACAGTTGGAGAGCACATTGATGTGAGAGTCATCTGGCGAACGATTAAATTTGCTCTACTCGATGAATAGAGTACCGTGTAGGGCAGGGCATTGCATTGAATAAAATTGACTCTTCTTATATTACACTCAGGCTGGAAAAAGTAGTTTTTAACAATGAGGACGAACAGAGACCCTTTAAAACCTTTCTATATATATATATATATATGAAGCAGGAATACATATTTCAAGGAATTTTCGACCTTCGAACACACGAAGAGACGAGTTGGCTGTATTGTATAATAAATCCGAAATCCACGCCTCACACTGAGAAAATTAACCGTCTGTATTTCTGGCGTTCGCGAAAGACATTACCTACCCAGGTATGTTTAGGTGTGTATAGAAATACGATTGCAGATATAATAAATGGATATAATATTTATATAGGTATAAGGTAAGGTAAGTTTTATTGATTTATTAAAGAAGCCGCAATTTCACAATGCTTAAGCTATCTTATTTAATATATTGTAGATAGAATAAATGGAATACTGTATATAAACACAACAATGGACGAGATGTTTCCTTATAAAATAAAAATCTGTCTTAGTAAATAGTTTTGTAAAACATACACATTCTATTACAATGCGATGTCGGAGGTCTAACTAATGTAAAGGTCTAACGTGCACCATTTTGTAGCGAAGATTGATCTGCACCTATCTACTTATTCTGTTTGGATGGTGACTATTCGGGTGATGATTTTAGAGAAAAAGAAACAAAAAGAAGGGGACACCCGGGTTTGAACCGGGGACCTCTCGATCTGCAGTCGAATGCTCTACCACTGAGCTATATCCCCACACGGTAACACTTGTGGCGGTCACTCTCGTGCTACTCAAAAAGTTGCCATCTGAACTAACATGATCTAGAATAGGAAGGATTCAGTGGTTGTATGACACACGGAGTGCCGGATAGCTTTACTCAATTTAATTTTCTAAATCTAAAAGTAGTATTTACAACATTTCTCCAGTATTTTTCTAGTATGATATAATTTATTCAAACATACAGTAAGTAGGAATTATTTCTAGGGATTATGGGGGGGTATGGGGGGGGATTAGCTGGGACCGGGGCTGAGGTCGGAGGAAGGCGATGGCATTGCCCCTCTTTGACTGTGCTATCTTCTCGTAAGGATAGTTTGTAGGAACGATTTTAAAGAGTCAAGTATTTCTGTCTCGCAATCTTCCTAGATTTCTCCACTTACAGTAACCTCTAACGAAGGCATAGGTTGTCGGATTCCGATTGACCTCGACAGTCAGAGGTGTTCTAGGTATTTTCATATCAGGTACAAATATTGCAGAATAATTTAGCACTTTAGAATCTATTTAGGTTTACCATACCTAACAAGGAGCTTAACTCTGATACATTTTGCGGAGTTGCATCGTCTGGTATTGGTAAATAGAGTGGTGTTCTTTCAGTGTATCGTTTAGAACGGTTTTATAATCTGCGCGGAGTCCGATTTAACCGGACTTCCTGATGAGAACGGCAAATACAGCATATTGTGAATGATGAAGTTCCAGTACGAGGGCATGGAGTAGACGATCTAGTTCAGCTTCTAGCCTCGTTAAAACGACAAGGTCGAGTTTCACAAAAAACTGATTGTGCATCATGTTTTATTTCGAGATGTGTTTTTGCTTCAACGCACAGGCCTAAACGATTCTTCGAATCTGTTCCATGGAGTGTTAACCTTACTCATCCAGTGCGTGTGACAGTGCGGTACATGTTTTAACCACATAACAGTTTCATGTGTGCTTTTCTTTACCGAGTTGGGATAATCAAAGGGACTATCCTCGGCAATTTCAACTTCTGCATATTAGCGGCTTTTAAATTGAAAAATACGGAGTGTAAGGTGGAAGATCCAAACGTTTTCCAGGTAACGTTGGAGCCGGTCTCAGTCCTCAATGTCACCATTAATGAGAAGGGTATGAAATATACGTTTTTCACCTGTTCAATGTTAACCGATTTAATTGCATACCTCTTTTTTGTTCGTGGCGTATTTACTTGAGAGTGGTTGAGATAGTTCATTGGAACTGTTGTACGTTCTGGCTCATGCAGACGAAAGGACGGATTGTTATGTTTTGGAAAATTCGGGAGTAGGTGTGGTTTGTGATTTTTCGACTGGTCAGTCTCTGTACCAGTGACTTTGACCATGAAGATCACACGAAGGCGGAGGTAAATTTTGGTTCCTAAATTTTTTTGTAAAAAAACTTTATCAGCTTTAACTTCATAAAACTTCACATGGGCTAGCCAATGGCGGTTGATGTGCTTTTGAGAAACTCCAACTGTCGAATGTGACTATATATGACTTGTGACAAGTGCTTCTTCATAAACGTGGATGTTTAAGTCCACATATCCACATTCGGCACATATTTTCTTCTGGAGTAAATATTGAACGTCTTCGCATTCAGTGCAGCCGTCGAATATCCTACCTGAGTCGTCATCACTGATACGATACTGGTATTTTTGAGCAGACAGTAACAAATTATGCCCAAATAGTTTGTTCAGGTAATTTGCCATTTATTCTTAGTTCTTCGAAAAAAATATCTTATTAGAATCATGACTGGTTAAAATAGGTCGGTATTATGTTGACGAGGCTGTTAGTGACGAATTCGTTTGTTGGTGCTGGAACATTTCTATGTGTCGGAGAGGACTCTGCTCCGAATTCTCGTTGCAATTTCGGGCAGTTATAGAGTTCTTTACCGGAATTTCGCCTTACCTCTGCTGAGTCTACACCTGATGCTCTAGGTATCGCTCTCGTGATATGGCACACAGCGTGTTGAATAGCGTTACCCGTATATATGTATACTAAATCTCAAGGTAATTACAACATTGAATAACAAGGAGTATAGTAATATTTACAACAATTAACATATAACGGAAAGCAAATGCATCTTTCAACAGTAAAAGATCGATGTTTCGTCATAAAATAGAAATCCGTCTAACTATTATCGAATGTTTTGTAAATCATACACATTCTGTTACAGGGCAGTAACGGAGGTCGAATAAACTAGAAGGTCTAATGCACACCATTTCATATCGTTTACGGATGCGCACCTACGTATTTATCCTGTTTAGAACTATTATAGAACCGTATTGGGATGATGATTTTAGAGAAAAATAATGCTTTTCATTCTCGAAAAACGAAGGGGACACCCGGGTTTGAACCGGGGACCTCTCGATCTGCAGTCGAATGCTCTACCACTGAGCTATATCCCCACACGGTAACACTTGTGGCGGTCACTCTCAAAAAGTTGCCATCACAAATAAACAGCATCGAATACACGAGCATCCGAAAGGTGACTCTCATTCGATTACAAAGTTGTCGATGGTACAGTTGCGATTGTCGAAACGGTTACCTTAAATAACACCGTTAAAGCATAGGAAGGGAGAAACGTCGTATTGCTGGACAGTGCACGAAATTGATTGGGCTTAGTACATGAGAATAAGGGCAGGCTTTTAACATCTGAGTGCAGCCCCTATTCGTTGAGATGACTGCATCTATATCCGACTATGAGTTACCTGGTATTTGAAACATGACCGCCACCCACAGCCTCTAATCAATTTGTATCTATTGTGGTAAAGACAGGACGATTCTAAATAGAGACAACAGAGAGATTCCAGAGCGACTATAGATATAAATATATAAGGTTATTCGGATGGTTGTGCAAATATTTTTACATTCAGGTTGCAACGCGTGCAGGAGCATCATTTCGCGTTTCTTTATCATCGAAGTTCTTTCCATCGCTTTGCCCCAACGTTCTGATTCATCGGTTATGTGCCAGCTTTGTAAAATGAATACTTTTTCGAAGCAAAAACACGAAACGACCTCGTCTTTGACAATCACTCGAAAGTTGATTTTTTTCTGCCAAAATAGTTCGCCATCGATCTGAACAAGTGGTCGCCAGCAGGAGTAAGATCAGGGTAATACAGACGATACCCAAGGTGTTTCCAGTCCAAGTCACGAATTGTTTTAACTCCTTGAGCTCACTTGAGGACTACCTTTGTCCTCCAACTCTCTTCCTATTGACGGATTGTGGTCAATTTTAACCGGTTTAGACCTAAACAGCTAATTGTTCATTCCAAATTTGTATGACGTTAAATGATCGGTTGCTACGCCACCCATAAGTTTTTGTCTGAGTTCTCTGAAAGGTAACCATCGTCGGTTCGTGAATTTTGTTAAGGCCTTGCAGACCTTGGTGCATCGTCCTGGTTCAAAATCTACCAGAGGAAAGTTTTTGCATCATGTTTCCTACGTGCTTTAGCTCAACGTATCCTCGCCCTAGATTTCACCGATCCCAAATCTGGCAAAAATCCACACACAGATAAACAATGATGGTAAAGGACTCCAAAGATTATCTGCGTTTGGCAAGGTTCAAAATCGAGGCAACCAAGTTCCCACTGTCTAATTTGCAGAATTTCACTCTATAATTTCGCTGTGGTTTTTGGGACTAGGAAAAGCGTTATAGAACCGAACTCACTTTGGAAATAACTCCCCCTCTCAAATAATCTTGGATGGTAGACAAAGAGCGCACTCCCGAGGAGAACTAAAATTCAGGACAACCCTCTGGAGATAAACATATGTATATATATTGTAAAACAAGCGAGGAAACTGTGGATGCATTATGGGGCTTTAGTTCTGGTAGTACTATGCGTTTAACAATCTGATGTACTTTATAGTACCGAATAATGTAAGGATGTTGTGCAAACTTGACTTGTCATGTCGACAAGCACACAGTTAACTTGACTTGACTCGAACGAAGATCAATTAAGTTGCACTTGAACGAAGATCAATTAAGTTGCCTACAGAATCAACCGTTCATGCAGGGGCATGAACGGTTCATAATCTCACCACCAGCTTGGGACGTTTTCAACGTATGTATGATGGACCGTGGATGATGATGATGCAAATTCTACTCCTTGCCAAGACGAGAACCCTTCGCGTATATTCAGAGGCTTCGCACTGAACTAAAACGCAACACGCATTAATGCTCGCTATGTAATTTCATTACACCACAACTTGCAATATAAAAAAATGACCTTAGAACACTATCGCGCGATAGAAACTTTCGACCAGTGATCTATCTCTCGGTTTCAATACTGTATCAGATACCACACTATTCTTCGTTCGCCTTCTTGACGCCTGCTTCAGAAATACGCGTAATATACAGTGTTTTCGAGAGGAGAGAAAAAGTATTCGTGTAAAAGTGCTCAAAGGAGCCCCCGAGAATTATCAACTCCCAGTCCTTTGCCGGTTGTCCGCTTTCACGTTCCCTCCAATTTACGACAAAATGTGTTTGGCAAAAAGAGAAGAAAAGCATTGCTCTAAGGATAGCTGACGGGCCAGAGGGTGGCACAGGGCAAAGGGACTGACAGCGAAGGGGTGCTCGGGGGTGGTGGAGATAAAATATATCGATTTTTGAGCGGCAAGTCTGAGCAGAGCGGAAACTCAGTGGGCTCCATGAGTTAGCTACCCAGTCAACTAAAGCCAGTCCGTAGAACACATTCTGAGCTACATTTATCTCCTCCGGAATCGGCTCTGTGTCTTTGGATGTGTGTGTGCATGTGTATGTGGGCGGCACGGAGATACGGTTCGAGCTTGAGATGGACGTACAGAAAATCGGGAAAAGCGCGCGAGAAAATCGAGGAATCCTCCGTGATGATGGTGGTAGCGTCTGCGGTGCCATCTCTTCCTCATGACGTAGTCGAAGGCTCTAGGGCAGCAGAACTGCTCGAATCCAGACGGCGGCCGCAGGCTGAGTTAGGCGAGATATAAAAGATGGGCGGGTTTAGTCTCTTAGGATAAGGCAAAAGAAAAACTGTGCAGCGAGAGTACCACCCTTGTGTGTCTATATGTACCTATTGGATAGATCCTGGGATGAGTTTGAGGCACTTCTGAAAAGCTGCACACATTTTTTGCCGTGCAGAAGCTGGTCGCGGAACCACACGGCAACGCACTTCGCTGCGGTGGACGTCGGCGGCGTTGGAACTACGAGCAGGATAGCGAGGAAGGTAGCGAGGGGAATCTGAGTCGATAAAACTGGAAGGCGCAGGGCCGACCTTCGGGAACAAACCGCTAAATAATGCTGGGGCCGAGCGCCACCATTGGAAATGGAAGAGGACCCTTTCCTAGTAAATTAATCAATAGAGGTCACCGCTTCCCCTCATTTCAATTTACCTCTCATGGTCTATATGTGAGTGTACGCAAGAAGTCAGCGGTGTGGAATAGCGAATAGTAGAATTATCTAATTATCCATTCGAGGCCCCTAAAAGTGATAGGTGGTAACCTTAAAGATCTTGCAATACTTATTTGATTCAAACGATGAAAAATGAAACAAGAATAGCTGTAGCTATGTTATCAACTGTATTGTATAAGGAATAAAGCAGTGTATTTCAATAGTCCCAACGACATTTATCAAAATGTTTATAGAGTTAAATTTGCTATGTATCAACTATGTATGTGTGCAATTCTCTACCGTGATATACATATCTAAGGTTAACTTATAGAGTGAAATTGAGTATAGTCCATAAAAGTGAAGGTGTGTATTTGCAAGTCAAGTCATAAATATAGTTTATACCACCACCGGCATGACCTATCATCATTAGAAACATTGGTTTCTCTCACTTTTTACTGAAAACAATCCGAGCGTTTTCAAACTCCCTTACCACCGTGGTTAAGCATGTGCGACCTATGAAGGAAATTTTATACGGTCGATACTATTTATCACTTCTCCTACGAATCCGACATCTACAGGCGAGTGACATATGCGCGAATTTGAATGAAATTGTGACGCCATCCGACCGCATACGGTTCCCTCGCTTTAGCAATTCCAGGATAAATTTACCGTAAGCGGTGTTGTCGAGAAGAGCGGACGAAGAGGCAGGAAAAGCAAAAAGCCAACGGCCTTCTGTCCCACGCGCGCAGTCGGAGGCAAGTCGCCTCCCCTGCGGGCCCCTGCCTAGTGAGTGAGGCCTTACCACGAAACGCGACGGCAGATGAAAATGCAGCCTGCCAAGAGCTGTGGACAGGAGATGCTCGACCGTCAGTACTCCCAGTCTTCCTCCCCTTCTTACCCGAACCTCTGAGTGAGAGCGAGAGAGAGAGAGAGAGAGAGAGAGAGAGAGAGAGAGAGAGAGAGAGAGAGAAATGGAGGGTGGGGGCACATAAGGGCGCGGTTCACGCGTCGACCACAGTTGACGGCGATGCCGGCGGCGTCAGTGCGAGTCTCCAGATTGAAAAATGCTATTTTGCATTGAGCGCTAGAAGAAGGAGGAGAAGCAGCGATAGCAATGGGAGCCACTGCTGACACTAGCACAGCAGAGGGGGCATGGTGTGGCGTGGCCTCTCGAGATCCCAAACGTTCTCGTCAAGATGGGCTGCCAAGCAAGCAACCGAGTATGTATGTGTACGATGTCCGACTAGTGTGTATGAGTGAGGCGGACGATTCAACGAGCTTCGCATATTTCTTTCGAGTGGTGGCTCCTTCGAAATTTTGAGGGGGCCAACCCAGTGTGACCGACCCCGATGTCCCCTACGACCTCGATCCCCCCCCGGCTCCGTTCCCTATCTTTACCCGGATACCCGGTTGCCCTCATCCCTCGACGCCACAGAAGCCACAGCCAACGGGCCGAGAGCCAAGAGCCGTCGCGGCGCGAGTTTCACTTGAAGAGAAATGGACGTTGCTCCGAGAGCGGGCGTTATTTAGATTCATTCACACTTGACAGAGCCTCCTCTACCACCACCACCGCTGCTGCTGCCTGCGCCGACGCTACCGCGCGTCATGAGCCGGCTACTCTGCCGCCTTCCCACATCTCCCATATCCTCCTCACCGACTCTCACTTTCATTCTATCTATCCTCGTCTGTTCCATGCCCCCTATACCGTCCTTGCCACCGGGTCTTCTTATGCGCGCAAGCGGAGCTGCCGGATGCGGACTGCACCCCATGTCAACCCCGTGTCGTGCGCTGAGGGGAGCTAGGCCGAGGAGGACGAGGATCCGAAGCAGGCCAGAGCCCCAAGTCCGACTTTTCCGTCGTCCAAGCATAAGCATGAAAGTGGGAGATAGAGCGGAGGGAAAACATGGCCTGAACACTTTAACGGAAATCTCACCATTAGGCTGCCTGGGCCTGGGAGAGGCGGTCTTTATGGGAAACGATGGCTACGCTGGTCGTGCCGACGGCGGCTGTGGTGGGGTGCCGCCGGAGGCAGAGCGGGGAACCTTCTGATGTTGGAAACGGCAGAGCGAGAGCGACACAGAGAAAA
This sequence comes from Stratiolaelaps scimitus, assembly GCA_019614645.1. Taxonomy (NCBI): domain Eukaryota; kingdom Metazoa; phylum Arthropoda; class Arachnida; order Mesostigmata; family Laelapidae; genus Stratiolaelaps; species Stratiolaelaps scimitus. The sequence goes on along the minus strand of JABWDB010000013.1, from coordinate 3,930,488 downwards.
GATACGCGACAGCAGGCGTAGTATAGCACGAGATACAACATACATACAGCTAGAGTCAGAAAGGAAGAGAGAGGGACTTTGTGCCTACCCCCTGTCTTCTGCGAGTGCCCCTTTGGGGGTTAGAGCTGCTTTGCGCTGGGCCAGATTATAGCCAACGTTAACATGGGGAACGTGGACGCTGACAATTTTTCAACTAATCACCTTTTTGAATATCGCATGCGTACGTATGCTGGTGTGTATCAACAAACGATTGACTGCACACAGTGGCACAGTATGATACACCCATCCACCCATCCTCTCTCTCTCTCTTTCGCTCTAGCACCATGGAGTTTTTTGAACTGTCGATATATTCTAGGCCACAATGAGATTCGTGACCATATATCGCGACCGTTATGAACACCCCTGCAGCTACCACGATGAACAACGACAACGGGACGACGATACCATTAGGAAAGGAACTCCTTGGATTTGCATAGCCTATTGTCGAAATGGAAATATCATACATACATGTACACCTATATGTACTATGTACGTGAAAACTTGTATTATACTCGATTCATATAGCAGTGATAAACCGGACAAAACAGATTCGCGAAGGGAATTATTTGTCAACTGTGGAATATAGCCCTCGGCACTCAACACAGTGAGAAGGAAACCAGCGTTAATGATTTAGCCTTGGACCAGTTCACCATTGAGTTCGGTCTCAGTGTATATCTATCGAAGTGTATCAAACCCGTATAGGTATAGATATCTCAGTGTATAAATTAGCCACATTAGTATTAGAAAGAACGAAATGTACTGAAAAATAAGGTTCAAGATAAGATAATAATGCTTTTATTTTCGTAAAAGGTGTGCTTTCCATAAGGAGAGAATAGTCCTCGTATCTTAACCGTTTTTGATCTCGGTAAAAAACTTTGAGGGCACCCCGCTTCTTCTCAACGTTCTCCGTTAGGTAAATTCCCTGTTGATAAGGTCCGTTCGAGTAAAGGCTCTCAATAACATAGAATTTCAACTTCGCTAATTGTCGACTCTAATATGAAAATATATATTTTTGCTTGTCGATTTAGCGAGTAGGAAGTAAGGTTAGATAATTTGTAGGCATCGTTGCGCGTTTCGAAAGAATTGTTCCCCTCTGAGCAATAAGAGAATATCTAAATTTAGCTTTGCAATTGAGATTCAGTCCCTTCGACTTCGTACGACTGTTGGGGAGACTGGACCAACGAGGGCCAGTTTAGTTTAGCCGTAGGGCATCTTGTAACAAGCTTCCTTAAAAACGAAAGTTAGCATTATTACCCTATTACTCAACATTGCGGAAATTCCTCTCGTAATCCTTTGCGACTCTATGAAAAGCCTGATCTATGGAGCACAGTCGAGAAGAGCGAGCCTGACATAACAATATAGCGTGTAATCGCCTGAAGGACCCTGTTAGTTATGGAGCATAGGGCTTTTACTAAAGGAAAAAGGTGCGATGAAAGATGGATTGAGACAAGAGCGAAAACTAGACACTAACCAATTACACAAGTCGACAGCTTTGTTGAATACTGTTAGCATTTGTGGTTGTTACTGACAAGCGAAAATTCTCTTTGAATCAGAACAGCGTTCTTTCACAGCGAGAACATTCTCTCATATACTGCTTGCCTCTTCTATCTAATTGAATTATATAGATTGTAAATAGAAAAATCATAATCGCACACATATCGATGCGGCCTTTATACACAAGCCAGTAGCTGAATGAAACATCGAGAATAAAAACTGTTGGCCTCTCGCGATTCAACTACGAGAACGTTGACAGCATTCTCAACTAGCAGATTTGCTATTTATTATTAGCATTTTGATTATCTTTATTGTACAGACTAATCAATCGACGCATGTGCACACCTACAATACCTGACCGCAGCCTTGCTCCGGTATATGATGAACACCAGCCAATAGAGAAGTGGTCTTTCTTTGTCAGTGACCCTCAAGGGCCGACTGCATTCGAGCGGGGTCCATATAAATAATATGTACTACGGGGTGCGCATGACTACCGAAGTGATAGACGGGCCAGCGTCGTGTAGCGGCATATAGCGAACGTAAAGGTCAGTAGTTCTCGTGCTGCCAACTCTTCGGATACGTACGAAGAGCTCAGAAAGAAAGGGGGACTGGCTACGCAGAGTTATGGCGCTGCCGAAGAGGCTCTTGAAAGGCAGCGGCATGGAGTACGTGTGCGACCCGTGCGCGAGATTATATGGGCTCGCATACTCCCATCTATAAGCGTGTACACGTGTGTTTGCGTGCGTGTGTGTGTGGCAGGGGCATTCCCAAGGTGATGAAGCGCAGTAGAGAAGGAGAGACAACATCAATATCTTGAGGACCTTTCATCGGTTGGGTGCAGCTCGTCACAATGGCACACGGTGTAGGTTGTTATCACAAACACGTATATACATCAACGTATACAGCTACATGTAATATATATATATATATATATATATATATATATATATAACAACCAATCGTTCCTCCATATGTGGTGAAGATCACTGACCTTAAGACAAGTCATCGTAGATGCGGAGTTTCTCTGTTGAGCAGGTAATATTTGATCTCATGATAATCACTGATTCGTTGTCTTATATCGACAAATACGTTTGACATTGACACATTTATACATCACAACCAGAAATCAGTCCTCGATCCACCGAGCTGTTCGCCGTTTAAATTGTTTTCTATGAACACACAAACGCATTTAGCAAACAATTCGACGCCCACATACAAATTTAAGGGATTCATATTTTTTCTTCTACGCAAATATGTATTACCCATCTCCTCTGTGCCCAGAGTACTCAGGACGGCCCTCGGGCCTATATTATCCGGACCTACCCTGCTTACGCCTTTGTTTGTGCAGCAAGCATAATCACAGTAACATTGCAGGGGGGGGTTACACTATGGTAGTTGGATCCGATTTTGATTGCAAACAGGCGCCGTGTAATGCGGCTTGCCTTTGTAAGTGGGAAAAACCTTTAAGCCCATTGCAACCGGAAGCACTTTCAGCAGCGGCCCGAACCCGCGATGCACCATCGTGTATTTTCGTGCTTAGCTCAGCACATCGGTATAGCCGTGAAGGTAAGAGGCGATTTAGATAACTTGCTACGAGACGCTTTCTTCGACTCCTCGCCACCTCTACCGAGAACCGAACCGGTGCGGGCGGCAACGATCGTTGCAAGGCCTTGAAATGAGATTTGGCGTTCGGTTCAGATGCTTTCTCCCTGTCTCGTCCTCTATCGCGAACGATACACTCATGACCAGCGAGTAGACGACAGCTGATCGCCGTTTGTAAGGTAGGTACATGCAATACACGTATAGCAGTGGCAGCACTTATATGTCGGTATATTTGTATATATAAAGTACTCCTGAGGAAAATACGTACGAGACGACGACGCGCACACATACCCACCGGCCGCTTTGTTGGTCGACCAAACATGAATATGCATGTTTCATATATTGGATGAAGCATCTTCGCTAAGACGACGAACGGCAACTCGGCTCGGCCCGACGGCCGGTCAAAGCAACGTCCCAAAGGGTCTCCTCGCATACAGAGGGAGAGAGAGAGAGAGACTTTGAGAAAAGAGGGCTCAAAGAATTGTTCAAAAACGATGCTACATACTAAGGCTGGCCGGCCGGCCGGTCGGCCGCCGAAACTCCGCGCAACGGGACTCGAGCAAGGAGTTCGCCGTCGCGTTGCAGGAAGCGCTCCCCTCGCGTAAGAGGGAGCGGCCTCGTCGGCTCGAAGGGCCACAGCACAATGAGCACGATGGGAGGACACTATCGGGCGGGGGAATATTCATCTCCCGGAGGGCGCTGTCCGCGTTAGCGTTCTTTGCCAGGAGCGACTCAGGCTTTCTTTATCCCGGTCTCTCTCTCTCTCTCTGCTCGGCGTAGCCGTCAGCCGTGCTGTACGCCTGACTCCTTTGCAAGCAGGCCGTGCCAATCGTACTTCCGGTAAGTCGCTGTAAGCAAGTCACTCGGGTAAAGAGTCTCCCAGGAGAAACACCTCATCAGTCATCAGACCCCAAGGAAGCAAGGCCCCCGGCGCAGGTTCTGGACGGCAGAACCCCAATCCGGTGGCAGAACGAGACATCGAGGAAGGCCAACCAATCGCAGAGGGCACCTGACCTTAGGAATGTATGGTCAATGCATACGATCCCCAAATACGTCACGTCCCATGTTCTCGATACGTACACACGTGGGAGCCAACCATAGCAACTTAGAGAAATGTTCTACTACAGGCTTTACAATTAAAGCTGCTTCATCGTTCGGGTCAGTAACTAGCTCACTCACGCAGGCAGTCACGCAAAACACAGTCGAACAAACGCACAGACAGGCATCACCAGGGAAGATCACGAAGCAGGTTGTCACAGAGGAAGAATAGATCCTGTGTGATCTTTCGAATAATGAGTGAATGATTGATGGCATTATGGAGGCCAATCCTATGCCCAGCTCCATGGCACGTGTTCTGTGCAGTCAGGCTGCCTCGCATAAAGATTTGTTGTGTGCTTGCCTGTTACTGCAAAGGCAGAACACTAGAAAGGCGCAGGAGGTGACCTTGCCGTCTGAAGTAAATGTCAATATGGTATTTCAACATAAACATGCGTTTGCATTAAGAACAATGAGGTGTGTTCGCGAAGTACGCGGCGCTATCGTTGGAACTGACGACGATTCTAGGTTGCTTAAAAGAGCCATTGTAAAAATAATAACATTGTAACACAAATTAAAGGCTTGACTTGCTCACATGGTATTTACATACTCACTATGTATTACGTGCACATGGTGAGTATGTACATACCATACAAACCATTGGCGACATGTGTGTGCATTTGTGTGTGTGTGTATGTGTAATATTGTACATATAATCAAAAACTCATATACTCTACATATTGCACGCAGTATAAGAAATACGAATGTAACTTTACATAGAGATTTCGTCCTACCGCCAAGCACTCGCACGAACGAAAGCTAATATAATCTTCAAATGCAAATCGATTAGAGTCGTTATTCATTCTTTTCTTTCTTTTCAGGCCGACTCTCAGCCAACAGAGTCTATTAGAGTCGTTGACTGCGTCTTAAATAAGTGGCGCTAATATGAGAGCTACCGTGTGCAAGGATCACCAGTTGACATTTCTGGCTAATGAATGGATGGCATTTTGTCTCGAAAGAAGAAAATTTTCATAGCGGCATAGACAACAATGTGCGAATATCTCTTCATTCGAAGGGTCCTTGCCTGCACAGGCGAGGAATGCATTCACTGGCGGCGACCACCTCGTCAACGACCGTCACCGAGGGGCTCTGGGCTTATCAGGCGCGAGTGAAAAGTTTCTTCATTTGAGGGATGCCATTTTCTAAGTAAGTAGAGCATCTCAGGCACCCCATTGCTTCTCGAAAAAAGCGAATCGAGAGAGCGAAGCTGGGTCTCTTCACCTGTCACTTGGCGGCCACTGCACCTGCCATGAATATCCACTCATAGCTACTGTTATTGGGAGCTGTGCAAACCCGTTGAGACGAGTATGGACATGCCCCATAACGAGCTCATTGATGAACTAGTAGTCTCCTTAAACAAGCTGTAATAGTGCCTTTATGGAAAACGTTTGTATAACGAAACTCAATTTTTGTGACTACACAAGACAGCACAATGTCGTTAAAGGCCGGTCGGTCAGGCTCAACTAAATTTATGTTATTGCAAATAGATGCAAACCTATTGAATAATTGAGAAATAGGAATAACTCAAATTGTAACGTGCACACATTACGCGGCAGTAATGGCCCCAAACACATGTACAGTACCACCAAATACATGGAGTTGCATCGTATCGTATATTAGGCGCAACGGAGCTTAGATTCGTGCGCAATTGCGGGCGAGGTAAGATGAAATGTTAATGGTTAAAGATTTTACTGGTTTATTAAAGAAAGTGCAGTTTCACAATGGTGAAGTTCTCCTATATGTCACGTCGAGGGAATCGAACCTGCGGCCTCCAGATTTTATAGCCGGAGTTTGCCAGATATATATATATATACTACTATTTTCCAAGCACACCGACACGCATATCGAACACTATGAAGGGCTTACCGGTTCACCGTGGTAGAGCCAGATGATCTGCGGGGCAGGCTCTCCGCGCGCCTGACACTCGAGCAGAAGCTTCTGCCCATAGGTGACATTGAACCAACGACGGCCACCGCTGATCTTCGCAGGCACTGAAAATTGCAACAGAATAATTATTAACAATTCTTCTCAAGTCTACTAGTTAATCGACCTCCGCCGCAACGTAGAGACCCAATGACTTAATCATCATTATTATGTTAACTTGTTGTTAAAAAAAACAAACTGTTTAAACAGATTTTCCATGCGGCGCTTCATTGTTTTATCGTTCTATCTGCACTGAGCTAAATGGCGATGAAGAGGTGCGTAGTGCGTGCAGCACATTTGTGTCTACGGCGCACGCGAATATCGGGATCGTTCGTAATGTCGAACATTTCTGACTTGTACCGCTTTTCCCTGTTTACGTTGGCTTTATCATTTCACAGAATATTTCGGACAGGTAGAATGGAGCGGCAGTCGGGCGAGACGTCCTGAAGAAAGCGGTCGACTATGTGGTGCCTCATTTTTCCACGCCGAGGACAGGTCGGAGATTCCCTCTGACGTTATTCGCTCGCACGACTCTTGCCGCTTGACCAGAAGAAAATTTCCTTTGTGTTGTTCGGTGTCATCTACTGCTCGACCCGGCCCGCTGACAGTGTTGTTCTACGTGGACGTTACACGAAGCAGCCAAACGTGGCATATATACGCCTGACGGAGACATCGGCCGGGACAGTGGCAACCCTTGGCGGCGGTCGTCGAAGCGGCCCGTCCGGACGGTAAACGCGTTTAAAAAATCGCCCTTAAAGCGTGATTAAACAAGGACGGCATTTGTCTTCTGTGCATAATGCATCAAGGCGTAGCGACTCAAACGAAACAGCTATACACATCACACACACACACACACATGAACATACGAAGCACAAACGGAGGCCCCGCCGGGACACTTTGATAATGACGGCTTCTTTTCGAGCAGGCGGACAAGTTTTTTTTTTCCACGTTTTTACTCGGCCCTTGCTTGCTGCTGATTATAGCGCCGTCCCGTCGTTCGGCGAGAGGATCACGTAACGATCAGGTAACGACGGCAACAACGACGGCACGTCACATTATTATTTACAGGGAATATAATTGTGTAGGAGTTGCCTGCGATACGCGGGGACAACATATCGATTTTAGTGGTAAAAATGCCGATCGGTGAGAAACCACATTGGTGCTGGTGGGCGATTGTTGGTGTATCATGCACGACTGAGTTAACCCGTGGTAGAATGGACCGAAAACGCGTAGTTATGTTTAGTTGTGAATAATCGAAAACATGAACATACATATTTCTCGTTCAATACTTTCGAACGAAATGTATATAAATAAATAAAATATATTCATAAAAATGAAGAAATAAATATGTATAATATATATATATAATATAGCGACAAAGGAATATTCTATATGGTATCTGCATCTGGTAATTATGAATTTATTATAATATATTAAACGTTACAATAGGTGGAATTTCTAGGGATTATGGGGGGGGGGTGAGGACGACAATGTCCCGAGGAAGGCGATGGCATTGCCTCTCTGCACAGCGAGGCGAGGTTTCTATATGGTATAGCAACTCAAAATGATACACAATTGTTTTCTGGTTTCGAAATATAATATATATATATATTCATAATTATCCCATTCTCATACAAAATGATATATTTTACAGGATAGGATACAGTTTACTTGATTCATCGAGTGCATTTACATGCTCCATCGCAGATTAACTTCGCCATCGAGCGCTAAAATAAACAATTCGAAGCAGATCATCCCCTGCTGTGGATTCCATCCCGTCCGAAATCCCTCCTTGTCGTCTATGGTAGGTCTAGCTGAACGGAAACGGGGTCGGTTGTGTGTATTGAGAGCTACTTGTGCGGGACATTCGGTTAGCCCGACTTCGCACGTGGAGTGTCGAGAGTTCGACTGGTTTTCTGATCACTCACTGGATACCGCTAACGCACACACAACGGGACATACTCGCGGCTGGGCAACCGCCTGATCGGGTTCGTCCGAGTCCTCCACTATAGCGATACACCCCACCACCTGCGCTTCAGACCATTCGTGCCCGCTTGTGTATCGCCGGACCGTTAAGCCGGCCCTGCGGCTAAACTCGAGAAAACCCCCATTGCAAGCCTACGGCACATTGGTTTCAAGTGAGTCGCCTGGGCAGAGTACTCTCGTCTGCTCAGGCGTTGACTGAGGTGAGGACTCGCTGAAGCGTCAAGCTTTCGATCCCGATCGGGTCCCAGCATCGCGTCTAATATAAACACTGCAGTATATCTGGGACAACATTAATCGAACAATTCGTGTACATTCCCGTTGTTTCATTACTGCAATTATCATCTCTGATAACAATTATAACAACATACTTGACAATAGCAACAGCAGCAGCAAGAACAACAACAACGACTGACATTGAGGAATAGCTAGGAACTTTCCATTACACCTGCGTATATTTAGTGCGAGCTGCGATCATATCAAACGACGTGGGTACTCTCCGTCCATGTTTACGAAGCAATTATCGGCCGGAGAGGTCGCTAGTGAAGAACGAAGGGGTCACCCTCTCCCGATTGAGGTTGCACTTCGAACCTCGTTGCTCAGCAGCCAACAAGTCGGTTGCTTCAACAGGCGATATTTCTTCTGTCATCACCGAGTTTGGATGTGACTCTCTGCCGTTCCGATCAGAAGTGTGCCTCCATCGTAAAGCTGACGCTGAGGCACAAAACAAGCAGTTCCCAGTGTGATGCTCCGAACGAGTGGCTATCGGTCAGCCGTTATTCCGCCAGGCATCGTTTGGGCCCTTATGGCAGCGCTGTTAGCTCCGTTGACCTTCAGTCAGATGGTGCCGAATTTCGGCACTATTCAGTTGCTATCAAAGACATATCAGGCTACAAGGGCCCAGATAGTTCAAGATCGAGGCCAGCACATTCGCACGAGTTGGAACGACGGTTGCCTCGATGCTGGCTGCTGCAGTATTGGATTTCGACAGGTATGACTGAAAACGACGTGCTGATTGTTGATTAATAAGCGTGAATCTAAATCGACCTTAACGAAATCACGTTTATACAGCTAAGTGATTTGGAAATGCTAAAGGGGGGTAAAACCTTTGATTAGGTGAATCCTGAAGCCCGCCACCCAAGGACTTATTTATCGCAGGTGATCATAATGCCACGCAATATTAGCATCAGTGTATTAGCGAGTCGGTTCGCGGCTCTGGGAAAATGCCGAAATGTTAAACATTGGTTAGTTCGCACCTAGCGCCTTCAATGAGCTAAGCTAATATGTATGCCCAAAGTGAATATCAAGTTGTACTTAAAGAGTTAGCCTAGCGCTTCGGTTAAACAATCGGTCCAAAATGATCATGTTTGGCACACAGATACTCCTACTACTGTTTTGGCTGTCCCGTGCAACGACATGCAAATGTATAACCGCCTCTTTAGAGTGCCAGATCGAGCAGCGTACTGTGATGTGCGTATTACATTATATATATACATATATATATATATAACGGTTCGGTCATCGTGTTCGTGAAGGTCATTCAGATTCATTGACTTCTCATACTCCAGACCAAACACTCCGCACAAAAATACGTATACGTAATGCTAACTATATGTTGTGCTGTGTATACAGGTGCAATTCAACGAGAACTGCCCCCCGCGAGGCTGGCTAAAATGGAGCTTCGATGGACCAATGCTTCGGGCCCATAAACCATTTATGCAGATGTGTCTCGAATGTCAGGAAGGCGTCCGAAACTGCAATGTTGGCACAGCCCGCTGCTCGGGAACTCGTCAACAACAGTGGCACCTCGAGCTCCAGCTACGACATTCGACACAGCTAGGCGATGTTCTGTTCACAATCAATTCGGCCGTTCACCCTGACCAGTGCGTTACGATTGACTCAGAGTCGGAACATGGCAGTCTCGTGCTGCGTAACTGCCTGCGAAATGTTCGCCAGCTATTCTACATTAATCGCGATTGGTTTCAAACCGCGATTGTGTCGCAGAAGATCGTTGATTATGACGCAACACAAAAGTACATTGAGCTGGCTAGCCAGCAGGCCATGCTTGAGAGTAACGGCTCGGCCAATGACACCGACATCGCGCACACTCCGTTGAAACCATTGCTGCCACTGGGTGGGAAGGGCTATCGCTGATTTGGTAGGCGTCACATCCTGATGTCACGATGAACGAGTCGATTATTTCATCGGACAGCTCCTACCCGCATTTGAACCCGGAGAAGAAAAAACACGTCCAATTTAATATCAGTCGATGTAAGTGTCAGCTAGATATGAACTAGTCTCAGGGGCGCCAAACGCATGACGCTGCTGATTGGCGTCACCGTTCGAGTGTTTCTGTACAAGCCAGATCGATGTTTGGAAGAGACTCGGCTATTAGATTGCCTTATCGCGGCTCGAGATGATCGCGATACATACACTGTCATACTGTTCCAGTGCAATATCGAAACCTGTATTAGTGTAATATTTCTCCTCGGTGAGAACACATCTTCTTCTTCGGCGTCCTCAAGCGAATCTCTAATCTGTTTCAAATGCGCTAATCTTCTATGTCTTCAGCCGGATGAATAAAGTGGTTCAGTATTTCAATTCGCTGCGGCTAGCATCTCTTTTGATCAACGTTTCCCGAACGAATTCAGTCCTTCGAAGTTCTGGCGCTCTCCTTGCGGCGCACACTACGCCTGGTGCACGAGTCGATTGTCACAATTGGCCATGATTGGTTGACAGCGTTTCAGATAACAGTTACATTGTACATTCATATTTCGAACGCTCTTGTTAGCTCTGTAAACCAGAGGATCTCAAAGTAGATTAGAAGTCGAAATTTACTAAAATGCAATAAACGTCCAGCTCGCCTTCTTCGAAACGATATACACGTCTTCATTTGCGGCCCATTGGGCTTGTTGCATCCAAGCTTAGCAAACATACTCTAGCGAAGATTAATTAAGCACAGGACCGTTGTAGGGTAAACGTTACTGTTAGGAATCCGTATTCGGTGTGCCGACCATAAGACAATACACAAAAGTGCTGCTGAGTTTTATCCGATGGTTATCGTATCTAGAGATTATTGCAATTTATCTTATTTGTAACGGGTCATATTTTTCACCCATAGATCGTAAATATGTTGCTTGTAACTGGACTTCATCTTCTTGTCGGTAACAATAAAGTAAATTGCTTCTAGAGACATGCTGATCGCATATATCCCTATATACGTTCAGTCGAACAAATAGCGCAGGTTCAAGGCTTCTAGAAGTATTATAGCATTGTTATGATTATGTTGGCGTATTCCCATATTTAGCTATTATTGCTTATTGTATTAGATCGTTAGTTTATTGCTTCCCAGAGAAAAAAAAGGGACTTCCGTCTTTAAAATTAACGATCCCATAACGATTTATCCCCCCCCGTGCTGCCGATCGAAATAGATCATACCACTAAATATTTCATTCTATACAATAATACTACTCCCACTAACACTTTTGTTTTTTAACGAAACAAACCAATCGAACAGTTCACGTAGTTGGCTTGCATGGTTTCTTCCCTCATATTTTTTCCAATGCACTTGCCTCATCCTGGATTTCGATCCATAATAAATACCCAAGAACAGCCCCCGCCTAGCGACCTGAACCATACAGGGATTGCTTTGGCTAGAACCGTCCATACAGTGATACGCCTTGCGCCCATGCGCCCGCTGTGGCCTCCTCGCATTCAATTCGACGAGACGAGAACAGAGGGATAATGTCCAACTAACGACACGATGATGGTCATGATGATGATGATGGTGAGGTCATTTCCTCGAGTTGAAGATGGGGAGTCAACGGAAGCGCGCTGGCTGGCGGGCAGCGTTTGCGGCAGAGTTTTCTCTGCAACTGCTGATGAGTACGCTGCTTTACTACGGTGAACTACACTTGTGCTCCTCTCTCTCTCTCCCCTTCTCTCTCTCTCTCTCGGCTGCGCCGCAGTCCATGTTTCGCTGGTCCGGCTGGCCTGCAAACACTCACTGTGAACTAGGATACATTGGATGGCAGGGGAACCCCTTCCGAGGAGAGGGACAGTGAAGCAACTGAGCGTACGGTCCCCGCCTGCTTCGTTGCGTGTTGACGCATTCTGAAAGACTGCCGCGATGTGTTCTCGATCCGGCAGTTTGGTGCGACTTCGTCCACCGCTTGTTGGATTCGTCCTTTTGGACAGGAGGACAACTTTGTTGCATAGGCAGCGAGTGCCGCGCGGACAACGTCGAGAGACTAGCACAGGGTGGCGATTCACAGTTCCACTGTTAGTACCATGCAGCTCTATTGTGAAGTCACGCGAATGCGTTCTGTGAGCTGTCAGGGTCGACGTCTATGACTGTTTGCCTAAGTTCAGCTGAGCAGGATGAAAAAAGGGTGGTATTTACTGTGTTTATAGAGAGAAGTTAAAATTGCCAACTTTTCTGGATCGTGACGATTGGATCCGTTGGAAGGGTGATTGTGCCAACGAGGGTGAGCATGCGCCTGGGAGTGAGAGTTGGATTTGCTGGAGTCTGCTTTAGTTATTAAAAAATAATAATTTAATATTTATTTACAAATCGTGCTCGGGGTGGTGTCCACTTTTACGTCCAGGTGCTTTAGAGTCATGTATCTGATATCTTCCTATTAGGATTTGGCACAGCCCACAGACCCATATGAAACGCTTAAGTCGTTCCTCGGATATATAGCGCCATTTGATGAAGACGATTGATTTTTACAGGTGTATTCATAAAAAGTGAAGTGAACATCATACTCGAATGTCGCATTAAAGGACACGTATCTTCTCGAGCATAATGACCGATTGTGCCAAGGTAGTAAATTGTGTATCCAAGACATACTTGGGCCAGAAGTCTTGGAACCATGTTCTTAACTAGGGAAAATGAGACCAACCTCGACTGACCCTCTCAAATATATATATATTATTATATATATATATATATATATATTACAATGTATGTTCCTATATTCAATACGTCACTGATTCTATCTTGAATAGTGGACTCTCACAGTGACAAGGTAACGCTTCAGTCTGTAGTCAGCTTATGAATATATTGAATTCGATATTTCACCCAACCTCGAAGCTTCCGGAGACGATATTGCCCGCCGAATTTACGGACGGCAACAGTCAGGTAGGAAGATCTGGGAAAGTCATCAGATATCAGAGAGTTAGATGGCATGGATCGATCGATATCAGTGTTTCTGTCGGGAGGACCACAAACCGGTTAGTCGCCGCCAAACGAGGGCAAGAGATAAGACAGCGGGTTGTCCTTGACGGCCTGCTCTCGTACGAGATTAATTACATCATTGTGTCACTGGCAGGGAAGAAGAAGAAAATCCTCGAGGACATCGCGGTGGCCCAAACATGTAACGAACCGCGTCCGGAGGGAGCGCCGAAAACGAGAGGGCTGACCGTGTCGGTAGTAGTGCGTATAGCGGCAGTAGCAGCATGGAAACAATGGGGTGGACGACCGAAAGGATGGGACTAAAATACCAGCAGATATCTCACCCAGAAAACCAATTGGGTTAGCATACCGCTACGGTGAACCTGCCATACGAACAGCGGCGCACTGCCTGCTCCAGTGTGCTGGCTCGACGGTCATTGTGTTGGACTTTGGGCAAGCTGGCAAAGGAACCATGAGGCCACCACAAGGCTTCAAGGACCCCTGGTGTGTCCTTATAGAAGTCATCCTTAGTACACTATAAGTAATAACTCTCGTACCGTCGGCGACATTTCGGCCAGGCGACAAAGCGACGATATATGTCGAGGCGATCATAGTGGGGACGCGTTGGTTATACAAAGTCGAACGTACACGTATTCGAGGACACCAAAACAATCATCGGCACCAACCTCCAAGAACACAGGCTTATAAGTGAACATTTCTGATATCGGAATGAAAATGTGCTCTTTTTTTCTAGAAACCGCTTGACCACGCCAAAACAGGCTATAGTAAAAGGAATTTGAATTTTTTTTAAAACTATATTCACCTGATACGATTAGACATCGTCTGCCGTTGCGTCTGTCAGCTGGAAGAAACGTGGCATATTCTAGCGACATTGTACAGTAGACACTGTCGAACTATGATGTTGATGAACACTATCGCATAATGATGTTCTCTTCTTCGTTTGATGAATGCAATGGCCGCTAGACGTCGGGACCGAGCAGCGGGAAACAAAATAGACAACAGACATAGCAGTGTGCGAGGTCGTCAACAAAAATGAACGCGAATAGAGCGAATGGAGGTTTCGACCACCGAGAGTTACGTTACTGGCGAGGAACGAAGGACAGCCGTTGCCGGCGTCGTGTGTCCGAGGTTTGTTTGAGGCTGCCACATCGTCGTCCGCATGCCAAGTAGCAGCAGCAGTAGCAGCAGCCGCAGATGCGTGGACAGCAGACTAAACTACTAAAACCAAACGTGGGCTTATAGGGGGCGACACCGCCGGGGCAGAACGAGGCCGACGAGGTCATCTAATGCGGTTGCGTGTGCATGAGAACGAGAAAGAGCTGGGTGGGTGTGGTTGGGAATTCAGGCCGGCCACAACGAGATGGGCCTATGCTCCTGAACAAATAAACAAACAGGCAGACGCGTGGCCGGGACGCCGCGGACGTCCCAGTGAATTTGGCTGCTATTCGATGCTGGAGGTTCCGGAGCCCCCGGGGCCCCCGCCTCTCGACCGTCCGCATCCATCCGTTGATTCTCGCAAGTGCAACCGTTGTGCTGTCTTTGCCGTCTCTTGGCGGCGGGGTAGAAGACGAAGAGCAAAAGAAGAGAATGGAGAAAAAAAGGAAACGACTGCGGGCGCAACCAGCGGGGCCCCGACGATCCAGCAGATCAATTCAATCTTCCACCGTTTTGAGAAAATCCCAACCCTCGTCTCCCAACGGGAGCCGATGGTGGGCCCGCCTGCCAGTCACAACGACAGTCTCGCCGCGCCTATTTCTTTCTATGCGTCTGTCTGTCTATGTCCTTCCCTTGATATAACGCTGTGGCCAGCCAGATCGGTTCACCGGGCCGTGGCAGTAAAATGAGTTGAAGCCCGCAAACAGCACCAACGGACAGTCAGTGGGGCAACTGTGACAACAATGATGTCAGCAACAACAAAGACAACAACAACAACAGCAGCAGCAGCAGCAGCAACAACAACGACAACAGCAACAAAGTGCCGACAACGATAACAAGAGCAGCAACAACAACAATAGGGGTCATAACATCACAACCAACACCACCATTGCCAGCAGCAGCAGCAGCAGGATCATCATCATCAAGGCAACCACAATACCACAACCTATCAATAGCAATCGAAAGCAACAATATCACCAACGAACTATGCGACAACACCCGTTCTGTCTCCACCGTCTCTTTCTCAATACGGCCTAGCCCACTCGCCCGAACGAGATTTATAACAAACTCTCTCTCTCTCTCAATCTCTCTCTCTTTCTCTGTGTTTATGTACACGCATATGGGTTCGCTCGTAATATACCACCAAGGTACACCTACAGCGTGTCCTGTTCCTTTGGCGGGGGACAACTGCTGAGTCCACGCGAATTAGGCACACAGCGGGTCGTTTGAGGAATTGTCAACAGCATTGTCGGCCTGGATATATGTACAATACAATAGTATACGATGGCTAGCAGATTATAATACTATTGTAACAAGCACGCGCTAGCGGGAAAACGAGGCCTGCGAGGGCGATGTTTGAGCAAGAGTGTCGCTTGCAGTCACAATTCACAATCCCTCGTTGGCGCAGTTGGAGGGTGATTGTCTCGCCGGGAAGGTGGGCCGGGTGTAAATACCACGCCGAAAAACGGGTAGCCAGGGTCGATACGAGGGGATTACGGGGCGTTTGTTGTTTGGTAGATGCTAGCACTCCCGATGCCTCTAAATCTGCCTGCAAACGATGCAGGCAGCGGGGTTCGCTGGACCAAGCGGGCTCGTTCGTGAAATAGGGATTGCTTAGTGTCTGTCATCTTCTCATGTGGATCGGTAGTGGGAACGGGTGGCTGCGCGCAACGAGCGTGATGCACCTCAATGGCCGGGTGAATGCTGTGAAGGCGGACCCTTTTTTGGTGAACAGTTTCCCCGTGAAGATTCGTGAAGCTCAACGCCTTCGTCAACGTCACTATGCAGTAGCCGGTTGCTTGGTCAATCGAGGAACGTCTTTGAAACGGCGAGACGTTCAATGAATTCAACGAGAAGGGACCGAGCCGGACGTTGGAGCCGATGAAGCGGCTCCTTTGTCTGAGACTGGTTGTGTCCTCCTCTAACGAGGTTTGTCAGGGGTCCTCACCTCCTTCCAACTGGAGCTTCATTGTGTTTTTGAGTGGGCCCTAATCAGCATACGCGACAAGAGAGTGTGAGCGTAATTGCAAGTACAGAGCTCGGTCTTAGGCCTGATGGGGATATTCGTAAGTAATTGTCTAATATTTAACAGAGTACAGTGAGTAGTTGTCTATTTCACAACATGTGTAGGCGTGTCTGTAAATACTGTAAATAAGTAAAAATTAATATTGATATCAAGTTGGATATGTTCGAAAGTTGGCCTCTCGCGGCCGCGCACGCTGTCCGTGATACAATCAAGTCAAAACAAAAGATTTGTAATATTACCCATGTGTATACTACTGAACAGGTTAAATATCGAATTTCTCGCCCTTGTCTGTTGTCAATTTATATTATATGTCGTCCTTCATTAATGCCACGCTTTCAACCGACTAGTGCAGCCGATTATTTCGGGTTCGCTTCTATAATACAATAAAAAAACTGTTTCATAAGCTGACTCTCAGATTTTCCTCCGCGTAACAGGCCTCAGCACTCGGGGCTTGTTTATACACTCTTTTAGAGACTTCTACAATATAATACAAGCTGCACACCGAAGTATATCATTCATTTTGTACCTTATGACCATACAACAGGCGTTTGCTATTATGATCCAACACCGTGACGATGGTTTGCTAAATCGAACATGCCAACGAATTCATCTATATATTCATTGCTTTTGTGATCCCTTGGTCGTCATCTCTGGTAGCGATAGCATGGTGATAACCAAGAGGCGTGTCCCAATCGGGCGATTGCTTCTAACTTGGGGGCGTTCAGGTTGACGCCCGAAGAAAAGGCCTCGAAGGTCTTAGTGGGGCTGGCCGATGGTGGTGTGACCTGACCGCATTACTCACAAGGCACGACGGAGCTGGGGATACAACCTGCCTCTGATAAGATAAGCAGCCCGGCCATGGTATCTGTCCTATTCTCTAGGCCGAGTCAGTTGAACTTTCCTCAGTCCTCCAGTAAGGTAGGTACGATCCTTCCGGAATCATTCCGGGATTGCTTGCAGGAATGGCTTGCCTCGCCACCTTCGGACGCCAGATTAGCGAATCCATTACACGATGAGAAAGGTAAGAAGGCAAGCGGCCGGAGGGTATGTGACTAACGGGGGTTAGCTGGAAGACTGAGACGTCGGCGAGGGGCGAAAGACCACAGCTGCGCGCCGCCGGTGTCGGACCACCATCCTTTGCGGATGGGGGCAGTGTTCGCAGGACGAAACGGGTCGTCGCACGGTTACGCGGTGACGCACGAGGCCCCCCTCACGTCAGAATCCATCTATAGAGAGCCGGGGCCCAGAGGACAGTGAAAGGAAGGGATGCGTCTTGCCCGGGAACAGAAAGCATTGGCGTGGGGGTTTAGGATACCGTTAAGGTGGACGGTGTCTCGCAAGAAGTGACCAAGAAGAAGTGGAGAAGACAAAGAAGGACGTGGTCGAGGGTGGCCGTACTGGACGCCAGAGTTGGACGCTTGCTGGCATCTAATTGAAACTTATAACCGAGCTGGACATTGCTTCGACGGACGATCCTTCCCCTTTGGGTCCATCCATGGATGGGACGGGATTCAGCAACGTACCTGCTATTTACGCTATATCGCTGTTATATGGCTCTTTGAGATCAAGCCTCGTCGCAGCCGAAATAGCATATTCTGTGCATCTGTACGCAATTGTGAGTATAAATGTTAGGGGAGGTGAGAGCAATGTATTAATTAACATAATTAGTGTGAAGTCAAAAAGAGTTTCGCTAGAGATACTTAGGAGTCCAGGATGTAATGACAGTGAAGTGAACAATGTGAGAATTAGTAAAGTTTAAAAACTATCATACAAATATTGAGTAAATTTGACAATATAGATAAGCGCACATATATTTGTATTGGTAAACATCTTCCCATGCCAATAAGTGCAGTGTTTGATCTGACTGTGACGACTACCAGAGGTGGTATAAATGTCTAACCTAAATTCATAGCTAAGAAACAATTTGTGTAAATGACTTATTTTCTTGGAGAGTGTCTCGAGCCCTACGTAAGGGGTGGTAGCTCTTTCACAACATATGACTTCTTCTTGGCAAACACATAGCAGCCAACTCACATATTGTCAAACCGACCTTTGAAATAAAGCGCTAATTATTATTATTATTATCTTGCTTTATCTATCATTTAAAAAAAAGTGTTACTCCTATTGGCAAATTTAATAAGTCGGCTCTTAAGCTTATCTTGGTTAATATTCATGATATCGATAAAGACCAGGGGTAGTTCTCACTTTGACACCGTTGCCGCACGATCTCTAACGGCATTCTCTAGCAGCTTCACAAATCAACTTGCGTTTATATACAGAGTGATTCAAGAATATTATTTTAGAACTAGCTGTATTCCTATCGGGCACGCCCCATATCCGGATACGAGACTCGATGTAATTTTAAATGGGAACCGCTTCGTTTAATGTCGCCTCTCCTGCCCCAAGATAATGGGAGGCTTACAGATGTACTTAGCTGGCCGAAATTCATCGAAATCTATTTATATGCAAATAGCTACCACTTTACGTCTCCGTGACATTTCGTGTGCCAGCCTCATTAGGCTGCCCGTAATTAGTAGCCATTTCAAAAGTCTTAGTGAACGTCTTGGCACTTACATCGAAGCCACTAGGTAGCAACCTCATCGGCTCTGCGTCGACTGAAATTGCCGAACCGCCTGTTGTCTACGACTGAAATTTTTGTGGTCGGAAAGGGCACGGCGAGGGAGTCGATGGTAGATGCGTGCGGATGCAGGTGCCTGGCCCGCTGCAACACGGCACCAGTTGGTCGCTGTGTCAGTGTTTCATAAAGAAGGCTGCCGTTCCCAGCATAAATCAAATACATTTTACAATAAGGTGCAGATTATTCGGGCTTCCCATTGCAATCGTTGTTTTAACAGTGGGTGATCATCTCTATATTGATCTCGCCAATGAGCTCGAACTCAGTACTTGTTTTGTCACGACAGATACCGGTGTCGAGCCGCGGGGTGGCCTGGTGGTGCATTCGTATGCGCCTTGCAATCGGAGGGTGCATGTAGATGCACGAGTTCAATCCCCACTTTTCACACTTGCATTTAAGGCGTACGTCTTGTGAAGCAATGCCGAAAGCAGTCCCGTGGACGTTAAACGTTGGCTAGCCTGGAAAATGTACTACATACCGGTGGAACTGACTTCGGATTTGGATGCTTTTAATAAATACCTCAATAGCTCAAATTTGGGACAGCCCTTAGGCAGGAAATAACTCAGTTATTTCCAGCTTAGATGTTGTTGAAAATATGAATAGTATTTGAAAACATTCAACACGATTTATTCAAACATACAGTAGGGCGGGATTTCTAGGGATTATGGGGGGGGGGGTGAGGACGACAATGTCCCGAGGAAGGCGATGGCATTGCCTCTCTGCACGGCGAGGGACAGGCGCTGCAGGAGGAAATAGTATTAGTAGGAAATAGGAAATAGTATTTGAAATAGTTCGCAAACGGTTGATCACATCGTTGTTCACACCACCCTAGACGCCCCTAGGCTCATCTTTGGTGATGTTTTAAAAACGGGCAAATATTGGAATAGAGGATTCAGGTATTCTAAGTCGATGCAATTAGCATCCAATCGAAGCACTTGTTGAATAATAAACATTTTATGTTTAGACCAATTTCGTGTACTTCGGTGGACGCACAGCAAATTTTCAGTGTACTAATTACCTAGTTGGCCAAAATCATTGAGACAGCGCATGTTAGCTCCAATCCTCAAGAAGTAGAAGTTCTCGAAATGAAATAGTGAAATTGATGACCTTGGTGTTCAATTGCACGAATCGAAGAGCCCTAACTGCCTAGCGTAGACATCCCAAATTGAGAAAGCTAATTAGCGTCTTCCACTAAAACGTCAATCTTGTTGATGGACCTGTATTCTCACGAAAAAAAGAAAACAACACCCGATAAGTATCCCAAATTTAACCCTTTCCCGCTCGGATCGAAACTGAAATAGATCGATTTAGAAATCGACGTCTTAAGTAGCGATTACATTGGCGTCGTATCTATACGGCTGCATAGATGCTAGATGAACGGCCTCACGTACGCAGAGAGCTCCATCCAAAAGCCTTCCACGGAGCTCTCTCCCAATGGCGCAGTGAGACCAGCGAACGCCATCGTCAGTCGGCACTCGAATGTCCAACAGATCATGAACGACGCAATCGGCACGGCGCACCACGATTAACCTCACCCATTCGGCCCATCGTCTAATCACGCGATTACTAAGTTTCACTTTGTTCGTCGCGCATTTAACGCAGTCAGTGTTTCTATTGGCACTCAGCGCTGCCCTTGGCCCAACCCGTCCCGGTCAGAGGAGACCAAGAGAGGGAGGGAGAGAGAGAGAGCCAGTGAACGTCGAGGTCTGGAATCAAGCCTGAAGGACGCGACGTGTTTAGGATATATCTGTGAACGTTGAGACCTGCCTCGCCATTCGGGGGAGTAGAGGCTGAAACTACAACGAAACCAGTGACGATTTTGCAAATGATTATTGCAATAGCTGCAGCTGCACGCGGTAAATCTCTCTACAGAGGGATGATTTTGGCATATCATACCAGTTCTGATAAATGCACGCTGTTGTGATAAGTTCCTCTCAGCTTAGAGCAATCATGTAAAATAGTCGAATGGTTTTCAAATGTTTCACAACTGCTCGCCACAGCGTTCCGTTAATCATAAGCAGTGACACATATTGATAACAAATTCAGGTAGTTTAATGTAATAAATAATTAATTTAATTGATAAGAAATTTAGTTTAGTTTAATTATGAATCAAATATAGTGTTTTCATTTAGTATAAATGCTTTTAGTTGCTTCGATATAGATTTTTCACAACTTCTGACCTCATAGGCATTTGTGAATGCTCCCGATCAAGAATTCACTCTCTGAGAGCTTAATTAACATATCTCCTCAAATTAGGTTATATATATATATACTGCCACGTATTAGACCTTAGCTTGGCAGATTAAGGTCGCACATGATACACATGATCTGTATCATTCTTGCTCTGACTTTATTAGCTTGCGTACCACGTCATGCATTAACCTTTTACTATTGCAGTCTCTCATCGTAACCTCGAGTGACCTTTCTTTTCTTGGTAGAGGAGAAGATCTTCTTCAAACGCACAGACACCACCGGTGACATTCGACTCTTCACAGAATGTGGGCCGATGTGGATAACAAAACGCGTCTACCTGTTAGAACGCCCCTATGCTGAGAGTCTATCTCTTCCCTAGAGTCGGCATGCTTAACGCTACTTCGATATCTAGGGAAGGTGTGCAACTGTTCCACCTAATGTTCCTGTGGCGTGTGTTTTATGGAGTGACTTGTCAGTCGTGGTCAAAAAATCTTCTAATAAGAATAAGGATCGTTTGTTTTTCAACCTAGTGCTGTACTGGCGGTTGTCATGAGAAGCGAGCCTTAAAAGCCGTAAAATTTACGAAGGCAATGAGTGTCGCACCAAGTCGATGGCTTCTATTGTAAATTTGCCGGCGAACAGACTTTCTTCTGTTACAACCGGCATATGTGCATGTATGTGCATGTGTACACCTAAACTGTACACGGGAAGTACCTCTACATCTCTCTCTCTCTTTCGCCCGCTCTCTTGATCTCTTTCTTCGCGTTCTCCTTTTCTGAACTCTAAACGAAACCACCGTGAACGGAGATAGATGAAGCAGAGCAGACCGCAGACCGGCGACCTCGTTCTTAACATGGCAAATGCCCTGTCTCGACCCGGTCTTACCCAGCGCCGTCTCGATGCCTGTGATCCCCTCTTCTCCTCCCTGACTTCAAGCCGGCAACCTTCCATGCACCAAAGCCCCGTCTGCTTGAACGTCTCCCTACGAACAAGTACTCGCCGCGCCCGTGGCTGGCAACTCGCCAGAAAGGACATTAAACCGATCATCAGGCCGCCAGTGTCGCCTGCGCCTCGAGACTCGGCCGCCACAGCTGTGAGCAGCCAGTGTCCGCCATACGACAGAGGAGGCCCACCGCGACCGAGCGTCTGCCAGGAGCTTCCTCGAACGAAGTCCGGGGCTGCTGGCTGGCCGGGGTTCGGTCACAACGATGACAGTGTCCATCTTCAGCCGGCCGAGGCCGTCGGCCTTCTTCGTCCGTCCGTTCGTCTGCAGCGAACGTAGGGGTAAGCAACTGACTGGGCCGCGAAAAAAGAGACGCAGGGTTAAGCAAGAGACAACATGCTCCGGGGGGGCTGCCTGCTGCTCGAAGGCCTAGGCTTCACGACTTAGGCCACTTCACATAGACAACTCTACAAGTTCGCAGAATACATCACAGTGCGGACGCATGCAGCCGCGGAACGGTACCATCGGTGCACGAAGAGAAGTGTGGCGCCTCGGGCGTATGACGAGACACCGAAAGAGATGACGACAGCGCCAAACGCCAATGGTGCAATGCTCAAGTGACACTGGGAGGGACGTAGAAAGATTAGTCCTGCCTCACAATATATCATCTGTTCTCAAAAGGCGATGTTTCAAAATCAACGTGCACAAACAGCTTGTAATCTGTGTAAAAAGTGTTAAATTTCTGACGAATGAAGCACTCTGCATATTTTGAGTTCCCTTGCCTTCCATCATCTAGTTGTGTGTGTGTGTGTGTGTGATCACCTAAACCTGACAATTATTGCAGAGCGTCGTTGGGGGTACTTTAGGTTGCATCTAATGATTTTATTTTTTTGACCTGTTGAGCTCATCTCTCACATTTACTATAGGCTGTGGCGAAAAGTCTGTGATCGAATTATTCGGCAAAACTTTACCGCATAATGGTAACCATCTCATAGATATAAGTGTAGTAAACTATACCGCTATATTGTACTCGTCCCTTAGAGTAGCTACTAGCCCGTATCATGGCCAAAGGATTTCGCACAGAAGTGGCTGATTCGACCATACATATTTTGCATTGTCACTTGAAACTGTTACATATACGCTAGAGCCGTTTTATAGAAGCGAAAAGCAGATGAGAGATTAGCCGTCACAGTTATGCCAGTCACACACGACTTCTCCACTTCCCTTCTCAGATCAAGGGTTTAGCAAGCTGCTCGTATCAGCTAGCTTTGTTTAGTCCAACGCCTTCAGTTGTCAACGCGGTGGCTTGGACTGCGCGGCCCTTGTCAGTAAAAATGACGGAGGTCGCAGGTTCGACTCCCGTGGCGTGACATATAAGAGAACTTACGCATTGCAGTTCCCTTAATAAACCAATAAAACCATTTATATTTTTGTTTTCAAAGCCGTCTTCGGACCTAAGGGTACACAATACTTTTGTTCTGTTACAAGGCAGTACAATTGGGCTGTGTGTCCCCAGCATCGTACTTCTAAATGTTCAATCAATAATTGTATAGCACATCACGTCAACAATACCACCACTACCACTATCACAGAAGTGCTGTACACATGCATGGTGTCACACAACTTAATCCACGCATTTCGTATTTTTGTTCATTCTTCTAAAGGCTTCACAGATTAGAAATGCGATATTGCGATCACATGAATGGCACCTCATTTATGGCAAGTGCGTTCATTGGTCCATGGAACTATTCACTGAAGGAAGTCTTCGAAACTCGAGCGTTGGTCTTTCGTAGGTTCGGTACTCTATTATAATTCAGCTTTTGGGATCATGCGCTGACTAACAGGAGAGTTAAAGACCTTCTCTATGTGTCTATGGCAATACGGACCTCCGTTATTGAGGTCGCAGCGGGACTAGCCGTGAGGTATCTCGGTGAGATGCTGACCGCTGAGCTGGCCCATGGTATGCTGCTAATGAAGACCTTCTTGTGATCATTACGCCGGAAATAAGAAATAAGCTCTGCCCATGGAACTGACCGCGGCGTTGTCGTAGCTTAGCTTAGTGAGTAATACGCTCACCCGGTTGGCCTGGTCGAGGTGGGTAACCTCTAAAGGCTTGCTCAAAGCGGGTTCTTTTTCTTGGATCTATCCACCTCCTAAGCAAGTACCGGAAAGACATGGACACGTTAACCGGTCACTATATCGACACCTTTCTGATACACTCTGTATGCCAAGCCGTACACAATCAGAACGCCTAAAATACGTTGTTTTTTCCCGTTGACGAAGTTGACGATCACAGAACACAAGTATTGTGTTTTTAATGACCCGAAGCTGTAATTACAGAACAATAGACAGAATATGACTTCGTTCTGTCAATCCTCGACACGATCGGAACCAGTTTGATTGTATTTCAGTGCTGGTGAAGTGCGTGATAGCGTTGCACACAGGGCTGAATAAACTCAATAAACTGCATAATATATGCGACTTGCTTAGGCCATCATACGCAGACATTTGTGGTTGACAAGGCTTCGCACCTTCGTTCACGGTGGCGGCATTAAACCATGACCTTAAATAAGCACACAACAAGAGTTATATAATACTGCAACGTGAACCTTTCGAAGGGTATTCGAATTTCATTCTACATCTTCACAGGCCTCAATTGTCCATCCCATATCTATCACTCGTTCTCTTTTTACCGGGTAGCTTCTAATGTGTCGTATCTACCTCTCTCTCTCTCTCGCTCTACTACCGCAACAGAGACTGCACAGTCATTCCTCGTCTCGGCTCGCTTCGACGCACACGGCTGCGCACGCACCACCTGTCGAGACCAAGGGCAAGCCCCGCAGCAGGCTGCTTCCACGTCGGCCTACTCGTGCCAGTGTTCGCCGTAGCTCAAACCTCTTTCGATATGTTGGCGTATGAGCCCTAGAAGTTACGCCGTGAGTGCACCTAACTTGGAAAAACGACTACGTTCTCCATTCTCCTCCACATCGTTGTGGTCCTGCCTCGTCGAATATGGGCCCCGGCTGCTCGGCTTCAGATCGCCGTGGATGTCCAGAATTCGCGTCCTCGTTCACCGAAGGCTTCCACCGAAGGACCGACCGGTGACAGCGTCTGAAGGTGTTCTATAGGTCTTGCTCGCTTCTTCCTTCGCTCTCCTATGTTGCCTGCCGAGAATAGAAGGGATCTGCTCCTCGCGTGGAGTAGAGCTTCCTCTCGCACCAGCTCCTCGACTTGCTCCTTTGTGCGTGTCTCGCCTTCTCGTTGCTGCGAACAAGTGAGGCCGTGTGTGTGTTTGTCGGGGTGTGTATGCGTGTGTGTGTGTGAGTGTGCCCGCCCTTGTGGGGTGGCAGGCAGCGTCTGGAGGCGGGTGTTCTCTTGCACGCTCTGGCCGTGTGGGTGGTGAATGTCTCTTCTTCGGAACTATGCGCATATGATTTAAATTCGTGGCTCGCCACTGCTGCCGCGAACCTCCAACGCTGCTAGGTCGACTTCGCCAGTCCCTAGCCCTACTTCAGGAGTCTTCCCTTAGTCACCCCCCACAGACTCATCTCTCTTCTCCTTCGAGTTGAGCTTAGGACCAGCAATATTTTGCTGCCAGCTTCCAGGTTTCGCGGGTCGTCGAAGCCCGCCGTTGCCGTCCCGAGTGAATGACCGTGGGTTGGAATACATCCATGGCAGAATTATTGAGATATTTTACAGTCTTGCTGGTCGTCCGTAACTGCGTCGCAAGCAATGGGTCATGGTGTATATTGTGAAATAGCATATTAATAACGTTCCATATGGTGCATATGGTGTCCTATAGGCGAATTTCTATCTAAATCACGTACAATGGGATATTATTCTTTGTTGCCTGAGCTGCAGGAGTTTCGGTCTACATAGTCACATCGGCGTCTATCATTTATTTCCACAGTGAGCGATCACAGTGTATAGAAAAGGTATAATTTACAAATAATGGGATACGTTTGTAACATACTTGTGTTTGTCAACTGGCTATACATTACATGTTTGCAAATCAATTCCAAGGTACTAATAATCCATCGCAAAATATATGGGAACACGAGGAGCGTATACGATTTCGCTGCATTGAATCTTTCAAATGCGTTGACTGGCAGTTCTACGAAGGCGCGTCGGTAAGAAAAAGAGCATCTGTAGAGGTGAGTACTATTTTTGTTTTGTGGTCGAATCTCAGTCATCATTTAACGAACACGTTGATACGTTGACACGTTGATATTTTCTTTTGCATTGCTTCGTAAGACTGACCGCCTAAACGCAAACGTACAACGGTGGGAATCGAACCCGTGCACCAACTTTCGGTTTCAAGGCGCAGCAATGACCACGCCACCGGGCTCGACAGAACTGCACTATTCGTTGCTCTCTTAAAGCCGCCGCATCGTCACGTTCCTCCGTGAACTTTTAATCATCTGCCTTTGCTTAACATCTCCAATATGTTATTGTGGCGTTTGCTTGTACGCATGTGGCACTGTTTATGGAGTGCGTCGCGCTGGGACATTGTCCGTACGATACATTGTCCTCATACGATGTGCTCCATAAATAGTGCCACATGCGTACAAGCAAACACCAGGTAGACCGGGCAGGTAGACGTCTACAATGAAGGGTTCATCGAAAATTCGAAAGGATTACACACCTCGCTGCGAGAGATCAGGAGGGCAGGAGGAGAGAGGTGGTCGAGGGCCTCGGATCAGGCCCATTGAGGCGGGGCTAGTGGGCATGCATCGCAAAGAAAAAATAGGAGCGCCTTGAAAAGTACAAGAAATGATAGCAACAGCAGCAGAAGCAGGGCCAGCAGTGGAAAGGCGGTGTGGAAAAACGGAAAAGCTGGAATCACGCGAGTTGGCCCTCTGAACAAGGCAGGCAAGCGAGAGAGAGATAGAGAGAGAGAGAGGAATAGAAGAGGAGAAATAACATAAAACGAGCCGAGGTGAGTAGGTAGGTAGGAGCACGAAGGGTCCAATAATATTTCAACGTTGCTATTACGCTTAGAGAAGGGCGTGTATCGATCCTGCTCTTCTCGTCGGCTCTCGCTCTGGATGGTTCGCTCTTCGTCTACAACTCTTCGAAAAAAAGGGTTTGCGTTCGAGTTTGGCTAAACCGGCCACCACTCTCGGAGTCCGAGAAACTCCGCCGCGGGGATCGTATAGGACACGAGGAACAAAGAAAAAGAAAGCAGAGAATGAGACAGAGAGAGGGAGAGAGAGAAAGAGAGAGAGCAAGGAAGAACATAAGGGAGGTCGGGAGGTGGAAGGGAAAATACCACAGAAAAGACAAGCAAAAAAAAAACGCACATGAATGATAGACAGGAACGAGGACGGGGATGGGCGGCAGAGTGAGGAATCGAGAGACGACATAGACCGACGCGCAAGGCACATCTTCGAATCGGTTGTCGGCCGGCGTTGCTTCAGCAGAATCGGCGCAGAGAGGAGAAAGGTTCCGTCTAACTTTAAATTATAGTGAAGTAGACGAGCTGCTCCTCTGCTCAAAGCCCGTGCTCGGTTCCAAACGTTGGTCGGTAGGCGTCGAAACAGCGTTGTGTATGTAGCGATTGTAGTTACGGTAGTAGCCGCTGTAGTGGTTGTAGTAGTAACGGTTGAACAAATGGTTACGACCTTGGCGGGTTCTAACGTAGACGGAACATCTGGTAGTGTTCTTGACGAACGTACGTCGTCAATCGAATATCGATGGCGCGTCAGTAGGATTTTCCTCGCTCGACGGTTCGATGGTCAAGACGTGTAAGTAGTGCATCATCTTCAGCATTGCTTCCAGCAAAACGGAAGGTACAGACCGCTACCGACAGGCTTCTCACCCGCTTTGCTTCAACGATCTGCTTCTTTGCCAATCGTTCAAGAAATTGCTGAAACAAATCTGAAATTGCCGCCAACTGGACTCAGCTAGAATATCTTTCGCGCGTTCCGACGACTCCGAACTCAGAGGCTTGATGACCCAGAAGTCTAGTCTTTTACGTTGAGCCTGTTATATATGGTGCAACCTGAAGAGCAGATCATCTAGTAGCGGGGCGGGGGGGCAAGGCCAGAAGACCCCGTCACCAGCTCATTGGGTTTGATTTTCGTCTCAGTTGAATACATACACGTGTATATGACACAATGTACTCTATATCGAAATGTGTGCCGTGATCTATCTGAAATGCACCTACCACTGCGAAAATACACATGTGGAGTAGCAAACGATCGATGCTAGAGAATCGATTCGATTGAACCACCTACCGTCCGCACCAAGCATTTAATGTCACAGCCAGACGTTATCAGTACATCCGCATCGTACTTACTTCTGCTGTTCATGGCTGCCTATCAAAATCAACTCAAGGCTGCCGCTTCACGACATATACATTATGCGCTGGTGTTCCTTTACACATTCTGCACAATGCGTCACAATGCAGAGACTAAGAGGAGTAACAGACGAGATATATAAGTTGAGACGTACAAAATGCGTTCGCTTTTTTTTTTCGCACCTGCTTTGAAAAACGGAAGAGACTCTACGACGACATTTGTCGAAAGCGGATGCAAAATCTCCTGGAGAAGGAACGAAACTCCGTGGGAAGAGTGAACGCGGTGCGACTGGCTTCGTTGTGGTGAGATTCTCGTCGACGATTTGAATCTTTCTTCGGTGAACGGTACTGTCAGCGCTGGCGAAGCTAGCGGTGATGGGAAACTCTGAATCTTTAAATGCGCCTTCGGGATTCGCGATTTGGGGGTCTGCGAAGCTCCCAGTGGGCGGCTGTTGATGGTACACCGCCCATAGCGGGGCAACAGAGACTGCAATACGGCTACAAAAGCGGTGCATCACATTTGGCATTCGACACCCCTCACACCTCCGCGCTCTCCGTGAAGTGGAACGCACACGCGGTTGCCTCCAGGGATACTTGGCTTTCGTGGCGGTGGTGGCGGTGCCGGCGCTGTCTGAGTTTCGTTCGTAAGCGCGCCAGCCGGCTCAGCACCCCTGCGTCCAATGATGCTTCTTCAAGTGCCACAGGCGCTGGACACGCCTTCTTCACGAACGAAACATTGCCACCCACCACAGCGAGACCAGTATCAGAAGGCGTTCTCTGATCTACACAGGAGTCAGTACACGGCCTCATGCAAACGAAATGGAAAGCCAAGTACCCCCTCCTCTGCCAGTTCCATCTTTGCATATCAAGGTTTCAACGTGTGTCGTGTAGATACGAGATGAGTAGAACGTCTTAAAGTCTCTACTAAAGAAGTGTGCAATTGCCAAGTATGTAGTTTGCCCCCAGTGGCTTTCGGACAGTAGATGGTCGATGGAACGCGTACCGCTGAACAATCGGATTGCTTCTGCCTTCCAGTAATGACAACATAAATTAATAACATTCAGTTGGTGATTGAAGCCATCTTCATGATACATCAATACTAAATAGAATCGTCCGTTTTCCAATCTTTCACTCACAGCAAGAGGAAGTAAAATTCAGCAACATTTACTCAACCAACCAGGCTCACCTATACACACCGGCAACAATACAAAGTTCGAGTGGCTTCAAGCTTGTGGGTATGTACATGCAAATATGTAGGCCCATTAGTAAGCAGTATTAGGCTTTCGAAGCGTAACGCTATCGCCTAGTTTAGTCTCAAGCATAAGCTCTGGGCTGCACAAGCCCGCTTCGAATCGATTATCAACTACGAGTCCTGAAAGGGGTTCTATACATGAGGATTGCGGTGCGGTTTCCACGCTTGAATCATCTGGGTCGACAAGTTTCCTTGTCCTTCTTGGAAAGAGCACTACTCCACGCTGATTCAAGGCTGGAAGATAGATTGAGAGAGGGGGAGCCGTCCTGCAGCTCATCCTTTTATGGGCGACCCGATGATGTTTGAAAAGGGATCAGGCCTGTGGACGTTATATGGTTCTACCTTCTCTTCTTTGCTAAACGCGTATTTTACATTCGTTGAACAGCGTGTGCGTAACCAGATCGCCAACTCGAAACTTTCAAGATCATATCAATCACACGCCATGCATGCTTCGTCCCGACGCGATAACGTCGGTCTCGTAAGTACAATCCAAGATCATGCTGTTGCTCAAGAACACCCCTTTTCGATTAAACATGTTATATATATATATATATATATATATATATTTATGCTGCGGGCGCTTTCAATCGAATACGGTATTATAGCTTTTGTTATTTTAGATTCAATATAGTACAAATCTACTTTCCTACATGAATTATACTGAAATTCGCATCTTCTGTTTGGTTAGCTTCTTAAACGCTAGCTGGATGGCAAAAAGGCTGCATTCGTTGTTGATCGACCGCTTGTTGCAGTTGAACATCACCGTTAACGCTATCGCAAGAACAGGTTCGCGTCGACGGTTGAATGCCCTGCCATCTCAAGCAATGTCCCATGGTACGGGGCTCGAAGACAGTCACAACGCATAATCGTTTTGCTGTTGGGCCTTATAATCAAGTTCGCTGTATGCCTTCTCCCAAGCGTCTTCGATGTCCAGACGCCTTTGCTCTTCGCAAAAAGCTCAATAGTCGTAGGATACATACCAGTGGGTGGGCAGCCATTCACGTCGAAGGACCTTCGATGAAGGTAGCAGCCGACTGAGCAGGAGTCTGCTGAACGTTCTTGTCATTGTAATTCCTTCAAAAGCGTGTCAGAAGGAGTTCATTTGTCAGCACTATCTGCACTAGCGTGAATCGTTGGCAGCGCTCTGCGACGTGCAAAGGCTGCTAACGAGGTGATAGTGCCGACATCATCAAACGGTGGGGCAAAGGCGGGTTGTGACTAAACGAGGACATTAGCACCGCGCGAGTCGGACTGCGGCCGAAGGTTTCGCCTCCTCAGAAGGACATCAACGTCGAGTGTCTGCTGTCCCACCAGAGTCGAAATCCTGGAAGGACGGTGGACGACACTATGGGGTGGGCCCGTCTGCGACTCGCTTTGTTTTTCGCCACGTCCGCGTGTACCAGCATGAGCAAAGTCCTTTTGGGCATCGTAGGATTAGGAATGTCGCATCAGTTAATAACCCACTTAGATTTCGGGTTTAACTAGAGTCACCGTTATTAGACCTGGTCTGAGCAGATCATCTCGTTAATGTACTTCCGTAAACCTTTTTTTTTTGAGAGGAGGGAATTTTCTTCAAACGCACGGATACCACCAGAGACATTCCAATCTCCATGAACGTGGGCCGATCCAGTGCAGGCTTGACGTGGATGACAAAACGCCTCTGCCTGCTGTAAGCCTAGAGTCATCGTTTTGTCCAACTGCCACGTATTTACAGGGAAAACACAATTTAAGGCTTTGATACATATAAATAGAAAATGATGAATGGTATGGCTCTCCCGCTCTCTCTCTCTCTCCATTACACGTATACACATACATAGGTGGTATTTCGTTTACGTTAAGTTTCCCGTATCCTGTGACCTGGCCGTAACTGTGATTTAGGCGCATGACTATGTGCCCCATTCATAATGATCACTGTCAGACAAACACCCTTCATTGTATTCCTTGTTCAGGGACCGTACCCTCCCCACCGATCTCTTTACCCAGCGTCTCCACGTCTTCATTCGGCTCCCTTCAAATTGCAGTCGTTCAGTCGAAGATTTCGCTTCTTTTCTGTTCGCCGCAAAGCCGAATTCGTCCTTTTCTACGGCGCGATGATCTTCTATCCATATTTGTTGGTCTTCATCGGAAGGAATCTGCAGAAAAGAGACTCGACGATGGCGGCGACGCAGCAAGAAACCAAAGAAAGCCAACGGGGAGTTGCGGGTCGGTTCAGGGTGCGGGTTGGTAGGGGGGGTCTCGGACTTTGTGGGGAGAGAGAGAGAGCAGCCAGAGCCGAGTCAAGCGTGGAAGAACAAGATAATGTTACCGCTTCATTGCCCAACTCCTGTTCCTTTGCTTCCCGCTAACCGAAACCACAGCATGGCGAGATCCCGCGTGAGACGGAGAGAACAAGCGACTTTATTACCACCAGCAGACGAAGCCGAGGAGAAGATGCGCAGCGAAAAGGCGACGCTGACGGGACGAGACAGTGGCGGGATAGGCACGAACGAAGTGGCCCGTCGAGGTCACCGAAGTCGCAGCCTCTGCCAAAGAGATCGGCGACCGGCTTATCATCCAGTATTGCCATCCCTCACCAATAGTTCTGCTGAGGTCCAAGCGGGTAGTCTTTCATCGCCATCGAGGGTAGCATCCAGACGATGCAAAGGCTTTTGCTGAAACAGTCAGGATCCACGGAATTGGAGAATACCGAGTTGTGATAGGATAATATTATATATATGGAATATCTCAGGCGAACTGTCATGTCCCTTCTCTGAGTAAAACAACTCATAACGATTTTTAATAGTACTGTAGCCAGGAGAAATTATTATATACTGGATCAGTTTGGACACTCTTTCAATCGCAAAATGGTCAACAGGTATTTTGGGGCTAGTGACTTTTAATGTGATGGAGACTAATTTTACGGTTGATAGTTTGTGGTTGCCCGGTCACGCGTTCAGCTCATAGTGGCTTCATAGACAAAGGGAGTTGTTGTATACATACCGTAAATAATTTGTCGAACACCTTATAACACTTAATGTAATGATGAGGTCCTGGTTATTTGACGTTCATTAAAACTTCAACAATATCGAGCTGAATCTACTATTATGTACGTCTTCGTCCGTTTAAGCGTTCGGGACCATCGGAAGCGAATTGAAATACTGAGCTCTCAACACTCGGTAAACTATTGTACTTATTCACCGGGCCCCCTACGCGAAAAGGATGAGCGTTCGATTTTGGTTTTAGATATTGCAGCTCAGGACGAAGTCGATGGGCCAGCGACGGCGGACGGCGCCGTAACGCACCTACGAGTAGTGGCTGACGATACTACGGAAATTGCTGAACGAAATTTTAGGTCTAACCGCCAGAAACAACGGCGGGCAGTGATGAAGAGGAAGATCGTGGCCGTCGGAGTCGAATGCTTGAATCCGAACTGAACGTCTACTGAGACATAGTTCAGTACACGAAAGTCCAGAACACGAAAGGCAGCGAAAGTGCGCAACAATGTACGCCTTTGTTCTACGTGGTAAAAATGGGTTTGCTTGTGGCAGAGGGGATGCGGGTGGGCAGAGTCGGGTTTAGGGTTGGAGCACAGATACCCAACTGTACGAGATATCCCGATGCACGAATAGAGGAACGGCGTCACTTCGCCAGCACTGTTCGACGTACCACTTACGAGTAACGTGGCAGAAGTCAGGTAGCGCATCGGTCGCGATTTTTTCAGATCGTATACAGTAGACTACTGCATACTGCGAAAATATAAGGAACCAGGGACGTGGAGACACGGGAAGCCTCCTGTACGGGTTCGAAGTACCTACATAGGTTTGAGTACGTGTGAGAGCCTTTGAAGTCGAGCGTCTCTAGGATTTCGCCGACTTTGGCGGCCGGGCACGTCGCAGGGATATTTGTTGCGTGGGTAGTCCGCATGACGCCTCGCGCTGCCTCCCGTTTAGTTCCTCCAGCTGCCACCGACTGGGAAATGCTGATGTGAAAAGCGACTGGTAGTAGCACTGTTTCACGTACACGCAGCACTACCGCCATAATGTGCGCTGGCTGTTCTCTCCGGGTGTTTTCCACAACGAGGAAACATTGCGATAACGCGCAGAGTAAAGGACATATAGAAATACACTCCCCACATCGATGTGGAGTCCTATTGAATGCTGATATGAGCACGTCTGCAGGAGTCGGTGGCGGTTATATTGTCTTATCCTTAACTACCTCGCAGAGAAGATCATTTTGGCAGATACCATCCAGTGGTTTGATTGTGACGGGTTGAAATCTCGCATATTAAAAAAAGGCCCCCAGTTATATAATCAATTTTGTCAATCGGCGCTCATCCCCTGGTTGCATATACGCTTTGTTCGGCTACAAGTGCTAGCTGCAATTGCGTTTGTGAGTATATTAAAATGATTAAGGTGAAGGCCCCTCTGCGGTAAAGCGGCCTTTGATCCTTCAACGAACCAATTTCTAATACGCGTGTCACAACAAAGACATACGGTTGAGGATTTTTGATGCGCTGCCTTGCAATATGCCTAACGCGAACAAAAAAAACAACAATAACATTAGGTTTAATAAAAAAAATAACATAAAATAAGTAATACAAATGTCAAGAGACATTGCTCTTATTATAATATATAACTCATAAATATCCCTATTACTAAAGGAAAATTATGAAATTAGCCCTGCGCCCTCCTCACACGACAGAACCCGGATTTCTTTGCTGCCAATTACCTCTTAGTTATCCAGATATAAATGAAAACCTCCGTTAAGAACCTTCAGATGAATTCGTTGATGCATTTACGTCGGACGAGTGAGAGAAATCGAGGCGAAGGGTTGGAGCAGCATTGGACAAGCACAAAGACCTAGCGCTTTCTAACAATGCCTCCGTGATTGTGCATTGATTCTGTGTGGCCACGGAGCCTTTTTTCGAGTTCAGATTGTTCAGTTCGCAAGGCCTGGCAAGAGGACAATACACCAATAGTGGCTCAAAGCGAACCAGCTTATTGTAGTCCTCTCAGCAAATAGCCATTGTGTTCGTTTAGCAAAGACAGAGACAGACCTGGTATCGAAGACCTTCGACTAAAAAAATACTATGAGCTTGCAATGCGTTGTAAGCAGTACCTAGTTACAACAAGCGTTACATTGCATTCTTTATAATATGGATGCATTTGTGTACGTTTTGTTTCTAGAAACAACGAGGACCAACAACGGGTCTTTCTAACCGACTTCTAACTAACCACCGGTGGCTCCGACAGGTCCCAAAAATAATAGCTAAGGTTAATTGCTGAGCTCTGTCATATAGGGGACGAGTGGGAGTTAGTCAACTCGAAAAGTGTTTTATGACTAACCACTAATGGTTCGCCTATAGGTAACGCCTTAATGAGTCTTGGAAGTATTATTATTAACTTTACATAACTGAAAACGAAGCTGCTTTTTATAGACGCGTTATTGAATTTGCTGTCACTAAAGCACATACAGGTAATTCTATTATTCCGACGAGGACCGAATACCGTTAAGGACCACATTTTTTTTTATATAAACAGGCTTCGTGGTCGTATAGTTAGGCCTGGGAACCCGTTACTGACTCGTAGCGATTAGTATTATAGTTCCATAGTTAACCATAGTTATAATCAGTCTAAACCGAATTTATTAATTCGCTCTCTTTTACATAACACTTTACGTTTTATGCTAGGTCAACATGTCATCACAACAAAGGTCATATATCAGAATGAAATATACCTGAATCCGCACGCAAACAAGAAACCTCGGACCTAAGTGAACGAGATAACGCGTCTAAACAGCTCACAGCTCTGGCGTCCCGAATGAACTAGCCAATGCTGAGCGACATTCGCTCAAGAGGAATGAGGAAGTCCGGAGTTGAAAGGGGAACACAACAGGAAGAAGCAGAATGCTCAGGAGCGGCAGTAGTCGGCAGGACGAAGACGCGAAGGATTACAGTACGAAACGCGGAGAGTCAGCTGCAAGACGCTCAGAGGCGACTCAAACAGGCAGTTCGTCCGCGCTTGACCAGCCATGCATGCCAGGTAGCATCTATTGAACGATTCGGCAAGCTCATAGGTTAGCCAGCCCGTCTAGCTCGACACCGTCGAGGTTTTGGCCTTTCCAACTCGGGGATGGAGGAGCGACGAGCGGTAAGATACGGGACGAGGCAGCACAACAAATTGCTGCTGCTGCTGGTACTACCGCCACCTGCCAGCTAGCCAGCGTTCTCCCATGAGATCCAAACGGGTTTTTCTTTCTTTTCTTAACGCTGCTGCTATGTCCGTCGCTGTCTGTTTACACACACATACATGGTATATATATATATATATATATATATATATAGATATATATATATGTATTTGTTTGAGCTCAGACGGATACCAGAAGAGCTTCGCACCAACTTGATTTCCTACTTTTTTTCGAAGAAAGGAAGCGCGTAGACAATGGAGAAACGTAATAGCATCAAGAAAAAAGTACCGACCTACGAGATTCTTACCACATATCAATGAGTTTAACATGTCTATAACCATCATAGGTTTAAAGGTGTATAGCAAGCACATCGGTATCCAAGGTGGCAGCTTCGTTCCTCCTGTATTGCTGACCACTTGGTGGTGCCGACGAAACACAAAAGAAAAAGGATGTTTTTATGTTGCTCGCAAATATTCGACATGTGCGGCTGGAAAATAGCACCAGCAGAAGTGTGCTAGCAGTAACAACATTAGTAGAACATTTCCGCGCGACGTCACAGCACCAATCGATCTGCTAGATATTTTCCCCTATTCCCAATCAGGACGTTGGTTACATGACAGGCGGTGTGACCGACCGCCATTTGCTCGAAGACCACAGACGCTACTCAGTGAGCGTCTAAGATTCGGTCTTCCTACCTGCCACTTTCGCTCTATCTTTCTGTGCCTAGGGCAGCGGGGGGCAGGGTTCTACTGAGCAGAACTCAGCATACCGTTGTACCATAGCTTTCGTCATTTCGAGGTCCCAATTCCTTGACCCGCACATCGTCCCCCCCGAGCCATCAGGGACCAGCCGTTAACCTGCCCGATGTCGTCCTAGGCAGACCGCCTGAGGGCTTCGCGGCAGAACAGACTAACAGGGGTCAACTGGCCCACACTTGCATGGCCACGCTCTATGGATCGGCAATCGAGGATGCTGGTTGATGCGCTGATGACCTCGGTATTAGCAAACCATGTTTGGGGGACACGGGATTGAGTCAAGCAGGATGATGGAGCATATAAGAGTGCTGCCACGAAGGACGATGGCTGGCAACATCACCACAACTCCGGGTATTAATGGACGGCAAATCTGATATATATATATATAGATATATGTTTTATCCGTATGGATGTATACAACGAGTACTAACTACTTGCCATATTAACTAATAAGTGATATTAACTAATACCTATGAATGCTATTCTCTAATTCCATTGCCTTAAATCCGTCTGCTATTATCAGTCTGGTAATTTTATAATAGTTACGAGACACTCTATTATATGTAGATCTTCATACAGCATGTGGACACGATTGAAACTATCTTAGTTGGGATTGCTCGTTGGCCACAGGGCGAAAGAGGGAGGCCACATATACACTTTGTTCGATTGAAAATGTGTACCGCGTTCTCCTCATCCTCCTACCGTAGACAGGCCACTGTGCACAATGCGCGTTGCGACTACCCTCATCCAGCAATGACTGTGAACTGAACGTGTACTGTCGACGCCACCGTCATCGGGCCATCGGGAGCTTTGAAGAACGCGTCACAATCCGCCACCATCTCCTTCACTGACTTGCTTTGGGGGAAGGCAGACATCATCACAGGCCAAACGACCCCCTCATTTCGTTGCTCTTTCTTTCTCTCGCTCTCCCTTCCTCAAACAGGCGGCCCTCCTGCGTTTGCCATCAGCAGTAGTTGTAGTAGCGGTGGCGAGCGCATCAATGTCTGGTCTTTTTCGCTGGTCAGCCCGTTTTCGCTTCTCCGTCCACCTTGGCCTCCACCCATCCACAGGACGGCGGGGGTCGGCCAACTTCACAGCCTATCAACGCAACTTTGATGAAAACAACTTTTCCATTACGGGCTTTCCTGCGCCCTACTCACGGCTGTACTTCCCCCGTGTTACTCCTGCCACGATTCTTCCCGCATCGTGGCCCGCTCCCCGTTCGCAAGCCAACTCAAATCGCTGGCTAGAGCTCACAGCAGTCCTTCCACAAAGGATACCTCGTTGTGGTGCCCAGTCCGTGGCCATTGATGCTTGCAGCGAGAAACGACCCTCCCCACTTTGTTCCCTTCAAATCGGCGAGGTGGGATGTTCGCCATTGCGGCCAATACGCCTTCGCCCGGACGGCGCGTACCACCGGCATTGCCACTGCTTCTACCAGCACCACTCTCTCTCTCTCTCGCTCCCTCTATATGCTGCCCCATTGGTCCCTCTAGCTGGTACCCCTGCAGCTTGTAGCTTGGATTCTGCGAGGCGAGTCTGGTCCTGTTCTGAGCAAGACGGACATAGGAATGGACGCTACTTGGCAGAGGAGCAGGTTCGCCCGACTTCAACCTCTGTGTCTGAAAGCTCGTCGTCGTCGTCACCAGCGCTTCAGGAGGACTAACAGCAACCGCTCCCGTTGTGGCTCCCCACGGAGGGGTGTCATTGTGCGTGCGTATGGCGGAACCGAGAACCGACAGACAGGCCAATACATTTCAATAAAGTGATTCGTCCAGCCCTTCGGGTCTCCTCCGTGCTACCCTGTTTCATCGAAGCGTCCCGGAGCGCTGAGAGGCGTACACAACGCCCTTCGGTGTGCCTTTCTATCTGTGTTCAAGCGGGTCGAGTCCCGCTGCTACCGCCATGTCCATACCCGGGGGTCGATGGTAGCAGACCCCCCGTCTTTAGTTCGCCATAGAAGGATGGGCTACTGAGAAAACTCGAGCGCATGAACCCCCTCTCGAAGGATTCTCAGCTCTATTTTCATTTATAGACGAGATAAGAATAAAATCATCCCATGCAGAAGCGAGAAGTCAAAGGAATAAGAGTCGGTGCACGAAGGCGGTTTAGATTACGTCGCGAGATGCGTTCTAATGCACAGTGCGCACGGGCAAAGATTATGAAAGAATTTAGGCGAATTTCACCGTCTTGATATTCTGTTATCAGGCCTCAAGCGGACAAAAGGACCGTAGTGATGATAGGTCATGAATATGAGTTATATTTCAAAAACGTCATTCTCTACTAAACATCAATAAAGATTCATATTCGCATCGGGTCTGAACGCATTTTTCAACGTTTATCGAAAAGAACACACATGTAACGGGGACCCACTGATGGGGTCCACTTAAAAGTCAACTGATCAATTAACTGTTAATCCAATCAAATCAATTATCAAGTCGTCTATAATTCCTTTGAAATCATCACCTGAACTAAACTGTCGCTGACAATTCAATTTCGAGAATTGGCCCAACAATCCTATTCTCAGTTGCAAAAAGAGGGCTGCGCAGTACTATGCGATGACATACGCTATATGTCGCCTTCAAGTTGCCGGCCAGTTGATGCGCGGGTGTCCGAACGAAGTCTGTCCGTTTGTACCCATCTCGCGTCCCATTTTCTCGCGCCTGATGCTGCTGCTGCTGTTGTTGTGGGGAGTAAAGAAGTCCCGTCTGGTCGTATCATGGGCCGCCTCTCCCTACTCGTTTACAATTGTGTCTGCCACTCCTCAGACGGCCGCCATGTAGAAGACTAGGCTGTTTCCCGGGCCATAGCAACAACGGGGGCGGATGATTCGTTCCACATCTCATCCGCCTCCTGCTGACGACGACCGCCCTCCGTCGACGCAAACGGACGGCCGTCGTCGCAACGCAAAGCAGTTGGCGTTATCAAACCCAATGCCGGTGCCGCTCGCTGGCATCGTACGGATACGGCCCAGCCGTCGTCAAGGCCAGCAAACGCAATGGGAGGATGCGGAGGAGGCGAAAAAGAAGCAGCAGCCGCTCGAGAGGAATGGAGTGCTCCGGGGTTTTCCGGCCGCCCCATTCTAGACCCCCGATGTTGTGTCGGGACGTAAATCGACAGCCGCTTCGGTTGCTCCCGTCGTCGTTTCCATATGGCGCGACATCTCTTACAGGGTGCTCGATGTACCCTTCCAGTAGGCGAACGTCTTCTCCGGCGCCCCTCGCTTATCCCCTAGCAAAGCAAGCATCTTCATTCGTGCTGCTGCCGCTGCTGCTGTTGCCTACGGCCTTTATAGGAAACGACAGACACATGGAGGAGAAGGGCGCCTCGGGAGCTGGACGCCGAGGCAGCGACGATGGGGACGCAGCCCAAAAGTGATGTCCCAGTCGAAGTGCATAACAAAGAGACACCGGGAAGCCCGAACTCGCTCGCGCAAGCCCCCAACTCTCTATTCTCTCCTCTTAGCACAGATGCAATTGGGGGTTGTAGCTGCATCGCGTGGCGTTGACGCTGGTGCCTGGCCGAGCTACGGCGACAGCTTCGTTCCGCGCGTCGACTGTCGGTTCGTCTCGTCTGTCTGTCGACAGAATCGACCCGGGGAAAGAAGACTTCGCTTGGCCATGCGCGTCAAGCAGACCGAGCCGCGTACGAAGGGTCTATCTGGCCAGCCATGTGGATGTGTTCCATTTGGATCGGCCAGGCCCAACCCAGCCGAGGTGGGGTGGTGTGGGCTCACCGGGTATGGGACGCTACGAATGCTAAGTAGCCAACAACCCCAGTCGAGATGGGCACCCCTAGCTTACCCCGCCATCGTTGTGGACTTGCTGGATGGGAGAGTGAACGAGCGAGAGACGGGCGTTTGGAACACGCGGTGGTAGCGAATGTGAGAGAACTCGGCCATGTGGGAGTAGATCATCCAGGAGACGAACTCGACGGATTCAGCGGGGCGCGAATATCTCAAAAGGGGGCGACTGGGAACTGGGGTCACGCTCGGGGACTCATATTAGGAAGGCGACGCCCATTGGCAATGGTCTCTCTCATTCGTACGGACACAGGGCACGAACATACGTACACTCATACAGCGACACAACCCATTCAGAAGTACACTTAAACCCATAGCCTGCCGGTCATTCGCATGCGGAGGGGCTGATAGGGCGAATAGTCCCATACCAAACTACTGCTTCATGTCGATCTATACAGAGAGAGAGGGCGGGGCGAGAGTGAGTTGGACACTCTCCTGAAAAGTCAGCAAATTGAAACAGCATAGGCTATAGCAGGATGCTATGGCATCGTTTGACAGAGAAACACTCGAGTGAAGATGTTGTCTATACTTTGCGACATGTTCTCACAGTATTGTATTGCTCGTATTCAGGTTTATGCTTTGTGTTGATATTGTGTTTCGTAAATTTATTAATTGCATCTACACATCCCTAAAGCCCGTGGCCTAACATCTCTTGAGTGTATAGAATGTGGCAGTATAATAACATTATAGTGGAGGAGCATTCTGAGACATTTTGGTTGAATCCCAAAGCAACGTTGGCCGTTTCGAACCGGCCCTTTTCACTCTTCAACATTTTCAAAATACCTCTCATTTTAACTTATCACGAGCCGTTGACTAAACAGTGTTCTACTACGCTGCTGCCTATGAAGATCATTATTCCAAACACTTTCGAAGCGACAGCCCTTGTGACCAACTCACATCGTCCCTAGAATTCATCTCTTCCATGTTCACCATCTCGACTCGGCACCGCCAACATGCACACGGACATAGTTTGTCGTTTGAACATTTTTCGCACGTACGTGCGAATCACGTCGTGTCATCTACGACCAATATGTCGGTGTAATGACGAGGCTAGGTTCAGCTGTATCGTCCCATCAACAACAACAACAACAGCCTGCACCGTCATCAAGGGGAGGTTAGCTGGCATCAACGCAACTATCGAACTCGTTGTCATCCCATTATTATACAGTCGTGGGACAATGATCGAGCTTCAACTAGCTCCCTTACCTCGGACCACAATGAAGAACATTCTCGTCAAGCACACAATTCGTAGACTGATGCGTGTGGGTATCGGCAAAGGCGGATCACAGAAACGAAACGGAAGAGATCGCTAAATTATTATTGCACAGGGAACATATAGAAGCATGTGCTTTTGATGATGTACTGTGTCGATTCGAGTTCAAGTTACTTTGCTTATTATGAGCTTCGAATGTTACATATTTTATGTTACCACTTAGTCTAGAGGCGAACTTTTAAGCACGTGGAGATAGTAGATGTCGAATATACAATATGTGCAAGAAATAAACATAAGCGCAAACGACTAATTTGATGGATGGAAGACTGGCAAATCGTCAAAGATATATATATATATATATATATACATGTGTGTGTGTAAAGAATAAATATGTATTTATGTGTGTGCGTGTAAAATTCCGCGTTATAGAAGATGCAAAAGTGCAATGTTCGTGAGACATCGGCCAGAATTTAAACAGCTAGTCTGCTGCGGCATTAATTTGTGAAAAACACGTCCGCCAATTTTTAAATGTGAATCTCTC
Organism: Stratiolaelaps scimitus; assembly: GCA_019614645.1. Taxonomy (NCBI): domain Eukaryota; kingdom Metazoa; phylum Arthropoda; class Arachnida; order Mesostigmata; family Laelapidae; genus Stratiolaelaps; species Stratiolaelaps scimitus. Next base: position 3,888,171 of record JABWDB010000013.1, on the reverse strand, counting down.
CTGTCCATGCAGTGAAATCTAGTAGCGGAGTCAAACGTCGGTCACAGATATTAAGCCACGTTTTTCTTGTAAGTTATATGAAAGCCGACATGACATCTTGCATTCATACATACACTAGAGCAGACATATGCTATGACAAATTCTAACACCATTATCGTGGCCACATAAACACAGGCCTTATGCGAAGGCCACTGTTGGCGCTGAACACTTCCACACTCCACGTCGATGGAACTACGAGCCTTATGCAACCAGCCAGAGTCCGCTCGGCCTTGTTCTATTGCTAACAACGGCACTCACCAGAATTGTCATCGGGATGTGGGTTCGGGCGTGGGATGCGGCTCTGCGCAGCTAAGGTCAGGCGACTCAATACGACGACATGGTGCGCTAAAGTAGTCGCTCGTCGAGCGCCTCCACGCCTGTCATTGTCTGTAATCGTCGCGTTTAGCCTGCCCTTCGAAGAGAACTACGACCCTGCAGCCGTAGTCGTAGTTGTCAATGCTGTGCATCTCCTCTGAGCTTTCATTACACTTTCGTTTGTCGGGTTGCAGACGTTTGGCCCATTTCTATCGTAAATAGGGCCGGACAACGAGGAGCGTAATGGTTGCGCTCATTGCTCCCACTGCACTGGCTAGCCGCTCTGCATTCGCCGGCAAATGCATTTAGGTTCGGTGCAGACTAAGTCTAGTATTCATGCACCATGATGACTCGGGTTTTGTCGGCATATGGACCAGGGGATAATCATATCGACGCTATAATCTCGCAGAATTCACCTCCGCTCAGCGAAGACGAACGACGGCAAATGTGATAAGGCGAAGTTGTATGACGAATTTCGTAGCTATTACATGGGTTTTCGAAGGACGGACATCGACCCGATGAAAGGTAGAAACGTGAGCATAGATCAGATCCGACTATACGGGAAACAGCGTAAGTGGTTCCTAACTTACAGTTACTGTAGATGTTGTCTAAGATGCAGCTAAGACTTAAGCTACTTGCGAGCGTGTTCGATAAAACATCGCCGTAAACAGGCCCATTTAGCGAAGTATAATGATTTGAGACATTCAACACATTATGTGCTTGCTATGGAGCTATGCGCAGGACCTGAACGACTATGCCTTGACTTGCTGAAGCAGTCGCCGCGGGACCATGATAAGGAAGCCGTGATCAGAGCATGCCGCGTGGCTGGTTGGTGGGTTGCATTTAGAACCGCCTTTGTTCTCACCACTGAGGAGAATATTAAATTGTTGTCGCCGTTCATTTCTCAGTTTACGATGACGCGAGAACGAAGTATATGCCGGCGTAGTGTACACCACAAATTCGACCCAGTAATCCATGTACTGTACATATGAAGTGTATGCGTCTCATATATGAATCGAATGGACTTTTGTCCAGTTGTGAGTTTTCGTGTAGTTCCCAACTACTGAGATTGACGTACACGAACAAACCAGATGTTTCAAATATTTTGTCTCGGTTGAATCTAGCCGAAATATACCATTACGGCTGATAGTTTTCAATGGACGGAAAAGTATCAGCCCCCTATCATCGGCGTTTGATAGCTAATTGAGACGTCTATCTACGAATTATCGTTGGGTTCCAGGCAAAAAATGTATCACAGAAAAACGCGGCACGGCATGGTTGTGCAATTTATTATATGGTTGTTGTTGGCTTTTGCTTCGTATCTACTACAATGACCTTTTTTTTCTCCTCCTCGTACGAGAATATTTTGCATTGTCAGGACGGGGTTTCCGGGTCATCCAGTAAGCTGTACTGGTTTCAGGCTGGCTCGGCTATGCGACGGAATGGCTATGCCGTCGTACGAGGGTCGTTAACATTGTCGTAATAATCCTATTATAAACATGCTGCTCGTACTTCGAGCCAGAGCATAGCAAACGTCTGACACGAGTTCTAATTACATGTGATGCCGGCCATCCGACGGGCCAAGTAGAGGCCCATCGGACTATCTATTATTATTATTTTCGGATCTCAATCCCTCAACGGCACGGAAATATGATGACCAACACGTGTGACATCTTACTAATACATGTGAAGTTTAGCTTGTGTTCAATGATCATTATCATTTGCTGTGCGACGAGGGACGAAGCAGAATTAGTGCAACGTCGAGCCCGCTAATTATTGTTGACGCTTCCGGGTCAGCGTTCACCACACACACACACATACACAATATATATATATATATATATATATATATCTAGCTGCTCAGGTGGACTCTGAAGAGAGACACAGCATACAGTTGGGTCTATCCTTAACGTTTCGAAAATAAATGCTACTTTTCCACACACGGACTTCAAATGCTTGATTTATAGCCAGCCGCTGCATACATCTCCTGCGCTTGTTGTCTCACTGATGAAACACTAATGAAAATATATTAGTTCTCTCTAAAATAAACAAAGCCGACGTACGAGGTAAAGGTCCATATATCCATTACCGTATCGATTAAATGCTATCGTGTTCCTTTCAATCGCGAATTAAGATCCTTCACAGATGTTCGGCTCAATTTAACATCCAACGATATTCTTGCATGCGTGCTTCCCCAATACTCACTGTGGACGGCCAGGTACGCTGGCTGGCTGAACGCTACGCCGTTTCTGTTCCTCGCGATGCAACGATACGGCCCGGCATCGACGTGGTCGACCGAGTCGAGGCGCAAACTCCCGTTGGCCAGAACCGTCCAGGTGCTACCTTCGACCGTGGTGTGAAGACTTCGGCCATCACGCTGCCACGTGACGCGTGTCTCCTCACGTTCAACGAGGTCGGGCGTTGGGCCAGACCCGACATCAGCGGGGTGGCCAGATGCGCTCGCGTTTGTTGGAGCGATGCTTGACGCCATAGGACCCGTTCGACTCGAAGTGCTGTTCAACTTGGCTGTCGCGTTGGCCACGTGCATTGTTGAAGTCGCCCCAGCTGTCGTTGGGCTGGCTGTTGACAGTGGTGAGGTCAACGGGGCCGAGGTCGTTGCCGCCGCCGAAACTGTCGAAACCACACAGTGCAGCCACACTCGATGACCCTGGAGAGCCGTGGTGTTCCGTGGCCCCTCCACTATCCGAGGTTCTGCGAACGTAAAAAGGAAAGTAAAGAGAAACACGTTAGTCACGTCAGACGATGTGATCATTGTACCTAAATATTTGCCAACGGAAACCTCATCTATCTTGTCTAGTTACAAAATGTCTATATAATAAAAAAAAAATGGTGATTCAAGTTGTATCAGGAACAAGTTGAACGATGCCCCACGCCACTGTCAACCTTTAATGCGACAATATCTGTCTGACTGAAACTATTCCGCTGGACTATCGCAGACATTTGAATGCTATTATATAAATATTGTTAAATATGGTAGTATGCATCTTTCCTACATAGCTAAGCGGAAACAGGTTAGACTGTCAGCATCTAGGTGCCTATCTAGGGTCCAGGTGGCAGCTGTGTAAAAATTGGTCAATTCTAGTTCTACACATTATCAAAAGCTCTTTGCTTAGACAGTTGCTTCCTTTGGAGTAAGTAGTTGGCCTACGCCGACTACCGGTCGTCGGCTGGGCCGAACGCGAAGAGGACGTGAGGGTTATGGGTGAGGCTTCTCCACCGTTTTGAATCAACTTCACTTACGGCAGGGGGGCGGAGCAAGGCTTTCACACACATTTTCTCTGAACCGGCTGCCGAGGAGGACCCGCGAAAGAAAAGGGGAGTTCTTTCACCCTCGTCCATAGCTAAATAAATGATATCATTAACTTCCTGCGCCTCTTCGCCTGCCCCCGTACGGGGCAGGAGAGAAACAAATTCAAAAGGATAATGATATAATATATTGATACGACAGGGGGATGGGGAAGACGAAGGTTCGGCATGAAGCAGCACCCCTCGCGATGTCGCGCTTCGAGGAAGCTGGGGCAAATAGGGATGTGCGAAAGGATTTATCAACGTCTTAGACCTTCTAAGCCCGCTGTCTCGATACTAACGATCAGCCGGTTTACAGATCACACCTTGCTCGTCAGTACAGCGTACGGCAGTGGCAGCAGCGCAAACAGCGCGGAAAGGAAAGCCTGCTTTTCAACGAAGGCTAACTCTGCAGTTTCAGTCATGTCGCGGCTGGCCCAGATGGCCTGTCTTGTACGCCGTGTACGCGGTGCGGCCTGAAATCGACGTCCGCGAATGATTCTTTACGTGAGAGGTTGACGGTAAGTTCAGCCCGTGTTCACCGGGGGAAGCTCGGATACGCTGACCCCCTAGGGGGAGTAGCTAGCGGGGTCGTGGATGAAGGGAGCAGGCTTCGTGCCGGCGGTGGCGAGGGGGACGTTGGACGGTGGGTGAAATTCAGATACATCGATGGAATAATGTTCTTGACAGCGCCGGGTGGCCCTCCAAGAAGCGCGAGGCAAGCAGGTCGTGTAGGCCTATGCTAGGCCTTGTAGAAAAGTCTCGACCGCTCTGTTTCTCTGAGAGAAGGAACGAGAGAGCACAAGGGAGAGAGGGGGAGAGAGAGAGAGATGAGGGAGCCATGGCCGTGAAGGTTGCGTCCGTACCTCCTATCGGGGCTGCCGGCCCTCAATTCGACCCTGCTCAACTATGGTCTCGGCCCTTCTGGGTCTTCGACGTCCGACCAACCAACTGTCCGAAATGGAGGTCCTGCATCCTCACGACAATACATCGATCTATAATACCATCTCGTATCCTACTATTAGCATCTAAGAAATTGCTTTAAGAGCTACAATACAATATCCAGTGGGTCTATGAATCCCAGCCCATGTGCATTACTGTGAAACCAGGCCGTATAGGCGTAGAGCAACAGGGACTTGCAATATGACCGGCCATAATACTCCTTTAGAAAGTGTCCCTACTCAATGTTGAACGCTGGACAATACGAATTTGCTCCACATAAATATAACAGTACAGATCGCCGTAAACACCCGTGCACACAGTAGACTCTTTGCTCGCAGCAAACCCGCTTACTTCAACATAAGCCAATACTGCTTTCTCGTTCTCAGCTTCGCTCAGTCACGAACTATAACCTGCAAACTACAGCAGGCACTATAACCATTAAACTATCATCGAATACACACGATTACTACTACTGCCCCTTCTGACCCTCCTCCTCAGCCTCTAGCCTCCTAAGGCAATGTAGAAAATTATATAAGGCGGGCATGTTGTGTACAATCGTCAGTCGACGTCGGTCGAGAGACAGAGAGAAAGTCAGATGGTGAGTGACGCGCAAAGTCACTAGGCGGCATCCGTCCGTTCAGAATCCGCCCGGTGGCTTGTTCCGTTGGCCTCGGCTTGTTCGTCTCCACCGTCTCCACCACCACCACCACCATCACCGCCACCGTGGTGGTTCCTCTCTATCTATCGCTTGTGCCGGTTCGGCCGTTGCCTTCCACTCCAGCTCACCCTATAATTAGTTCAGCGGCTAGGCGTTCGGCTGCCGCTTCTCGCCGGGTACTCCAATAACCGTCATTAGGGAAGAGCGGGAGAGCGTCAGGGGTACGTGGTGCTAAAAGGGGAGCAGACAGGGAACGGAGCGAAGAAGAAGAAGATCTGATCTGCCAACTCAGCACCACCGTGGCCGTGCAGCCGACTGTCCGGCTACTACCGCATCGGCGGCATCGTGCACGCTACTGTGACCAAGACTCGAGGCGCGCGCGGGCGCGCAGAGCAGCGATCTAAAAAGACATTTTGCGCGACAAATTCCCTCTCCATTTGAACGAGGATGACTTGACTGGGGGGCGGAGGTTATGGAGGCCTATGTAACCAACGCTGCTACTCAGCTCCCCTGTACCCACTCGAAACGCCAGACCAACCCCGTTTTGGTCATCTAATCACCCGGTGAGCGGCTCGTAACAATGATGATTCAGTGCTGTTCCAACCAGGACTACGATCTTTAGCTATCTCTGAACTATTGCACACCATGAGGCCGGCAGGCCTCGAAAGACTGCCCTAGTATAATATGAGCCTCAAATTCGATGGTGTGTGTGTGGCCTGCCCTTATCTGGTCCTGGGGACGTTGTCAATAGCAAAACAGCATTGGGGGGACATCATTTGAAGGGCGCTACAATGAGACAGTCACGATGACCAGTGGAAATGTTTTGCAACCCAGTTCTTCTTTCGATTTCTGCGGCTTTCCTTCTACTTCGAATAATACCAGTAATAATCGGTAACGCATCGTACAGACAGCCAACAAAAGATTGGTGGGCACCCTTGGGCTTCGCACAGGATCCGCGGTGGGCGGTAATTTGATTTAAAATCAATTACATCATAGTGGCTTTCATCTGTGATGTCCCGCCAAGTGTATCTGCAGCTGTATGAACACATCGTGAGTGAAATGATATGTTTCGACTGTTATTATCGATTCGTTCTTGGTGACCAATTGTGCCGTGTTCTATAGCTTAACGGCAACAAAAGGTGTCCCATTGTGTACATATCCCATTGCGGTTCAATCCTGATTGAATCGATTGACTTTGGACTCAACAAATGCTGTAGGAAGAGAATCGATTAAGGGCGGGTGATGGAATTGCTCTACGTTTTCACTACTAAGATCGATTCAGTGATCGAAGGACCACTTTACGATTCAACGTCACCTCTTCGAAGAGGATATGGCTTCTACAACTCTCATGTTATCTTTAAATACAAACAAAGTCACTCTTTAGCAAGACTTGCTGGAGATGTAGGCGCTATCAACTATCATATATCCAAGCAACATTTTGGAGAATCAGCTTCTCGTTGAACAGTCACCAGACTTGCCAAAAAGACTTGCCAAAGACACCTTGTGTGCAGTATATGCATCAGACAGTCCACACGGAGCATTTTCAAATTGACCAGGGCCCTGCCTGAACGAAATTGATTTTCGTAAATCCTAGGCATGTTAACGGAACAAAGTGTTATATACATCCTATTCAATGTTCTATTACTGATTTTACGTCGCATAACGAAGTGATGAGAAGCTACAAGGTCCATTAGATCCCTTCCGAACGACGGTTGCCAAGTATTCAAGCTTGTCGATTAGCATCGAAGCGTTTCTTGTGGAAGCCTTTGCCCAAGATGAAGGCAGCACTTCCGGCTAGCGACATTCTGAAGGCTACGGACCCGAATGGGAGGGGACCGAGCACGAGACACGAGCAACTAAGTGAATTCTTTTATTCGATCCCGTCATAATATTATGTCAGTCTTGAACGCCTCATGGGTGCGAGCTTACAGCACCCGCGAACCGTCTGTCTATCCGCCATCACAGGGGCACGTTCATTCGAGCATTCAACATCACACAACTTGGTGGTGGGCCTGAGAAACCAAGTGCAAATGGCGGACGATAGCTGCCACGAAGATAATCATTGGGGCAGGTACCCCCTCCACCCAATATTGAATAGCTCTGTGCAGCAATCTGATTAGGGACGGCTTTGATGAGCTGATGATCTGATGCTGCTGGACTGCTTACGCATTCCTTAAGGGGCTGGCGTTAACAGCCGCCCCTTACTAACGCCCCCTGTTCAGAACAGGGAGCGAACGGGGTCGAGGTGGGAAGCCGTTCACCGGGATGTCTATCCTAGCCGAACGTGGAAGAAAGACCACGCGGACTGCCGGGTGCAGCTCGCCGACCAACGGATCGGTGCCCGTCAATGAAACTAGATGACGCTGCACTTTTAACACTTAAAGGACAGCGATCAATTCTTATACTGGGAACAGGGAGCTTACTATTTCAGGGGCAGACTCATGGAAATTGCAATGGAAGTGGCAATTCGGGCAGGATGTACGGTGCTATGTAAAAATATTGCTCAGATATGCGTTTTAGTATGTTTGAAACCAAGGAAGTATGATAGATCGGCATCCCCTCGAGGTAGCGGGCCTCGAACCTGTGGCCTCTGGCTTTTTACAGCCAGAGACTTAGGAGTCAAACATGATTGTGTAAAATTCGATATGGGTAAAAACGATAGCTTGTTTTGCAAGGGCCAGAGCCTCTCAATACGGAACAATTTCGCTAGAAGCTTATTTTCGGTAGCGCACTATGACGCGTAATGATATCCACATTGGTCAAATGTAGCTGTAAAGTAAGCTAGCATAACGAGCAGAAGTAACTTCCCAGAAGAAACGTCGATGAAGCATAATTTGGGGACCAAATTGGAGACCTTATTATTACCAGTTAAAATGCTACAGCTTATTCGTGCTACGGACATAATAAATATTTTCACTATTTGAAAAAAAAGGTGTTAGAAATAAGCTTGCAGGTGGTGAAGTGAATCTTACAAAACTTGAGGAAGAGCCTGCTAAACTTTCCAACATGTTTTAGCAAAGACTTCCTTCGCTGACACATTTTCACACTTAGGTTCCTACGATTGTAGACCTGGTTTCTCAAGCTATATGATTTTCTCTATTTGACGAACGTTGCCTACATTATCTTCTTTCGTGTCGTCTAGAATTCACGAACCCAGCCTTTCCACATGTGTCCATCAATATCTGACGAGAAATATCATTTATACAATGGTACCATGAACGTCCGCACGACTGCGTCCTCTGTCGCACTTCACATCCTTGAGTAATTTTCGTGTCATCGCTGTTTTGTCGTTTCCACATCTACGCGCTGCAGATTGGTGAGTCTGACGAAACGATGGGTCCGCAGCCTATCTGTGAGTTCGCCGTTCAATGCTCTTCTCTCCTCTTGCCAAACGCGCTGACGCTCCGGTTGAAAGTCAACACTGAAATATCAGGCCTATGCGCCCTGATTAAATCAGGGAATCACTTCCAAGCGAGCATTGCTGGCAGCCCGCTTGGGGGCTGGCCTGATCTAGGCCTGGACGACGCTCGGCGGTTGGGCCAACGGGCCAGGGGTTGGTAGAGTTGAAGTTATGAATTGAAAGCGCATGAGCCGAGATTGATGAACAAAGAAAGCTTAGTCCCTTTTCCCGGCTCGGGAACGGACGCGGCGGATCTGCCGTGGCCTCGACGGCCAAACTTGCGCTCACTCGGCTCCCAAGTGTTCTCAAACAGTCAAGTTAACTTGCCCTGCTGCAGCGCTGAGTAGAACTTGATGGATCATCACCACTTTGAATCTTAAGTGTAATCTCTCTCATTACGCGATTAGAAACAGTAGGACAACGGTCGTCGAACACCGTGTCAGGGCGTCCCGCTACAACTCGTTAGCTTCGGAGCCGACACATCCAGGACACAGCGAGAGGAATAACTAGAAAATGGGACACCGAGCCGTGGCCTGATAGTGGCATTAAAAATAATATGAAATGATCAGGTGAACAGTACGATTCATACTTTGAGCAAAACCGAACTCTAATTTTATTGTATCATACCGCTGTTGAAATTGTTACTCTGAGACGATATAACAATTATATTTATAAGACTAGATTTACACAATGATTCGGGGCGATTTTATAGAGTAATCAGTAATGATCTATATACACGCGGCTTGAAAAAGATATATATATATATATATATGTATTGGTACTATTTTAACTGGACGCTTACTCATATATATATATATTTTTTTCTCGAGGACCGTTCACCTAGCCAAATGTGAGCTTGCTGATTCTAATAATCCAACATCGGTGCAAGCTCTTGCTAAGAAGCCATGAAGCTGTTCAATAGGTATATACGGAGATAATTTGAAATCAGCTCAAGGTAAACATGCCTAATAAGTAAAATCTGCATTTACTGACTCAAGAAAGTTGCTCTGTTTAGCATAAAATGAAATATTTGCGCGTGCTCTAGATATTATTACGTATACTTGAGCCCGTCAGCACACATTGACTTGTTGCACAAGTTCAGTGAGAAGCTTTGCTAGTCCACTCCAATTCGGGGCCATCGTCCAAACAAACTAGTTGAAGAATACGGGCAAGGTGAACAATATACCCTTAAAACTTGCATGTTTTTAGGCCGCAAGCAAGTCTGAGCCAAGCTTGTCATGGTGATATTTTAGGGACGGCTGTACCGCTCGACGACGCTGTAGCAAAATTGGCCTTAACTGGTAGGCTAGTAAACTTTGCAAGGCACCAGTTCCGCCACTGGCAAGAGTTATTGTTGTTCATATCGCGTCAACGTGACCTCTATAGTTTAACTCACTTACCTTCAACCGTAGCCGAAATAACATGTGCAAATCAGCTCCGACCTATGAACACTATGATCAATATACTCCAAACCTAGTAGTCAATTGCGTTCCCAAAGTTTTCCTCGTTAGTATGCTGCCTATGCCGAAGAAAAAACGAGGACTTTTACGCGTTCTCTGTCCTGCGAATGTCCTAAGCCTCTATGATTTTTCTACCGTTTCAGCGCATACTGGCCAGCGACCCAGAAGCGAAGCAAACATCGGTCCTAGGTGTGTCCACTAAAGATAACGTTATACTCAAAACCCCAAAAGGCCGGACGCGGTTCGTCCCATTACTCTAATTGCTAAAAAATTTAATAGCGTATATGCTGTTGTGGGTGCATCGATGGATGCCAAACGGCGATGTGATTCCAGCGGGGCCAGGTAGCTAAGTGCCATCTACAGGCACAACCTTTAAAGACTCGAGCAGTTTCCAAACGATCAACAACGAACGTGCTCACTGATACGGCGTTGTTAAATGTAAGATAACAGCATTGCTTGCATAGTGAACACTCGTCAATAAGCAATTATAATGGTACGAAGAAAACAGTTTTTTTTATTGTTGTTCTTGTTGTCTATTTGTTCCATTGACCTGCGTCTACTGAAGATACGGGATATGATCCATTGCGAAACATCCCTCCTGTGAAGCTCCAACCGTTCGCCTCCTGATCTGCGCTCTGGTATCAGAATTACCCAGGAACATGGCAGCGAAGCATTCGCTGGAAGCCAAACGCCGACACATGATGGAAATGTTCTTGTTCTTGCACCCAGTTGTAATTGATAAATTATTGACGTTGAGTCAATCGTAGCGCCACTCGACCATGATGATCGTCAGTAGCGAAAATCCACTATCACATGTATTGTCCTATACATCATTATGATGCGCTGAATTAACTTATGTTAGCGTTTATGCTATGGTCCTGCTTATGTGGATACGCCAGATGTGTGTATACGGCTCTGTACTTGCTTTGCTAGATCACCCGCTCCCCACCGGCCATGTTGTTGTCATCGTCGTCACCCCCGGCCCAAACCCCGAGTTCTCTCCTGTCCGTGTTTGCAACTAATAAGAGCATATCATCCATGTGCCAGTCTGCTTTGTGGGCCAGTCAACCTGCTCCTCTACGCTTCTCCGCATATATATATATATATATATATATATAGGAGTGTGTGTAGGAGAAAGAGAGAGACATATATGGTACACGGCAGTCGGGCACGGGAACTTGAAAGAGGCTTTGCACCGCGTCTATCCGGCGTCTACAAACAGGCCGACCTAGCCCTCCCGCCGGCAGAAGCTGGCCCGGCGGCGGCAGCGACGGCCAAGCGTTTAATTAAAAGGAAGAAGAGTTGACAACATCGCAGGCTGATGGGGTGCGCGAGCGGAGGAGGAGATGAGATAGAGAAACGTGTAGGTCTCGCGATGCTGGCGGGTCTCGCTCGCTCCCCGGAACAGGACGGTGGGGTGGTACCCTACGGCGACACAAAGGACACACACTCACGATCCTGTGTCTCCTAGGAGCACAAGGACCCCATCGCGTCTCCGTTTGACTTAAGAGATTCTCCACGGCCGCAGTTTCTGCCCAATTGAGATGCATGAGGAGGAAGGAAGGCAGGCTGCTGCTGCAGCTTTGCTCAATTACTTTGCTGGTGTATATGTCGTGCAATGTGGAAGCACACAGCGTCCTCCATGCAAAGAGCTCCTTCTCTATTCGGCGGACGGGCGTCTGTTTCGTAAGTGCCCTAGTTTTTGAGAGGGCTCCACAATCAGAGTGGCTTGGTAACGTTTAGAGAACGGATGCAGGCGTCAAAAATGAAATGAGCCGTTCATGGCCTATGCTAGAACGGGTTACGGAGTCCGTTAGAGAGACCGTCGGCAGCTTCCAAGTGGATATATATATTCGTGGATACATTTGTGCTCATCAAGCAGTATCTAGGGATACTCTCAGAAATGCATATTACGGAGAATGCCGGCCTTCGGGTTATTTGGTGTCCGTTTCGAAATCCTCATTTGTGCTCCAAGTTGTTCATAAGCTGAAAATATAGGAGGATTCGTTACAGCCTTCGTTTGTGATTTTCTCCATACGAAATTGAGTCTCTTGATAGTCACTGAATGATAGCTAGATGTTCATGCTGGATGTCAAGCTCCCTTCGTCGAACACCTAACACCAACACACGCACCTAGCAAGGCAAACTGACAGTAACTTGGAGCAGCGTAAAGTTCGCTAAGTTAGACTCAGTCTAACTGAATGCCTTCTTGCGGTTTATCTTCGTTAAGCAAACTACATCGTTACCTTCAAGGTGGACAGGTGACATTGTGACTAATTACTTTCTCAGATGATACTGTCATCTATTGAATACACCTTGAGCTTCTGAAGAATAAAGAGCAGAATAATCTGTGTTCGCTCCCCTAAGCGCCTCACCTAAACTAGAAAAACTCAATGCACCGCGTCTTAGTTCACCGGTCTTATTGGTATGAATCGAAGTGTCTGCTCGATGATGACCACAGTGCCTCGGTGCTGCCACGCATTAAGCCTATTGGGCGGTTTCTCTCAAGGTTAACGTTACCCGTAAGCTGAGCGCACCGATCTCTAGCAAAATATGATGGCAGCCCTCGCCGATGACGAAGTCGAACGACCACGTCGTGGAGACATCGCAAATTATTAAACATTCAATATCTCACTAATTTTTCCGTGGATAGAGTACATCTTTATTCTCCGAAGAATTCTCTCCCGCATCTGACCTCTATGGAGTTTTCATTTTTCTTCTCTTGGAGCCTACGACGCACCATGACGCCTCGGCCCGTGCTTTCTCTTTCTCTCTCTCTCTCTCACTGTCGTGGCTCCCGCCTCTAAAAGTCGTCCAGTTCAGCGCACGATGGAACGACGCTGTATAAACACCTGGACGGAAAAACTCGATCCCATCTGCCATATTCTAATGGTTATTCCCCCTTCGTTTATCTTCGTCAGCTGACGGTCGTTTTGTCTTGAGAGCGTGTTCGGTTACCGCGACGCTGCGCCGCAGCAGCAGCAGCATTTTGGAAAAGATCACTTGAAAGAACGCGCTCAGCCAGGTAGTAAATAGATTCAGGAGCAAGCACCTGCTCCGCATCTATACGCACGTATGGTTGATCTATCACACTTTGTAGCAAGAGGATGCTTAGTATGCTTAGCTCGAATGTTTTCCCCGATAGATATTGGGTTGAAATAGCGTGTATGAACTACCGATTACAATGTATTCGAATTCCTCTATAGCTTTCAGAGGCAACCCCCTTTCCCTTCTCCTGGGACCCTTGAGGCTGTCAATGCCGGGAGAAATTTGAAAATAATTGTTCGGTAGGTTTCATTCATTTTGTTCGTAGCTTTCTGTGGTTACTGCAGTCCCTCGTTAATTTACAGTTGCTGCTGTCCTCCGGTTCAACATTAGGCGTACTCCGTTGCTTTCAATGCCGTCAAACACCAACCTCATCTGAAGGTTCCGCTAGGTTTTCTGCTACTATCTGCGGCACCGGTCTCCCTATCGGTGTGTTCGCCTGCTCTTCACTCACCGCCTCGGATCCCCCTCAGATCTCGGATCACCCCCCCTGTCTCGCCGTGTTGCCCCTTCTATGTCCGAGCCTCTTCCTCGAGACTAGACCCCTGAACCACCCCACCCGGCTACCCGGACCATCGCTGTCTCTATGAGGACAGAGTGAGAGACGTAGTGGCATCGTCATCGTTTTTATCTATCGCATGGTTTTTATCCAAAGGAGAACGAACGCTAGGGGTTCCATGGTTCGGGATCCTCACCTCGATGCTAGCAGTGGCCCGATTGCAAAGGAAGCGGAAAGATCGCCGCCCTGCCAATTGCGGGTGCCGATGCCTTGCTTGTCGAGCAGAGGACCTGAGCCCGAGCCAAGCATGGCTAAGCTTGGACCAGCTCAGGGAGCTCTCGCCAAAGACATTTCCACTTCTGATGATACACGCCGCTGTTGTAGCTATACGCCCCGCCTGATTCCGATTTTAGTTTTTCTTTGATTTTACACACTTTTGCCGGCGTCGATGCTTTCATTGCTGCAAACGACGAAATGAACGAGCATCGATGTCCTTTCGTGGCACTCTTGCGATGACGAGGTTATTTACTCCAATGAGCTGTATTTCGTACCCTTATGCTGTGGACAATGTGAGCAATAAAATATACATATATATATATAAAAAATACATTACGAATAATGATTCACGAGTGGAAATAAGTAAATTATGATCGTATCTGCGATTGGCGCAAAACTACGTCCATCTTGGAGACAGATATCCTCCATCACGCCAATGGCATTCCCACGGCTTGACTTCCAAGTGATGAATACGTTTCGACATGGAACAGTTGAAAAACAGCTAAACGTACAATGGCTTCCTATGTATTGGTACTGTTTTGCTGTATTAGAACGATGCGACTTGTAGCGACGAACACTAAAACTGACGGACAGGACAAACGTTCCGCTTTGACTATTTACAAGACATTGTAATGTTGTTGCAAATCTTAGGTTCGTGCTGCGCTGAATCGATCACCCTGACGAAACAACGGGGGAGGTGCAGAATTTCCAAATTTATATAGATATTCAAGCGATGATGTCCCACATTTTGATGACGATTAGTTATGGGCGATTTATAGCTCTAAGGAGTAATTCTTACAGGTGGGTTTCTACTTATTAAGTCAAATCAAATCACCACATACAGATGCACATCTAGTGTGCGATATGTGCAGCGAGATGTGGCGGCGATGCAAACTGCCGCAATGGTCGACATCGAGACTATTTGGTAGCACCCGAAGTGCTCTGAAGAACGCAGTCGACGCAACGTACACTAAAGTGTACGGGGTAGACATGGGTAGGCGAGGAGCAACAGTGGTAGTTGAAACAACTCAAAACGCGTGATGGTAGCCGCCCCCTGGACAATGCTTCTCTTTTCGCTAGTGGCCGCTAGTGGTCTTCGTCGATGTGGTTACTTCGTTTCTCTCTACTCCGCTGTGCTCAACTTGGCCACCCTAACCCCCGTCGACGTATACTTCTTCACTTTGTGCCAGCCCTTCTTCTAAAGTTCGCCTCCGCGCCCTTATCCTTCAACTTCAACGCATGCAACTTTTGGGTACGCTGGACGGACACACACACACGCATACACAGAGACACACACCGTGCTCACAATCCGGTGGCATACCCTTCGGCGGGCTGCGGCCAAAGCCGGAACGAGCCGCCGCCGCCACCGCAGCAGCACCTACTCGGCTTCGATAACGTAGGATCTTTATCCGGCCGAGGGTCGCACAAAGCGTGCCGCAATGCTACAACTACAGCAGCTACTGGCACTGCCTATCGTCCTCTCATTTTTCCCTCATTTGCAAGCTTCGACAGGCGCACCCCGACCACTCGCCATGGTCTCCCTTCCGGTCGTGGACAAGCGTCCATCGGCGGACAGCCCGCCTGATGGACAATCGCCTCTACCCGACGTGCGTCGACAACTGTGCGAAGCAAGGCTAATGTAAAACAGTCAGTGCAATAACCCTTCCTTCCCGATATCGCGCTCAAATGTCCTACACTTGTTCCTCGCGTTGTTTCTTAACTGCCCCTGTTCCTCTCCGCCCGCGCTACGAAGGCTTTTTACTCCTCCCCTCTCTCTTTCTTTCTCCCAGTCTCAGACTCCCTGCGTCCCTCTCAATCGTGGACGCACCACCACAACAGTGGCCGCACTGACGAGCAACCGCGACAATAGCGGCTGCGGCTGGCGTGGAGCTGAGGTCGCTGCGTCTAACACTGTTCACTATTGGAACCTCTTCCTTTGTCCCTGGGATCCCATTCGTTGGGTTTCTCACTCTCTCTCTCGCACGCTCTCTCTCTCTCTCTCTCTCTCTCGTTCTCTGAGATGAGGTCTTTAGAGTGGTGCTACTTAGGCAGAGCCGCTGCTGCTGCTGCTACTACAACCGTCGCTGGTCGTGCGGTTTCTGTAGCAAGTGATGCTAGCGCCCCGGCACGATCGCCACAAGGGACGGAAATGGAACCCCTCGGTTACGTCGATTCTGCGACGCTGCGCTGGAACCACGACCGCCTCCATCACACACAGATATATATACAGGGCGAGCCATCACGCTGGCACCGTCATTGCCAGCCCCGCCAGAGCGTACGTTGCTGGCCGTCAGCGCGGCGCGCCGCGTTCGCGGTCGCGCATTGTTCGTTCCAACTCCTTGTCGTTGTCGTTGGCGGGACCATCGCCGCCGCCGCCGCCGCCGCCGCCGTCTTTTCGGCGTACGCACGCATGCGCACACCCGCGAATATTCAACAATTCCGCCACAAACGCGGTCTACTTCCGTTCAACGGGAAGCCGGCAGAAAACTCGGAGGCGTGAGCGCCAACTTCCGCTTTTAAATCAACTCCCCGTTCTCCGCTGCTACCCCCCCCCCGCCCACGCTGGATCGCCTATGTCTCAGTCTCTCATTCTCTGCGGCTTCGTCATGTAACAGCGCCGGCTGGGAAACAGCGCTGATGGCAAACTTTCGTGGGCTGGCTAGCGGCTGCGAAGCGGTCACCCACACACACACACCACCAACGGTGCACGCATTCAGACAGACGGAGAGACGACCGCAAAACGAGCAGTAGTTTAGGACGGTGACGTCGAACCGACGTACGCTCCACGTTCGACCTGGTTATGTAGTTCGGCAGCTGCCCCCGCGGCGCTGCCGCCGATGCCACTTCCGTATGGAACAACCCCCAACACCAGGGAGTAGTTGTTCGGTTGTTCGGCCGGTCAGTCGGTCCGTGCGATCGTCCTGTCTGACCTCAACCTGTGAACCGTCCCCGATGGGTGCAGCTGGCTCGCCCGCACCAATGCGTTCGTTAGGGGCGTATGAGACTTGGGTACTTTTTTTTTTTGCTTTTGCAAAGTGACTCCCATATGAGCAAAGCCACCTCACATATGAAGTATTTAGTATTAGTATGTGCATACAGCCTCCACTCAGCCAGCCGGGCCACCGTCGCCCTGTTCACTCGGCTCGAAGGGGTGGTGGCAATGGCAGTTGCTGGTGACTCAGCTCCCTTTGTCGTCGTCATCGTCGCCGCTCGCTGTAAATGTCGGCGTAAATTTCAAACAAAGTATAAAAAGCAAACCGGTCGGCGCAGACCATTGCGCAGCAAGAAAGGAAGTGAGAGACAGGGACCGAGAGCCATACAACGGGGAAGGGCTGGCGCAGATGCGGTGAGCTTTGGACAGATAAACGAGCAAAACACCCCGCAACCCCCCGCGTGTTAGCTATCGTTATACTACTGTTCGGTCATTAATTCTGCTGCCGGAACTTATCTTTCACAACTCAGACGGACTCAAATCTGCAGGAGAGAATACGGGCAGAGGTGATGGTGGCGAGTCCAGCCGCGTGCACTCTTGTGCCTTCAATGTACACCGTCCCGTAACACTCCCAGCGCCTCTCGAAGTAACCATACAATGCCGCCGCCGCCCTGGATGACCAGCAATTTATGCTGAGTGTACACCGCCTATTGCTGTCGTGTAATGTGTAAATGCTGTTTTTTTTTTACAAGGTGCTGGAGGCATCGTTGCCGAAGCAATTCGCTAGCTCACCACTCGAGTTTGCCTGTTCGAGTCCATCTATCTGCTTCGATCCAGTCATCGGCGTACAAGTAACCACGACGTGTCTGCGGGCTACAAATCGTCTCCCACCTGAGTGCTACGCACTGTAGGGAGCACTGGTGTTTCGTTCGTACAGATTTCCTCAGGACGCTGATGACCTGTCTGACCTAGCTAGGGGCGGAGTAGGCCGCTGACGAAATCCAGATGCCAGACCATGCGATTCGATGTAGATTTCTACGGAATTCGCCTACTCGATCTGGTATTCGTTACGAAACGTTATAGATCTGTCGATTGTGAGAGCACCGCGAGACATCTCAGCTTCGTTTCGGATTTGTTTGTCTTTTTTTTTATTTCATGCTCTGAGATCTCCCCCTCTCAAGGGAATCTTGCGCAACTTCAGACAAACTCATTCACATTCGATTTACCGTTTAGTGAAGATAGAGCGATAGATGAACTCATTCCTTCTTGAGTAAATCATCTTTTTCTGTTATCGACGAAGCATTCTGTCGGCGGTTGAGCGCCGTGTTTAGCTGATGTACACTATAAATAGGTTACTTAGGTTCACCGATCACGCATATGACTGATCATTAGTTCACCGGAATTGAGGGGATGCTGGCGAATAAACGAATATGCTAACAACGTATATCAACAGGAATTATTGGCTCTTCAACGCGAAAAAGACCGAGGAAGAAAAAAATCTCCGATGGCAAGGATGAAGGAAAACGCTCAAGCAAGCAAGTTTTCGTTTACGGCTCCTATTCAGTGAGATCTTTAGTCTACCCCCTAGCCAAACACGGGGTGGAACTTTACCCACTTGCCATGCCGTGCCTCGTACGTTGCCCCATAGAACAATTCGTACAAATTCAAAAGTTGCAATAGACGGGCAAGAAAACCACCAACTGCTAGCCAACTGCCACCGCCCCCAGCCCCCCCTCCTATCTGGCTATCTGCTTCATCTCAGATTTCGCCTGAAACGCAGTCGAACCCTCCATGTCACAAGATACAAGCCCCGGCCGAGAAGTGGTCTTTCCCTCTCAACGGAGCAAGGCGATCATTAGATTTGGAGATGATTCAAACTCCACCGCTGCCTCCACCACATACAGTCTGAAATCGCTGACGAAGAAGAGCAAGGCATCGAGAAATCTCTACCTTCGCCAGGCAGCTGTGCTATTCAATTTCGCCGTATCGTCTTACACCCCACAATCGTCTCCTTCAGACCACATTCATACGTGCTACTGTTACAATATTAATGTAAAGCCCCCATTTCTACAACTGCAATCAGCCCCGTTTGCACAACGTCTCACGGTTTCCCTGTAACTTGTCTTTGTATATGTGCTTGCTATATGTAGTTGTAGTCTTGCGTGTTGGGATTCGAGCCACGGCTCTGACACCAGGGGGACGATTCCTGGCGGTTTCTGACGCATTTGCCGACACTAAAAGCCAGAGGTGGGGAGTGTGTCAGAGAGAGAGGGTGAGAGAGAGAGAAAGAGAAGATGAGAGCCAGGGTAAATGTCATCAGTCGTGCTATTACTGCTAGTCCTCACCAAGAGAAGAACTATAACGAAAAAGGCGAGAGGTCAGTATGAGCACGAAGACGAATTGAAAGGATCTCAAAAGTTATCATGCACTTCTCCTGTATTTGACTACCTTTCCCCTTCAAGGCCTTCAAACACTTTGATGGCAGTTTGTAAACCCGCTATCGAGGACCCGACAATGAACAACACGAAGAGCCCACAATGACTGTTCGCTTCGTCTCACTAAAATGTAGCAACGTGCCTGCGCGGACCGCTATTCTAAATTTTCTTTTTTTATTCCGGGCTAATACATGTGCAGCCGGATACTACGGTCATTTAGTGATTTATCGAGACCCTTGCAGTACAAGTGTCATTTTTCCTATAATTGCCGAGTGCATTTTCAGCGCTATTCTGACTTGGCCCCAGCTTATCGTCATCAATACTTAAAAGAAACGATCCATTTTGTATGGAGCGTGATGTTATAACACGAAAGGCTAGTTGAAAGTAGATATTCGAAGCTTTGCGCTCGAGCTTCGAACGCAAATCTGTGATAACTACAAATTACCACTGGCCTCGCCGCAACCAGCCGTGGTAATGGTGGCGGCTCACTTTCTTGATTCAAGCGGTGATTATGGCAGAAGTCGGATGTTCAATAGATGCTCGATATTGCATTGAGCTAGCCATAACCAGTGGAACTACTGATGACAACTTGGTGCCGTGACCAGGACTCTCGGCTATTTCTTGTTCGTGTTCGCTGGCTGGCGCCCAGCTTTCACGTCCTGCCCCAAGTCATCTTATGAGCCATCACTGTCCATACCTGGCTTCCTGGGTCGAGTCATGATGAATTGTGGGTGTCCCCCGATTCATATCAACCGCGCCCCGCTGACCCTCCAGCGGGAGCATGACCAGTCAATCAAAGTGGCCGTCCCCGGATGCCGAAGTGGCCAATCTCTTTCGTTGCCAGCACAGCCCTAGAGAGAGGAGGCCGTGTAGCCCAGTTGTATGAAGCAGGAATAGGCGAAGAGGTATTAGAAATATCTTGCAACAAACACGCTCTGCCAACCGACGCTTCTCTGGGCCCATTGACGATAAACCCACACCGGTGCGATCCCAAGCAATTACAACATCAAGTAGACCCTTCTTCGACGAACTATTATATATGCCACCCAGTTTTAGCTATATTCAAATGGAACTGCGGCATGACTAAAAAATATGATCAATTCTGTACTATGAAATACGAATTATTATATGTATGACGTATGGTATGCTTCAAAGCAGCTTGTGTCTACTACTAAAGGTTTTCGGGCTGACTTTCAGCCAACATTTAGCGTCCACGGTAGCACTTTTGTGTCTATTGCTAGACACTTTTCTTCTATCTGAGACCAAACGAAAACAATCCTGCCAATGTCACCATCCGAGCTGTTGCAAGACGGGGGACTGCGAGGATCGACAGATTGCGAGAATCTATAATATATTATGCCATTTATGTCTGTTTGCTTTACACAATGTGAATACAATAGAAGTCGACAATCGATAGTAAGAAATACAAAATACGATGATCTAGACAAAGCGCTCTATGCATGATATGAAAACAAAATGGGTGGGGAAGTCCTGATGGAATGCCCTTCAAAACCATAGCACAGCGCGTCTAGTGTTGTGAGAAACCTTGACATGTCAACGCTAACGGCAGGCTCTGCAGTTATATCGAGCAAACGGTGGCCAAGCGCACATGGGTGTCACCAATTCCATACTGTGGCAGAGGATAGTTGCACCCGGAGTTTGGTTCCTTCTGGATTCGATATCGCCCGTCTTTCAGCCCCGATCAACTACCCTGCCCTCTTGAACAAAAGAAGTCAAGTGCGCAGAATGGCCACGCTGACGATCGCTCATTCCGTCAGCGGCAGATAACTAAGCCACAGAGAAAAAGCTCTACTATTTTCCTATTACTTCGAACCGGCAACGTTCCCCGATCCCAGAACGAGTACCGCGGGAGTCTTCAAGGACTCCTTTTCTTCGCTGAGTCCGTTGTGGAACATCGCAATGGATAGCCCGTCAACCACCGTAGCGTGGCTACGTTCCGGTGGCGGCGTCGCGGACAGAAGAGCACAGTGGTCGGGCCATGATGGCACGGTCTTTATGCCTTTTTTGCTACTCCCCCCGCACGGCACAAAGACGTATCTGCGTCATCATCTACGTGCAATGGCCCGCTCGACTCAGACCCACCATGACCATCTGGCACTTGGACGCCTTCTTGACCTGGCCTTTTCTGGGCCCCTAATTTGTACGTACGTCTATCGCTTGCCAGTTAGCTAGTCCGTTGGAGAATGAGCTCAATAACAACGGGCGTCACCATTATCGTGATACCATCAGCAGCATCGGCCTTATCATCATCGTAAGTGGCACATAATAACAGCGACAGTAGCCGCTGTTCGGCTGGACAGTACAACAGGGTGACGGGGGCCGAACTGGGCCACGGAACATGAAGCAATCGTTGTTAGTGGCTCCAGCTGTTGCGAAACGAATGCTATCGTAACACAGCATTCACTATGGTAATGACGTAGGTAGCTAAGTAGGGAATTTTTGGATCGGCGTCAGATCAATGAAGTACTATAATATTAACAGTATTTCCATCGGACCATTGTTTCTGGTTGCGTATAGAAACACAGACAGTTGAGTAGGCAGATGAGTTAGTGAGAGGGCTAATTAGAACGAACCTTGAATTAACTTTGGCTATAGTTTTTCGTTGTTTTATAAGGTATGATGAATCGTCGGTGTCTTAAAAACCCGTGACTCGTAGGCCGTAAAGAGCAGACGTAGTATTACCAACCTCTGTGCCTTTAATAAAAACTGCGTTTTGTCACTTCAGCATTTCGAGTAATCAAGCTGTCCAGGTACAAAAACAGCACATTAAAAAACATAGATAACAACGAAGATGCTACAGTGTAACAACGAGAGAGAGATATGAAAGCAGGCCGTATTGCAATAATAGTTCCTCCTGTAATTAATTCTGTAACCATTTTCAATAATTACCCATGATTTTTAACTCGAGCATTCGCAGTGATCAATTCATCAATGGCCATCATATAGCGGACTTTACGTTTGCATCGTCATCACCGACCATGATATATCCGACTTTGCCCAGGGAACGCCCTAGTACTTCCTTTAACTTTCGACCCAAATTTCCGATCGTCGCCTCCTCTACATTAGGCCACTGAAGCGCCCAAAAGTGGAGTCAACTCTCCTGCCGCGTGATCGCTCTAGCCACCACAGCCAGACTCGCCGTAGGGTATTTGCCTCCCCGTGGATGGTCGGCTATCGACTTTCCGCGTGTGTTCTCTTTCGAATGCGTCTGAACATATGAAATGTTTCCTGTCGCCACGTCGTAGCGTTAAGCGTCGCCTTTCTCACCTATCGGGGCCACCTCGCACAAGAGCTGCCCTCCGAACGCGAGAGCACAACCTCCGCTATTTCGGAGATCTGAGGTACACCCCCCCACCACCACCACATCTTGCCAGCTAGTCGCGAACCCCTTTCAATTGCCTTCGACGTACGCGTTGGCTAATGAAGGGTTACGTAGACGGTTATAGCTGGTGGTACGACTATACGCGCGTGTAGTTCTTGTGTGCGCGTCTGTGTCGGGGGGGTTATAAATGAACCCTGCTCCCCTTCGACCCCGTGACCAAGACCGCACGGCCCTATAGCTCGAACGCCTTCGCACTGGGGGTTCCGCATCTCCTCCAATACCTGCAGTTCTCTTGACTTTCTGCTGACCCACCACGATGGGCCTGCCGACCCCCGCGTGTATGTGTTCGGCTGACCCGCCAGCACAGCAGCATTTTCTTAGAGCGCATCACCCCTTCCTTAAAGACCCCTCGAGCCCGCAGCCTTGGCACCAATAAATCTCCGATAATCGAGGCTTACGCTGGCCGCCACCCCAGCCGAGTAGCGTGGCTGGCCAGGAGCGAGGAATCAAGCCCCAAAATCGTGTTTGCTTGATCGGTGTTCCTTTGCCGTCATCTTCCCACGCGGTTTTGATCATTTTCCGCCACGGGAGCACCAGGTGCACGCGAGGTCAGTGCACGGGGGACGAGGTGTACATCGAAGCGGACGGCGGATGACGATAAGACACGTGGCAGCACGCGATCGCGATTCATAGCGAGGCACAATCCTTGTGGAGGGCTATGAACACCAGGGTCTATTGGCAGCTAACGGCCGTCGGCAGTAATGGCTGAAAGGCAACCCTGATATATATATATATATATATTACTGGAATACGAAACTCAAATAATGTGTACTCCCTTTCAACTATTGACACTTCTAGACATTCAATTCACCCATTAGTCACAATAACATTCAGACAAATAATCATAATAATTCAGACATTTACAACACAGTTCGCTTGTTTACATTGCCAACGGTTACAAAGAAAAAACATATATATACATATATATATCTGTATGTCAACTATATGCACATTTCATACATAAAGAGCATGTTCTGCGCGTTAGTTTTGGCATTTATGAAAGGCAACCAAACCAACCGACAACGAACTGAACATTCGTCCAGCCCAAGGAGCTACTTGGCCACATCCTCCAATTAACTAATACATCTCACCCCATTATATCGCAATACCGGCACAAAGTAAAAAGGCAGTCGTATGAACGCTATTCATAGCAAGCAAGGCAGCATTATGCATCGCTGCCTTGATCGAAGTGTGTGTGTGTGTGCACGCGTTCCATGTGATCACATTCACAATGAAGAAGAGCGGCCCGGTCCGAAGCGGTCGGCGCATTGGAGACTACGCTTTGTTAGCTACTGTTTCCTACCACCCCAAAAATGGCCATGGCGAAATCGTCTAGCCGTCAGAGGTTAAGTTCGGGAGGAAGATGTCTAGACATCATAGCGGTGAATAAATAATGCCCAACTCATCAGCCAAGTGGATTGAGGGACCTGTGTGACTCTCTCCCCTCCCTGATTCAACCTCATGTTATACGATCAGTGGCTTGGCGCTGGTTCCGCCTGCGATGTAATACGAGTTACTGCGTTAATACAAAGCTGTACAAGTCCGCGCTCTTGGACTTCGCATGTGGTCTAGCGGGAGCTCGGCGCGGGTCTAGGATATGA
Source organism: Stratiolaelaps scimitus (assembly GCA_019614645.1). NCBI lineage: Eukaryota > Metazoa > Arthropoda > Arachnida > Mesostigmata > Laelapidae > Stratiolaelaps > Stratiolaelaps scimitus. The sequence continues at coordinate 3,863,860 of JABWDB010000013.1, read as the reverse complement.
GAGTCGCCCATTGCTGGCTCATCGCTATGGGTCGGCCGCTTAGTGAGGAGGATTACTCTGATTTCATTAATTCGTTTATATCCTGACTAGGATAGCCTGGCCGCCCGCACGAATCCCGGGGGTCGGGTGCCGAACGACAGTATCCGTAGCACGAAGTGGGTAATGTCAAGAGACCGTGTATGTGTGTGTCTCTGTGGATCAGAGAAAAACACAAAGAGGACAGTGAAAGATACTTCTCCATGCGAGATCACCAGAAGAGAAATCGTCGGTAAATAAATCGTCGGCGGAAACTCGACGAGGTCTAGTTACCCTGGGACAAATCACCATGTGAACGCTAAAGAGTACTATGTAAACGGCTACCTAAGCAACTACATACATCGATCGGATGCAACGCCCTTCGTCGAGTCGGTGTAGTTAAGTTAATATGTGACATGATGACATGATCACTTACGGATTATGTCTGGCATGTACACGTGTATTACATTTATTGCGCCTCACGATTACGCAGTGCCCACCCCGATGCTGAACTCTGAGATACTGTTTCGCCTTCCAGTATGAAATGCATGAAACTACAGCTGCCGCTTATCTCTTTTCTATTCAAGTGCCAAATCATCTGCGTATTGATTGGTGCTTTTGCGTTCCTTGAAAATGATCGTCACGAGATGTGTATTATCAATCGTTCTGCGTTCTTTTCGTTGTACTCCCATAGTGATTTAATGGACGGGCGGTATAAGCCGAACTCCTACTATCGCGTTTTGAGTTTTCTGCGTACATGGCTCGATGAAGAAGGCAGCCACCACTAACTCAATTATTATCAGTCTCCGGAGATTTCCAAAGTTTTGTTTGCTTGGGGAACTTTCTCGCTGGGGGTAGTGGCGCGTTGTAGTCTCACTTCGCCGTAGCCATATTGGCGATATAATGGAAATTATCAGGGACAGAGGCAGAGAGCAATTAGGGGTGACCTAAACACGAAATTTAATTTCTGTCTTCAATCACTATTAGTGGGTATTCAGCATCGATTATCATCACGAGTTGGCACTGTGAACGCGACGTCGGATATTATACTGAATGTACTAATATACTGGTATTAGTGCTGTTGATTCAGAGAGTCGCCCATCGTGGTAATGCATTCAGCTGTAGGCGAAATAAAACCGAGTCTAACTGGTTTCATCCATTAACACGAATAATTTTCAGATAATGTCAGTAACGCACTTATTCATGTGGGGTACCCAAGGCGAGCTCCTCCCGCCGAAATCCCCGGAGACCGATCTGCTCTACATTGTGATAAGAGAACGAGCGGCACAGTCCTTACTCGCTATCCTAACCTCAGCTATATTCTCGAATCGCCTAAAATGTCTGCACTATGATGCTCGTTCGATATCCAAGGCGAGTGCCTGCCAAACTCAGTCTGACTACTGCAAATTGAACTCGATTCATGCAGTAGTGATCTCGGAGATGTGGCTTCATATCTCTTTTTACGATCGTAAACTATAACTTGACGGCAATTACAACGTCTACCGTACGGATAGGGGCTTACGAGGTGGTGGAGTCCTGATACAAGTGCAATATTCAAATCTCCTTGAAATCTTGCCAAGTAGACATTGATACTGCTGTGGAAGCTATTGATCGCGGTTGATGGCCAGTCTGAGTCGGGGTCCACACGTTTTGCGAGTTGCTCTCTCGTAAAAATTCTAATGGATGGGTACGCATCGACCAAGTTGGGCGTAAGTACGTCGTGTTTGACTGAATCTCGGAAACAACCGCTATAGCAATATCTAGGAACTTCAAGCCCGGTATAGACTGGAACAACGACGTCATCACCGAGGGGTGGATCTCGTCTTAACCTCTGAGCTATATATCATCGAGTCTCTTATTGTAGTCGATCCCAGCGACCTTCAGCGACCACAAGGCCATTCGACTTGAGGTTGTAGTACCATTTGAGCATATTCAAGAGAACACAACTGTTTTCAATTCCTTGAAGGGGGATTAGGACTCAATGGGGGTCACTACTTGTTTCGAGGTAGTATTGACGATACATGCATCACTTTGATCTAGGTTTGTGATATCCAGACGAAAGGAAAATCTATTATAAAGCACCAGCGCCTCAAGTGGAGATTAATAATCTAACAGAGCTAATTGAGCATGATTCATCGCCTGAAATTATTGCTAGGTTATGCAAAGCGTCATTCAGATTGAGAATTCTCGGAGAATCGACTCTTTCATTCCGGAACCCCAAAGGATTCTTCAGATGTGCTAATAAAATAATACGCGGGACTGAAGAAATAGCTCCAATTAGACTAAATGAACAAATCGTATCAGAGGACATCAATAAGTCTGAAATTCTAAAGGGTTACTACACGCTAATCAACACGGATTCACAAAAGGCAGGTCTACGTGCACGACTGATAAAACCTAATATTAGGCGTTGTACATTAATCGCAAGCTACATGTCCATTGTGTAGATATGGATTTTTCCAAGGCATTTGAGTGAATTTCGCGTGCTCATCTGCTCCCAAAAATGCGGGTGCTTCGTATAAATAAAATATGTTTGCCAAGATAGGCTAGTACTTCATAGACCGAACATTCTGAGTTAAAGTAAATGCAGGTTGAGTTCTCTTGGGATGTGTCCATAGGGTATTCCGCTGGGGTCTCTTATAGGTAAGCTTACCCTGTTGTTTTATGTATTTGTTCTTGCCATTCCAGACATCTTTCCGAATTGAACAGTGCACCAACTATATACAACCTGTGATAGTCCTACTAGCAAACTTCTCTTGCAATCCTCTATTGACAGAGTATCAAAATGGTGTGGAAACAATGAAGTGCGAATCTCTATGCCCAAGTGTGCTATCTTATCAACTAGTCAGTACATATACCAATTAGTGCATACACTAAATGGCTCCCGAATACCAAGAGCACAGACGTTTCACGACCCGGGGGTCCTCTCTTAGACTTCGACAAACACGTAAGTGGAGTCGTATGGACTTGTCCCCGTATCTGCAACACGACCATCCGTTCTGTTATTGTTAAGGAGGTCAAGTTTTAACTCACTCTGTATTACAATTTAGTTGTGCCAGAACTAATATGCTATTCTGATATATGGAGCCCATACCTGAGGAAACACATTGATGGCCTAAACAGGGTGAGGCAATAATTCATACGCAGGGTCAGCGTAAGGAATGTATCGAAAACTCAAAGAGCCTAACATGCATGGTCAGTTTCTGATAACTCGCAAAAATAACCTACGCAGCGAAAAAAAAACGATAACCTGTATCGAAGTTGCACTAACCGATCCACCAAACAACAATTTCCCTTGAAAATTAGCTCGTTTGCTCAGATTAACGTTCTCATAAACAAATTATCGTATAACAAAAACAACAATAATAATACATGCAGGCAACTTCCCTCTCCTGTACATGCCCCGTTGGCTTTTGTAATGAAAATGAATTTGTATTGTATTGTTATATTTTAAGTACAGCCAATATCATCCATACACTAACCCATAGTAAAGGTCGTGGACGACCAGGGGCTGCTTGGCTGATACTTGCTGCGTTCACATCTTCATAATGCTGAATCGGGTCGAATAGGTGCAAGCACTTTCCTCTCATTCCATTAGCGTCACTGACAACGGGATAGTAGCCCTAATAGGGTACAATACATTTTCATTTTGTCTCGTTCATACTAAGCAGATTCCGTCGTCGCTGACCTCGGCAATTGTGACCACATTTATACTATTATATGCATATCATAACCATAGCATACTATTGAGCAGGCGTATAGGGCACGTCACCAGAACCAAACAGGGGGAAATTAGCTGGGAACTGGGAACAGCAGCAACAGCAGCGAACAAAGCATACTGGTTGTTCCGATCGAGAGAGGCACGGACGCGAGCGCGGGCACACGATAGAATCTGATCATGTTCGTCGACGTCGTCCTCCTCGTTGCCTCACGTTACGAAATTCGTCGGTGACGGATCACCGGCTTATCCGTTGTGCAATGCTGATCCTCCTCGATCGAGAAGGACATGCAAATTTTTGCGTCACTTCCACTGTCCGGGTATTCGCTCTTCCAGCGTCGCGTCGCACTACGAACATCACTGGGAGAACGCGCGGAGACCGATGGTGGTGGCAGCGGCGGTGGCGGCTGGTTGAGTAGCAGACGGGACCGATTCTGGCGGCGCTCTCTCAGATGAGTAGAGTCGTAACGTCTGCGAATAACTGGCCGACCGGCCGGCCGGCCGGCAGGCCGGCTCACCAGTCAGCGACGTCAGCCCTTTTGTACCCTGTAATCTTGTTAGACCCGGCGGGCGGGGTGCCGCCCTGCCCCAGGGGTGACCCCCCCCCCCCTGATCTCGGTGCTTGGCAGGACGCAATCCGGTATATTGTCGATGAAGCAGGACAGGGATCGGTAGGACCCCCTACCGCCTAACAATCTCTTGCACGAAGAACTGATACAGAGACGGTAGCATCTTGCGGAAGAATCTGGGTCTGTCGGGACATGCGCGTTGGGGGGGGCGGCGGCGGGGATGGGCAATGGCACTGGAGATGCGGAGAGGCTAAAAGCCTCCGTGGAAGTTGCTGCAGGGAACAGTCGTGCAGTCAGTCGTGCCAAGGGAGAAAGTCGACAGTTGCACTAGTGTAGCGGAGCCTCTCAATTGCGTCACAACGACTTGACGAAACGGCGCCTTAACATCTGAGCGAGCTTGCGTTGTGAATGTATTGTGGTGCAAATTTCGACGCGAAGTGCAGCAAACGGACGGGCGAGCGGGTGCGGCTTCCACCCGTGGCACGTTGACAAGTGTCAACTAGCGAACTCTGCGACGTGGCACAGACGAAGCAACAAACTGTGCATTTCAGTGCTCTGGCTGGTGATGGCTGCTGGGTGATACTGCTCGTGTTGTTACGAAACGGGAGTCTTGGATTGGCAAATTGCCTGCCTGCTGACTCGTGCCGTCACCTCGTGATTGAGCGGACTGTACAGAGCTCAAAAAGTAAAATGTGGTCACTAATTTTCGCTCGGTTTCGACAGGCGACAAACGACTCAATATAGTACGCGATATTTACGTTTTTTCTCTGAACGGCGCAGTGCTAAGGATACGAAACGTCGCCAAATGTAGTCTCGTAAATACAATAGTGCCACTACAGGTGTAGTCGCGCTGCCTATAAGTCCCGTAACGCGCGGCACTGAGGATTGTTACCTCTTCTCATTTGCTGTCTGGAGTCACTGTGTCGCCCTTTGACGTCAGCCGCGGCCAAATCGGTTGGTCGTCCCGCCCTTCGTCGTTTCCCGCAGTTCTTCCTGGGCTCGGCATCGAGCCCTTTTCCTCCGCCCTCTTTACTTCGGCCGCTTTCTCAGCCATTACCGTGGCAGGCGTTGGTAGCTACCCTACTAATCCGACTCGGTCCTGCCGAACATTGGCGCTCTCCGCTCTCTCCAATAGCACGCAGCATCACTGACTTCACCGAGGCCACTGTCATAGAGGCCACCACTAGCAGCTATGGCGACACCTCTCCCGCCGACTCCACAGGATCGTTCCACCCATCAACTCGTCTGCCCATCTCTCTAGATCTGCCTTCCGCGCTGGTCTCACGCTCCTTTTATGCTACAGCACATCGCTACCTATAGAGCAGCCTCGGCAACCGCAAGGTTTCTTCCCGTTACTTCTTGACATTGCTCTTCTTCTATCAGCGTCGCTTGAGACGATACCGAGTGAGGGAAGACTTACTTTCACCGGAGAAAAGAAGTTAAAGAAGGGCAAAGCCGCCGGGGGGGGGGGGGGGGGGGGAGGGCGCAAACGAAGAGAAGGCGAAGAAAAGACCCAAAAAGAACAAGGAGAGGAACACCCGGCAAATGACAACGACCTATGGCGAAGGCACAGAGTAAGAGGCAAAGGAAGAACGGAGAAAGCAAAACGACGCCGAGAAGGGTGACCCCGGTTTGGGCCGAAATGAGAGACACAGCGCCGCAGCGGTCGCAGCGACAGAAATCGTGCACCCACAATGGCGACAACGGTGACGTTCAGATGAGAATGGCGTTCAAACACACAAACACTACCCCGCAGACACCGAGTCAGGCGCACTTGAACGAGAGGCAAAGTGTTTGGCTCTCATTTGCATTGGCCTGTACGAGCCACAGACACACACACCCACACACATACATACATACGCAAGCGTGACGGCGGTTGTGGAAGCGCAGCCCAAAGACACGCTTCATCCTCTGCTCTTCAGCCCCTTGCCTCGTCGTCCAACATCGCGATTTCCCCATAGAAATCCTCGATGCACCAACAGACGTACGCGCTCGCACACGATTGCCGCGATAGTGTGAGATCAGCGGGGAGGCGAACCAAAAGGCGACCAGAGAGCCAGCAGCCAGCTAGAGCAAAGCGTCTAGGCACAACGTCAAGGAGTTCGAGGAGTCCTTCGGTAGAAGCGATACCGACGCTTCCACTGGGGCAGCGCTCGAGACGGGGGCGTCGCTCTGCCTGGCTCCAAGCGTGAGAAACGAGGGGGTCGAACCCCAAAAGCGGAGGGAACGAAGAACGAGGGGTCGCCGAAAAGGAAAGGATAACGGGGGCCGGGAGGAGTGGGGCAATTGGGAGCGACCAGCTAAGAGTGTGCGTGGGAGAACGGCAAGGCTGAAAAGATCAAACGATTTCCCCCTGATTGCCGAAAAGCGAAAGCACCCGACAACTTGACTTCCTAACAGGCAGCGAATTGCAGCTAGCATATCCTGAGCGGGCCCGCCGGCCTGCCGGCGCCGTTACCCTTGCCGCTGTGACTATTCAGACAGGCTGCTGAAGCGTTGGTTGAGAGCTGGAGCATCTTCAGCCTCCCGACTCGGCCTCACCCCGAATTTCCCTATTCTCGTATGCCCTCAGCGACTTCAACGCCCTACGACTGCTGCTGAGACTTCTGGGACGCCAACAAGTGCAGATGCGACCTCAAGGCCCACGCCGTCCACACCCGCGGATTAACCCTGTTCGGGATAGGGAAACTTTGCGTGAAGAAGACGTCGTGATGCCCGTTAATGCTTGTGCAACATATAAATTTGCACTCTTTAAATAATAATAAATAGAGAACCCTATGATGATCTCTCCTGTCGGCGAGTTACGTCAACACGCATATATATATATATATATATATATATATATATATATATATATATATATATATACTGTGCTCTGGAACCTGATATCTATTACAAGAACTTAAAGCTCGTTTTAGGCAATCTAGACCACAGCTTTAGGGTTCTAGTTAATCTTTGCTCATATGTTGATTGCCTGCAAAATGGTTCAAGCTAAACTCATCTAGATACGTCCTAATCAAAACAGTCAGGTTAACCGTCTTATTAAGCAATGTCGAAATCAGTTCCGTGAACGTTAAATGTTGGCTGTAGGTCAGCCCGGAGAATTTCTAAGGTGAACTGTTGGAGAGGGCGTTCCCCCTATATAATTTCTATTCAAACAATCTGTGTGTCCTTGCTTTGGTTTAATTCATTATATTTTATAAATCATATTATAATTATTTAATATTATAACACATGCAAGTTGTAACTCGCCATGTTACTTTTCCTGCTGAGGTTTTGCTCGATGACTACACCTTGATCATGAGTATTGCCGAAATTCATTACCGAGAATCTTATGTGTAAATGCGTATATGACAGATAGTCACGCTGCATATCAAAACTAAAACAGATTCTACTGTAAAGCTATACCTCCAACATGATTATACCTCTCAAAAATTCGCTTGCAGGATACCGGTTCTTCATTATATGGAACAAACATGGAAGTGAGCTTAAAATATTCCCCTATTGGAGCCACAATTAATCTCTAGATACTGTCCCCTTGAAGTCGTATGCTTTCTAACATTACTGTGCATGCTGGATCTTTCTCCAGTCATCTCAAATGAACTGATCTAACCAGACTCCTGAATTACAGTGCACCGTTTGCTCCACCCCACCAAGCGATCCAGGATATTGGTCTTGTTCCTATCTCCCTAGAGTGTTTGCATTACGCCAAGACCCTCCACTGTTTCTTCGTCTAAGCATATAATCAGTTTGGTAGGTAGACCAGGTCGATATATTACGTTGTCCCATTGCACTCCATGCTGACACTGCTTCCCTCAGATTTCGATTACGGACACGAAACTTATCACCAGCTGACATTTTCCATTCTCCGGACAGGGCTGATATAGATGAACCAATCCTTGAATGTTGTATTGACATCCTCGCATCACTTGACGTGGTGCATATATAATATTAGACATCTAGAGATCTATTATACAAACGGGCCGCGAGGAGGCGACGTCCCAGCATGAATTGACCGAAGAGACGCTCAAGAACAGGCCAACGCTTCGATTGTTGTCAGCAGTTGTCGATTGGCATAGCCTTAGCACAGTGGCTTCCCTTCGCAAGGGAACTGTTGCAAATTGTAGAAATCAGCCTTCGTACCAAAATATAGTAGGCGGCGGGGTAGATATGGACAGTGGAATCGGTCTCAGCCCTAGTGGAATAGTAGCACAGAGCAGAGTTTCAATATAACATGGATTCATGGCCTACGGGTTTGGGTCGAATCGGCCGAGCCCAGTTCGTTTGTACGCCTCGCCGGCAGGCTCTGTTTGGCAGAGACATGGGTCGAGTTGCGAGAAGAGAACGTGGTTATCTAATAAGAACGGGGGCCGTGTGCAATACTGATAACCCGGGAAAGGTTTACTTGGTTACTTGCCTCACTTGTACGGCACCCCGCTAGCTCGAGTCTCTCTCAAAGGTGAGCATTTTCACGCAAATTCGCACCCTTTAGACGCACCACCACCAACACCCCCACCTAACTTGCACTTCGGCGGCGGCCGTGGGGGCGGCTGTGGCGCCAGCCGGACTGTTCCCCCGGGACTAGCCTCTGCCCCTCTCCTCTAGATGTCGGTGAGCGCAGCATTGGCAACTGTGGAGACATCGGCAACGGGGGACTACTGCCTGTCTATCTGCCAGCGTGTGGTTCTGCTGTGCACTTCCTGCGTGTCGATCTGCACCGCCATCTCTGCTACGGCCAACTGAACGGATGCGTGCGAGTTTGTGGACGAGCTGCGACGAGCGTCAGTGTAGCGCCTGCAGTGCGAATTCTGGGCTGCAGTGAATCCAATTAGAAGCTCGGCGGATGGCCGGGTATATGCGGCCTGCGCGACTCATTGTAGAAGGGCAACAGGGGCTAAGGGGGATCGCGATAGGCGCAGACTAATCACCGGGAAAACGGCACCACATCCGCGTCGCCATCTACGCTCTACCCCTCTGCGATCTATAACACCTCGTCCGCCTCCACACGTTCATGGTTTTATATATTGAATATACCACCAGAGTAGACATACAAGGAGTATGTCGGGGTCAACTAACCATATTTACATGTGCATGCGGATTGACCCACGGTTACAAGAGCAGTTGCATCTGCTTATTGAGAACCAGAACTGTGGATGTTGACGTTTCCCCATAAGATGCTATTATATAATGTAATATCGACGTATATATGTGCAAGCACTGCTGGAAACCGCTACCAGCGTTCAAATTGAGGCAAGTCATTACACATGTTGCCTTCACAATGATCTATAGTAGCTCCCCTAACTATGAAGCAAGTCAGCAAAATAGTGGACGTTTTTAACCAATGATCGTTGGCAAAATATGTAAGCGAAATTTGATGCAGAGCTCAAAATATGTGAGCACCACACATCTTGCTCTGAACAGTAAAAAGCTCGATGTTTAACCACTCGATGTTTACTCATGACTGACGCGTTCCTCCTGTTTCGGAGCGCCTACAAGGCTTGCTCCTCTGAGGTCTTCGGAGTGCTCTCCCTCTTCACAACGATAGGGTCAAGTGAGGTAAAACGTAGAGAAGAACCAGCGGAATCTAGATATGAGGAAATCGTCTCGACAGATGATGACAGCCCTTATACCTCTATGCCCGATGCCCTATAGGCTGTTGAAGGCAGGGGCGAAGGCGGGGGGCGTAGTAAAGTAAACGGATATAGTAGTACATAGTACACCGTATCCGAGACCTCAGCATCGGCGCCGGCAGAGACAGAGGAAGAGAACGAGTGAGGCGCGATAGGTAGAAAGTTTTCCCGGCCCGGAGTCCAACGGAACGAACGCTCACTCACCCGTGGCAGTTCGGTAGATTCATCCCGAACGCGCGCCCGCCAGCCCGACCGCCCGCCAGCCCGCCCGCCTGCTCGTCCGCATGATGACGCAATCGACAATATCTGCTCGAGATGAGGGTCATAGTGGGGCTGGCGATGCTGGATAGGTGGGTGAGTATATCGGCGTATGTCAGCGTCCGCGCACGGTTGTGAGTTCCGTGTAGACAGATCACGACGACAGCGGCGACGGGGCGGGTGCAATGGCAGTGGCAGCAACGGTTGCAGAAACGCGCTAGCAGAACGAAGAGCAGAAGAAGAGAAGCGTTGCTACCGGCAATGTCTGCGTTATGGGAGGTCTGGGGGAGCTCAGAAGAGCGAACTCTTTCCCATCACCATACAACCCACCAGACGAGCAGACGATACCTGCTGTCTCTAGCTCCAATCTAACTCGGTAAGGTGGATCTCTACGGTAGCTCTGGCAGGTAACCATAATGGACTTGTACGCAGACGTCTACCGATACAAAAAGCACGAGAATCGGGAAAGGTGCCTTAGACGTGCCTTAGATCTCCGATCGATGGAGCAGCTCATCGGAAGACACCTCGCAGAGGAATAACAAGAGGGATGGGATGTTGGACGTTCATATTCATAGTTCTAATTAAGTTGTGAGTTGCATAAGTAAACAAGTAGTGTTCGTAGCTAGTCTAACGGTCGTGATCAAGCCTTATAAATCACAAAAGTACGTTTTGCAATTTCGGTCTCTCACGAAGCATTCGTTGTTCACGGACAGTGCGGAATGTGTGCCGTCAATTACAAATCAAGGTAGGGCAAATACGTTCAAAACGAACCCGCTCCGTGTGTGTTGCACATACTGTGCTCTCGTAACTGCTACTCATTGGTAGCAGGTACTAGACCACAGTATGTAATCAATTGTCACAAGACAGACAGCTTTCTTGATCGTCCACGCTCCCCAGCTAGAGGAGCGATCTTCATCGTGGCACTTCGAAAATGTCCCATGCGCTCACCCACTTAATGCCACTTGCACTGGGGTGGCTGGTGGTAGCAGTAGTGGTGGTGGCATGGATTGTAATAACGCGAATACGAATGGTGTATAGAGCTCCGGGTCTCTGGTGGCTCCTCAAACCGAGTCCTCCCTCTCCTATCAAACCGAAACTTCCCTCAGTGACATGCGCACAGTACGGTGCTACGGCACCCTACTAGACCCAATGCGTTTCCCATCCGACGTATTCACTTAGATTATGCATTGTTTTCCCTTTTCCTTCAATGCACTCCCCTTGCTCTTTGCTTTTTCCACCACCCGGTTGATGCTCTAGTGTCTACCCACCGATACTCTGCCATTCGGCGCTCTGCGCGGACAATGACACCCAACGAGATCCCACAATGCCACCGCACCTATTCGTCAGCCCACTGCAATCGAATACAAAAATATCCTCCTCCTCCTCCTCGCTAGCCAACACCCACCTATCCGCGATGCCATTGGGTTTACTCATCAGTATATACAGAAAAGAATGGCCAACGAAATGGGGGCGCGATGTCTATGATGCGACAACAGCCCGAGAGAGAGAAATCCTGCATCTTCCTAGCACAACTGTTCTCGTGGTATATAGGCCCATGGAACACGATGTTGTTGCAATTCTATGTCGATACGTGGAAGGAGGCGCTTCTACCCCTATGGAGCGATGGGAACGGATTTCACATGCCAGCGTTCGCCAGCATGTAACATGATTCGGGGAAAACATAACGAACGAGTTGGTCCTCTACCTCTAAAGCATGCCAGCCTATCTGCTCCTCTACCGGCAACTAGCGGAGGGCATATCTCGTCGTTGCCTCTGAGAGTCAGCAGCCATCATGCTCTACCCTACAATTGTCATCTCCTGATCCCTCTTCCCCTCGTTGTTCCTTCTTCTACTCAATTCTGCCGGTCGGCCTGGCCTCGCCACCCAAACAGGAACCTGCGCCAGAGTCAACGAACGTCTACAATGGTCATGTACGCTATAGTGATCCCCCGAACCCACAATCCCAGCTACCCCCATCATCCGGCCCCGTAACCCCACGCTATGGCTCGTTCCCTTAGATTGTCACCGAATGATTGTGACCCAAGCCTTGTTGGTCTGGCTAGCTCCCTGCCCAAACGCTGAGATCATCTTGCTGTTTCGCGCGCGTACCACAGTGACATCGCAATCGTGAACAGGAAGATCATGAGGAGTCAAGAGTCGGTTTCGAGCGAGCTAGTAAAGGGCGGGCCCTCATCCGGCTACTCGATGGGGTAAGAACGATGACGCTCGCTGGCCCACCAGCTCAGCTGGCGACTTCACGGCTGGTTTGGCTAAACTTACATTAACAACCAAGAAGAACACACATCGTCGAGTTGAGATGTCGCAGTGAAGCTATGTACTATACAAGAAAAGGCAGCGCTCAGCGTGCCTTGTGGGTGAAATAGACTAGAGATATGACAGCAGTCCGGATGACCAGGAAGAGGGGTTGTAAGGAAACATTTTTCCGTTCCTGGGGCGATATGTCAAAGGCACATGGTACAAGAGCTGTGTGCCACCCCAGCAGCTCCTTTGGTTGCAGTTGTACAGTTCGTACAGTATATACAGAGAACCCTATAATGACCGGCAGCATCGTCTTCTTGTACAGTGTCCAAGGCTAGCAGGTAATAAATAATATCCCTAGTATAGAAAATTAGTAGATGACTCGCGGGCCAATAGAAAGATAACAAATATCGAGTTGTAACAGAATCGAGTAGTAACAGTAAAATTAATCAGCCACAGAGACCACATGGACACTTCCGAGAAATTGCTCCTTAACTGGCCGGGCACACAGCTTCATCGGTGTGCACCTTCTGCCCATAGTTACTGCTTTTGCTGCCAACAAAAAGCACTTGTTTTCACTTAAACTTTATTCGAAAGGCAGAAATGGGGAGAGAAAGAGAGAGAGAGAGAATACTAGAGTCTGAGAAACGAAATCAAAAATTGGCCAACGATACAAGCGTGAACTTGACCACCTAACTCAAGTCCAGCTTTGCCCTTCGCCATCACTTGTCTTCTTATACCTTACGCTCAAGCTGAATGGTCAATTTCATCTATTAGTGAAGTAGCGATGCTCGGACGGAGGCGAGGAAGTAGAAGCCATCAGTGGCAGAGGCTCCTTCTCGTTGAGTCGTCTCTATCCTTAACCCACTTCCCCGAAGAAACGAACGTACGTCCAATTGATTGCGAAACCCCTCTATACCCGCTAAGCGACTGACCCACAAGACTGTGGCGCCGGTAACCCACACTACGGTTCTCTCCTCTCACGGTGATACGTCGACGCCTGGCGATGAGTGAATTCCCCCTTCGGTGGCCCGTCGGCCCAGCGAAGGAGTTGCTGCCCCTGCTGTGTTTCTGTGGCCCTGTTACTTTCTGGGAGAACGAAGAACTCGGCAAATCAGGCCGAGTCGCAGAAGGCGCGCCTCAGAGCTCAACCAGCGTTTACCTTTGACGTACACGGACTTTGTACCACGACAAGTGCTAGACTCTATTGTGTGGACCTCACCGTTAACTCTCCACTGATTTGTTCATTGGTGGTAATAATACGCGTATTAGGTTATCGGATCGGCGATGCACATGTTATGCTGTCATTTACCTGGAATCGGACAAAGAGCAGAAACATATGTGACTTAAAGGAGCTATTCAGTCTGCTGAGTGCTCTGTGTATAAGCTTTGTTTCGCTGATTGGTTAAGTTGTCAATGACATTGCCGCCTTCTATGCATTAAACAATCCATTGGCTACCTCGCAAAGGAGGTCAGTAAGGAGTGTTGAACACTTTCGCGTTTGTACGTGTTCATTCCCAGGTCTTCCCAGGATAACACGATGTCCCTGTGACAACCATTTAGCTCTGCCCCTTAGAGTCCCGCAAGTCCCGTGGAGTCTCTGCTCAAGTGGTATTTCCGATCGCAGACACCCAGGCGAACTGTCGTCCGATCGTTGGCTCGCAATCGCATCCGTGTACGGCTAGGACTGCGCACGAGTATACAGCACTACAATGGCATTCGCGCGCTCGCGATCTAATATGTAAATGAACATGGTGTTGCGGGGACGAATTAACACGCACGCACATGGGACACCCACACCCGTTGTGCGATGCACAGTGTCCACGAACTCTGTCGACTAACATCTCCCCTAGAATTCCCTTTGGATTTCCCTGTTCGAGACACGCTCCTTCATTGGTCCCTCACCGTCGCGGAAAGGGGCACCAGCCTCTTTTACCATCGATCCACGCAACGGGGTACTCAAAGAAACACACTGACACACTTTAAACTGCGCGCACAAATAAACACATTGCACGAGGCATGCCATGTTGCGATTCCGTCCATAGGTGAACAGTAAGCGATAGTTAGGCGTAATCAGGCCAAGCTTGACCTAAAGCCAAGGCAGAGACGCCAACGCGCCTTTCCGTTCCCTCGCTTCGCCGCCTTCACGCCCTGCCGAGGTCTATGCAGAGATCGTCTGTGAGCGTTGCAGTGCGTTTACTGTATCCCCGACATGCGAGGAAGGAAGACGAGTACCATGTGTATGATAGCTCAATCCGCCACACGTTCACAGGCAAGCGCCGCTCGAGCTACGCTCCGACACAAGATGCCGGCGAGACTGCGTCCCGGATCCAGCCATGACAAGCGGCCAGCCTCCGCTTGCTGGTTGACAACTACGACGGCGAAGACCACGCCGATGGTGTTGGATTACACTGTAAACAGCGGTGCATTGTACGATGGTAGGTAGCCCCGAGGGGCGGACGGCCGACTGCAAAACGGGTTCGGTGCGCGCGGGATTCCAGTGAGGGCTAAGGCGTAACGGACGAAGGAACATACGAATCGCAAGGAGTCTACAGTGACAAGAGCGAGACAGTGTCCCCGGGGAGCAGTCAGGCGTTCAGACAAGCAAAGGCAGAGCGAGCGCTCCAAGTAGCAAGAGGGTACTACAGCCGTCTTGCACCTTCGCTCCTGCCGGTAGACGGCTTTGCTGCTCCTGCTGACCGGCTAACAGCGGCGACGGCACAACGAAGTCGACGATGGTAGCAACATCAACAACATCATGATCATCATCATCATCATCGTCGTCGTCGTCATCTGATGGAGAGAGCGATGTCGAAATATAGAAGCGCTCTTGCTCGCCCCGCCCCAAATATCCCACAGAAGAGAACTTGTTCGTTGGCTAGACAACCCTGTGCATCCCTGAAAGAACCTACTCAACACCAGCCATGTACAACCATATGTATCTACTTCTTCACAGAGAGAAAACTGACCGTGGTAACTGCAAAAAAACACTATAGTGTAGTGGGAGCCGGCCAGGATAAATAAGAGGGCATGGCAACATAAGAAAGCAGTGTTTCCGAGTGCTGCAATGTGACGAACAAGCCTGATCCGATGCTAGTGGAAGACATAGATCGAGTGAGAGAGAGAGAGAGAGAGCGATGAGACGGACAGGAACGTGGTGACCGATGTCGGGTCACCACTTCTACTGATGTTGGCAATTACAGCTACAGTTTGTCTGGGGCGAACAGAGTGGCACGACGATATTGCACATCGGAAAAGGATACGGACCGTACCTGAATAAATGGACAGCGCTCATACGTGCATAGAAAGAGGCGTAGTGGTGATCTCTGGTAAAGACGCTCGATCTCAGCATGATGTGATTGGACTAGTCGAGATTAGATGAAATGAAAATGAGTATTTTCTTTTCTTTGAGTATTTGCCTTTTGTTCGTAGGGTATTTACCTATAAACCAGGCCCCCGTTTTGTCAATATTGGTTTGAGGAAGAGAAGAATTCACGTTACTTGTCGTAGGTTTCACATGAAAAACTCAATGGCCACCTGGTATATTATGCAAATAATTATAAGAACCTGTACATAAACAGGCAAAGTCAAATTCCACCGCTAAATGTAATCTTTTACAACTTCGTGTGAAACAATTTCATTTCTTATTTCAGAATACTGTCGAAGTAAGACCTATACTACTAGGCCTAGTGTACGCCTTATATAAGCCTTATGTGAATTACAAAACCTGGCGACCTTGGAAAATTCAAGGACTTTGTTAGAAAGGGAAATGATTTTCCTGTGTCTCTCTGGACGGCAAGGATTTTCTTCGTTTTCAAATAGCTACGGCTAACCGCGCATTAAACAGCGGCCGTTGTATGAAGAGCTGTCAAAGTGGCACAGTACGATGACATTAGGCCAGTGTGTTTATCCAACGTCCCAATACGCCGAATACTAGACGGAGCACGGTCATAACGCCGCGTATGCCAATCTATAAGGTTATAGAAATTTGTGCCGATGGAGTATACATAGGGACCTCGACAGATATTAGTCACGCAGGAACGGAGTACTCTTTTGTATTAGTTGCACGGCCACAACCGCGTACGGCACTTCAAAGAGTCAACAAATCAATCCGAAATGCATTTAATCGAAAACGGATGCTTGAACATTTTTTTATAACGCCTTCATTTCCCATGTTAGAAATGAAGAAAATAACTATCTCGAATTTTTCCCCATCTTCTTCTACTTTCTCTCTCTCTCTCTCTTTCTCAATTTTTCATTCTGTCCGTCGCTCCATCCCACGGACAGTGCATGCATTGTCTACTAACTAGCCAATTTCTATTTGTATCGCTCGTACAGTTGCGTCCAACCGCTCGTTAGAGGAGGTCAAGTCTCGTAGCGTAGGTCAATTCATCATTCGGTACACTTGCGTTTGGCTGCGGACCTCCGCCTCGCAAAGTTGGTCCGTTACGACATTCTTCAACGTGCGATACTCCTATACGCAGTGTCATTGTCAAAAGACGCATATAAATCACTGGCACTACGGGAGCGGAGCAGACCAAAGTGGGGTGGAGCACTCTGGGCGTACGAGCGTACTTTGGACGGCGAACACCCGCGAACGTCAGCGACGTCCGTAGACAAGCCCGGCCTTGCCCCCTCACACGATCCCGTCTGCAAGTTCTACCCCAGTCCCAGAGCACGGTTGGACTCGCCTCGTCATCCCTCAGATCATCATCTTTGAAACAGTAGCCGTCGTTGAGCGACCCCGACGGACTGTTCTGACCGAACGAAGCGCGTAGTGAACACAATTCGTAAGTCGCCCACTCTCGGCGTCTACCGTAGTCCACTTTCTATTTGGCATGCGAGATAGACACTCGCCACCACGAACGAAGCAACTGAAACGCGGACCGACGGCTCCCGGCACAACAACGCCTGAGCCGTATCTTTTAGCACCGCAACGCGTTCGTCTTTCACGTAGCCCTGTCCAACGACCCCTACAATAGCACGCGCGAGATAGAGAGAGAGAATGAGATGATACCCTTCATGGCGAGAGGCGTTATTGTATTACTCATAATTAAATCCGCCCTTCTTCCCATCAGTGCACTGTCACCCAGCTTTGGGCTTTCCAAGCGGACAATGATCCACCAGCCGCATATCGACACCCTCTCATATCCACCCACATCCGCCGTGGGGGCAATTAACCACAGCAACACTTGATATCATGCCGACCATAGCTGTCCATGGGCCGCGCCACCGGCCGCACGTGTCCAACATCCACACCGAGCTCTGGCTAGCTCGCTAGCAACCCCTCAGGAGTGCCGACTGCCATCGCTATTGGGACACCGCGAAAGTCCTGAAAACCCCGATCCATTGGTAGGACCTGCCCCACTCGCTCTGATACAGCTACCGGCCACTGCTGCCCGTCCATAACTAAACTCTCGGTAACAACCTCACCCTTCCTACTAGATCCCGCATACTACTAGCTCGGCTTCTCAAGTCCACCCTTCCACCAGAGTACATACAGCAGCAGCAGCAGCATCCACTTAGTTAGGCCCTCATCTTCGATACCTCGTCCCATAATCAATGCCTAATGTTTTACCTTGGATCTAGCATCGATTCAAGTGCGCCCTCAGTAAACACGTGCATTTCTATCCACTGATCTGCTCTGCCATTGTTATGCAGATGAACGTGGAATAACCATGTGGGCACCGAACCTGGAGCACCTGTTTATTTAGATGTAAATTTCATGTGAGAGCTATCGGATAAGCTGCCAGGGACGCATTATTAATCGATCTGTTAAGAGTGAAACAGTGCAAGCCCACTTCGTTTATACAAATGAAGCAATATATTGTTTAGTAGGATTCTAGGGGTCCGTCTAACGAAGCAATGCTAGAAGCAGTTGTACCGTGGACGTTAAATGTTTAAGGCTGAGAGTCAGCCCGAAAAACCTTTAACCTTAGTAGAATTCCTCCCAAAGTCCTACAACGTGAAACTTCCGAACCTATATTTAAGCTTTTCATTTTTTACGTTTCTATTTTAACAATTGTCGACCTATGCATCTTAAATAAACTGCAGCCCAAATGTGCCCTCACCGCCGATATCGCCGTAGCGACAGCTTCGGGCGCCAGAGGTCTTCGTATCTAACACGCACCCAAGTATATATACTTAAAAAAAAGTTATATATACCCAACATGTTGTTAACAGAACTCATACTCTTCTTCCTTGCTTCTTAGAAGGAGTGCTGGAAAGCACACCGGAAGTCGTGACATCTGTGAGTAGAAATGGCATCCTCTCCACGGAGCGCGCAGCTATTCAGCAGCTCTGTCAACCAGCTAGACAAGCAAGGGGCAGACGGCCGACGTAGCTGCGTAACGTAATCTGTATACGGGGATTCGCTTCAGAAACCGTTCAACTCCACGCCTCCTCTATCCACTTTCTATCAACTTCCTGTTTGGGGAGGGGGGGGCGCAATCGGCCCCATTGACACTCCAACACATACATATATGTTATGTCTATTTGTTCGTTGCTCAACGACTCCTGCTGTCCATAGTGTGTGTGTGTGTGTTACCCATAGGTTCCCGCTTCATGTTCCAACTTCACACAGCTACTGCTACTACTCGGATAGAATGGGCAGGGCACTCTACGCACGCAGTGGCCAGCAGGGTTAACGCTGACACTATCTCGTTGTGTTCCACAGTTGCAGCTGTTTCGCCGGCTCCGGACAGACTTTGCCCATTGTGTTCGGCCGCATGATAAACAGCGCACCGAACGGGGTCGGAGCTTGTAGGTTAGCGGCGTGCGGGCTGGGCCTGTATCCTTTGCCCGGTCGCTTCGTTCGTTGCCTGTGAGCCTTCAGCCCGGGATTCCGTCTATTGAGTAGTGTGAAGACGACCGCTGTTCAGCGTTAGGAATCAGCCTTTGCCTCGGTGGCCCACCATGTTGCGACTCTTCCACCGTCGTGTCGCCCGAGCCGCAGGAGTGCCCCGAGCGACAAAAGGTGTCAGCGGATCCGGTGGTATCCACGCTTCGTCCCCTGACGATCTAGACACCTTTAACAACGATGCGGCTGGATCAGAGTACAGGACCCCCGAGGTATCGAATAATAGTCGAGGTCGGGGCATTGGCCAAAACTAAACCCATCAACAAATTGTGTTCTATGTGTATCATGATTCTCGTCCTATCCGGCTAACCAGATAAAAACAATTCAATGATCGTGCCTGTGTATAACTGGAGTATGGCTGCAGTCGAATTCAGTTGTATTTTCACGTAAGGCGAACGCACACATGGAAGTTCATCTGCGTGATAATGACCACAATCCCATAATAATCGGCACGGCCTTGCGACACTGTCTAAATTTACTAACGAGCACGTGATCTCTGCACTGTCATGTGCTTTTAGCCCCCAAAACTAACAACTCGACATTTCATTTAGTCAACCCACCCCAGACTTGATTTCGCTTGCTGACGCCATATGGTACGGAAGCATACCTTGATACTCGCAATCATTTGGTCTCAGCGCGTAATGGCTGACATATGTAGGATCCCAACGAAAATATCGAAGCTATGATCGACTTGGAGTTCTACGGGAGCTGGCCAACGAAGCGATAGATAGAAGTTATCATGCAAGCGCGAGAAAAGATAGGACATGAGCTAACGCAGGCCGAATGAGACGCTGGATTGCTAACTGTCGACGCCTCAGGGAACCAATGCGGACGCCCCCGATACTTCCTTGCTTGCTGGGCATAATCCTTGTTGAACGGCAACAGCTGTCTTAATGCCTGATTGGTAGCATACACCGTAGATCACTATGACAGAATTCAGTGCTGTGTATAATCGTAAAGAGAGATTTCCTTAGGGCCTGTTGTAGTTAAGGCATCTCGTATTTGCGCGGATTTTCCATATGCTTCAAGCAATGCGGTTGGTGCACATTGGGAGGAAAGTGATTCAATATATTCACGTGTGTTATCTTTATATTGTTTTAGCAATAGGGGACGATATTTCTTAAAACCTAATGCCTTTCACAGAAAACATTCATTCGGAATATACTGTAGCTGATAAGCCGTAGACATAGGGTTTTGCTATGCTGAAGTGGATCAACCTATCGAGTAAAACAAATCACTTCTCTAATTCTTAAACTCGCCGTAAGTAAGGGGATTTCAGCCTGTCTTGCACTCCGTCGAACAAGCAACCAACCTGTTCGATAAAAGCATCCCTTCAAGGCGCAACGAGAAGGGATACGCCATCTTGGGATTCATTTTTCAATTCCATGATTTATCATCCATCTATCGGGTGCGGGCCTATCCGAGGCCCGACGAGCGCGCGAGGCGAAATTACCCAGACCCGGCCTTCTGCAGTCTCCGCCGATCTTTGGTCTCGTCCCGGTGCTTCTCAGACCGTCGGTTCTACTCCGACTGTTCGAGTCAGGGGAAAAAAGTGTAACGAACGCATCGAATGTGCTTGGCGCACAAAAGTGAGCGCCTCGTCGATATTTAGAAAAAGGCAGCGATCATACAGCGATGCAGCTTCAAGCTAACCGTTGGAACATTCTGCAATGGTCAATGTCTACGGTATTGGCCACCGCCTTCGAGGCTGAAAACCCATCAATGGCCCGTTGTGCCAGCGGAGGTAACCGCGTTTACGGGTTACTGCTGCGCCTCTGCGCTGTTTTAAAATGGTACTAAAATTACATTCCGCTAGACCTGCTAGCCAACTAGTGTAAACTAATTGAAATCACAATAAGTTGTCTGTTGATTAATAGCGAGGACGCATCAGCACCGATAGAGATATTGATTATCTTTCCATCTGTGCGTTCTTTTCCGAACCAGACACCTCGGGTCTGGGGTGCACGAGTGCCCCGCAAGCGGACACCTTTGAGCGACCTACAGAAATGATCCTGTGATGCACGTTCTAGCCAGCACGCATCTGCAGCCAGCCAACCAACCAAGGAAAGAATGTTTATACCATTTATGTGTACGTATGGCTCTATCGCATTTTCAAGCCCTTGCGCGTTTCCCTCATAAGTAACGAAGATCAAACTGTCTCTCATGATAAGCTGTTGTATTACATCACCTGAGAAAACTCCACTTCTGCTTAATTGGACAGGTAATGCACATGATCACATAGGTCACATTATGCCCGGTAGGTGACATCTGGCGTGACATCGGCACCATGCCGTAATGCAAGCATGTCCCCATGCCGCTGCACGCCAGCGTCAGCTATGCGTCACAAGGCACTCTCATAACGAAGTCGCATCCTTCACTCATTCAACGAGAGATGTCTTTTTGCCCTTCAAGTCTCCCCTTCCGATAACCCTCATAGTAGGACAGGATAAGCGCAACCTCAATCTCAGACGAGAGCGAACGGGAGAAGCGAGCGTCGCCGATCTCGGCTGCTTGTAGCATCCCGTGAGTTAGTGATCCGTCAAAGTATAGACAATAACACCGCTGGCTCCCGCTCGCCGTTCCGCTAGTCGTCTCAAGGCAGGGCGTCTCGCACCGGCATCTACATAGATCTGCTGTGCCATGGGTGGTCTGGGTGATGCGCTGCACATCAGCTCTTCGGCTATCCTGCCAACAACCGACGGTGGCCGTTGTAGCGCCGGGCCTATCCGGCGCCGTATCCGTTCATCTTTGCCGCTGGGAGTAGCAGCAGCTATATTCAGGGCCGACTGCTGCCCCGCTGAACACCACCCTCTCTCTCTCTGTCCGACCACCGTCGCTTTGCTGCTTGTGGGTGAAGTCTGCAAGGACCTGACGTAACTTCCGGTTCGGACGGGGGTTCCGGTATGGTGGCGCGCACGATGTTGCTCTACGAGTGGTGGCCATTGAAATGCGCCCGGTTGCGAGAAGAGGAAGGGGCGTTTCTAAGCTTACGCTATGGCCGCCGCCGCCCCCAAATAGGAGTTCCTATAGCAATCGCGATACTAAAGATATTTGTGCAAGAATCTTAGTGCGGCAGAAGAGACCGACTCCGCTCCGTCTGACCAAATCTCTCTCCTTCCCTCTTATTGCCCAGCGGGTAGCATCAATGGCAGGACCGACAAAGGACAACACACGTTTTTAGTTGTTTTGCAGCTCATTTTTACGTTTAGGAAACAGGGTAACGGTGTCGATACGGGGTGGAGACAGAAGTTCCCGGTGCACATCTGGTGGCTGTTCGGTGGACGAGCATGGCGTTTTCTGCTCTCTAAAAAGCTGATCTCAGAGAGTGCATTTAGAGGTACTCGTTACACGAATAGATAGCCACATGCGGCACCTATCGACGTTTACCGTCTTTTCGGCTCCTTGCTTATATTTATTTCTTTTTATTTATATATAAGGACGCCCCTAGGGTTATGCACATTAATGTTCGTACAAGCTATTTCCGTTGAAGCTTCGGCAAGGAGCCCTGCGGTAAGATAGCTCAGGCGTCCGGGGATTTCGGTTTTCGTCTCAGGGGAACCTTATCTGACAGGAGGGGGTAACAAAACAGAACTCTTGAGTTGAACCACCTTGAGTTCTGCCCCTTAATAATATTCCAAATGTGCGCTTTCCTACCCAATGAATTCAGCACAACTAAAGAAGCTTCTACGCGATCCACGTACATTCACGTCGAGGAACGTGTTTCCACGCTCCGGTTAGCAAATGAGCTCATAATGCTGTAATAATTGTCAAACATTGTACCACCACTTTAGGTATTATTAATGCTCGAATAATTTCAAATATTGTATCACCACCTTATCAAAGTAGCGATTGAATTGAATAGAATGCATTCAGTGTTTTTTTTTAGTTTATTTTTGGCTGTTCAACGATGTCCTTGTCTAATAACTAACGCATGTTAATCACCAGCGTTCGCATCTATGTGCCATTAAAAAGTTGATAGAAATCACCGTAAACCGTTTGGTAAGGTCAAATACATTGATTATAGCACATTGACAAATAGCGATGAGTGTTTTAGCTTAGAATAACATGTGATAACTGGTATTAACAAGAGAAAAACAGTTGTCCCCAATAGATATTGGATGTGCAAATATGTCTTTGAGCTTGTTGATCCTAGAGCCTCTTTGATTCATCCGACTTTGTCCTGCTCTCCCTCTTCGATCGATGTCCACGTAGAGACGACTACTATGCGTCAAAGTGAAAGCGACTTCCACTGTCGCGAGCCAGATCTCTTTTTTTTGTGACGAAGAATGCTCATATAGGCCAGGCCTCACAGTGAGGCATTTGCCATGCTACCGTGGGACTCCAGCCTGATCGAGTGGCAAACCTACCCACTGAACTCACGTCCCACTTAAGCTTCGCTCTCGGTTGGCGCCAGCCAGATGTGACAAAACTAAATAAGTAACACAACTAAGCTGTCTAAACCAGTAATAGTTGTAGTAAATTTTTCTCTCTTTTGAAAATTCACTTCTTTCTGTTCGGCACTGCTGCCACCAGCTCAGCCACCCTAAGTTCTACAGAGATTCCATATCAACAGCCGGCGCCGACATTATCCTCAGCCAGACACCTGCCGCCTGTAATCGTATCCTCTAAAAATAAGAATGTACATTTGAATTCGTTATTGACCTTTCGCCAAAAAAATGGTAAATTTTCCGGGTACACTCACGGGCAAAATTGAGCGTCCACCTACTGCTGTTCGGTTTGAATCCGACTCAGGCGCATATCGCGCTGTGGTACTTGATCCTCTTGTTTGTTGCACGTCGCGGCTCAAGTATTTCTCTCTGGATTCGTTCATTTTCTATACCACCCATTCCTCCTAGTATTTCTCCGCGTGTATCTCGCGATTCCACGCCATACCCAATTCGCATCTATTATAGGGCATTTCGCCAGTAGCAATCGCAGCAGTAGCATCGATGCTAGGAGTGGCCGCATGGTCAGAGAGCGATAGTCGCTGTACGCAGTGGCAACAGCACCAGCGTACAAACCGCCGTTGCAGATACAGCTTCGTTGTCAGCAGTTTGTCTCTGTCTCCTGCATAGTCCCGTGGACGACGCAAACAACAGTCAGCTGGCAGCCAGCGTATCCTTCTCCGCGACAAAAAAAAAACCCCTCAAGCGACACCCGTGCACCCCCCTAGTTCACTATGGTCCACCAACTTCATGCGTCCTTTCATCCATCCGCGTCTATCTCTCACCGCGAGCGCCAGCGTCAGGAGAAAAGCGGGAGCTGGCAGGATCTCTGCGGCGATGGCGATCCCAAACGACCCTCGCGTCGCCGCCACACGATACGAAACGAGTCTGTGCGCCTCGAACGATGCGTTGAATCGAGGTCCTACCGTCTCGGACGAGCAGATGATTATTTTATAGAGAACACCAGATAGAGAGGGAGAGAGAGAGAGAGGCACACGAGCGCTGTCACAGAAGCAGCTACCGGCAGGAGGCCTCGTCGGCTCAAACGCGCATCTTGCTGAAAACGGCGCAGCGGCACAGCTGACGACTGAAGTTGCTCGGCGACTAAAGTGCATCTTAGTCACTGAGTGAGCCAACGCTTGTCGCGTCGTACT
The DNA here is from genome assembly GCA_019614645.1 of Stratiolaelaps scimitus. NCBI lineage: Eukaryota > Metazoa > Arthropoda > Arachnida > Mesostigmata > Laelapidae > Stratiolaelaps > Stratiolaelaps scimitus. Next base: position 3,838,953 of record JABWDB010000013.1, on the reverse strand, counting down.
TCTCGTCAACGTGCCCAACCGGACCTGCCCATGTGCACCTACGCACAACGAGACATGTCTCCTGATGACCGGCGGCGTTCACTTCTTGCAGGGACGTGCGAGAGGCGTACGTTATGCGGCAACTTCAGCATTGCCTGCGCAATGATTCTTACTGAGCAAGGCGGCCAAGGAGTAAAAAGGAGGTGAAGAGAGCGAGAGAGAGAGAGGGGGTCAGCAAGCAGAGATTTAGCATGAGAGAAAACGAGCAACGAAAACATAGTTGAGACGGGGAAAGCTCAGCAGGGCATAGAAAAGGGCTTTATCCTGCTTTTCAGCAGGTTGCTCCAAATAGCGGTAGCGATCAGCGTAGCGATAGTAGATGCCATAGGAGATGTCGAGCTCCCGAGGCGCTGCAGTGCCTGCACTAAGGATGATGATAGCGGAGGTGGTGATGCACTAAGCTAGGCGTCACAACGTTCTTGTCACGATCTGCTGTAGATAATCAGTCGTGTCGTCAAATCTATTCTACCTGCTGATCGCTGTATAGTGTATTGATCTCATCGGGGTTCTTCAAAATCTCAAGCATGTATATAAAGCATGTAGTTTACGTGATTCGACAAAATATAACGGAATTACGAGCTGGCACATCCAATTGACTGGCAAATGGTCGCATGTTTATTTTTAAATATGATACAACACAGAAAAAAAGTTGAACTGTCGAGCCGGGCCGGACAGATTTGTCATAAGCGGAGTTATAGTGTGAATAAACCCGTACTCATGTATACAATACTAATGAGCGATTATGCCATTGTGTAAACTTGTAATCTAATCACGATCTCAAACTCTCTCAGTAAAGTGAGGAAAATATTCGGAAAAAAATAGTCATTTTTAATGCCCTCATATCATGATACAAATGATAATAATAATAATTATGTCAATCCACTCATTCGTCTGTGATATACATTTGAAACAAGCAAACATTGTCTATTGTCCAGGTTACATAAATCATTGTATTATACATGCATGTATATGTGTGGTACATCTTTCGGGTCCACACTTCAATACAGCAGATCTCAGGTTATCAATAACTCACCCTCTATGAACTACACACGGAGTGTTTATACTGAACACGAACGATTGTGTATTCCCCTATCTAGGATACTATTGAGACCGACATTTGCCATGATGTTGTCGTCGTTTTTCACTTCATCTTCACGTGAATCGACGTCATAGGCGACAGATAGCCTGTGACACACCGAGCCGATTAGCTTCGTAAGCAGACGCACTCTCTATGTGCGTATAAATAAGTAGTTTCAAGAAACGGCCGGGCAAACGGACCGATATGAGGCCCACTGCCGTAGCTGGCGGAGCATCTGCGCGAGTGCCACCATGAGGATGGGGGTGGCAACCGGTGACGGACGGCCACCATCAAACAACAACAACAACAATAACAACTTCAGTGGGGCGTGCGTATGCTTACCGCAGGGCCGGGGCGTAAAGGTGAAGCTGCGTTGTCATTGCAACTATATGGACACTTCTCCAAGTCGTTGTCCAACACTTTCACCTCGAGGAGCGGATCGCTTTGCAGGTCTGTCCCTATCTCGCTCGGCGCCACTTCTCGCGATTACGGCGGCAGCGACCCTTAACAATAGGCGTCTGTTCGGGATGATGATATAGTCAAGGATGGTGGCCGTGGTGGTGGTGGTGGTGAGCCAGTGATAGTTCTAGTGGTAGTCGTCGTAATGGTTGAGGAGATGCACCGTTCCTTCGTATTCATTTGCATAAACAAGCGTGTGCGGCCAGTCTGGGCGTAGGGACTTGGACTGGGAAGAAATGCGAGGCGAAGATGGAAATTAAGTCGTCCGCTGCAGACTCGAGCCAGGTAGATGCGTATATATATATATATATATATATATGTATATATAATTCATGTGGCTAAGGACTATGCTCCTTCAAGGGATTTGTCTTCCTAGCATGGAGCAGCGGCTTGCACGAAAACCCCTAACCTGAAGTAGGACACAGACTCGAGTAGCGTAGGTGAGAGCAAAACAGCGAGAAATAGACCAAGCGAGTAGGAGGCGAAGAGGTCGACAAAGAAAAGGGGCCTATATAGGCCCAGTTTACGTCGCCTCCGTCGATCGAAGGCGATGATGCTGATGATGCCGATAAGAGGATCTTAGTCGTTCGAAATGACGATGGGTGCTCCTTGCTAACACTATTGGCGAGAAACGAGCTTGCGCAACTCGGGGCAATACTGATGTGCTGCTACTGACACTGCTGCGATGATGGCGTATCGCATCCGTGTGCCTAGATACTTAGGAAGTAGGCATCGCTAGCTAGCTCCCCGGTAGCTAGCCACCACCCGGGGGGGGGCCAGTCCCAGGTCGTTTGCTCCATCTGCTAGTCAATGGGAGAATGAGCAAGCAATGTGACGCCGTACGACAAACGGAACAAAGTGCCGCCAGCCACTACTACAGTTAGCGCTCTGGCGGCACGGCCTACTCCTCCTGCACTGGCACGATTACCATGACGACTACTCCCCAGGCAGTTTGCCGCCGTCGACCCTGTTGCCGTGCTCATGCGGTCGAGGCGATGACAATTGACTGTTGCATGACTGTCCCATTGCAATTGCAGATGAAGTCGGCGACTAAGAGCAAGCGGGCCAGGGGGGGGTGGGGGTTGTCGCGGCGGAAAAGCAGATGGAGGCACGTGGGGTGACTGAGCCCCTCAACTCCATGGGCACATGGGCCCCGCCCCTATGACTGGCCTGATACTTTCACCCGCTTGCGATTTGAGGGGCACTGCCTCTTCGCTCTGCCGTTCATCCCAGCCAATGGTGGGGTGGAGCTGGTAACTAGCTGTTAACTGCCATCAACAATTCTGCCCCAGGAGCCGGGTCGGGCACGGACCAAGAGGGTGACACAGACCTGTGCCTATATCAGCGCTCACGCACGACTCCTGCGCTTTCAACCAGGCCGGGCAAGTATATGTGCTGATGCACTGAGAGTCTGTACCGAGATAGCTCATAGCAGACTAGTATGCGTTTTTAGATGCTTGCAAAGGACGAGGTTGTTCCGAAGATATTCGTACATCGGAGCTTCATCGTAACGCTGACCTGACTCAAGATAAAGCGTAAAACGTAGGAGGATTATGCAAGAATCATAGCACTTTTGGGAAAGGGGCTTGTGAAAAATCTGTGTCCACTGAACGTCCTTCCGTGCCCAGGACCAGTGAGTCAGTGTGTTAAATAGTGAACGCTGCACACTTATTCCAGAAGTTAGCTAGTTGTTTGGTTTCTCGTTTAGTTATAAGATCCTGCACAGCACCACGTTCGGCTTAATCACGTTTCAGCGATGCCTGAAAACTCACTGCCATGGCGCTGGATGTGGACTCATAGAAGATTTATTCATCTCACATATCACAACAAACAAAGTATATCTTTCACAAACAACTGACATGTGAGCTGTAGAGCTCTCGCGAGTTCGGCAGAGTTTAACATGTTCCTCTTTCTAGCGGAACTAAACATATAATGTAGGTATTGCGCATATACGCACAATTCTATCCTGACCTCGCTCAAGCGATCGTCAGTACTTGGGTGTGTGTGTGTGTGGTTCGTCTGATCATGATGATGATGATGATGCGTGCAAACAACAACTCTGTGTGTACCTCAGCCATGCCTGTCTGCCTGGCCTGGCTCTGATCCGTTCCAGACGTTTTTCGGCGACGTAAACGTTGTTTGCCCCCATACGTTGTTTCAGGCTCCGCATTTTCTCTCGGTTTCATTGTTGTTGTCGATGTACTAGTTGTTGCTGCTGCTGCTGCTGCGGTGCTTTCTTGTTGCTGTTGCTCCATTGTTGTTGTTGCTGCTGTTGTTGTTGGTCCCGCTGTTCATACAGGCCACCCCACCGCACCCTATCCGATTCGCGGCAAAGCACCGCGTTGCCATGTTATGCCTCGTGCCCACACAGTGCTCCTTCAGCACCCGCTCGGATAGGCTCTCGGAGACGTAATCAGCTTAGCGCCATCGTCACGGGAGGGCAAACGATCATGCGATCATACACGTTTCGGATCCAACAAGAGCCACTGACAACGACGAGCTTGCAGCAGCGGCAACAGCAGCAGCAGCTCAAAAATATTCGTGATGATGCTGTATTCACCGGAGCCCGCCCCAACTCAAACCCACCTCGAGGCCTCGCCACTAGAAGCACTACACCCAAGCATGTCCGCTTGAGCTAGGTCTCTCTGAAGCATGTCTTCTCGAGATCACCGACGGTATAGTGTCCTGTTCGCGGTCCGAGGACTTGAGAACCGGAAGCACTTGGCCAGTACCAGTAGCAGCAGCAGCAGTAGTAGGATCCTCAGTTAGTCACAAACTCGCCCCTTTGCTCCTGGTGGAAATAAGCCTCACTGGAAAGGCTTCCTCCTTCAACATTCCCGTAACAGCGCCGAACAAAGTATGACCTCTGGGTTATGATCATCATCACCAGCATCATTCATGCATTCATTCGTTCATTTAGTTCACTGACTCAGTTTTAGCATCGCTTGTCCCATTTCCCGGAAGCTTGCCTTGCTGCTACCACCACTACTGCCGCCTCAACTACTTGCGCTTATTAGCGGTAAGCTCGGTAAAGAATCAACCTCAAAAAAAACAAGCTCTAAACCTCCTATGCTCAAATATACCCGGACATAACGATATGCACCGGGGCGCATAGGACCCTCCCCAACGAGCCCTAGCCTCCGTTGAACTGACTGACACCCGGTCTCACAGTGACTGGCCGTTCCCAACGACAAAACATTGGTCATCAATGATCATCATATCGTCATACAACGGTTGGGAGGCGGGGCGGGGGATGGGGGGGGGCGTCCGACGAAGGAACGCGTCTTCACTCGCTCTCGGTCTAGCGCCATCCGCATATCCGGCCCGGCCGCACTTCCGGTGAAGTAATTTGCGGGTTTTTTGAAAGCTGCCTTCGGCTTCCACTTCCGCGCGAGCACGGCCCCGCCGACCCTAGTGCGCTCCGCGAGCATCATCCCGGCAACATCCCAGTGGGATGAGAGTGAGGACCCATACCCACACACAAAGACGCATTCTGCGCATATAAATACCACACGCACTGTTCTGCTGAACGAACATGCCGCCAAATCAACGAGCAGCACAGTGCACCCTGCATAACGAGCGCGTCGGACGAGATTCTCCTTTGGTTGTGCCTCGCCCCCGTAGAAAATGGCGAGCTGGGTAAGCGGATCAAGCATAGCATCCATCGTTGAGAGAGAGATATCTATCTCGTTGAGAAGGCACATCGGAAGGCACCTCTCTGCTGCTGACCGACTCTGCCACTAGTGCGGGGGGTTCATGGTGCGGCACTCATCCGTGCGATTCGCACTCGCACTCACACATACATATCTGTAGACCATGAATGCATGAATACAGATTGGCATAAGCGTCTTTGCACTTACCAGCTATGTAATAGCTCCATATCTAGCGAGGTAGAAAAGTGGCCAGGGACTCACTTCGCTCACGGTACAATATCTACCGTCTACGAAAGCTTAAGGAGCATTTCGTTGTTCAGGGCGGTGTGTACGCTCCGGGACCAACGAAGCATAGGGGGCCAACTATGCTGCTTGTTGAAAAAAGCAACGCAGGTACATTGTAAACATATCGCAGCCTAACTTAGTAGAGAAATAAGGCAAGTGGATTATTATGGCAGCGATCATTTGGTTCGTCAGGAGTCCAAGACAGTCGCGAATCAACAATCATTTGTCCAGATTATAGCAGATCGAATCCAGCAGTGTTCTTTCAGCAGCGATAAACCGTGACGTCAGTTCAAGGAAGAAGTCCTCACACAGTCCATCTGCTGATGGGTTGAGCATTTAAGCACCGCACCAATTAACCGGTTCGCGGTCCTGAATCTTTAAGCGTCACTGCATTCGCTCTGTTCTCTCGTTTTCTAAACATTGGTCAGTCAGCTGTGCACACCAAGGCCAACCTGGTCCCCTTCGAGTAGGACCACTCTCAAGTCGAGGAAGCCACCGAGAGAAACTCCTTTGAAGTCGAAGGCCCTCCCTGGCTGGTTACTAGCGAGCGCAGGCCTGATATTGAGCCTCGCTACAGTCGCATAGGTGCTGTACAAGGCAGTTATACTGCCACGTGAATGCGAGGAGCAGACTATGCAGACGGTTGCGTTGCGGGGGACAGGACACCACGCCCCGATACCAGAAGCCAATAAGGAACATGGGACGTACGTGGACACCGGCCGGTGTGTGTAGCATACATCGAACTTGAATCTTTGTGTCCTCCAAGAGGGCGGCATAATACCTATCGTTAGACGTCCATGCTACTCGTGCACTCTCATAAGTGCTGAGTTCTTCTTCTTCTCACATACTCTCATCTTTCTTCCTTTCCTAATGACAATCATATCGGATAGCTGCTCTCCCGAAAACCAAACGAAAAAAATATATAGCGATTGCTTTCGTCTACCATCCGCGTACAAAGCAAATCCTGAATCCCTGATGTACCGTGACAAACCCGGACGACTCTCAAGCAAGGCTAGTAAGTCTGGGACGACACCAAGCCTCTAACGAAGGTGAATGGACTGACTCAACCGTGGTTGCTTTAGAGGAGATAGGCGAACAACTGGAGAAGAGACACCTTGACACGCCCTGATACATCGTGCTCACAGTGCCCAGTGAGATATCCCAGTGGTCATCGTGTCATCTTTAATTAAACCTGTGTCGACAAATCTCAGCTCTATCGAATCGATCGGCTCCACTTGATGGACGTTTCATGTCCTAATTACATTTCAAAAATCCTCCCTCCAGCCTGAGCCCATAACGACCACTACTACCGCCGCCGCTGGCGCCCCAGGTCGACAGCTACACAGCCATCTATGGCGAGCTTGTCAGAGTATCTTTAGCTCACGCTATCTAACCAGGGTTCAGCCTTGTATGACATAGGGTACTGAAGCTCGCGATCCCACGGAGTTCGTACCAACGACAAACGTGTGATTAACGCAGGAACAGTCCGCCTCTCTGTGTGTGGGGCCAGAACCGCGTATTTTCTACCACGGTATGATGTTGTTAGTTAGTGTTTTTGACAAATGAACGAAGTTTTTCAATGCACGGATGGCGGCGAGAGGGTTGAATTAGCAACAAAAACAGCGACCGAATGACCGAACGCTGACCTGTGATGTCAACGGGTTCAAACGTAACTTATTTGCTGGCTGGCCAGGAATCCGGGCAGATTACTGGCTTTGACGCGAATCAATTAAAATCCAAGTATAATTGATATGCCATAATGGATCGTGTGTCTACAGAAAAGAGTTCATGCCACTGATTATTTATTCACCGTTGTCATAATTGATCGCTGGCACAATGTCCCAGATATTGTGGTACGTTGTCACGATTCCACGTTCAACATATTAGCCGTCACACGAACTATTAATTAGCAATTTTGAACTTGGCCATGTAATCTCGATGTTACTTTCGTACAACTGACATGTATCTGCAACGAGTGGATGTCTCTGAGGACGAGACTGGCGACTTAAATAGAAGACATATTTTTTATATTATACAACAAAGTCTTGTTTCGCTAGCGGCGCTGAGAACCAGTTAGACATTGAGCGATAGGATTATAATAAGCAGAGCCGCTGAGATACCTTTTAATATAATACAACGCCATAATGCACTTGTTCTCATGGTGACAAACGTACGCTATGGTGCAGGTGATGTATTAGGTCGTTCGGAGCTATTCCGTACTTTGGAGTACTTTGATAGCCCTTGAATCACGGGCTATAAGTAAAAATTGGCCTTTTATTTTGTCTGCCAAGTCTTTGTTTGCATGCAGCTCAAGCGGTGGTTCAGGTTTATAGATGAACACAAATCGAGAAGCTAAAACATCCGTTTCATGCTTAAAATCTGTATTCAGTGCCCAAATGTTTGTTTCTTGAATATTAGTGAAAATGATAGACATGGAAGCCTCCACCAGTCAAAACGTTTACTACTAACGTATGGGTAATCGATTCAGGAGAGGTATAAGAACTGTTGAAGTCTACAAAGATGGTATGTTTGCTTCAGGACATCTCACGAGCGAACGAGCCGCGACAAGCACTGCAGCCATTGAGCAAACTACAGGTTGGACTATAACGCCTTTGTTGGATTATTGTGGAAATCTGTGCACCATGAGTTACGTAGTTGTAATAGAAATATTGAAAATGAAAAGCAAAAAATGAATGGTCATATTTGAATTGATCTCGGCACAGACAGAAACAAGTGCGCTAGGTTCTAGAAGTGCCACCTACAAAACTATAATAAGAAACAAAAGACTTGACAAAAAGGCACCCACTCGCGATCGACGAGATTTGTGTGAGTTCGTCCTTGAGAGGTGCCTGAGTGGGACCAAGCAAGAAAAAGGCTTCGAAAAAGGCCAAGAAAGACGAAAGGCCATCTCCAGTGGCAGTGCCAAATCGATGCGATGCCAACGTGATGATTTTCTTGCTGTGGACGTCAGCGACAGTTGACGTGTTTTGAGTTACTGCGTAACCATAAAAACATCAGTGCAATCCGATGTCTCGAGTTCTTGAAAAAAACTAACGGACAAATGGCACCGGAGTCGAAACCACCCGGAGTGCTGTTTTCGTCGATGACACTACCTCACCGTAAAGCTGCCAATAATGAACTGGATGGAGATTAACAACAATATTCACCGATGGTTCCAACCGTACGCGACGACGAAACTCTTTCCGAATATGCCCGTCATAGCCAGAGACCTATGGAAGCAACTTGAAGCTAGCTAGTAAAAGCTCGTAGGATTTCTCAAAGAGATTTCTCTCATATTCGTTGAGACCGGTCATCCAATAGGGACTCAACATCGCTATTTGTTGTGGGCCCTGAATTAAAGTACTATATATATATATATATATATATGCTATATCTCCCTTAAGTTAAATCCTATTCTCTTAAAGAGTTATGTGGCTACAATTTGGCGGATACCACAAAAAAATGTAACCCATCAAATGAACGACATCGGTTATTTTGACTTTCAAATGTGTTAGTATGTATATTTCTTCAACGCATTTTCTCAACTCTCTAATACTCGAACAACAAGAACAGATATTCTTAGGGAAAGTGAAGTAGCAGGTCGGATAGTAGCGCGCTATTATGCGCGACTCTTCTCACGGTTCGTCTACGCCGCCCTCGGCAAAAATCACTCAGCGAAAGTAACGGTGCTTCAACGTCCTCTGATAAAGTGGCGCCAAATTTTAAACAAACCATGCCCTCGGGGGGGCCGATAGATCCAGTTAACAGATTATGTACCATATGCAAGCAGTTAAATAGAGAACCGCGTTTTTTCTTTGCCATCATCTAGTTCAAAAAATAATACACATACATGCATTGATACATAGATCTACCACCAGCTGATACCGAAATCGAACCGTACAGACGGCGCTAGAGCGTTGAAGGCCTGCGTTGCCTGGTAGGGCTTTCACTCACAAATGACGGGAGATCCACCCCCGTTCAGCATGGAACGATGGTGGAGCCGAGGTGATACCTTTGTGGTGCCGCCTCGCTGGGACCGGTGAGTGGAGCTAATGAGGCGTACTTTCACCCGCTGCCTGCCCTCGTCCCGACCGCCCTCAGGCTTAACCCGTCTTCGGTGCTGGATTCCCCCACACAGAGACACACACGCACACACACGCTCGCGCGCGCGCGCGTCCATTTCCCCAGATAGTCTCCCACTTGGTCATTCCTCTAGTAGATATCACCGCTATATTACCCGATTCCTCTATTCTACCACTCACGCGGAGCTTCCGTTCCGGCCGTCATCCCTATACGGGATTTATCTCTCCCGCCAACACGAACGAGGGGGGGGGGTGGCATTGCCCCCCCGACTGACCAAGACCGCGTTCATCCCATTCACAGCTGGGAGGACCCTCGAATTGTGGATCTCTCTCTCTCTCTCTCGCTTTCTCTCCATGCGAGAATCGAAGTGGATCTCTCGTGAGGTGATGGCTGTTCGTGGCTAGGCTACGCTAGCCACACGTCCCTGCGCTGCCGGTCTGACTGACTGCCCACCTGCTTCAGCATACGCGAGGTGGCATTCTCATGGTAGCTTACCGCTGGTTTCGTGTAACGTGCGGATTGTGAGGGTCTCATCGGCGGTCTCTCTACGTTTGCCTCTCTGTCTGTCGGATAACGATGCACAAGCGTGATACGTGGCTTATTTGTCCCCCACTCATAGAATATTATGGCCGACTTTAAAGCCTTGCCGGCCTGCCCTACTCTCTCGCCTTGCCCTCGGCGCACCTCGCCTGATGCGCGCTACAAGCCATCATCATAGCGACTTGCGGCCGTTGGATCCACTCCAATTCGTCTACTTTTAATGTTTGTCCGTCCCCGATGCACAGCCGGCAGCACGATGATAGATCGTCTCAACGCTGCGACTCGTCGAGCTTTGGGTGGAATATTCGTTTATGGAGTTCGCTAGTTTACATAAGAAAACAGATGCTCGTGTACCAATCATGGCGAAGTTGGTAATACCGAGCGGATGGAAACAGAGATCTGCGGTTTAAATATGGTTGGAATAGAGTTAGCAAGTTTTTAGTAGTGTTTTAATATATATATATAATATATATATATATATATATATATATATATATATATATATATATATATATAACACTTTATATGCAAGCACAATAGCAGTTCAGGCGCATATGCTAGCAATGATATATACGTGAACCTACGAATTTGCGGTTTGTCAAGTGGGTAAAGTCATCGATCAGTAAGCAGGTCCTGAAGAATAAAAGGTAGCCACTTGACCAAGAACGCACCATTGTGATACACTAACGTTGAACTACGAGTCAGGTCTTACATTTGAGAGGGCTGTCAGGCGTCGCAAACGCAACTCTTATTACAATGTAAACACATTGGATAAACGCTTGACTGACTTTCAGTAATACGTATTACACTTTTTTGTAAAGTACCACCTGAACGATACGAGAAAAGCCTGCTAAGTATCTGCCGTTTACACCTCGTGTTATTTCTTCGTCATGGCACCAGGCCGCCGTGGTCACCCGCTGCCCCCGGCTGATCTCCTTCGGAGGCTCGCACCTGCCACTTTCAACCTGAAGATGTCTTTCGCATTCAAAGCAGGCTATACATTGCTACGTCTTTGCTGTTGGCGGCAGCAGCAGCAGCAGCGGCGTCATCTAATGTGTCGACTACCACGATACTATAATAGCTTCAGCACTATCGTTGCCTCTTGTGCTGCTGATGGTCCGGAGCTCCACTCTTGGCCGCACGAGCACACCTCGCGCCGATCTATCGACAACGCGCGAGCGCGCGTACACTTCAAAGGAAGAATAAGTAAAGGGGACGAACTCGAGGCGGCCGAACTTCGGCAAAAGAGCAAAGAAATTACTGCTGCTGCTGCTGCTGTTGCCTGGCGTTGTGCCTACCAACCGAGCCGAGCACCACTTTTGCTACCAGCGACAACGAGGCTAAGATTGACAGCGATCGCAGACAGCGAGCGACAACAAAGCTTAAACCCGTTCCTCCTCGCTCCAGGGTCGAACCCTTCCATTCTTTCATTCCTCTCGGTCTCTGCCCTTCTGCGTGGCGACTATCGACGCCCGAGGTTGCGCCCATTCAACAAACATCTTCGTGGCGTCCTCCTTCGGTCGACACGAAGCGAGGTTACATGTAGCCGCCCTCCTCCTTGGGCGCACACAGCAGCCAAATAGTGGGCGAAGTGGTAGTGGTAGCGAAAAAAGCGTGCACAGGAGACTGACTAAGTGAGTGGCTGGCTGGCTGAATGAGTAAGTGAGTGAATAGCCTATGGCTTGGTAACACACTCGTTTTCACGGTCGCTACTGTATCTCTATGGGGGAATCAAGGCAGAGCAGTGACGGTGATGGTTTCGTAGCGTGGATGATTTGGTCGTCGTCGTCGTCGTCGTCGACGACGATGATGATGATGCCGGGCACTTGAAAAGGAGAAGCAGGTGAATAGTTGCTGCCAGCGAGGGCCACCGTATATATAGTCTACTTTGAAACGCTTCGAGCAGAATAGTAAGAAATATATCGAATAGCCCAGACGACGTAGGGAACGGGGACGACGATGAAGAGCACAAAATACAGGTGTCCTGTTTCGTGGTGGAATAAATAAGCGACGAGTTTGTCGTGCGGCGACACCGACCGCTGGGTGCCCAACATCAGCAGCAGCAGCAGAAATAATAATGGGACAGGATCGGATCCAGTTCTGCAGTCGTTTGCTTGATCGGTATGCCGATCGCGTCAGGTATCCCGCACGCCTCTCGTAGTCCCCTCTCGTTGCGTGCCCCTGGCCGTGTCTGTGGTTGTGCGTGTGTGTGGCCGATGTGAGCGTAGTTCCGGCCACCTTCCTCTGGTGTGATGTTCGTGGACGCTCGGCAGGCCGCCATGTGTGAGTGGTCCTGTGGGTAATCCTGTTATAGCATCGGTCGGACGCGCAGGATAGTAGCGTCCTTCTGTGCCTGCCATCCGTTGGATCTTGCAGCCGTCCTTCGCTAGAGACAACGCCGACGGACGAAAGTGTAGCTTGCGGTGCCGCTACGACTGCGGAAGCGGCTCAGCACATTTCATTGCACAAAACACACTTGTGTGGATATAGCAGAACCAAGTTCCGTGCCCTCACACACGAAGGAATTTGCTTAATAGAGGGAATTGGTTATTATAATTAGGAAATGGGATATATATATATACATATATATATATATATCTCAATGGGATAATCCAATACTATATATATATATATATATATAGGTGCCAGCATGCGCGCTGTACAGATGTCTGTAACAAACACAGAAGGAGGCGTACAAATGTTTAGCGCCTTCACAGGGTTGTAGTCAGTGGATTATGATAGTGATCGCAATGCTTATTTATAATATTAGGCTGTCCCCTTCAAACTTTCGCGCCTTTCGAATGGCGCACAATCCGAACTACGCGATACAATGCGTTGATTTTTGGAGTGGGCACGCGGCAGGAACGTGGCTTCCTTTCGAACACTAAGTGGTTTCGATACGATCAGAAAGATGGACACTGCAGCAGAAAGTTCAAATTCCCCCAAAAATCAACGGGAAAACATCAAGTTTTTGTTTCTCCAAAAACACCCTCCGGCTGAAATCCATCGACAATTAGTGAACGCGTACGGTGCAAAGTTGGTGCAAGCGATTTAACAGTGGAGATATGGACACCGATGACCACCGAGGCGGGGACCACAAATCAGGTGCAACGAGGGACGAACGGATTGACAGAATCAAGGCAGCTTTTGAGCAAACTAGAGCTTGGTCCATGAGGTCTTTGTCGGCTGAAACTGGGATTCCTCGGGTGACATGTCATAAAATTGTCACCAATGTACTGAAGATGAAGAAAATCAATGCAAAATGGGTTCCCCATATACTGAGTGCTGAGCAGATGAAAATGCGTGTGGAGTGTTCGGCATCTAATTTGAAGACTTATACGCCTCTAACTCATATCAAAATATCTTTATTCTAACTCATTTAGTTCAAAAGTTATTGGCATTTAAAGAGGCGAAACTTTGAAGGGGACAGCCTAATAATAATCTAAAATGAATAGAATATCTAGAACAAAGAGGTCCCATTTCCCCTGTCCATAAGTGTGGTGACCAAAATAGAACTTGGAAAGTTCCTTTGTGTATCTATGGAAAATCTTCGCGTTAAAACTTTGGTTGCACGTAGCTCCAGTGTAGTGGACGATAACCTTTCTCCTAATATCTGTAGAAAGCTTAATGATCAAGGCTTCCGGGCTGATGATTGTGTCGCCGGTACTCCCAATGTTTCAAAAGGCACAGCCCCATACAGGCTACAGACGTATTTTACGTTAAGGGGGTACAATTGTCGCCCACTTTTATAACTGAACATAAAATGTATTTTTATCTCATTCTGATTTGTTATTTCTTGAGGTTCTCGAACGGTAACTGAACGCTTAAGCTGAGTAATTTTATCCGTTGTTTTACGCTCCAAGTGCTACAGCCATCTGATGCCTTTTCGTAACAAGCAAAACAGCATGATCCGCACACTTGCAGGTTATTCAGTGACAAATCGTCGACCCCAATATCTTAACACCGGCACCAGCAGCGGCGAAGACACATGTAAAGTGTGACAACGATTTAGCGCGGGGGACAAGATCACCCGTGCACTTTCTCTGCAAACAGGAAGAATCGCTACCATCATCGTGGTCGTTGTTCCCCTTGTTGGCATTGACAAAACACCAGCAGCAGCAGCAACACCAGCAGCAGTAGGCGGCAGTAACGGGCGAGCCTGCTACTGTCAGCATCGAAGTGCACAGGACGATAGTCGCAGGGCAAATTTGTTCTTGTAGATTTAACCTCATTACTAGACATCCCCTTCTCGCCAGCCGACGCCGTCTCCCCAAAACAGCAGCGTCACTGGGTGCGTGGGCCCTGTCAAGCAGACGACACCTAGCAATAGCCTCTAGCGTTCAAATACCTAGTGGCCGCTGGCGGAGCACCCAGTAAATCTCCCACTGGCCACCAACCAACCCCTGCGGTGGTAACGACCATCGGGGCTGACACAGCCCCGACAACGCTGATACGAAGGGAGACCATTGTGGACGAAAAGGGAGCAAGCATGAAGATGACTGCGAGACCGAGTGGCCGTTGGCCGAATCTGCAGACCGACAGGCTATTGAACATTAGTCACTTGTGATCTTGCTGTTTCTGCCGGTTCGTTGTCGTCGTTGTCGCCGCGGCTGGGGGTCGCCAGTTTGGCCGTCAGACCCCGTCGGCATTGTTTGTCTGTGGATCTGGGAATTGTACGGTGCAGAGTGTGTGTGTGTATGCGTTCATGTGTTTCGAGACGTTCGACTCTCTGTTTGGGTGTGTGTGGTCCTTCGGTAGCTCACCGTTGATTCACGTGTGACACAAATGGATTAGGATCCTCAGTCAGAAGGCGCCACATTAGACCGCTAGGCAGGCTAACCTATTCGATTCTAGCCTGCGCTAACCGACTAGAGTCAGCCGGATCGCCTCGTAACCGTTGCTGAGCCTCCCCAAAATCCCCTCGTCACCGTCGTGACCACAACGGCGATGACCACCGCCACAGAGAGACCCCGAGAGATTCTAGTTAAAGCAGCTAAACAGTATTGGGTGGGAGATCGTCCTGCTGCATACATGCTATTCTACCATAGAGCGGGTTAGCTGGTAGCGGCAACATCTGAGATTATCGTCCGATCCTGTCTGTCAGCGACATTTTCCCTACAGCTGCAACTTGACCAAACGCGAACTACAGTCATAAACGCTTCGACACATGAAATAGATTGACATCTGGTACTGACGTACATGGATATGGTAGCAAAAATGCCACCACTGGCGTACTGCCGACAGGCCGTTTACAGAGGGCTTCTGTGAACGGCCACACACCGTCTGAGGGCTCCGGTAACACACCGTCTGCTGCGAAGGGTACACCTTCATCGTTATGCGCTATTTAGCCTAGCTCTTCTCCTAAACATGTGACCACACATAACGTAAGCAAATGCCACAATGACTGAGGCTCTGATGATGTCAGCTTAGCAAGCCGAACCGGCGAAGGTGCCAGCGGCCCGTTATGGCATTAGAGCCAACGACAAAACCAACTACAACTGCTACTACCGGGATTCTGCGTCACGGCTACACTTTCAATAGCGGGGAGGGGGTGGTTGGTCATCCGATGGACAGCCTCGCTCCGGTGAGACGAGAACTCGATGGCCAGTGTTGGTTTTCGTCTTGGCACTAAGCCCCGTGTGGCCGTGTGTAGGCGGGCGATTGTCAGGAAAAGAACAGGATAACAGGACAACGGGGGACACAGCCACCGGCCAATTACCCAGCCAGCCTATCTCGAGGCTGACTGGTGGCCGGCGAGCAGTCGGTCATAAAGACAAGTCCGGGACAGCCAGGTCTGGTTGCCTATGGCGGCAGGTTTCCGTCGGCTCGGTTGGTTTTTCTCTACAATAGTGAAAAAGGCAGCACTACCTCAATACAATGATTGTCGGTCACTAGTCGTTACCTTTGACTACCAGGATACGGCTAACACCAAACGCTGCTTCGACCTGAAGCACTGTAGGGCAGAGCGGGACCGAACGCCGCTCGACGCCTTGCTAATCAGCTGCAGAAAGTGCACAAAAATGCCCCAATATAGTGATGCTAAATGAAGGACTTCCTCTCGAGTGCGATATCGGATATAGTCAGCAGAGGTAGCACAAAAAAAAAACCCTAGAAACTATAATGGGCAAGCAAACTGCGGTAGTTGTCGCCTTACGTCAGATATTGTTAGTTGTTTCTAACTCCCGTGTATCACGTTCTACTCAACTAAATTTGTTCAAATACACACAGCATATCTTTGGCTAATTCCACAATGTTGAAGATATGTGGAATAGTTCGTATAGCCCATAGACTAGACACAACACCACAGCATTTCCGGTAGGGTTGCCAACAGTCCTACCGAGTTGCGTTATATTCCATTATTGGTGCCTTGAACTTGTTTATGATTTTGAGCTTTTTTTTTGTCTTTGTGATGGTTAGATACAACGTGTGTCAAGGAGGCGTGCACGCTTAGCGAACCCTAATGCATTTCGGGACGAATATTGGACAGAATATCATATATATATATATATATATATATATAATAGAAACCCTTCAAATATATAAACAGTTCCTATGAATCGGAAACATGGCCACTGCAAAGACACGCACATACTATTTATGATACAAATGCAGAATATACTGAATGTTGATGTTCAATGCTATTATCCCATGTTCAAGTCCAGTGACCACTCCTGGGCATCGTCTCTTCCGCGCAACAAAACGGTCACTATCCCCAGCTCTTGATCAGTCCACTCAGTTGTTCCCTTCTCGCTATCACTTTGTCTCTAGACGAATCCGTCAGCAAGAGCGTCATTAGAATTGCGCATATTTTAAATGCATACGTGGTCATCATCTATCATGGTTTTTTGCTTTTCGGTTATATTCAGCTTCCACTTGGATTCTCTTCTTGCACGCTCATCTTCTCTTCGCTCGAAGTGTTCGCTGAAGCTCATTTCCTGCGCACACGTTGACGAGTGTGTACACTTTGTTAAATTAACAAAAATTCATCAGCAATCTGTCTTTGTACAAACGGAAGTCCTCGTAGGGCAGAGCGCCGTAGGGCCGGCGCGAGCAATACATTTCTACGCGGACACCAACGATAGAGCCGACCGCTCCGTGCCTACCTTCAGGTGCAGCAACGGCGGGAAGATCTCTGCCAACGTCCGAGTTAACCATCCACTCCCCACGACGACCCCCAAGTCGTCGCAGCGCGGAGCCCCCAATCGCGGCCACTGTAGCCGCGTTGTCCGGCCGGGTTTGCTAAAAATCCGTTTTTCGCGCCCGGCCGAACCATTAATGAGTGAAGAATGGATGATTTAATTACGAAATTTACGCTTTCATTAAGCTGTGACCACCCTCCCAGCGAAACAAGCGTCTTCTTCGAGAGGAACGCACGCCTTGCGAGGCGGAACCGCCGTTGCTAGAGAGGCGTCAGACGTCACAGGGCTCATATGGCAGGCTCTAGTATTAGCTATAATACACGAACGCTGGCTCTAGAAAATCCTCATATTAGGAATCGCTCAATTCTGCGGACAATACACGTATGGTTTAGTAATAAGAATTCAATTAATACACCACGTTGCCCAGTCGAATATCTCAATATGTTATGGGCTGAGAGGCCGATATGCATGCGGCCGTTAATATCGAAGAAATCTATATATACATCCATATATATATATATAATATATATATATATATATATATATATATATATATATATATATATATATATATATATATATATATATATATATATATACAGTTCTCCTAATTGGAGACTCTCAACGAGACGAAACTTCTAGCCGTGTCCACATGAATTGGTCCTCATCATTATTATGATTCTGCCACCTGGTTTCATCATCGAAATCTTTGCACCACTCCCGACGTCTACCCCTGCCGTCCGCTCTTTTCCGCCAGCAATTATTGCGGGTCGATGCGCCTACGAGGACATAGCTCGAGCGAATGTGTTACATGTATCTAACTGCTAGGTTAGATCACGGGGGGACGAGGAGTTACGATTTTTTCTTCATCGGGATCATAGCTCCACATCTATCTTGGTGGTGGTAATAGTGCACATTGCTGTTGTTGTTGCTGTTGTTGTCGTCGCGATACGAGCAGGCGAAAGCGAAGTCGCTGCGCACATGACTGTGTCACAAAGAGAGATTGATACGATTAGCGTAATCGCATAAAGTTCTCCTATTTACGGCTTATGGGAGAGAAAGATAACTACAGCTGATGCAGCTGCTGCTGCTGCTGCCGTTGCTCCTACTGAAAGCATGGCTGTCGCTCGAGAGGCATAAGGACATATAGCCGCTATGTACAGCGGATATTTTCAGCATACACTGAGATGTTCATAGAAAAAGCGACGAGCCAGAGAGGGCAGAGAAGTCCCGGTGCTGCTAATCGCGATCGAGACTTAGC
The DNA here is from genome assembly GCA_019614645.1 of Stratiolaelaps scimitus. Taxonomy (NCBI): domain Eukaryota; kingdom Metazoa; phylum Arthropoda; class Arachnida; order Mesostigmata; family Laelapidae; genus Stratiolaelaps; species Stratiolaelaps scimitus. Next base: position 3,820,416 of record JABWDB010000013.1, on the reverse strand, counting down.
TCTGAAGGTAAGAGCGAAAACGGGAGCCATAAAACACAATGAATCGGGCCGGGCTATTTCATACCTCCCGCCCACGAAACAACAGCGCAGATGGGCGAGCTGCCCTATATACGATGGTATCGTCTAATCGCTCGAGTTATGAGTAAAAGTAATCCTTGAGCGTGATCGGTGTCGAGCATGCAGTGTTGCAACGATAGACTCGCAATCGAACCGCAAGCGGCTGCCTCCGATAGGCTAGCCAGGTTAGGGTGGCGAAGGGTCACGTTTCGTATCATTGACAAGGCTACAACCGTTTAATCTGAAGGGACCACGATCAGGCGCGCTGCCATAAATACCTCATTTATATCTCAGACTATTATATATATATATATATATATATATATATATATATATATGGAAAATTCATTGGAAATAGCCAACCTAGCTTAGGATATCGACAGCGAATTCTACGGTTGACTAGTTTGTGCTCAGTATACTCGGCGTATGCATCTTCATGATTAAATATATAAAGCTAGCCACAGAAATATGATCTAATCACTAATTCACCCCGGATCATACTCGAATTGATTTGCGGAGCCGGCTTAGCCATCGCCGCGATGGCGGCGAGAGCCCGCTACCCTTTCATGTGTAGGGTAAACTGTCCGCGATTCGCCCGAGTCTCACCGACCCGCAAGTGGATATCTGGGGTAAAATGGATATAGATAGAGTGAGTACAAGCACTCGTCCGTTAGTCGAGTGGGACACAGTGGAGCGTAAATAATGTGACACTTTAAGCGGCCCAGTATACAAGTACACTTTAACAGCTTACTGCCCACTCTACTCTTTGCTCGCAGCCCTGCCCTGCTATCGGGGTCTAGGGAATGCCCTGTAGGGAGCTACAATCGCCTCCTATTAAATTGGTCCGAGCTCTTCCACGCCACAGAGGTGGTAACCGTCACCATAGATATGGCATTGCCACACAGCATGTCACGTCGGTTCGCATCTTGCACGCCGTGATCCGGCTGTGTCAAGTGGGCGATTGTGTCATTCACGAGAGAACTTGATAGCCACACCGAACCCAAGCCTCCATCAAGGCGCTCCAGGAGTTCTCCTTGGCTGCAGTCAGCCGCATCTATCCATATGACCTCCTCGTTCACCGTTCAAGTTGTAGGACGGAAGGGAGAAAGATTTGGATCGTTCGATTCAAAGTCCATACGCACGTCACCCGTTGCCCACTACCGTATAGACTGGACCAACCGCTACTGTAGCAGTGGGAGGTTACGTATTGCCATTACTGCTACCGCAATACAATACAAGAAGCCACTATCCACTATGTATCGAGGGTAAGCGGCCGATGTAGATGTGAGGCCGGGTAACGCAGTCATAAAGATGTCCAACAAAACAACAGGGCCCACCCGGTCATACTCGGACGGTTGCACATACACTGTTAGGCAAAAGGGAGCGGACGAACGGGGTCCGCTGGGGGCTATTGCTGAGAAGGGGAGGACGAAGCGGGAACAGCCTCAGCGGACAGTTGCGGCGTTCGTCGTAGCGGCGGCGGCGGCTTCAGCAAACGCCGCCGCCGCCAAATGTGTTCAGCCAACTGTCCAGCTGTCCAAAGCAGCTGCGCACATAGTTCAACAGCAACAACAACTATGCCACAGCGGCGTCAGCAGCACAGCAACAATTCGCTAGACTTCGCATCTGTTCCCGTTCACTGGCGATTCTTCGAGAAGCGAGGCCCCTTCTCCCCGCGGAAAAAAGCAAGGCGCGAAACACCGAAGTAGCTCGGCTAGTATTATAATCAGAGACAGCACTTCTCGATATGGCCGACAAAGGGGAGCTGATTTCCGGAAAGCGCCGTAACCAATCTTGAATACTGGACTCCCTAGATATCACACTAACGTGGCTACCACGTGTCTCCGCGGCCGCAAGGGCACTTTTCTAGGTAGAACTCATTGGTTTAATGCGCGACATGCTCATTGGTTCTTACGTAAAAGAAAGATGGCAGTTCGCCATATCAATGTCCCTGTGTTTCCGAAGTTCGCTTATTTTCATTCGGTTACCTGCGAACAGAAAAACACAAATGCAAGTCATCCGATGAGTGTTAAGGGACAGGTATTATACTCATCCTATTTGAGCCACACAGTGAAGTGTATGAGAAACTGCGGAGGACATGGTAGCCAAATGTAACTAACATACGAAATAGCTTTATTAATAAACACGCCCATTGGTCCACAGGGTATATGGGTAAGGGATATAGTCATAAATGCGAGTGACGAGCACTGGATCAGTTGCGCTGGAGCACTGTATTTATTTTACGATGAAGAGGGTTGCTACATTTTGAAAAAGTATAGGGTGAGAAAGAATAGAATGAATCTCATAGGCCAATGTCCTCAACGCTGCGGGGCTAAAAAAAGGGTTCCGTGTATGAGAGAGAGATAGAGAGAGAGAGAGAGAGAGAGGTGCCAACGATTCTGGCATCAATGGTGGTACAGTCAGTGTTCATTTATGTGCGTTAGTTGGCATATAAACTAAAGTGTTCGCTGAAATGCTCATGTTACACAATACCGGAATCTAAAAAATTTCTGTTCTCTGACGCGCATTCACTCGTCATCGTCCAACCGGCGGTTAGCTCGGGGCGCTGGACTTATCACTGTAGTAATTATTGTAAAAACAATTAATAAAATATTAACTTTAATTATTGTAAAAAGGGGAGACAAGTTGTACGCCCTGACAAATGTATTCCTATGTTAACTACCGGAAGTAGATAGAAAAAGCCAGCGCATTAACTACCAGTGTAGATACAAACGTCACGATCATTTTGCCATCAGAAAAAAACCACCGCCGCAAGAACAATAATAATAGTAGTGAGAAGAATTAGTATAATATAAGGCAAATTTTCCCGAGGACAAATCCGTTCGACGGAGATAATCAATTCCTGGCGTGCAATGTGTTTCGTTCGAAAAGCGGAACTCAACTAGCAATATATGTAATGGAAATTGGGTGAGACGACCACGAACGTAGAGTCAGAACCCGCAACCGAGAGAACAACGAGTCGAACCAGATGAAGAGATTCTCACTGGTGCAGATGTGTTCCAGCGGAAGAGGTCGGAAGTGACATCGATACGAGCGCTACTGTCATAGTTAGCCCGGAATCCGCTAGGCCATCTAAGCAATGGGCCTGGAAATGGCAATGTCGTCGGCAGCGGCCGCAGACACAGAAACGACAGCAACAGCAGCAGCAGTAGCGTAAGTTGCAAATTTCCGAACGGCAAGGAAACGTCCTCCCGTGCTCCTCGTCGCCCTGATGTGGATCCGAGGATTTTTCGAGTCGACGCCTTGGTGGTCCTCTTCATGCCGTAGGCTCCGACGCGACTGGCAGAGAGCTACACGAGAAACTGGCAGCGTAGTCAGCCGAGGCGGCTGCATCTGGGAGGCGGTGCAGATGAAGATGGAACGCGCCAAGTATTATGTAGCAGTCGAAAGTGCTGAGAGCGACATCAACAAACGGCATCTCTCGTAAGAAACGTATGTTCGTCGTTTCGAGGTGGTTGCCAAAGCCTTAAAATGGCTGGAGAGGAATGACTGTTCTGCTGCCGGCATCATATCTACAGAACGCCGCAGGGAAGTTGTTACAGCCGTTGTCGACGATTTTTAAGCGAGGACACGTTTTTGCAAGTAGGACATTTAGCGCCACTTTAGATCGAGGAGATCTCACCTCGTTTAGCAGAGATGGAGCGACGCATACAGCGAGCAGATTGTGTCGACCAGGCTTATCTCTGTTGGTTTCATAAGCGATAGTCATTAGATCAGAGGTCACCAGATTCGTCAATGGAAACAGAGACATGAGGACCATTCACCTTCGTGGAAGGTCGCGCGTAGCTTCGTATTTACATTAACATATCTGTACGGCCACCGATATAAAACCGTGCAATTGACAGCTCCACTGTATGCGTGCGAAATTAAATGTTTGTTACAGTCCACCTGCCGCATCATCATTTGGCACTCGCTTCTCCCTGTGTCAACAAGCGAACAAACATAAAACTTTAAGAGCACTATATAACAATTATCTACAGAAAACACAACAAACAAAACAACTCAAAACATTCCTCTCCACTACAACTAAATCACCTTAACCACCTTTCGTTAACTATTCCTTTCATAGGGCATAGATCTTATTACATATTAGACGCAATGTAAAACTGGGCTCATTCCCTCTGCGACTTACAGGAAGGACAATGCCATGATTACGTATTTCGTTATCCCACGATGGCGTCGCCAGTGAAGGTACGCACATTTCGTAGCTCCAACAGGGACTGGTGTCGCCTCTAACCCATTCGGGCCGCAATAGAATAAACGCGTATTTATGACACTTCAACCCGCACGCCCCTGTCCCTCCTTGTCCAGTTTACTCCCCAAACGGTGGCGTTCTCTTGTCTCCTCATCGGGGCCACCGCCGCTGCCGCCGCCGCCGCCGCCGCCGTCGCGGCAGCAGCTGCAGAAGCAAGTAGCCTCTTCATATCTTTATTTTTTAAGAGAGTTTTAACGCTCGCCCGCCCGCCCGGCCATCCAGCCTGTGCCAAATCGCCCTAAGGGCGCCAACACTAAACGCTCCCAGGAGCGGCATCTTCGACTCGTCCGTTTGCCAGGCGGCGAGCCTTCGTTGCTCTTTCTCTCTCATTTTTTCTCTCTCTGTTTCTGTGCCTGTCTGCGTAACCCGAGGCGACCGACGTGAGTAAGTCGGCCCGCTCATTCGCCCGTTGGTGGTGGCCGAGCAGAGACATCCATCCGCTCCCGATGCAGCTCACAGCGCGTAGAAGAAGTCAGGATTAGCTAAACGAAGTGCGTTTGCTTCTTCCGTTGCCACTGCTGCCGTCACTGCCACCGCCGCTGTTTGGTCATCCCCTTCTAAATATTTATGATCTCTCCCTCTCTCTCCCTTTTTTGAATCGCTGGCTGGCTGTCTGTTCGTTTGTCGCTTCATCCGTCCACCCGCCCGTCAGCCCATACGCCCCGCGTATGGTACACTAGATCTGAGCCATGTTTGCGGATCCTCACAGCCCCCCAGACGTCTCCCTTCCGGACATTCTCTCGCTCTCTCTCGTGGTCGCGCTACTGCTGATGCCGCCTCCGCCGCCGCCGCCACCACCACCCTCTGCTCTCTCTCTTGGTGTCTCGTTTTCATACGAGATGTGACGGTGTGTATCTTCTTCAAACTCGACCCAAACTCCATTTGGTTGGAGCACTAGGCAGTAGCGATGGCGGTGGCAGGGTGGGGTGGTGGCCTGGCAGTGTCCACTTTTCGGTCGGACCAGCGGACAACACTATAAATCAAAGAGCATGAACCTCATATCTGCCCCTCACTAGCCACGGCCCTCTCTTAGTGAAGGCAGTCGGACCCGTAACTAGAGCAAGCAAGCAAGCAGCTCTCTTCATCTATCTCTACTTCTCTCTCTCTCTCTCCCTTTTTTTTTCCAGTGAGGGCAGACGCCACGCGCCAACCGCCCACACAGTCACCACTCATGATTATATGATAGGTACATGTTTTTATGCAACTGGAAACGATCTCGCGCAGAGGCGGAGAAGGGGAACGAGGGAACCAATGATCCGAGCGGATCTCGACGGAAACCTCAGCGGTAGCAGCAGCGACAACGCCACCAGCGCGACGAGCACTAGCACACCGACCCGCCTAAGTGATTTCGGCCGATGACGACAGCTTCTCAATGTTAGATCTGTATTAAGATCGTACGAAGGGTACGTCAATATGCGTATCGAGAAACAAAAAATTGCCCTGGAGATATATATATATACATGTATGTGTGTATACATGTATGTATACAGTGGTGTGCATAAGTTTAACGCACCCCTATATTTCACCAAATTTTTACAAAGAATACACATTCTGGGATTTATTCTGTATCAGATTAATGTACGTGTCAAATAACATACATACCACAAAGAACAGCGCATATGACGTCGCATGAAGCCTGCTAAAATAATATGAATAATATGTGTCATATTTCGGTTGTACGAAATGATAACGCACCCTCAGTTATCTCGAGTGTTCTCGCTGAATTAATCCAGACTAAACTTCGCCAGAAACAATATGGCAAGAGACTGGAAGGTGACTTGGTGAGTATTGGGGCAACGTTTTTTTAAAGAGCACCTTGTGGGTGCACACCTATCTAAAAGGTACTGTATTGTTTAAGATCATCTCCAGCCGCTTTTTACGGATCTGCCCCCTAGCTTGGCGGCACGCAACCTAGACCCAAGGTTTCTTATGACACAGGCCAATCGTTTCTAGTGCAATTGCGCACAGCAAAAAATAACACGTTGCCAGGTGAGGACACAACGATAACGCAAAAGTAACAGGCGAAAGACGTCGCTGGTCACTGCCTGAGAGGTCGAATGGACGAATGTGCATGGGAGGAAGCATCCGATTCTAATGCCTGCCTGAAATAAATACGGCCCCAGCCGACGAAACAAGTTCACAAGCTTGACGAAAACAAGTTCAATTTGGACGGGTCAGATGGATTTAACGGTTATTGGCATGATGTAAGTAAAGAGCCGCGGTACTTCTCAAAGCGCAACTTCGTTGACGGGACTGTTATGGCTTGGGAAGCCTTCACCTCTCTTAGCAGACTCCCACTCGCTGTCGTCTCCTCTCGAATGAATAGCGAGGACTATCAGCAGATGTTGACCAACAACCAACTACTGTTTAGGAGGACATTTCATCGACTGCCAATTGTTTTCCAACAAGATAACGCTTCAATTCACGTCAGCGCCAGTACACGAGCGTGGTTAGGATGGCATGACATTGAAACCCTAGAGTGGCCAATATGTTCTCCTGATCTGGGCATTCTTTTCCGACGAGTATATGCGTTGAATCCACAGTATACATCCGTGGAAACACTAACAAAGGCGTTGTTGGACGCCTGGGGACGTGTCAACAACCAGATCCTGCTAAATCTCGTTCATAGTATGCCAAACCCGTTCTAGTTAGCAAGGGTGGGGCCATACGGTACTGATTAGCACAAGAAAAGGAGAATTCATTCAGCGAGAACACTCGATAACTGAGGGTGCGTTATCATTTTACACAACCGAAATATGACACATTTTGTTGTAGCTGGCTGCGTGCGACGTCATATGCGCTGTTCTTTGTGGTGTGTATATTATTTGATACGTACATTAATCTGATACAGAATAAATGCCTCAAATGTGTATTCTTTGTAACGATTTGTTGAAATATAGGGGTGCGTTAAATGTATGCACACATATATATATATATATATATATATATACATCTATGATATATATATATATATATATATATATATATGTTGTTTTGTATTGTTGCATTGTAATTGAAAGACAAATTTACTGGAGGAATGCTACATACATTCTATGTGGATGACCCAAAGCTATGCGTTCATATATTATTATCGTATATTATTTATTACATAATGTTCTGCGGTCTGGAGACCGTATCTGAGAAAGAATATCGAGAGGCACTTGATCGAGTTCAATTTAGGTTTATCCGACGATTTGCAAGTGATTTGACATTGACGTTGATCTCACCCCTGCCCCCACGATTACCAATTTTCGCTGATGTCGCTGATCGATTATATGAAATGCTGCCAAATTTGTTGACAGTGCTACAAAACGCTTTGCGAAGTGGACTCCCATGAAGGCAGTGGCCAAATTGGACCGGCTAAGCAACATGTTGGCCTCAGCGAGCCCTGAATTCAAAATAATTAAAAAGTAATTATATCGACTAACTTCATTCTAAAACCTCATTCATAATATAAAACAATACAAATCGTACCAAATCCCTTTTGGTTAATAAATGAATGAGCGATTGAACGAAATTGAAAAATTGAACTCCACTATGTAAATGTGTATATTTCGGCTGGCAAGGGGATTTTCAACACTGGATTCTTCAACGTTGACATTAAATATCTCTAAACGTTTTCTTAGTGGGCTTAGCTGGCGGCGATACCCTCGTTTTGGTCATATCATTCAATCATCTTCGGAACATCGGTTTCTGCTTGTGAAAGTGACGGTGGTCATTCCATTAAGATCCATTTGTACGTCGCGCAATTCCGCCATGAGGGTGGCGAGTGCGAGATATACAATAGCTTAATCATTAGTTAGTATTACTATTAGTACACTGTTATCATGGCCAGCCAGCGACGTCGATGATGACCGCCGGTCATCTCCAAACGGGGCGAGGAACAATGACAACGTTCACTCTTCAAGAAGACGCTTCTGCCCGCTGATACTAGCGCTACCATCATCCGCAGTAGCCGCCAACGTCGCCGCCGCCGCCGCCGCCACCGCCACCACCAGCGCCTTTTCGCCAATAAGATTTCCCTTTTGGGTTCAATTGGCGTATTCATTACAGGCGATCAACGTAGCGAAAAGTAGCCGGCCCGCACCCCGTCCTCACTGACGCCGACAGACGCAGCGGCAGAGCGGGCGGTCACCAATCACCCACATCGATTCTGACCATTTCGATATCTACGAGGCCGGCGTCACCGTCGCGGCAGCGGCCATTCAGCAGCCCGCGCAACTGGACGAAGGCCGACGCAACACTACGAACACTAAGGCACTAAGGAACGGAACGGGATGTCGGCTCGCTCTTCGATGAAACATGATCGTTCATATATATATATGTGTACGACAACATGTAGTATTGCTGTGGATATACACAGAGCAATCCATTCACATATATCCACTCGGATAGGCAACCCTACCTATATCCAATTGAGCCGCCCGCCATTGCATTTCGCGTTATGGGCCCAGCTCTTGGGCCTCCTCCCGCCTGCTGCCCCCAGACGCCCGCAGTAGCCCAGCAACCCAGTGCTCTGAATGACAACAGTAAGAGATATGGCCACCACAACCACCATGGTCGCCACAGTACGCCACCCCACCCTGGCGGTTTCACGCTGCCAAGCACAGTTTGTGCTGTCCTTCTCCACCTCATTCGCCTAACGTTGTTCAACGTGTGCAACCAACGTAGAAATGCCTACATATATCATAGAGCACTAGGGGGGGGGGGGGGTAGGAGAGGGTAACACTAGGCACTAGGACGCACTTACACACTTCTGCGTATACGTTACTCCTTGTAGACACACACACACACACACACGTTGTTACATATGTAGTGAACATGATCTATTTCATCATGGGACGCCGGTCCGGGCTTGAAGGGGTGCCAGCCAGCGGCAGGCAATGTCATCTACATATACCCGCGCACATGCTACCCCTATCTGTTCACATGAGGAGCACGGGTCGGTCGGACTCGCCGCTCGCTCAGCGAATAGAAGAGGGATACAGCCGATCGTTGCCTTTGGTGGTTGTCGGCTGGTAGGTCCGAACGCCCTTAGGCACAACCCCTCTCGGCCTCGGTAGCTCCACGTTCTACGTTCGAAGCAACGGAACTCTTACGCTTCCATGCTCCTCTGACACGAGAGGTCGCCCCCTCCTCCGGATGCCACTAGAGCGAGAAAGACAGCGAGACAAGAACAGCACGCCAACGTATCCCACTCTTCGCTTCTTTCCTCTATCTACTCTCTCTCTCTCTCTCTCTGTCTCTCTCTCTGATTTCTCTCTGCTTTTCGATGTGCTCTGCTATCGTTGCTCGCAAGTCTCAATGTATAGATCCGCGCAGGCGGTGCAGACGAACGTACGAAGGAGGGTACATATATTAGTTTTGTTATATGGCTCTTTGTCGGTTACTTCAGCGCAGCCTATGGACCAGACAGTGGTACTGGCACTGCCACTGGTCTAGTCTCTATGGAACGAAGGATTCCACTCAAATATGTGAGAGCATGAGAGAGAGAGAGAGAGAGAGCGAGACGGGAAACCCTTCCTCCTCGAGGTGGACAAAGGAATCAGCCAACTCGTTCCCCATGGAAATAAAATCATGGAAAATGGCTTCTTGTTCCAACTGATATTCGGTGGTGTTGTTTAATGGATTAGCAACTCATTACGCGGACAGGATTATCTTCGAAGAGATCTCTCAGTGGACTCAGCGTCCAGCGCGCGGGGGGGGGGATTTATATAGACGATTAAACTAAATGGGCTCACAGCTAAGCTCGGAGGAACGCCGCACATAGCTATGGCAATTGGATAGCTAAAATTTGTCTTGCAACGGGGGACAAAAGACGTAATGCGAAATGATATCGACAACCGCATAACGAGAAATGGTGTTGAATACCTTCGAGACTTTAGGGAAGCAGTCGCCCCCGTGAAAATAACTAGCTATGCATTATAGTTGCATTTATGAGACCATAGTCGTGCGTCTATGGCAGGCTTTCTTTTTCTATGAGTCACCGGGCGAATAAAAGAGAACAAGATATATTACACTGAGGGGAACAGTTAGGTGTGAGCGTCAACGGAATCAAATAGAGAAAATCTGTCAATGATGCGGGGAAACCGGATTTCAAGGCCATCCCGAGTCGGTTCTTCTACAACGATTGATGTGACGGCAAAGGTTCGGCATAAGGGCATGACTTCACAGCCTCGTAGAAACGGTTTCGTCAAACTCTACTTACATGAGAACGGTATTTTTTTAGCAATCTATAATTAGTGCCTTTGCCTTGTTTGTTAGTTTTGTCTTGGAAGTATGTTCTTCTCTGTCGACCAAAAGTTTGTCTGTAACGATGGAGCTCGGTAGACAATGTTCCCAGGGAGGGCAATGTTGGTGGTGAGTGAAACTATTCACTGGGAGAGCGGCGACATGGACGAGGTACAACTTATCATTACAAAAAACGAAACTCTTGAAGGACGTACACAACAGGAAGGTTTCTTATTTGCTACTATGATAACACAGTAGACTGATATTTGTGTCACCAAGAACAGTCAATGGGATACTTTTGGAATCACTATTCCGTCGAGCAAGTCAATCAGTGTTTGACAGTTGTTCCGACGGTCGTCTGAGGACTAAACTCCCAATTGCGATACCATCGCTACACCAACATTCGAACACATATACACATGAGTACACAGCTGTCTATGTAAGCACTGTGAGGCGAACCACCACCACCAGCAACCAGCCGATGTTGGTGCCCTTTTGCTGCCGTCTGCCTACGCCGTCGAAGCAGCCTCTCTAACAAATAATCGATAACTCAGTGATTATTGTTCAGATGACTTGCCCCCCCCGCCCGCTCGATGGCACCCTAGCTTCTGCCGGGTATTTATGTCCTTTACTAATCGACTAAATTCTCTATAATATAATAACCCAATCATCTAAAAATAGGTGTTGCTCGATCCTGGCGTGTCGCCCCATACACCCTACGGGCAGAGCGTATTTTGTTTTAATTATGAAGAAAAATTCGCTTTGCGGATTCAACGGCAGGGCTTCGCCGCATTGTCACCTAGCCTGACGCTAGCCCGTATATGATATGATATGAAACACCATTCCTCATTGGTGTTTCGCTAAACAAAGTCGTCTCTGGAAGAAGGTCAATATAAATGCAACACACATATTCTTAGCAATGGAGTCCAAAAACCTAATAGGTATGCTTGTCAGATGATATTTACAACTGTTTAATATCGAAAAGATGAGTACGGTTGAATTGTAGCTTGGTGTTCCTCCTTGAAAACGCAAAAGCCACCTTACTAAATACGGCACGCTGCCTGCTTTGTGGCTATCCAACGGATCACGACCAATGTAGACTATCTGGTTGTACCTGGTCTTCTTTTTTTTTTTTTTCTTCGCTAAGTGTCACTAAGTGTCTAAGTATTAATGCCAGTTATACCGAACAATATATAACAACAATATTCAATATAGTTGATATTGAACAGTGAAAGTACCAATTTACATATTCTCCAGGGCCCGAAACTTTCCAGCAGGAACTTTCCAGGAGAGACGTTCTGATGAAAGAAAAACTCATTGCTTCCACAGCCAGGGAGAGTGGCTTGTGGGAATCAGACATTTCATCTCATTCCTGACCAGCAGGGCATAAAACTGTCTCTGCTATTGGCCAATGTCTTTTAGAGAAAGTTGTCTACGAATTTTGTGGAATCTTTCATAACGCTTAACCCAACAGAGTGGGTGAGATGGCCGCTAAAAACTCAACTTCATTGTCTGGCAGCACTTCTTTGAATTAAGTCTGTTAAAGCTGTCCATTCAGACAATGGAAATTCTTCAAGTACAATGGGCACTTTGGAAATGAATGCTTCCCAGCTAAAGTTCTAAATCTACAGTATCGTCGGTTACCAAAGCAGTGGTCGTCATTAGGCCTTGACGTATCAAGCTCGAATGACCTTCAAGGTCCTTATGCCTTGTCGTATATGATCTGGTTGCACTACTGCCTAGAGCACATTGACGACTAAGGGGTCCATCGCAGGGACGCTGATAATGACCGAATGATACATGAAATAATCCAAAAAATCAAAAATTGTCCGTTAACGAACTTTTCAGACGCCATCGATTATATTTCACGCGTTTCGCCACCAGTGCACGAGTTCCATAAACTGGAATAAAATTGGCTGAACTGATTATTTTTCCAAATCAAACAATACAGATTCTCCACCAAAGCCGGTCCTGACGGCATTCCCTTAGCTATGCTGAAGTCAGCAACGATTAAGTTCACCAACTGCTACTTTCTAAGGCACGAACTGGACGAGGATTTTATGACGGAGCACAACAAATACAAGCACATCTAACGTATACTTTTGGCTAAGTAAAATACTGCGAAAACCTGTCTTGGTACCATCATGAAACGATTCCAAAAACAGCGACCCTTGACACACAATGAAATTGCCGGCTGTCATTGTGAAGATCTCACACAGCAGAGAGTTCGTATTATAGTGGATAGGTCTTATTAAATATTATTAAATACCTCTTATTCCTATAGCGACTCGGTCATTTTGAGCATCAGAAACCAACTGCCAAGCCAGGCGAAATACCACATAATGGTATGTGTAATATAATCGCTGCAGTTGCACAGCCAAAACACCAGCAGCAGCAGCGACTTTAGCCGTATCGACTTCATCATACCTAATCACACCTCAACACACAAACACTGTCCATATTTCGCCCGCCCCTTTTCCTCGATCACCCCACTTCGAAATCTGAGCCTTAGCTTACGTCCTGTTAGTCCTTAGCCGTCGCGCAACGATCTACAGGCAGCGGGGCTGGCGCACACAGCGTTGGTAGAATGATGAGGCCTACGGGGGCTTACAAGATCCATTCATCTCGATAGTTTCGTAGCGTGGGGTATCGAATCGCTACGCTCACTATATATATATATATATATATATATATCACACACAATGTGTATGAAGGCCTTGGGGGAGCGGTCACATAAGGTAGATGTGGCGCGCTAAAGTAAGGTGGCCACATCAAAGTATGAAACTACATCAGCTGCGGCTCACCGGGCGACACGCAAAAGTGTATAGCAGAGAGGAGAGCCCCAACGGCTAAACTGGCCGCAGGCGTCACAGCGCCTTGGGGGCGGGGCCGTTTGGCGATCAAGAGAACATAAAGCCGAAGTGAAATATCGACATTTGACACCAATCCTAGGAGCTGGGTTGCCCGCGCGACGAACTTGCTGGCGATACTCGGCCAGCTGAACACTTCACCAACCATGGGCGCGCGGCATCAACCGACACCATCTACAAGGCGATGGACCTCTCAAATTGTTGTTGACCATCGTTGTACACGTTGCTGCCTGTTTCGATGTTATTGAAAAGTACACAACAGATTCGGATTGCTGAGAAATTGTATCGTATATCATATCATAATGATATTCCAGGTGACTGGGGTGAAGTGGGCATGTGGGTCGGGATCTCTTTGATCTCGTATGGGGCGCGACTAATTTCACGGGTTTCAACCTATTAGGACAATGAGAGTTTGAATGTCATTGCTTTCATGCACCACGTGTCTAAGTTGGACATCGGCATTAACAGCGTCATCTTTGGTCTTTCTGATGGCCTCCTCAACCAACAATCTGATAGCAAAACCAGGACACAAACCAGAGGAGCCTGAGAGGAGCCAAAATGAAGCAGCTAGGTCCTACCACTGACGGCGGGAGGTCTTTGATGGCGACAATAGCCGTGATAATGATGACAACGATCGTAGTACAACCGCAGGTCTCATGTACACGGTAAAACTTCTCTATCAGTCAAGACTAATACATAACGGCTAGGCCCGGAGTGGGGGGAAGGGAGGTCTCGAAATCTCAATAGTGACACGGTCCTTAATGAACTGTGCGCGCGCTCGAGAAGCCATGTGCTCCTTGTGGTGGGCTCATCCAAGCACCAGCAGGGAATAGAGTGCAGATCCGTTCCACCGTTCTGAACCAATCTGTGCAATGTCCTTTGAGTACAACGAATGCCAGTGTTGCTCGCCCGCTCGAGGTCTGCGAACTCTCCCCTGTTATCCGTCCGCGTTCTCACAACACCCCCCCGTGACGCCATCTGGCATTATCTTATCTCTTCAACCCTAGCCTAGCTGCCCTTGCCCGTTACTTGGGCCGTTCTCTCTTCGAGGTATTGCACATAGGGTGTTGGAGGAGGCCACACGGTACCACATGACAGTGCGTTGGGACAGGATAGCCAAAGTCTGCCTCCGCGGCAGGGGGGGTTGATAGAGGGACGTAGAGCCATCGGGTATTTTATCGATTTCCACTGCTCCATCCGAACTACCCCCCTACCCCCCCCCGCGAAACCGCGCCCCCACAAATCCACCCCTGCCGGCTGCTAACGCCGGTAACGCCGCCGCCGCCTGCTCCCATTCCAACGTCTGACCGCACTTGATGTTTTCCACAAAAATGCGCCTTCTCCGACACGGTGGCGATTTCCTCCACCTCGTCCGCAACCGCCACCAGCGTAACCGATCTCGGCCTCCTCTCCATACTATCGCCCCCTGCTCGTTCCGGCGTTGAAGTGACTTGGCCTTTAGCCTGCACTCCCGCAAACCGACGATTGCGCACGGCGGCCTGCCTCTCTGCAAAACCCTCCCGTAGCCATCTCCTTCGTCGATGCTCTCGACGCTCTTCTTCTGCCCATGAGACTTTAATTAAAGCCGCTCACCGACCGTGGCGCCCCGTTGTGTGTCAGGGAAGAGCTTCGCATCTCGTGTGTGCGAGATACAATACAGCCTGTAGATATCAACAGAGCGATTTTCGCGGGCATAACAACGCCATATCGTGGTTATTATTATTATTATTAAATAGCTCTTTGGCATTATCAATGGCAGCATGCATTTATATCATTATTGGTAACGCGAAAGCTTGTATAGTGGTTTGCAAGCTTACTCACACATGGGTGAGTGGCAATTCGATGATGCAATGGTGACTATAACATCGTGATTGTATGATTACGATATTAATGAATATATATATATATATATATATATATGTTTTTCGTGTCATCGTTATATTAATAATAATTATATTGATCTTCTCATGATCAACGTGCCGTCACCTTCTGAAGGATGGATGCGCTCTCAGACTTATATCATAATAATCGTTGACAGTCAACTACGCGCAGCGTTACCTGCGAATCAGATGCGTGTATGGCCAATTACAGCCAAGCTATTACTCTCTACCTAGCTTCAACAGTACGCCCGATTGCGACTCATACTCTAAATTGATACTATGTAGAAGCATACTATACACAGCTATTCATTCAAGCAAAAGTCTGCCTTTTAACTCCGCATAGCAAGCTGTCGGCAGATTACTCCTGCAGCGCTATCAGCGGAAACGGTAATGGCAAGACACTGTAGAGCATCCTCAACTCGTCCGCGTCGCGCGCCACTGATCGACGATGTGGCCAGCTCGAAGAGTTCAGCATCAGCTCGCCTCGTTGCCTGCCCCGGGGTACTCAGCTATCGCACACCTAATGCACTCTGTTCATTGCTCAACTCGCGACCTATTCGGCCATTTATTCATCCGTTATTCATGGAATCTGTTCATTCATTACGGGTGAGGAGTACATATATCAATGAGTCACCGGCGCCGCGGCCGCCATCGCCAGCGAGCTATCGCCGCTCACTGACTCTGTCGACGTTACACGAGAGCAGCGGACGAGTACAAAAATTGAATGCGAACAAGTCCATGCATATAGGTGCGCATAAGCTGCGCATAAAGTTGGCCACGTACGTATGCAGGTCGATTTGTGAATGTCAATAGAGTAGATAGGTGATAGGTTCATTGGTTAATTGATTGATTGAGTGGTACGTCCGTCTTACGAGGCAATGCTAAGAACAGTACCGTGGACGTTAAACGTTGGCTGAGAGTCAGCCGGAAAGCCTTGGACTGTACTCCCCCCCATGATACACGTCCGATGTCAGTGAGTGAAGGTGGGATACGGGAGCAGAGAAACCTCGTCTGTGTATGAGGGGTTAATTTTAATCGCTAGTTTGATATGAACCTCAGCCCTTGTTTGATACGTATTCAGCTATACTGAATGAAACGACGTTATAGATGGTTTGTTGAAGGCGGCGGCGGCAAAACTACTCACTAGTTGGGGATACTGCTTTACCAATTAAAAGCAGGATTCGCATTTGTTGGGAAGATAGAAACAAGAATTATAGGCACTGTTTAATACTGACTAACGAGATAACAGACTCCACGATGCGCCTCTATGGGTTGGGTCAACTAATCACTTAGTTATTCAGAAACAACAAAAAAAAATTATTCGCACTATCCGGTAACTTAACACAAAATTGTTGAACAATGCAACAGCGTCATACGAAGATCACGTATGTATTCAATCGTGTGTACGTGGTACACTGTAAACGCTAGGATTTATTTACCAGCCACTGCCAGTGCGCGTGGTCGCATATCAATACCAATTGTAGAGGCCCGGGTGGGTTATTTCCGGAAGCTGGTGGAGAGGTCATCTTCAGAAGCCACTCAATACTAGCCAATTTCTTTATCGTCGCTTGCCAATGGCCCATATACATAGCTTCAGCTCTAGACGTCATCATAGGTTGGGTCCATAAAAGATGCATACGTCGATATGGACACAGGAACGAGTACAGCCGTTATACTGGGAGCGAACGGAGACCCCGACTGGGTCGATGGACTTTGTACACGCATTGGATTATGTGATGAATGTGCGCCACCGCTTCCGATACCCCAATGCTTGGCGAGATTTTTATGACCCTCGTACTTCATCGATGCGTCTGCGACCCCCTTTCATAGATAACAGGACCAACAGCGTACAACAAATCAGCATAAGTAGATCTTAGAGTGTACACTTTAGCCCTAAGCTAATAGTGGATTTATGCTGTTTAAGTATAGATAATATCGAAGCAGACACTAGGTCCCATTACGGTGCTGGTGTTGACGAACTCGGCCACCTCGTGCCTTGTAAGTGATGAGAGCTCTCAGTATTGATACGCTTTCGATGGACATTACTCTCAGTGGCGCAGTGGAGCCAAATTTCGTATATATATTACTACGGGTAACTAGTTTAGTGGTATATATTACGCTGTTCAAATAATGACATTTATTCAAACATACAATAATTGGGAGTTGTTTCAAGGGATTATTTGGGGGGGGGGGGGATAGCTTGGGACCGGGGCCGAATTCAGGACTCAAATCATCGATTTTTTTTTTTTTTTTTAATCGTCTGAGTCTTCTCTGAGGATTGAACCCGACACGTTATTGTCGGCAAGCTACTCATACCGCTACACCGGCGGTCAAGTACCAACGAATTATCTAGCTCCCTTGCTGCAGCTTTAATAATAAATAAAATGTATTTATGTAGATGTATTTCACGTTCCGCGAGTACAGTTGTCGGCCACTTTTGTAAATAAAATAAATAATAATAATATTAGCATATAGAAACAACAATAATAAGTGACAGACAGCTGTACCAGATCAGAGGACACATTAATTCTTTCGCACCCCTGTCATGTGTGTGGACGTACTCGATGGATGGCGTGTAGACAACCTCATGAGGTAAATTGCTCATTTTCATGTGTCGGTTCCATACAATGACACGCACAGAGCAACGATCCTGACACGACTTTCCTCTCGTCTGCCATCAGCTATGCCACAGCTCAAGGGGCATCTCGTAGAGATGCCAAGGACGAAAGATGTCCTTGACAAGGAGTGGAAGGCCACGAGTCGCGCAGCCTGCGCGAGAGTCACCAGAGACCCCCAATGTTGCGAAGAGCAACATAACCAAGTAGATGGGAGGACAGAGCAGGGAGTTGGCCTTATTCGTGCACAGCAGGCAAGGACAGAGTAAAAAGGCTGGAAGGAATTTTTTTGCACCTCCACACCTCCAACTGCCGCGTTCACCGGCACTAGCTCGTCGGGCTCCTTCAAAATAGGATTCAGAGGTAGGATGATTCCTTGAACAGACGATGGCGTAGAGAAGGACACGAAGAATGGGGGCTAGAATGAAGGGTGTTATATCATTTGCCTAAATAAAACGTCGTCCCCTCCTAACTCACGCAACGCTCTGACAGAACGATAAGAGGCACCGCTATGCTGTACAAGTTTCCGAAGTTCTCCCTGTGCTTCTACTTGCGGTTGAGGAGTGGCTTGTCCTCGTCGACGACGTCTATCTATTTCTTGAACGCCATTTCAGACGTGCGTATCCTTTTCGCCCTCTCAGTGAGACAGACGCGCCTCCCAACAACGAACAGCTCGCGAAAACAGCTGCTGCCACCTGACGCCAAATAGCACTGCTTTATAGCCATCATGGCTGTGTCATGTTCGCGCGCGTTTTTCGATAAGTTCTCTATTCGTAATCTCCGCACAGATTTTGTATTTGAGTACGAAGTCCTCAAGAATAGCACAAACCCCCATCGGTCACGTACGGACAGATGCTTTTGGGATCAAAGTATGACAGAAGGTGAGTCGACCGCTAGGCACTAAGGAAATAATGGTATGACAAATCCACCGTGGCTTCGACCTACCACGACATCTCCTATTCGCAGTCAACGTCAATGCAAGTTGCCCGGTTGCACACAGCTTTGTCCGTAACTTCCAGCCCCTATTATGGGGTAAGATGAGTTTAATTGTATATGTTACCATTGGATCAATGATGGATATTATCATGCAATTATTTTTTTTTACATTATGGTCACGTTCGACGTGGCCTGCGCGACCCAAACATGCTGCTTATTCTATCAGGTCTTACAATAAAAGAAATACATGGACTAATTAAATCTATACATAGAAATGTCTGTCGTTCACAGTAACCGAATTGCAACATTGGATGAGACATTAGAGCGTCTACGACGCCACCAAGATCACTTGGAACTTTCTGCTATTTCTCTGTTGCAGTTCGCTTTGCAGCTCGCTTAGTAGAATTATTTTGAATTATCTCCATTTGCGTCATTCTTCTTGCCTTCTTACGAAACATGTAGCCATACACGGCTCTGTCTATCTTATGCATGTGATGATGTATCGTAATTGCATTTTGGCTGAACATTGAAATCAACGAATTTCAAAGTACTGTTATTTTATAAATACATTTAGTTGTCTAGAGGCGAAAACTTCCATACGAGACGCTGCAGCATAAGGTGACGGTATACATGTTCCAAACAACTGAGCCACTAGAACGGTTATTTCTATGATTGTATAGACAAATACATACAGTCATATAAGCTACACTCGAATCACACTGCTAGGATCAAACAGCCTCTGCTGGGATTAGAGTCGCAGAGCGACAAGCACTTCCCCTGCACGCGTCAATCAATGAACGGCTCGTTCTCGATGCGAGCGGGAAATGTGAACGAACACTTGGTCCTTGGCGTCGAATCGACTAAAAACACTTCTTCCGTCACTGGCAATGTTCGCTTACATCCAACCCGGGCTGATGCTGGTGCCGCTGTACAAATGGAATTTGCTATACGCGGGCGCTGCTATCCTGCTCCGAACGGTGAACGCCTCTCTGCCAACACGTTCAGCAGACGCGACTTCGTCGAATAGATTCAATTGGTTGTTCCATCCGTGTCTATACGAACCACATAGAACTGAGGTGTTACTTACATACAAATCACTGCGCACAAGATTGGAGTTTCTTTTTCGAAGGAGTCTGATATATTTGTTGCATCATGAGCCTGTGGCTCTATTTTTTAATCACTGTTTCATTGTGCAGGCACTTGCCGTTGGCAATGTATGAACATTCGCACTTGTGAAATCAATTTGTGACGCCGAACTGGCTTTCGAACGGCATTCTACATTTTTCGTACAATCCTATTTAAAAATGAAAACTAATAATACTAATAAGCATGTGCAAAGTATATAAAATGCCACCAAACGGGGTGGCAGTACACGATTTCGCCCCAGCTATAGTGGCTACGTCCACAACAGTCGTCGTTCGTCATTGTTTCTTCAAAATAGAAGAAGGGGTGTGTATAACGAAAAGGTGATGGTTAACGATATGAGACCTATCCCGCTATCAGCTGACGGAAGAAGCGGTTTCGAGCGCGTCGATCGTTCAGGACACTACACCGCAAAACAAATATCCTGGTGTCCCTCTCGAGTATATTTCAGTTGAACTATCTTGTTACTGTAATCGAGACACGAAATTGGTATTGGTTCGTACAGGGTGTAGCGAAAAACTCGGCAATATCAGCAATAGATTGGCCATTTTTTAATCGTTAACCATTGACGGTCTTCTTTCTATGGCTGACCACGGTAGCAGCATTACTTCAATAAACAAGAAAGAGGACGAGCCCATCGTCACAATCATATAATCATTTACGGCTTACGCTGCTCAATATATATATAAAAAATCAACTTGTTGACGTGCACACCTATATTAGTTAGTTTCAAAATGGACTTAGCTATTACATTAGTGCCTGCCCAACGGATGCATGTGGATATGTCGCATATGGGCACCACTCTTTAATTCGAATTCAGCTTTTAAAGGTTTGGCCGTGTCGCTATGCGAATGGACGAGCACCCACTTAAGACTGGACACTTCCGATTTCAGACGGATCCGGGTGAGTACATCGTAGGAATTCGTATCTGAGGCAAGTCCCAATTATAGCCGCTCATTTGTGGGACCCACAAGGAATTAAGGCTATGTTCTCTCCTTATCGGACCTTAACGAATATACCTCAAATGGCGCTCAAAACTCCTTAACTATAATTAATGCCCTTGAGCTACGGAGCAACATTCTCGCTAAATTTAAAAGTAAGAGGTATCAGGGTAGACGAATATGAATTGCCTATTCATACCTTATACATGAGCATATTTTTTACAAAGGGCCTATATACCACGTTCAGGATAGAAATTCATCCGTCTTAAGCAAACGAAATTCTCCGCTCGAAGCCCGCTGAGGACTCAAGTAACCTTGAGCAGCCACCTTAGATACAACTGGACATCTAATACGCACCATCGAGATTTGGAATATGAAGGCTACCATCGTAAAGGTCGGCAAGACAGGAGACCCCGAACCGTATAAACTCAGGGAGCCCAGCTTCGAGTCCTACACCAAACAACACCTGTTCGAAGTTACAGGTTGGTCAACTCGTTTGGCTAAATCATTTTTTCAAAACGTTTATTTCAACTTCGAGACACTTGAACCATTTTAACATGAGCGGATATAAGTGTTGGTCCGAGTCTTATAACAAACGCTTCGATAAAAATAAGACAATGAAAAAGCTAGGCATTGATTATTACTACAGCGAAATTCAGGCATCGATTCCGTAGCTCGGACGGCCAAGTCATCGGCAATGAAGACGGAGGGTTCTGGTTCGAGTCCTGCAATGCGGCATCGACTCCCACCGAGGCTTGGAGTCATGGGCCTATTAGTGTGACGTATAATTAAGCCGCATTTATATACCATGCAATGTGAAGGG
The DNA here is from genome assembly GCA_019614645.1 of Stratiolaelaps scimitus. Taxonomy (NCBI): domain Eukaryota; kingdom Metazoa; phylum Arthropoda; class Arachnida; order Mesostigmata; family Laelapidae; genus Stratiolaelaps; species Stratiolaelaps scimitus. The sequence goes on along the minus strand of JABWDB010000013.1, from coordinate 3,798,644 downwards.
CAATATACATTCGAGAATCCAAACGTACACGGCTGGAAACGCTACTCACACACCATTTGTAGCGACAAAAAAATGGCTATATCACAGTTATGATTCATCTATTTTGATTTTTAATTGCATTAAATTATCTTCCGTCTGCCATAACATGTGATAACATTAATAATGTTAAGTCACTATTAAGTAACAATAAAATGAAAGCAACAAGAATTAAACGCCAACAGACAATTAAGCTGTTCCACGAGACCGAAAGTAGACATCTGCTCCGGTCAGCTGCGTATGCTTGTCGTTTACAAATAATCGTTCACGCCCCTTTTTTTTAGCCATTCAGCGGCAAGATGAAGAAAACTTTTCGTTGGCCACTACAAGTCGCCGGATATCACGCGCACAATGCCATTGCTTCTGCTGCTGGCGCCGCCACCAACGACCATCGTCGCCGTGCAATTGCTCCGACAGAGGCTATCGGAGTGGACCACTCTGGGCAACGGACGGTTGGCTGGTAGTCAGTTATCCCCTCATCGTCAGCGAGCATGAACTCCTTGCAAATTGACTAGCAGGAGGAGCATCTAGCACTGTGAGAGAGGAGACGACGGCTTCGCACCTCGTGGCGGTTGACAGGAAGCAGCCGCTCGCAAACTTTTTACACCCACTCCCAATAGGTGCTGTCCCGTGTATTGCCAGCGGGAGCGACGCATGCAGGGGTCTTCGGGGAAAAGCCTCCTCCTTCTCGTCGATGGGTCGAGTCGACCGCGTGCGCTCACACGCCGCAACACAGAACAGCGAGAACTACAGAGAGCTCGCTGGACTGACTCCTGACTCACTTACGAGCAGCAGCCACGGCGTTGTTGTCTGTTCGATGCGAAAAAGCGATAGAGAAACCGCTGGAGCCGATCTGCTGCTGGAGCTGCGGGCAGCAGCTGATCCGTCAATGACATCTTCTGGAACGACGCTGCGCCGGCAGCCAGCGAAGCCGTTTGTGTAGACGACAAGCAGCCACAACAGCGGGAGTAGAGCTCCACCATCCCTATTGACTGACTGCATTGTATAGTCGGAGAAACGGATAGATCGAAAGAGAGAGTGAGAGAGAGAGAGAGATACGGAGGGATATCCTTGTACCCAGGAAATTTACGCCCGCTGCGCTATTCACACTTTCCTCCTGTCCCGAGTTCGAGCAGCGTGTCACGAAACGTGCTCCAAGTGTTGAATGTTCTGACAGTGTTTCCCCATAGGTGGCTCATGCACGTAAAAAAGTGATCATGCACGTACGCACCATAGATGTAATGGAGGCGCCAGTGTAACGTCTATGCCTCCCATTACATGCTCAAAGATAAGAACTCGAATAATGATGCCGTTGTGAAATGAAACCCTCGAATAATGAAGTGGAATGGAATCAATTGCAGCAGCCATCCAATACCCCTGACTTGCAGATGCGGCACTTATAGGACACTTCTGCTCATACATACGTTTTTATATTTTGGACTGTCTGATGCCTGTTAATTTGTGAATGTACGATGTGTTTCTGTTGAGTTATTATCTTGCATTCTATGACGGGTCGTATGGCTGAGATCGATTGATTTTCAGTGATCTGATCTGACCTCACCGCAAAATGATGTCGGATGAATGCGTCATCCCAATTTACTTTAGTAGTGGTTTATCCGAGGGTTTAGAAATGGCCGGCAGAGATATCTATGGCACAGCTTTTCTATGAAGAATAGCCAGACAGCCATACTGTCTGTGTACGCCAAGTTCTAATTGAACAGATAGACCAACGCAGGTTTCCAGCATATTTTTCCTTATCTACACGCAACTAAGCTACGGGTAACACCAGCACGTCTGGGGTTAGGTCACTGACACAGCTTATGGGTAAATACACGACTCACAGCACCACCAACACCTTGATCAGATTTCGCAAATACCTTCCCGAGATCATGGCACCCATGCGTTCATAATTCGTCCTGGTAAGTGCGCGCCTAATGTAGACGACGTCATTGATAAGTGTTGCACACATCAGGGAATCCTCGGTGTTTTGCGAAACAGCGTTCATTTGACAATTTAAGATCCTTCCTGACGGCTTGAGATCTCAACTATAAGCCACTTGAGAGATGAGTGTTAGGTTGGCCGGGGGTTCGACACCATCTGGGACCCCGCCATCTCGCATCCCATTGGCAAGCCTCGCTGTTGCTAGAGGGTGTGCGCGGAGCGGGACCGTGCGCAGCGTAGGAAAAGAACCGGATTAAGATAACACCAGCAGTGTCATTGTCATCATCTGAATTCACCATCATGTACTAGCAGCCGTCTGATGAAGGAGCATTTGTCACGATAGAAAAACACATATGGACGGATAGTCGTTTGTACGTGTTTATATGCTAACGCCTCGAGGGGGTGTTGAAGAGGCATACTCGTATACTAATGTTGACCAGTAGCAAATGAGCATGCAACCACTTATAGAGACGCACAACACCGACAATCTCCTGATCTTGTTGAGCAACGACAAAGTGGGCGTCATGGTATCGTGAAGATCGCAGCAGGCGACCACAGGTGTTATTTATCGATTATAAGAGCTTATTATTATTATTATTATTATTATTATTATTGTAACTGTTTCCCATGTTCAGTTACACAGTTTATTCGAGATACCGAAATGAGCTTAGCAAATGATCAATCGATTTCCAAATGTTATCACGATGCGATAACAAATTATTCCCCTCCCCCCCCCCTTCAAACGACCACTCACTCGAATAAACACTGCCCTTCTTACTTAATAATCTCCATTATTTACCGTTTCATTTTCACCACACTCTTCAATCAAATCTCATATTGTCCATACGCCATTTGGAACGCCCCGTTATTCATTCCCGATGTAAACACATCAGCATCCCTCTACTGGACCCCGTTCAACGTCTGCCGGACTGCCACCTACCGGCGCCCATAGGGAAAACAAACTCATCGACAAGTGGGTACGCAAGCAAGCAAGCGAGCAGCGGCGTCGGCAACTAAGCAAACCGTTCGAAACTGCCCAGGGGCATATTGTCTAGCCGCCGTCGATGTACGTCAGTGCACTTTATCTATCCACCATCGGTTATCCGAGAGTCGTCTCTCTGACTCTCGTTGTCCCTACGGACCTTTGCAGTGTCCAATCTTCTATTTCCCTTGGCTGCCCCCCGTCGCCAAAACTCCCGCTTCCCGCGTCCACTGCAGCCGTCCATTTTTTTCCCTTAAGAGACGTCCACTTTGCAACAATGCATTGCAAGCGAGCTGCCGGCTTCGGCACATAACGCTGCCGGCGGTGGCACTGCCGGCACAGCCACTACCGTCGCCGGCTGACCGAGTTCGAGAGCGTCGTGGTGGCGGCTGCTGCTGCTGCAACCCGATGCAGTTGAGTCGCATGTTGGTGGCACCTCACGGCGAAGGAGCTTTTAGCATCGCTCCACCATTAATCTGCCTCATTCACTTCATTTCAATGGCGATTCCGGCATCCTGGGCCACAGCATCACCCGTAACCCGCGTCCCCCTCTGTACTTCGAGGTTCTTTAGCGCAACCTAGTGGCAGTGTTACCCTAAGGGCAGGGAGGACTGCAGCCAACCTTCAATCGCACCCGCTTGCCGCTTGCCGCTGGCCAGCGCACGAAACGGAGGCGCACGCGACCTAAAAGAAGCATTCATCTCCCATCGACATCCCATCTATTTACTAACGCATCGCTCCTGGGCTTCGTCCACCTAGAGCGTACCTCTAATCACCGAGCAGCTACCCGCTACCAGTAGTACCCGCGCACGACCATTGCCATCACACCATCATCATCATCATCGACAAGAACGAGGCAACGAAAGTCGCGAAGAGGAGGAGGATGATTGGGCATAACAAACATATATATATATATCTTGTCGAGTCGATTTTTATACCGTCGCGCGCATATATATATATATACATGTGTGCGTGTCTTAATGCTGGCCGCTCCAGCTCGCCTGGTGGGCGCATGGCTACAGTGGCAAGTCGTTCCGCGGGCGCCGGCTTCGCCGGTCAACTGGCTGATCGCGATTGGCGGCGAAAATCTTTGAGCTCGTAATTTTGTGATTGAGCCCTCGCTACCTAGCCACCCGCTGTCTCAGACCCCATCTAACTCCCTTCGAGTTGCGAAGTACCTCCGACCCGCGTTTTCGACTCCCTGCGCCCGTTGTGAAATTCAGCTCGAGAGGCGTACCTAGGCGAGACCCATGGGACTCGAACTTCTAGCAACGCCAGCCAGGTGGCTCGGACATGAATCAAAGCTCAGCCTGACAACAGAGGTGTCGGAAGAGATTTTGAAGTATTTTCGATGTCGGCTGGAGAAAGAAACACAAAGATCACAAGCCAATTTCACCAAATTAGTCTTCAAGCAAATGCAAATGAACGCACAAACGAAGGACACAAGGCTGGGGAGAAGGATTTAAAAAAATCCAAATAAATCGACGCGATTTTTTTTCTTAAGAAACAGTTGGCGCTTATTTCTGCTAAGAATGATGGCCATTTAGGATTACCTTGTAGGTTTATGCATTCATTCGAGCACCTTAAGCCCATTCGAGGCTATCATCAAAAATCAATGTCTTCAGTTATTTTCGGGCACAATACGCAGTGTTACACTTAATTATCTCGTCACAGACGTACGACAAGATTATTATTATTATCATTAGAAATGAAATGCCACCAAAGGCCACAATGGTCGTGAACGGCATCTCCATATCCGCGTAGGATATATCTTATTACGCATTTTTTCTTGATGCAAAAACTAATCACACTGCAGCGCGAGTACTCGCAGAGTGCGACGTTGCACCGGGACGAGACGACTGAGGACGATGAAAGTCCGTTCGAGTCGGATTTCAGATTCGTAAAAATTCTAAAAAGCGAAATCGGATGCCTTCGCAATCGATGGGACGTCCTTTGAGTCCGGTCTCAAGGCTTCTCAAGAGTACGTTGGCGGCATCAGTTAGCTCTTGCTGATTGGAATACACTCAGTTACATATATATATATATATATATATATATATTATGGCAATTCCTTAGGATTTTTTGGTGGAAACATGTTGTATTCGAAGAAAGATGCCCTGCTTAAAGATCCTCCTCACCATAACTTAGGCGTAGCACATGAATAGTGTATTCGTGAATCTTGACTCATATCGAAATCTATATGTAGTTGTTGCTATTCGTTCAGGTACGGAGTGAGTTTCTATGGATGTCTGCCATTGCACTGAACAACGCTCAGCTTGTCTGTACCTAAATATAATACTAGACAGGCAGTCGTGTTGCCCTCTGCTTGTCATGGTTGTTTAAACCAGCTCCGGGACAACACCATTTAGAAATGATTTCGGCTAACGAATCAATGAGCCGAGAAACGGATAAATGAACATTTACAAAGATAAACCGTGGAAGATAAAGGAAGAGCTGCATTCAGATCGGTAGTAGGGGAGGGCTCCGGCACACGGTTGTCTTATCGCTACTGGCGACAGCCATTCAACTTGCACTGGTATGACACTGCAGCCCGTTGAACCCGCGTTCGGCCTGTTCAGATCGCACCAGGGTTTCAACCCGAAGCGGGGGGGGTCAATCGGACATCGGTCTAGCAAGCCACCCCACCCCAGTCCATTGGCAATGTTCTGCTGTTGTTGTCAATGCCTCCTATCACGAGGGCAGTTTGTCCGGCATCGTGGTCGTGGTAGACATGGCATCTCATACAGAACCGTCTACACGCGACCATTATTATAAATAGCTTTGCTATTATCGTTTGTCGCCCGGAGCGCGAGCATCGAGAGCATAAAGGAGACCGTCGAAGTTGGGTGACAAAGAACGCCCGTCCAAATCACATCCGTGTCCCACGATGGAACAGAGCGAGCGCCTTTCCAGATATATCCCGCCTTTAGAGATGTTTGAAACGGAGAAGCAACATAATCATGAACATCATTTTGTGCATCGTGTCGCAGTACTGCAAAAAATCAAATTATGGAACGCCTCCATTCTAAGCTCCATTAGATATATATATATATATATATATATATATATATATATATATATATATATATACACGCGCACGGTAAATTGAACAGGGATTCTCTTGAGGTAGTAACAATTTAGAACATAAGGCATACCAAATTACTGTTAACTTAAAGGTGCGAGGTCTACAATTATTTCCAAAATAGCAGTCGTCAGTACAATAGACCAACCAATACAAAGCCCGGATTCACTCTTCCGCAGTTCGTATAACGATACTGACTACAATGTGCGACATCGTTGAATGTTCTAGGCATTCAATGTTAGTGCCCTATCGTATAATGCAGTGATGTGCCATAGACGACTTCACTAAAATTAATTGGACTCTGGCTTTGGGTATGCGACTGCTCGCTTGTCGAGTAGATTCTCAGATTGAGACAGAATGAATATTTTGAACAGTGCCAACTATCAAGCACGCCTCAAACATGACATTCGAAGCATAACAGCTATTCGCACTAGTGATGTTCTCAGTGCAATCTGCTCAACAACAGCCCCTTACAGTTTTGTAGCCCTGTTCGTCCTGATCGACTTCTCCCGCATGGGCTGTAGAAGAGGAAATCCTTCATGTTGAAAGATAGGAAAGAATAAGCCATCGTCATACGATCGTCAATAGTGACTCCTTTAGTCTCTACCCGTGTGGCAAATGACTACAACCACGAGAATTTCGCCGCCATCGATATATAGAGATCCCTGATTCTCTGGATGAATGTTGTATCTAGATCTAAACGGGACCGAAGGTAAATTTCGACAGATCGACGCTTGCGAACGTCTCGTATTATAGATGCTATCGAATCAGCAGCATAGGCACAACGTGGATGTGACTCCACTAAGGCAGTACGCAAAGCGGTTGACCTTGAGTAGAGTGAGAATGGGCCACCGCCAGAAATAACAGCCGAAAATTCAATTGAGCAAATAAGCTTAAGCGGCAGCCGATTAGCAATGAGGTCCACATTATCCATAAGCAGCGCACTTGTTGAAATGCTGCGGCAGTATTGAATCGAGACGGGATGGAGTGACAGTTTTTAAATAAGGTGGGCCAGTGAGCAAGGGTACGTTTACTGCTGGCGGATGCGGCCTGGTTTGAGGTATACTCAGCAGGATACGGGGCCGAAATGATCACAGCGTCGCGTTATTTCTTTGTTGTCGACCACAGAGGTGGCCACCCACCAGCGACCCGACGATAAAGAAATATAATAAGCAATTAATGAGATTTGCCTAACAATGCGACATTCGTCGACAAAAGCGATTACCGCCGCCGAGCCGAACGCGTTAGATGTAGAGGGAATACACTCAGGAGGATGGGAAATCTTCGTGGACTCTAGGCCACGCCTTTGTTTTAGCCAAATACAAAAACAAGTCCAAGTTTGAAGGCCATAAAAATACTGCACTTCTATGACCCTTGGCACAAACTTCCAGACATAGTTGTCGGCTCTTTACATCGCCACAGTAAGCGTTTTCACCCGAGGGCTACTATCACTCTTGTATTATGATGGTCTTATACTTAGAAATACAACGCCCAGGCATGGACGGAAAGTTAATTTTTCTCGAGCTTGAACTCTGTTTCAGGAACGAGTCTCGACTCACATCGTCGTTCATTGATCTCCAATGGGATCACCCTAATTCAACATCATTCCCGACAGAAAAAACGACCCAAAAGACCAGGACGATGGAGGATGAGGAGCAGGAGCAGGAGGGGGGAGCATTTTACTGAGCATGACACAGACATCGAGTCTATGTAGTTTCAGGGAATCCATCCCTCATTGTAGTTTCCCTATTTCCGATACCCGGGCTTCGCCTAGGGCAGTGATGCAATTTCTGCTTGTGGACGTGATATTTTCTGGGGGGATCCGATGAAGAAACCCCTTTGACGATGAAATGAATTAACTCGTGTTTCGGGCAAAATCTCTGATTATTATACCTAGAAGATTTTAGAACTCTACCGGATGTGAGAGACGACCACCTACATCGGTTGGGCCACCGAGTGGAAAATAGGCATAAGTAGAGCACACACAGATGGGCACGTGAAGAACTCTGCACCAAGGTTGACTGCTACCTCTATATCAACAATATTAGACCACAGGCCGAATAGATGCGAGAACGGTCTTCGTTCAGCATAGGTTTCACCTCAGACTTGTGATCAGAACGAAGATAAAAGTATTTATGAATCTCAAGGCTTAGGTGGCGATCATGTCGCACTGGCTCACACAGCAACAACCCCGATCAGAGGGAATTGTCGGGTGTTGTATGTTGGGGGAGTATTGCAGAACAAAAGAACAACATTGTGAATGGGTCCCACTTCGCCAGCAACAGGTAACATGGTAGGAATAAGTGCGCACCCTTCTAATGAAGTTGAAATTACCTAGTCGCGCGAAGACCAATCAAATGCCATTCTAGCTTTTCCTTGGGGAAATGCATTCATTCACAAGTTGTACTTGTGCGTTAGCATGCACGACCATGGCCACCAGGCGCACTGTCGCCTCTCTTGCTAAACACGACAACGTGGGGTGATAACAATAATCCTGTTAGCTGGCAGCCACCGGGGGCTCCTCTCCTCTTAAAGGACTCCTCTTATTAGACAACGACTACTGCATAGTGCTGCATCGATCGATAGTGGTACGTTGGCGACACCACATCAACTCGTAAAGAATACAGCAGCTTTTATTCCAACCCGAAGGACGAAAAGAACATGCAACGGAACAAAAACTACATAACAAAGGTAAATAGATAGAGATGTACAGCTATACAGACAAAGTGCTCTTAATGGATTATGTTAGAAATACAGCAAACATAGTGCTGCTGGTGATACTACGGTGGAAGAATATTGTATGGATTATTTACGACAGTAGTCATTGTGTTTTTGTCAATCATTCTAAAGGCTTGTCGGCCTTTATTGCTACGCTGAAAATGTTAATAAAGATTGCCTGTGTATAGCTAAAAGACAATTTCGAGGAATTTTGCATTTTATCAATCAACTTTACTAATCCGTTATCAATCAACTTTACTAATCCTTTAGGTACTATCCACAGACGAATCGATTAGTAGCAGGCAACATGTCTGTTTTTCCCATTGAAAAAGTATTGTTTCAGGTCGCGCACCTTGAATACCACCACTGGCACATCCCGTTAGGTATAATAGTTCTCAAGGCGAACGACGAACTGCTGCTGACTCACTGTGTATATGAAACCTCCCACTGTTTCGCGTACTTTCCGACACAGCCAAGTTCGCCCAGTAATCCACAATTCCTTACTCGGTCCTCACAACGAATTACAAGGCCGACGTCGATAACGGAACAGATGACAATCCACAGACCGACAGAGGTCGTCACACCTGGATGGTCTTCGTTCTCGTCATTCGTCCATTCAGTCATCTATGTATGTCATATTTAGTTAAACATCTGCGCTACACGAAGCCTCATTGCATGGTAGTGTCCTGGTAACGGGTGTGTACCCGCCGTCCCGTTTCGGTTTGCTGTGGCTTGGATCGTGGCTGTGTGAGATGTGAGGCATAATGAGACATCCTTCCTGTCATAGTCACACTCCACTCGACTCGCCGACGCCCGCGTCTGTTCATGCTTTTGTGGTTCGTTGTCATCATTCGGGTTCGGGGTATCCACTAGCGAGCCAGGCCCCCGCCACCCCCAAGAGAAGAACAAGTTCTGAGTGGGAATATCTGCAAGTGCGTGGAAAGTGGGAAGATTCGAGGGAACCGGGAACGGCTCGAACAGGATTCAATTAAAAGATTTGATTGACAAGAGTGTGTGTGTGTGTGTGGAACTACGCAGGGTATGTGTCAGGCAATATGGCCGAGTCCAAATACGCCCACGTGGCTCGCGGTCATCGGATACTAAGGAACACGTACATGAAAAACCCTAAGAGGAACATCCACTCGATACGAAGGAGCAGCCCTTGGCGAATGTTGTGACAATTTTGATGAATTTTTTAATGAAAACAAGGTCTGCCGAGCGACTAGAACCATCGGGTGCAATGGTGCCGGTGGCGTACACGCAGCCGAGCGCGATAAACTGAGAATAAACAGGAGATGATCATCCTGGCTGTCACGCAAGCGTCGACGACTGCTGTTTGCGGAGAATCGTTTCGTGCGAGAGAGGTGATCGTATCGGGAATTGGGATCGATAACCTGTTTTGCAGACTCGATAGAAATCAGACGGCTCTCTGAAACAGGTATACAATACCATACAACGAATATTGACGAGAAGGTTTCAAATTCGTCGTCCTTCGGCTGAACAACGGCAACCCTTTGCATTGAACCAGTGACAATCAATCGCAGAGATGAACAGACCTAATCAGCGTTGAAACGCTTCGACGTCATTAGTACGGCAGATGGGTGTTTCGGGCAAAGCCGTCATTGTGAACCTTACACAAGCCAAACTGTACATTTATGAGGTGCAAAGCACGACCACCTTAAAACCCCATTAAACAAATCTATTTGAGGTTGTTGTCCGGGACATCGATAACCCAACGCGTGTGTATGATGGTCCCAATCGAGTAGGTAGAGGACTCATTTGCCAATCTGAGAAAGCGTATCGAAGAGAGGCCGGGACGGCTAAGCAAATTAATAGGGCTTAGGTTTCAACATTAATCTTGCTAATGAGATAATTCATTAGAATCCGTTAGTAGCAGGGATCACCGAGCCGCGATTCGATATATTATTGTCACGGCTTTCATGTTCGAACTTCGCGTGGAACTACTACTTGATAACCTTGGGCCATGATACGAAAACAAAGGGTATGACACAAAACACAAGTACCTATGTAGATCATGCCGCCATTTTTACAGCTAGGGAAAGAATTACACACAATTACATTCCGCCGTAAGCCGAATTTCAGAGGTGGACCTGTTCGACTATGGCGGATGTGATTCCGTTGATGAAGTAAGCTACAACGTTAGGATAACCACTTCGTTTGTGCGTTCAACCTTTATTGTACCATGTTACGTTAATGATATTGTTACACTTCTATTGTATTCCATCGTACAATGTACGACGCATAAAACGGTGCCAATGCCTGAAGCATTTTGCTATAGAAAAAAAAACAGCCTCGCCAAAACTCAGTGTGAAGACGTCTACGTTTTCGCAGATATACGCGCCTAACCTTTAAAAACTAACACTCTGTAATATCATCGCTCTGCACCGCAAGCGACATCATTATGTATATCTATAGAAATTAAATCAACGAGAAATGAGTAGATATAAATGACAATTCATAATGCTCCTGGTGTCTTCTTAGTTCAACCTAGCTATCACCGCTTGACTCTCTAGTTGATATGACATGCGCGTCACTCTGAATCAGTCCAGCTGCACTACCACCGCGCAAACTTAATGCATCACCGCTCACAGATCAGCGGTATATTCCTTAGATTATACCCACATCATTGGCTCATTTCATTCTCTTCAGAGATCTCCATCTATTTATGTACCACCTATTTGACAATAATAATAATAATAATAATAGTCTCTCTCTTTCTCTTTTCATGACAGAGAATCATGAGTCCCTTCCTCCCCACGCCCTCGTAATGTGCTTCGTCATCTTACAACGATGACCATCTCCAGCTCATTCCGCACTCGCGAGATTCACAAGAGGCATTCCGAATTATCACCGAACGAACCGTCTTCACTTCCACTGTGTTGTCTGGAGCGGACAGAGATTAAAGAAGATTAAAGGATGCCGACTATATTGCCTGCAGCCTACGCCTCCGGTGGAGATGCTGGTCGTGCTGGTACTGCCGAGGTACCGATCTCAGAGCTGTCGGCCTGGTCGGCCTGCGTTCGGCCGGATTCGCTGCTCGTGTTCTAGAGGCCAAGTGTATCGGTCGCTCGCTGGCCGTTCTGAGCCAGCGTCTTCTTTGTCCTTGACGTCTGCGGGCCGTGGATTCTGGCGCAGCCTGACTATGTATCTGAGAGCGTCGGCTGACTAGGTGATGCTATCATGGGCTTGTCCTACGATGCGCTTTCCCTGGTCGGCAAAGTCGGGTGGAAGTCCTGCCACCAAAGAGCGGGTTCACACAAAACGTCATTCATACAATGCGTCTGGTGCGCGGCCGCTGGCTGCCGCGGTGGCGGACATGCGATCCAGCGTTGGATAATCTGACGCATCTTGTTTGGCCTCTGAGCGATCACGTTAAATAAGCCGTAACCAGCTGAAGACAACGATACATTCAAGGGAAGTAGCACAGATGCAGAATGTGTCAACATAGGTGCTTGTTACAATAGAACACTGACATCTATCCTGGTTGTTCTACGGTTGTGAACGTAGACTGGTGTATGATAAGCGCCGTCCAAGCATACAGCCCACACATATATATATATATATATATATATAACACGAATGATGATAGCGTCAGCGGGTGTTAGCCCAGTCCCCGGACACTCCGAAGTTTTTTGGTCACACAACGTTCTAAGCACCTTTTCTTAAATTAGACACGACTCTTTTTCTTCGAACATAGATCGACGAAACAAGGTCGCGTGCTCAACAGCAGTCACTGGCCGAATCTGTCTCTGTGTTATCGCGTAAGTGTCGTATTAATCTCAACAGCAAGGCAGCCAAGCGCCTGTAGGCAGTTCCAGATATTACAGAATGAAAATAGTCCCGTATAACTTTGACGAATAGATCCCGACATCACATAACATCAAGTCGGAGATATGCTTTCCCTTCAGTTCTCGGTAATATCACCGTAATTAGAACTTCCTCGAGAACATTACCGAGGTTTGTCCTATAGATTTTTAAACGCGTTCACATTTTCGTAGACTTATTTGCCCTGAACTAATTTATTGACCCTGATGCTAATTTTTGGCCTTATCCATTGAGTCCACCGTTGGCGACGCTTCCACCAAATCTTTTGCCACGTTCAACGATTACACAGATTTAGATAAAATCGTCTAAATCTCATATGTTGACAATATATATATGTAGTATAGCGCATTCGTTTATATGCATATCGAATCGTGTAATATGCCAATGTGCCATTCGTCGCGATGTATTGCAGATGTTGCTTTACACATACCCCAGCCGTGCACACAAACTACTCGACAAATCTACCAATGCCGCCAGAAATAAGCATGGTCATAATATGACAGTATAGGTCCAACAATAAAAAATTAACCCCGCACAGGCCCCTAGCTCACCAGAGAAACAAGCCTATTCTGTACGCCTTTTTTTTTCTTTTCTCCATTGATGCCGCTCACCCAGAAAGAGAACCTTCCAGTCGAAGAAGAGCAGCAGGAGTGGAGTATTCTGCCAGGACGCGCGAACACTCGAAGCGAGAAAGTGGCTACTTTTTCGACCCCGGGGATTTCAATAAATCTCTTCCTCCTCTTCGGGCAGGCTCCACTTTTAGGCTTCTTGCCACCGCCGTCGTTCCTGGTTCTAGTGGTTGCAGTCATTACTACTTGTAGTAGTTTTCCCTTATCATCGACTATTAATCTATCCGTCAAAACCATTCATTTCGAGGCGGCGCCTCCGCATCGAAATTTTTCTTCAAACTTGTCCAGCAGCGAGCGGCCCGCTTCGCGCGGAGAGGCGCGAGGAGTGGCGCCAAATGAAGAAATGCCAAAAATTACTGATCATTCCTAAAGAAGAAACACTGTAAGGGCTATGTGGAAGATGTTAAAGAGATGGTACCTTTGCAGCGTCCCGTAAATATTGAAAAGTGAGATGAACACTCACTAAGACGTATATATATATATATATATATATATATATATATAAATGAGACGTTAGCAGCTTCACATGAGGTGGGTAACTAATGTCATGCGGTAATGACGAAGATATAGATGAAAAAATATACATTTAACCATAGACTGCGCCGTAGCAGCCTTTGGCTAACCCTCTGAGAGATAGCCCCAGTGATCAATAATAGCGGAATTGTAGCAGATACTTTCTATGCGGTCATTGGTCGACGCACTGCCGTACCAGTGAGAATCGTGTGGCGGCCACAGGACACTCATGAAATATAGATATTTAATGGGATGATTCTTCAATATTCAATAAACACCTTCGATTTTTCAATGCGTATTTCTATATTTATAAATACAGCTGGGGGGATCGCACTTAGTTGTACTTCGGCCAACCTCTGAGTGTTAATGAATTTGTGAGTAAGAACCCTCATAATATAATTTTAGTTCTAATTAGTCAACCATTCTGCCGTAGTGGTTTCCAGGCAGTATTGCACAGAGCGGGTTACACTAATGCCACACCGTTATAATTAGCCACATAGAATCAGTTGTCACCTATCGCTGATTATTGTCAGCTGATGCCGGCGCCCGGGTTCTCACACTGTGAGCAGCTCAGTCAATATGGAGAGTGGAGATGGGCTCTTCCGACGGCACGCCTATCATAGGTGTCCAACCGGTCTGTGTTGGCCGTACTTCCAAAATGTCAGTTACATCAGATTTATGTCCAATATCCGCTGTCAGCCACGCCAAATCACCCGCACTAAGCAAACAGCTCGTCACGTCAATATGTTATAGCAATTTCCATCCTAAAGACGCCTCGCTTTTCGACTCAGTCAAATGAATTGACGATCATTGGGGTGACACTAATTGCAATCGCCATTTCATCAATGCTCGCGTCAGATTAGCAAATAGAATACTGTTTATGTCGATACTAATCAGGCAGCTAAGACAGTAATCAGCTAGTAGATTAATCACCTCGTTCTGACATTTTTGAACTTTCGTCCAATCCAAACGACTTGAGCTCATTTTCACCTTCGAAGGGAAGCTTTCTCGCAAACATGATTACCTCTGTTAACATGAAAGTACAACAAGACAATAACGAATAGTTACGAAAGAATCGCAGGCCCTCATATGAGGGTCGCCCGGCGGACCGCATCATTATAGATCAAGCATCTTGCTCGCCGCGCCACCGCTGCATCCAGTACAGTTTAGCATTCGCAGTGTCAATTGGAACTGATTGCATCTCCGACGCGTTTATGCATCGACATTTATCAGAACCGCACAATGGCCTGTCGTGCAATTGATATCATATTTATTTTTGTTGGTTTGTTTATTTATTCATTAATCGCTCTTCGTTAGTTCTATTTTATCAGTCCGTAATACACTCACATGTAATGTTGTCGAACGGATTCGAAACAGCGAATTCGCACGCCTGGCCGCATTTTTTCCTCTCTCGAAAGTCAATTAATCCGATGTGTGTGAACTCTCCCTTCCTTCCCGACCGAGGCAGACACCCCGGGGGGGAGGGGGGGCGCTGATCCCCCAGAGGACGACGGCCGCCCACCGTTCTATTCCCTCAACCAGTCCCGTTGCCACCCAACTCCGAGTTCGGTCCCAACTCTTCCGAGCAGCGATTTCCCATTGCGCACAGTGTTGTGCCGATATCACCGTCGGTGTGGCCGGGATGCGATGGGAGAATGTACCGATGAGCAGACGACCAGAGCGCGTCGTCTATCCTGATGCTTGTACAGCATTGTGCAGGGGGTGAGAAAGCGCACTTCTACTAAATGTGCCACCACTACGGCGCGCCTTCTAATGCTCATGGCGACGCCGGTAATCGCCCCCCTCCTCCCCCCCGGGGATAGCCGTTGCCTTATGCCTATGTCCAGGAAAGCGACCTTACTGCATACGGTCGCTACAAGTAACTTAGTAACGGGGGCGTGCGCTAACGCAAACACTACCGCGGCGTTATCTGCCGCCAATCAACTGTGCTCAGTCTGTGGGCGTGTGCGTGCATGTGATAATTGAGAGTGAATTTTCCCACCTCGTGGATGCGATGGAATTAGCACCGCTGTAAGGGACCGCTCCTGAGCGGTAGGGGAACTCGTGTGTGAGAGTGAAAAACAGGGCCAGCGGCGGCACGGGGGATTGATTGCATGACGCAAACGTGTATAGAGTGTCTCTGTGTGTGCATGAGCGATCGAGCGAGAGAGAGAGAGAGAGAGAGAGAGAGAGAGAGAGAGAGAGATCAGCTATCAGAAGGTCGGTCGTCATAGTCGGGGACTTTGATGATGGCGAACACCGTTGAGACAGGATAACGACGACGCTGGAGGGAAACAGCTTAATTTTGGCAGCGGATTCACCTCTTGGAGCTTCTGGAGGTCATGGAGTAACTGCTTGATACCTAAAGGAGGGCAATGGGCACAGTCGACTATCCTATGTAGACAGGTCTGGTTGGAAGGTCGACGCAGGACGCGGGCTCATGCGCCCACCACCCGACTGAGTACGCTATTAGAACGGACACTGGGGCAAATAGCTCTGTGTAGTAATCGTCGTTCCTTTGACGATCCTGTTCCCAACGGTGGACGGGCAGCCTACTCACCTCTGCTGTTCCTCCTCTGAACATTACGATAGAGATTCCAGCACGATCGAAATACTGCAACAACGACAAAGGTCATAGCGATTTCCAATTCCAAAAGTCCATTATCGCCGAAGACGGCTGTCCCCTGTACCCTCCTGCCTTTTGCGAGAGGTTTGTCATTCACGTGTCAATTGAACCGTCCCCATCATCTGGCCTAGCCGTTCGCGGCGTACAGCGTACGAGGGCAGCGCCAAACGTCGAAATGTTGAAAGTTTCACTAAATTAGCTGGCTTGCGAACCGGATCGCGGCGACACGCACTCTCGGTGAAAATCTGTTCGGACCAGGCTGCTGATTGCGCAAAGTTGTGACTTTGCCTCTGGGAGTTTTCGTCGCCAGTGACTGGCGGTGATGGTTGCATGCTGCACGCTGAACCCATATCAAACTTGGTCATCATCATCGAAACCGGCGGTATGATGCCAAATCACTGCTCCACTGGCATTGCATCGCTACCGTGGCATTTATCTCTTCTCTCACATTAACGAAGGGCGGCCCGCTCGCCGGTCTGTCATGGGTCAGGGAGTTTGGGGCTTGGCCCGTTCACTGCCGGGACAGGGCTTCGAGGCATTTCTCGTCAGTCGAGAGTAAACCATTGGGAGGGAGAAGCTCGGCTATTCGAATTCAACCGAGATTGACCCCGAGATAAAAAAAATATATAGATACACCGATTGTAGACCTAAATCTTTGATCGTTTTCCGGCATCAATTTTAATTGGTCACTTGGGAAAAATGTGAGGATAAGTACACTTGACAGTATCGGCTGCGCAATACGAAAAGCTTCGATCCAATAAAGCCAATGATGAACACTTCTAAACCCAGAACCGATTTTGACTTGGGGCACTGACCGGGACTGTAAAAAGTATTACTTCAATCTAAAGTTTTTTTTTTGCAATTGAAGAAGTATTGGAAACATCATCCACAATAGAAAACAGCTAATTATAAATTCTTCTTTTAGCCGCGACAAAATAACTGTTAACAAATATGGACTGTTGCATTTAGCCCTGTTGGGGTTGTTTGGTGCTTGATGATGCTACCTTCAGTTGCTCGATTTCGACACAACCTCTACTTCGCACTGTTCCAAACATTAAATGGTTGGCTTGCCTCGATACTCCTACCCGGCATCGATAAACAATAGACTTTCAAATTGACAGCGTTCGCCGCGTAATACGACGTATGCATGTTAGTGATCAGTTCAATCAATCAAAATATATTAGGGTTTTATAAGAAAGTGGCTCTGCTTCGCTAATTAAAGGCAAACTTCAATGCGCACAAACATAATCAATATATGACAGCGATGAAAGTCACACTTCGTAACGTAATAATTCCAACTAGTTCCACTCGTTCTCCGCAATTCCGTGGCTCAACGTCTAATTTTACTTGCTATTTATCTTGTTTATTCGAAATCAATCGCTGTCAGACCGGTGGGTATCTGTAATAACCTAACAAAAAAAAATGCACCTGCTAAAACTCAACGTGTGTTCACCCCATACTCCCTCTCACCGATTAGTTTAATTTAAGCGGAACGGGATCGGAGTACACAGCGGTTCATCATTCTCCTGCGTTTGGGAATTAAATTGTTTCGACATCCACGTCATCATCAAGCAGCAGACAACGTGAGACAGGCGGACACTATATGGCCGGGTGCCGTTGTTATTTTAACACCTGCCAATGCCATCCTTCGCAGTGTCTCCCCGCTCGAACTACCAGCTCCATAACAATGCTTGCACAATCATTAATATTAGTATTATTATCATTAATATTAGTGTTATTATTATTATTATTATCCGTACTGCACTCGTGTACTCCCCATACTGCGATCACCTGTCGGAATGATTCGGCCATCGTATCCTCATCTCGCTGGTGAAGCAGTATCCAGGCGTGTGCAGAAAAATGTTAAGCTAAATATTATCTCAGGAGCCTGTTCAGGATCAGTCGCCGTTCTCCTCTGCGACCGGGCAAGGTGGCAATTCCTCTGCTCATCGTGTAAATAGGCACGAATATCTATTATGGTGAGACAAGCGTGACATCGTCGACAAGACAGAGAATGTGGGAACGCCGTACGCCGTATACGATGATACTTCCGTCCCATTGAGATCCGTAGTATCCGCGTAATAATTATAGTCGTTGTCGTAGAAGTAGTACCGGGGTATGCGGTACCAGTACCAGCAGTAATGCTTTGCAGCGAGCGGCATTTATTCGATGTTGGCCTGTCGGGAGCGTGTCGCTGTGTCGTCCAGTTGTGTCTTCTTTCACAACATCCGAGATTTGGTTTGTAGAGCGAGGCGGGTCATTAGATGGTCTGTAACCCGAGACGCTTCGATGGCAAATACGACGGGTAGTCGAGAGCGACGCTGGACCAGGGCGCGGGTGCTGCTGCTGATGACGACCGCTGCCGCCGCCAGCGAACGCTAACGTGATGCATGTGTATATATCTATGTCACGTGCATGGAGGCCAGTGCGTCTGTTTGGCTGTCTGTACAATGGGATATAGAGCAGGTGCACCCCTCTGCACTAAGAAGGAGGCGGGATGGGATGTAATGTGTGTGCTATGCGATATCACTGCCTGACATCGTAAGGCCATACATATATAGGACACACGTAATGGGCTGAACTTGAGACATCGGGTTTCATACGTCAACACCGAAGAAATGGACAAGAGTTGAAAGAAAGTATCTCCCGAGTGAAGTGTAAAGGATAAATACTCAAGTGGTTTTTTTCTTATCTTCAGCTTGTAGTAGTACCCTGGACATAGTGTTTTTGTTTTTTGATCATCTAATGATATGCCTAGGTTTTATCAGGTTCGACCTATTAATTATAATTAGCTAGACTCCCAAACGATAACTCTAGACGAGGTAGGGGTTGCTCGAGTCGCACACCGACGTTAAGGTCTAACCGCACTAAAGGTTGTCCACTCTCATGGTTTCGAAGTAATAATGCCTAGCAATTTCCGAGCTCTGTTGGTGAGCGGGTGTAGCCGGGTTTATGAGATTTAGTGGGTTCATGAGCCGGTTGATGAGTCCCACACGTCACAGTCAGTATTTGCTGAGTGACACAGGTGACTACGGCAAGGTGAGCTAGGTGTGATCCTAAAATTATCGTAAGAAAATAAAGGTTAAAAATACAAGCCATATGGCAATTGCACAGCCAGCAAACTGATATAGGCTAGTTTGTTTAAACAAGTGTGATCCCTCGCTATTACATCGTTCGTCCCCCGCCCTAAAGGTGCTGCAGCGAACGTCACATCTACATACAAATCACCTAATCTATGTACCTCTACAAACGAATTTCTGTAGGCCATCCCTACAAAGGCTAGTTAGCCTATAATGTTGAACTTCATTATTAAAATAATTAACTTATAAGAAGCTCAACTGTTCAATGAGTCCTGTGGGCCTTGACCCCCTGCACGTTATAAATAATAATAATAATAATATAAAGACATTCATATGGGCGTCGACTTTTGTGTCGATCACGCTGTGTGTGCACTCGAATATTTTCCCAATGGTCTTTCTTCTAATTCACCTTTTCCTTTATGTCGCACCTCCCATCGTCTCCTTCCCAGGGTCCTGGGAGAACACAGGAGCAATAGGAGCCTGGGGGGGGGGGGGGCGGCGATGGCTATAGCGGCTGTACTTGATGTAGCCACTCCTACCAAAAGAAAAAGAGTTCATCATGCAAATTCGCCTGATGTCGTTCTATCTATTTGGGGGCCTAGGCGCTTTTTCGCCTACACTCCCATTCGCAGACACAAGCCGCCGCAGTAGCCGCAGCAGCAGCAGCACAATATGCCATGTACTCACGGTGGCTAGCACACATCGAGAGACTGAAACACCACGGCACATCTTGGCCTCGAGTCAGCCTCTCATTCTTGATCTTGGTCTCGTACTCGGTGGTACTACGATGGCCGAGGTCCATCACCAGTCGCATATGCACTCATAGCACGTCGTGGTGTCTCGGAGGCCCACCGATCTCTGTGTGTGTGTGTGTGTGTTACGCCTTCCCCGCATTTATAGCAGCTTCTCGGGGCGGGCCCGAGCGAAGCGTAGCGGCAAATTCACCGGTTCCGTCATCCCATGCTCCATCTATGGCTAAGCAAGCGAGTGACTCACTTTTGAGTCCTCTACGACTCTGGCCACCATCCTGTATATATATATATATATATATATATACGTAGTGTGGGTACCCGGGTAAATAGATGTTAGACGACTGCTAGCGAGCGCTTGCTAATGATAGAATTTCATTCAAAAGTATGATTAACATGTTCATCGTCATCGCCTACGCTATGAGTGTTCTATGTTCACTATTCCCGTTGAATGACAAAATGATAGGACGGAGTAATGGCAAGCATCGAAAATCCTGCGGATTTTCGATGGCACGCACAGCCAAATTTCATACCGTGATGGCTCAATCGCTTTGAAGATCACCACCATCTGTTCGGCTCTAGCCAGCGCTCAACAAAGGAGTGTGGACTGAGATGGAAAACAATGACGTCAATATTCGAGTGGCCGAAAAGATGAAACATTCGCTATATTAATAAAAAATGAAAGTTGACGTTCAACTTCACCACCGAGTTAATGTGCCATTGGTAACAATTGAACAGGATGAGATGAACCCGTAACTCCCGTTAGCGAATCCATCATAACGGGCCCATCGTGACAAGGCCGAGTCTGGTGGTGACATTGCCCGTTGTCGAATTATGTACTTAATTAATCATTATTATTAACATAAAGTTTCGTTTGGTACAATAATGGTCGAAGTAGTAGTAGGAGTCTGGATATGTCATCTTTATCATCGGTTTTGGCTGCTTTTCCAGTCAACCAATCGGAGGAGCGTCAGACTGTTTGGCCAAAAACTCTGTCATCATCGACTGAATATAATACAAATGAGACATCAGCATTTACAAATACACTATAGTCATTACAAAATACTCTCCAAGACAGGGATGGCTCTTTCTCGACAACAGAGATCAGCATTGTTGCTCTCTAATGATGATTATTATTATTATTATTATTACAATTATTTAATTTTATGATAATAGTAACATTATTACGCTGGATTAGTCGTTATGCCACTCAGTTCCTTTGCCACGCGTTCATATTCTTAAACGGAGGCAGACGGACGACTCTCATTATTAAACAGGTCCCCTATATCGAATTTATCCCGAGGGTACGATTCGATCAACATAACAATCTCTAACAGCACCATTTATCTATCTATCGTCTCACCATGGACCATTGTGTGCATCAAACGAAACTGTATGTTCGTCTCTTATAAGTTAGCAAAGTGAGAGACTTCAACTACACTGGCCACCATCACATGCTGTAGTAGGTGATCCGGCTCAATGGCCACTTCGCTGTTGATGTCTGCCCATGTGTATCATCGACTGGGGTGGAATTATCTTCAACTCAGAGGGGTCCCCCTGTTGACCCCTCTGATCTTCCTTGTGCCTGGTCTCCCCACCTCAGTGGCGCCCCACAGGGATACCATGAAGGTCGTAATGGAACGATGGTACTGTTCTCGCTGGTCCACGCAGGATTCTCTCTCTCTCTCTCTCTCACTCAGGGAGCCTGTCCTGTAGCCATTGCGCTCTTTCTTCACAGCAGTGGTTGCCCGCCAGCTCGGGCGGAGCGGGACACGAGAGCGATGCCGACAGATGTTCACGAGGCCCCATCGTAACTCGCGTCGTGAGCGCCGTCCGTAGACTACGATACCTCAGCTACTCAAGCTCCGAGTCAGCTCACTGTACAGCGGTAGTAGCGACTGCACGCTTCACTATGCGCAGCAGCAGCGGCAGCAGCCACAGCTATAAGCGAATCACCCTAGAAGATCAGGCTTTCGTAGCATCCTTTTGCGGAACCTGAACGCGACCGCAGTAAGCGATCAGTGAGTACGCTCGATCGTATACACTGCAGAGACAATACCATAGTAGAATATCGTTGAGCACACCAGACCTAAGGGACGTGAAACAACAGCACGAGGTAAGGCACCATAGCTTCGATCAAACTCGACGATTCTGTATCCGCGCGAACACATATTGTGGCTCACGATTTAGTGTGTGTCGAAAGTTCCCTTAAATGCGGCTATCCATAGTATACAGGGTGGACGGAAACGACCAATCGGACGTGTCAATTTTATTTCTGGGAATAGGTAATAACACGGAAGTGAACCTCATGTAAAGGCGTTATCTTTCAAGTGTAAGCTAGCTGTACTGCTGTAAAGGACGAACACTGTATTTAACAGTTGATAAAATGTAAGCAAGGAAAATATTGTATTAATTCGAGATAAACACGTGCAGTTCCCCACCAGCTGGTCCTACAGGCACCATGAGCAAGTGACACGCAAGGAAGATAATTAATTCATTAGTGTATTCCACGGTTCTAAGCCTCGGAAGACAACTGAATTCGTTCGCACAATTCCCGTTGCTAATTTGAAATACTTTTCATTTAATGTTGTAGGCCAATTCACGTAGAGCGAGTTCTCACAACATAAAATAATGATTTTCACATATATATTTAGCTATATATATATATATATATCGTCAGCACCTGTTTGCGTAATCCCTGGGCCAATCGCTTGACATGGCTGTTGAGTATATGTGTACATTTTTCATTTTGCACCGTCGGTGCCTAGGCAAATTTAGGAAATAAGTTAATTTAACACCTTTTCCATGTTGTGCCGTAGGCTGATGTGAGTCCGTTAACGCTTTCAATCAGGCACAGAAGCGCTCAGTTAACAGGACCAACACAACGCAGTGGATAGTTGCAGTACTATAATAAAAGGCAACTTTCTCTATTGAGCCAGAGAACCGCCGGTGTCCCCTTGTGTAAGATAGGTCACGCTTCTCCTGTGTGACCGGTCCATTCTATTTCTACTTCAAGAGTAAATTGGTCCGTTTCGAGATGTTTTGTTAGTAGCAAATATTGAGCAATGTCCCCTCTGATGGTAAAAATAGGCGAACTAAAAGGTTCAAGGACCGACACTGCGTTTGCTTCTCGGCCTGATGACAAACATTCGAAAGAATTGCTTTTACTCTCACCAAACCAACACCCGTCTAAGTGCGTCAGGAGATAGACTTCGTCAGGCAGGTTCGGCTTGGCAGATTTCTACCGTAAGTTGAAGTGTTAATTTAATAACGATACTACTTAGTCTACATTGTAAGTAAACTTCGCCAGAAATAACATATACCTAACGAACGTCTAACGTTACAGAGAATGGAGGGCACGACCGAAAATCTCTCAGGTTCCCCGCGTTTGCTCAACGTTAGCTGAATTCAACAGCGACATAGCATGATCGTGTTGTTATTACTATATTAACAGACATGATCAAACGAACCTCGTCGGAGGAGTTCATCAGTCATTTGTAGCATCTACATAATGAATGGAATCCGTAACGATCAAAGTGAAATGCGGCCAATTTAATTACCGTAATACTCACCGGATACGGTGAGATAGATTGCATTGTAGAAATTATTTGTTTGGCACTCTGCATATCGTGAAGTATCTATGCGCCCTCAATCTGTCTATTAACGTCTCGTTCCGGAGCGCGTCAACGAGGGAATGCGGTTCGATTAGAAGGTAAATTCGCTTGGTCGTTAGCGTTTATTCGCTTATTATGCACAAACTATTATACACTATGGTATTATAGAGCTATATTGGCCGTCAGCCGTTGATAGTCAGCTCGTTGTAATTATTATCTACAACCGATTGGCCAGATGGAATACTAATATTGGCATTATCGTACACATACTGAACTATACAAGGGAGAATTATTATGATAGGCGTTGTTAAGCATTTTATTCCAATCACATGTAAATGTGATATTCAATTGCTAACATGTTAATAATAGGATAATACACATATATTTCAAAATTAGATCTGTATGGCAGGATATGTGCTTATTTCCATTACGGCTATCTCGCAGATTGATGTGACGAACAGTTCCACAGTAATTGTTTCTAATCAATGGTGTCTACCCACAAGATTGTACGAAGAGAGACACACGATGGTCGTGATGGGGGCGCCCGCGCTCGCTGGCGTCATCTTTCGTAGAAGACGAAAGGTTTCTCACGATATGTCGCCATTCGAGTCCTCCTAAACTCGACCATATTCACGAGACACCCGTGCTATATTCAGCATGTCATGCGCGTACTTAAGGCAGCACGAACGGATGAATCGCAATTTACCGCCGGGGTGCCCTGGGTAGAAGCAGCGGTGTGCCTCCTCCGCCGCTGCCGCGAAAGCAGACCACCCCTCCAGAGATCGGCAGAGGCGGGTCAATTATACGCCCCCACATCCCAAGCACAAGGCCAAGGCCTACTTTGCTTATCGTTCCAAACAATGATACTGGGAGTTACTCATAAAGAATCAGAGCGTCTATGGTTGTCACCAGCAGTCCCACGTCGTCTGTCCATCCTCGCCGATTGAGGCGGACGAACCACTGCTATAATATCAAATCTTCGCTGCCTATCTCCGTTTGACAATGACTTGAATTATAGGGAGGAAGCAAAATATATATATATATATATATATAAATATATAAAAACGTAACAAGGACAACAATTTGGTCTATTATCTAATTACCAAAGACGTTTGACGCGAACGTTGTCTCGCGTGATAGCTATGATTGATAGAGATTACGTTATAATTGTTAGATGGAATGTTAAATTTCAATTTAAAAAAAAAATATATATATATATATAAATTTGTGTACACCAGATACATACGAGTTAGCTTGCCTACTGAGTCAGGAGGCTCTTATCACCAGATAATGAGTAAAGACACGAATGACAAATGAAGAATCCATCTTTAATTTAGACAGTCAAGGGCGTACTTTTACAGAGTGCACAAATGTATGTATATAATTTAGTTTATAATGATTGTATTAACATCCTCTTTATAATATTAATAGTTAAATTTGTATGCTATTATGCTTATTAAAATGATGGTGCCACTATGCGTGGATAGGCAATACACCTATGATAATCAGTAATGGCGACTGATTAGACAGCCCTGCAAATACCAACTCGCTCGTAAGTTCATCATTGCGAAATAACCATACGGAGCAAGAAAAAAATAATGATCTTTCGGGTCTCTTGCTTTCTATTTGACAGCGTCCTGTTTATGGTAAACATATCTGAATAAAATGAGTTGAACGGCTTTATTCAATTGAGCGAGTCTCCGTTCTCTGACTCCGAAAGAAGGCTACTGGGAATATGCGCCATATCGAGCCATGAATGTCGGTGTGCAGCTCAACGCCAGATGGCGGTGCCCAGTCCATGATAAATTCTCATCCTTTCATAATATGTGTTCGATAAACGAGTATACAGTCAAAGTGAACGCACACTTCAATAATCCACGTTATAGCTGAAAGACACGAATAAATTGACAGGACATAAAGACAATAATAAAAAACATAAGAAAGTAAAGCCAAACAGTTACCAATAAAGTTTATTAAGCGACAACCACACGTGGGCGTAGCAGTGCAAGTCAACCTTGGAAAATAGAGATCTCCCATCTGTCAATATAGAAATATTTCCATTTGCAGATCAAAGGCAATACGTGCATACATTTTTTTATTTCTTGTATTTATTACAGCGCCACCAGCCACATCAAAGTGTAATCTCTTAAGGCTGTATATTCTATCACTATTAAATATTTAATATCATTCGATGATGCAAAGGAATCATTGAAACAAATTCTGATTCACGGACAAACCCTTGTGGAAGAGGTAGCGTTTCTTGTATTCATTACAAGCCACATATTTTAACTCTTCAATTTTAGCTAAGCTTTCCATTTTGTGTTTCTGTAATCTGCACATGCTATTATTATGACTCTGCATCATTTAGCTAGATAATGATAGCACAGGACGAGTAGAGACGCCGGCTGACGATATAGAGACCACAGTGGGGTCTATCAACCTCTGTCACGTCGAACCCTCGTTTGTACACAACGATATACGAATCTCACAGAAGGTTACAGCGTCCCCCCGTAGCGTTTTCTGTGTTGTCACCACTCCGCCCAGACAACCGAATAACGTGGAACGATTCTCTGCGACTTAGCTGAGCACCGGGCCGCGGGCTAGCCGAAGGAGCAGCTCTAACTGAGCACTCGGGCATGATAAATGCGAAGAAGGCATCTGCTTCGGCGAGTTCTGGTGTAACTCGCATTCGGAGCTGAACTCGGCGCTGAGCTCAGCTCCGAGCGCCCAGGGCACTGTCAGTGGGCGAGGAGGTACCTCTAAGTATGTTCGCGCAGCGACAGTAGTACAGTACTTCACAAGCGAGCCTCTCTAGTCAATGACCCACGGGAGATCCAAAAAAGCAGTTTGGGGAGCGCACAAACAAGCGGCGGTGTGGCCAGATGGACTCGTGGGGGAGGCTGGGGACTCCGGGACGATGATATCGACGACTCCTCAGTAGATACAACTATGAACACTCCACTTAAATAGCCCGAAGACGGGAGATTTATCAGGAAAATCATACAACCATTACAAGCCGGAAGTTTAGATGTATAAGAAAGTCATGAGAAAACACGCGACAGTGATTCTTTGCGGGGTGATTTTCTTCTACTAATAAATTAAGAATTAAAAAAAATGACAAAATTCAAAAAACGAATTATGTCACCCCTCCACAATGACTTCCACAACTTCAGAAATAGAACACCGGAATAGAACTTAATTCCTCTCAGTATTGAGATGAGTGTGATAGTGAGTTTCGGTCAATCCGATGACTGATATATCCTTAATGAAATATATGATCCTTAACTGGAAAAAAGTTGCAGCCAACCTGGTATCTGGTTCAACACAACTCAGTTACCTAGGTTTCCGGGCTGACTCTGAGCCGTAAACATTTAACGCCCACGGTACAACTGCTTTTAGCATTGCTTCACAACTCAGTTAGAGATACTGAATATTCAAACGGTTCCCGAATGGAGTCGATCACACAGAGATGAGTTCGACGAAGTCCGCTAGCAGTGATGCTTTGCCTGTTATCTGTCCGCGCAGTGTTGGCAATGGCCTTACTATATATATCATGTCCTTAGAGAACATTCTGACGAATCTAACCTGCAGCTAAGACGACACGTGACATCATCACGATGAGCCCTATAACAAGGGGGATGGCGGCGGCGGCAATTTGAAACTTCTTGTAATCCATAATGTTGCGCCAGCGTATATCCTTCGGGTGTTTATGTTAACGGCGTCACCCACTCATCACGATTTGTTATTGACGTTATCCACACTTTATCCGCGCGTTTATCAATACAGAGCAATGTCAGGAAACAAACTTTCCCACAATATCAGTACTCACTGCACATTGAGTTGTCTCGTTCGAGGTTCACATTGATCAATCGTTGTACATTTCCTACAGACACCTAGCCGAAATACGGTAAACGTTCATCTGTCAATTGGTCACTCGTTGTTTCTAGGTTGGCTGACAATGCATACGATTTTTGTTTTTACAGACAGGGGGCAGCTAGAACCCCCATCGTTCCTGAGCGTTGCTTTGTTATTATGGGAGCTCCCTGGATACGGTGGGGGGTGACAACGCTGAGTGACTCACTCCGACCCTGGCCCGTCACACTCTGAAGAGGAGCCGGATTCGCGCCCCTTAGTTCAGCTGTGCTCCGCTAGGGTCGCCCACGTCGCGGCCATGTGCTCGCCTCATGTTAAATCTAACGAAATAATGCAAAACAAGCCAATCCCGAAGCGTTTTCTTGACTATCTGGAAATCGCGTAGGTTTTTTTGTCACATGCAACTTAGCGGCGATTTAAAAATACCCTCGTTCACCGATTGACTTCGTCGTGTTTACAACGTGTAGCAGACGACAATTACAAACATTGAAATTACACAGGCCGTGCTGTGCCAACAACAGTAGTTCCTCCTATATGCATCCTTCCTGTAAGGATCCTCTGTTCGATTTTCTTCTATTTACTTAATCTATCATCAGAGTATGCTTGTAAGTTTCCACAGGATATTCAACCATCCCGGAATAAGGCGGCTGTGTTCGCAGGTGAGCTTCTTCTTTTCTAGTTGTAAATTGCCCCCCCCCCCCGTATTGTGTGGTTTCCTCAGACACCGGAGAGTGCCTCTAACCTTGTGTCTAGCAATTGAACACTAACGAGATTAGTCATAGTATTAGAAATGAGTGAAAGATATCACATTGGAGTGAGTGCATGCCAACATATATAAATCGTACGTTACTGAGAAGCATCCTTGAATCCGTTTAGTGCAGAGCGTGTCCCTTTTCCGCTACCATGTTATTGCCGCTGCCATATATTTCCTTCGTTGGTGATAGTATTGTCATTTGTACTGTTGTTCCTCCACCGTCGTCGCTGCGTCAGCGCGAATCCTCATAGCTCAGCTGGCTAACGAGGAGGGCGTTATTTTAGGTAGGACCTCCAATCGAGCCGGCCGTATTGGAGTTTCTCAAGCACGGAGTAGCGAGCACCTCCCGTCAGTTTACCATCGGCGACGTCGCGAACTTTGCGGAACTAACCGGCGACCGTAACGCCATTCACGTTGACGATAAGGCTGCCAGTCGAGTTGGATTCGATCGCTGTATAGTCCACGGAGCACTGCTGAACGGACTGGTGTCGGGACTTATCGCAGAGAATCTCCCAAACTGTGTTGTAGTTAATCAGGATCTGCATTTCCCACATGCTCTGCTCGTCGACGAACCTGTGACCGTATCGCTCGAGCTGATTAACCAACGAAAACGGTTCGTGTCCGTGAAGTATATCTGCCGGGATTCGTTACAACGTGTGGTTATGCACGGTGAGGCCAGGGTGGCACTTGCGGTCGTGAAGCAAAAGGTGGCCCCGGCCAGCCCCTCGTAGAGCGGGGCCGTTATTCTGTTACTTTCGGTGAAGACGACGTAATCAACAACAACAACGACAACATCGGTTCGGCACATCAAATTTGGCGGGTCGTTGCTGGCCAACACCGAGATCGTCTATCAACGCGACTGAGTTGAGCTTCGCTGTAATTTATTAGACACCTGTGCGAATAGTGACTTCGAAAGTTACGCACGTTTCGAAGAACACGTTGGCAGCAGGCGACAATGGGCGTTCAGAGCATCTACATCGTGAACAAATCGGGTGGTCTTATCTACCACTGGAACGCGGCTACCGCGGCCCTCGAAGTCGAGAAGACGTTTCGTTATCCTCTCGACATCAAGTTGGCCGCGAAACGCGATATGAACAGGTGGCAGGTAACATTCGGTGAGCGGGATGGCATCAAGGTTGGCCACACAATTCTGGCGATTAACGGCGAGCCGGCAGATGGCCTGAAGCTGAAGGATGGTCGCGACATTGGCGAAGTGCTAGAAAACCAAGCTAACTATCCGATTAGCATTAAGTTTGGTCGCATGCAGCCGTCGTCAAACGAGCGTATGTTCTTTGCGTCAACGTTTCACTCGTTGTACGCGATCGCCTCACAACTCAGCCCTGAACACCGATCATCAGGGATCGAGATTCTCGAGGCGGACTCATTCCGATTGTACTGCTATCAGACGGTCACCGGCATCAAATTTATGGCGGTTACAGATCCGCGACAAGGCAATGTCGAAGCTTTCTTAAAGAAGATATTTGAGGTATACGCGGATTTCGCGTTGAAAAACCCGTTTTATGCCCTCGAGCAACCTATTCGCTGCGAGCGTTTCGATGAGCACCTGAAAAGCGCAGTGGAGAACATCGATCGATTGTAGATGATCGCCGTTAACACTTGAAATGGGTATGTAAGATTTTATACCTGTATAACATTATTGTACTTTAGGTGTGTCGACGGTGGAGGACGTCTTTTAACTCAAACTGTATAGTACAAAAATTAAGGCATTTTTTTATCCCAATTATCCCTCTCGTATATCGATACATATTTTACAAAACACCAGAACTGTTAATATTCCAATTATATCTTACTATTGATAACATAACTGTAATCTTATCGTAATGATCACAATCCGCGGCGTGCTGCTTAGCGAACATCATTTTCGCCTCCTGACCGCGCTGTGGTTATAAACCTACACATTAGCTCAGAAAAGCCGTCACACCTGGCAAGGATGCATATCCAACTAAAATAGGACTGTATGCACATCATGGAGTCTTAAATGTCAGGTTAAAGCAACGAGAGTTGCCATAGAATTAGGGACACATTCATCTATATATAAATGGGGTACCAATGCATGTACGAAAACAGTATGATTTATGTGCGAAATATACGAGTCAGCAGTGCCTATATCGGTATATTTTTTGGGCAACGATTTTGGCAAGTACCAATTTCACTCTCATCCGCAACTCGTTCACAACTCGTGTGATGTATTTATGATTGTCTGTTTTACGCAATGTTACTTTTTTTTATGAATTCATTCTAATTGATGGCCTCTATCGCAATATCGTTAGATGAATACAGCATCTAATCCCGCCACAAATGTTGCATGGTTGTGTGAACTTTTGAACAACATAGATAACAATAGTAATATAGAGATTTGTTTGAGATTGACTTTATTTTATTTTGTTCTTCCCAAAGCCGCCTCCGGGGGGAATGACAGCTCGGATGCAGAAAGGTCTACCCAAAAAGCTTCCAATTCCAGGAGTCAAGAAAGTTGTACTCGTATCCTCTGCCAAAGGAGGCGTTGGAAAGTCAACAACAGCAGGTTCGACCTTTTGTTATTCATTTAATAACCATTGGCTGTTTAACAATGATAACACATACTTGTACTTTTACGAGTTTCACAAGCGTAGCCGGCTACCGGTAACTCGAGTATCCCAGGCTGAAACAGCCGTACCTGATGATCGACTCGAATCGCCCCTGTACTGAACCTAGAGGCATTTCCTTTACAAAGAGGTCTCCCATGCGCCATCGACAGTTTATTTTTTTTCCCAATAGTGGTTCTGCCTAATAACATCCAGAATTTACGTCTAATGTCTGTATATGCTTCGTGTGTATGTGATCTGCGCAATCCTTGTTGTATGATTACAGTCAATCTCGCAATTAGTACCTCAAAACAAGGCCATCGTGTCGGCCTACTCGATGTAGACGTATTCGGTCCATCGATTCCGCAGATGATGAATCTGCGAGGGGAGCCCGAGCTCAATGCGCGTAAGTGATATTAAAAACACAGTAATAAAATCATATGGCTCTCCTGAACCCTTGTACAAGTTGTACGCTATGCCAATGACTGAAACAACACGCCTTCATATTTAGCTGTGTTCTTTTGTTTAGCAAAATACATATTAATGGTTTATCTCCATCGTTTGGAGTGCTGTGCCGCCCATTCTGTTCATGCGTCAATTTTCCTCTAATAATATAAATGCAATTAATAAGATGTTGTTTGCATGTATATATTTCTATCATTCTTATAGATTAAGAGGTAAATTATTATAATTGGCCAGCTAGGTAACCTACCTTAGCTTTGGGCCCATTTTAAATTTACCGCTCCGTTATATATATAGGAAGTGCAATGTGTCTGTATATCCTCCTGTGTTCATACGGAGTTGTATCTATGAACACAATTTGTTCTAACAATATGTGATCACATATTTTTTCTACCGATTTTTTCACGTGTGCAATAGAGAACCAGATGCTGCCTCTGGTAAATTACGATGTTCGCGTCATGTCGATGGGTTTCCTGGTTAACGAGTCTGCTGCAATAGCGTGGCGTGGCCTCATGGTGATGCAGGCTGTACAGCGACTTCTTCGCAACGTCAACTGGGGACCTGAAGAACTTGACGTTTTGTTCGTAGATATGCCACCGGGTAAGTGAAGTAATCCTAACTTCTTTAACTGAGCACTTCCTTCGTAGATATCTTGCAATTGCCTCACCGGTTAAACTTGGCTCAGCTTTCATTTGTGACTGTTCATTGACAGCCAAATAGTTAGTTTATTGATTCATATATATATATATATATATATATATATATATATATATATATAGTGACCGCTCAATCTAGTAGTGAGTCCCTGACGCCCTACTCTCGCAGCATATGCTATGAGTTTGGTATGGTCCTCACACCATTGGTTGTGTAACTATGCGTTTCTAGGCACGGGCGATGTTCAACTCTCAATAGCACAAAATATTCCGATAGATGGTGCCGTGATCGTCACAACACCACAAACGGTCGCTCTTCTAGACGCTCGACGAGGTGTGGAAATGTTCCGGAAGATGGCAGTGCCACTTTTGGGTATTGTACAAAACATGTCCGAGCATATCTGTGAAAAATGCGGTCACAAAACGCACATGTTTGGAAGGGATGGAGCGAGAAAGATGGCTGACGATATGGAAGAGGAAGTAATTGGTTAGTACTATTAGACTTTTATTATTTTGCATTTTTAGTGTACAACGTTAGACTCCCTGTCTGCCCGGATGGCAGATGACACCGGCGACATAGAACCAATGGGTCTCCGGTTCAAACAGAGAATATTCGAATCGAGGCACATGTAAAGGGCAGTGAGCATAATAATAATAATGATGAAAATAGAGCACATGATACCGCAATGATGACGAAATGCAGAGATATTTCCATGGCGTTACCAGATCGAGCATTCAATGTATCATTCAAAGAATTGCATTATAGTCAGCAGAAATTCATTGAGTCCTACTTTAAACCTTTTGAGACCTGTCTACTATATAGCTGACATTAGTCGCGAGTCAAATCAGACTGTACTTAAATTATTATTAATGTTAAGCGATGGGTATCGGCTTATTGAATTTTCAGGTAGTATTCCATTAGATTTGGCGATCCGTGAAGGCTGCGATAGCGGTAAACCTATCGTTGTTGTCGAGCCCGATTCGCCGGTAACAAAAGCGTACATTGAGCTGGCGGCCGCTGTGTTAACGAGACTAGATAAAAAGTGATAGCGGATGGTGAAAAAAAAAACAACTGTATTACATGACTGCTGTAATAGTAGATGTTATAGTGTATTATATTTAAGTTAATAAATGAGTGTCATTTTATTATAGCAATGTGTATTAATATATTTTAGTCTGAAATTGGCCTATGTAAAACATGCAATCTACGCTTGAGTAGTCTGCAATTGTCCATGTACGAGACATTGGGATTTCGTTTTTCGGGCGGGAAGCCTTAGTGAAATATTAAAACAGATGTGCTCCAAGAATCTGTTTTGATATTTTACTAAAGCTTCGAGATATACGTTGATATTTGCGATTTTATTTCATGCACGGTCCGCGTAACCTCCCGCGCGTACCCCGTCAATAGCATCGAAACAAGTAGTTCTATTGTTAGCTGCACCCTTCACGTATGCATTCAAGCTTTCTGTTATTCTTAGCCAAACTTGTTGGTATGATGCTTTCCGGGCCAACTCTTACTCATTGACGGATATAAATCATTAATCAGATGCCGTGAATGAACTTAACCATACGTTCAACTATACCACCATCAGTTGTGGAAGTTCCACGTGATTGCTTGAAGGCGGTGCTCAAACTTTTCGTTCTGTAGTATCGCCCATTTTTGTTTTAGAAAATTATGAGAGCGAACTCTTATTCTAATTATCTGGTGGGAAAGATAACCATTTTTAGGCATACCGAATAACATTGCCTCTACTAGTCGTGTGACACCGAACATGGGGGCAAGGACGACGATGATTTGACAGCCATTTAAAATATACTCGCTACAACCAAATGTATCAGTCAACGTGAACTTTATGGCTTCAATTTATTGACGAATAATTGTGGTGCTCTAAAGATCTCTCGCGAGTATCGTCTATCCCGTTAGACTCTGTGTTTCGTAAGATATTAAACCAGTAGGAATAAGGGTTGACATTCTCTCCAATCGCTCTAAGCGAACAAGCTTTCTAGTTCTCACAAGAGCTCTACTCACTTCTCTGTAGTCTAGTTAGAACTCAATGATTTAATTTTCCACATGTTTACCTAGCAGACTTAACGCCCTTGAAGTGTGCCTAAATCCTCCAGGCAGAGTATCACAGAAAGACGGAGATGACTAATAAGAGATGGGATAGAAACAACGAAAGTTGATCCAGTGTGCAGCTCATATCGTCGCGCAGCAAGGGCCTCACTACTGTTTTGTTTTGCAGTTCAAGTTGAGTAGGTGATTCAACTCACCAGAAATGAGTTAGCCATTGAACTGTCTATCTATGATACCATGGCTTCGTATCAATTCCCGACTGAGTTCGCTAATCGCCCACTTTAGGACCTCCCTTTACGTTGTCATCTGGTAGAGTAGGGTGTAATTGAATAAGAATTTACTGAAAACTAGTAAAGGGAACTATATTCGAAATTTAGAAGTAGCACCGGCCGAGGGACACGATTCATCCGAAAAGAAATTGCGATAACTCCCGTTTCTATTTGAGCATTTGAACGTTATTTGGACGTCTTCAAAAATGGCTCAGTTATATTCACAATGCCGTGTTTGATAATGCCAAGTTTGTCACAGGTGACGCAAGTTTATGGGGCGGTCCCGTTAGTTGGTGCCGCTCGCAATAGTTCTTTGTGGGGAAATTTGTTTACGCCTCAGCAATATTGTTTTACTCGCTTCATTGGCTGTATGCGATACAAGTCGTATGGGCGTTTGCTGTTGAAGTTATCAGCTACGTGTGTAGATGGTGAGGTGCGGAAAATGTTCGAATGAATTAGCATCTTGGGAGAGATCATAATGTAACCCAGCAATTGCTTGAGATGTTCACGTCGTAATGAAATAATGACGAAACGGTAGAGAATAAGTGTAGAAGCGAAATCTATTTATTTTATAAATTCATAAACTAATATTTATACCACTCGATACGTTTTGGTCGATAAATGCAAAACGATATGTGTATCTATTTTAAGCAAGGCCCCCTCATTGACTGTGTAACTTTGACTTGTTGAAAATTTCCAAAATTTATTAACATTTCCATCCAAGCCCAGTTTGCGTTCATAAACAGCACTATATTATCCAGAATATAGTTATATCAATGTTATGCCAATGGGTCTCGGTCCAGGCTCTTGTTCGATAGTAGTTCCACCCCTGTTCTTACGCCTATGGCATCGCTGGCTACGGCTCGCCATCGGTAGACGATGAACTGTTTTGCTTCGGGAAGTGACACAAGGGACAGTTCGCAGACGACAGCACCTAAACATGATCAGAAATAGAGGAAATCGTATTCGTTTGACAACATTGAACACGTGTAGCTAGCAATGATAATAATAATAATACTTTATTCCGCGGTTTGCGGTGATCCTTGATGGTTGCATGAGAGTTGATCGGAAACGCACCTCGCCTCGGAAAGCTGAGTGCCGACATTGAGAGCATCGCCAGGCTCGCTCCGCGTCCGTTATCACCGCTCCAGACGCCACGCAAAGAGGATAGCGAACTCCACAGGTGGGGCACAGGGTCGACCTGCAGTCATACAATAAGATACGCGTCACTGTTGACTTTCAGCTGTAGTGTTACGATTCGAAATGAAACCAAACGCAACGCCACTCCATTTCGAATGACGCATGCCACTGTCAGGTGGCGAATGGGATGATGCCGCGTTGTATAAAACCTGACCCTAAGTAGGTAATTTTTTTGTTCAGCTTGAGCTCAGTTCTTAACTAAGCCACGAATTTCTCAGATACGCACAGATGCACATTGTCCAGTTGATGTGGTCGACATACATATCGATGTGAGGATAATTGCACTGTTTCGGATATTAGTTAGTTGTAGTAATTAGCAATAGTTAACACTCGAAATGCTCCCGAATCAGTCAGGCGGCTCTTACCCATCAGGTAGAGCGATGCCACAGCTAAGACAAACGGCGTTCTCCACCTTGTTTTGCTTGGGCACATTTTTCGAGAAGAGATGAAGCGACATCTCCTCGAGTTGTTCACGCTCGGACACTGAGAAGCCCTCACTGGTCTCAAGGAACGTTAATGCCCGTGAGCAGTGTCCCCACGCGTGGCTCATTACTGATGTCAAGGCTGTGAAGGGGACACACAGAAAGAGAGAGAGAGATAGGTGAAATTTAGCCGCAGGCACCCAGAGGGTCATTGGGAGGATTTGTCCTGGAAGTCATATGAGGCAGGAGACGACCCCGGTGGCTGAGATTATAATTTTAGGTTTAACTTCCTGTTCTACTGATCCTGGATTTTCCCTGTTGATAAATAGTTGCTATGATAGTGTTCGGAGTTGTACTTTCGTTCGCGGATGGGTCAGATGCCCTTTTCAGGCATTTCTCGGTACCTGTTATCCGAATGGTTGCAGTATCACCAAAAATGTCGGGAGGAAAATCCTGAGGAATATCCTGAGATGGCATAAATTATCTTACTATTATTATTATAAAGAAAAAGTACATCTAAACGTGACGAACAGCCACTAACCGATGAGTTGATAGACCGTGTCTCCATTGAGGATATCATCATACTCCTTCAGATGTAAAGCTGTCACCAGTGCCTGCTCATATTTTTCGCGATAGAACTGCTTCTGCGCAAGCGCCAAAAAATGGTATGCCTGCAAACGGTGATTAGTTTTTGTTTTTTTTATCACAAACATGCTATTAATATAGTACCTACAAATCATTGAGCACTCGAGATACATCAGAGGTGTAGATATTCTCTAACCAGATACGGCCCGGGATGAATGCTCAAAGCACTGGTCGTTAACGAAAGAAACTTACTTGAGCGTATCTCCAAAGGTTGTCTTCTCCGACGAGGGCCAACGGTTGGGCAGCTCCCTCCGGCCCGGGTTTGTTTCGTGCACTGCGCCCCTGATCGCCCAACATGGCCGCGAGAACGTAGATCTGCTTTCTCAAGACACTTCCTCCAACGCGATCAGAGCGCGCAAGCTCGTTTAGCAGTCGAGCCGCCTCCTTGAAGCGGCCGGCTCGTCTGTAGACGAAACGATACAGAGAAGCCGTGTTTGCGCACTATTTTAATCGTCATTTTGGATTCAGGATCAACTGGCTAAACGTCTACCTTGAATGCTCACCCTCTTACTGAGCCAGCGTACATCATATGTCAACAGTGACCTGGTAAATGCAATTCTCTGTTTAGATACAAATCGACTTCATCATAGCGAACCGCTTGCAAGACAAGCAGGCAAAGCATTGAAAGGTATACATATGCCGCGCTACCTCAATGCTACAGACCTGTATAGTTCGACAGCTGAGAGAATGTTGTCTTTCTCGATGAACTGTCTTGCATACTTGGCAAGTAGGCCGCTAACGTCAGCCACTTGGCCATGATCCCGAGCTAACTCGATCGCCGTTTTCCACTCATTGAGTTCGATGCAGACTTCCATTGCTCGCGTGTGTGCGTCACTCTGCGTTCCACAGAAACACAAATGGCTAATCATGTACACAACACAGCAACGTGGTCGGGGACAACGCTACTTCTCTATTTATATCAGTCAGTCGTCCCTTGACATGATCTTAAAATGCATTATGGTTATCGTCCAGAGTAGAAATTCGAGTGTACTTCGTGCTCCTACGTGTAAGTAGGTAAATATCTAACTAACTTACTTCAACAAACCCATGAGTACAAGGAGTGCTTGGCTTCGTGCGCGCCTTTGCGGCATTCAAACCAGTGCGACGAGGCAGAGTTCAAAGCCTCTCTATCGAACGAATATGTCATTCTGCTGGACTAGTGCCTATTGGGCCTACACGATGGAGCCGATCGTCACAGCGAGTACCACGGAGCACTCGTTGCCGAGTATCGTATCCTACGCAGGATGTCCACATTTCTCTGAGCATTATTTTCAGCTTATTGTGTTGCCTGCTTCGCCCCGTAATTTCTGATCTAGACAATTTGCGAAGGTCAATCGATACAGGCGACTCTCAGTGATGATATATCGGTGCAACTTAGTGCAAACTCAATTAATCCGTTACACTTTGTTGGTTCGGGTATTATGTGAAATGTGCTTACATTAACGAAACAATGGACGGCCTCGTCACACATGCCAACGGACTCGAACATTTCGCCAATTTTAAAGAGAAGCTTCTTGTCGGATACTTCTTCAGCGACCTTCCATAGCCCGTCAAAGTCTTCGGTCATGTAACAAGCAGTTGAGAGACCGCCTTGATTATGCGACTTCTCAAAGCAATAGATCGCCTTCTCCCTGTAAGATTAGATGATGTCTTTTATACGCAATGTTTTCTTGTGCTATGCAACCTTCTTTGATTTAAAGCTAAATATTTAATATAGCCGCCAATTAGGACTCTGCTAGATAGCTTTGACGGTCCATTGGTAAACAACATCATGAAGTTTAATAGATAGATGCTACAATTCGTTCTATAGGATAATTAATATCCAAGGACGAAGTCCCATTTATCCAGCATTTGATCCGAACTAGCCACTAGTGAATGCAGACGTAGCTCTCGTTCTTTGGGTAGCTGCGTGCCCATTACCACGTACTTACCATTGACCATTTTCCATGCTCATTTGGCCAAGATGATTATATGCGCTCTCAATCAGTGTCACATTACTCTCGTTCGAAGTGAGAGCAAGCTCGATGACGCGTTCCCAGTTGCCCACATTGATGTACATCTCTATCGCCAGATCTCTGAACAAATCTCGGTGAATATTTTTCGAATCAGAGAAAACAAAGAAGGTCAAATGAGCACTCGCTCACTCGTGGCATAGATCAGTATCACTAGTTAGCTACCTAACGAAAAACGCATGCTATTTCTGTGGCGTATTGCGACCGTTCAACAACTATAGAGAGAATGTGTTCCATCTGTGCGTAGCACAGAGAGTTCGTCCGAATTTTCTGATTTCCCTGATCCTGGTTATATTCTGTTTGGGACCATTGCCAGCATTGAGTCATTCCTGACGCATTCGGCACTTTTTCAAGTTTTTTCTCACGAAATATTATCTCATCCCAAAAGATGTCTATTATCAGATCTTAAATGGAACGTTTCCCCATTACATTGCCGGGTGCCGCCGGTCTAATCAACTGAAGATCTGTGCGCCAAAAATATAAAGCCAATATCCATGTCTCAGTCCCTTACGATCCACATTATATTCATTCACTCTAAATACAATAGTGATGGAGGCCTTTTTAACCTAACTCAGCTTAGGTCGAAAAAGGCCTCTATAACCGCCAAGGGGATTGCCCTTTGGGATCTGGCAGGCTCATTATAAAGAAATTCTATTAGTTTTTTTAATGGACGGTCTCGGGAGTGCATGAGGCACCACTTTCACCCAGCCAATAGTGACTAGCGAGTGCGGAGTGTGCTACTCATTTATAAAGCCAGGATCTCACTCAATTCCCAGGTTCACCCCCACCCCCCCATGCTTCGAAAATTGCAAGGCATTACTTGCTTCGATTAATTCAATTGCCTGTGCATGGACAACCTACTTTCAGATTTTTGTCTTATTTTTGCCAATACCAAAGGTACATAACCCGATAAGGACAACCGAGTGGCACGTGTCCACACCGTAGTCATTGTGCTCTAGTCTCTACGGCACACTCGAACGCTTACACCCTATCGTTGTTTATGAAAGCCTGTTCGGCATCGTCGAACTGATCGAAGTAGGCCAGCACCTCGGCTCCGCGAATCTCCCGACTGCCAAGTTTCGCTACTCGGCGACAAAACAGAACTCCGTCCCAGTCTCGTACACGAACCAGCGCCATTTCTGCAGCATCGAGATCGCCCGAAATCATGTAGTACTTAGCCATTTCACGCCTAAAAGCAAAGTTTCGAGTGACCATTTAGCAAGGACTATTAATGCACCCAAAGGGACGTCCGTCAACTGAACCATGTGGTGCATATTTGATTCACCCTAATAATAATAATAATAATTATGCGAATTATACAAAATTGTTCTGCTCTATATTGGCAGTTGCTACTTACAGTTGACGAGAACGAACAAGACGCATATTCTATTAATTAGCTGCAAATCAATCAGGGTAATTGAAGACTCTCACCACAGGATGCTGCTCGAGTCGTTATCTTCGACGAACTGCACGACGTCAGCTATTGTGGCCCGCTCAAGAAGCTCTGTTAGCTGTTTCAACAAGCACGTGTCCTCCACAACGATATGACTCTTAAGGGACAGCACTTGCTGAGGTGCGGCTAAAATGTCGTCGAGAAGAACACATTTGACACGGAGCTGCTCAATAGAGCAAATATATCCCGAGCAGGTTGAGGCATCCTCAGTTTCCAGCCTGTGGACGACCACCAGACGCGTTTTTTCCATGTAGGCGAAGAGTTCTGGCTCATCCTGGTAAAATCAACAAGCATTACAATACGAACGCCTCCGATTGGATCGACGCAATAGATGGCATCAACAAATTCTTATGGTGTTCAAAAAAGGAACCGCAATCCTGTATAAGGGTGCTATTCTTCAACCTGGCGTACATCTAGTCGATTAAAAAGGAACACGCTTTTTAATGCGTAACCTATCGGTGACCTAACACTATAGGCGTTTTCATCTGACAAATGGTAAACGTTCATTAATAATTTAATTAATTAATAGATTAAATATGGCCGAGGCTAGTTGGGATCGTGCAGTCTCGCAGTAGTTTCGACACATGCGGTTATCGGAGTGGCGCTGTGTCTGTTCCTGGCGCGTTTCGACAATCTCGTACACTTGCCCATTCGTGAATTCTACTTACCCAGGCCCATCGAACGTCCCATACGTCTCTGCGTTGAAAATCCATTTGTTTCGCCTTGCCGGAGTCCGCCTCGATCTCG
The DNA here is from genome assembly GCA_019614645.1 of Stratiolaelaps scimitus. NCBI lineage: Eukaryota > Metazoa > Arthropoda > Arachnida > Mesostigmata > Laelapidae > Stratiolaelaps > Stratiolaelaps scimitus. Next base: position 3,757,679 of record JABWDB010000013.1, on the reverse strand, counting down.
TACAGATTCAGATTGCCAGACATGTCAATGATCGACATAATTCTAATTGGGAAAGAGTTGGACGCCGAATATGAATAAGATTGTATGCCAGTATCAATATAGCCCATAGCATGCGATAGAGTCACCCACCATAGCCGTGCTACAACGTACAATATTAAACCAAGATTAAATCTGCACCAAGTAAGTGAGATGTTGTCCTGTTACAAGGTAACGTATCCACGAACAGACGTGGATGACACGTTCACTTTATATACAATAATCATTAACGCTTACGTGCTATTGCAGTTGAGGGCAATCATCTTCGGACGCACTGTGAGATTGTACTTGTGTGACAGTGACACGTTGGGTAGCGTGTACCGTTTGACTAGACCCGACTCGAACGCCTAACATCGATTCACGTTATGTTTTGCATTGTTGTTAGAGAAACTCTGCGAAAAACAGCTATTCGACCAGTTAACTTAGATTGTTCTACCATTTCGGGTGACATTAGCAAGCTACACCCTAGGCTAACATGACAAGCAGTGTCTTGCTCGGTCAAACCTACCCTAAGAAAGCCTAGCCTCGTATGTTACCAAGCTTAACGTAGTACAACGTTTGCTTCAGCAATACAATCAGGTATGATGGACCTGAGTTAATTCACCGCTATATATTTAGTACTCGCTTGTGAAAACGAAATCTATCTATTCGCTGGCGGAATGAAATGACTTCAGATTTGGACTAAAGAAGACCACACAATCATAAATAATTCAATACTGACCACTACAAGGGCCCCTCCTTCAGCAGCGAGACAGCAAATCTCCTCCTGAGTATTTGTCAGAGCAAACTTCGAGTCGTTCTCAGCAGCCGAAATCTTCGTGATTCTACTGTAAAATTAGAAGAGCCCAGAACAGAAGAAGAGTCTGTTTCATACCCTGTGGTAGGATTTTCACCCATTTTTTACCCATGGTATCAGTACAAGAGCTTAGTTAATCGATGGATTTTAAGAGGGAAACAGTTAGGCGTAGAAATTTGCAACTTCCCGTACGCTACACTAAGCTACCACCACTGCATGAAGTTGAATAGGGAGAGGTGTTCTTTTCAGAGTAAGAAGACAAAATGCCAAAAAAGCGCAGTGTGGAGACCACTTTGGCACATGGGCTCGTACTGACAATGAGTAGATGGCACAGATCTCTTTCTCATAAGAGATTTGTGCCATTTACGCTCTCATCGTATTTGTGTATTGAACTAATAGCTGTATATTGTGATTTACCTTTGCTGAGGCTGCTGAGACTTTCCCCGTTCGGCTTCCACCCGCTGCTTGATATCTCGAAACTGCCAAACGTACAAATCACAGTGTGAGGCAACAGCTACAACGTCGCCCCATACGGCCATACAGACTGGCTCACTTTCCACGATCACCTGGTCCACCAGGGCGCCGATATTATCCCACACTTCGATGTTAAACTGAAAGATGAAAAGCCAAAGTAGACATTTGACACAAAATGCTGATATTGTGCGAGGTATGCCCGACAGACCCGGCAACTGGAGGGAGAATATTACACGAGTCAATTATTTATTGTGTCATACATATGTAGATGAACTTCATGAAATTGTGTACGAAGACAATTTCCCATAGTCGCCATTCGCAAATAGCATAGTACGGCATTCCTCAGTAAAACTCTGTAGAGCAAAAGGTCAAGACAAAAAAAATCACGCTTATAGCAATAACGGAAATCCGAATGCTGAGTGGCATTTGATCTAACGAGTTACTGGCCTCACTACGTCGAGACGAGCTTTTGCCCGAGCCGTCCCTCTTCGTGAGCCGCAATGAACGCCGCAACGCGCACACAAACCTGATCTGGTATGCCAGCCTGGTTCCGTGTTGCCACAGCGGCATGATCCTTCGAGGCGGCCATCACTAGTACACCCTTTCGAAAGTTGGTGTACTTCTGCAAAAGCATAAGTCGCACAATAATTCAATACGAGACGCAATTCGAAAGTAACACGCAATCTATGTTCCTCTCTCACGTTCAGAGTTTTCCATTACAATGATAAAACCAATAGACATTTTTCGAAAGTTGCCAGTATACACCACATGTCCGGGTGTTGCCCCCAAAGGGAATCGTGCGTGAAAAGTGGCTCAGAGCCGTCCCCACCTGTCCGTTGCGGGTATCCCAAATTGTGAAGCATTGTTCCGCCCGATCTGGCTTCGAATGCGTGAACAGGACACAGTCAGCGAAATAACACCACATGTAATCGGGGCGAACGTTCACGAAATAGATGAACGAGTCCACGCTGACGGCTAACCGCAGCCCGCTTCCTTCCCATGTGCAGCCTTCAGTGGGCGTTCAGGTTCATCGCCGAGAGATGTGAAGACGAGCATGCGAAAGAAGGTGACTTAGTATGTGAATGGCTAATTTAAGAATTTAAAGCTAAAAATGTATCTAAGTCGATAATATCTAGGATGAACTGGATGCTCTCGTATGCGGGTTTATCTTCGTACCTTGTTTATTTAATGATTCAGGTTGACTGAGTATGTCTCAGGGCTGGGTTTTCAACCTGTGGCCTCTGGCTTTTTTTCCCAGGCAACGACCAAGCTGTTTAAACTACCACAATATCGAGTATAAGAACATTCTCACGTTCAGTTGTCTAGTCTTCGTTCCCTGCTCAAAGCCGGGGCAAGTCGGCCCTGAAGAACAGGTAGACAAATTCGAAGCAACAACACTAAAACTCGGCGTCGGAAAACCGTTGAAGCGTTGTCATTGACCTCTCCACTTACCTGTGATCTGTTTTCCAGGCACGACAAGCGTGTGCAAATACTGCCCTTGATTACTGAACAGTTTAATGACATTTTTCCGATCGGGTTCGCGGGCCTGGAGAAGTCTGCCGATGGCGACGACCATGTTTCCCGATGGTGACCATTCCAGACCCGTTATTATCATATCGCAATCGATCAATATTGGCGCTTTCGCGAGCAAAAACACAGCAATGCAGATATATAATACGCGGTTTAGTAATCGCTTCAACGAAACAGAGATACCAATTGGTCTTTGGCGGTAATCGTGCTCACCAATGATACTAATTATAATCACCAATTATGCAATGACACGAACAAATCACGAAGTAACGCAAAGCGCGGATTGCTATCCGTTGTAAATATACCACTGTCTCTCAATCTGCGATGCAGCACTAACATTAATCCGCTGCTTTTGAGAGAGAGCCTTCTTTCTTCGAATTCATAGGGGAATCTTGGCAGTCGTAACTAGCCATATTTGCAATTCTGTCTACAATGTAAAACTATACTGTTAAGTATAACCTCGAGGATTACTACGGTGGTATGTTCTATGTCATTCGACAGTGGGCTCACAGGGATCGACCTCCTTCTTGAGAAGTTGGATGTGTCCTTCATCAGTTGCGATCGCGAGGCTGGGGACCTCTGCTTCGTGAATGCCTCCACCGGGTCGCTCTCCAATTGGCCCCCGTTTATGCCACTTGATCTCGACGATATTCGAATTTGGAGTTGGCTGAATCCCGCTCATCTTCGACTATTTCAATGCATATAATTAGCGCATTCAGATAATAAAATATCGGAAAGTCGAAATTAGCATCTATGTCAAGAAGACATTTGAAGGATATGTGATATGTTAGTTCTGCACGTCTGTAGCATATTGGTCTCGCTTCTGACTGAGGTTCGGGCCGGGACAACCAATTTATGCTTAGCTTCAGTATGACTCATCAGGCTCTTTTTGGATTGGCATTAATTTATGAACACAAATGCATGGGTTGCTAAAGGGTTTTTATGCTGATGATGGAACCACTAATAGCGACACTCTACTTACGACAAAATTTCCACCTTGATCATAGATGTGTATTTCTCCTGAACGTAGCCCAAATAGGAGATATTTGCCGTCAGCCGACCACTGAAAGATGCCCAAAACAAATCCACATAAGTATAATATGGAATTTACATTTGTTGCACTCTGACAATTTATATATATATGTTGTGTGACTGGAGCGTACTTTGAATCTAAGCCATTATTCACTATCGATTCGAGCGAAGGTCATGCAACAAAGAATAAATAGTAATATAATATCTAATAAATTGCCAAAAGGTAAGAGAGTTCCTGTAAGAGAGTTCTTGCCCGAACCAATAATATAGTGTTCACTTTGTGAACTGTATGCTTTGACCCGAATCTACTCTAAGTCTCAATAGGAAATAGAACGACTGTACCCTGGCCTTTTAAGACGACATCGATTTAGTCACAATAGATTACTGCCGATTTCTTAAAAAGTCTGAAGTGGCTTTTGCAGTATAGGTCTGGTGTGGGCGGCATGGCCTGTGGGTGGCTAATGCACGTGTTTTTGGGTGGAGTTTCCGAACAAGCCACGAATAGAAGAATCGCGATTTGTCATCGTCGGTTCGATGTCTAGAAATCGTGGTTCGCTCAAATCGTGGTTGACATTGCCCAGCCGTAACATGGGTCTGTTGAAGACGAGCCCTGCTAAGTCCACCATAACCAACGTAACAGCAACGGAACAACAATAATTGAAGTAAGGCTACACAGCGGCACCGATCCGTATCATGGTCAACAGTGGAAAATAACCTAGGTCAAAGTTAAAGCCATGAAATTATCAAACTAGATATTTACGGAATTTTCAGTATTAGTGACAGCTCGATCTACCTCTGTTATTCGTGCCAAAATCTGGTATACACCAATCGATTCTACAGAGCCAATTTAAGTGTGAAAATATTCACTCCACCGCAATGTGCCAAGGCAGGCAAAATTACGTAGGCAAACATTTCGCAAAAAAAATTCACACTTTTGCTACAAATATGTTAAACAGGCTAAAATCAGTAATGACTATTAACTATGTTAGACACTAACTTAACACATTGCTATTTATATGTATCTAACTTTTACACCACACCTATATTCCTCAAGAAGAAACTTCAGATTTCTAGTAAAGACATCTATGCGACAAGATACGTCTCAAAAAGCTCCCTAGTCAGTCAATTCGAGATTCATAGTCACCGCAAGCGAAACCTGAATGTCGATTCTCGGTGAGGAGTACCATAAAATGATCATTAATATATCTCGTATTATTCCTACGCCTATACAGCAGCATTGTTAAAACTGCAGTTCCGTAAATAAACCGCAAATGTTTTGTTATGTTATACAAGGGGGCGTATTAAGTATCAAACACTCTACCGCCTATAATACCGATCAAGTTACAAAATATTCTTATCTTATGCTCCTACACCGAATTTAGTAGGAAGTATGCAAGCGGCATTTATGACTAAGTTGTTTTTTTCATACACGCTATTCGACATGAAAGACCCTGTTGGTCACCTTACCGGTCTAGTAGGCTCTAGGTGAACACAGACAGTAAAAAGGTCAGACAAGCGATTCTTGTCTGGTTTATGGTTCGATTTTACATTAGCAGTGTCCCAACGTCCTCCACCTACCTCAACAAGCTGTAACGAGACCCCTTTGAGCTCTTTTCCCCAGAGGCGGTTTCCGTCAACGGATCCAACAATGATGGCGCCATCATCGTAGATGATGCAGATCCGCTGTCCGTCGCCTGACCAGGCCATTCCTCTGACTACACTTTTGTTTCTATTATTGATCATTTCTTCAAACCAGGCGCCTTTATGCAACATCCATACAATGATTAGACCCGATGAGTCCGAGGTGGTTAGACGCTGGTGTTTCTCGTTCCACACCATTAACTGAACGGAACCTGTATGACGAGGGAAATTATAAAATTTTAGATCGACAATTATATGGACAAGAAGAAATATTAATTGCTGAAGGGGAAACGTAGATCTAAATTGGCCTAGCAAATAGGTCGTCCATTTAGGTACGTGTAAGTCCGTAGGAAATGGGCCAACAACAATTGACAACCAGCTGAACACAACATAAGCAGACATAGTATATATCTTGTTGAGTCGAATTTAAAAAATAGAACAGTTACGTAAAACTCTACATAGAATTACTTATTAAGGCTATACTCAAGAATAACAAAGTATCATCATCACACTTGTTTCACACTGTTCATGTTTAAAAATTACGTATATAAGCATATGCTTATAGTTGGACTTGAAGTCTAATGAGATAGAACTCTGTTTCCACAGAACAGATTCCCCTTGTTGTGGTGTAGATAACAGGGCACAACGCATGTTTTGTTGCCAATATGATAAAGGAACGACATTAACTATATATCAGCTATCACCATATTTATATTCAGGATAATAATCGATCAGGTACTAGATCGCTTGAAATAAAAGGAAAATGCTTTTTGATATATTATCGATACAATATTGCCTTATAAGAGACGAGACGACTCGTGTCAAGCGCTGTCCATGCCATACACACCATTATGTCCCTCCAGGGTCTGATTCATGGAGAGATTTGAGGTGGCGACGAGCCCCTCTTTGGATGCCTCTAGTTTAAGTACTTTGAGAAGGCCTTCGTCGCCGCCGACGGCGATATGACCATCTTCGGCGTTCCACGAAATACAACGCAGATTCACCTGGTTGGGAATCGCTATCTGTACGAAAGCGTTTCAAAAGGGTCAGAACATCGTACATTTAGAATTGATGAGATTTGTCCCATTATAAGTTTTCCATGCAATCGTTTTCCATGCCTCCTCTATATTTCCAGTGGACTCTTCCTCAGTTCCAACGAGAAAGGTTTAGGTATTCATTAAGTGAGACGTTATCCCTTATTACCTCCATTCAATAGATGCTACATTCGACATGCTACACAACAAAAACACAATGAGCTTTTTCGATGAAGAGAAAAACATGTTTTAAATATTCTTCCATCTCGTGGCTCCAGATCCCGACCATCTATGTCGTATTACCTATGTCACCATTCTCTTATCTAGAGACTATCTGTATAGCAACATACTGTGCAAGACTCGTTATTATATATATATATATCGACCATCTGCATTCTCAACGTGAGCTTTGATGACACAGTATTTACACATTGGCATATGCATACGCACTCTGAGAAGCGCTTCAAACAACAAACACCCACCTTTTTGCTAAGATAAATAAACATTGTTCTTCGTGATTGAGTTGACTTGAGTTCACCAAAAGAGGTCAGCTGTGCCGGGCTCAACTACGACCGGCAGGATGCACACTCATGATGTATACACGTATGTGTTACGCGTATATAACTGAGAGGTCTCGGAGTCAAACGTTACCATAGTAACTCGCAGCACAGCACGGAATGAGCGCTATGGGATGGGACGATCGTTTGGAGCTCTGTGGAGCACGGCCGTGCCCTAGAGGTCCGACTACCGCCGACATCGCCCGAAGTAACAATTCTCTCTTTCTCTCTCTCTCTATATATATATATGTACATATATATATATATATATATATATATATATATATATATATATATATATATATATATATATATATATATATATATATATATATAATTGTTTTTCGAGCTGACCCTCAGCTGTTCCCCTATGTGACAGGCCTTAGCTCTTAACCTTTTAGGTATTACTATGAGGACCTGTCGGGGCCACCTTTGCTTATTCTCTTCCTTACCTAAAAGGTTAAGAGCTGAGGCCTGTCACATAGGGAAACAGCTGAGGGTCAGCTCGCAAAAACATTGTATCTCTCTGTAAGTAAAGGCTAAGGCCAAGTATTTAACCTAACACTGTACAGCTGGATGCTCGCTGATATTTGTAAGTTCTGCTGTATCGAAGTTAAAGCTTTGACACAAGTGACGATGAGTTGAAGCTGCTATTAGCGAGTATTTTGTGAACTGTTTTTAAAGGCCACTAACGCGTTTATTTACCGTTTATTTACATACGTTTGCGCAATCGCATATAAATGCATCGCCATATAGTGTGGCCAGGGACTAGCAATTCTAGAACCCTGTTAAACGTTTTCTTAATACTGCAATTAATTAATTCATTCATCGATCCATTCACATTGCAGGTTGACACAATACCTATCATTGTGATATGTTAGTTTTGGCGATGATGATAATGATGGTAACTATTATATTATTTCTATGCCACACTTGTAATGTTACAGTACAGTCTGTGGTAGTAATGCTCCGTCGCCATAAATGCCCAACAAAAACACTCAAGAAGTCGACGAATTTCTAAGGATAAAACTATCGCATTTTCTCCCCAGCAGTCCGCCATACGGGTTTCGCCAAACTTCGAAGGCAGAGCATTCGATCGAACGTTCTTGTGAACAGAGAATTGCGATACGCTCAATGAAATGAACGATACTTTCAAGATCCGAAACGAACTCGATGGCTTATCGGCTTTGCTCTGAAAATCGAATGTGTACATACACACAAAACACTTGTTGGCTACAATTTGACAATGTTTGTCCATTATTAGAAGGGCATGTATCCAGCTTGTATCCAGGACTTGTCACCGAGTATAAATACGGCATTGTAATCGTTAGAAGAATCGGAGCTCAAATTTACATTTTGTTTAACTAATAAATGCCGTCTTCGACACATGCCGCGTGAGCAACAGTCTACAGAGCTGATAACCAAGTTTGATGTACGAGGCTACCGAATTCCAAATTTAGTATTAGTAATTGTAGCAGTGGTGTCCATGACAAAATCTTTGAACATCCTTTTGCGAAGGTTTTGACAATTGGGCAACACTCGTCTGGCGGGTATCGCATTCGCACACAGATCGTCTGTGAGCAATGCTCGCGCGTTGGCCCAACACGTACTAAATCTTTCATTATTAATTTGACCACCATGCATGCGATGAAGCATCTACCCACAGGATAGCTACGGCACAAGCGTCCAAAGGGGGGGGGGGGGGTCGGAATGAATCGATCAAATGGAATCAACTCAATTTGCCTTATAAGCCATCCTCAACGGGTATTTAAAGATGGGCGCGCGCGCACACCAGGGGGCGCTACCGCACGACAACAACGGTCCGCCGGCACCACGACAACTATGGAGTCCCTGACGCAATCGTTGGTTGCATTGCTGATCTTGGACGTTGCTGTCTCTGTTCGAACAGAGCGATACCCATGTCGTCCTGCTCAAAGTCTCTCTCAGCTATATTAGGGGGGTCCTTTAGCTGGTGGCGAGACTACTGCTAGTGTTGGAGGGAGCGGGCCATTCATGCAAGCAGGGTGATCCTTACCATTCTGTTACAACGCCACTGGCATTATTATAATTACTACTATTATTATTACAGTAGTATTATGCGCGTTACGGGTTGGAACGAACGCGGACGTGTCTGTGTGTTGTGCTGGTGTTGCTAAAATGTCGGTACACTCATCGGATCAATCGGTGACGTGCTGATCTTATTATTGCGTCGTGTAGGGCTACTGACACCGTTTGCCAGCGATCTGCTATGAGCCAAGATCACGCCAGAACATTCTCAGTGATATCAACATCAGTCGCTGGAGGGATTACCTGCATCGTGTGTTGCTCGTGTTGACTCCTACAGTGCAATCTTGCATGTACAAGTGCAGCCGATGTTCCGCCTGCAAATCTGTCGCCTAGTGATTATGCTTGGTCATAGCGTGTCAGCGTTTCAACGGACACAGTGCACCCGATGACGGTTCGAGCGTGACGTCAGAATCTCACTGCAAATCATCGATCATGGATTCTACAATTCAACGTAGAGTGATACTTGGTTTGGGTGCCTGTGCTGTAGCTGCCGGCGCCTGGTACGTACTCCGCCAGGATTGTAAATGTGACGAATGCACGGGGGGTGACACTGAAGCTGCCGTCTACATTGTGGAAAGTCCTGATGATTGGCATGGCAGCGCTGAAGAGATTGTATCGAAAATTCGTCACTCGAAGGTCGTTGCGCTTGATTGTGAATGGGTGACGTCGGAAGAGCTGGATGGTGGCCGGCGGAAGGTTGCACTTTTGCAGCTTGCCGCATCACCGAGCTGGGTTGCGTTGATCCGGCTGTGCAGGTTTACCACGTTCCCTGAGGAACTGTTGGACATTCTAAAGGATCCGAGCATTGTCAAGGTCGGCGTGGCCGTCCTTGAGGACGCGTTAAAGCTTCATGAAGATTACAAAATTCGGGTAAACGGCTGTCTAGACCTGCGGCATATGGCCCTGGCCACGCAGAATGTGAAATGCAAGCTGGTGGAAGCGGGTCGGGGCTTTTCGTTGACTGCGATGACGGATGTCCTTCTCGAAACGCAGCTGATGAAGGAGAAAAATGTTCGCTGCTCCGATTGGGAGTGCGACATGCTGTCAGACGAGCAAATTAACTATGCAAGTTTTGACGTCGTCAGCGCCTACGGACTGGCCGAGCATATTGCTCGCTCAAATGACTGGGTTACGCGCATGATTGGCGTACTCCTGCCGAGTTACCTATGGCTCGACTCGTATCTGTTATCGCAATACTCAGAGTATATTGGCATTCGATTCCATCGTAGGCACGAACAGTTGAAGAAGAAACGAACGAAGTCCCCCGCCGAAATCGCATATGAGAGCCAGGATAGGGCCTTACGTTCATACAGTGCTCGTAAGACGCCGCTGTATGAGAATTGCCTTTTGCTCTGTCCTGATGGGGAGACACTGTGTACATGTGATGCAAAGAAAGCGCAATGGTACGTCGACCATGGCCTCGGCGAGGAGGTCAAGGGGCGGAAGACCTTCACGGTGAAGCTGAATTTCGAGCCGGCAATCCGGACGATCTTCGACGGCGACTACTATAGCACTTATAAGGAAAATATTTGTGTTGTTTGCGGCGTGGGCAATAATCTCGTGCGAAAGATGGTCGTACCAAAAGAATATCGCAAACACTTCCCGAAGGTGATGAAGCACCACAACGCCCACGATGTTGTCCTCACCTGTATTGAATGTCACAGCCGAATCTGCAGCTTTGATAATGAGCTCAAGGAGGAATTGGCTGAACGATGTGACGCACCATTGACCTCTTCGACTGAGAAATTCAAGGAGAATCCATACCTCAGGGCCGTCCGCAGCGCTGGCAAAGCCTTGAAAGCAGGGAGAGCTGAAAATCTTCCTGAAGAGCGACGAGAGGAGCTGGAGCATCGTCTCAAACAGCACTTCAAAGTTGAAGAGCTTTCGGAGCAGCTGATAGAAACGGCGTCCAACTTGGAGACTAAGGAGAGAAACGTGGCTTACATCTCTCACGGCCGTCGAGTTGTTCAATATTATGGCAACCATCCGGAGGGACTAATTAAGCTCGAGATGATATGGCGACAGCATTTTATTGATTCAACTCAACCTTTTTATCTTCCGCCACAGTGGTCCATCGACCACCACCATGAGGTACATTTCTTGCTTAGGGGTCCTTGAAAATGGTCGTATCGTTGTTCGACGAAGAACTAATTGCCTAGTACCCCCCCCCCCCCCCGAAATCGATAATACTAACAGTGCAGCAGCACCTGAACTCTGCAAGCTCACTGCTCTTGGTCAGCACATTGTTCCAGTTCAGAGTTGCTCGGAATATTATCCTCAGTTGAATATGTTTGACAATTTACATACGCCGTACCTACTACACACGGTCGTCGTTCCAGATGCGGCCTTATGTTGGTCAACCAATGCTCGCTTATTATGGGGACCAATTCACAACCCGCTTATGATGGGGACCAATTCTCGCATTGAAAAGTATTTTCCTAGATCAGATACACATAGTGTAACATACTTTTGTTTTTGTTTTTTTTTAATATTATATAAACAGTTGAATTATTTAACTGGTTCGACTTTCTGGTGCGATCTCTCCTAGCATTACTCAATTTTCCCCCGTTGACTTCATAAGGCTAAGAATATTCATTTTATGATGTTTGTTTATATGTGCTGATTCCACGTAGGTTCTTGCGGTCAAGATCGCCCTCTATCGGGACATCGATCCAGATGGAGCTCAAATCCTGATGAAACGGACCGGTCTGAGCGAGCGACGGGTGGATGAGGTGATGCGAAGACTCCGCTTCGAGGAAAAGGTCAAAGTTGGCAAGATGAGGATTCAGAAGGGGCGCCTTTTGGAAAATCTTCGTGACTGATCACTGATCATCATCACTGATCACTGTGATTTCGGTCATTCGGATCACCCCGCCCAGATTAAAATTTCACATCCAGTTTTACGTCGTCACCGAAGGCTCTTAATTCGCATCAGCTTCAATGTACATTGTAAATGATAAATATAGTGCACGCAATGCTAGATGGGTATTATATCTGGCATGTTATTTTTTATTAAATGGACTCAGCCAAATTAGTGAAGCATTGGCGATGGTTGGTGGACATTAACAAAACGAGTAAAAATATTTGTAAATAAATCTCATAAGGTTGCCATGTACTCTAATTTTATTATTAGCTGGATTTTTTTGGCAAACGGACCAAGACCGGTGTCACAGGGGAGGACATAACTGTATGCAAAGATAGGATGAGTTGAGGTTAGACCTGGAGCAGGGTTGCAATTCACTCCAATTCGCTATCGATTCTAAAAAGGCCTTACAAATGTGCAAGAAACTTGAAATGCAAATTCGCCAAAAGCATGAAGGTGTCCATTTGCCGTATGTAACGCTTTCAACAACAACAAAAGCAGTAGGCAGGTTTGTGGCCGTCTAAGATACAAGCTACCTTAAATAAATGGTTAGCTTATCTGACTTACTTGGACATCGTAATGTCGATCGGGGGAGCTTCCCTGAAGAATGGGGTTTACAATAACTTACTGTCAAGCCGTCGGCCTTATGCTTACGTCAACCAGTACTGTTTAGGCCGCCTTCCAAATACTGGACTCTATCAAGGACCAAATCGTTGACTTCGGCCTATTATAGTTCAGGCTAAAATATAGTTGAACACACGCTTGGAACAAAAACGAGCTCAGCTGCGCCGAGGCTAGTTTCGGTCCCGAATGCCACCGTGGACAAACTAGGTGTCAATTTGTTCGTATCTTGGGTAAATTCGATTTTTTAAATTGAAGTACTTAGTTATTAATATTTTTGATGCGGTGTACGTCAGATCAGTAGTTGTATATATGATTGTTAACATCCTAGAAAGCTAAGGATGCAGCTTGATGATCTACTCGTCGGCACCTTAATGGGTTTTCTGGTTCTGTCGGGCTTGTGCATTGGACAAACAACTACTAGAAACAGCTCATAAGACGGAGAGAAAATATTAGCCACGAATTTCACTATAGCCCCGATTTTGAGATCTAAGATTTAATCAAATTGAACAAAACCAGAAGTGTGGGCGTTTCAAATTACAAATAATGAAAAAGTGAATAATGACCCCAATCTAAATGACGAACATTATTCTCTATTGATTCATCATTTTCCCGCTGCTGTATTATAATAATAGTAATAATAATAATAATAATAATAACGAGATAAAAACAAGCAGTGTAGAGCATATTACAAACAAGTGGCCCTGGAAAATAGCCACGACTAGCTATACTTCAAAGGGCACCGATCTATCTATTTCAGTGGTGCCTATTCGAACAAATAAATTCGTCGCGAGCATTTTTGCTCGTTAGATTACACTATTGATTTCAGAGTTCAAAGATATTTGAGATTCTCCACCGTACATACCTATTTGCTTCGGAGTGTGTGATTGATATAAAAAAATATGCGTCTGTCTGTGGGGCAATTCCTAAAAAATCCTCTCACGACCAGTCGGTCAACTAGAGTATATGGTTATCACACCCGTGCTCAGCGTCGAATACTGCATCGAGTACTGCTGAGTTGTGTCTTGTCTCTCAAAACGTTGAACGTATATATATATATACCATGTCCCGTCGGAAGTATGCACGGCAAATTAAATACTATTATTACAAGTTATTATAGATATAAAATTCGATATTATATAATAGCATACGCTGCTCGTCAGGCGATGTTTGTTTCGATAAATATAGTAAATCAAATTCACATTTTTCCATCTGCCATCTTGGAGTGGTTCTATTTTCAAATTCAAACCGAAGCAGGTTCTACTGCCGATCATGCACCTGCAGCCGTAGAATCCCACAGCTATACGAGTCACGACACAAGTCTGTAGGCAAAGCTAGACGGGACATTTATTTACACACACACCTCAGTCGGTAGCTTGATCAGTCGGAGCACGACAACACGTTGTCTCATTGCCATTTGTCTTGGACGAGCGAGCATTCAATATACAGCAGATACTCGTTTAGTGACGGGTACCTAAAAACGAATCCGATGTCAATGACGAATAGATTGTGTAGAGGCAACGCGCACTCGCCGTATGGGATTCCATCTAACTCGTGTCATATTTGAGAACACCTTGAAATAGTCTTAATGTGTCTAGATGTTATAGCAGGAAGCTAATGATTGATGGGACTAGTTCTAACACGTTACACTTGATAGGTACAATCCAACACCTCGAAGATGACATCTTCAATATGATAACTAAGTATCGAATCCTTCGAAAGACGACCAATACTAACTCGCATCAGTTTTGTGATTTGTCGGAAATGTATGAGGCGAAATATGTTATATAATCGGGACGTTGTCGTCCTCACCCCCCCCCCCCCCCCACCCCCATAATCCCTAGAAATTCCGACCTATTGTAACGTTTAATATATTATAATAAACAAAGCGTGTTATATAATATATATGTTAATAATATATTAATGCGAATATATGCATATTATGCATAATGAATAATAAAGAGAGATATAGAATGAAGGCCACCTTTTGTTCAGTCTGTTTAGCTGATTTGACATCTTGACAAAGCTTATATAATAAGTGCAGACATTCGGAGATTTTAAAACTTTTCGGATTTTCACAAAACCATCGGGCGATTCGTAATGACAGCTCGTCGATTTCATTAATATATCCCTGCAACGTGCGAACATCATTATCAGCCTCCTGAAATGAGGCACAAAGCAGAAGAGATAATCAATTACCAAGATCTATGTGTACGTAAATTTCAATACAACAATTTACAGCAACGTCACCGACACTAGTCACCAGCACCAGCAGCGGACAAAGTCCGATGGAACGAACGCCGTCTCCGAAGTTTCAACTATCTGAGAAGGCTCAAACAGCAACAACTTTCTAGCTGACTTAGGTTTTTCCCTCAGAACCCTTGAGGGATTTTTAAAATAAAAAATATAATTTACTTATTCCTTGCATTGCAGCGCACGCCATATATGTAATATAAAAAATACCACAAGGCCGGTGCATATATCCTGACATCGGTCGATCATAACTTGTTGTCGGCAGTGCATAACGTAATTGGGAATACGTATATAATACTTACACGTATAAATTGTCCAAGTTGCTTCTCGAGAGACGGTGCGTCATTGCCAGAGAGAAAGTCTCCAATCTTTGCTATACTTGATTCGTATTCTGAGACGGCCTTACGAACATGGTCGACATCGAGCCGATTCGCCTGCTCAATGCCGTTCATCTCTTCAACGAAACGCAGCTCGTCCGGGCTTTTGTCGACAGCCGTTTTCACAACGAAATCTAACAGATTCGACTGACCTTCGCTCTCGGGCGTTTTGCGGCCTGTGCGCAGCTCGACTAACTTGCACAGATCTTTCAAGCGAAAGCCGGCTGCGTTGCCGGCATAGCTCCCCTGGAGAGAAAACACTCGAATATTTGTGGCTATTGTTGTTTTTTTTTGAGATCATCGAGCGAATGAAGATGTCGATATAAGTGTCGCATTTGCTGCACCGTTTGTGTGAACGGCGCGCATTGGCAACTTGAAAGAAAAAGCTGGCGGTGAGCATTAATAGACATGAGCACTTGTTATTTGGTCTATGGAAATAGCAGACACTTGTTGGAACACAATTGCAGGATATTGTCGAATATAGTTGCAACCACAACAATTGCTAGCGGAGTTTTAATCCTGGTGTAAATGGCGCCGGATGAGGACAACGAATCCCACTCAGGGATATACAATACACAGATGAAATCAGCTAACAATCCACTTGCGAGCTATTATGAAGCAAATATTGTATAAGTGTATAAAAATGTGTTTGCCCTTAGCAAGAACGTACGTCCCGAGTATTGAATCTGCATTATATATATATATATATATATATATATATATATATATATATATATATTGGTTAATTAGCTTACCGACCGAATTAATGTAATTTCCAATGGCTAATACGCGTCGAAAGAAACTCTTCAGGGCGCTGGAATTCAGGATAGCTTTACACACGTCGATGTAGTTACAAAGAGAAAGCTTAAAGGATACTGCAACAGGCTTAAAGTCCTCTTTTAGGAGGAGAGCTTCTACGAGGCTCGACAAATCAGGAAGCCGTAAAAGTTCCAAGATAAATCGGTCGCAGGCGGGAAGCGTAGATAAATCTCCTGAGAAGGACTTCATTTTTACGATCTGAAGGTGTCATAGTTAATGATAGCACCATTTAGCTTCTTGCTGCACAGAGCTACAGTAAATATGTTTGATACTCTAAGTTAATGTCGCCTACGGACACCGCACAGAGGTCACAAAATATTAGATAGCGATTATGGGTGTCTAGCGTTTCGACGTAATTACGCATACCTCTCAGCTCTCCCAGATTATATCACAAATCTCGTTTTGAAATGAATACCGAGAATCCACCAGCGGCGACGGGCCGACTTTACCGTCCTCGTCGGATGAACAACGAGATATCCATCTAATTGTAGCACTATGTAGAAATCTCAATTGTGTGTTCCCTCAAGGGTGTTACTATCTTTACGTACACTTACATATGTTCATTCAGCAAGAAACTATGGTAAACACTTACCTCCGCCTCCTTGGGCAAAATTTGATTGAGAATTTGTAGGCGTTCCCCGCCCAAGCGTGCGCTGTCGCAGTTCTTTAAACATGCGACAACCTCTTGCGCGGGCATCTTCAATCGGTGTAATCCAAGGCTGACATGCAGGGCGCGTTTGGTGTCTAGCAACGAAACCTTCAAACATACAACTAGTTCATGAAATCGTCGCGCGCTTCTAAGGATATGCTCCCAGAACATAAAACCAATTTCGGCAAGACTCGAATTTTCGTCAATTACACAGAGATCTAAGTAAATACGGTTTCCAAGCAAAAACACCGTCACTCTATTGTAATCGTGTAAGCTGCTGCACTGTATCCTATATAAGACGGTGGAGTTATTGAAATCACAGATTTTCTCTGCCGTAATCAAGAACAATATTTAGAAATAGTTTCATAATTTTTTCAAAATAGTTTCAATTTTTTTTTTTTTTTGGAACACACTGTAAAATGCATACGTGCATGGTTTCATAATCTAGCACGACGTGTTCTCATAGAGCACAAACGAATAATACAAGCTTATCATCCTTCATGGTGCTAACCTTTGAAGAAGAACTTAATCTGCTGATCAGATCCTTTTTTGGGCTCTTCCTTGGCGTTAGAGCAAAAAGCTGCTCAAGTTGCTTCCAGTCGACGCCCTCGAGCCCTGCCAACATGGCAGGCTCTTCAAAAACTTCTTTCCAAACGTTGGCATTGCCTGTGCACAGCAGATACAGGTCTGAACTAGGTAACAATCTACAGCTATATACTAATCGTGCCGAGGGTGTTCAAGGTTCAATTTAAGAACGTTAACTGAGCACAAACAAACCCACCCCGATACCTGTGCATAGAGATGCACACACTACATACCGGCGAATATATCTTTTTCGGGTATTTTGTCCCAGTTGACGGTCTTCATTTTGATACTGGGCTTCGGCAAGGTTGCGAACGCAATTTCGGAGCGGCTACGTGTCATCCTCGCGAGGGAAGGAAATGCCCCGCGAGCGATTGGCATCGGTGGCGGTGGGGGCGGCGGTGGACGCGGGCTCGATGGTGAAGCTTGAGGAGGTGAAGTGCTTGAGGTTGCTGAAGCTGACGGTGGAGGAGACGAAGACAGGGGAGCGATCGGCTTCCTCCCGGCCGGCTGAGGTAAAGAGTTAATCCGAGGGGCGTCGGACATGTTTGGTGCTGTCATCTGCGCGGTGCTACATGGGCGAATCTCGGTCGCCTCCTTGTGAGTGGCTGACAACGACTTGACAAGGTGCGCCTTGGGCCACACACGCGTACTATGAACGCCGGGAACCGATGTGCTCCGCAGCATAACTCGAGCCGATGCGCCAGATATTGGAGAACTTGAGTGGCCCGTTACCATTGTGGCGGATGTCGTAGATGTTGTCCTTGTCAATCGGTGATCGCTACTGGTCAAAGGCGTTGAGCAGGTGACACCTCTATGCTGCAAGCGACTTCCCGGTCGAAGGGCGCCATTCAAAGCGCGTAAGAAGCTTTGCCACCAAGAAGGGTGCTTTCTTTGAAATGTCAGCTCGCTGGGATCCTGCCTCACATATCGAGCCATCTGAGCGCAAGGAATCGATTGACTGACATTACGTTGCGATCCTATAGATCAGATATAGATTTCTCACTAAACTAAGAGGATGATAAAATATTGCATCATAACGCAAGTGGGCCTACAATAGAATAAGGTACGTAACAATTATCGCTATCCCGGGCGATACTACCGAAGACTCACAATGCGTTTGCATGGATCTGTCAAAGGGATGGATGCATTTTCGGGAAGGTCTATCTAAGGATGCGTTCATTAACGCTGTTAAACGTATCCGAAACTTATTATGATCTAAAAAAGGCAAGACACACACGATGCACTTATAGGTAAAGCAGAACTGGTGACTCGATAAATGAAGGAAGTAGTTCGATAACAATGTCATTACGTGAGGCAAATATGATGGCTCACTACATAGTTAGCCCTGTTATCTCGTCATCGGCCATACGCCCGACGTACCCACTGGCAAGAACACCCGATATATATATATATATGTGCAGGGTAGTCTTGCTAGTGACTACCTCCGGTGTATGGCGACGGTGAATATATATATATATATATATAATTGGAAAAAAGTTATAAAATTTACATTTAATTAATATTTAAAACTCAAAATGAAAATTTAATAATATTAAAAATTCGATAAAAAGGGAATATATTCGCTGCCCGATCGATAGAGAGGAGGTATAGCTGTCAAGGGGGACTACTTTGGTTGAATAACGTTAGTTGCAATTCCGAGTTAATACGTTATGTATAATACAATACAAATACTTGATTCAAAGGTCAACACAGTGGGGTTAGCTGGCCGCGGTGTAATGAACAATATAAGTTATAAATGTTATAAGTCGTTCTCGCAATGCTCGGGAAATTCTCCAGGGAAACAGATGATTTACGCATTTTCTCTTGACAACAACCTTAGGCACAACATTTACGCCAGCCCTAGTATTTGTCATAATTATGTCGAACACGGTTTCTATTAGGCCGAGTAGGCGCTCCTCGATGCATGTATATATAGGCTTATCTAAGTAATCAAGGTGTATAAATATAGGTTGAGAATTTACATCCGATTTATCACATTGGTGGCTAAAAGCTACTCGTCTAGCGAACGTGGCTCTCACTTTTAGCAACCTCTCTTCGTCACGTTCCAACCCAGGATTCCTGATCGAGTCGACTTTCGAGTATATTTTTTTTCGCGTGTATTTTTTTTTATTTTATCGAGCATAGCGAATCCTTGATAACGATTCCCCTGCGTATTTAGTTGTGGACAAGATTGAGCGTCGTTTCTGCGGAGAACTCGATATTCATTTAACACCCGGAATCGCCTAGTTGCTTTGTTGATCTCCCTTTTGTAGGTGACTGATATTTTCTATGTCTGTTTCTTTCTTTCGGACCGAAGCGATCACTGCGTAGCACTTGGGCAGGAGTGTCGCTAAGTGATCCCACCATTTGAGAGTCTAGTGAGCGGTCCAACCAACTTGCCACACGCTAAACAACGGGCTATCAATAATTAATAAGAAAGCCAAAAAAAACTATGTCCTCTTCCTTTCCCTCAGTATTTGGCTGAACAGATGTGATTTGACGACCTTTTTTGCTCCTTATAAAGTTAAGCACAAGCAAATTATAGTCATTCTCCGCCATTTCGCCCGGAATATCCGTTCCGATGTACCTCAGGGAAGCGAATAGTAACATTGACGTTTATCGCGAGTAGGAAGTAACGAAGAGGAATAACGCAACTGAAGTACATCAACCCCGTTTTTAAGTCGATTAGACACAAAAATAGCATGCCGATAATTTAAAGCAAACAATGATCTAGACAATTGTGTATTAGAGAGATTAGTAGAATCCACGTGTCTGCAATAATAGACGACTATATCGTGATGAATTTCAGACGTCCCCTGTACTTGAGGGTGTCCTTAAAATACGGGTGTTAAATTATTGGTGGGTTAACATCAACGTGTAAAGGCATAATGGTTAGGCAGTGTTAGTGAGCATTGTTTTATCTGGGTCTTAGTTCTGGGGATGTTCTTAAGCAGAAATCTGAATGCGCTAAAGCTCGATGTCGACAATGGCCTTACATTCAATTCAGTTTATAGACATATTCCATAATGTCTCCCCTCAACACGACCGGCGATCCCGGCCTGCGACAATTGGCGGCGCGTTCTTCTTCGTGTGAACCAGTGGAGCCGCCCCTGTTTCGTCACGATATTCAGAGACTAACCGCTCATATTTATGTAGTCGACGTAGAAGTATCCATCGATATGCGAGAATGTTTATCTGGCCGACGCTTTGATCCGACACTTTCCCTACGTTTGGTACGCCACGAAGTACTGCGAGGTCACTCGAAATTAGAGTCGCGTCGCCGAAGGTTCGAACCTGCTTGTCAATAACCCGGTGCAATATCCTCTGGGAATAACCGTAAGAAACTTCAAACGTATCACTTCGTTTTCATCACAGCGTTGTTGATAAATTTTGAAGTCGGACATCATAATATTGTATCCTATGCTGCCAACGCAGTCGGTATCTTAAGCAACCGTACCAGCTGAGACCCACATGTCGGTGCAAGATCTACAAACCCACCCAACTCTCGGGTAAAATAAACCCAATCACGAATGAATAACGTTATAATATTATGCATTGGGTTGTACCAGGAAAGGACAGTCGAGACCAGGAAGCATCCTGAACTTTCGTTTGGCTCCAGTCGCTTAATGAGCAGTGACACCTCCTTTTTGTTTCGTAGGACATGTCGTGTTCAACAATTCTCAACGACTTTATCTGAGCTTTGAAAAATTTGCGATTCATGCCAAGAAAAATAAGATCTCGGTACATTTTTACCATTCGTTGTTAACAAACGATAATATATTTGCCTTTGAGACCTTGGGCGGGCACGGCCATCTCACTGCGAACTTCCTCGAGGGGGTCTACCATAGGCTGATCCGCGCCACCGGGGACAAGCGCGCTGGCTCTTTCCTCCTGCAGCGCCTGTCCCTCGCTGTGCAGAGAGGCAATGCCATCGCCTTCCTCGGGACATTGTCGTCCTCACCCCCCCCCCCTCACCCCCATAATCCCTAGAAATTCCTAGCTACGGTATGTTTGAATAAATCTGCAAAGAAACGATAATATATCTTATATATTATTTATGTATTCTTATAGCGTCGTAGTTAAGCCTCAAGCCAAGAGACTAACCGAGGCGGTTAACGGTAACATGTGGTCTTCGTATTTTTACGATGTACTTAACTGGCTGAGGGCTTTCTTCAATTGAATGGCTCAGCTTAATCTTCGGCTCTCACGATCATGTTTATACACTGCTAGCATTATTATTCTTACTAATTATTATCAGCACGTTTAGTGACTCTTTTTTTCGAGCCACATTACGGCACGTGTCTGAATCACAAGATACATGAACAGAGTATTAAGGCGTCAAGGTTTAGGCCGATAATTAATCTGATCGAATGTTTTTCCTCTGGGTATTCTACCACTCTGAGGAGGCAGCTGCACAGGATAAAATTTAGCTATAACTAAGTCCAGTACTGTGTTACCTTTTCGAGTAGACAGCTAGTAACGGAGCACACGACTGGCCAGCTTGAACACCCGAGCTAATTTCTAGAGTACGCATCTACCTAAAAAGCAAATACTACACTTACGAAATATGTTCTGAAAAAATACCATATTCTCTTATCTTTATTTGAATAATTCTCGTCAAACCTCACCTCCTCCGTTCGTTATCAATCATTTACTTGTTGTACAGTTCTGCTGTATCGTATCAACGTGTTGGTCATATTTCATCCGGTTCCAACTTCTTCCGGGGCATCTCGTCTGATGCCACGTTCACATCTCTATTTATAAGTTGCTCAAACACGCGTCTGGCCTCTTCTTTCTTTGCTCGTTTTGCAGAGCTCACAGCATCCTCAGTCACGAAGACTAAGGGAAGTACACAGAAAAGAAAAAAAAAATATATATATCTAAAAAAAATATATATATATATATGCGGTACTTATGCAATATGGGCGGAAAGCGCACATATATAGGGCTGGCAGGCACAATTGAAGCACGGTATTTCTCGTATTATATTATTATTATTATTAATAGATATATATAGATTGATTGATTGATACTGGAGAACGACAATTCGTGCTCGATCGGGATGTGTATATCTATATATCTATCGAAAAGGAAAAACAATGATCATCATTATATCTCAGCGCCAACCATGAATTGCTGATATCGTATGAAAATGGCATTACGAAATCAACGAATTAAAATACAAAAATATGATTGCAATAATATCATTATTATTCGTAGCAAAAAAAAACCATGCTCACACGAATAGATATATATAGCTAAAGATTGCACGGGGCGTCACTGAACGGGTCGATGCAGTTGAAAGGCTAAAAATAGGGTACGCTCGTCCGAGGCGGCTTCGCTTGCAGCGAAGCCGGGGACATGCTGCACGGTATTTTTCAATTGTTTATTCATTTATTTATTCAATTATCATCAATTAAATGCTCGTGATTATTACGTTGCAGTGTTGTGTTTGCTGGTATTGCAATTGCGACACAAATATATATCTATATATATATATTTATATAATATATATCTGGCGTGTTCGTGGCTGGCTGCATAGCATTTTTGTCTGCAATCAGTGTGTCACCGTACGTTTTTTTTCGGTTACGGCCGCTCTCTTCGTCGGCTTGTGCCACTGGTGATCTCTCTTGCCCACAGGTACGAGCAACAGCGGAACACGGTCATGATTTTTCATATCTTCAGCCGCGTCACTATAGCGGCCCGTAGCGTCACTAGAACGCGCCTCTTCGAGGCTTGCCGATCTGGGGCTATGCAGCGGCCAGGGTTGAAACAGCAAACACAAATAAAAGTCATGGGATACGTTCGTGCGCTCGTCAAACGATCTACGATGCCACGGGCCTGGGCCGAGGACCGGGCGAGCCGGATCGACGCAGAATCCGAATTGGCCAGCTGGATCAGGCCGTGGCGCTTGGTGGAAAAGGTCACAGCTCACTGTAGCATCCAGGTCTACAGAGGGCCGGCCCCCACTCCACCATCGTAACGATGAGACGTCAAACATACATAGACGGACACTCAAACACACACATACGCACACACAAGATGCTGAACGTGCCTTGTTTGTGGCCTTCCACCAAGCTTGTTGTTATTGTTGCTGCCTTTTGGCAGTAGGGCGGATTCCGCCCTATGTCGAATTTCACTGAAGTCTTTGA
The DNA here is from genome assembly GCA_019614645.1 of Stratiolaelaps scimitus. Taxonomy (NCBI): domain Eukaryota; kingdom Metazoa; phylum Arthropoda; class Arachnida; order Mesostigmata; family Laelapidae; genus Stratiolaelaps; species Stratiolaelaps scimitus. The sequence continues at coordinate 3,734,193 of JABWDB010000013.1, read as the reverse complement.
AATTTACATAGAATCCATAAACATTGACATATTGTGGCATTTGTATGGGCGAAAATGATTCACTGCCTGTTCAGGTGAAACAGGTGAAAGGTGCCCTGTTCGCATGCTGCAGTTAGGCACGCTCAGCAGCTGGCGACGCAAATCACACATTTGGCTTTATATTGTACATCTCGGAAGGATGTGAGACGAGATGGAAGCCGCCGTTCTTCTCCTATTGACCTCCGTATCTCATTCAATCCGTCGTTAGGTTTTTGTTAGGGGCTTGACGGCGACGGTGTCCAACTCCACATGGACATATTACTTCGACTCCTGTATTTGGCGGATACGGTTTTCCCATTGAGCGACCATTGCGCTCTTTTTTCGAGCGGTGGCTGCCGACGCTTCTGGGGCCTGTGTCGAGCACGAGTGAATACAAAACGAAACGAAGCGAAATACATACAGTCATTAGATGTGGTGTACTCTTGAAGGCTACAATGTGGCCATTTTGCTTGTTTTTATCGCTGAAATAATCGGCCGCTAAATTCATCGACCTGATGGGCGTATTGCACACCGTTACGTGAAATAGGACGTTCGCGTCTTGAGACACACTGGATTTTCCGGATGCACAAAATGTCATTCATTGTCGTCATCGCAGCGGTTAAGTGACTCTAACGCTACTAGAAAAGGAAACATTTACAATAGTAATAATATAATAATAATAATAAGTGGACTACAGTTATTCATTTAATAACTTGATGACGTATTTCGGCCCACAACAATAATAATAATAACAATAATAAGTAATAATAATAATGATTTTATATCGCACCTTAAAGGGTTCGTCGAGACAGTCAAGAAGATTGGGATTGCTGAGTACCCGCTGCCGTAGCGAAGGATAAAGGGGCGCTCCCTTCAAGGATTCCTGACCGTCGCCTTCATCGTCATCATCCACATCCTCATTCTTCTTCTTCTCGTCGCCGTCTGCAGAGATATCTCCCAACACCGATAGATTGCTAAGATTTGGCTGGGATCCGCCCAGTTTGCGCATGCGCCTGAAGGAACGTGGTCAAGAGGAAGGTGATTTTAGCAACAACGACATCAGCATAAAGCCGGTAGCGGTGGTTGGAGAATTTTTAATTGAGAAGAGATGTTATGAAAAACAGGTTAATGGGAATGGGTACGAACTCAGTGCAAGTGGAAAAATTCAGAAGAAAACATGCACTGATACAAGCTAGCTCAAGCTTTCAGACTTTCAGGTGGAATCTGAGAGGTGATATGCAGGTCATATCGAGACAGCCACTCGGTCCCGGTGCTGTAGATTCGTAAAGACCTGTCGATCTAAAAATGAGCATATACATATATATCTATAAATTCAAATACGGTATACGAACCTTAACTCATTTTCGCGCTCTTTGAAGAGTTTAAGTTCCTGCTGAATCTTACTTTCAGCGGTGACAAGGCCGCGGCGAGGAGTCGACACCGACTTCCTTTCAAGGTTTACCGAGCCAGTCTCAAGCCGAGATCGGCCGGAATCTGCCCAGCGAGGCTCAATTGGGCCGGCTGGCACAACGTCCCTACCCTGGCTAGCAATGAATTTCTGCATGCTAATACCTCGGGTGACGGTTCCGAAGCCGGGACGCCGGAAGGCCGTTGCGATAAGAGATGACGTCCCTGAACTCGACGATCCCGAGGAAAAAGTCCTCGGACGCGGAGCGTGGGCACTGTCAGCGCCGTCGTTTTGACCGATCTTGGCTACCTTCGAGTCACTGCGCTCCACTGAAATTGTGCGAATGACGCCCTCCTTTTTCAGTTCCATCTCTTTGCGGGTCTGCTCTTCGATCTCCTTTTGAATTTTCGAAGTGACGGTGTGGCGGACCGCGTTTCGGGAGGCTGTCGGCGGTAGATCCGAACAAGACGAAGAAGCGGACGAGGTCGTCGAACGCTCCGAAAGAATCGAGGACGAGTCAACCGAGTCTCTACGTCCCTTGCCAGTGAGCAGACCCTTCTCGCGGCGAAGCGCTTCGTCACGCTCTTTGGCCAAACGGATCTCGCGTTCGATTGGAGTCTCGTTCGAGTACACCGTGGTCTCAGGCACCTCATCGCCATCGTCCAGAGGTCGAACCTTGATCTGACGACGTCCGATATGTTTCACTGCAAAGGGAGAAGCGCAGCTTATGCTAGGCAATCTACAGTGAAGTCGCTCAGTTGGCAGGTTCATTGGCTAGACGTGCATATAGCACTGCATAGGATTAGCCACATCTTTTATGTAATTATTAAGTCAAAACGAATTTAGAAATATGTTGACGAGGTTTTCGGACCAGCAGATAGACGGCGACTATCGAGAAATATAGACAGAAAAGCACACGTACTTGTGGGCGAGACGACGCCCCGCGATAGGGGAGTGGCCGTTGCTTTAGTAACGTCGAATTTTTTCTCCGTTTCTTTGTCCTCCTTGATGTGGACTTCTTTGTTCTGCATCTGCAATTCCCGATCTTTCTGAACCTTCAACTGGAGGCTTTCGCGAACCCGCCTTAGCTCCTCTTCGCGCTGTTTCAGCTGTCGGATCTCGTCCTCAATTTTCGAAGCACCAGCGTCGCTGACCCTGATACCCTTTGGTGTAGAAGTAGCCAATGGCCTGCACGAAGGCGATTTGGTCTTAAAAGTGGGACGGTCCTCCTAAAAGCGAAATATGAGTAACAAACATAAATGACGAATCAAGTGAGATGCCTAAGGTTTCGAATGAGTGCTCAAATTTTCGCACTCATTCGATACTGTGGGATTATGTGCTTTGGTTCGATGTGCCCCCGTGGGTGAGTGGTTTCACCACCGGCAGGCAGATCCTCTCGCTAGTACAATATAAAAGTGACCGTGTGTATCTCACATCTCGTTCTGATCCTTCTTGAGGTGAATTTACTCCTATCATATAGAATGAACGTGTGATCTGATTGTAGAGTGTCTTATGTGCCTCACAGGCTCTTGATTGACGATAAGCTTATGGGGTTAGCTTGTCCGGCCGATTTTACGCTATTCTGCTAATTACTTATATATTTGCCGTAAAAATAAAAGCATTTTACAAGATATTTCCTGGTTTGTCTCAACCTATCTTTGGAATTGGTGTTATTTATTAGTTAAAACATGTTGCTTGCTCGCTCAGGTATTCGACGACATGTCACTATGGTAGTTCACCCATAGTGATGATGGGCAACACCCTCTAATCAGCAATAACAAATAGCAGTCGTTCATTGGTGCTATAAATGCGACGATTTAAAAATGAATTTTGTTCAACACGCCTCAAAAAGCGTGGAACGTCAATCATTTTACTATGCAATATATCAATAATTCAACAGGTCACGTATGTTTCAAGCAGCCTCATCATATTCAAATACGTAGATATGTTAATTAAGGTTATACTTCACCTCTGTTGTTACTTACGAGTAGATTTCCAGTGCTATTGGAAAGATGTCCAATTTTTTCCTCGGCTTTACGGCGAGCCTCGAGTCTCTCCTTTTGAATTTCGTTCTCCCTTTCTTTCTGCAGGCGGATTTCCCGAGCAATAATGGTTTCTTCGCCGCAGATCGGCTTCAAGGCCTGTGGCATTAGCTTCTTCGGGTCCAACTAAGAATATCAATTAAGGAACACTGTTCAATTTCGCCTCTTGCGCGGAGCTCATATAACTAATGCGCGAAGTAATTCTCATTTTACAAACGCATTTCATTGAATATCACATATGCCTAAAACGCCTAGCATAATTCATCGTACACAGTATACACTTTTCACCCCGTTTCATCGTAGTCATTAAAAATCGCTGTAACTCACCTATCAAAGTACAATTAAAGTTCAATATATTGTGATTCACTCTCTCACCACAAGCAACAGACGTACACCATATAGGTTGTGGGAAGTAGCATTGCTAACTTTCGCGTCACCATAAACAGTCACGAGCAGCCCTGTATGCTAATGTCGACTGAGGGATAACCTGCATATGGTCCAATGAGAGGAAACGGCTTGAATACGGCATATATGGTAAAGATGACCAGAAGCGGACTCACGTTCATAGGTGGCCTGAGAGCGTTGTGAGGATCTGGAGTTTTACGCTGTTCCTTGACCTCCTTTTCAGCCTCCTGGGGCTTTGCCTGTGTGGCAGAAGTTTTTTCTCTCTGAACTTGTTGCCCGGACCGCCCTTGCTCCCCAGAGCGTTCATGTATCTCGTCGATACCCTCAATGTCCTGCTTGCATTGCATTTCGCCAAGTAAATCGTCCTCTTCCTCTGGAGACGAACATTTGAGGAGAAGGTCGCTGTCGCACTCCGGGTCGGACAATGCTGAAGTAATTGAAAAGACGAACGTAGCCAATACTTAATGGGCAGAATATCAGTAATCATTTTTCATATCTTATAATCCTGAAGAAACTCTAGACAGTATCTGTTCCACACGATGAATGATTGACCACTGCGGAGCAATCATGTGCGCAGGTTAGTGTGATCATACATTTCCTGTTTTTGATCTCTGGAAGTTGGATGATCTTAACAAAAAAAAAATCAAAACCAGCGGTGACTAGCAGCGGGTAGCTCCTGGTAACACCCCGTCGTCATTGTGTCCACATGGCGACGATCTGAAACAGCGGTATGGGAAAGCTTACATCAAGACCTTCTACCCAAGGTGTAATTGCCGATATATTTCGTCGGAAAACCTTTTGCCACGGCCGAAACAGGCCACAATGACACCGCTCAACTGAGAGCTCCCCGAACGTTTACAACGAAACAGCCGAGTGCGAGTACGACATAGTTAATTAATCAACCGTTTCTGCATTTTCATAAGTAATAATTAATTACTAGTAATAGTAATTTAAGTAAGTAGTAGTAATAATTAATAGTAAGTAGTAATTTTCATAAGTTTCTTTATAATTAATCAAGAAGCTAAAGAAGCGTTAATCGCGTAGATGCATGCAGGTAAATCGAAGTGCTAATCGGCTGCCTTCATAATACCATGTAGAAAACACGCTATTGCCAAGAGCACGTATTTACTGCGTTCAGGCTCAAGCATTTAAGGATTGATAGACATATTGGTTTTTCTGAAGATCTTCGAATATCGCGCCTGTATGATGGCGGCATGGAGTGATAACATCATCTATGTGAAAAACCTTGACATGCATCCTGTATTGTTTCGAATCGAAGCAATCGACGGAGGTGAAAGTATCTACATTTCCAATGTGGCAAAGACGATTTAAATTAATCGAAATGTTTCAAATACTATTCAAAGCAAATAGATATCCATCCATCTATCTACATCCATCTATCTATATATATATATATATATATATATATATACTGTAGATAGATGTTACACTGGTATAAACACTTGTGAATTGAAGGCTAATAATTCGGCGAAGTTCGATGCACAGTCAATTCGTACTTGTCTGCATACACACTCCACTGTCAAGTGCAATTATAAGGACTTATTGATGAAAAGCAGATAATATAGTTGTGTCTCGATTATTATTATTATGATTGTTATTATACAATTCATACACTTGGTAAACGCAATGCTACGTCTGTCGTAGAAGTGAATATGACAAGACTCGCATATATATATATATATATATATATATATATGTTTGGGTGTTTGAAGGCGACCGCGTATAATTTGTCTTCAGATCACGTCGCGCAATGATCAATACCACCGAGGACGACTGCACCCCAATGCATCTATTTTCGATGGGATAGTATAAACAGTGTCGCCGTGAAGCACTATTGTGAATTCATTGAGATTTGATAGCAGTGAACCCCACACTATGGTGTGGCTAGTGATTATCAGCAGCATCACCATCATGCCGGAACGAACAAACGAATCCATCAAATGGCGCTGTCCAACAACGACAACATGCACCAAGGTATAATAGACAATATATATATATATATATATATATATACATATACACATTACAATAATAACAATCGCTATTTATTGCGTGAAATTTCGCAAACACAATTACTATATATCTATATATATATATAACCAACCATAATCCGCGTAGCAACACAGATTCAACAGTTCATTCACCGTGCTGCTGCTGGAAGGACTTCCTTCAATCATGATTCTGGCTACGAGAAAAAAATTGACCGATTTGATTGATTCGTAGTGAACTACGTTCAGTGCATTGTTTCCATTCTTAATTTAATTACCGAGTTGGTCACCACTTGATATACTGCTTTGAGCAGAGCGAGATTCTTTCAAGACTCTCGACATTAGAAAACGATGATGATAATAATAATAATAATAATAATAACCCCTAACAATTATAACAATTATAATAATAACAATCCACTACATAAATGCTCTTGATCTAGGCTGCCTACTATTCTGCTCTGTATGAGTTTTTCTTTGTAGCTCATACAGGTTACCCTCACTTTCGTTAAATTGCATCACCCTCGAACAACAGCAACACCGTCTACAATTCCTGGATTCGCATTTCTTAAATGATCCGTGAATTTGTCAATTACTCAATATGCATACTTGAAAGGCTGGCTCTCAAACTCAGAGTGATCCATAATATAACACTACGCACGTGTTCATGTACTAAATGCGGCACCAATCGAAATAGGGGGTCATCCATTAATGTATGATTTCATGTGAGATTTGATCTATTTTCTCGATTAGTTGCGGTTGGAGTCACAAGCGGACAGCTTCTCGTCATCACTCACGATTTGTTTGTGCGGCCAAATATTTAACAGCGAGCTTTTCTTTCTATATATACATAGTTTAGACTTATGTAATTGGGATAATTTGCTACAGTGGTGATTTTGCAAGCTGTGGGCAGGCGAGCAGGGCGATTGAAATAAATGGTGCGGTCACAAATCACGGAAGGGGATCACTTGTGGCCATAGTATCGAAAAGTATGCCTACTCAACGTGAGCGATTAAATAAGCAAAGCTATCACGTATATATATATATATATATATATATATATATATATATATATATATATATATATATATATATATATATATATATATATATATAACACGGCGCCAGCAGCAACAACAGCGCTATTTTTAAGTGCCAGCTTGTTACTAATCAGACGGGGGGTAGAGAATAACCAAGGGTTGAAGGGTTTCATGTTAAGATCAAGGTAGACATTACGATAGTCAATCCAGGGTTGCTAAACCTCTTGTTAGATAGTACGGCCGAATTCGGCAAGGCCGTACGCATTATACGTAACGCTGGCCGTGTCAAAGCTGTGAAACGCTGTGAAATTAGTCATAGAATAGTCATAGAATCCCAAATTTAATTAAATTTAATGAAAATATATACGCGTTTATGAAAGAAATCCTATGTCCTCGATCACGTTCTCTATGATGAACGAACGTCAACATTGATAGTCCTACACATACTAATATATGGATCTCTAATGACTGTTATCTTTAGAGATCCATATATTAGACATGCTTAGTCATAGTTTAGCGCGTGCTGGTAAACGTTGCCAGATAATTAGGAAATTTACGGCAATAGATATCAACTAGACCGAATTCCACGCCATTTATGTGTCGGGCCAAGGCAGCGAATGATATATATATATATATACAGATGAACAGGTGTTGAGGCGTTTACTGGTTACAAACCTGAGTTTGAATGATCGTAGTGTGAATGCTGTGAACTGTTAGGCGAGGCAAGCATATCACGCGACAGATCCGATGTAATTGATGAATCCACAGGCGATCGCGTGGCAGGCGACCCTGATGCACCACCCATTGGGGCCAGCGGAGCCTGTTGAGTGACGGCGGGATCTCCCGCCGTTTCTAGAGTATGGGCCGCCGCATGAGTTTTTATTGAACAATCTGCGTAGATTTCCTCCTCAGTTTCCACCTACAAAAGAACACACGGACACAGGGTTGCAGCGTGTTATATATGACATCAATGATGAGCAGTTGAAGTGATTATGGAATCAATGTAGATCTAACAGACTTTTTGACAAGCGGACGGACGAATTTGTCGAAGCCCAGCGATGTGCAGCGTCCACTCAGCAGGGCGACGTTCGTTCTTCGAGAGAGAGAATTCTGCGTGTAATTATTAAATATAATAATCACCAATCAATTTCGCAGAACTGAACGAAAAGATCTCCCCATCTGCTGAAGATTAGCATGCATCTATTTTCGGGCGAGCACGAAGGCCAGAAACTGCCTCAACGAACATGGCAATATATTGAAATAGTGAATAAATCGAACAGTAGAACACTCTACCTCCTCATAAACGGGATCTTTTTCCTCACAGCTTCCATAGTCTGAGCCGTTTCCTGAAGTGTTCTCGATCGATTCGAAGATCAACTCCTCGGTGACATCCTGAAATCGCATACGTAAGATAACAGCAAGAAGAGCATAATATTTAGATATGCCTTTTACAGTATAATATTCCCTCAAAGCCATGCTGTGTATCTGTGTACTTGATTGATTTTCTAATCTTGTCTGCTTTATGGTCGAAACTTGCCCAACGGCAGCATAGAGACGACTCTCGATCGTCACTCTAATTGTCATGTCCCTGCGCGTTAATTACATTAACGATTATCGGCTAGCTGTATCTACTCGATGAGTCCCACTAACACTTAATTAGTGAAGGTAAATGTCGCACCAAATATGTGCGACTCTCTCTCTCCCTCCCTCTCGAGCTACGTGTAACATCGACCCATTTGCATAGATTGGGCAATCTGTACTGACTGATAAGAAATCCGGACTCATCGTACAAGCTAACGGGGTATCGATCTACAACGAAATCGTTTGCCAAAATCGCTTACCGTATGGAAACGCCTGCAATGGCGTAAATGAACAAACGTAACAGCACAACAATCACATTGTCAAATGTCTGAATCATTTCGAGCACGAGTATACATCAAAGTACACTGAGCCGATAATTCGGCAACTCCTCGAAACTCGAATCCGAAATGACTATCGGCGATATTATCTCGTAAAGTCCGCCCGATTATCATATCTAAGCAACGATAGCGGTACCGTGTGTGTTCCGATGAAATCGCTCAAAGGAGTGACGTGGCCAGGACGACGACGACGACGACATCAACGAACACAGTCAGAGTGAAAGGTGAACAAAAATAGACAAAAACATGAAAGCTGACCTGGAGGAATTTCTCTCTCGGTCTTCTCCATAGGGCCATGGCTACATTTGGGTACTTCGGCACGATACCGCATCGAAAACTGGCGACTCTTAGCAACTTCGATCCGATAACAACCATTGAAGTATATATGTATACATACGTTAGAAAGTGCGGAGCGCCCACAACAACAGATTGCCACAGTGGCAAAGAGCCAGTAAAAATGAAATATCACCATCAACAATTATCAGGACTTCCTGATGCACGTGACCGATGATGCTGTCACTACCGTAGTATGATAAAAATGGCTAACGCTGAATTAGCACGTGACAAATAGTATAACCTCCCGAAGTTTAGTGGTGAAATTACTGAAGGAAAAATGATTAAAAAAACGACAGGTGAAAAAGCGAATGGAAGGCAAAACGGTTGTAATAGCTAATATATATTAATAATAATAATAATATTTAATATTATAGATAATAATAATAATAAACGTAATGAGTTATAGTCATTTGATAACAAATAAAATAATGGACGGTAGTTATCGCGTCGCACTGGTCAGTGCACAATCAACAGTCTAACGGAATACATTATGCTATGCGAAATTATTGTGACATCGGTCTCGTCAGTGGTGACACTGCAACAGCATGACAATAATAATAATCATAATAGGTAATGCAGAAGATAGCAGAAGTTGTAACGTCGTAGTTGTTGTTGCGGTTGTTGTTGTTGTAGAAGCGGCACTGCTAAAAGTGTTGTCATCATGATCGTGCATCGCCTCTCTACAAAGAACTACCCATGCACTTTTGTCTCTCGCTCAGTCGTCGGACGTTTGCAGATGGCGGACACCGTCGTTCCTCGTGTGGGCTTGTCCCTCGGTTTCGGCCAATCAGTGACAATAGACTAGCATATAGACGAACAGCAGAGCGGCTCGCATTGTGCCTCACTATGTTGTCTGTATTCGTGGTGCTGGTGGTGGTGGTGGTGATTGTGGTGCACCGTTATTTTTCATTCGTTCTCGCTCTCTCGCTCTCTGGCTAACATAGACGTGTGCAATCTATTATATTTATCACATGATTGCATAGCTGTGGAAGGGAGCGATACGAGAAGCTGTTGACTACCATATCTATGTATTCTACCCGAATTGTAGTGGCATGCTGATTCGCTAAGCAATGCGTAGGAGAGAGAGAGAGGGAGCTGGCTACTGTTGGAACGAAGCTGAAGCTGACCACCGCCTGACGAGCTGATAAGTCGTGTCTTGAGAGCATCCCCCCCAACAATAGGATAGGATGGCGGTTTGTGCTCGCCTCCATTAGTATCATATGAGATGAATCTCAAAGTAGCTACGAAGGCTCGATGGTTTATAGAATTCACCTGGCTGTATTATCAAAAAAAAAACACATGTACACATGGGTGAAAATGTATGTTCACGCCGAACGCAAAAGATGAGCGATGCGGCAATGTGTAAGGGTCACGCGACGATGCGGCAGTACCAGCAGCGGCGGTATACTAGCAATAATACCTATATATATCTATCTATTCGGGTATACTGCTCGATTGGCTGCTCTGGCATGCTGGTCAGGGCTCAAGTTAGCTTGCCTGCTTGCTATTGAGCAGCGCGCTCTGAAGAGCTCGAGAAGAGAGGCAGATCTATCGGTCGTGGCATAAGTTCTGTTGGACGGGGGTCAGACGATCAAGTCAGAAATAGGAAACCAAAGACGCCACTTGCCGACCCAGACGCGGCGGCCTGCTGGACGCAGCAGCTTCGTTCAGCTCCGGATGATCGAATGAACGGGAGGCTTCATTTTGAGTGCTCTATGTGAGCGCGTGCTTGTCTTGTGTGCGTGTGTGTGTCAAATGTCTCTATAGGTGAACAGCTAGCTGTGTGGGACGGCAGAGCTGGTTTTTGTGCAGAGTCGCTGCTGCCTGCGACCTGATGCCCTTTCGACATTATTATCGTCATTATTGAACCGGCCGCAGCAGCAACAACAACAGGTAACGGCAGCTATCAGGCAGCTGAAAGAGACAGCACTTGTGTTGTTGGCTGGGGCCAAGAATGTATGGTAGCAGGCACAGCTCGAGCTGTGCAGAGAGAGATATATATATAGAGAGAGAGAGAGAGTCCGTTCTTAGTTGCAGCAGCTCCCGCTCCTGCGGCTGCTGTTGCTGTTGTTATTCTTGTTGTGACTGCTGCTTCGGACCTGTTAGCGGCAGTTGTTCGTTGTTTACGCCGCCGGTCGCGGTCCATATTTTATTCAGCAGCGCCTATTCACTGTTCCACCCCCACCGGTCCCTTCCAAGCTTCGCTGTTCATCGACGTCGAAAGCGGTACCGTGGACGTTAAATGTTGGCTGAGAGTCAGCCCGAAAAAGTTTTGTTCATCGACGTCGTCGTCGTCGTCACCATCATCCTATTACAAAATTTCAGAATTCAAAAACCGGAGTTCATACATATCTTGAGAAGCAGTGAACGGTACAGCAGACGGCCGATGCGCGCCGCAAAAACGGGCTGATCTGTGGCCTCAGATCGCGAGCCAGAAGCCAGCACCAAGAGCTACAATGAGCTGAGATCCGTTTCGTGTCGGGGTATTCCACAGAGTGCGAGAAGAGAGAGAGAGAGCGTAGCGTCGCCGGCTGCTGCTGCGGTATCACACGCACAGCCATATTGGGGACAAATTTCCAACGTCGACAACGCCAACATAATCGGCGCACAGTCGCCTAGTCGACAATTCCGGCGGAGGGGGTGCTGTCATTGCTATTGTCATCGCTATTCATCATGGTTCTGCGTTGAATGCGATTAAAGAGGAAAATTGAAGGTTTTGTTGAGCTCTTGAGCTCATCGGGACGAAGACAGCCGTCAGTTACTCCCAATGCTCGTTTGAAAACTTCGAAAAAAACCGTTGACACGTGATTCGCGAAATTCATTTTGCTGTAGACGGCGTGGCGCGTTTGCAAAAAAACGACTCTGTAGCAAATTATCTACGGCGAGTGTCACGCATGCTATAGTATACAATATTTCGACTGATGCCGATACGCTGTTCATGATTTGCGATTTATAATCGTTTGGTCGAATTCGAGTCTGATGCTAATAATCTTCGCGATTCGCGAGGTTTCGAATCGTCCACAGGATGCGGTACGATCGTTGAACAGCGGGGATAGCCACTTAATAGCGTCCCCAGGACGAATACTTTTAGGGTAATCTGTGTGTGCAAGTTGATATGGCATGATCCTGTGTGATTCTGCATTACTCAGCTCAGGGCAGGTTTCGGACATGATTTACGTATCAACATATGATCCGTAACGGCCAATAAACTTAGGAGCGAATTTGCAAAATTCGAGGCTCGTGATGTCTCTCGTGGACCTAGAAGACACATCAAACTACCGTAGAGCGGATAGTGCTGTGTGTAGTTTTCTCCAATGTTACCAGTATGCATTGCGGACATATCTGAGGCCGAAAACGTCAGGGCGCTGTCCATTATTTATACCTCATGAAATTTGACCACTCTAGAGACCCCTTCGCTAGAGCTATTGTGAAAATGCTGACATGCATGCACCCAGCCATCTGCACAGGTACCGCAATACGAATAGCGGTAGACTACATTGTTGTCCTCCAATATTTGTTGCCATCACGCCTTTTGTCTTTACAACAAATACAACAGGCATGTGTTTCAATAGACTTCATTACAGTAGATACCCACAAGCATCGTCATGTAGTTTCCATGAAACTTCTGCCGTCCAGTTTATTTATTATTGTGTACGAAAATTGCACAATTTTCTGTATACACAACTCCCCTTACTATCGTGGTATAGCATAGCTTCAGGGGGGAGGGAGGGCATACAACGTTGCACTAACATTGGGCGGGCTTGAATGGGTAGGGTGTTATACGGGTGTCTCATTCATTGCACAGCAGCGATGCGGTGCAGACACCGGCTGACTGTCTCCACGTTCGGTGTCCGCCGCCCCGCCAACCACCCATCATAAAAGCACTCACGGCAAACAACAACAACGGCCACAGCCGCTTCGTCACTAATTCGCAAGTCTAAAAATAAACTTTCGTTCATCCGATTTTTTCTCCTTCTGATCCTACCACCAGCATGAGTACTACTACGACTACTACAAATGCTTCTAGTGCTCATCTTCTGGTGACGATGCGTCCACTGCTCCTTGCACCGTTGGCTCAGCAGACCATATAATACACGTCTGACGCGGCTGCAAGCGAAACATCAACAGTAATCAGCACAGAAATCGTGTTGGGTGGAGGTAGCATTCTCATATGTGCGCTGCGCGAGGGGCTTTGTGTTGAGCTCGGTGCAAAGTCGTCTGGTCAGTCACCAAGTCACTATCTCGGTTTGTTGGTTGGTCGGCGGCACCGAGCTGCCTGGCTAACACAAATGCTGTGACGTTTGGTGCTGCCAGCCGAAGCGTCCGTCCCACCCAGAAGAGACACCACCCAGCAACGAGTGGCGGCGGCGGCGGTCATTGTGACACTATTGTTTATTGTATTGTTTTGTTTTGTAGTTCTGCCACTGCTGGTTCTAGTCGAGGAGAGCTTTGCCGTAATCATCAAATCTATATATATCTATATACATAAAACAAAGCAGCGAATGAGAAGGTATATATATATACATTGAGAGAAGGGTGTGTGTGCTTGCTTGAAAGGCCGACTGTGTCCCCATCCGTAGGCACGCAAATAGGGTGCGGGCCAAGAATGGTAAGAATAACGTGGATTAAGAATGGATCAGGCGAACTAGAAAAAACGATATGGACGCATCAGAAATAGTCGACTAGTGCCAGATTTGTACAAGTAGTGGTGGTGCTGGTGGTTATGGTTGTAACGAGAAGGATATTGCATTAATTACAATTATTGTCATTCTCATTATGTAGTAGCCAATAGTGATAACTAGTTTCAGCAAGACTCTGGGAAAGGCCTATTGCATTTCGCGGACTGGAATATAGCAATTCGTCCTGTAAGAAATCACGCAGCCAGTAAAAGGAACAACATAATCACTCATATTCAACAGATACGTCTACACGAATTAATCTGGCCGTCATATTGCGTGTTGGTTATGGTAATCATTGACGGACAGTGACAGAGAGCTTATAAATTGCATCTCACAAAAAATATGATATAGAGGCTACGTGTAAACTATAGAGATCGTATCATTGCAACGATGGCGCCATGAGATAGACCTAATTGCACGAGGGATTAACATTGTGATGTAAATAGACATTATTATTATTATTATTATTGTTAAAGTTAAATTGATTTCCAAATACAATTGGTCTGATTTGAAAATGAAAATGACGGATATAATCAGGTAAACGGGGTTGCAGCCAGCTCGTTCTTGATCACCTTTTTTTTATTTTACCCACAATTTTTTCATTTCACCCACAATTTTTCGGCTATGACCCGAAATATTCGCGGTTCTAATAAACTGCATTCGTTGTTCACCATGACAAAACTAGAACACACCGAATCCTGATAGCACCGAATCTTCTTCTGACTTATTTATTTGAGGTATAATTTTTCTCAAATTTTTCCAATTATATCCTTCGTTGTTTTTGAGACCTTCCTAGCATCTTACGCATCTCACAGAATTAAAGCTTTTATTGAGGTATTACTATTATTATTATTATCATTATCATTATCATCAGCATCACCAGCATTCTTCTGTCTTCCGGTTCCAGCGAAGAGCTACAAGAGGTAAATGTCAGTTAGTGTGGCATGACGGTGATTAGGCCGCCGCCGCAGCGACAGAATGCTGCCGCGTTCAATCTGTCCGATGTGGACAGATACGCCGAGTTGCATCTGCAGGCGAAGTAACACAAACAAGGGAGCGAATCAATGATCGAGGTGGTGACCTTTCGTCGCTTTTGATTTCAGCGTTAGTCTGACCTCCGCCGTTAGAGAAGCTCTCGCGTTTATCTTCTGTCCGACGCGGCAGTGCCGAATTCGAAGACAATGTCTATGATAGAGCGGCTACGATTGGAATCGTATTGGTTATGAGATACACGATACGTGTACGTGGGCACACACAGTGATATCTGTTGTCGTGTTACGATTAGCATGATTCATGATCATTGCTATCATTACTATTATTATTATCATTATTATTAGTACAACCGTTATTGTTGTATAGGATTGTTGTATATAGGAGTTTGTGTGCGATATCGCGCGTGTAATTGCGCCAGATTTCGATTAGATGGCGGTAGGCAGTGCCGGGAGCCGAAGTGCGAAATGGTTTTTGCTCTGTATTAATAATGATGATTACTGGACTAGGCATGACGTGCGACGTTGTTAATTTTCGATTTAATATGACTAGAATCGGCACTATGGCACTATATGGCAATATACGGCAATGTCGCAGCGATGGCGACAGTTTGCTTTGGCACAGTATCAACGAACACAGGCGAGTATAGTTAGATCGTGTCTTTGTTTTCTTATCCAATGGACAAATTGTACAAAACCATTGAGTATCGGTGTGCAACGCAAGCCGACAAATCGTTTGAAGGGAGCGCAGAGCTCTACCAAAGCTGAGGTCTGAGCTAAAATGAAATGTTTCTCCTCATCTCTGTATAGCATACATGTAGCAAGCAGAACTCGGTACGATAACGAGAGTCGTGCCGAGTCCTTCAATATCGAACGTTCCAAATTCAGACATGCGAAAGCAGTATCTTTCACAGGACACTTCTTTTCAATGAGTTGAATTATATCTGCGAAAACTTCGATTACTGTTTGTCATCTATGAAACCTTTGATTTCGGCTCATTTCGATGAATTTCCGACGAGCTGTGTTGGTAGGACAATTTGCCGTTTACCCTTGCTTGTCGTCCTCTTCGAGTATCAATGTATCAACCCGATGCGACTGACCACCACTGCTGGCTGATCCAGTTCACCGATGATCCCACAGGATTTCGAGGCTTGCCATCTCGCATCGCACCGGCAGCGTGCAAAATAAAGTGTTTTCAACAACTGTTGTTCGCGAGCGCGTGTCATTTTTTTTTCTTCTCTCATGAAGCTACCACAGCCCTTTCGACGAGATAGCTAATGATGGCTAATCGTCAAAACATTCTGCTGCCAACGGCAGCTATTGGTGGCAACGATAAATTCGGCTTTCGTTCACGGCGAGGCGAGAGGCGAAAAATGGGATGGCGGTGATCTCTTTTCTGTTCGATCAGCGGCGAACTCTCTCGCTAACGAGAGCGACACACAGCGCACAGACGCGCGCACGAGTCGCGGGCGAACGAATATATATATATATATATATATATATATATATATATATGTATATATGGACGGATCCAGCGCCAAATTGATGAACACAAGAGGGTCCCTACGTTATTTTTCAGGCTTGCCTGCCCGCCGCTTGTTTGTATTTACCGCCGAACTGATGTTCCGCCATTTCTGCTCGGTGTGAATAGCGCCAGTGACTACTATAAATTGTGTGCTATAACCACTGTGCCGCTGTTCTTCTTTCCGCCTCTCGTTGCTGTTGAATCGTGAGATATTTCATATTGTCACGTGACTACGTACAGCAGCAGCGCATGCCGACATTATTCGAGACAAATAACTCTCTGCGGGGTAATTGTTATTAACGCGGAGCGCAGCAACAAAACAAAACAAAAAAAAAAGAGGCTTGTTTCGTGTATCTACCGCTCGTTGTGATTTAGGAGCCGGATGTTTAATTGAAGCTGGTATCGTCGCCGGCTGGTCGGTCGCTGTCGGCAGCAACAGCGCACCACCATCTTAAATATAGGCGAATGAAACATGATTGGGTATCTAAAGATTGTTTTCTAGATAGATAGATATGGTAGGTGGTTTGAGACATGATTAAAAAGTTATCGGTACCGTTAATGAGCACGGGTGCACATACACAATCAAAATATAGCTCTATGTATGTATAACATATATATATAAATATGTTCTATTTTTATATTTATACTGCCGTTAAATCATGTTCAAATGTGCACATTCACCTGGTAAAAGTGTTAATAAAAAGTATATATATATATATAGATAGTAAGAGCTTCGTTGCCCGTCGCCGGCGATGATGGCGCTCTAAGCGAGCCGCAAGTTAAATAGAGCAGAGGGCCTATTTATGTTTTAAGGTGGCCATCAGAATCTATTTTTCATTTCGGTCACGATGCGGAGGGGGTATCCCTGCTCCTTTGGAGACTGCCCACCGCCCATTGCCATTTCCTGGAACCTGCCGCTTTGATTTGCGTTTCTAGAAGTATCCCGATCACAACCTGGGCCGCCCTCTCGGCAAATACGACGGATCTTTGCGACAACGCGAATAAATAAGCATGCTCTGGCTCTGTTGAATAACAATTGTTGCAATACAACTTTGTATGGTGGCTATATATATATATATATATATATATATATATACGTTAGATAAGGGAACCGATCATGGGTCTGCTCAGTTATCGATCTATTTTGCTGCATTGCCCTATCACTTACACGATTATTACTACCAGTTATCTAGCACTAGGCATTTCGTGCTAAGTATTACATGTTGTAATTTTATAGAGTCGAATTTCGTAACTTTGACGATAATAATAATAATAATAATAAGCTTCATCGAGAAACCTGCAAGAACAAGACCGCATCGCCCTGTTCAAATCTACGGCGTAGCCTCTACCAGTGATAACTTGTTATCGCTCGAACAGGCGATCTCCGAGTCTTCACTTTCGAGTGAACGAACGAGAAGCCGATAAAAAAAAACAGAAAAGCCAGTCTTTGCTTTGAAACAAGACAGCACTTGCTGCTGTGAGCCATGCCATACGACACAAACGTACACAATCTATGAATAAATGCACAATCTATGAATAATAAAAAAAAACACGGTATAATAAGCTAAAACTAGCCGATTTTAATTGTCGTTCATCTTACCTGAGCGATGTTCCTAGTCGCCTTGTTATTTAGGTGGGCATTGACGCTGTCGGACATAATGTGAGGTGAGTTCTTCCGCTGTTCGTGCTGCTGCTGCTGTTCATGGCCAGCGATCGTGTGGTTCGCCTGTTGAGATGACTGTAGCTCGGGTTCCTCGTGAAGTGTCTCCATTTCGATACGTTCCTCTTCGGTCTGCCGACGGAGGTAAGCCCGACCACCGGTGCCCACTACGTGTATGCCTTGCGGCTCTGTTGAAAACAAATAAACAAGAACAGTTTAACAACGAAATTAGGCAAAATGCTCAATAAATTATATTTTTGGTTTGATTGTGTATATTGCCGACCTGCGTTATAATTATTTTTTCATTGTCGTGACAAAATTGTAATTGGCTGGCTATATTAATATGGACGAAACTCGAATTTCGACGCCTGTAAATCTCTTTGTAATGTAGTGCCTGTGCGATTAACGAACGAAAATAGCTCAATCAGTGAATAATCAACACCTCCCACCAATGTGAGAACCCGAAGCGATTTTCTAGAAAAAATTTCAGCCGTCTCCGCAACCATTGTGTACCGTAGTCATTGGTCACCGTCTTGGATGTTTTTGCAAATTTTTTCAACCATTTGCGCCGAAATGAGGCCGCACAACGTAATCTTCCACTGAGTTTACGACACTTCATATACGCGTTCCTTAAGGATCGTCGTGAAAACATCAAGAGAACATTTTCTATATAATTGTATTTTTATGCATGAACCTGATTTTTCCCGGACATGGTCTTCTAACCGTCATTTTTCTGCGTCAACCAAAGCCCGTACACAAATTGGACCTTCGATGTTGCCTGCCTGTATATATATATATATATGTATATGCATGCGAACTTTGCGCGAATTAGAGTATTGTATAAATGGACTTTTGATTGCGTCTGACCCTCGGCCACGCCTCCATCAGACATTTCTCGATATTAATCCTATATGACCGCACTGCTATGTCGGGAGAAAATCAGCACCCCCTGAGGCTACGGTAGGATGCGTAACTAGCTATCTATATTAAAAGATACTTTCACGTATGGATCGATAGATGAATAGATAGAGACATATAAAGACAGTGAGATCGATAAATGTATATATATATATATATATGAATCACCACTGGAGCGACTGAATTATCTTTGTGTAATAACACACACCTTTTCAATGTGACTGTTTTTTAAGATTATCATCGCTGCTTTTCCTCCGTTTTTGTTGTTTGTATCGCCGCTGTCAACGTTGTTATGGTGAAAATTAGACATCGGCAGGTTCGTATCTGTACTAAACGCGTATGTCTAGTTAACGTGCTACGACTTGAGCGCAAGCGAACTGGAAGGTGGTGGTTGTCGGTTTCGCGGCCCGGGAAAGTTAAATCAGTTTTATCAGCTGCCGCTTCTGCTGATGCTGAATACTGATATTGCATCATAATGGTCGTGGCCGAAAAGGCTGTGGATTTGCTCGTTGACATTGTCCAGCAAACAGCGCAGGCCCACTCGCGGAAGATGGCTGACCGCTGACCATCTCCCCTTGCTGCTGTCATGGCACGCCTGAGTATCGGCCTATCTATGTATGTGAGATTTAAACAAAGATCTCTGTTATCAGCACGATCATAGCACATCACAGCAGCGCAGGCAGAGAACATCCTTACGCCTGTATCGGTTGTCAGCCCTTCGGTTTTCCCCGCCCACCCAGCCAATAGATGATACAGTGGCCGCGAGAAGTCGTCTCTCCCCGTTGCCATACGTCATATATCTACCATATATTCGTACAATGATAACAGCAGCGATGATGTCGAAGACTCGATCAAAATGGAGCACCCCGCCCCCAATTGCAGTCAAATGCCGACGCAGCTGCCAACGCTCGTGCTGTCACGGCTGGAAGTCGATGACGTCGCTCTGCAAACCGTCGATGCAATTCAAACAGCTACAGTACATACAATGGTTATGGGCAGATGTGATGCGTACGGATCCCTGACTGGTGCAGCTGGCGACCGGTCCATCGTGCAGAGGCGAGCGCAGCAGCATCAGCAGCCGCCGGTAGTGACTTCGTGGTGGTAGATCGCCGACTGCGCAGTTGCGCGCTTCCAGGTATTGTATTAACTTTCATTGGTACCTGGTGGTGCCCTGCCACAGGTGTACGTGTCTAAGTGTAGACATTGCAACACGGGCTGGGTCATCATTTCGCGGCGATCATCCAGCGTTTCTTCAGCCCCGTCATCAGTATTCAGCATTGTTCATTGTGCGGGGCAGACCCGCTGTTTCACCTCCTGAGGCTATCTCAGCGGAAGGCTTTTCGTTTACAATACTGCAATTCGTCTCGTGTGATTTTGGCTGCGGCCCCACCCGCCTGCAGCGGGATTCGAGCCGGCTATTTTGGCCTGGCTCCATCGAAATTGCTGAATCACTTTCGGCTGCTGTCGGAAAACATCGAAACCGGCGACCAAGGGACACCGATGACCTCCGCCGGATGGTATGAGAAGTAGTTGAATGAGGAAATACTATGGCAACCCCATGTATTAAAAAAAAAGACGCTTACGTTTCTTCCAGGTGAATTTAGGTGGAATTCTTCAATGTTTTCTTTGCAATTACTGTAAAGTTACTGTGATTGTATCACGTCACAGTTGTGTCCCTCACAATATGTAAGATTAAAGGCGCAAAATAGCCGATATTGCTGGAAAACATGGGGGTGCCTGGTCGTATAGGGAAGGCCGAACGGGATTTCCACCTCCGGCCTATTGTTATATTGTGTAAGTGATTTCGGCTTTGAACTTCCGGCCTTCCTTCGTGCCTTAATATTGAGAATTGAAGCTATTCTACAACCACAGTAAGTTAGCAAGTGCTGTCCCGTCTTCGATGACTCAAGTTGCTGATGATGTTAGCGCGGATTCTGGTCCGACTTCAACGTTTCGAATGCAGTCCCCGTCGGCCTGCAACACACGTACATGTCTGATCGCCACGAACGTCCTCTGATCGTTAGCGAATTTTCTATGGCAGGTTCGAGAAATGGGGTTATCACTTGGATATAGACAAAGATCATTGATCAGGTTACTTTCAAAGTTTGGCCCCTAGTGGGCTTGTGTTTTCGTTGCAAGATGCCTCCTCACTACAAGCGGTCATCGTGCACATCATCTGCTTAGCGCATGTCCGTTATCTTCATCGTGTTCCCCGTAGCTCTTTCAAATAGAAATCGACGGCAAAACTTCAACAGTTCTTGTGACTGATTGGGTCTTCTAACTCTAATTCTCTCTCTCTCTCTCCTTCATCTCGTTGGTTCTCCTGAGCATCGACACTCGGCATCGACTACGACCGATACGGAGCCGGCTTCAATGTGCTAGCCTTAGCTAAGGGTTTGTCCAAGCTAAACAGTAGTATCACATTCAACGTTTCGCCTCGAACGGCTCAATTATAGCGAGCACACAAGGCGGGGACAGATTAGTCAGTCGCCACAGACGTCGGTCGCTTCATCTCCTCGTCGTTGTTACTTGTTGCTCCATTATGATTATTATTATTATTATTATTAGTAGTAGTTGTTGTATTGCTTCATACGTTGCTGCCCGTTAACGTGAATAGCGCTCGTAAGTAGCGGCCTACTTTAAACCTCGACGAAGGTGAATGCAGGTAAGCCGGTGCCCGAAACATCAACGCTACCGACATCCACAGGTGACGGCCTACAAAATAGCCGAAATGGCTACGCATACAGCTCGTTCGGCGCTCGGGTCACAGCCGCGCCTTTTTACCCTGTGGCTGGCTGTCCAACTAAGAGGCTGCTGCCCATATACACCAGCAACACAATTGTAAGCAGTGAGTGGCTAGATGTTTCTGCGATCAATGACACCGACAAGACGGCCGGCGGCGAAGAGGGGCACAGTGCCTTTTTCCAGGTTTCAGGCAAACGTCAATAGAAGTTTGCCCTAAGTGTTGACAGCAAGTCGAACGAAGACCCTGCAGTCCCGCGTCGCGTACACGCAGCACGGGGGTGGGGTCTCAGAAGCTCATTGTCAGGGGTAACGGTGATGGCTGCGGCGAACACTGCCATGTGTCTGTGGATAAGTATACCCGCGAATCCCCCGAGCCGATCCGTCACAACCCCTGCCGCCTCTTCGCTACCCATATCCCTTGTACGTATCGCCCACCATTGCCGTGCGCCCGCAACAAACCCTTCCACTGTCTCCGTAACGGTGATCTTCTTGTTAGTACCGTTGTTTCGCCTGCTAAACTTGCTTCTGTGTTCAGCTGACAGCCGGCGGCAATTGTAGCGAAATCGTGGCGACAAGCAACAGTTGCCAAGACGGATTGTGCTCACTCACCATGAAGAAAAAAAAAGGCCACCTGCCTATCTGCGTCCCCCTGCCGCGGCTTTCACGTTACACGCCTGCAACCGCAGATCGTCGATGTTCGTTCGTTCATTGGTCCGTTAGCGGCACCGAAGATGAAAGTGTAACACTATGATATGCGGCTGCTGATATCTCCCTGCCTGGTGTTCGATGCGAAGCTGTACCGGCCGTGGCTGTAGTGGTCGCGGTCGTTCTTTGTCGATATAGCACATAGGGCATTGTAACGGCGACAGCTGTAATATTGGCCACTGAATATCGTCATTTACGCGTCTTACCGTCGCTGCCGCCGCAGCAGCAGCCGCCGCCTCGGTTGCCGTTGCGGGACCAACGGCTCGGTGAAGTGGACAGAGCTAGGCGGTGTCGAGCGCCAGCGTGCGTTATACGCAGATAGATGAACTACAATGTGTAAGTGGCGGGTAGCCACTCCGTCGCGGTGGCGTAACAACCCTTCAACGATCCTTCTGTTTTGGCTGGCACTGCGGGGCTTACCCTCCCTCCAGTCTTCGAGTTTCCGAAGCCTGTGTGCCTACCGATCGATCGACGACGAAGCCAGCTAGCCAGCTACCCGTAGTCATATCATCGGCTTGACCACAAAAGCCACCAGTGTCGCATTCGTGGCCGTTGATTACGTCCTCCTAATGCCGGTATGGGGTTGCACGTTGTTGTTGTGGTAGTGCCAACAGCTGCTGTTGGCATTGCTTCTACAGCTGCTACCGCTATCTCCAGTAATGCTGTCAAGTATAAAGGCTGTAAAAGATACAACACGAGGTCAGCATGAATCCGTGTCTCCACGGATTGTTCACATTATATTATACTTTAAAGAAAAATATATTTATATATGTATACTGGACTCCTAGTATAGGCAGCCAAGTGCTAGCTGCTTCCTGTCCATTGTCATCGCTAGACGGCGTTCTTCATCGTCTTCGAGTTTGGGGAGGATAGAGGGGCGCGACAGGGCTTCGGGGGTTGCATGATATTCCCCTTCCACCACTTCGCATAATAGCGTTTCGCATCCCACCGTGCACTGCGTCCATTGGTGACCACACCACACGTCTCTCGTCAGGAAGAATCCACTCATCGTCAAGCTCTTCAATGCGGCTACTTCTTCGTCTATATCGGCATCACATGGGATAGATAGATGTTATACAACGAAATACGTCGACTTCTTACATATATATATATATATTATGTATACTGCTATTTCATCAGCAAAACTATACCACGCGGAACGCCACCCCATCACAGGTGTTGGGTATGCACCATCAACATATATATATATACACACAATATATCGTCTAACTGTAACAATAGAGTCGAATGGGAAACCCGGACAAAAGAAACTGGACGCGAACGTCGAAAAGATACAGTTACCCATTATCGTTCTTTTCTAAGAGGGTTTTTGAAAAAAATAAAAATATCGAGCAAAAATAAGCGAAAGTAAATAAACATCAACCAACAACGGACAACGAACAGTAGCAGATAGTGACGACGTGCAGGCGGCACCATGAAATGTCGTCCATGGAGAGGTCTGCCATGATTGAGTGAATAGATGAATGACGTGTATACGGCTCGCAAAAAGAAACCAATTAGATACGATGCAGTAATCGCAGTCCTTGTATTGGGGGGCTTCAGTGCGTTCGCCTACTTACTCGGCCACAATTCAACGGGAGGAAAAGCTCAAGCCGCGTTCAAATCACGATACGACCGTCCGGTTCTTGATTTCGTTGGCAATGGCCCTGATATGCTGCGGGGAATATGGGATTGCTGCTGCTATTTCTAAGCTATACGACACTCAATTCAATTGTATACGTAATTTCATTAGGTGACATTGAACGTATAGCGTTTTATAGTTCATCTGTTCCATTTCACTACCACTACGTTACGGCATGGCTGCCCGTACGATGGAAAGATATTGACCGCCGATGCCTAGGCACGTTTACCTTAGAGAAGGTCGAAGCAATTCAGAGTTCCTACGCAGTGTCGCTGCGTTTGCTTCCCTCGCTTCAGGACAGTCCAGCTGAAATCGCGCTCATGTAACCGTTTGCCTCGATTGCAAGCAGCGTCTTGCCATTATTTGATGCAAGCTTGGCAAACATAAAAAATGTAGCGATCATAATATTAGCCCTATGTGGAGGCGATCCTCCTCGACGACTCGGGGGCAAATCAAGATGGATCAGATCGACCAGGAAACAGAAATCATGACTTTGACTACTTCTGTTCACTGGTTCAGCAGTTGCAGCTGCTGTTGTGGTGACGACCACCGCCCAAATCGTCACCGTCCGATCAAACAATCACACACACACACACATATATATATATTATAAATATACATATATATAACAAAGCTCGTCGAAGCTGTATGTATTCGCGTGCCGCCATCACATCGATCACCTCTGAAAGTCGGGTCGGACGAGCATCGGCCGACATAGAGAAGCGCCGAGTCGGCTTTGTCGTGATTCTAATTCATCTACGTTCTGCTTTCGATACTCGCGTGTTCGTACAGATTCTTCTTTATTTCGTATTGTCATCATTTTAGTTCCCCTTTTTTGTGTACTTCTGCCGTTTCTTGTCGTCTACAGCGAAGCATGAACGTCGACGCCTGCATATCCCAGTAGGGAGAAAATCCTGTATTCTCTATCCCATAGGAGCAAGGCAGAAGCTTTGACGAAAGCGGGGTCGGGCGACACAAATTGAACGACACAACACCTACGGAACGTATCTGGAACGACGGCGACGTAAATCCAGATAGATACTTTGGAATCGATATAAACCTTTCTCCAAATTCTCGATTTCGATTTGAACGGGCTCGGCGAAAACTTGCACCTACGACGACAACAACAACAATCGGTAAACTCTGAGGCTGTAAAGGAAGCAACGCCAACCTAAGCGCTCGGATTTGGCAGATAGATTTTCTCTGGTCTCTACTAAAGAGGAATTATTCACGGTTAGGATCATGTGCTTGGGCTTACGCTGCATCACCAACAAGTAAGAAACCAAAATCCTCAATGGTATGATAATTCCTCCTTCCTCATTTCTTAAGGGATTGATTGCTCAATGAAACAATTAAGTCCGTTTAGAGGGCCATGTTTCTTGCGGCCTTCAAGTATTCTCTACTTCGTGGAAGTAACTGGCAAGGTGATGCTGGAAAAATACCTCAGTTGAGGTGGCTCAAAAAGTGAGGTACCTATAGCTCGCAGTGAATAAGCCAATGTTTGCTATCTACAAAGAATGTTCTCCAGCCAGCTGATCCTCAGCCAAACATTTAACGTCCACGGTACTACTGATCATTGCTTCATACGACGGTCACCACTTTAAACTCAAAAGTGCAACGGGCGGGATTGAACACGTGTACGCATGTTCGTCCGCTTCTCTGCTTGCAAGGCAGTCGCATACGAATGTACTGCACGGTAGGTACATTTGAGAAAGCACCCAGCGTTGCGTCAGCTACGATCCCAATGCTAACTATGTTGGTCCTTACTTGGTTATATGTATAAATCTGTGTATTCGGTGTCTTTTATTCACAAATTTACACTTAGGAATTATTGTCAGGAATTTCTGAACAATCTGCGTATTGTTCTAGGTGCTATATGAGTTACTATATTTTCGGATCGTGCGTGTAGTATCTGTGTAAACGTGTGTCGTTCTTCTCTATTTCTCTCTCTCTGTCGCTGATGGTGCGCTTGTTGTTCACCAGGATGAATGATTGAACTCATCCACCCTGTTACCAGGATTCATATATATTATATTTTTATTTGCGAATGACAGTAACCGTTACCGCTTCACCTTCCAGCTACGCACACCCAGACATCAGCTAAGGTCGATCAATATGTCAATCGAATATTCCCCCTTCAATAATCGTTATCCTTTAATTGACTAATACATTTTCATCATCTCTCTGCTTTGTTCTCCAAAAGTTGAGTGATTCACTTTTTCCCGCGATTCGCCCTATCTTGACTGGCCTTTGCCACAACAATACCTGGGACAACTTATCGCTGAAGTCGCCTATGCTGAACTCACTCCTGAAATCAGTCGAACGCTGGTGGCGATCACTGATAGCGGTGGCGGTCAATCGGCTGTACATCGGCAGCAGCACAAAACAGAAAACCTTGACCGACCGCGATCGCTGTCCCCGGTGGTACAAGCTTCCCTTGCGGTATCAGGACGGTCCTTAGCTTACCCTTCGTCGGCGAAGCATAGCCCGCTTCTGTCCATATGTGTCCCGAGCCTCAAATATCGCTTGTTGTTCATCGCTCGCTCCGCCTTACTCAACTTTATCGATTTCAACGACCGGGCCAAACCGCACCTAACCTTGTCCGTTCGTCTATCAGGTCCGGTCGATCGATGCCTTTTGCTACCTTCGAGGTTCTAAGTGGCCTCCCTAATGATCATACGGTCACCAGCGTTGATGCACAGCAATGCACAGCTTATTGCACGCCGGCTGAAGGAAGGGCTTTTGTCATCGTTGTCTTCTTCAGGGATTCGTTCGGTGGCACCGTTTGCCTATTCTCGTCGTCAACGTCATCGTCTTCTGAATCGACAGTACGGGCTATTAGCGATGTATTGTTCAGCAACGTGCTGCCCGCGCAGTCTAAACAGAGCAGTGCCCTGTCGAGATGAGGCAGCATTGCTGACAAGAGCAACGCACGGCCAACGCCGAAGCTGACGTTCTGCAGCGGTACTTTATGCATGCATAGACCAAGCACCGCCTTTCATGCGAGTATCCCGCTGTCTACGTTGAGTCGAATTAGTTAGTGGCTAAACGGGGCCTGAAAACTGCCATATAGTTTTCCTTGGTGTTTGCCAGATACACAATAGTGGAACGAGCGACGAGAACAACAACTGATAATAAATAGACATGTATGCTTGTCCCTTGAGGCATAAGCAACCACAGTGAATGGAACAACGGACAAGAGACCCTCGGTCAGTAGCTCACCGAAGCAAGAAGAGTCACTGCAAGAAGACTGGCCAAGACGGGAATATCGACAAGTCGATGCAAAAGAGCCAGATGGCTCGGGGTTTGCGTAAAGCTTTCTTCTCATGCGTGGCTGGACGCCGACGCCGGCCGTTAGTACAAAATGTACATTTATATCGGAGTGTAGCATGATAAAACAGTACAGCACTCCGATCCGTCTGACTGGAGAATTGAAGATACCGCCTGCTGTAGCAGAACACAGGGCACAATTAATTACTGGACTAAATTATAATAGGTATATAATTGTGTTTGCGACTGTTTGCCACTGTTTGCGAAAGGGGTCACGCCTATTGTATGATTGTCGAATGTAAAATGAAAAGAAATTGTAGAATGCTCCGATTCGTAGAATATTTCAATAATACAGTACTTCGATTAACGTCAACCACAACTTACTCATCGGGAACGCCTCCCTCAAGCGTTGTCGACGAACAGGCCTTAGGTTTATTAGAAAGAAAAATGGAAATCTGCAGCTGAGATCTGTTCATTACTTCATCCCAAGACGAACCACTAAACCACAACGGATGAAACAACGCTTCAAAAGTGGTGTAGGGCTAACTTTGCATTTGCCAACGAGCAATTGTCACTTTTGATTAGTCAGTATAGATAAAATCTATTGCTGTCGGGACAAACAAACAGTTTGTCAGCCCCTCTAATTCGTCGTTCCTTGGCCCCCTGACCACGCTATGTCACCAACCAGTATCAGAGGTATATGGGTTAACCGTGTAATGACGAAAGGAAATATTACAAGTGTCTTGAGTGTACGAGGACAACGCAAGTGCTAAAAGCGTAATGTAGTTTATACCTATACGTTTCTGAGTAGTATACACGCCTGACGACTCTCGTGATCAGATCCGTTCTCCCTGAATACAGCATAAGTTTCTGCCGTTTAGCACGGTGGCAGCTGATCCGAAACTAAACTACCAGGTAGGCACCGACAAGAAATAGTGACCGCATTCGTTAGTGTGTCGTAGTCTATATGAGTCGGCAATTTGATTAACCCGCCTCGCGCATTGTGACGGAATAACCGATGTAATTACATAACCCTTCTGTGTATTCTGCTGTTGCTGCTGCTGCTGCTGCCGGTAATACTATGTACGGTTATAAGTGGGTATATTTTAACGACAGTGTACCCGATGTTTTCTCGTTGCGACAGAATGACCAAAGGGAACATACATCACATATCATTAATTGCCATTTCAGTAAAGCAAAATATAACCACCTTCAACGTATGTATATTATATATATATATATATATACATATAGATTCATATATTTCTGCATACAATCTAACGCAAATGACAAAGGATTATGAGCAGAGGTATATATATATATATATATATATGTGTGTGTATATCTAACCTTGGTGGCGGCACTAATTCAATTAGACGATTGTAAGAAATCCACTTTGTCTATCAGCTATGCAACAACTCTGTGGCCTTTCGCTATTTAGCCGCGCCTCGTTGAAACCAATTTACTGCTGGCCAGTCATCGCAATTTCACAAATCGAATAGGAATAGTGATTTAATCGTGGGGGGTGTACATTGGCCGATTCCGCTTTGCTAACGAAACTATGCATATTGTTCATTATCTGAATCGGTTACTCCCAATCCTTTGTTTCAGTTGACCTAAGGCCCTACGCATGGCTGCGTGGAATAATGAAATATTAAGACACATTCGTGCAATATGGCCGACACAGTACTGTAATTAGTAGTGGGAATTCTAAACGCGAATAGTTCTCACTCGTCTCGGAACGTTACATATCACAATGGAGCAATCTGTTTGCACAGATGAGCTGAAAACCTCACTCGATAACCAAATCCACCTTTTACCGAAGCACCTTTATATATATGCAATGTAGATATTTGAAAAAAATACAGAGAAAACTCCATATACGCATGATACGCTATAACTAATCATATAATACACATTATAATGGGTTCCGTTGCTGTTGTTGTTGCAAGGTCTCATACAATAGGCGTGCAACGCCTGACTACATAATATGGCATCTCATATAAACTACATAATCATCATACGAGAATGGTATTGTACACTCAAGTAATCGGAGTACTTCCATTATTGAGCGTAAACCCTCCAATTACGTTGTACACTGGTAAGAGTCGTAAGAGCCCTCTATGCGAATCCGCGTTTTGTGAATCATTCGCTAGACACCAAACGCAAATTCAGAAGCAAAATTGATAGGCCAAATGAGGGCCTAGGCTTTCTGTAACACGAGGTCGTCGATGTTGGACCTACCCGTCGGTACTGTCCGAACGCCAACAGAGGCTGCGAGCGGCAGTAACGAGTAGATGAGATAAAGAGACAGCGCGGTCACAACATCAGCAACCCGGTGTCTTCTTGCCACGCCAATGTACTCTTCGTGCCTACATACATATATATATGTATATATATATATATTGACAGTAGATATTGACACCTCACTTGTTCCTCGTCATCGAACGCCCTTCAACGTTCGTGCGAAAGCAGTATCCGTAATACAAAGCAATACGGGGATATTACTCCCCCGGACGTTTTCAGAAGCTTACTTCACCCGGGTCTTCTCCGTGGTACGTCACCAGACCACTCGCTGCCTTCTCGCGCTTCGATCATTTCACAGTGGCGCTTCTCCAGCCGGTGCCGTTGTTGCGGGCACTGCCATCACCTCGGCCACCGACATCGTCTCTGTCGTTGAATTGGCCCCCGCCGTTTCTGCCGCCGCCGTCGCAGTGAATCGTCCTGATCCCCGTTAAAGGTGCGGACAGGCAACCGGGCAGACGTTCAAGGAACGCGTCGGTCAAGGGTGTCCGGTGCTGGATCGCCATCTGTTCACTGTGTCTATCGCGCGCTGTTACCGCTACCGCGACCACCACCACCACCACCACAGCTATGGATATCCACGCATCCATCCGTCTATCTATATATATATATATATACATATATATCTGCTCAATTTTCATCCCATGCTATGTCACAGCAGCAACAGCAGCAGTAGGAGAGTTGTTGTTGTTGTTGTTGTTGTTGTTCGTCTTTCGTCGTAGACACACTGTAGCTCTATATAACTCGTGCGGCTCGTTGGTGTTGGCGTTGATGGCGCCCCTCTCTCTCTCTCTGTCAGTCTGTCTGCCTGCCTATGTTCAGCCTCCTGCCATCTTGGCACTAAAACAACGGAACGGATCGAAACGGAACAGGAGACTCCGCGCAGCGACTGGACACGACGTCCCCTTGAAGAATCGAACCTCGCGAATGCGATTGTTGCTGTGCGACTCTGTCTGTCTGTCTGCCTGCCTCGTTGGCCGCTGCTTGATCTGTACATGTATGTGTCCGTGTGTTCGTGCGTGGTGCCGGGTGCCGCTGTCGCAACGAAGCCAGCCGAGTCAAGTCGAGATCTTCTGTAGTTTTTAGATGGATTCACTACACTGCCGTTCGTTGTGATCGTCCTCGCACGTTCGGCGTTCGCGAGTCCTGTGAGCGACGGCAGCGGCGGCGGTGGTGGCGAGTCGCGCCGCCTCGATATGTCTGTTCGTCCTCCCGTCGATCTGTCCGTCGATCTGACTCGCTGTCTGTGCTTGTGATTGTCTGTTCCGCGTGACCGCGCGAGCATCGCTGCCCTCCCGAAGCACAATCCTGACGCACCTGCCAGCTAAATGTATACGTAAAAGCTTGGCGCAGAGGGGGGAGGGCGGGAGTGGAAGATATATAGGTAATGTGTGTGTGTGTGTATTGCGGCAGTGAAACAGTAGTAGTTGTGGTGGTTGTAATAGTGGAATGAAACACTGTATGAGTGAGTCCCTTGCGAAGTTGTCCACCCTCCCGATCTATCGGGCACTCTCGATCCGACTCCGGTCCGGCGTGGCTCAAGTCCCGGGTCTCGACCGTGGGATTCCTTGATCATCATCATTTGTTGGCCGCTGCAGTCGCCGTATTGGCAATCGGTGCTGCCTCCGAGGTCACCTTCCGCTGCCGGTATCATTGGGATGATCGGCCCGAATCGGGCCCGATGGGACCGGAGCGTTCTGATGAGATGATGGAGGTTCGGTTCCGAATGGGTCATTTTTTGCTCTTTTTGATAACGCTGCTATTTCTCTTAGATGATCGAGCACCGATGGTTCAGGCAATACAAGCGGCAGCGGCAGCTGCAGCAGCACGAGCGGCCACTGTAGATTCCACAAAATAGTTCCTGGCCGATTACTTGCCGAAGGCCAAGGGGTCCCCCAGTGAGGACCTGCCGTAGAGCGACTGCCTCGGCAGATCCTCACTCACCACTTTGCCACCGAGGCCTAAGTGACAGAATGAACGAAATTTGTCGTCGCATCGTGGCATCGAGTTTTGTCAACTTCCTCGGCACGCTCGGCAGAGCCGAGCGTCGACATAGACACGTCCCAAGGGTAAATTTTTCGGCCAGCATTTAACGTCCACTGTACAACTGCTTTCGGCATTGCTTCATATGGCGGACCCCTTCAAATGTAAATGTGCAACGGCGGGGATCAAACGTCCCAAGGGCACCACTACCACCTCTGCTGCACTAAGGACCCAGTTAGCGAGCAACGTCTGCACGACGTCACTTAACGAGATGAGCTCGATGGGTCGGCCAGCCGATTGCCCGCGCCGAAAACAAATGATCTTACTAGCGGCAACGGTGAGAGCAGCAGCAGCAACAGTAACTTAGACACTGATTTCGACTGGAATTCGAAAATTTGGTCACTATCATTAGGGCCGGATCCACAACGTTACCTTGCGCCGTTGAACACAGAGGTACATACAAAGAGCGAAATAGACGGCAAGTCCAGATCGGCCCGTGTATTATGTCGTGGTCATGAACTCCGAGAAATGGATATATGTGTGTGTTTGTGTGTGTGCGTGCAATTTTCAAGAGAGAAGGCTGGCAGTAAGTAAGGGACACGAAAGGAATATGTTTGGGTTATCGACCACCACTCGTTTGATTGCGATCTACCAGCTGAGATAGCAGCAATCATCAGCTTGGGACGACTAGCAACGATTTCATTTGGTCCTTTGAGAATTTCGAAGAACGTCCTGATTCAATTTACACGTCTGCATGGCTGCTTTCATTATTGATCACCCGACCCTGACCATGTGTATTGGTCTCACGTGTGTGTGTGTGTGTGTGGGTATATTGCCTCACGTTGACACTTACAGAGGAAGCATCGTTTTTTTTTGTTTTTAACAAAATGATTGAGTGAGTCGAAATTAAATATAACAGTATTAATACAGTAGTGCATAGTCAGTCTCGCAGGTATCTCGTTGTATCCTGTATTCGATACGATGACCATCCGTTCGCCTCTTCAACATTTTTCAATCATAACCGGCACTGTTACATCCAACTTGATATCGGTCAAGTGGAACCATATATATAATAGTATCAGCGGATCGATTTTCACAATGCTGCCATTTGTTTGCCCTCGTCAACAAAACGGAGCTTTGGCACCTTTACGCCGCGTAAAGTCTCAACGGCGTCACCGAAATGTCGCTGGCGCTACACGATTTCCTTTCGGCATAGGCCATATTCACACACACAGGAGTCCGACGTCAAAATTTGCGTGCAAACAATCCCTAGATCATTAGCCACGCACTATAAGATGCCGGGTAGGATAACTGATGATAACGTCGATATTTCTATCAACGTTACCTTGGTAATCCTGTTACAAAAACATTCAACCCGAGACATATTTGGTTGGCATCTATTTTTACTGTGCCCCGGGCCAGCAACAGCTTCTAAACGCTTTCATGTTCCGTTGATAGGCGCTGATTAAACGGAATCGGCGTTGGGCCATTTGCATGGCCTGGTCGAACTTCGCAGTGTCCCCCACAAACGGGTCTCGTCGAAGAATCACTATGAACAGTTACAGCATCACCGTTCGGCCAACCTCCCGGGGAGTTGTTTCAGATCGGGCCGGTTTTCAGATCAGTGTCGCTCTGCTGACATGTGACGGCTAGCCGAGCCACCCTCTGCTTGCATAGATGTGGGTATCTTGGTATAGTGCAGTAGGGTGAAGAGATAATACATTAGTGTTCGTTCGCCCACGCAGCGATTATCCGAAACCGGTTAGACTGTCAGACCGTGAAATGAAGCCGCTCTAGCAACTGGATCGTTCTTATCTTACCGTTCAATCGTGGTCCGCAGCCACTAGGCTCGCTGTGGCCGATACTCAAAAATAGGCAGTGCATTCTTGTTGGATGATATTTAACTAATAATAATTATAATGATAATTGATAATGCCACTATCTCCCACTCGGAGAACTGCAACTTGAAACCTCACTGTAACCTACTGACTAACAGTTATTAGCGTTATTTATACAATTTACTGTAAATTATTCAGCACCGACATACACCGGCTGTTTTTGATGGGTTATTTAGGTTCAATAGGTGGATACGTCAACACTGGTCGTGATGGAGTTGCTTCGTTGCTTATTTATTTAAGTTACGAGCCCGCTTTGAGCTCGTTACTTCGTGGACAAAAACCTTCCAAAGCAAATATTTCCATGACATAATCGACGCTATCAATCCATTCTTACGCAGAGCCTTCAGAGGGTGATCTCAAACGGCGATAAATTTCACATCTGACGGCTTCTTTCTCGTTCAAACTACAGCCTATCCCATCGAATGTAGGCAGGTAGCAAGCCGCTCAGCTTCCACTTAACGGGAGACGTTCAATAATTCGATCAGTGAATTGAAATTCGTGACTCGTGCTCTCGAACTGCCTATCAAGTCGTTTCCTCAATAGGTTCGATATGCCCCGTCAACCACTGTCACTAGGAGGGCAAAGCACCGAAGTACTGGGGGACGCACCGGAGGCCTTCATTTATACGTTTTCTGATTCAACACCGTGACCTGCGCGTATGTCCTATGAATAAATCGACCATCTAAGTAATCCTACCTCTACGATAATGGTTAGCTCTGCCCCATAGTCAGTAGCTGAAAAACTAAGTTTCAACTAGATTTTAGATACAAAAATAATGATAACCGAACACAGACACACACACAAACACACACGAAAGGACAATAACAATACTAATATATGGTTTTACTATCGCAACAATATCATAATTATATTAATAACCACGCAAATCATAGTGGCAGTTGGGCTACTTGTCCAGTAATAAAATCAACACAACCACCACATTGTATTCCGTTCGTTTCCGTGCTAAAACAAACAGCAATTGTTGTGTTGTGCCATCTTCGAGCTGAACCTCGGTGACGACTTCGTCCGAACTTCGACGCTGCTGATAACAGTCCCCAGCCAACGTTCACCGTTGATGTTGCTCTGTTCTATGCGCCGCGAGTCGAATGTCCTCTTTTTTTTACCGGTCAGCGCCTACCTCAATGCATCTGGTAGCTTGTACGTCTGTTCCCGGCTGTCTGTTGACGGCAATACAGCCTAAACAACGAACCTTGCTGTGCCTGTCCAGTTGTCAGGAAGCTGACATCACAGCTTGATGTGGTATGAGGCTCATCTGCGTCTCCGCCATGCGGACAAAGAAGGCAAGAGTTAGCCTCGCCTTTGCCTGAATTCGTGTCCTTAGCAGATTCACGCCTTCTGATAAGGACCCTGTATTTTTGTATCCCACCTCTGGTTCCCCCATTCGCCGCCCGCCGTAGCAAATATCGAGAAGACGACGCCTCTCGTTATTGCTGCTGCTGTCGTTGACAGGTTGAGCGAACATTCACTGTGTGGTGGCAGTGAATTTAGTGACGGCGTCCGCTCGTGAATTTGCCGCTAGATGCAGGATTCGCGGGCCGGCTTGACATCGTCACCAGCGAACCGTGGTGTTTGACAAACGCCACTGAGGATATATTGAAATGAGGGTACATTTGCACCATGAGATGTCTGATTTTTGAGGCAATTAGATTTCGAAGTACAACAAGTAATGGACCTTGCGTGTACCGTCATGCTCAAATACCTAATAACATCGAATAATAATAATGAAAAGAACCGCAGCTCTGTTATCACCGGTCGTATCACCACTACCTGGCGGCAGTGTGGCCAACAAGGACAGCACCCTCAATAAATATTGTAATAAGCGCGATGCGATGAAGGGAATTTTGAGCGGCATCATTCCGCTTCCACAAAGCAAAATGTTCTATGCGGTTAAAAAATACAAACAGCACGGAAAACACCGGAGACAATAGACGATATACAGAGACAGAGGAGCAATTTGCCCCCTCGTCATTGTAGTGCCCATTAAATTACACCCTGACTGACAAGACGGATGTCGGCGCTGCAGCCGGCAGGGATGTGCCCTTAGGCCGTTTCTATCCACTTAAAGCAGATATGAAATAAATAATAAATGCGTTGAAAAAAATTATATTCACAAAAACGTACAATGAGAAATAATAGCAGTAAGCTACTAATATATATATATATATATATATATAGCTTGTTGCACTCTCGTATAAGTTCACCCTAATAATAATTCATAAGTAATTGATCGCCTATGCGGCGAGTTGGTATTAAGCTCTAAGGTATAGTTGGCACATGCCAATGAGAAATTCTTGGTTTGAGATTAACTCCATTTGATATAGAACAAGTTCTCGTATATATCCGCTTCCTGGCTGGAAAAAAATCGGTTCCGATAACTAATTGCGTATTGTGATCAGATGTGATCGCCACTCCAGCCGCTGTGCCATTCCCGTGAAGACACAGTATCTCCTCATGGATTTGATCATTAGCTCAGTAGGGAGAATACTGTCGGATGGTACGTAGTACTAGTTCTCTACAGTTTTTGTTTTATGTCGAATATTAATTGTGGTTGTGTGCGGATATTGCTATCTCTTTTGCTCTCCATAAATAGTTGCTACAGATATCTATAGGTTGGTTCCAACATAGGCCTTATTATAGAACGATAGGCTCTTCTTCTCATCTGTTTTCGATAATGCCGACACCTGTCCTACGGGTGTGTATTACTCGATATTGTTAAAGGCATATGTTTTTATTATATGTATTTCCTAAAACTACCCACGTCTCCGTAAGGCATTTCGGGCGGAGGACCACAACAGCCTTGCAGACGGTACTCGTAAGAAATTCTCTATGAATGTCTTTCTGAGTTAACTCAACTTGAGTTATGTTTTATCTAGTGGTAGTATCGTGCGCGAGCCTGTGCGATCTGTGTTCGCTGCTGTGCTAAATTCGCCGCGTTCTGCTTCCAATCGTAATCTAATTATTTTGCGTAGTTTTATTTTTATTTCAGCAAAGTCGCATTTTATTAGTTACATCTTACCCTAGGGATCTACAAAAGCTGACTAAACGCGCAGACCACAAAGGAAATTGTCTTACACGAAGTTTATAGCCTGTATACAGCCATAAGTGTCGGCAAAGGTTGTTTAATAGCTTCCCTATGCATTCATGGCACAAACGACTGCCTGTGTGGCTGAGGTCGTGTGGTGCCAGTTTGGCTCTTGCAGAAGGTCGAACAACTCCCACCTGTTAATATGATCGTCGAATTGACGTCGATTGGGGGTCTGTTCTCTTTTGGCTTTTGGCCGCGGCCCGTCCCACTCCGATGGTGGGCTCATGAAATTCACAGAAGACGACGACGACGACCACAATAATACGAGACGCGAAATGCAGATAAACCACATTGGCTAAGGATTTTATATTTCCTGCTCCTATGCGGTAAATGTTACCAAACGGACAACAGCGCCAGCACCGGCATCGACAACAATACGAGTACAAATCGAGCGATGCTATTCTGTGGCGTCGTAAGGATGTTGGTGGTTTTACAGGGCAGCTTTCTTTTCCATCTGTCCTCGTTGGTGGCGAACTCAATGGTGACTGAGCTCTTCAAACAAACAGCGGCGCCGGTGGCGGCAAACACACTACCGGCAAGCAGGCAACAGAACCCATGCCAGACAAATACGGCCGGACGCAACAAATGACTGAAACGGTTATGGTGGTGCTTGCTGCTGCTGCTGCTTTTGACGCTGTTGTTGTTGCTACTGGGAAGACCTCGACCTGAACGCAAGTCAGCGGCTACAAAGAGCTACTTCATGGTTGTAATAGCAGCAAGTCGAATTCATACGGTAGCTTATGGTGGAGACGGTAGCGTGGTCCTAAACGTTGAGAACGACATAAACAACGTGGGGGGATAAGTCACCAACTCAGGTGAAGAGAGCATTGTCATCACTGTGCCTGACCTCACTATATCTTATGTATAATAGCGGCGAGCTGCCACAGGAATATATATATATATATATATATTTATATATATATATATATATATATATATATATATATAGCACTACAGAAATGTTCAATTACTTCGAATTTACATCGAAATGCATGATGGCGGTGTTCACCTACCTACGCGCACCATAGATAATCTCATAGAAATTAAGTTAGTTTAGCTCGAAAATGTTAATCGTTCCACTCCGGCAGGATATACGGACAAAATCGGAAACCAACCCAAATTGATGTGATTTTAGTGACCGTCGCGTCTTTTCACAGCGCTTTCTTGTAGACCTGAGATTATTCGGGGGAGACGATGAAGCTGATGGTATCCAGTGAGGTTTCATTTTTTTGGTAGCAAACGTCTCCATTAGATCCAATGTGGAAGCTGTTGTCACATCTTCCGCCGTTGGGCTTCCGCCAAGCGGCATCACTTCGTTTTTTTTTCGTTGCCCTCGCTCTGGAAGTCGAACAACTTTGTTCCCTCGTTTTCATCAGTGGCTAAAGTGATTCAAATCGAGGCACTCCGGACATCGGGAAGCTCTGTCAGCTGTGCAGGCGGCACTTCAGTGTGGTGGTGCAGAGCGGTAACAAAGTGGTAAACGTCTCAGGCTTTTTTGTGCTTCGAAACATCCCGCTGGACTTCACAGGTGACGAACGCCCTTCGGAACAAAAAAAACAACAACAACACAATTCGGCGCAGCAGAAGAAAAACGTTAGTTAAACTGTCCCTGCGCACGAGCTCTCGTTGGATCCGACCCACCAACTTTGCTATAGGTTTAAGCAGACAACAGACCTCGGCTTGAATTTCGCCCGTCTCAATGGTATTGCTCTCGTCTAATCCCCAGCTACAAAACAGGTATCGACATCACACGCGAGCGTCAGGCGGCTGTGCGTGTATTACGGTCAACTGTAGCTTGCGCCGAGTAGCCAGCGTTCAATATGTTGTCGGAGTAGGCGTTTTATTCTGATAACACGATGTTCGTAGTTCTTGTCCAGGGTTCGGCAATGCTTGAACGTTCATGCTGAGACAGTTTCATCTCGGCGGAATAGAAATTCTTCCTGAGTTTGATTAGCGCACGTTGTTGCATGAACGTTGCAAATGAGACAGAAGAATATTCGTGGGATTCGCTGTGTGAAAAGCAAGCTTTCACTCGCGACAGCTTTACGAGATACATTGTCGAATATAACAATAACAGGTAATGGGGACTTCTCCTAGAGTTCCCGCCGTTCTGCATATACACGTATATATATATATATATATATATATAGATATTATATAGCAACCAATATTTTCGTTGGGATCTCCCCACAGATACATTTATCTGGAAGTCATAAATGATTTCGCGTGCGCGGGCAATTCGACGAAGCAAACAGAGAGGTCTCTATCGTTTCGCGCAGTTGTTTGCCATTGGACGTCAGTTCGTGTCATTTCCTCTGGGAGAAAACGCGTACGAGGCGGACGGGATGAAAGCTCGGACACGCAACAAAAACGCGCATAGGCGAAAAATCAACACTCTACGAAAAACATTGCTAGTTACGAGAAGAAATCGGCGCGAAGCGAACGAAAGAAAAGTTGGCGCAGTGCAATCGCGAACGGCTGATGGTCCGTTCGTCCAACGGGGATCGCTCTTGAAGTTCTTCCTCTCACTTGTCCCCCGCAAAACCTAAACGCACCCGGCGGCATTCTCTCGGCTTTGTTGCTGGTTCTCACACGTTTTCAATAATGGAATCAAATGTGCAAAGATTAAGATGTTGAGAATTTTACAAAATTCACAGAAAACATATTCAGCGAGGTTTTTGGGCGGGGGGACGCGGAGCGGAGAAAAAAAAAAACAACAAATTTCGGTATGGATTTCGAGCTTCGTTCTCGCGAATGTGAAGAGCCACACAATCGCCACATAGGCGATTTGGGAGATTCGACGACTCGAGCGGTGTCAAAGTGCTGGCGGGCTGGCGGGCTGGAGGGCGGGCGGACGAGTGAGCCAGCCAGCGTTCCTGTATTAAGCGTCATACTATTAGATAATAAGCCCTGCAGTTTGTAGCTCCATCGAGGTGGTGTGGGGGCGGGGGAGCGCCATGTATCGCATTGCGGAGTTTTCTTCTTGAGGAACCGGAAAGCATGCTCAGGCCGGTGTTAGAAACAGGGATTCCTTTAGTGGGTCGACACTTATGCAGCTCAAACGATCAAACGTCTGCTAGTTTCCAGCCGTTTTACCTGAATATAGTTGCCTCTTCAACTGTGATATCTCCAACAACGTGAATAACATTTAATAGAGAATTCGTTGAGTAGGTATCTTACTCAGAAGAAACACGCATATACACACACACAAATAACCAACATTCAGACGCAGACGTTTTCGGAAATCTAACTATTGACAATTCGATATATCTGGCTATCATCGCTTGCGTAACGACATCAGAGGCTTTAGTCCTATCTATTAGTGAAAAATCGCATGCTAACCAAGACAAATCCCAATACTTGTGTTCGATACAACTCATCGAGTGAATGCTCAAAACGGTTAACTGCTGAATAAAGTCTATTAGAATGACGTTGACATTAAACAAGGACCTTAATGCATCTGCATGCGTATGTAGAGACCTTTGGCAGATCTGCGTTCACCGTAGTCACGTAGTCAGGTGCCTCTGTAGGCCGAGTGCCTTTTAATTTGACGGCCGACGCTGGCGTGGCAGCAAGTCATCATCTGCCTACGTTTTTTTTTTCATTCAGACTTCCGGCCACAATGTGGCGATGATATCGCTCCCCCGGAAATTATCATTCAGCTTAAATAACTTGCAGCGATATTGCTCTTATTTACTTTTACATTGACCATTTTGTATGCACTAGGCACTCGGTAAAGTCAGCAACCCCCTAAGAAAAAACTTAGCTTCTTTGATAATTCATATGCTGTAATCGTCTGCTCCAAGCTACCTACAAGT
The DNA here is from genome assembly GCA_019614645.1 of Stratiolaelaps scimitus. NCBI lineage: Eukaryota > Metazoa > Arthropoda > Arachnida > Mesostigmata > Laelapidae > Stratiolaelaps > Stratiolaelaps scimitus. The sequence goes on along the minus strand of JABWDB010000013.1, from coordinate 3,693,774 downwards.
ACTAATACTACCATAACAACAACGCCGCCTTAATTTCATGCCAACATAAGTGCATCATTTTTCTTCTAAATCCTTTACGTAACTTTGCTACGGTCTCATCTTCCTTGCTGTTCATCGTCATTGCCATTCAGCATTGTGTGTTCTTCTATAATGAGAGTGTCCATAATAGACTGGACTAATTCGTCGTTCCACGTAGGTCACACTAAGTCAAAAGCCAGCACGAGTAAGAGTTAACCAGTAAGAGTTAACCAGTTAAACCTCCGGAGGCATTGCGTCGAGTTATCTCATCCCTCTGTAGGCTAGTTGCTATGCAGCTTCTGGGCCTATTGCATCAAAGTGTATTGTCACTGATCGCGTTCGCACGACCCTGCGGAGCGTAACGCTGTCTCAGGTGGGAGGGAGAGCTACTATTACTTGTCGAAGCGGCGGGAGGCTATTTCATTCTCTAGCTGGGTGTCGCTGGGCCAAAGGTCACGTGCACTACGCGGAGATTAGTCAAACTGAATAATATATAAATAATTGCCTAACTTAACTACGAATGACTAATTACGTCTCCCTGGCCCACCCTGATTCTCATATATGTTTGCGCGTACGGCAATTAAACGTAAAATACGACTGATTCACAAGACGTAATTAGCGCACACCTTCGCTCAGCGTACACAAACACGCGCGCGCGAAAGCAAGCAACGCCGAGGGTTTGTTGTCCAGTCAGCTGCGGCATTCTACCGTTCTCATGGATTATTTGGCGCCATGCGTAAATCCACCGGGTGTCACCGGATGTCATGGCGCATCTGCATTCGCAGTGGAGGTGACGGTTCAATGTGCTTCAGGTGACGGAGGCGTTGTCGCTGGACGCTCGCATGAGCGGTCAGTCACATAATGACGAGTAAAGCACGTATACGCACACAATGTACATTTCAACATGGCAAGAAGCGACTCTTATCTAAGGGAATCCCGTTGGTATACAATGAAAGCTGGCAGCATTATTGAAAGAGCGTGGTATGCTACGCCTCCTATTTATCGGAGACACTTGCATAACAATAATAAAAATAATAGTAAGCACACACGGCGGTACATAGTATCAAACAATGGGCATTTGACATTGCACAGCTTGAGCGGTAACATTCGTTCTTAGGTCTGCTGTCAGACGGGTGGAAATGTACGCGCATATACATATAGTGCAGTTCTGTTCTGTGCTACACTGGCTTCAATTGCTTACGATATATATATATATATATATATATATATGGAAATGTAATGGGAACATCCTTAAATACATTAAATTAAACGCTACTGTATACTATGGATCCCTTACCTAAATAGCGAATACAGTTATTATATATATATATATATATATATATATATATATACTCTTAATACAAAATGTTGATTTCCTCTCAGTAACTAACGGACGACCACGTCCGCTAATTGATTTCCGATACAGCAATGAATCATTCAATGTTCCTATTCATTCATTCTGTCCGAGCGGTCTTCCGCCTCCGTCTGTTCCCATATAATATCATATTAAACATATCGATGGAACGATTGACACAATAGATGGATGAACGAATGCATTCTTCGTTAGATTGATCGTCAATTTACATGTGTAATCTCAATCACGAATCTGAATCATATATAAACACATACAAACATAGATAATTAAATAATGAATTCATCTCATAATCAACCTGGCGAATGAACCTATTTTTGTGTGAAAGGATCGCGAGCTTTTGTGACCGAATCTCCCGGAACGACAACTGCAGCTACTCTGCGGGTGCACGCTGGGCCGATGTCGGTGGAGAGAGAGATTAGCTGAGATTACCACGTTTGATGGGAGGCTCGCGAAATGGACCATCAAACATGATGGAGCGTCTTAATTGTATCGGTATGAATTGTAACTGTGATAAGGATTCAGACGCAATCATATGTATTATTTTATAGTAGTAGCATGTAATATTTGAATGTCCGTTGTTATATGAATGTACCGAACTATTGCAGTTTTACTATGAGAAGGAGATGGCTTTATTTTATATTAGAGTTTTCGATATATATATATATATATATATATATATATATATATATATATATATATATATATATATATATATATATATATATATATATATGTTGTCACCGTCGACTACCGCTGCTTAGCCTACAATGCTCGGTATAGTTTCTGAACGTCCGCTCTGAACATTACGCACATCGCACACATTTCTGCTGTTTCCATGCTGTGCAGTGGTGGCTTGGCAATATCGTTTAGGGAGAAAGCGTCCAGCTGCCTAAAATCTATTGGGGTCTATTTGTATACTCGTGAGTTCTGACCGATTCGAAAGGAATTCTTTTCGCTGTTTTTCTTCCAGCTGATTCGTCGACATCGATACACACTTATTCTGGAGTTCACCCATAAATGCTAGCATTACATAGAGCACCCCATACTACATATGTGACTAGTGACGAGGATACAAATATCGCAAATAACTAACCGGTTCAACGGGTGTAAAAGCATGTTAGTCTAGAATTAAACGAATCCTCCGAAATCCTCAATGTCAACAGTCACTTATGAATATCCTGTTATACTTTGCCGTTGCGATTTGAACCCGAAAGCTGGACAGGGAGATCATACGAGCAAAACTAGGGAATTATTACAGCCACCAATATTGTAGAAATCCTCGTAACAGAAAAGTGGATAACGCTCCGCAAGATAATGTCGATAGAGGTCTTCGCGTGCAGACTTCATCTAGTGCAGACGTTTGTTGTGATGAATGCTTGGACTGATCTCTTGATCTGTGCGTTCGTGTGATTCATATAATACAATGATTCACAACGAACGGATTGTTGACAAATTGAGAAGGACCCCGTTGAGTTACTGACGGACGCAGTTATTCGCTTGCAGCTGCGGTGCTTCTTTGAGCAAATTTGACGCCGGTGCGGTGTGCCCGGTCTCGGAGCCGGCACGATCTGAGCGGGTCACGGGTCTGGACCGCCTTTGCCGGAGCGGCTGAACGGCAGAAACTGGCGTGGATACCATTTGACGTTGCGGCTTGCTGCTGCCGTGACGTTGTTGTAAAGGTGCAATCGCCGTAGCATCACTGCCAACGACTCAATGCCTTGATCTAGACAAAACGAGAGAATTGTAACGTAAAACCCAAGACACCTTTGAAACGTGACTGTTCGAGGGTCACGGACAGCATAGAGCAACAGCGTCGTTGAGAGTTCGTTGTGCAAAACTCGCAGGGGCAGCAGCAGCAGCAACAGCAGCAGATTCAGAAATCTACGGCAGCGATCTAAGGCGATGAGCGAAATATAGATTTACCCCGTCTGTTTTTCGTTGTCAAATCACGCACAAACACACGCACGCACACAGCGGCGATGTCGTCGAGTGAGCGTAGACCTGATGACGGTGGCTCCCCGCGTCGCCTGGCGCCCCTTGACAAATATGACAGATCTGCAAATTTCTCATTCTGCACCTGTCGGGTCGCGTATAAGTATCAGTATACGAATGAATTGTCGGCAGCGACAACAATCGAGCTGTTTATATCGTCGTGTAATAGAACCGCGTCATCTAATGGAACTCATTTAGAGGTCGAACTCGAGGCAGGGAGGCCGCTATGCAGGATGCTTCTTTTTGATGATATCTTCAGTGCACAACGAGCGTGTTGTGAGTTCAAGTTTAGCTTCGCATTCGAAACGTGCACGTGATTAGAATGGAGGATAATACGAAGAAATATTGCACGATGCTGCCGGTGGGTATATGTATACTCCCTCGGAAGATTGCTCGTAAAGGTGGCCCCTTTGAAAAAGAAAGCCCGTGCAAAGCCCATGCGAGTTTTGTTTATATCTCGATTTGCGCTGGACCGTCTGTCGCCGTCTGCTGCACTATACCGTTGCCTAAACAGAGCGAGAGGACGTGACAATTGCGGCGGACCGGAGTTGATGGGGTGGAAATCCTGAATGAAAAATACTGTCCGACTCTCATTATGCTTATCCAAGCCCTTGCTCACCTCATTGGGAAAGCGAGAAGTAGGAGAAACGGTTTGTTTCATCGCAAAGTTCTACTCCTTTATAACACATATTATACACACGTATATATATATATCATACTGGACACGTTGCGACACGGATGAACTGCGATGCAAGAAACCGCACAGGGCAGTGCTATGGCAGATTGCTTGACCCATACCTGGTCTAGTCCAACCCAGAGACAGGGAGAGAGAGAGAGAGAGAGGAGACAACAAAGCCAGGAGAGTTGTTCGCGTCGTCCCATGAAAATGATGCCGCGAGTAATAAAAAAATAATAATCATCATCATCATCACGGGAATCATCAGCCCATGATGCGACGCTGATGCTGTTGATGGTGCTGACGATGATGATGATCATAGTAATAATAATAATAATAATAAAAATAGTAATAACATTTATTTTTCGTCCCATCGTTGGCAGGCAAAAGAACTGCTGCTGCTGCTGTCGTTGTTGTCGTCGTCGTCGTAGTTTTTTGTTGGCGACGCGGTCAGCATGGTGCGCAAGTCCCCCGCGCGGAGCTCCCGTTCACCGCCGGCGTTGTTACGTCCCGGCGAAGACAACGACAGCGGTAGCTTCCAGAGCCGCATGATGCTTGACTGCTTTTTCTTTCACGGTTGTTGATCGAGGACCATCGCCATTTTATTGTCGCCTCAGCGTCGAAAACCCGAGGAGAAAAAGATTGGACCGTTGTAACGCGACACGTTACCCTATGGAGCAAGCACACTAGAAGTGAGAACGCCAATAGCAGCAGCAGCAGCAGCAACAAGGCCGCAACGGCGGATTCGCCGGGACGCTGCTGCCGTGGTACTTCTGCTGCAGAAGAACGCGTGGAGACGAATCTTCGCCCAGGAAGGATGCTTGTTCTACCGCTGTCGGCTTCGGCGCCACGGTCTCCGTCCGCTTCGGCTGGCGAGGCGGGCCTCGCCACCGCAAATGGACATTGTTTTAGAACAAGATATCATCATCATCATCATCACCATCGCCATTTTATTATAGCTTTTTATTGCATATATATATATATATACATGTATATATATATCATCATTATATTCCTATTTCAACGTGATGGATACTACTACTACTTGTTGGGCGGCTGTATTATTTTCCACTTTGCTGTTGTTGTTGTTGTTGTTGTTGCTCCTGAGCCACCCTCCCCCAGCAGACGGTCGTCGTTCCCTTGCTGGCCTCCGGTTGTCCACCAGTGTTTTCGTTCCTGGCGCTGCTGAAACAAATTTGGGACCCGTACAGCTTGAAGGGTTTCGGTTTTGACGGCAACAACTGCTGCTACTATGTCACGAACACCATAGCAGTGGTAGCAGCCGCCGCGGCCGCATCGGGCAGACGAAAACAAAGAAAAAGCGCATGACGTAAAGGAGTGGCATCGGGCCAGAGAAGAAAAGGAAAAATGCCAGGTGGCAATTTGGCGCATCTCTCACATTTGCAATAGATCAAGAAAGAGAAAGATTTCGGAGTGAATCGGGCCTCACCTGTGCGTCTTGTACACAATCTATCGCTAATATCCAGTTAGGTTTTACCGGCGGTGGAGGGGTTCGGCACAGGATCAGGAAGCAATATGCAAATCCTTTAGTGATTCAGCCTATTTAAAGATGCTTTGTCAGTTCTAGCTGAAAGTGGAAGGTCGTCTCTTCTTGTGAGGAGGGTACTTCGTTAAGTAAGTTACTTTGTAGCTGGCAATCAAACATAGTCCTCCGTCTGTTCAATCCTATATTGGCATTTCCCTTATTGTATAAGAGTTCAGGTTGAATGAACTCTAAATGTCGCCCTCAACAAACAACGAATCTATCCTTCCTCGTTCGCTCGCCAGAGTCTGTTGACGTCCGGCGATGATTCATGCTAACGAAACAGTTGGATAGTGAGATTATGGGCTGTTAATAATCAGTACGTTGCTGTTTGTTTGTTCAAATCGAGCTTATCAGTGCGGGGGGGGGGCGGGGTTGCCAACACAAGACGTACTTCATTGTCTGTCTAGATAATACTCCTGGCGATAAAGCAATGAACGAGAATATTTTCGCTAAGTATAATAGTCCCCGGCACGATTCATTTTTACCGAGGTAAAGAACCAAGGATCAATTAAGACGGATTATGGACAAATACTAGATATGTAGGTAATTCTCGGATAGGGACACTTGCGGGCCAACACTCAGTGTACGAGACAGCTGAACGACGTGGCTGATAAAAAGATGCCTTGCTAATTTTGAACACTAGACGGTCACTCTCCGGTAATCCCACGCTAATATATAAAATTTCCTTAGCTTTTCTTGACCAAGTCAATGAGTGGGTAGTATAGTTTTGTGAGAACCATTCTTAGGCCGAGCCCGGTGGCCTGGTGGTGCATTCGTGAGCGCCTTGCAATCGGAGGAGACGCACGTAGGCAGGTGCACGGGTTCGATCCCCACCGTTGCATATTTACATTATAAAAAGGTGTCCGTCTTATGAGGCAATACCGCAAGCAGTTGTACCACGAACGTTAGATGTTGACTGTGAGTCAATCAGGAAAATTTACCTTTTTTTTTATAATAGAACCGCTCTTAGAGCTGCCCTAAGAAATACTCGCGTTCCAATATCCAAAAACGATCGTGGTCGATGTCATGGAGTACTGCTCCCCCTATGTTACGTAGCCTGCATACTTAAAAAATGAGCGTTTCACCTAGGATTCTGAATAGGTTCCCTCTTCCAGCGTTTAGGTTAGCACGGATGGCTTTCTGATCTGTTCTGGATCTTCGCGTCTGATATCTACCGGTTTGCGTTGGCCCGTTGTCATCAGAAGTTCATTCATGCATACAACACAAGTGGCATGTTTCGAAATGTCAGCTGGCGGCGAAAGCAAGGAACGGGGCAGGAACTGCTATATATCCGACTGATGCAGTGACCTATGTAGTTCAGGCCGCTCCGCTAGGCCGCCCAGGCCGGCAGGACCTCTTCATCACACAACGGTTACAACCGTCTCAACGTTCCCGCTCACGCAATTATCTACGTCCGTTCGCCTTACATTGATGACACGACATACCTGTTTGATATAGTGTTGCCGCTGTCGCCGCCGCCGCCGCCGCCAGCACCAGTTATTCTGTTCAACAGTTCGAGCAATCGATGTATGAGTTCGTGTGGTGGTATTGCAGGACTATTCGTCTCCTCGGTTCCACTCAAACGTGTCGAATCCAGGACGGTCACGCTGCTAAATCGGCTTCCCCTTCTGACTAAAGCTACGCCTCTAGTAGACATTCCAGTGAAGTCAGGCTATGCCAGGTAGATTATATATATATATATATATATAGCTACCTCGCGATATGGGCGGATAGCGTTATTTTGTGGCTTTGAGAGCTCCATTGGGACGTAAATGGGAGAGCTGTGACCACCTCGATCTCTGGTGACCTGTGCCGTTTGACCGACTATCTATATTCTTGCTGTGCTCAGCTGTCTGTGGGCTGTCTAGCTAGCTCTGCATAGCGCCGTCCGTTGTGTTGCACCGGTCCCGTCTGTGGTTGGTTACTGACACCGACTTCATGCCCTCGTGACGAGTCAGTGAATCTGTCAGTGACAGTTCAAAGAACCGACCCCTTGACGCTCAGTGGACCCGCTTAGGAGCCGGGCGGAAAGGCGTAGAAGCAGACTCGCTGGCGTCATTCTAGCAACGTCTGAACAACGAAAGCGGTCGAGATGTCCCTAAGCATCTACCGGCATCGACCGCTTCAGCGATTAATAATCTCGCGAGACAGATAGTGATAATATCTACGACGCGATCGAACGCGCATTAAGATATTGATGTTTCAACGGACAAGTGCTTCGATAGGTACTACTTCTGCAGGCGACGACTAAGTCACACAAAGTTCGGTGATGACTATTGGCTCAGCATTGCTACTGGTGCTGCTCTAGCTTATGAGACAGATGCGAGATTGCAGTGCGGGAACCTTGAAGTTTAGTGATTTCGCCCCCGCATGCTCTTAGATCGATTGAGGGCGAACCCTTCTCTTTTGCGAGACGTTCTCCTCAGGTCGAAACATTGGTTTGCACTAAATATAATATATGATAGCTTTCGTTGGGCTGGCTATTGTTATTATCTAATTATTTCGTCTGTTGATTACAGATTCGGCTACGTCAGCCTGTTCATTTAGCCGATATACTTTGATTAGGCTGCTTTTTTGTGACTCAACCAAGCTCTACGATTGTTTTACCTGCGTTGCATTGTGAATATCAAAAAATAGAGAGCTTCTACCTATTGCATTGTTCATATATCATAATACGGATAGTTCATACGGAACTTATTTGGGTTCTATTAGATAGCGTGGCAACCCCAGAAGGCATCCCATCATTGTGGTTAAGTGCAACTTTCTATCCTAACCTTATCTACAGATTAGGTCAGCACTTGAATTGAAGCATACTTGATTCACAACATAGATTTGAACCATACGTTGTTCAGTATTAGATGCCAATTGAGTTCTACATATGTTTATTATTATTGCGCCCTTCTTCAACTTTTAGTCGATGCGAATGTATTCGATTCAGAAAATACACATGATTTCAAATCATTCAATGTAATTGCAAAGAATTGTTACGAAGTGCAGCAAATTTTTTTTTTAGTACTTGCGGTTGCGTGTGGAAAATTCGATAAATCGACTACATCTGATTCGATGTCATTCATGGTTCACAATGTATCACAGTGTCGGAATAGGCAATAATTCCGTTCGTTGATGTCGCATTCGTTGTATTGTATTATACATGGCCAGCCATTGTTTGAATATTTATGGAACATCATAATTGTAGTCGTTCCCGCCGCAGGTATAGAGATAAATAAAAACAGATGCTCGAGGCGAACCAGAGGCAAAACGTCACAATAACGTCTCATGCTGAATGTCATGCTGGCTTCGTCGATGTCACTTCCGACATGACGAACAGGACCGATTGTCTTACAATAATCAAGTCATGATAATCAAACTGAGAATGAATATCAATAAGGGTGAATATCTCACCCGTAGCTCGGTAGGAATTGGACAATATAGACCTGAGATTAGTCAACTTCGGTGTAAGTGAATCTTGTAAGATTTTCATAGTTTACCGTAAGGTTGTCTTTGAGCCTGCGGAGGATTCTGTTGAAAAATTGAGATGAGCTGTTGGTAGATGGTCTCCATTCTACGACCCATCACATCGGACAGGGTCGGGTCATCACTCGATTCCCCCTGTAGCACGAACCGATGCACAATGTAAACACATCACGTCTGCATATATGAACATATATATATATGTATATATAGATACATTTATGATCCAACCTTCTGTCTGGAGCGTTCACCTGTTCCTAGAGTCCGTTGGTAAATTGACATATAGCAGATAACACAATTTCTTCCAATGTGCTGTACTCTCTGTCACACGTTAGCACGGATGCTTAATCCTGCTGTCACAGCTCAGAGGATTAATATTACTGAGGTATAAACAACACCAAAGTCGACTGGAATCCCGGTTACTAAACCGCTCGGTTGCCGTAATCTCTCACTGAAACCTATATACACGTTTCTTCTGTCCGACCAGCCCACCGGACTCCACCAATAACAATCCTTTGAGTCCAGAGTGTGTGCTCAGAGGCTAGGTAATCAATATCACTACCTCTGTCGACGAAGCACCAAACAATACTGAAGATTCTATGGTTCGCGTCAGGTACAGATGGACGAACTCAATCGTTGTTGGCACGTTCCCATTGGGACGATGGGGACACGATAACAGCGGTCGTGACACCGTGCGCGTCTCTCCTAACGACGAGTTTATGCGGCGTCAATATCAGGGCCGTCGTCACTGCATCATCATTATCATCATCAGGATAATGACATGACCGTTGCTTGCCATTGTTTCACGGCTCGTTCTCTGTGTTGCGTGGTCGCGATACCGCGCCAACCGTTTGGCTCGCCACTCATTGGACCGTTGAACCGGTGGCTGGCAGGTCCCTCCCGATGTGAACGGCTCCCAGGGCAACACTTGTTGTGTTGGTGGTCGCAACTTGGATCGAGGAATGGTGCGAGTTAAGAGGCGTAAACCGGGATCGCCACCCGCGCAGGCCGCCGTTACCGCCGCCGGCGGTGGTGGTGGTGGTCCTCGGCATCGGCTGATTGTACTAACTAGAGACTGGATGGACCGCCAGCCAGCGGCTCTCTGTCGGCCGGCGAGGCAACGAACCGGGGCTGTCCATCTGTGGCGTTGGCCACTGGCTTGGCCAGGCAACAACGATACTTCAGCTATAATAGCTGGCTCACTCGCTCGCCGTAGGAGGAGGTGCAAAGGAGCCCGAGTCGGAAAAGGCGAAGACGATGAAGACGACGACGACGACGATGAAAAAAGTAGCTGGCCGCCGCCGCCGCCGCCGCCACCGCGGCGAAGAAGAAGATCTATCGGATCTGTCCGATTCCCTCTCCTCGTCGACGACGCTCGTGGACTACGAGCGGGCAGCTCTGAAGTCCACGAAGTGCGTCACACTTACAGACCATACAGACAGGCAGACAGACAGGCAAGCAACCACTGCTAAGTATGTAGAAAGTGTCTGCCTCCAATGTGGCTGTAGAAGACAGCGAGAGCCACTGCTGCTGAAAGCTGGCTGCTATGAACTGCTGTTAAGAAGTGGCGAGCGAGGCCTTTTGCGAGCGAAAAAGCCAGGGACATAGCGCGATCGAGGCAGATCTGTGTTCATCTACCGCCACCACTTCCACCACCGCCGCCACCGCCGCCGCCGCCACCGCCGCAGCAGCAGCAGCAGCAGCAGTCATCACCAGACTGACTGACCAGCCGGGCCGTAAGCAGGCGAGCCAGGCCACCACGAGTGGCTGGCGGCCCAGCGACCACCAGCCTCTATCGCCCGTGGTTCCGTTGTGTTGCTGCTGCTGTTGCTGCTGCAGCTGTTGTTGGAAAAGGAGAAGGAGTAACAGTTACGAGAAAGGACGAAGTTGTGCTGATCAACTTGAGTTGATAATGGCCCACCATTATTATAGCTGCTGCTGCTGCTGTTATGATGCCGGCGATGTTGGTCATGTTGATGATATGAGTGATTGTTATGGTAGAGACGATAAAGTGGTAGAATGAGACAGGGAGAGAGAGAGAGAGAGAGATGGTCTACCGCATCGGCATGGACAGTGGTGTTGCTCCGGCTGCTGCTATCAACCAACCAGCCAACCAGAGCACAATAAGTAAGTGAATTGATTGATGAATGAACCAACGGACGAACTGAATGAAGAGATTTGATTTTGTCTTCTTCGTCTTCACCTGTGAGACGAACCGGTTCTGCAATTCTACAAGCCATCAAGCGAAGTCCGATTTTAAGTGAACCTTACCAGTTATTTGGCCAACGGTAGACGGACGGACGGACACATCATTGCTCGCCTATTTGCCGCTCTCTTGACAGAGTCACCTCGCCGCGGTAGTTCACATTTCTGCACGGGGCCATTCACGTATTATTCCACATACACTTTTCATTGGGGGCATTCATTCGTTGAACGCTGTCCCTATCCTTTGATATGTATGCCTGTCTATACTTGCTCGTTCTATCATTATAAGTGATAAGTTACGTCATTAGACGCTGGTTTGGTCTGAAGATGCTGAGTCGTCATCGGACTCATAGGATATCCGGCTTGGCAACACAGCGGGTATAATGTCGTCGTGCTTGCAAGATCCTACCTGACTCCGTTCTGCTCTTTAGAGCGAAGGAAATCGCATGATAAAGGAAAACAAAATAACAGAATGCCCCATGACACATCTGCATATATGGAGGCGTCTGGATAAGAGTGGTTATGGTGTCTGCGAGGTCACCTACCTCAGGGCAATTTTTACAATCTCAAGCCACACCTAGTAGATGCGGTATACACAAAGTATTTTGCTAGACTCTGTCAGTTGGCCGTGGTTGGACCAACTAAACGTCCTGTAATCAATTTTCCCCCGTGAACACTAAGATAATCTTTTCCAGGTGCACAAGCCCGACTTGTTGCTACCATAAAAGTCTGACACGATATCACTATCATAGACAGAGAGTGCGCATCCACGCCACTCCGCAATGATGGAGTTCAAAGCCCTGAACACTCAGCTATCACTGAGCTCTGCGGCATCCACCAGCTGGCGACCACCATCGGCAGCATTAGACATTCTACTTCTGCCCAACTTACTCGACAACTTACAGCGAACTGTAAGTTCGCTAACTTTCAAATCCGACCGCCGGCCGGAGCTCGTCTTGCGTTACAGATCGGACTGTCGACGGTGACAATTAACAGAAGCAACCCCAGAAACAACGCGGACAACATGACGAACCATATGGTACGATACCAGCAGCCACATCAACACTATTACTACTACTACTGGTACGATTGGTACTATAACAACAACAACAACAACAACAACAATATAATCTCAACAACATCAACAAGCGCAGCAGTAGTGGAACCATGACCACACAGAGAGATGGACGGAGAGATTGCAGCCAATGGCACATGGTGCCACAGTAACCGTTTGTCCCACCTGGTGATCCCCTACCGAACGACGAACGACGCATACAGGCAAACGCATTGCAGGCTCACTTCAACCAGCGGTGTTTCTACGCCATATCATATCCACGTTACAGCCGATCAGTCAGCGGGGCCTAGCGACGAAGGGCCTACGAAAAGATAAATGGGTGAACAAATCTTCTCCACAGACGCGAAAGCCGAATAGCGCGCGCCCGCGCTCGTGTGCTCGCGCTGCTGTTGGGGCGTGGAACCGTGCACCGGCGGCCGTTGGTAAAACGAGGGTGGCAAATGGATGATGCACAGCGGAACAACTAAACAGCTATTACATGCTCGGCACGGTGGTGGTGGTACTGGTGGCTTGTGGTGCTGGCGGTGGAGGCGAATCCAACAGCTCGCGCCAACCGGGAACATTAGCTGGCTCGGCCCGCAGCATCAACAACAAACAACAATATACAACGTGAGTCGGTCCGTATCCGCATCGAAACACGGGAGGAGTCGGATCATTGTTTGCACCGCATAAAATCGTCGTCGTCGTTTTTACCTAGCTAGCGAGCAGCCTGAAATTAATCACACGTGGCCGATGTTGACTAGGCTAACGTGTATGTGTGTCTTGATGGGACTCAGTCACCAATGGTATGTAACTGGACGCTAATTCCTAGGCACGTCATAGAATATAAGAATGAAGTACGAGTTCACAGTGGAAGTCCACTTCGCCTTCTCATACCTGACTTCTTGTTGGGTTCGACGACGAACTGAGAAACGATCGTATTATACAATCAATTGCACGATAACATCAACAACGCGGATGCTAACGCCGATAGCTGCATCATTGCTGTGTTTTGACCATAATTGACAGTAAGAGCAATCTCGATACATCCTGTCTTGTCCAACTCGAATTCTAGAATCACACCACTCCTATTTAGGATTAGTTCCGAGATTCATTGGCAAATGTCTCAGATAAAATGGCAGTATTTAAGTTGATCAATTTTACGTCGATCGTCTCGTAGGCTGCCAGCATATCAAATGAATAGCCCTTATGTGAAATGTAAGGCCCATTAGAATTACATCTCGGGGGAGAGGTTCCGCCGACGTCGATCTCATTGACGCCCGACAGTTGGCGAATTGCATTCGATTGTAACGGCGAACTGAGAGAGGCACATTTTTACAAGGACCACTATAAACTTAGCTACTTCATTTTGCTCCACTTACTCTAATCCGTTGCTCCACCATTTTATTTCATTCCATTATTATTATTACTGTTATTACCTTTATTACAGAGTGAGCAGAAGTTAGTTAGCTTGGCACAACCCGGAGGTGGGCGCCACTATCGTAGGATGCGATGTCATGTATCCGGCAAGGTGGGGACCCATCGTCATTTTCTCAGGCAGCCACGCGTTACCCGACAAAGCGAGCCAGATCAAGTGCCCCCTGCCCCACATGACAAAGTACACATTTTCAAAAGGCAAACACCATCATGCTCAAGGAATGGAGTTCCTGGAGCTTGTCGAGCAAAGGCAACATAATCTGACTGGCACCGATCGAGCAATAATATAAATCTGATGATTTGAAGTAGCCGTAACATGTTTGATACGGAATATGGAGAAGAACATGAGATGACAAATCCGATGTCTTCTTTGCAATATCTTGTGTACTCTGATTAAGCTCCGGTAATATTGTAAATGTAAAATATGTCGCGTCATGGCCTCACCATGGTGGGGTCTGCCTCTGGAAATCGTTAATGCCAGCCGTCCAATCGATTGACTCTCAGACGCACATACACGCTTACGTTCGTACCGATGTCGGGCTTACCTGAAATATACAATATATAAATGTGAGATTCACTGATGTAAAGTGCACCACGTCAAATCAAATCACTATGTCACTATGGGAAGTATATTATGATAAATTACCCAGAGACATCAACGTTGTTCCAGCCACTCAGCAGCTTGAATATGAAACAACACCCCTCATTGCTATACATAGTATGATGTTGATTGTTTCTGGGTCAACTCTGACACACTCCCTTAATTAACCCTTGGAGCGTGATTCTCTTTTCAAATGATGCCTTTCTCAGTATGAAGTTTCGTCGATAGACGAAGCCCCGGGTGACACGAAATAGCTTAAAAATCATTGAAGCCGTTCTCGAGATCGTTGCCAGGGACATTCTTACATTGAGATATAATTTATACTTGTTATATAATACAAACCCAACGCGATTTGTGTAGTATTATCGAATAGCTACTTTGTAATATATGCAGAACATTCGTTATGTGTTCTAGTGAAAGGACAATTAATGCTAGAAGAAATGAATTAGTTTTCAAGGGGCACAAATTAGCAGACTCTGGGAAATCCACGTGTCCACGACATAATAAATATGAAAGGCCAGACCGAATCGACACGTGTTATGCTCCTTACCGGCGCGAAATATATGGATATCCCACAGATTACAACGGTGTTCATACAAATTCAGCATCATCACACTGTATAGAATGACCACTTGACTACCACCACCCGCTGGACCGTTTTAACCAGCACATTTTCACGCTCACACACACACCGATACATATGCGCAAGCACACCTCGTCACCTTCAATTATTTTACATTTTTCAAATAATTATTATTACTCTTCATTATGAACGCTGCGTTGATATGAGGTAACGCGCGTAGTCTGCTTTGCTCGAAACCAGTAGCCCACTGTGGGCTGGACCGAACAGAGAACCCCAAAGCCAGAGGGAGCGAGAGAGAGAGCGAACGCGCGCGCTAGATAACGAAGGAAAATAGGGGAAAAACTAGCAACGCTACTAATTATAATGATTATGACTCGACAAACGGAACCACTGCGACTAACATCGCTACTACGGCAAGCGACTATGATGCCAGATAGCTGACTCCCTCCCCTCGGGCGGCGGCTGTACGGGAGACGCGTCCGGAAGTTCGCGATTGCTGACGACGCCGGGACCGCTCCGCCAACAGTTGGACGCACGCGAACAGCAGCGGCCGGTAGGCTGATCACGTCGACTGCTAAGTTGGCTTAGTTTCGTTGGCGTTAGATTCTCAACGGTAATTTAACTCGTGCCTGCTTTCTACGTCGTGGCGGCAGCACAATACGTTTGTAAATCGATGCCGCTACGGGGATTCGGGGGAACGCAGGTGCCGTCCAGTCCCCAGTGTCGAGTTTGTTATCCACGTCGACGCTCAAACCGTCCGCCCTTCCCCTGAACCCCTCGCTACAGGATACGGCTGCTGCTGCTGATGCGCGCTTCTAGAAAAACGGTGTCGGTCTATGGGGGTTGTCGGTCGGGCGGGCGGGCGGGCATCTGGCCGGCGTTTGCTGTGAAACAAAACAACCACCAGTAAAAACGCATACAATAATAATAATAGTAATAATCGTCGCCGTCAACCCGTGCTAGTTAATGCCCACTTCTCCAATGCTGCGGCCCGCCGTGGTGGGAACTTTAGTGCTGCTGCTGTTGCCGCGGCTAGCCCCTCCACCCACCCCGCACCGGTCTTCATCGAACGTTTCGCATGTTACGTAAAAAAGGTGACTCGGCATTAAGCCGAGCAGATCTAATAAAAAGTTTGTTTATTATGAGCAAGGGATCATTGAAGTACAACATGTGCGTCCGTCAGTTGACTGATACGCTGAAAATGTTCATTCATTCGTTCATTCACATTGCTGTTTATTGACGGAACTGCAACTATATAAAATTCGCATTAAAAAGAAAAAAAAAATAGCAAAATAATTAACACATCGTAATTACAGTGAGTCACCTCAGATCGGGATGGTGTATTGACTCAGAATATTTAATACAATATACCATTGTAGAAAATTACTCACAACGATCTTTTCGTACTTCGCAAACGAAGGTGGTAGCTCGGCTGAGTTGCCTGACATCTCTGTGTAGGGAGCCCCTACACTATTGGTAAGCGATAAACAAGGGCATGGCGGGTGGACCCTTTAGCGGCTGTAGGTCTCACGAATTCGATATCACGATGGGTCGTTCTTCTGACAGCGGCGACTATTGGCAAGGGTATGTCTGATGGGACACGTCCCTTAACCGTCTTGAAAGCCAAAAGCGCCAGACCTAGCTTACTAATGGTAAGGAGGTTATACTTGTGATAGATGTCCACGACAGGGTCCCCACGGATTCTTCGAAGGAGTGTCCGCAGGGACATCGTTCTTAATCCTCACCCCTACGAATTATCACCTTGTCCATCCACCTGGCCACTGCCCCAGATCGAGACCCCGTAATTAGCTGAACTACGAGCAATAACCAAACGCACCCGATTTAGCTAGGATTTGCACACCCCAAGACAAATATCTCATATTTAGCAGGCATTCTATTTAAGAGAAATGTCACTGCTAGTTTTCCACTTCGCGTGGCTACCGAACCTTTAAAAATGCCGACATGCCACATCAGTCATTCTGCATTGATGACGTTGTAAATAGTTAGCCTATCGCACTGTAACCGATTTGTCCGCGGAATAGTTGTGTTTAGTAGTGTTTGTTTCGTCAACGACGAAATCTTGAGGATTCACACGAAAATGAATCAATATTTCATTCCCAACCGAAGCAGTGGTACGGATAGTGCCCAAGGGCTCGTAGGCTTTTACTGGGATTGGCTGACATAGCCCGATTTCTCAGCATCATCATCGTCCTGCTCGATCGATCTTGTTGTTCTCGGTCTTATCATTGTTGTTGCTGACGCACTAGTCATGATGGTGCCATTGGTCGTGCTGTTTTTTTAAGGGGCGTCGAACAAGACCTCTTCTCGAGCGAACAAATCAACTGATGTGCCCAGTTGATTAGGTGAGGTCGTGCACAGTCGGGATTGTCGCAGCGATCGTCGCTCGGTCGGGTCGGCATGACCGGAATGGCCGTCAAACAGAGCCGTTGCTCTGGCCTGCCTTGCTAATAAGTCAACCGGCGGTCACAGCTGTGATTCGCGCAGCGGCGACACAACTGTCACAGTTAGCGCTACAAATGCACAGAGATTTCATTAGCTCGCGCTTGTTTACAGCGCCAGTGACTCCATAGCAAGAATAGCAGCAGCTAGCACCACCGCCGCCGCCGCCGCTGTCGTTAGCAGCTCGAATTGACCGTATCTTACAGACTAATATGCTTATGTATATACACACACACACACACCCAAATACACAGAGATCGATAGTGGTAATGTTCGCATTTTCTGCAGCCCTCGCGAGCCAAACTGCGCTGCATATATAATACGTATGATTTCTATATATTGTGTTATATTAGACAATAATACCAACAGCCATAACTCAGCCAGCCTGTCAGTTGATTCGTTTGTTGGCTGCCGGCCATCGCTGCTGTGCTCTGTCGTATTCTCCGCATTGAACCGATTGTCGAAGCTGTCCGCTGCAGAGGACTTAGACAAGTCAAGCGACAGCAGCAACTATCTACGCATTTTAATGTAGCACACAATGTCTCGATGGACACGGTGACGAGCCGTCGAGTCACGACTTTAATATTTAGCCATGCAGTGATTTATTTGGTGGCGATATTTTTCGGTATTTTATTTATTTTTATTTCAAAGCATTTGTCCCCATCCCCTCCCCCCCCTCCCTACGGGCGCGTTGGCTTTATTTTTTTCTGCTTTACCGTCTCGCGATTTAATATGGTAGCTTGCTATCACGTTTGTGTGTGCGGGTTGCTAGCTTTCTAGCTCCACAGATAAATGTATTATGCAATATCTAGGAACCTAGTGGCGGGGTTAGATGATTATCTTGTTTGTGCGAAATTGCCCAAGAGTAATTTCGTGATCAATTGAAATTGTATGGCTTCTATGAAATATATGAATACATATATATATATATATATATATATATATATATATATATGCAGGTTGAATTTCAATATGAGCAAAGCTCCATGTACAAAATACTGTACTTTGCTAAACTCGAGAGTTGATCATGATTTAAGCATGCAGCATGCTGTTATGCTACACTATAGATAACCGTTACTATAACAGAATAGAGGTCGACTTCAGTAACTCACTGCCACTGGAAGTGAGTTCACAACAATTGTGGACACAAATCGGCCGGCGAAAACAGGGAAAAAAGTATACAATCTTCTTTCTCTGATGTAATTAGCAACGCATATAACATACGTTTGACCTGGTGGGCACATCAGTGCACGCCCAAAAACCGATCCACATCGATCACGCAGACGTGTCGAGATGTCAAGTTTACATTCTCATGCATATATTCATTTATGCAGTTCACGCTGACGGATTAGCAAATCGGATCGCGGGCATCACCGTCGACTATTCGTTGAGCTTTTGTGAAGGTAGGTGTGGATATGTTCTGCGTGTGCGCAAGAAGCGCTCTTAGAAACGAGCCCTGTGCTTCGGTATTTGTCCTCGCCAGCCATCAACAACAACAACACTGGACCTCATCTCTCTGGTGAGATCGTCTTAAATCATAAAATTTCACTATTGTGTAGTGACTATCACCACTGTGTAGCCTGACAAAAAAAAGTCAATTCCCAACCTGGCTCATACACACACACACGCACACGCATATATACTATACATTGATACAATACGCGGAAAAGGCAAGCGTCAACTTAACGATGCGCTTACAGCAGAGGTAGCCCTCACTAACCAATAATAATCGGAAGTGATTCGGGTGGAGAAGCTGGCCCGCCACCGGGGCTAATGGGTAGGCTGGTTCATTCTTCCAGCTGCTTTGGCGGCAGACAGTGAATAAAGTTTTTGTTGACCGAATCACGTCCGCTCCGTGGATAATAGACACACACACATGTACACACACACACACATATATATATATATATATATATATATATATATATATATATATATATATATATATATATATATATAGGTATGTTCTACTTCAGACATTGTGCGATCGTCACAGCTCGTTTTCCGTTCCGGATACAGTACTATCTGTCGAGAAAATCGTCTAGAAAAGTTGTTGTTGTGTGGAAGAACCGTCCAGCACGCGGTTGGACCCACCCTCATCCATGTCAATGACGTCGTAGTCATTTCGACCACTCAGAATAGCATCGTCGCAAGGGGAAGCTCGCTCTCGCTCGCTCTCTCCTCTCCGCCGGCTGTGGCTACCACCTATCTCAGAACATTTCGCTCACAGCTTTCAGTGCTCGAACGACTATAGCGTGGCTGCCGGCTGCTCATACCCATCACTTTTTCTATTTTCTTTATATGATTGCTGGCTAGGCGTTGTCGTTATGCTCGTCGTTTACCGTCGTCGTCCGTGAGTGTGTTTGGGTCTATTTGCGCTCGTGTGTTGCCCTGTTTACTGCATCTATCTGTCTGTGTATTGGTTGTGTTCCCGTCTATTCGACTGACTTTCTCCTTCGTACGGAGAAAGCGCTGACCGACCGGCCGGCCGGTATAGTATGATGCTACCGCGACAATCTACGGACACATGGGGCAGACACTTTTCCAGCTCGGCAGCAGCAGCAGCAGCAGCTGCCTCAGCGGCGGTGGCGGCGGTGGAACGGCAAACCACTACCAGCAACAGCAGTACCACCGCCATCATCAATATCGAACTGTGTATATATACGAAGGGCTGGAACCCTGGGGGGGTGATGTGTTCGACGTGGGACAGGGGGCCGATCCCGGTCCGGCCGCCTGGTGACGTTCGTCGCGGCGGAAGTTACAGAAGCCGACAAAAGTTTAACGGTGACGAATTCTTATGAGAAGAAATGCTGCACAGGCGGAATCCTTTGCGGCACCATCACCCCGCGCTCCCTTGATTCCGTCCCGGCAATACGGTCATCTCCGACACGACGAGGAGAAAACGCCGCCGCCGAGGATCGCCGAAAAGGGATGACGGGACGATCGACAAGAAAACGCTGACGATGACGATCAGGGAGAGAAAATAGTGAGAAAAATATGACGAAGCGAACGGGTGTATGAAACAGATCGATCCATCCCGAATCCATGTGGGGATCGATGCGCGAATCGCGGTAAGAGAACGGACCAGACGAGGAGGTGACTGCTGCAGGAAGCCGGGAGCCGCCGCGAGAATGCAGCCAAGGCGCAACGCAACGGCTGAACGAGACGAAAGGACCTATCGAACATCGATTTCGATATATGGCTGTATGCTTGCTGTCTCGATGCCTACAATGTGGTACGGCGGCCGCCGCCACCGCCGCCACCGCCGCTGTTACGACGACTAGCTGCTTAACTATGAAACCGCCCAGGACCGTGCCATTTTGTGATGCCTGTGTACGTTGAAACGAATCGGCGAACGTCCACACGCCCGGCGCCACCTCTACGTCCATAACAGCACGTAACAGCAGGCCAGCAATTCGAAGGGGGTATCCCATAGTGGCAGATGGAGCAGATCCCCCGATTCAGTTCGACGCCGCGACAGCGGTAGCAGCAGCAGCAGTAGCTGCCGCCGCCGAGAGGAAGCCGATCGAATCATGGGCAGAAAATAATGATGAAGCGGCAGATGCAGCAAGCACGGACAACACGACTCGCGTCACTCGATCGAGCGGTTCGTTGAACGGTACTCGACGTCGTGAATGAGCGCTCGTCAAGAGTACATGTATAATATGCGGACTAGATCAGGATCAGCGGCACCAGCTGACCAGACAGTGCGTCTAATATGACCAGGAGCCTGTAATGATGACCAATGCCGTTGTTGTTGCTGCTGTTGTTGTTGCTGTTACTGCTGGTGGTCAATATGGTGATTGAGGGCGGAGCAAGAGCGGCCACAATAGTAGCAACAGCAGTTGGTCGGCAGGTCGCTGCGAGATGGCTGTAGTTCCTCCGTTCGCCGCGCCCCCCAGCCAGCGTCAACAGGTAGGGAAATATTGTTGGCGCCCAGCCGCCCAGGTGGAGTGGTCACGACACGGTAATCCCTTACCCTGGGGACATCTTTGCGTGCGTGATATCAAATCAATTGCAAGAGCGGGACGGAACGGAAAGAGCGAGAAAATGGACGACAAAAGATAGAAAGAGAGAGAGAGAGGGAGAGAGAGAAGATGAAAATCGCACAGATACCGCGACCGGCCAGGTCGTTTGCCATTACTGATTGACTGGCTAACTAGCGCATACATCGTACATGGATGGAGGAGGTGGGCAGAGGGAGTGTACATTCGGCCGTGTATGCCAGTGCTATCATATGTGAATCAATGCGTGCTGCTGCTGCTGATGCTGCTGATGGCTCTACTATTAGCATTGCTTCAGGGCTCTCCCGGTGGTCCTGGCCTGATCGGATCCAATTGTTGCTGTGCTTGTACGAGGGCATCCCCTACCACTGGCTGGTAGAGCGGGGGGTTGTAGTCGCCGAGAACAGCTAGCACGAATATGTAGACATCGGTTCGTCCGTTCAGCGGTAGCAGACAACCGGTAACCAATGACCGGACAGGGTGGTACACGAGAGTCCGCTGTTCGCACAAGACCTCGTCTGTCTCAATCGCAGACGAGACCGTCGTCGACGTGTTATTTAGCTTTGGAAATTCAGACGTCAATTGGCGGGCGGTATAATCATTCCTTTTGGCCATTCGACATGAACTATATGACGACACTTCGATCGTTGTGAGAACAACTGTAATTTGATGCAATATGATTGCTAATCACAATATGGATAGCCAAAATATTGTGCTTGGTTATGTTGTTTGCGATGCTGACGACGATGACAACAACAATAACAACAACAACGACGGCCATATCAACAATTTTTAATCTAGATGGACACTCGTAAACATAACGAGAGACGTAACTAGCTACGCCGACTGTGAGAAACTGCTTAGAGAAGAAGAATTAAAAAAAAAACAACACTATATATTGTGTGTGGTGTGTGCGTGTGCGTTGTAGCTTGAAGTCACCTGGAGTGTTTTGTATAGCACATACACGGTCTGTGCTTCATTATATGCGCTGCTTACGGGATCAAGCCGACACGGACGTTCACTTAGCACATCATTTCTATACGAATCATTTGTTTACAAAATGGTTTTTACTCCATATGTCCCCCTTTATAGTTTTTTTGCAACAAATACGGCCGAGGTAACAAAACCATAAAAATGGAGACACAAACCAAGAAAACACAAATCGATTGAAACAAAGGAATCTATTTGTAGCCGACACTAGGCGACCTAATTGGTGATCCCCCAGCAGCATTTGTGGACTGTGAATTACAGCGCCCGTTTCACTGCAGGAGAAATTTTTCAGGTACGATCCAATATCGTCAGTCGGCGATGGGAGTCTACTCGGGCGGACAAATGTATTAATCATAACATGCCAAGAACTCATCGCGCGAAGGAACCCATACGAGTTCGCAAAACTCCGTCCGTAGCCTAGATGGCGAACGTTGTGTTCTCGTTTATTCCGATAGTTGAAATGTTTCGATGTTTAGAAAGTGCAAACGATTCCAATCTTCTACTTCGCTTATCGTCATCTGGCCGCGGTAATCGTAGGCACAGGCGGCGGCGGCGGCGTTCTCGCGGACCCAGAATCCCAGCAAGTGGTAGGCCAGCATTCGTGGTCTCGCCTAAACGACGATAAACGATCGAGAGAACACAGCCGCATTTCGGATCTCGATGATGGCAACCCCAGAGTCAGTGTTTGTTTAGTGTATATATATGTGTATATATATATATATATATATATGAGCGCGCGCGATCCAGCAAGCCAAACAGTGGGTAAATAACCGGCCCCGGCCAAGCGGAAAAACAATTCGCGACTATTGCTGTTTATAAAAGCTCCGGCTCCGATACCCGACGTCCCACTCCTGCCCCGTGCTACACTTCAATCTGGCCGTTCGACAACGACTGTTTGGAGAAGAAAACAAATGGCTTTTGTATGGAACCTCGTTCTACCGTCAAATGGCTCAAGAGTGCTGATCTTTTGAAGTGAGCTTTCTTTGAGATGATCACGTTTTTGTATTCTGTTTATATTTACGTCTTTCATTAATGTGCTATTCATTTTTCACCCTGTTGATCCCGTCGTTGGGCTGTGTGCGGCGAGCATCGTAAGACTGGCAGCAATAATCATTGTAATAACAGTAATTAAGCGTTGGGCGCGGCGTTCGCGATCGCCACACGATTGTTGGCTGTTCGCGTGTACATGAATGAACGGATGAGACAACTGTGCCGGTTGAAATGTCAATGATTGCTACCTGCGGGATAAGCGTTAAACAAACGAAACTAATTAAAAGTAAAAGCAATGGTTTTCTGTCTCGAAGGAACAAATGTAGTGGTCCGATACCAATTCAAGATATGGGCTGCTTACGGCAATACGGCCGATCGAAAGCCTCGTGTAGTCGTTTCGACGGAGAGTGAGAGATTGGTTGGCCTTGTTAACAGTTTGTTGGAAGTTGGGTTAAATAACCACGGCTATAATAACTGACAGCACTACCGGCAGGGCGGAGAAACGCCGGTGTAAGCGGGTACAAATGGCAAAAGAGGGTGAATAGAGGGATACGCGACTCGCGGGAAGCATTCAATCAGTCAGACTGCCTTCAATTATTAGCAATAACATCCACTGCGAAACACGCGCGGAATCGGTGGTATTGATCTACAAAAGAAATTCTCCGGGCTAAACTCACAATGCCTTTTTAAGCATTTAACGTCCACGGCATAACTGCTTTCGGCATTGCTGCATAAGACGGAGATAACCCTTTTGAATGCGAATGTCCAGCGGGGGAATCGAACCCATGCACCTACGTGCGTCTCCTTCGATTGCAAGGCGCACATGAATGCACCACCGGACCGTCTGGCTCGA
Source organism: Stratiolaelaps scimitus (assembly GCA_019614645.1). Taxonomy (NCBI): domain Eukaryota; kingdom Metazoa; phylum Arthropoda; class Arachnida; order Mesostigmata; family Laelapidae; genus Stratiolaelaps; species Stratiolaelaps scimitus. The sequence continues at coordinate 3,669,519 of JABWDB010000013.1, read as the reverse complement.
CCGGTAGCGAACATGTCCCAGCTGTAGCTCAACATGTCTACGTACACCGAATTGACGAGTGAAGTACGCTGGCCTTAACGTACGCTAGCGGTACCATGTGCTGCTTCCACAGTGTTCTTGTGCTGTGAAACTCAAGTTAGAAGACATGCTTGAGCCCAGTATATGTATAAGCAGGGCTATATGGACATCTCTTCGGGACCGTGCCACCATCTGTGACTCACGGCGAATAGTGCTATAGATGGCCCGCAGGAATCACGTTGGAGACGCTAGATATTCAAACGGGAGTTGCTACGGATGCTCATGAGACAATTCGTCAGATGTGATGACACTATATACAAATACAGTACACTTAATCGTACACAAATAGCAACGGCACCCTCTCCACACCAAACGACATATAATATATATATGTATGTATATATATATATATACATATAATATATATATGTATGTATGTATATATATATACATATAATATATATATGTATGTATATATATATATATATACATATAATATATATATGTATGTATATATATATATATACATATAATATATATATGTATATATATATATATATATATCGATATATTACAAGTTAGTGATAACGATGACGATGCACGTGCCTATGCACTGCAGCTATCCCTAAATCATATCTTGAAGTAGCATCGCTTCGAGTTCCTTTGTGGCACCCATTCCACACTGCACCATGTAGAATAATAGCCTGGCTGCACCCGTCTCATAACGAACACAACCCTCGCCGATTGAACCACATATTTTACAAAAAATACCCGAGTCGTTTTTTCCACTACGAAATACCCCCGAAATACACCACCTGACATTAATAGCTATTATTAACATGTGCATCTATTCACACGACAGTATGTATCGTATGGCACGTCTATGTGCCGCGTATTTACACTTATGTGCTGCGTATTCAATGCAAAACAATCATGGTGTTTATTGTTGTTGTTGCTGTCGTCGTTGTTATCATCATTACGATGTGGAATCCACATCCAAAACGAAGCCGACGGTAGGAAATAGCGGTGGCTGAGGTGTGGCCCTTGAATACGGGGAGGGCATTGTTGTTGACCACGAAGACCGAGAGCTTCTTCCTTTCCACCTTTGTTTTCTATGGCGAATCAAAGTGACGGCAGTTCCTGCCCCCGCCCGAACAATATCCTTCTATCTCCCGTCATATCTGAGACGACGAGGAATTTTATATATATATATATATATATATATATCATATAGACGAACATTATGCAATTGCATTTCTATTTCGACTTGGTCATCATCATCACCATCATCTATTTTTGACGTTTCTATTTCATTCAGGCGCTTTTGCCGCGCCATAGAATCTCGCTCTCCTCCATCTCACATCGGACCGCGGGCGGCGAGGCGAGGCAGCGAAACATCGAGCAGGGGTATCGTCGTTGTCTTTGATCGAAAGTTGCCGCGGCGATGATTGTGTGCGGCGGCGGCGGCGGCAGGGAGGCCGGCAGGCAGGCAGGTAGGCAACATTAAAAAATGAACAAAACTACATTGTGATCTAACATTGGGATCATCACTGGTAGCGAGTGGTATTCGTGAAGCCGAGGCAGAACTAAGGGAAAAAGTGTTTTGCGCCGCTCCGAATTAAGCGAGCCAAACTCACTCGCTCGCTCAGTTGCTCAGTGAGAAGTCAGTCAGTCAGTCAGTCAACGCACGAGCTAACCGGGTGCGCCACGTGGAAAATCAACTTTTGCCGGCGCCGCCGCCGCCGTGGCCGCGGCCGCCATCATCACCATGCGGCTGCACCGTCCCAGCAGCACCAGCAGCTGCGGTAATGGCAACGCGGCGATAGCAGCCAACCACCACCACCACCACCACCACAACAACAGCAGCAGCAACAGCAGCAGCAGACACCTCGTGAAAAATAAGGTAATCGAAGAAGCTGTCGAGGTGGGCAGCTTGTGCCGGCAACAAGAAGACGTTACGACCCTCTGACTGCTGTGAAGAAATGTGTGGAAAAGGCATTCTCTGTTCATTCGTTCATTGTATGGTTGTTGCGCGATGGAAATCTGACGATCACGGTGCCCTATTGGGATGAATTGAGCATTGTAGTAGCTGGTAGTAGTAGTCGTGGTAGTATACAACCTATGATATGGGGATGCTTTGCGATCGAAGGTGGTTACAACGCTAGCCGCGACGGTTGCCGACGCGTTGCCAACCATCGATACCCCGTTAATGGTAGATATAGCATTACGACTACAAGCACAATAACTACAATGGCTATTAAAGTTCGGGTTGCTTGTCCCGCCTATGTATCCAGCTCCATACGGCAGATCGGTGCGTTGCAGTCAACTGCCGCTAGTGTCGTACCACACAAGGTATTTCCAAAGCTCCATCCATCCAATGGCTCAAATTAAGCTGATTGATTTCGCCCAACTGATTCGCAGATGGATCAGATCGACCCAGTGGGTAATGGTAATTTTTGGCAGAATTGTGAAAAGATACCGAGTTGTATGCGGGAAAGAATCGTTGATCTTAACGATATATTCACATTGTAGAAATAAATATATATGCACGCGTATGGACAATAGCAACAATATGCTTGCGGTTTCCGAAAGGTTGGAAATGATAGATCTTGTGGCAGATGTTCCTCGGGGCGGAATTTTCGGAGGTTATTATTATTATTACAGTATTTATTTAGCGACAGCTCCATGCTGTTATATGAGAAAAGGGTCGTTCTTACATGGTCAAGGAGATTGCCTTGAAATCTTGTCTTTCCACGGCCAACGCACATATCCACACACACACACACACACAAATCTACAGGGCTTAAATCTGAGATGGTGATGACGTTCTGTCAGCTATCAGCTGTAACGCTACATCCACCTGTTGTCAATTGCCCTGTCGCCGAAATATTATATAACTATGTAAATGCTGGTCTGGTTTTAGCCACAAGCCAGTGACGAACAGCTTCTCCCGTGCCTAAATTCAGCAGATCAACGAATCGCCACATTGGCGAAACGACAGCACAACGTTTGGGGAGATATTTAGCTGCCAACGGTGGTATTCACTTGTTGTTTTGTTCGATGAATATATAATTATCGAATTTATAATCATTAATTTATAATAATAATAATAATAATAATAATATATAAAATAATCGCCCATCAGTGTCTTTCATAACAAGACATAGGCATACGCCTAATCATAACGCTGTTGAAGGGCGGTTCCGGTTCCGCAACCACCAATAATAACAACAGCAACAACAACAGCAACCACCGCACGGGGCTGGAGCAGGGGGACAATTCAACAGGCATGTTTGCCAACAAAAAAAAAATGCAAATGACATGCAGTGATTAAGCGTCGTGATTATGGGTGGCGATGCTGGTCGTGGCACCACAGTCCCCGTAACTAGCTGCCCCTAACTGGTCAGTCATCTCGCGATACATTTATTTCTAGTCATCGCTGTGCTTCGCAATGCGAAGCTGCTGTTCGCGCTGCCGAAACGATACTGCTGCTGCTGCTGGTGCCGTTCGTGTTGCCTGGACCAGAGTGGACGGGGGCAGGCCACAGGGTGGTTGCGCCCTCGTTGTAGGAAGCTGCCCGACGCCGAACCATCCGCACAATCTGCGGAGCCGGCCGTTGTCGGATAACACCACCACCCCGCCGCCGCCGCCGCATGCACGAGGGATGACGAGGACAGTGCTAATCACGTCGCGTATGGAAACAATACTGACAGCGAATTGGCACGGCAGCAGTTGTGGGCTGCCACTTGAAGAAGTCGCTGCAGTATGTGGGCAATAGGTGCCTACTGCTGATTGTCGCTGCTGTGAGGCTATTTGTTCCCGTCAGTTGCTGCGCTATTGTTGCTGTATTATTGTTGTTGTTGCTGCTACTGCTGCTGCTGGAACTAGTGGACTTCCCGGCCCTTTCATTGGCACGGTGGTAACATTAATCATGACCATGGCAATTGTCCGATTCCAGCTTTCTCGCATTTCCACTCGCACCCACCTTTCCCTCTGACCTGAGCCTATTTCCATCGTTTTGCTATTTTTCTTTTCTTTTTCACTTGTTGTCTCGCTGGGGCGTACGGAGAAAAACCGACGACGGGTTAGCCACTTCCCTCTTTCGATTTCGTTGGCCCACAATGTCTGGCAATGCAACAGAGAGTAGGTATTTGTAGTCGTTGTAGCTGTTGTTATAGTCGTAGTAGCTGTAGTACTGGTACAGTAATCAATTGAGCATTTGTGGGACAGCAGGCTGATAAGAGCAGGCTATCTTGCGGCGGTGGCCGTCAGCCTCACAAAGCTAGTCCCGTAACGCTAATGGGAGTGACTAGTAACCTACTCACCGTTAATCTAATAATTATCATCTATCTTCTTCCGCTGACAGCGTCCACCTGCATCCAGTGGTAACAACAACAACAACAACAACGACAACGACAACAATAATAATAATAATAATAACAGCAACAATAACTGACGAAAATGCATCGCTGCTGCTGTTGCTCCGTGATGCTAATGATGGCCAGCAGATGTGCAAAAAAAAGAGCGAGATGGAACGACTCGTATAGGGAATCGAACGGGACGCATTCGCAGCAGGGGAACGAACAGGATAACTCATTCACGACGAGTGGCCAACAGCCGCAGCGAAAATAACAAAGAGATACAGCAATGTTGTGCACCACTAACTCAAACGAATAGGCTAGAATCATGCTTCGCATAAGGCCAACAGTGCAGGCTGACGTAGTTTGCAGGCCCAGGGGGAGTGCTTGCCCAGTTGGACGATGAGCTTGTACAGATGTATTGTTTTTGATAGAATACAGCCGTTGCATCCCCAACGTTGAATATTTACGTTTGAAGGGGTTGTCCGACTAATGAAGCACGAATGCCGAAATCAATTGTACCGTGGAAAAAAAATTTGTATTGAGTAAATTGAGTTGCTTTAATTTCATTAATCAGCTGGTTCGTTGACGACACCCCTGATAGTCGCTGAATGCAATGTTGCAGATCCGAACTAACTTGAGCTATCTGCAGTGGCTCATTAGATAAAATGTCTTCTATAATTAGCCTTCAGTCGCACTAGATATTAGTTAGTGCTAGAGTTGATGAGGCCTGCTCCAATTGAGGCTGCTTGCGAGGTGGTGAGCTCTCATTTACCCAGACCACAACGAGCAACGAGTGGTTCGATCGGCACACATCATATTAGTAGGTATCGAACGACAGCGGATAATAGGCCGGTAGATCGATAGCCATCAAGAAATTGGTTGTCCGTCATCGGCGCCGCAGTCGCCACCGGGTTCGTTTTGCCACTGAATCGCGCATCTCAAGGCTAGAGTCTTCATCGTTTTTGCAAATCTCAAGCTGTGTTTTTCAGGGCTTTGTGTCGATACAGATATCGTCGACGCTTTCAAGCCGCGGAAATGCAAGTGGTCGATGCAACATCCGTGAACTTATTGAAGCCAAACAGGATTAATTTGTGTTATATCACCATAGAGCTACGTTAAGGCTATATCGACTGAAAGCGAACGCTTGACTTTTGGCACTTCAGAACGGCAGAATAAATCGCAACACACACACATATATATATATATATATATATATATATATATATACATATATGTTACATGACAATGTATTAATCACGAGAGAGAGAGTGAACAAGTTTTATCTAGTTTATTCTAATTTTTGCCAAACCCTAAACATATGTCGCTGTAGGATCTCTCTGTTCGGTCTCTCGAAACTACCCCGCCCCCCGGGGGTATTACGGGACTCGGTTAACTGCGAATATTGTCGACTTGTGCAAGACACCGAATTATTCAAACAATTATTCTGTCTAATCTAGAAAATATCTCATAATAATAATAGTAATGGGGTCACTTAGTTTCGTGCGACACCTCGTGCTAGATCGTACGACTTCACGCCTGCCGGCTGGCCGCTTTTGTCGTCCATATATACAGCCTCTCGGCCTCTGCTGTCTCAGAAGCAATTTTTAGCCCAATTTTTGTTTGATCGCAAAAAACAAAGACCGCAGCAGATCACCAGTCAAAGGGTAGTTCTTTTGTACGTGGTTACATCGAACGCCGCGTGGAAACGTCGCTCTCCGCTTGTCCGTTGCTTTTTACACCTTGTTGCACGCACCGCCACCCGATTTGCGCATGCTGTCGCCTACGTTCAGTATAGGCTCCGTGCCACTGTCACTGTGGATATGTCCACAACTAGAACTACTACTAGTAGTGCTGTTGTTGTTGTTACTGTCTGGTGGCGTTGCTGACTCTCGAGAAGCGGTCACGCTCGAGGCGGCCTCAACTTCAGCAACTAGTAAAGCCACACGCTACGGCAGCTGAAGCGGCCGTAGAGGGAACACATGTAATGTGTTGCAGCGGACTGGCCTGCATCATACGAAATTTGTAAAACACCAGGTTACACACAACAACGTCAGGAGCAGCAGCAGGGGGCCAGTGCCGATACTGCTGCTGCTGCTGTTGCCGGCAACGTCAAACGTAACTCACATGTGACGACGAAGGCCCAATGGCCGCTCATCCAGCCGATGCAGAAATGCTGCCCGCCCGATGACGGCAGAAAGAAGAGCATTCGAAATGTAGCCTGCCCGTAAACAAACAGTCTACAACAACTGTTATATAGAACACTCCTGGCTATTCTTGATTGTTCGCCTAGGTGTCGCGAACGAGAGCTAAATATCGGGAGAATTTTGCCTTAGACTTTTGCACGTTTTTACGTCACCACCGTTTTGGGGAGACCCTGCCACAGAGAATAACTATTACTCGGTCATATCGACGTACAGCAATTCGATGCAGCTACATCTAGTTCATAGGCGAAATTTTCTCGAAATTTTATGTATAATGAATCGTGCCATATGCAGAACTTTCGCGCTTTGTATATTTCCGCTTAGCTCGCCTGAGCGGAGCACGATGTTAGAGCTACCAGAATTGTGAAACGTGCCCGTTGACTAATTATTTGGCTTATCTAAATTTAGTGTAGGTACGGAAAACGCGAAAGATCCTTGAGTAGCTTTAGCAAAGAAAAAAAAAAGGACCCAGCTCGAAGGTTACCCTTCGGTGAAGTGTAGTTAACAATGAAACCGAGCGCTAAAAAGCTACTATGTCGAAAACGATCTTAGCAAAAGCTTGAGCCACTATCTACCACTTCAGCGATTGGTCGTCTCCCAGACGGCAGCATGTCTACCGGGCTGCTCAATCCAACAATAGCATATATATATATATATATATATATATATATATATGTATAAGCCGAATTTGAAAAGGTAGCTATTATTATAAGCCACTCTATTCCACTCCTCAAGTCGTCCCACGGGAGCACGTCAATGCCCCCGATGTCACCTGCACCAGACATTCGAAGCTATTCTTTGTCGAAATGAAACACCGAGACAGAGAGAGGGAGAGAGGAGGGTGAGACACCCCCGCGAGCTCACCATCCGATGATGCAGTATATGGGGTTGCAGGTAGGTCTATTGCAGCCCGCATATCTTGTCCGCCTCGTTCGTTCTTCGCCAGTCCACCTCGACGACGCTTCAGACAAAGAGACGAAGAGGGGAATTCACCTTTGAGGCAGAATTATCCACATTGAATAGGTGGCATTCAACGCCACGTCGGCAACAGCAGCAGCAAACGCATTTGTAGAATCAGCGAGGAATGAGGATCAACATCAGCGGCGGCGGCCGCTTAACGGCGTATTTGTCACCATTGGGGCTGCTGCTGTTGTTGCTTCTGCTGTCGCTGTCATCATGTTCTTGGCGACTTCAGGGGTGAATTGCTATTGCGGTTAAAGACGACGAAATTCTGTACGGGCGAATGGTTGACGTTCTGTGTTAGAGGGATATGGGCTGTGGCAAAATGTTCGTTGTCTCAATGCTGATCGTGCCGTAGGCGCTGCGCGTAAAAGCTTCAGCGTAGCCCAAGCGAGGCAAGCCCGTAAAACCTACGCATGCAGCAGAACTTCTGTATGCACCGACGTTTTTGTATGGTCTTCTTATAGATTTCTCTCAACGACAGCCGCAGCAGCAGCAGCGATAACAGCAAGGCACATGATGACGCTGATGGTGATGAAGTACTTTCCGCTTTTGAATCGAACGCACAAGAACATGAACAGTCAAGCACGCACACATATAGAGTGTTCACACAGCGAACGATTGATCGGAGATGGAGACAGCACGAATCCAACATGTGGAACTGTGCAGCAACAGCAGCAGCAGTAGCAGCCGCCGTGCGCTCCCTGTCCCAAGCCCGACGTCTACCAGCATATATATATATATATATATCTGCTGTCGATAAAACAGATACAATCTGCTATATACTGCTCCATTCATTCGTCATTCAGCCATCCTATGAGAGACGCATACTCTCTGCTCGGAATAAATGTCCATGTATTCTAACAACTTGTGCGTGCGCCACGTAAAAACCGTTCCCAGTTTGCCCGCCCTCGTCCGAACCCCCGGTAGTCACCCGAGGGGACAAGTCACAAACGGACACTGCCTCCCGCTGCCGCTCTGTCTCTCACTGTATTCTCCTCCGCTTGTAGCGTCGTACAAGTGCACCCGCCGATTCAGTTGTGTTCCTCGACGGCTGTTTGGGCTTCGAACGGAATACCGCACACAAACGATTGCGTATAGCCCTCGGGATCGCGCTGATTGTCGTCAGCCCCTCTACTCGCGAGGTAACGTGGCCAAAATGCTGGCTGATTTTAAGCTCGATTAGCTTCCGGTCGTGGACCGTGATTTGATCCCAGTGACCTCTTTTGCCGTCGGCAATGGAGCCCCCCTTCTAACAGGTTAATCGCCTACGGCAAGAAAAAATCCTTCTTCAAAGGCGACTCGCCACTGCTCCCGAAAGTCCGCTTTTCCCAGCAACCCATTTCATTGAGGTACGCACCAGTCAAGGTGTGCTGGTGAATCGAGAAATCTCGTCATCATCGTCATCATCATGGTCGTCTGCCCATCGTCATTATCATCTCGTCATATAAAAGTTCCCATATATATATGTGGTGCATGGGTGGCGGGGATGTATTGTCGTTTGGCAAAACAGTGTTAGATGTCAACGACAACATGTGTATCCATATCTATCCACAGGTATGTATGTGGATGGGTAACAAGCCAATGAGCGCGGACCAAACGTGCAAGACCAGTAGGCAGCTGTCATCATTGGGGTGACTGTTTGCAATATTTCTAACTTAATGATGTCTTCCGCGGGAAGTCCAACTTAGCTTTGCCCAGCCTATTATAGCTTGGCTTACCTTACCGACCCCCCCCCCCCTTCGACATCACGGCGCAAATCAGCTGTGTGCTGTCTGTCATTGGCGGTCTGTCCGTACAAAGCGCTTGGTGGACACATTCTGCCGTGCCCGCAGCAGAACGGGCGCACCGTTGACTTCAAGCGAGCGACCGAGTCAGCTGCCTCGTTCTGCTTGGCCCGACAAACTCGCTTGAAACGACCGCAATGAGCAATTATCATTAGCGCCACCGGTTCGCCAGGGGCATGCGCTTGCCAACACAAAGAATTGGACATCGCGCTTATGGACGGACGACGACGACCAAGATCATTGCAATCACTGCCGTCTACCCGGAGCCCCTCGCGGCAGAACCCGACAAGCCCCACACCTCGCATAGGTAGGTGGCTACTGTGGCTATGCCATGCATGTGTCGGGACTCCTGCATGTGGGACCTGTACTGCTGCTCATACTAGCACGAATGTCAGTCACTCTCACTCGCTCTCTCTCTCTCGCTGCCTTCTGCTGTTCAGCCGGTAGTTGTGGCAGTCCGGTTAGCTGACTGGTTCCTTCTTCTCGTCGCCCTCATTCATAGTCGCCGTCATTGTCGAAATTTCCCACGAACTCGGCGGCTCCCGACGAACGGGTCCTTTCATGCTGCTTGTACCACCGGCCGGCAGCTATCATCGGCCACGGTGCTAAGTGAGGGCTGTGTCCTGTCGTGCATGTCTTTCGTACGTGTCGTCTCGACTTAGTTCCGCCATTGCACTGACTTATCCTTCCAGAGGTGGAGGCATATACTATCCAGCCTACGGTAACGACAACAGTAGCAGCAGGAACCTGCATCGCACTGACTATGGGCGCTCCATGGGGTATTTTAACACGCGCAATATCAACTATTGCGGATTCCATTATCGCTAAGTGTTAAAAAAGTCTCTTGACAACTTCCACAGAATGGAGAATGTTGGGGAAGTTCGAAAGAGTCGTTTCGGCGTAGGGCTCAATGCAAAAGAGGTCCCCAGCCGAGCCAGGCGGGGTCAGTTGGTGACGCGGAGCTTGCAGAGAGTTGACCTCTTCGCCGCCACGTACTGCCTGCTTCCACATGGCATGGGAAACGTTGGCAGTCATGTCAAGAAATGCTACCCTGCAAACGCATACTGTAATGTAGTATTACTATGGATACGCATCAGCCCGGTCTTCCAGTCAGCAATGCGGCGACCCGCATGACAAAAATCTCGCTCATTTTTGATACCCTGTTTCAATAGTTCATGATTTGGCCACAGAGGGAAAATAAGGTGCCGGGGAAGCAACAAAAGGATTTCTGTGCTCCTTTTGTGAAACGGATGACAGGAGGAGGAGGTCATCTTGGTAGCCAAGGGTCTTCGGACAGAAAAGAAAGACACTCGAATTTCGCGACACTACTCTGCCGTCACCGTCCGCCACAACGCGCCGTCCGTTGCTTATGTTGCCTGAACGTTTTCGTGGTACATGAGCAAAATCATATCGCAGCGATCGACAAGTGCACCGAACAACTGCCGTAAGATTCTGCCATCTAACCATCAGTGCCGCCGCTGGCGGCAGACAGAACACCAGCTCCGGTAGACTGATTAGCCCCACGGGTGATCGCTAACCATCGCAGCATGGTTATGCATGTGCTGAAGTGAAAATCAATTCGACGTAGTAGCATAATACAACATGCGTAATAAGCGCAAATTTGGCCATAGAATCATGATTCGCGAAAGGTTTTCCAACCGAAAGAGGAAATTAAGACCAGACTTACAATAACTTACAGTTATTGTAAGTCAATTGTCCACTATGAATGGTCGTCCCTCGCTTTTTCAGACTGCCTCATTTTATTTGCTGTGGCTAAGCTATGAACAATGAAGTGAACGAACGGATTCTCTCCTGCTTACGAAGGGTATTCATTATTATGATCAAAGATTGAATGAAATTACTATTGTCGACGCCGTTTTTGCGATATTTTCCAGTTCACGTCCCAGTAGAAAAAAACAGTGGTAGACTTAAACGCAAGCAGAACAACGCCCATGCTGTGTATGGGACATATCGAGAGAAGTCTGTTCGATGTATCTTAATCATCTACAACAACTCCGTGCGGCTTCTGCCACTCATTGCTATGGATGATTCGGGTCCTGTTCGTGAGCCAGTGTCGACCTGTAGGAGACCTTCACGGAGGAATACGAATGCTGCAGCGTATTCTCAGTGTCCAAATGATAGTGTAGCACCGCTTACGTGCTGAAGTTGCCAGCTGGTCCCCAATTATCAATTTCTCAGTGAAGCTGTATACTCAACGATTCGGTAGATTGAGACAACAGAATCTCACGGAGTAGGAGTCCGACCGACTCCCAAGTGTGGGCCTGTTGCAAATCCATGGCGATCGAAGGCGGTCGAAATAGCACAGAATCCGTCCTGATCGCGTTAGTTATAACAGACGAAATGTACGGAAAATCTCAACAGGACACCCACGAGAGCAGTACGAACATCGTCGTCGACCCTGCAGCGTTCAAGCCGAGAGCGACAAGCAACACGGTGCCATCCGCATACGTGATAAAATCAAGATACCTTAAAAATAATAAGTGTACCTTGTTGACCAGAAGTTGAATTCGTAGTCGAACGCCTTTGGCAACCAAGCGTTGCTAACGAGGAGATTTCCGCAGTCGGACTTACGTTCAGTTCGCTCTGTGCGTTAGTAGGTCGATAGGAGTCTCAAAAGTTTTATTAACACGTATGTTTATTACTTCCGCGCACCGTTTCGCCAGTAATAGTCGATCTCTGTTTCAGCCATATATCGACATACACACACAAACACACACACAAACATTTTCTTTATTCCCGTGAATTTGTTGTGTGTCATTTACTTCCGATCGCTCTGTTTCTGTTATTGTTGCTGCGGCCGCTGTGGTTTTAGCGTGGACTGTCTACGGTGCATCGAACCTTGTTCGGTTCATTGGCTCACCGTTGAGACAGATCCGCGACAGATTGCTGATAGCAGCAACGTTAGGATTTCGATAACACCGACTGCTGCGGCGGCGGCAGCGGCAGCGGACTTGGCTCTGGTTTAACTACTTCTGCCATCGCCGCCGCCGCCACCCCGGCCTCATCTCTCGCGTCGATGCGCGCTTTTGAGAGAGGTACCTTTGTCTGGCTGTGGCTCGGCCGATGCATCCGCCTACTTGCGCGAATGGTCGGACGGTGATCCGTGGCGCTTTGCCTATTCGACGCTATCCACTGTTCTCTACTCTGTCATTCAAAGCGGGCGTGCCTCTCTCTCTCTCTCTCTCTCTCTCGTTCCCGGTCGTTCTCTTACTACGCGCTGACCAGCAATACGCATGGTAGCAAGGTAATAGCGGCTCCCGTGTCCCGTGTCGAGCTGTTCGTCTGTGTGTTACCAGTCAGCAACAAGTACCGCGAACCGACGAATGAACGAACAGCCATGTGGCCCTCTAGCGGTAGCTGGCAGAACCGCACGCCGATGCGCCACAATTAACCGGAAACTTGTTTTTTTTTATTCCCCGTTACGTTACTTTACGGTCCGTGTCAACCAACGCTGGCGAGCTGAGGCACATACGAGCTGCCAAGCAGACGCCTCCACTAGCACAGTTGGTTCTGAAACGGAGCCTTATGTTCGAGTTAGAGATGTTGGTATAGCGGCAAGACGCACGGCCAGTGACAGCAGCCACGGCAGATTAGACCGACCAGACATCGGATTCCCCTCAACCCGACCGTCCTCCTTCAGATCCGCTGAAAATGATCATAGCAGTGATGCTGCTGGCGATGCAATGCTATGCTATTGCTCTATTGCTCGTATGTCTAAGCAGCGCCAATGACGCCATCACAAGTACCAGCATTATTGGCAAATGCGGTAATTGTCACGACGTCTGCTCGATCTGACATCAGCGGTCGGACAATCACAGAACTAATACGGCCTATGCATCTGCATTCGCAACAGCGATCCTGCATTACCGTTTAATATACGAATCTAGTATCCAGTGGATGCACGCCCTATAAAAGTATAAACAACATTGGCTGAACACTTACCAAGAAATGGTGCTGCTGCATTGAGGCGTAGATCAGAGGCGTAGATCAGAGAAACTCTGATATCGTCAGTTCATCCGTGAAATGTCGGACTTTGAATGCAAACCACCGGTCATCCCCTCCACCCTTATTTACCCCAATGTAACCAAACCCTTATGGTCGTTTGTTATTAGGAAACCATCTTGTACATGCCTGACATTTCATCCAATACAACAGTTTCTGCACGAAGTGAGAAATATTCTCGCCAGGTGGTGCGCACCAGTCCAGCACAGCCGAACGCGAATCATTAAAAACTTGTTACTAACAACGCCGCTGCTCGTTCGTGTTTATCCGATTGTTACTTCGAAGCATTCCAATGAGTCGTTCATTTGTCGAAGACGTACAACATGTGTGCGTATGAGATAAGGGATCTTCAAGTATCAACTCATTGCCGACTCAAACGTCTTCGATATATATATATATAAATATATATATAAACCATAATCATTAATCGAGTTACAATATCGATGGCATTTTTCTGGCCACCCCTTCACGACCTACGAATGCCGATTGCCATCTGTTGCCCGTTGTTGTCCTTCTTCAGCGTGCTCAAGAGACTTACGCAGCCGTTATCGCCATTTCAGCTATTATACAATATAATCGATTCTTAAGGTCCGCCGACAGCAAAACCGTAGCGTTGCCCTGTACCGCAGAATTGATTAGCAAACCACTGATAGCTAACCACATTCAGAACGATAGCCGATCAACAATGGCACACACGTCTCCATTTTAAGCAGCAACTCCGCAACCTTGGCAGGTCTGGCAAAATCGGCGGGACGCGTCCGAACGTTCACAAGTGGCTTCACTATTGTATAATAGATTCACCGCTCTGCCGAGCAGCCCTGCCTGTTACTATATTCGATGGGTATGCCCGTCTTGATCGCTTGTAGCATGACCGGGTGTTTGTCGTTAATTTTACTTTGGTGAAAGTTTTGAACCGTTCATTATTCAATGGCGACTTGACTTATCGATTTTGCATTTGATCCACAATATGTCGTTACGATGGTCATGTACACATGTGATGTGTTGATTTTCTCATCCCACTGGACTAATGAAGCGTGCCATAGACTTGTCAAGCAGCTCGAACGGATCGATGCGTACACACGCCGATGGGTACAGTGGGAAATGTCCGTCAGGATGAAAGTCATACCGCGTTATTGCCAATACAGCCAAATGGGGCTGACTCACAATGCCTTTTTCAGCATTTAACGTCCACGGCATAACTGCTTTCGGCATTGCTTCATACGACGGAGACAACCCCTTTGAATGCGAATGTGCAACGGTGGGGATCGAACCCGTGCACCTACACAGGTCTCCTTCGATTTCAAGGCGCACGCGAATACAGTCTGCTGCATTACCAGTGCGCGCCACTAAAATTCCCCTCAGACGGTTCGGCCCGCCGTCTCGATAGCCCCACACGGTGGATTAACGCAGAACGCGCAAAAACGAACGAGCCTATCCTCGCTGGCAAGGAAGCCTCGACTATTTTTTTAGTCACTAACAGTTAGTTGGATGTTGAGCGTCGATACGGGCTAGTTCTCTACGAATAGCACCAAAAAGCCGCCAACTCACAAAACTACAAATCAATGATGCTCGCCCATGACGCTACGAAATGTGAATCCGCGGGCGTTCATCTGTCAATCTGTGACGTGAGTCTCGAGGATACCGCAGCCTTGGCCAATAACGATTCTGCATAAAGAAAAACTTGCTGCTATTTTTATTCTCGCTCTGATCAGAATCAGCAGGATCTGCTAGGTACAGTTATTGTACCGCTGTCTGTTCGTCGATGCTCTGATATCATCTTAGATTTCATGGCGGCGCCAGCAGCAGTTCGGCACTGGAGCAGCACTGAACATCGACCAGAAACAATGTCGCCGACAACAACAGCAACAACAAAAACAGCCTATAACAATAGAGCTTTAGGGAAAAAAATCGTCAGAATTCCAAGCAGAAATCAATACGGCGCCCGTTCTCTCCCGTAGTGAATAGCACACCAAGTGACAATGAACCGCGCACGGCAGCGCACAGTGGTTCGGCCTCACGCCAGCGGCAACCGCTAGCGGCTGATAGAGAACTAACTATGCATTGTTGCTGTAAGAACGCTCGCCAATCGGTGCCTACCAGCCACGCGTAGTCCGCCACCATAAAATCACGGTAGTCGGCGCGTCTGAAAATTGCCCACTATAACCACTTCTCCCTGTGTCTCTCTCTCTCTCGCACGCTCGACATCTGCTCGTGCGTCGATGCTATTGAACTATCGCAGACAACCACAGCCGGTTTCATTGGAGGCAATAACATCAGGAGTACGGGGTCGTTTAAAATGCTTAAAAGAGAGATTTGCAAACTATCTCCGCCGTTCGTTCAGAACGTCTGCCGCTTCGGACTGACTCGGTGGACCACCGCGGGCGTTTGACCACCACCTACGAGTAGTTGGTAGGGTTTAGTTCTGATGGGGAAGAGGAGGGAGGGGCCGCGGCGAACGAGTCTGCAATATATAACAACAGATGTATCCTCCTCGTGGATATCCGCGTGGACTCACCATCTCCGTTTTTCACTTCTAGTTTCTGCTGATTTCGTTGCACTCGGGCTGGGTGGCGTCTGGAAAACGCCTAATGATGATTTGATGGCGGCGTCTGTGACCGCGGGATTCTAAGAAAGCATGTCCACCCGTAGACGCCGTCATCACAGCGTGGCGATTACAGCCTCGTAAAATACAGCACAACTGTGTTTATGTGTTCTTTTTAAATTGCGGCCATATGACGAAAGATTAGTACTAGTATAGAAGTCTTACAAGAGACAATGAGGACAATTTGCCTTTCTCCCATAATATATATATATATATGTGTGTGTGTATATGTATAAGCTGAGGTTATGGCTGCCTCGCTCGGCCTTCTCATCGTGCTTGCATAGAAATTTGAGACGTTTCTTGAAGCAAACGTGTCGTTTTAGTTGCCCTTGTCTCGTGCGTTGTCTTCAACGAAAGTTACGCGCACGTCACCGTCGGCGCTTAACCTTGCCTATAGCCCTGTATCTGCCATACCGCGCTTGGTTCCCCTCTCAGGAAAATACAAAATACTGGTTTAAGTAGCGCGGCAAGCTCTATGTCCACTTCTCAATGTTCAGAGGTCGTTAGCTTGATTTACAAACTTGTTCAAACCGACCTTCAGTCTCGCTACTACCCGACGACGGGTAGATATGCTCGTGCCAGCATAATGGTGAAGTTTGCCCGTTACATAAAAAGGTGTATTCCCCTCTAACGGGTAGAATATCAACTGTTGCCATTGTGCTATTGGTGGTGAGAAGAAGCTTGCGGCTGAGTTCATCCATCTGAAATCAGCTAATAACCTTGGCATTTTTAACGCCTAAGTCGTTTGGAGAAGCGGACTGCGAATCGATTTTTTTTTTCGGTGATGAACCCACGACCGTTCCGCAGCTCGCTCCCAGAGCACGCATCGTCTGCGGAACTTAAGAATACCGTGAGATTAGTTGTTGATTTTCGGCACACAACCGAATGTTGTATCGCAGTCGGACTTGCTATATCTTATCGCGACTTCGAAGCATTGAGATTTTACCCACCGGTCTGAGACCGAAGATCACCAAGAAACGACTAAACGGAACGAGCTAATTGTTTTTCAATTCCACAGCGTGCCCTGCAAAGGAGCATCCCGAATGGGATTTCACCCATTGCAGTAACCGTCGACGGGTTCCCAAGCAGAAGCGTCATCTGCGGATGCATTTTTACGAATTGGCCATGTACGTTTCCTGTGGCTGCACTGTTTCCGTTCTCATGCTGTCAGGAAACTGAAATGTGCACCTCCGAAGCGGAACAGCCGGTGTTCCCTTGCACACTGGATTACGTTCTAATGAGCAGTCTGTCCGTTGATTCCCTCATATCTGCATATGCTACAGAATACGCAGCAAATACTTACCCTGTGCTTAGACTCTTATCAATAACAGCAGCAACAACAACAACAACAACAACAACAACAACACCAGCAGTTAACTAGCTTCTAATGTGCTGCCATATCAGAACATCCATCTACACGTCTTGTACACGTTGGACATGAGCCATGCACAAAGTCTGACGAATCAAGGGTTCGTGCTAAGTTAACGCTTCTCTATCTACAATCGTTTTGATATGTGCGAATGGCAGAGTCTTCGTTTCTGCTAGCCCCGGTCCCGCCGCCGCCGCCGCCACCGCAGCACCTCCCGTGCCCAATTCGCTGTTCTTCCGTTGCTGCCGTCACTATATGACAACTGTATGAGGGGCGTATGGTGGTGTGACTTTTTTTGATGCGCGTAGCATACCAGCCCCTGTCCCAGCCATCAAGTCGCTCACTGAAAACCCGATAGTGGTCCCGACTCCACCACATAGTTGCACCAGCAGCACGAGTAGAAGGCGCAGCAGCAGCAGCAGCAACGGCCGTAGTAGTCGCTGTGGTACCCACACAGAACGAAGTGGCGGCAAATCGTCTTCCGTTGATTTGTTGGTTTCGGGAGCGACGCCACGGAAGATCGACGGCCGTTCCCTCAGCATCTGTGCGGCCTTTCCAGCCCAGCCAGCAGCTATCACGATACTCGCGCTTCGTTGTTCCAGCCGACTTCACTGTCCTCATTGTTCATCGGCGTCTGTTGGACGCCGCCCTTCGTCCACTTGGTGAGATATGACGGGGACGTCGTCAAGCGCAAGTCGCTCGCTTTCCAGGAAAATCAGCGTCGCCAGTCGGAGTGCAACGGGCGAGACAAGGGGGTGAACAAAAAAAAAGATCCAAATTTCGAACAGATCTGTGTCCTTTCGTCTGTCGCCGCGAAGCGGCCGGTAGCCGCCCTCCGGACATGAGCGGGCCCCGTACGGCCGGCAACAGATTCTGTCAAATGTCGTGAGCGCGTTTGGCCACAAACGCGGCGAGCAGCGGGCTGGCGCTAAAATGGCTAGATGCTGTGGCGTGGTTGACATCGAATGGCCGTATCGAATTCCCCGGTTCGTCCGCATCTTGTGTGCGCGTTCCGTTGAGTTGCCTGCCAGCGGGTGGACCACAATGCCTTCCGCATCCGCGGTTAATCAGAGGCAGACAAAGTAGCAACGCCGTGCTCATCGAGCGGTAAAGCAACAAGTCCATGCATCTTGCATTAGCCCATGTATACTGGGTGAGATACGGCTGTGTCAATTTACAATTTATCTATATTGTACACGATGACTCTGATTGTAATTAGCTGAGGAAACTACTTCTCATAAGCACAACCATGCCGCGCAAACGAGAAAAATAGAACTAGAGTGATGTATCAGACCCTTAAATATGCAAAAAAAAAAACATATGTATATATATATACATACAGTAGTCGAACAATCATAAGCGTATAACACATGCGTTTAATACCGGTAGGCGTACAGCCGTGGGTGGGTTGAACCGGTGGCATTTGCCATCATAGATCTGATCCTACACGCAAATAGGTCTATCTAACACAGATCTAATCGTATTGTAGAATGTAGCAATTCACCGTATTCACCACTATTCACGAGCGTATTCCGAGGCACGTATTGCATGTGGGAGGGTTCCTTGGAGCACTATGGTATCAATTATAAAGGAGGACTGCGTGCACCACCCCACGATACAACTTTGTTAGTTCGTGCTTCTGCACACATGCTTAAGGTGTGTCCGGTCCGTACGGTGTACACCACTGAGATGTGCACCAATGAACGAAGTTACTCGACGTCGTTACGAGGGAGGGGAGGGGTGCGGCTGCTGTACATGGACTGCATTAGGAGGCAGCACATCTTAGCGCTGGCGTTGTTACAATCGAACGCGCCGTCGTTGAACGACCCGAGCTAGGGCAGTTCTAAGAGGGGGTGATTGCTATGCATTTTCTGCTCCATATATGCTATGCTTATCGTCTATGGTTATCCATATATTGCCTTAAGCGATTATAAACTGAACGCGCTGATGGCACGCTTATTCGACATGTGCTCAAGCCAGTGCTTTATTCTTTTGCTGGTTTACAGTCTCGCATCGCCCACGCCGGCCACCCAAGCCACTTAACTATATATACACATATATATATATATATATATATATGTATGTATCTAGTAGCGATGTACAAGCAGAGGAACCGAATGCTGACGTTGATCGGTTTCGCCGTCTGCGATGCGATATTCCCGTCAATCTTTCTGCCTTCCCTCGATCTTACATAGACATAAATATACTCGCCCCTCCACCTCCCCGCCCCCCCAATCGTTGCTAGCTGTAGCTACCGCTCGTAGCAGTAGAAGTATATCTATCGCCGGCTGCAGAAGCCGCCACATGACGCCGCCGATATTTGAAGGGTCACATAAAAGCGAAACAGGGCAAGCAAACGGTTACGCTTTGCTCCCGTCGAAGGAGGGCGAACCCGTGTACGGGTAACATACCCGGCCCCCTCCTATTTCAACGACGCAGCTTGAATCGTACAATCTGATCGCTGCTGCTCGAGAAATGAGACACCCGCGCCGCTAATAGCAACAACAACAACGACGACAACGACGTCAACAACGAGCAATGTGGAACAATAATGAACGCGCCAGATAATCACTGTCCTGTGCCGCCGCGGCTGCTGCGGCGGCTGTTCCTGTCATTGTTTCTGTTTCTGTTGTTGTTGTTCTTTTGCGACGCTCACCGCCGTCGCGCCGATATTGAGGTTGTTGCTGCTGTTACTTCTGCTCTCGCGCGCGCGTGGGATTTATTGCAAAGCCACTGCCACCGTCGAAGGGAAGCAGGATTCGCTTCCCGACGCTGCAGTTCCTCAAACTAATGCTAACTGATAAATATCTCTCCCTCTCGCTCCCGTACGAGAGAGAGAGAGCTCGCGCGCGTCTGAGAAAACACACCAGTGCTCCGAGAGAAGGATGAACCCCCGGTATTGTTCCTATATGAACGTACACCGTATACGTATACATCAATTGGCAGCGAAACAGCTTCAGCACAACCGGCGTAACCACACAACACAACGCTCACGAGCAGACATCCCAAGACAGACATGGAGATGCAGGCGACTCGGTTGCGGCGGTGGCAATTGTTGGATTCGGAAGTGGTGCCCACATGCGGCTGCTTATCCATCTCTCTCTCGCTCTCTCTGAGGGGTCTATATGTATTCGACTCTGCTGATTTGCTAGGAAATAGCAGTGGTTATGACCCGAAGAGAAGCGCGGCATAGCAGAACGGGATAAATAGACAGATGTATATATATATATATATATATATATATATATATATATATAGATCTAACAGCATAGCCACATGGTGGTGTCACACCCCCAAAACCAAAAACCGAAACAGCTGTTTTACACCCAAATTCCCAGCCATACAATACTGCTGTACCGCTCAACGTTAACAATCGCACCATGTATTCGAATGCATGCTGTGATCGTTAATCGTGGCGAATGATTATTAATAAGTGATGGTTGTTAATAAGTCGCTGTGGCTAGACAGCCGGCTATGCAAATCGATGCGTAGAGTAAGAGTTCAGTTCCTGTCTAGCAATTGTCATCAAACAGCGTCGTGAACGGTAGATCCCACCACATACTATTCGCGTCGAAGCCGCTAAATAATGATTGATCCACATTATGTGGTGTAGCGTTATGTTCGGGGTGGCGAGAGAGCCAGAGACAGGTTCGTTGTATGAACAGCACAAGCTTGATACAACAACAACAGCAACAACAATAGGGAAAGCGTATCTCATCGTTTCTGCTCCAATGTTCATGCGTTCTTTGTGCTTCTTCAGCTACTGTTAATACATTTCGGACGTGGACATGTATCATCATTCGGTGGTAACTAGTCGACCGTGCATAGAAGATCATTTTTTTATAACGAACATTGACAACCAGTCCAATCCTTTCGTGAGACACAAGTATTTGTTGTGTGTACCAGAATACGTTGTTTTCCTCTTGTTCTCGCTCTCTCTCTCTCTGTATCTTCAACCTAGTATGTACGCCTGGTGTACAATGCCGCGCCGACACGAATGCATGACTGCTTTCCAGAATAAAAGCCACAATGCCAATAGATATATATGTTTGATTTTGACTTCAATATATATATATATAGAATCGATAGGTACATAGATAGATAGAATATTGGATAACGAGCCTAGTTGAAAAGACAGCCAGTCGTCAAGAGAACGGAACACAATTTGTCCTATTGCACAGCGATCGCTTGTGATTACACAGCCGATGATTCAAACGAACCGAGCCGATATAGACCGTTGTGTTCACGCGGAGTGTGTGCTATCTGCCGCGAAATAAGCACGCGAAGACGTACACATACAGAGGTACTCACTGGGACGTAACTAGATGACGTGGTTAGTCCACTCCAGAGGTTTGTCCAGGACCATTCTCTGCACCAGGGGGATTGGGGGGAGCCCCGTCTCCATTCGGCGGACCGCCGCTAAAAAACGGTCGTCTGAACGAACCTCCTGGTTATCTTTCGATGTTCGCAGCTCGCGACAGCTGAGCCAACCTCCCATTTTCTGAAGGGCCCATCTATATATATATATATATATATATATATCGCGTATACATCTATTGTATTGTACATTCGCGTATAGTGTATTCATATAAATCTCGCTATCTGCTCCGCGTCTCTGTCTACGAGTCAGGCTGTCAGTCAGTCAGCCGATCCGCGAGAGGCCGCTGCTGAACGCACAGAAGCCCTGGAGACGATTGGACGATCGACCAGCAGCTGTAGCCGAAGGAGAATCACAATCGGCAGCAGCAGCAGCAGCAGCACCGGACCTCGTCGCTCGTTGACGCTACCTTGACGCTTGTCGCCGCTATAAGTCGCCGGCTTGGCTCCGCTCGGCTCGGCGACACACGTCCCCACAATGGCCCTAAGCGTTTCGGGGATTTGCGTAAGACGCTTACCTGAAACACACAACATCGGCAACAGAAATCGCCGATGGCACAGAACAGCGACAACAAGAAGAGAGCAACGTATTGTTGGTTAGTGCGAAGGGTCTTCGTCCCCGTCCATCGTAAGGCTGCGCGCCCTCTAAAAAGAATGAAATGGAGCGCATGTCTCCACTTTTGTGCGTTCATTCGTATATATATATATATATATATATATATATATATTTGTCCGTTACTGTGTGTGTATGAGTGGGTACTGCTGTTTCTGTTGTGTCTCTATATGCGTAAAGTGCGCCGAACGACAAAGAACAGATCTGCCTGTTCACAGGGATCTAGAATCAAGGGGATCACGGGGGAGCAGCACAAGAACGCCACTATGACCATGACAAAATCTGCTGAATACTATTGCGACGACAACAGCAGCCACAGCAGCAGCAGCAGCAGCGGTGACAACAGCAACAGCAGCAATAATAACAACATCGACAAAACGACAAGAGAGTCCATATTCTTCTCCCGTCGGCGGCGTGAGGAGAAATTTCTACGCGATCGCCGCATAGCGACCGCATCGACGTGGTCACCTTTGCAACGGCGGCCACGATCCTACCACACGAAACGAAGAGGCAAGACCCACCAGCAACATCCGCACGACCAGAACTCGCATCCAGCTTCAGAACGCTGACGGCTGCGGCGATGAGCGCCAAACTTCTTGTTGTTGCTGTTGCTGTTATGTCCTCTCATCGTCCCTGCTCTTAGGGCGCAGTCGGCCGGCCGAAGAAAGCGGCGGGCAGATCACTCGACGAATCTGCTGCTGCTTCTGCCGTTGGCACTACTACGCGCGGCCAAACGAAATCGACCGCCGCGCGCTAAGGGGAACTCCTCCTCGTTCGCTCTCTGAGCTAAGCAAGAAACGGTAACAAGAACAGAGCTCGCTCATATTTACCAGCAGAGCGGCTTAAGCCCTCGGCTTAGAAACTCAACGAAGACGTTCGGTTTCGGTACAATGAGCTTCTTCGGCGGCGCGCGTTCAACGGCGATGGGTAGTGGCCGTTGAAGCGGCGTCGTCATTAGACATCATTTACATTTAACGGAACAGAAGATCAGCAGAAACAGTGGCTGAAGGGAGAGAGAAAGAAACTACGATATGACCGGAGGTAAAGTAAGAAACAAAACATATATCGCGAAAAACCTACTGCTTCGGCGGTGGACTTCGACCAAAGGCCTAACGATGTCAAAAGATAACGTAGGTAAAGATAAAATGATCGTCCTGCTGCTGCTGTTGCTGCTGCAGCTATTGTCGTTGCTGATGCTGATCATCATAATGGCCTATCGTAAATGTCGTCGACAGCTGCGTGACAAATATGTCAGCCAACCAATGTGAAAAGCGAGGCTGAGGTCCAGCTCTGCTTATCCATTCATCCATCGATCGATGGATGCATAAAAGTAGAAGGGACACTTTAAGAACTATAACATCTCACTTGCTCGTGTTCCTCATTTGTCGTCGCCATTGAGTGTCAAAGTGTATATGTCAGATTGGAGCTGGTTACATGTATGTTTTTTTGTACATATAAGTAATTAGTTGGCTTTTTCTCGTCCGTCTAGTAATTAGCTCACTGCTTACGAACACAACACGGACTCGGTCAGACTGAAGCGGTTCTATTCATGCAAAACATTTTGCATGTCTCAAACGGACAGCTTGCTAGTATTCAGGTAATTCATTCAATGTAGCCGTGAGCTGTCTTGCTGTGCTCGATTTAAGTGTAGGAAGCGACATATGAACGAGTTCGGGTCAGATTCGGGAGGCGCTAGTGTCCACGGGGAATCGTTACCACCAGATTATCTCTACTGAGCAACTCTAATGAGCTGACAACAAGCAAATGTGATTAGAAATTAAAAGAATGAGTGAAAAGTCGAATTTCTCCCGAATTCGATGAGTTAGCGCCTGCTGGAAGCAGGTTCAATGGTGAGTCCGACAATGTGAGATGAAATTATTTGACACTTGCCCTGAACCTGTCCAGTGGACTTTCCTGCATTTCATCGAGAGTACGGCGTGTAGCCAACGAGGGCAATCAGTTATTATTGTATCAGTCATAGCGGCTGGTCAATTTTTAAGTGTTAAACATTGACTGCCTTGTGTAACTCGTATGACACTCGTGACATCGGGCATTATTTTCAATTCAATTCAAAAACACCTTTATTAACAAAAGGGGGTTTTACATTTGGTGTACAAAAATTAGTTAGTGCATTGTATATGCATGAGTGTTTCTGAGCATTCGTGTCGCTCGAAATGAAAACATATTATTGACTCTTTCGGTCCTGGCGATTTGTACTGTTGATATGGTTTGTCCACTCCGCAGATTATTTTGTCTGACATTAAAATATTTATAATACGAGTTTGATGATAGTAACCTTTTGTAAAAACGCATATCTGCCTGTTTGTGTAGGTCAGTAATTGGAGGTAAGGTAAGAGTCGAGCGATCGATACCACATCTAAGCGAGACGCGTGTTAAGAACTTTGATTGAACTCGTTCCATAGCATCTATTGAACGGACTACGGTATTATTGCACACTTTCCGAACGTAGTAGCGACCGATGAGATTTCATTGCTCCTTCAGATCAACGATCTTCAAAGGGTGTACCAGCTGGTCATCGAGAAGTGTGACTATTTTATGGCCATGATGTGGGCAGTCCAGCCCAGATTGATGTCGTTATAGTACAGAATGCATAATATAGTCATTATCACGTTACGTAGTCCATACGCAGATGCATTGCTATATGGCTGATTGCGAAAACATAAACAATGCCGCATAATATTTGTACGCGTTGTGTAACGCTGAGGGCGGCCGTACACAAAGATACAAACTCGTGCACAGCGAGAGACACAAGTTTATCTGCCGTTTGTCAGCCGCTATGTCAACAGTCTTTGGACGTCGTCCGAGTGGCGATCTTCTTCATTAGTATGCCTTTATCGTACGGCAGCTGGCCGACTTCTTTTCTACAGGGGCGATAACAAATTATAAGGGGCCTCCTCCACGGCGCCAGCACTGCTGCTGTTGGCGGTGTTGTACGCCAACGGGCGGCAGCTCGTATAGGCAATACTTCGCGCATAGCGTAGCACCGGCTGGCCCGCCTGCATTGACAAGTGGACTCTCATCTTGCAATGCAAATCAGCTATGTTGCCAGCCCGTAAGCAAGTGCTCTTTAAAGATTTCATCGTCACACCACCCCTGGCCGGTCGGTCGGTCGGTCGCATTTGTTGGCGGCGGCGGCGACGGCGACGTCGCTAAAGTCTCGGCGTCATTAAAATGCAACGGGTGCTGCATCGGCCGCGTTGACCACCGTTGACGCCGACCGTCCGACCGGCTAACAAACAGCCAGTCTGATAATACCATGTCTACCAGAGCTTCTGCCGACTGATGTCCGAGAGAGCGTTACGCTCCAACCCCCCACCGGCCACCAAAATCAACCAACATCGAATACAGGAAAGAACATAAACGTCACGATTAGGAGGAGACGTTCAGTGGCCATCGCAACATCATCATCATCAGCCGGTGGTAGTTGTCGTTGTATGGGTGGCTGCTGATTCTGGTATTGCTGCTGCTGCTGCTGTCGTGCAGGTCGAAGCAGAACTTGTCCAGTGGAAGCCGAGACCAGCATCGCGCACGCTCTCCTACGACGGCGACAGGGCGATTCTCCCCGATAGCAGCGATGTTAGTCCGCTTTAGCCGACTGTGACGACCATTGATGCTCCCCTCCAACCACTGTTGCTGCGGCTACTGTGACAGGACAACTACTACCATTACTAAATACTACTATGGCCATTACAATGTGGCGATGCCTACGAAACAAGCGGGGAGCAACAACAACGTCGACGATATCGTCGTCTGACCACATCTGTGAACGAGCCAGAGTCCTCTCATCGGTTAGTGGCGGTTGCTGCTGCCACTGCCACTGCTGCTGCTGCTGTTGGAAATGGCCGATGGCATAGTGAGTTCCATCGGAACAACGGTAGTGGTTTCGGGTTCTATACTTATATATGTAGTATCTATAGATAGAGCCGGTGTGACGGCCATTCAGCCGGCGTGCTTGCCAACCATACTGGTCGGACTCCCCTGCCGTTTACTGTCGAAGCTGTGACCGAAAAGGCGGGGCGCGCTCCAACACACAGCAGCAGCAGCAGCACAGCGCCTGCTCGCTGTGCGCCAGCCTGTTGTTGTGGCTGCTGGTGTTTGATGCCTGCGGTGGCGGAGACAACGGTTCCACTGCCGCCGCCGCCGCACCACCACCACGGCCACTACCGCCTCTGCCTTAGTAGCCACGAGCAGCAACAATCGAATGGCAGACAGCAGAGCACTGTCCCTTTTGGTCTTCGTTGATTCTTCACTGCTCTGTTCGGCACTTCTCTGCGATGTTCTGCATAGCCGAACTAGACTGCACGCTTTATCTATCTGCTCAACAGTTCGCCCGCCCGCCCTCCAGTTTTCTGCCACGGTCTGCCAGGAACGGGACCGCCGGGGATTTCTCCGACGGTGGACCTGGCTCATTCGCTAGCTTGCTGGCGAGCGAGCGAGCGGGCGGGCGGGCGGGCGCGCGCGCGCGGGCCCTTGCTCGTGTTGGCCGAAGGGTCATCGGCCGAACGTCACTTGATTACTGCTGCTACTACTGCAACTGCTACCGCTTCATGACTCCTGCTCTGCTGGGGCCATGAGAGCTGGCTGAGACTTGTATTCCCGGTGAATGCGTCACACACACACACACACACACACACCGCTGTTGTTGCCGATGTTATTGTCATTGTTGTTGCTGTCGATGGTGGTATCAGCGCAGCTGGTCTTGCCACCGCCGCCCCCTCCACTGACAGTTGTCGCAATCGAGACAAACCCAGGTGGAGATGTGCCGCTATGAGCCGGCCGTTGCTGATGAGTTTCTGCTGCAAATTCTGCTGGTGCTGCTGCTGCGCCAGCGGAAGAGACAATAATATAATACTAATGACGATACTGATGATGGCGATACTGGCCAGACAAATGATATATCTCATTAGAATGATCTCAGTTTTTACCTCTTTGACTGGTTAGAGAATATTCAACATGGTCTATGATTATGGTATTATTCGACGTATATACGAAATTGTAATACTTAAAAGACAAAAAACTCCGCTGGACAAATCCCATTGAACCGTATGGTGTCAGCCTCATCGAGGTCGATTAATGCGATGCTTGTTTGTATCGCTTGTTGACTTTCACCATGCCTGTATGGATGTATATATGAATATGTATTTGTCAATCGGTCAGGGCTAGGTACACTCGATATCGATATCAAAGCAATGCTTGAATATTTTCCAGTTTGTTTAATGAGGTATTCATTGTTTCCTCTTTGTTTTATAACGCCGCTATATAACAATAACACACATATATATATATATATATATATATATAACAATAACATGTATATATATATATATATAGATTTTTTTTATATCGCATACTGAATAATTGCCCGTGCAGATTGAATAGAGTGAAACAGCAAATGGAACACGTGCGTGATATGGTGAGTGTGCGTATTACGGTGACAAGATTCGATTTACGTCAAATCGGTGGTGCGTAACGATATCCCGAAGAATATATCTCGTTCTTCGTCCACTTGAATAAAGAGCGAATATGCCATCGAGGCCCTCATCGTCGTCGTCGTCGCCATCCATCGCCGTATCCGCAGCTGTTATTTTAATGCCATCATTATTTCTTGTCACTTTGATTATTATGAGATATGTCGTTGTGAGAATTTCGATACAGCTCAATTGTCATATTTTTGTCAGTAGCACACATCTATCTATATTGAACGACGCCAGCAATGAAGAGATTTATATATATATATATATATATATATAATGGCGCGTCTATGTAGTTATCCGTATATACCAAAAGTGTATTTGTGAGAGAGGCACAAATGATAGACGATAGATGGCCTAGCACAAGAAATAGGAACTGTGATTGGAGTTTAGGTCTCGTTCGAGACGACCTTCATATTTGTCTCTTGTTCCTGTTCTAACTTCCGATAAGTTGAAAATCATTGTTCAGCTGACTGTAGTTACACGCGTGCGTGAAACGCCAAAAACAATTTCGCATTTCGCTGCTTGTCGTGTTGTGACAAATTGAAGATATTTATTATTTTCGGCAAATGATAACAATAATAATAGTAAGAATTGTATGCGGAAATGTTTTTCGTATATATCGCGTCCTCCCTAGCATAACAGTGTGTGCGATAACATTGTGCAGACGTCGAAGCTGTGTTTGTCGTCAAACTCTACAGCCAAACCCCTTGAGAACCATCGAATCCCTTGATGTTTCCACCTTCCCCTGAATGCTCATATTGATGATTCCTGAACCGAAATGCAATTTCTCTCTCTCTCTCTCTGTCTCTCGTCTCCAACCATACGTCACCAGGCGCGATGGTATACGAATAACAGTTGTCTCCGCTTGACAACAATATATTAGATACAATCATATCGTATCGGGTTTTACCTCGAACGCAGTGTTACAGTTTGGAACGCTGCCTCGTTCTGTTGTTTCAACTAGAAACGCTGAATTTTTTGCCTAATTAACTCCAATGATCCGTTTGTTCGATTAGTTGACATACGTCACCCTCAGCTCTGCAACGCCGTTTTCGCGGGGAGCACAGAGGCATCAGAAGGGAAACGAATCTCTCCAACTCTTCCCCCAGCCTCCAATTTCCACTTTCCATCGACGCGACGACAACGACAATAACAACAACAACGACAACGGCAGCAACAGCAGCGGCGTCAGAATCAACACGAACCGTGTGATGAGTGAGTGGAGCCTTTGCTGAATTTCCGCTTCATGTTCAAGCCTTACTTTTGTTATGGTAACTCTTTCTCCGGCCGCCCATTGCATGTTTCGCGCGTTCGCACGATTTCTGCTACCAACGAGAGTTGCGCGGCAGCGGGCTGGTACAACGTTGCTTGGCAGTGGATGCCGCAGCAATTACTGTTTTTTTTCTCGCATATAGCTGACGTTGTTGTTACTGTTATTCGAACAATTCTTTATCCTTTTCTGTCGGCGTCTGGCCTGTGAACGCGGCCCGCCGCCGCCACCCTATGCCCGATGCCCTATCCCATCGACTAGACGTATGCTGGCTGGTTCGCCCAGCCGCTGTTGTAGCTCTCCCGGGTCCATTGGGCTACCCGACGCCAAGCTAACGCGGACGTTGACGTTGACAATGGTGGCGCAGTCGGGACGACGCATGGTGACGGCTGATGATCGTCTATCCCTATAGTTCCTCTATCCTGGCCTGTTGCTCGTCGTTTGCTGTCTGCCCAATCCAGTGGTTGCTGGTCCGGTGGCCATCAGATCTCGGCGGCGATATCCGCCGGTGACCGTCACAACGACTCGTGAACGACGATGTTAGATTCACTCTTAACACGACGACGTCAGCGGTGGCGATGCCACTTTAGGGGGCCCTCAATTGTTGCCTCCTGGGCTCGAAAAGGATGAGATTGGTAGGACTGCGCTGCCCGCGACGACAACGACATCGACGCTGACAATGATGAAAAACACGACAATAAGCGTATGTATGTCTATCTGGTTGTCTGCCTGTGTGAGCAGGCTTCTACTGACTGTGGCCGCGATCGTGGACGTGCTGCTCATTCCTCTGACTGACCCCTTGCACGAGTGCCATCGGTGGCAAGTGCTGGCGAGGCCCACAGGATCCTCTGCTGAGCAACAATAGCCCCAGCAGCAGCAGCAGCCGGGGCAACGTTAGCAGATGCGTGGCGCCGGTACTACCGGGAAACTGGTCTCGCATAGTACAAGTGGTCGTTGTCTCTGAAGTGGTAGCGGAGGCAGCGTCGCTGCAGCTGCGCCCGCTCGTCGTGGAAGAGAGAGGGGGGGGGCATAGCAGCGCCAGCGAATCAAGCGAAATTCAGCATCAGCCCAACGGAAACGACTTCGGGAGCAACGAAAGGCGCGAAGATGGCTCGCCGCCGCCGCCATCGCATGATGATGCCTGGATATTCGGCCGGCGGCATCATCCCCTCCTGGAGCAGCATTAGCAGCAACAACGTTATCGGACGGCCCCTGGCGGCGGTCGTCAACGACAACCACCGAAGTCACCATGACAATATCGACGACGACGATGAACCCGAAGACCACGACAATAGGGTCGGGTAGACCTCAATGATGTATATATATATAAATATATATATATATATATATATATATATATAAACGTAATATGTAGCAACAGGACAAAAATGCGAAGCGGGTACTGCTGTATCGTGAGAACACGGCAGGTGAAGAAATCAATAAAATTCGAATAAATACAGCGTCCACCACCCGCAGTTGCCGATAATTTATCTTTGAGGTGTACAAGCAGAGACGAGCCTGCTGGTGCAGTCGTGTGTGCCTTGCATCGGAGGAGACCTACATATGTTCCCAGACGGGATCGATCCCCACCGTTGCACATTTGCATTTAAAAGGGGGTTGTCCGCCTTATGAAGCAATGCCGAAAACAATACAATACAAACTGCGGTTGATTGACGAAACTGCAACATACATTGCTTGAGTTCTCGTAAAAAAAAATAGTTAAAAGTTGTAAAATATCACACTGCAACAGACGAAGCTACAATTGACAACATATTATATTCACGCATATATCGGGGCAAATACATCGACACGTTTCCTCTCTTCTTGTAGATACATTAGAATAATACCTGACTCACAGCAAAAACACAACAATTATGAATATCACTCAAAGCAGTGTACAGAGTCGGTCTGTCTCTCTCTCTCTCTCTCTCTCTCTCTCAGCAATTGGTTGCCATCATAGCCACAAAAATCAACGTTATCCGTAATATGTTAAACACAGTCATCACTACCTCTAACAATTCTCTTAACTCAACGGACAAACTTCTTTGCTGAGATTCGATCCCTCATCTCAGCAAAGAAATTTCATATGTCTATAGTATTGTATATTTGACACAAGTCATTGTACGAATTTCTTACTACAGGCACTGGAAAAGTATCCTAAGACGACTAAGCTTTCGACCCCTCCCGTAATGGTATGTGATGATGTGTACATGGAAGCAATCCTGTCAAATGAATGTGATTTCTTCAAGGAATCTATATGATCTTTGGACGAAAGGGTCATTAAGCTTCTGTAATTCATTTTCTGTTTCTGCTATTTAAAATGAAGCTTTATTACTATCACATAAATGAGTTCATTAACCAAACGCTATGTACAGTGGAATGGTATGCATATGTTTCCTCATCACGGGACTACTCGAATTCGACGCCTTTCATTTGCCAGCCAATGTTCGTGTGAGCTTTTCTTGCTAGTCTATAAATAGCTTGGTTTTGCAGGGCGTTTATTATACTAGTATACATTCCCTGATTAACTTTTCCTTCCTCGCATTCCGAGAACGACTAATCACTTTATAGGTCTATATAGATATATATATATATATATATATATATACGAGGGTGTCATTTACTCTATTATAGGTCAGACATTATTAGCCGAGAAGCAAAATATGTACGTGTATGTTCGGCTAGAATTGGCCGATGAACGATGCTCCGATTAGGGACGTATTATCGAAATGTAATGACGATGCTCGCCGACGTCGTAACCCCAGTTGTGTCCGTTAGAGGCTCCACCAGCCGCCGCCGCCGCCGCAGCAGATGATGATAATGTCCCAACAGCATCCATCACCAAATCCAAGCTGAGCTGACGAATCAATCACAGTGTGCGTGTTTGTGTTCGCGTAGTACATGCGCGTGTGTGTATTTCGATGCCGACACCGATGCTGGCATCATACACAATATATCCCCCCTCCACGGCGTCGATGACGCGCTCTATCATTTCACATCGATGAGCTGCGATCAATTGCCCAGCAGCGGCAGTGGAATAATCACCCCACGCCCCCACCGGCCTCCCCCTTGACTCTCTTTCCTTGATTTGGTGCTTCATACTGCCGAAAGACCAATGTACTATAGGTAGGCGTATTGGCGAGAACCACCGGACACCGCGCGAGCGAGCGAGCTAGCGAGTGAGCGCAGAATGTCGAACATCGTCGAGCACCTAGAGACGAAGGCGATCGAAGCCGGTTGAGGTGCGCGGCCGAGTAACAGCCGGGAATATCGTATATTTTTACACACGTTTACTATAACTACTGCTGCTGCTACTGCTGATCGTGGTGGTGGCGGCGGCGGCGGCGGCGGCGGCGGCGGCGGTGATGGCGGTGTGGCGCAATGAGACCCGAATTACATTGCACTGTAGGCTGAGTCCCGCATGGGAGGAGGGAGAGAGGAAGCTAATCACTGAATCGATGCGTCAGCAGGACGTCGTCGTGACACCAAAAAATAGCTATTGCTTTCGTTTCGCTGAATTTGATTTTCATGCATACTACACTTGATTGGAAGGCCAATAAAAATAATAATAATAATAATGCGATACTTCGATGATATGGTGGTTGTACTGGTAGAAGCGGTAATACATATCATAGTACAATAATAATGCTGCTGCTGCTAATAATAATAATAATAATAATGGAAATGGTAGCACTAATAATAATAATTGATGTATTATCTATTTGAGATTGTATCCGTCACCCATCGTAAATAAAGGCCAGTATGTGTATAGCTGATAAGTGACAGTTTAGCGGTGTTATTATAGTTATTAATAATAATGATAATAATGATAATGCATTCACTACAAGTCTATTGGTCACAGCGCTATTGAATTACGGCGAATGCTACAGCCGACCAGGTATCCAAGGTGGGTTGCGATATGATTCGTTTGCAGATGTGATCATCTTTGCGGTCAGAACGGTTGCTCATCAAACCTAGAATATTTACCGAACGAGGGCAGTTGACCTGACAGAAACGCAATGATGGGTAGAAGCAAGAACGTTAATCGAAAAACGAAATTACTGAAGTTCGGGTGCTTTGATTTGACCAGCACTATGTTCGATAGGGTATGAGATATTGATCATTTCTGATTATCATAAAGTAGTGATCTTCTCATCAGCGAGCGTCGATATGATTGTGTCCTCTGCACGGACGAATAGCACACATGGCTTGATGCACGCTGCATGTTTTTCAATACACAACTCGCTGTAGAAGTGTCATTCGTAGGAGCACAGGTTACCACGATGCTACTCGGACCTTTCGAAATTTCCGTTCGCCAAACACCGGCTCGGCGTTGGTGATGTTTTAGTTGAGGGTATCACGAAATGTGTACCGCAGATCGACAGACATCAACGAAGTTCTTCTTCTGCAATCCGCATAAAATTGTACACTTTGGCATAGCCGTGCTGACGTAATGGCTTCATGTGTTAATATATTTCTTCAGCCAATACACTGTCGTCGACCTCATCCACGAGTCCCATAACTTCATCCACGAGTTCGTCCAGTATGTGGCATTGCTACAATACTCAGTGCTTGTTGTTGCGTGTGGCCAATGTCTTTTGAGCTAAAGTCGCCCGGCCATCTGACCCGAACGAGGATCTGGCCAGCACAGGAGGGGGCGTGGGCGGAAGACGCAATCACCGCCCGCCCGAACCCTGAGGAACACCCAGCCAACGAAACAACCCTGAGACAATCGATAATAAGTGCTAGTGGCAATAACGCTTATGACGATAATAATAATAATGGACAGCACAGCACGGCAGAGTAGCAGAGATTGCTGCATATCCAACCCTCGTCCTGTGGACGACCTCCCTTCGGCGTCACTATAGCATGGCAGCATCATACTCCGCGGCAGCGTCAGTGGTCGCACCAGAACCCCGTCGAACCCTCGTGGCCGCGTTGTTTAAACGAGAGGGTAGAAAGTAAGCGAGAAGACCAACAGTTCGACCAACCAACTAACAAAATTGAATGCTCGACGTTCGCAGTGTGTGTGTGTGTCTGTGTTGAACGCTTGAACGCCGTGTGAATATCATCACCACGGATCGGCTTGTCCGGCAACATCGGAGGCAAATGAAAGGCGACGCGTGGAAAACAAAGAGCTATCCTGTGTCTGGGACAGCCCGCCGGGATGGCGCACGGGTCCGTCCGGACGCCGCGGGTCAACTGACATCTCCACCGTTGATTGGAGCCATGAATCACGTCTGCACCCAGGCCCGGTCTGTCCGCTAGTCAGCCATGAGTGAGTCTAGCAGGTCCTCGTCAACTGGTACAGCCGTCAACTGGAATGCCGTTGTGGGATGTTCGCACACGGCCTGTGTATGTATGTATGTATATTCTAGGCAACAGCTCGGTTGTAGGTTTTCCGGCCGTCAGGAGGATTCGTCCGCCAGGAAGTGTTGTGGCCAGGGTAAGAGAAATCTTTGTTATTAGTCCGGCGAAAAAGACAGTGACGAGCAGTGAAATCTCGATGCTCACAAGCAAGCCAGTCAGCCAGTTGGATGGCTGGAACTAACTGGCCACCCTACGGTCTGGTGCCGTGGAAACAATGGCCAGACGACGATGACGACAGCAACAACAACGGACCAAAACAACAACAGGAGGAGCGGCAGTTGTAGCACAAAAGCGACGTGCAAAAATGGGTTGTCACCACACGCAGCGATGCTTCCCGTAAAACTGGTCCTGTGACGGATAGTCACAAGGAGAACGACCCAGTAGATTCACTTGTCAGTATATACGACATATATATATATACATTTGGAGACTTCATCATGAGTTTTGTTATAGGGGACAGACGGCTCAAACGATAAAATACACCAAACTCAAAGTGTTCCGTTTCGCTTTCGAGATTTCCGACGAGAGCTGCCGAGATTGCGCCGAGGCGAGTCGCGAGCTGCCGAAACGCGTTCACGTGCATGTTCATCTGCAAATAGCACTACAAAACTGCATACGACGTGACGAATCTAAATGGTTAGTCATCTTCAGCAGCGCACGACGCCGATGATGGCGGTAACCCGGTGTGTTTAATCGCTCTCTTCTTCACTAAGTCAACTCCACAACGCCGGCCATTCGATGACCACCATAATGAGCGTTTCTCACGCCGCGGCAGTTGTAGCCGCTGCTAATGACGACGACGATGAAAATGCTGCCGATTGCTTCTCGGCGAGAAATCGGTGACAGACATTCTCTCCTTCATCTTCCTGCATGAGACCACTTCGGCTACCACCACCACCACCACTGTCAGCAGTAGCAGCAGCAGCACCGAGACCGGCAAAGCGTCGCATCCGTCGATGTGACGCTCGTCGTGACTTGTCTATTTGTCTGTTTGATGGAAAAACAAATTGAAATTGAATAACTGCAACAGGCCGTGCTATATTGTAACATTATGCCACTATAGCAGAAGCAACAGCGGCATCAGCAGCAGCGATAACTACAACGGCAATAGACAATCCCCGCAGCGATAGGAGATAACCTAGAACGACAGCAGCGACCCAGGCGCATAATGAGTGTCATCTTTGTTTGCTGCTCCTCGTTGCGTTCGCCGCGAGACGATCGGAACTAGCGGGGAGCTCAACACGTAGACGAACATAGGCATCACTATTACGACACGCAGTAATAGATACAACGCTGATACGCCATGCGCTCAGTGCCACTGTTGATTGATTGAAATCGGCATCGTGACGAGTCTGCGTAAGTAACGCGCTTCTTTGGTGGACGATACCAGGACCCTGGCATACCAGGGCTATACCATCCCATGTGTGAGTATGTGTGTGTCTGTGTGTTTTTGTGTGTTTGTAGGTGTCACGAACAGCATCAGGAGCGGCAGCAGAGGACGGAACATTTGTGTAATATGATGATGGTTATTATTATATAATACATCGCGCCTCGTTTGTTCGCGCTTTCATTGCCGCCTTGCTGCACTGACCGCCTTGGCTGTAGCTTTCAGATCATTGGCTCGAGGCGACTAGAACTAACGCTAAGATGAAGTTCACTTAACTTCTAGAATCGAGAGGTCTATTGCGGGATAGCGACGTTTGTTCAGCCACAACGAGGTCCTGATCCCCCTGGTCATTTTTTACTGTTGTTGTTCTTGTTCAACAAGCAAATGTACCCAGCGGTCGACAATGCGAACTCTGTCAGCCGACATTAGCGGCAACAGCGCTCAACAAAGGTAACAGGGATGGCAGCCGCGCAGGAGCCGTTTACTCAAATGACATCACGATATACACCTATTAGTGTTATAATTATTATATTATAGTATATATATATATATATATATATATATATATATATATATATATATGCGTGTGCGTGAGTGTTGAATTCGTGTCTAGCAGAATGAAGCCCTGTTACGTATTTGCAGCGTGAGGAAGAGAAGAGGCAAGGAGGGGTAATGTAACGACATCCGACCACGGAACAACAGTGGCTGGTGATGGTGCTCGATTGCAGGATGATGGTGGACATGTCGCCCCCGTAGGGTCGGGGAGGGGCTGGTGCTAAGGCGAGCCACGAATGTGAAGGTAACCCTTAGGCCTTAAGCCTAGACGGCATCGCGGCCACCGAGTGATGGACACAAACACACACATGACGTCCCGTGATACCCCGCAGACACGGCGAGCCGCCTAACACTTCGTCTATTTCGGCCTCGTGTTTAACTTCTTTTCAAAAGCAAGGTAGCAATTTGATGTTGGAAACGCGGCTGGGAGACGAACGAAAATATGACGACTATGATGCTGAAGTGTCGAAGAAGCGCGCCATCTTTTTTGGATTTGATATATCATGACCCCCCCCCCCAGCTTGCCGCTTGCCTAAATGAAAGTGACTTTTTCTTCAACGCAATTTGGCAAACTACAGCCGTGCCAGCCTCAGGGCCGACAGCAAAGATACAAAAAAAAGGAGAGAGAAAGAGAGATGTGTAGGGGAAACAGCCAGCCAGCCAGCCAGACAGTCAGTCAGTCGAGAATTATCGTCGTGAGTTGATACACAGTTACGTTGAAGTGCAATGGCAGCAGCAGGGGCAGTTGCGGTAAAAGTAATCGTAGGTTTAGTAGTAGTAGTAGTATTCATAAGTTATTATAGCATTTATGGTCATGGCTCTCGGTGATGATGATGCCGACGTCTGTTTAGTGCGGGGCGAGCTCGGGCCGGGCTCGGCGGGGGCTGGC
The DNA here is from genome assembly GCA_019614645.1 of Stratiolaelaps scimitus. Classification (NCBI taxonomy): domain Eukaryota; kingdom Metazoa; phylum Arthropoda; class Arachnida; order Mesostigmata; family Laelapidae; genus Stratiolaelaps; species Stratiolaelaps scimitus. Next base: position 3,632,242 of record JABWDB010000013.1, on the reverse strand, counting down.
GACGGAACACAAGGTGACACGAGACGGAAATTGACGGCGACAACGACGAGCGAGGAGGAAGGTTAAACGCTTCTAAAATTAATTTCTCCTTTTACGACTGCTATCACCGCTACCAGAATCCGCTTGGAATCGACGAGCGCCGCCACGAGATGTGACTCCCCTTCGATCCTCTATAAGCGGAAGAACAAAAATCCAGTTCGACAGTTAAGTGACTCACCGGTGACAGACCGATGATGGAGACGGGCCCGATGAAAGTAAACTTGTGCACTCACAACTTGAGCTAATTGTGAACGCGTCGAGGGGAAGGCGCAAAATGACCGAACATCGATCGGATGATGAACATCGTACGGATCAACATTATTCGGAATGAACATTGAATATTAATTCGCTTGATCGAAAAATGATCTACACTAGACAACTTGAGCACACGGTGGTGACGAGTAACCGTTAAAATGGCTACCGTCGATCAAAACGATCACAGTTCCTGCACGAACTATAAACATCCGTGGCGGACCCACATCGCTTTGCTTGGACTTTTTCCATGCATAGATATATATATATATATACGTTACAATGCACGCAGAGATGTCGAGACGAGCCATGATACAAAATTTAATGAACATTCGCAGGTTATAGCATCATCATGGTCATGATTATTATTATTACTATAACAGCTGAATAAAAGTGAGTGCGGGCAATGATGGACGGACAAAAGATGCACAGCAACAGCTTCCGTACTCGCTTTCCAGTTGGTGGCAACCAGCGATAATATAGTAACAACATTTCAATGTCGGCTAGACTGTTCGTGAGATAACTTACTCGCGACTAGCGTTCAACCATTGCGTTTTAAGCATGTCTGCCATCCTCGTCAAACTTCATTAGCTACCACCACATCGATGTAGCGCTACCCTGTACTATTAGATAAATTCGAATATCGACTAAACACGATTATGATTTCTGCTACGCCGTTATCATCATGGCCAGCCGCTATTTCGGTATCCGTCGTCCTCTGCCGAACGAGGAAGGGCGCGACTTGGCGGTAGATAAATAGAATATATATATATATGGCCGAAAATACGAGCCGATACTATTTGCTGCTGCTGTTGTTGCTGTTGGTTATCGCTGTTGTCACCGCGGTTGATGTAGTAGCCAGCCCATCTACTGCAGGTGTATACGACAAACCCATCATCGTCACCATGAGCAGGCGGCAACGGCAGATTTTTGAAATGGTCGCTCTACTGGTGGACCGCCATATTCCCTTGGTCATTTTCGGCATCGTCTTCGCGTCGTTCACCAACAACAATAACGACGACGACAACGGCGGCGGCAGCGGCGGTGGCGGCGGCGACAACGTGGTGCGGCAAATAGGTAACGATACCATCAAAAAGAGCAAATCATATAGACAAACACTTCTTGACCAACCCAATGCGATGAAGGACGTGTCGCGGAAGCGGCAGCAGGGGTAATTCTCCTTTGCGCGGCCGGACCTACTCGTACTCGGTAAATTGGCACTGACCATTATTGCTGTGGCGGCTGACCGGCTGACGGCGCTTTCTTGGCATCATCTTCAAAAGAAACTTTTGTAGCTTTCGATGTTGGCCTCGCCACAGCTCGTCCGCGGCTACCAACGCCGCACGCCACCAATGCACCTTATATCGCCTATCGAACACACACTGCGCAGAGGAAAAGCATCATCTAACAGCAGCAGCAGCATCACCAGGAGGCAATAAATATGAATGGAGCGCAATTTTCCCCCCACACGTGACATCATGAAGAGTTTCTTCCTTTAGCAGGAAAATCGGTAGCGACGGAGGAGGAAGGGGCCTATATGCGTCAAAGAGGCCGTGGGCGCTGTTTGTGCTCGACAGTAGCAACGCGCGGGGTGGACCTTTGAACATTGTAATCCGAGATTTACTCGTGGAAAATGCGCTTTGTTCTCTATTATACTATATATTATAACTAATTAAACTAAATTATACCAGCGGTTCGGCGCCTGTGTGTCAGCTTCTCTGACGAATCAAACAAATTCGTTTACAGAGTGAGTCATAGAGAAAAAAAATGAATACGTTGAGAGAATTATGAGAATTATTATTATTAATTATTCCCCCCCAATCCCCATATCTCACAATCTCATGCCTCTACTAAACAGAGGTAATTATTACTGAGAGATTATGAACCGTGGCCAACTTGGCCATCGTGACAGGACGAGCCGTAGCTCTGTATTTTTTTTGCGTAGCTTCGATTCTTGTGTATTCCTATGGGTCGCAATGCCTTTTTTTTTATTAGTTAGTCGTATACGTCATGTAACTTTTTCACACTCTAACGTTGAGAGACTGGCATAATGGGTTTTCATGACGGCAATTACCTGCTGTTTAATCACCGTAATCCAATTGCATGTTCGTAGTTGTGTGGTAGTAGCAGGAGGAGGAGGAGCAGCAGCTGTACTTCGTAATAACAATGACAGGTGGATCAATTAATTACCGAGTAGCGGGGCTTACCTGCAACGGAGATGAGACAAAAGACGGAAGTTATTTTCTATAAACACTAATAGATAATTATTCATCTAGGTCCCTAACACGAACGAAAGCTATTAAACAACATAGTAAGCTGATCTAGCTAGTATTACATCACATGAAAGGGTGAATTATTGGGCCAGATTTATATGTAGCGCTCCTTGAACCCAGCGCGTCCAAGCTTCTACGAGCAGATGAGCTCGAATGTTAAAATTTCTGCTAAAACAGGAAATATTGATATTTCTGTGGTCCACAAAATAAAAAAGCCTTCCACCACTGTGAGCTATTCTCTCATGGTCATGTCGCGTAATCTTCATCACTATAGTTAATCTAGTATTCGATATGATTATCATTATTATGATCATCACCCCGCTCACATTAGCATCGGTCATAGACAAATGGTAGTATCACAATATTGCTATAGGCGAGTAGGCTCACGTCAGCCGTTATTTAGTGGACTCGCCGGCGTTCTTCGTAGCAAAAATAGTCGGGGCTTTTGACAACACGCTATTGAGCTTCCCCGACAATACTGTAATCATATGTGGAGATACTAAACTATACGGTCAGAGTAGCCAGCTGACATATCAACTACATGTTTCAGCTAGAGATTTCTGTCGAGACTAAGGTCGCCGTCATAAAGGATTGCGTTCAGTGAAGCAGAAATGAGCGGGATCATCACCGTCACGAACAATATCAGAGTCAGCAGCAATTTCGATTGCAACAACGAAATCGGTAGAAAATGTATGAACCCAGAGTGAAATAACAATGCGGCTTCTGTTGATTTTACGGTGCTGGCGGGGATGTATCGTCAAGTCAAGTAGTGTAGCATGACATGTCTGTATTTTGCGTCCGATCCGAACTAATACCTGGCTAAGCCAAAGAGCTCAATTATAAGAGATAGTTGTCATTCTCAAATATAGGAAGAAGTAACATTACGCAGTGGGAGTCTTAATGTTTGAATCATTATTCGATAATGCGCCGTATTGATCGTTACGAAATATGTCTTAGTAAATATGACTTCCAATCAATTAAGCAGCGCTACTTAATTAGGGTATAGAGAAAACCATCCGAAAGTCTTGACAAGAGGTGTGACAATCGCATTTCTCACGACACCTCAATCATAGGCGTCTTGCGAGGAGAGAGCCAGACTCGGCGCAGAGGTGTCAGTCACGGGAGTACGCTTATTCAACGGATCGATGCGTGCCATCACTATTGAGTACGAAAAATGCTTGACTGACGTTGCCCGCTCACGATTGGCTCTGTTCGTGCTTGTCCGTTCCATAAATCGTCCTGCTCGCCCCGTTGCGCTGGGGTTCAACTCGGTGCATCAGTTGAAGCACGTGAATCGCTTACCGTGATGGAAAGCGAATCCGTCCAACAAAGTTATGGCGGGTTTGTCATTGATAGTGGCTTTTAAATGGAAGCTTTTGTGTGTGCCTACGACATAGCACACACGAATCAAGTAACATATTTGATTAATAATAATAATAATAATAATAATAATAACATATATAACAACACATATATTTGGACAGTAGACCAATTGGTCAATGCAAATTTCGAGAGGATCGATTCATTTTGGCCGCCACCGCGCGTTGGATATAATGAAGGAATCATTTGTCATCACAGATAGACTGTTAATGTGTCATCGTGTGTCAATTAACGACCGCAGAGATCATTATTTCGTGAACGTGTATGCGTGAGTGCATGTAATCGCTGATACTGTGGCGGAATCTAATGAAGACCGTGGATAATATTTTCCGGTCTACACTCTCCACCGTTCTAATATATATATATATATATATATATATATCAAGTCAATCACGAGACTCGTAAGCTTAAATGAGCTCAACGTCACTGCAGCGTTCCGACAGCCGCCCTCGAAACACATCATGGTCCACTAGTTTAGCCTCAACCTCGAAATACGGTGCTAATGCACTAATTCTTACATATATTTACGTTCGCTTGCCTACACCGCCATAGGCACAACACGTTGCGACAAGTGCCACCGTACATCGCAACGTCATCAGTTCACGCACACACACACGCACGCACACACAGGGCCAGTTAACATCATGCATAACACATTGACGGCAAGCAAATATCGCCGCCAAACGTCTATATCGTTCATACACGGTGAGAACAATGCAAATTACCTAGTGCAGCAATATCTCTCTATCCCTCTCTGTGGCTCGCCTTCTCCCGGGCCCTAACTCAGCATGCGCGTTTGGCTCAGGCGGAGCGAGGTGTGAACATGACTATGGTTGTGGGGCGGCGAGTGGGAATAGCCAGAATGTTACGGGCCATATATTCAAACCCGACGATGTGGCTGCTGCTGCTTTTTTTTCTCTCCGTATTTACGTAAAAGATACAACAAGTCAAGAGCGACCTTGGAAACGCGAAAGAGAAAGTGAGTATAACGCTAGCGGCAATTGACAACCAATTCCCCCTCGAGCTCGGTGGCATATCCGAGCCCCTGCAGGCCGCATCGTCGCCACCAGCGTCGCACTATTGTGCTTATTGTGTCTTTATGAGTTTATCGACTTGCCTGCCTCCCTGCCTGCCTGCCGGCCTCCCTGCCTGCTATAGTCATTGTATAGTTACACATTGGCTGCGGCGGTCGCGATGCCACCCAGCTACGCGATCGTGCGCATGACTGTATGAGCGTCTATCTAACTCACGGTCTGCGAGTCGATCTTGATGCGTTTGTGTGTTCGGCCGTGGAAATTACGTTGAAATCGCGTAATCACGACACCCGATAGGCTGACACTGTCTGAAAATGGCCAGCAACAACTGTTACGGCTCACTCCCACACATTTGGCTAGCAGCAGCAGCAGCAGCAACATCGCCAGCAAGATGATTAGCACGTGCGTGCCGAATGTGCTGAATGCGGCGGCGGCGCTGGTCAACTAGAAATATCGCAGCAGTAGATTCGATTGGATCGGCTGGCTACGCCCGCTCATTCGCTGCTTTGCCATTGTCGCTGTTGTTCGCGTATCCCGTTCACGAGCAGGCACGAGTGGTCATATAACAATCATCGCAACAAAGAGCAAAATATGAAGACTTCCTATTCGATGTCGATGGCGAGAGGAGAAAAAAACTAACTAACGAACGAACGGACGAAACTCGATAAAAAAACCAACACAAGAGAAGGTCACCGGCAGCGGCAGCCGTTGCAGAAAGAAGTGGAGACGGCGGACCCGTCACAGCCATGGGCCGAGCGAGCCATGGGTCAATCACACCCTCGTAACAAGGACAACAAGGTCGCAACACCAACAGCATATTGGGTGACACAATTTGTGCCGTAAACGGGGGCTCTATATTGCTCGCTAGATATTTAAATTTACTATGTCGTTGAGACGAAAGAGTGATCCATCATATTTTATTGATGACACAAACAAGAAGACAAAACGAATACGGTATCGCTATGGGAAATTCGCCATGGATGTGAACATGCATCACTTCGTCTACGGGATGTCGACACGCGCAGAACAACAGTGCTGGGTATGAGATCGATGACAACAGCAACAACGACGAATGGTGGTACCGTGTCGTTCACCGTAATACCGAGCGAGATTGGGGAAGCTGCATTATTCGCTTATAAAATATAGAAATTCTATATAAAAAAAGGAGTGGGGGGGGGGCGGGGGGTTACAGATAAGATTACTAGCTGCGTCTTCACTAATCAGTATCGTACGCACGTAGTATTTATCTAGAATTTTGTTCCACTTTGCGCATTATCACTTTAACATTCACCGATAACACAGGATCATTCAATGGCAATTCGCCCGTCAGTCTATCAATACATAATTTTTCTCTTTAATCAAACACGTTTGTGATAATAGTAGATGTGTATACGTGGATTCGCTTCGTTCGCCAGTTAAACGTATCGATTTATTGAGAAGATGACTGATTAATTCAGGCTTTAATTATTGCGTGTCTACATGCGCGCGTATGTAGCTTTTATACATTTTCAATGTACACAAAATTGATTTCCTTGTGACTTTTCGCCTGCTTAGCGGCTTTTCGTTAATATTAGTCGATCTGTCAATTGGTTGTCGCTGCCACAATGCATGAACGAATGATTGTGTATGTCATGAATTATTTACACGGCACCAACGTACAGAACTCACTCGATTGGGTTCTGTGAGCTCTGATAGTCACCGGAATTCATTGTGAGCTCGGTTATAGGCCGCACGGGCAGATCATCTTTCTGTGAGAGTTGAATCTCAAGTCAGCTAGTGGTTGACGTTTTGTTCGTGAGTTTCCAACGAGAGTCGGCAACCCATATACGGGACGTATGCCACCCGTACAAACGACGTCCTCATCGGAATCTCCCAGCCCGTGCGGTGCCGACATTCACCCGCAGCGTCATCCCACACACAATCGAGTAGACGGAGCATGCCACACGGAATCTGCCAATTGGCTTCGTCAGTAATCTTCTAGCCTGTATGGTGACTAAACTGGACAAGTATAGCATAGTAAGTACATATGTATATTTGATCCAATGGGAATGACTAGAGCCAGTTTGACTGTGTGCGGTGCTACTGGAGTAAATAAATAATTTCTAGAGAATGCTTGGGGGCGATCGAATGAACTTTTGCACAAAACGAGTTCATTCCGGCACACCCTGTATCATTTAAAGACGAACAAAAATCAACTATAATTTGGCTATCTTTCTGCCTGTCGTCTTCTCCCGGTATATGTATGTGCCATAGGCAAGGCAGATGATATTGGTGAATCGTATGTTGATCTCATGAAAAAATAATGCATTCGTTCAAAAAAAAGTACATTTTCCTTTAGGCTGACGTTCAGCCAACATTTGACGTCCACTGTACAACAGCTTTCGGCACTGCTTCATAAGACGGGCAACCCCTTTAAATGCAAGTGGCCGACGGTGGGTATCGAACCCGTGCATGAGTTCGATTGCTTGCTCCATTGCAAGGCGCACATTACCGCAACACGCCACCGTGCTCAAAGCACTCCACCTAGCACACATTGGTAAATCGCTCTGTAGGCAAATGATCGATCAATCAATCACTCGTATATTTGTTTATTTTCGGAACTGCGATTGTACAAACGCGTAATTTCTCGTTAAATAGTACTGCCGGAAGTGAAAAAAACAGCACACCTGGCCTGTCAGGATGATTATTTAATTTCAGTGGGTGTTTACGTCGCAAATAATTGGCCGGTCCGAATGAATAGTTAAACAGAGACCCCAGTAAGAACAGGCATAAAGTATATACATATTTACATCTTTATAAGACACAAGGAGTAATTATTATGATGGATAACTATTATATTAAATGCAATATAAGTTCGTGTATATTCAACGTAAAAAGATTAGGTTCGTGATAAATGGCGGAAAACCACCGGACAAACCATCATGACAACCAGTGCTATAAACTCGATCGAGTTCGATTGAATGAGATCGCTCGTTATGATTCGCTGAACTGTTTGTGTGATGCTTACTTTCGTGCATCCGTAGGAACACGAAGCTGCATCGGCTGAGACTGGTTCAGCCAATGACAAACAACTGCCCAATGCATCCGCACATGCTACGCAAAGCTAACCTTCCTCCTCTCTATGTTGTGGCTTTTCTCGGTGTTCGTTATTTCTAACGGAGGAAATCTTCTTCAAACGCTCGGTCACCACTAGAGACGTTCCAGTCTCCATGGAAAGTGGGCTGATCCAGTGCAGGGGTGGCGGGGTTGACGTGGATGACAAAACGTCTCTCCCTGCTAAAACCATGAGCCTCTGTGGACAGTCTGTCTCTTTCCTAGTTTTCCTTGTTCGGTGTTCAGCCACTATTATCGCTGCTTCCACTGGCCTCATTTTCCACCGTATCGCATTTCCAGCCTGGAGCAATGACAACTGCGGGAATGCCCACCTTGAAATGTTCCTTAACGGACACTTAGCGAAGCCGACTTGACATAGTGGCGCTGCCTTCAGCTATACCAATTCAGATATTCGTCATGAAGAATTCCCCCCCCCCCCCCGCCTTCAACCTGATGTTTGCACGAAAGCCGAAAATACCAACGAGGCGTCCGGCCTCCCTCCAGTCAATGTCACCTGCCCGGTAGTAATCGTATTCACAATCTCATTGGCGACGTCATTTTGCCGATTGGGTACCACCAGAACTATTCGAGTTTAAGGTAACTTGTCGCCGACGGCTCCGCGGGACACGAATCTTTTTGCGCGATAATTCATTTGGCAAATTGATTTTGACCCAGCCGTGTGACCTCTTTCGGCTTTCTCGTGAAAGCATCTTCATCCAAGGAGAGAGGAGGCCGTGGAACGAGATTCGAACGATAGATAACACACGTGCAGTCTCTGTGCCTCGACCCCTATGTCATCGTTGAACGAGGTGGTCTTCCTCTCGTTCGAAGCGTCTTTTGCTCACAGAATGACAACACAATGTCACTGAAGTAACAAAATAAATCACAGACATAAACACCACACACACACACGCACATACACACACAGTTGACTTGAATGCCTCAAACGCTTCATGAGCGGACGTGCCGCTCCATTCAGTTCCCTACATCGATATGCTCGCGCGCACACAGGGCTCGCTCCCAGCATCCTTAACCTCGTCGACATAAGATCCCCTGCTACATCTGTAACTATATCGCGCCATTCACTTGCGGATTGTTGCGAGTCTCTGCCGAAACGCGGCAAAATGCGCATACATATGATGATATATCGAGCACAGGGTTCCCTTGATCACTTTTAAGCTTGACGACGTCGACTCGAACGCTTGGCTATAGCGCGCGAGTCTCGGTCTATGTGAATCTGTCTGGTAGAGAAAAAAAGTCTCAATGACAAAAAGCATTCGTGTCGCTTACAATCGGAAGAAAACATCGAGAGAATCTATTTTAGCAGCATATCCAGAGCGCGGCTTTCGGTCTTGCCTCATGACGGCAACGTTTTCTGTGGGTGCTGTGCGCTGCGTTGGCTCAGGGGCGCTCCCAGAAGTCATTGCTTTTAGTCGCCTTGTTTCTTGTCAAATACCCAATTTTTTATATATATGTATATATAACAATAATAATAATATATAGTACCCATAAATATAATACATATATATCGGTCCCGCTATCTATTGTGTTGTGTTGTGATGATGCATTTTTATGCTCTGGTACCTGCACCTGTTTCTTTGACGCGTACAGTACTTTTTTTTGTTTTACTCCAATGTGCTTCAGATGTCCTCTGCCAATATTCAATTGAGGCACAATATATATATATATATATATATATATATTTATATATATATGTGGTGAAAGCTCATACGTTTACAACCTCGTCTTCGATTTTTTAAACATATACATGTACATCTCGAGCTGTAGCACCCCTAGAACTGCATCTGCAATTCCAATCTGTGATATCATTTAGTTCAGCCAGCCGTTCTCCCTCCTACTGCACAACTCATTCCTGAGTACACCTGAAACCAGTCACGGTGAAAAACTATACTGACTTCGAAACAAGCCAAGATCGTGTCCTCTATAGTTACATCATTAGCAATGATCTTATGCATAAGTGGCTATCGGTTAGCTGCTCGAGATCTAATTAGGCAGAAATTTGCCTAGTGAGTCTTCTAATTATTCAAGTCTAAATGCGCAGACGTTGTCTAGCGCTAGGAACATGGCAATATATTATACTAATATAAACTTGATAAAGACTGCCGGCGATCATACGCAAAGTGTCGAAATTCGCCCGTACAATTTTATGTGGATCAAATGAGAAAAATTCGCAAAAAAATCATTCATTTAGGGATCCAGATGAGAAAGACTGCGCAAAACCAAACGCCTCGCTAGTCAGCTTGTCTAGCTATACACGTCAACCCGTCCTGCTAAAACGATTCACTCTACGCAACCAGCTACATGACGTGGTTGCATCCAACGTGATATTACAACTATAATCATAAAACACGCAAGTGTCACACTTAATGTTTTTCCGGTTTGCCCCCATATAAAGTAGTTAGATCATGTTTCGGCAGGCGTGCGAAGTAAGCGTGAGAATTTTATTAACAAACAAAAAAAAATGTGGGACATTTTCCAAAGTGTTTCGTGCACCTCTCAAACGTGTGAGAGTGTGTTATAGATGAGCTACTCATCAAGTTGATATGTTTCGATCAAAAACATTAAAACGAAAGTCGCGTCGTTAACGACAAATTTATTGCCACGCCAGAAAGTAGACTTCCCCCTCCTCGATTCGTTTTTTTTCTTGCTCGCCACCAGCGTCCGCATGATATATAGTTGCATGAATTATATATATATATATATATATATATAATAGATCCACGTTTGTATCGTTATACTGCTGGGACCAGAGCTCTCGTAGTAACGTGCATACAGACACACACACACACACACACATCACGCAGACATAGCTCAAGAACGTATACAAAGTACCGAGTATCATCATCGAAATTGAGCGTTCGCTTTGCCACTAATGAAAGGCCGCAAGTGAGCGCGCCTCGTTGACTTTGTTGCTTCAGTTCTGGTGGATGAAGAAGACACCGCGATCCAGCCAACTAACTAACAACAACTCCCAGCTTAGCTGCTCGATAGACACTCAGTCAGACGGCACTACTACGGCGTGACTCGTTCCAACAGAATTAGGTCGACCCTCAGGCCATCTCAATAATAAGAATACATATATATATATACTGTATAACACTTGGAATAACACCATGAAGAAAAATCGGATCGTACGAAACCACCCCATGCCCGATGATGATGATGGCGTATGCGCAATGAGGACGCTAAGATTAGGCGAATGATAATATATATAAGGACATCGAACAAGGGGACAGCCAAAGACAAAGTGCCTCTCGAAGAAAGCAGCGGCTCTATCCTTGCTAAGGTGTCTGTACGGACGCAGCTGTCGCTCGTATAACATTACGCCTAGGGAATACATTTCGAGACGGTGACTTGCGCGGTACCATCCGATTTCAGCAGCTACAAGCTACGATTACATAGGAGCACTTGCTTTTCGTTCGAGCCAAAATTAATTAGCTAACCCGAAGTGAAATTATGGAGGGATTTTTTTCGTTAAATTAAAATCTCCCTTTTAGCTACCTTGTTTCTTTTCTCTATCTCATACAGCTGTTATGTAGTAATCTTTGGTTGAGATCCAACGTCTCGGATATTCTGCAAGAATTCAACCCTCGTCACTGCATGCAACTGCTATTCTCCTAACAAAGATTATCACCATTTACTATATTCTCGATGTTCCGCAGTGCGTCGTCAGTATCACCGCTTGTATTTCCCCAAGAGAAAAAAGGGTGAACGTGCAAAGTCTTCAATTGACTCTGTACACGTTCAAATGATATGTCCAATTGTTGGGTTGGCTCCGTCGACGTTGTATAAGACCGAAACCAATCTTCTCGGTAGCATTGTTCGTATCGTGCCAGCATTGCCCCATCGATGTACAACGCAGGTGAGCCGTGAGTCCATAGACAGCTATGGTAAGCGACCCGTGGAGTGACCACCCGGCCAACCGGTCGTTCTTCCCAGTTGGGCAGTTTCTACCGAAAAATCACCTGTTGTCACTGGTATAATGAGACAGGTTCCGGATAAGCTGGTTCGTACGAAATCTGGAATTTCTGTATCGTTCTTAAATGCCGCCAATCTCCCGCGTCAATCGCATGAAAGCTAAACATCATCATTCACAAAGATAATAATGGTGATGCGACTAACAATAATAATCATAATAATGATATTAATGATAACTATCGCAGAGCGTATATAGTCAGCAGCATAACAACCTATTGTTCGCAATTAACCCTCCTCAATCGTGAGACGAAATCATAACGAACTGATTGGACCAACGTTCGAATACACACATGGACGGCTCCCCGATAGCATCAGGTCCCGGCAGCGAAAACGCCGTCTACTTTGATGCTGCCGCAGTTGTCGTCGTCGTCGTCGTCGTTGTCCAGAGCTGACCTCCGACACCTGCTGCTGCTGGCACTGCCGGTGTTTCCCCAGCAAACCACAAGAACATCACATAGAAACGGCCTCAAAAAAGAGCACGGTTCGACACGATGTCCCGGCAGTAATGCAGCTTGTCATGTCGAAGAATACCAAAACACCGATACATCAACCTGCACACACACACACACAGTTACGGTGCCTCATAAACAACAACAACAACTGAATCGTATAAATAATAATAATAGATTACATTATTGCACACGGATCTATATATATATATATCCAGAATAATATTGGTGTACATTTTTTCGTATAAACACAGGCCGGCATACAGCGACACGAACTCGCACACAGCTGCCATCGACCAGTGCTGTACATTACTGTGCAACGCAACACCGAAATGCTCTGTCCGTCCTGCTCTTGCCGCGGCTGCCTCTGCGCGTTTCTCGTTTTCCTTTACAATCTCTGTCTCGTTTGTCATCTTTCTACGGCCGTCGGAAACGTCCACTCTCGAAAGCAGCGAACGACCAACCATCGACGATTGCCGAATTTTCGCTCGCTCAACCTCTTGTCCGAAGATATCGTCAGTTCCTCGATTCGACGCTTGCTTGGCTCGACTCAGTGTTAGCGTGATGACAGAGGGTGATTCACCAGGGTTACGCTTGCGTGCCTCTGTCTATCTGCCTCTGTACGGACAGATAATAACCTTGGTTATTATTGTTTAGTATTGTTAGGCTTCACTTCGCTGCTGTCCCGGAAGCTCAGCGGCGGGGGCGGCGGGGGCGGCGGCAGCAACATTTTGTCGAAGAAAGAGATATCGATAGAGGATAGAGCACTGGAGAGCACCAGACAGACCGATAGACAGGGGTCTCCCCCCGGGGGTGTCTCTTGGGGGTTTCGCTTTTCAAATGTACATCGACCAGCCAACGCGATGAAGCAACAACGAAAGGGGCCGGAATGAATCATTTGCTGATTGCGTTGACACATTTCGTATTTTGGAATATCACTTTGCTTATTTATCACGACATTATTCATCTGTCGATCTATTGATTCGTGCATCTGGGCTATTTCAGTCGGTGACGATGTATACCTGTGCTACTGTCAACAAACGAACATTGGTAGGCAGATGTTGAATTTACGGGCACACGTTTAATGAATGACTTCGTTTATTTGAAAGGCGTCGAGGCGATACACTCAGTTGTGATACTTTCTGTACATGATGTGTGCTGAGGCAGGATCGCATTGACATACTGAGAACATTGCCGTTGTATTTAGCTGGTTCGAGGAGTATAATCAACCCAGCGCTGGTTAACTCGGCGGCAGATGTGTGGTGCGTAAACCATCTGTACAGCGAACACAAAGGCTTTTCGCGTCGTATCGGATACCAATGCCAGCACACACTGCCGTTGGGTGGAGATACCTGCTGCTGAACTCTCTGATGACCCGGCGGCGCGCAAAGTTAGCACAAAGCTGAAAAATGTGCATGTTAAACTAATTAATTCTCTGATAGTTGTTGTCTCAATTGCCGCTGCGCTTGCTATTTCTATTGCAGTGCGTTTCGAGTTGACCGGCCCCGCCCAATAGTGGCTGGAGTTCCCTGAGCGGCTTTCGTCAATATTACTAAATTGCACAATGTTTAGGCTGTTTAACACTTACATCCATTGCATTGTACAGGTATGCAATGTGACATAACTTTGTGTAAACGTAGTTGTATATATATAGATATATATATATTTTTTTTTAGTTCAGCCAGTATATCTAGACATACAATAATGTCATAACGTGTTTATGCCTCGAAGCGCAACAATGTTCAATGGATGACGTTAATACCTTCATTCATTCGACCTGTCCAACGAGAGACAGTCAGAAATCCCGAAATTCGCAGCGTCGAATAGAATCGCATAAATATCCCATTTATTTCATTTGTGGCTAAAGTGGCCATACATTTCAAAGCAGATCCGGCAAATGTTGACGTGCTTCTGACCTGCAATATTGACATCTAAATAACTGATCTTGTGTGGGTGCCATTTAGGGACGACGTGTAAATGGCTAATTGGTGTACTCTGTCGATGTATGGCAATTTGTAAAACACGAGAAGCACACAAAGTGTGTTGGGTTTCGTGATAGAATCCGGGTGTTTATGCGTAGTGTTCCAGACGCTGCAGGGGCTAATCCTGTGGTTAATCTTGGCTAAGCCATGAATATAAATTTGTAAACGTATTTGATCGTGGATTCGAATGAATCACCTAGCACGAAATCTATTGAGATCATATTTCCATCGATGACTTTGGTTTAATTGGAACGAATTTATGAATATCGTTGTGATAACTCGCTCTCGTTAGCCACAGTTGCGACAGGACATATCCGTTGGCAATACTCGAAATGTTTGGCTAAAACACATACTATATATATATAGATATATATATATATATATACAGCCATTTGGTTGTTGCAATATTCCAGCTCCGGATAAGGAGAAATATCGCGCTGCAGGCAACGATCACCATGCCATCCATGCCCGTCTAGCAGGATCGTCAAACGCTTGAGTCAAGTGCCGTGTGTAAAAAATAGGCTTCATCGCGCCACCTCGCCCATCGGTACGATTGATAGAAGATAGCTGAAGCGGGCGGGGGGAGGGCTTTCCAATTGACACAGAATGAAAATAAACAAAAGGCAGCCATTTTAAACACAAAAAAAAAGAGAACAACAAGAAGGCAATAACCCTTTGGGTATCTGCGTATCTCACACAATTGTTATGGCGGGGCGGGACGATCTGAGGGCATACGTGCCAATGAGAAACGCACAGGTTCGATGCCTCATTTCATCGCTACATTTACTACGGGAGAAGGCAGCCACGTTCGGTTAGCCTGAAAGTAAGTACAACAGCCCGGGGCATAGGTAACGGTAAAGGTTTATTGGTTTGTCAAAGGAGCTGCAATTTTACAATGCTTAAGCTCTCTTATATGTGACTACCGTCTTAATCAAACGGGACGTAGTAGTGTCTGTCTATGGACGCCTTGGCTTGTAGCATTTTAGCGCTCAAATGCAGCTCAAAAGATATCGGTCAGAGTTGTATGTATCACCGACAAAGATCCTCTTATAACTGCCTTCGTCTTTATGCTGCCTGTATTGTTGCAGGTTAATTACACAGCGCTGATGCAGCATGTGAACGGGAAGCGCTGCGTGCTGATAAAAAAATCTACCACTCACATTCATAACTATGCGTTGGCATTGTTCCTGTTGTTGTAGTTGTTGCTGGCCACTTAAGACGAAGCGCTACTAACTAGTTCTCAATTCTACTTCAGAAACTAATCTCAATTCTAATTCAGAAACTAATTCTCAATGAGTTTGCTTGTTAAAGCCAACCCCTCTGGGTACCTCTGTCAGACCAGCGGTTTTTACACAACAAGGTAAGATATGCAAATAAATGACACTGTCCACCACCGTGTAGCCCAATTACGAGAGAACGCCATGACACTGAAATATCGTGGAAATATTGAAAGTGTACCGTAACGTGCATCACGTCACAAAGCGATGTGTCTGCACAATCATGGTTCGTTTGTTCAAACACGTCCCAGCAAAGAAATACTGATCTCCGAAGCAGTATTGCATTCGGGAGTATGTAAAAACACAAATGCGCTATCTTCTCTGAATTTTAGAGAGACATTCTCTATAAATAGAGTTCTCCGCGAATTGCCGTATAGGGAATTATGTTTTATCTCGGAACGCTTGTGACCTCCTACTGGTTAGGATCTTAAATATCAGCCCAGTGCAGAAACGGTAATTAGAAGTGGTTAAGTCGTTTTTTTTACTCTTGTTGTATGTTACATGTCACATCTCTTGCTTTTCTGCACAAACTCAGTACCGCGTAAGGCAATTAGTAATTAATAATTTAGACAATTCCTGTGGGTGATGTCTGCCCGCTCAGCAGAACCGTTGCTACAATAAGCAGAGTAAGCAGTTAGTAAGTAATTGTATATATCACTATTCGCATGCTACTTTTGTATTCAATCACCACACACATACACAAGTGCCATATGTTTAGTTTAATACCGCAGTACCGTGGACGTTAAATGATGTCTCGAAATTTTACTTAGTTTAGTATACTAGGTGGTGCGAAAGTAGCTATATACATATATGTATATATATGTATGTATATATATATATATATATATATATATATATTTATATATATATATATATTTGGCTCTAGTATCTCAAACGACGAGTAATAGACAATTGTAAACTCAAACGATCCACGTCTCCAGCCGTATCGAGAAATTGTATGAAATAATTAAACATAAGTATATCTATCTATGTGGGTCAACGAGATTTACAAACGTCTTACGGACTATTTTATATATATATATATCACCAATTGAGTAATGATCTACTTTAGCCTTCTGTTATTAAAGTCAAATTTAAGCAATTGTGGGATAGAGATACGGCGGTGGTAAAATCAACCTATATATTTCGACTAAATTATATATATTATATATATACATATATATATATATATATATACCTTGAAAGAGAGAGAGAGAGAGAGAGAGAGAGAGAGAGAGAGAGAAATACACATTGATTTGTTCAACATTCGCCAATTGTCGCTCGTCCGCGGTTTGACGGGAGGGGCTTTGAGGAAGCGGGCACCCGATCTTTTGTTGTCCCGCGGCAGAAGCTGAAGTATTGCTACATCTATTGCTTCAATGTCCACTATCACGCTCGACTAAACTCAACTACGTTTGAAGGTTGAGACAATTTTCTGGTTGGGCCTGGATAGGGAGGTAGACACAGACAGACAGACGCACGCACACACGGACACATGTAGACATCACCCAGAGACATCTGGTCAACGTGGCTCTGTCAGCCAGCTTTGTACAACAACCGTATAGCCTCTTGCCAACTGCTGAAGGCAGACTGTAATTGCGTCTGACCGTGGTTGGTGTCGTAATGAATAGCCACATTGGTATAAACAGTAAATCTTTATATCGATCGATATTTTATAAGTAATAACGCGTTATGGCTAAAATGACGGTACACATAAGTGCTAAAGTTTTGCTTATTTTCTGACCGCGTTTTTTCACACATCCGGTAGTATTATGTGTGAGTCGATTGTCAGCTAAAGTGTCTAATTAACAATGTCTGCATTGGGAGAGCACGGCAATCACACGATTGTCAAAAGTACAATACAGCTCGATGTCTTGCACGATAATTGTTTTGCAAACACTTCGTGCGCAGTTTTGTCGTCGTCTCTGAGATTTTTTTACAGGGTCCTCTTGTCTTATCGCGGAGGAATTTTGTTCTCATTCAAGAACAAAAAATTTCCTTTCTTAAACTCGCACGTAGCGAGATTATCACTATCACTATTGGAGCGAGAAAAATAATCTCTCAGATAGTTTCTCAGAAAACAACCACAAAGGAACGCGAATAGTGAGTTTAGCTATAAACATTGCTCAGATTTAAAATTCCTACGCTATGAGATTCGACAAGGGACGAAACAAGGTGGACCGCTGCTTCATGTAAATGTGCCCTTAGCAATGATCGCCCTCCGGTGAGGGCAAGCACGGATGTTGAAGTTGCACTTGACATTGGCCGACATACGTAGGTAAATTGGCGATATTCTGTAAAACCACTTGCCGTATTGAGTTCGTGGCGAAATGACCCCGCGCGAAAAGCGCTAATATGCACTGTGTACGAACAGAAAAGAATTCCCCCCATCCCCCCACATCTAACACGCCCCCTTAAAATCCCTCCCATGCGATCTTCGCCGTTGGGAGGACCCTTCAAATCGACTTCCTTTGTTCGCCTTCTGTAACTGATTCACGAGGCGATAAATCAACGCATCCCTCTGTTCAATTCGTTCTCACCTTTAGTGTAATACGTGTCCTCGTCGCCGTATACGCACTCACTGTTGATCCGCAGTGAACAGAGCTCCTCTTTCGTTTTCGACGTAAGTTACGGAAGGCGGACGACTCGTACGCGGACGACACTTGAATGTCCACTGCAGCGAATTTGAGGAGGTGAACGCCGCCGGCGTTTGTTTGTACTTGAGTTGTACGGGGATGAAGCGGCTTAACAAGCTCTCGGAGCGTTCACCGATCGAGCAATCCAACCGAAGAAGGTTGTCTATACTCGCAGGGGCCTTGACTCTTCTTTGTTGTGGACATTTATTTTGGAGGTGTGAACCGACTCCGTGTACGTTGTCCCGATCAACGATCCCGTGCGGACTCACCATCATTAAATCTCATACGAGTCAACGGAGTCAGTTGAAAACAGCCGGGTTGGCAGTGAAAAATGCCTCTGTCAAACTGGCGCGTGCGGATTACAATAGAAATAGCGAACGTTTGAAACCTGCGAGGGACTGATATATTTGCAATCAAATCAGTGAAGCTGTGTACGTCTGCAGGCGCCACCTGCAAAAACCATTTCATGTATCACTGTATCAAGTAATGAATACGGACAGTGGCTGAGCAGGCGGATGTGGCTTCAACTTCGACTCACTGATAGTATTGTATGTGTATTAATAACAGTGAATACCACCGTTTCTTCCGCTATCTCAGCACTAGTGACATGTGATATTGTATTATAATATATTACAAGTGAATTCAGCTACGCCAAAACCATCACCGCAGCAGACACAGCAGCGAAGCCACGCAGAGGAGAACATCGTTCGCAAAATATCTATCGCCATCATCATTACTTGTGTAGGTAAACATCAAACTAAGCTGTATAGAACTACTCGTTTCCGCTGCACCTAAACCTGACCGCCTGAGGAGAAAAAAACAGCTGAGTGTAAACAATGTTCCCACATCGTAATACACGCTACAATACTCTAGTGATGTTATTACGAATAATGTTATTCTAATTTTCTATGCCAGCTATGAATAGAGTTCAAGTAGCATCTTGAAATTGTACCATTTGATTATAGTAGCTCCATATTATAGCAATGGTGCATGCAGTAATAATTTGTTGCTGTACTACTTGAACGCCTGCCGCACACACACACACTCCGATTCATCCGACAACAAAAACAAAATCTAATCCGTTCGTTCATCGCTCGATGATAGCAAAATCGATCAATATTTGCCGGCTAGCCACTACCTACGACGAATATTCAAGCAGCGATATTCGGGGGTCGATCCATGCGAAAGTATCGGACAGATCGCTATAGTATAATAATGGGCCTGCCGACGTCCAGTGACATCCACCAGTGTCTCAGCTAGGCAGGACCACTACAAACGATTACCATTGGAACATTCAGCGTTCCATTGAGCGCCTGTTTTTTTTTGCTCCACGCTTCAATACCGCTGCCGTCTACCGTCTACCGTCCAGTTCAGTAGGGATGGATACGGCACGATGGCGGACGTTGAGCGAGTGAAGAAGGGAGGTACCAATCGAAAGGCACACGATCGAATAAGTTACGTAGCCAAGTGTGAGACAACGGGCGATTGTTAACGCGCGACGGTAGTTGCCAACGCTGGCTGTTGCAAGCGGGCTGGAGCTTTTTTTAATAGATGATTTTTCTATATACTAGTATGTATATATATATATATCCATCTATCTGCTTACATCTTCTTTGTCTCGCAACACTTCAACTAGTAACTGGCGATGACATTAGCCCGCTTGAGTCAGCCTCCGGCGACACGTAAACGGTGGCGAGAACAACGTTACGCGGGAACACTATGCGAACTGGATATGAGCTGTCTGACTTCGGCAGTTAGGCTTTTTTTGCTCGATACGGTGCTGGGTTCAAGTAGCAGCAGTAGTAGTAGTTGTAACAAGGGAGCATTTGTTATTTTTGTTCAGCTGTCTGTCATATCTGGTCCGTTAAAGCGTCGACAACAGCATGCGTCTGTCATAGTTATATATCTCACTCTCTCTCTCTCTCTCTCGTCAAGAGCGGTTAGCAACAAGAGAACTGCCTCTCGTTCCGATATTTTCGCCATCGAGCCTGGTCTCATTAAATCATTTGTACATTGGTTGTATACCGCGCGACGCAGTTTTACATGTAAATCTGTAACTACAATAGAAATGTCGACGAATATATTATAATCACAAGAGGCGCTTAATACAAGAATGGTACGCGGAGGATATGCTGACTGACGTGGGAAACTTCGAGCAGGCCCGGCGGAGTTAACTGGTAGAATTGTTACTCGGGAGTTAAGCAAGTTGGCGGGGGAATTTTAGTCGTCAAAAGCTCCGTCATCAGACAACATGAACTTTGTGAATCGTGTATTTCTTGTAGACAAATCGCTAAACAAGTTAGTTGTTATTGAAATATATACAGTGGCTCAATAGTATCGTTTACATCGTTCAGCCGTTTCATAGGAAAATTAGTCTTTCTGCAGCTTTTATTCGATAGCGACAAATACCCATGGTGCGAGTTCGCTTTCTGTCCGATAACGCTATCAACAATTATCCCTTTTTATCAAAGGAACACACTGATAAGAAGTCCAGAACAACCGATCTTGGCTGTGGTATAGAACTCGCTGTAGGCGAAATTGAAGATTGAAGAGATACCCGACTCAGGTGAGTTGACTGACCACACAGCTTGCTGTGGCAATCCAATGGAAACGTTCTTCTACGGAACGGGCATATGTTTTTAATAGTTTTAATAAAAAAAATTGAAGAAAACTCTGCAAGTGTATAATAAATGTAAATTAAAGAAAGTGGCTAGTAGTATATACAGTTCGCTTGTGTACGTAGCTGTAAGCTAGGGTATTATACAAATATATCATGCCACGATGTACACAGCGCATGCAGGTATTTCTCTATAACATAAATTCGAGACTATGTACACAATTTTTAAAAGTCAAATTAACCATACTGACCACGCAATCGAGTCCCGATATTCTGAGAGCAACTCAAAAACTAGTAGATTATTCTGCTTGACCAACCTATGTCTACTATATTTATTACATTTGAAATTAAAAGAATCATTATTACTATCACTGTATTTACATTGTAAAATTAACAAGAATAGATGCAATGCAACACATTGCTCCCCGGTCGGGATTAGAGAATATCCAACGTAGATGGCACTCAGACCTGCGACCTGCGTCGGTTGTTGTCACAACAGTATTCTACTGATCACTGCTTTATAATTAGACTCAATTCTCCTATAATGCAGTACTCTATAAAATTCCATATATGTATTGTTTTATTCAAACATACAGTAGTTAGGAATTATTAACTCTCTAAAACTCTCCAACTCTATAAAATACTATATATTAATATTTAATTTTTCATATATTAGGCGTATGTTTCCGTCGTGGTATCTGTACCCATTCCCTCTCTCGAAGTTCATGCTCGTATTATTTATACGTAATATTTCTCATTAGCCATCTAGTGCTCTTTGGAGCTGTTCTATCTGTGTGGCATGACTCTCCTTCACGGTTTTCGTATGGAGAATTTTGAAAAAGGCGCCCTGAATGTGCGCAGACAATTTCTCGATATGATTAAATAGGATCGGAGTAGTATGTTAGTGCCGTTGAACATTGGCGTATATGGCCGGGATAGTGTGTCCGCCTTGTAATGTCATCGTGGCCGTTACGAATGGAAATAGCTTTCCTAAGTAATAATAGACCAGATTGGATATTGTTACTCTGCGGAATGATATTACTGACGTCGCATGATTCACCCGACACGACGCTCAGCTTGAACGGATTGTACTGTATTCCTTTAGTGGATAGCGTCTTTAACTTGATTATCCAGTTAGTTGATATAATTAATTGGCTATATATATATCTATATATATATATATATATGTGTGTGTGTGAATATCAGTTATTGATTCATTTTATTATTTTGGACCGTATTCACCATACAACCGTGGTCAGCCTACCGAGCTGTTACTGTCAAGATTATTCTGGATAAGAGCATTGTACTGTCGCTAAGGCTAACCATATGCCGAAGGTGCAAGAAGATTGTTGTAAGCGTGAGTTTACTCAGGGTGTTACTATTATTATTATTATTATTGTATATATTTATTAAGTATCCCCAACGACTAGACATTTGAGAGGTGCGAACATGTAAATGACCATGGAGTGGGACCTCCCATTCAAGAGCCCAGGGCTCGCGGCAGCGGCGGGGTGGACGAGGAATCACAACAATTTACTAAATCACATTGCGTAGTCCGTTTATTGAATCTACAATATGTGAGCTCTGTGAGCACACTGACAAATTATGAAAACTAGTGAGACATAGTGTACAATGTAAATGAGAGCGTTTATAAGAAATAATATAATAAACAAATAAAATAGAAATAAAACTAACATCAGTTATTATTTTCGTATTTGTTATTCTGATTCTTCGACCCGTTCTCATTCAGTTGTGTCCAAAACAAGGCCCGATTTTTCTTCATCCTATTATAGTGTCTGACACCTAAATGTCTCCCTTAGTCATGATTGGCATTTTCCATCGAATGTAGGTATATGTTATTTGAACATTTTTTTTAATCTCTCTATACCCATCCATTACCACCCCAACACTTATATGGTCCAAACTCCGCAGCTGGAGCTAGCTAGCCCGTTCTTCTTAATGTCGGCAGATGTAAGCTCGGTTACCTCGTCGTCTCCATAGCCCTTGACTACAGCGCAC
Organism: Stratiolaelaps scimitus; assembly: GCA_019614645.1. Classification (NCBI taxonomy): domain Eukaryota; kingdom Metazoa; phylum Arthropoda; class Arachnida; order Mesostigmata; family Laelapidae; genus Stratiolaelaps; species Stratiolaelaps scimitus. The sequence goes on along the minus strand of JABWDB010000013.1, from coordinate 3,609,192 downwards.
ATGGCTAATATCGGCTATTTTTCTTACACTCGACCATTTGTGATATCACTCATTCATGCATATATTCATTCATCCAGCATGATGCACTCGTTCTGCGTCGTCGACCTCAACTATTACTCTATAGTGTGATGTGGTTGTCAATCTATGATAGCTATACCACTTATTGAGTCGGTCGTGAAAACGGCCATTCGTTGAAGTGGAAATTGACTCGGTAATATCAACAGTAAGAATCTCAGCCGCTGCTGGCTTTTGTTAAATAAAGCTTCATTTTGGAGCATTTGACAGCATCAGCATTGCCGGCCAGCACCGACCGGTCGCGGTTGGAGCATAGTCCAACCCTCGCCGATACCTCCGTCATCATTATTCTTATTACTAGCATCGCTTGCATGCGCGAAGACACAAGAGCGCGTTCCAGCTGACGGTCATCGAAACAGAACCGTTCTCTTCAACCGGCGCCGGTCCGAGTCACACGACTAGACTACATCGTTCTATCCATCGACGACGTTACAGCAGCGGCGAACAGGTCTCCCATGATGCTACAGAAGATTCTCAACCTCGGCACAGACATCTAAGGGCGGGGGGGGGGGTGGAAAAAACTCGACAAAGAATGACTACTAAGGCATATGAGAATGATTGCCATCGACCGATGATCTCTCGATCTCCTTCATCTCTCCCTCTCTCTCTCTCTGTCTTCCTTCCTTGCTTCCACGATAGACATAAAAATGAGGGAAACGAACACCGCGCAAACGAATCTGCCACTATACACTGTGCGATTCTTCCAAGCATCTTCATATAGGCTTCATATAGGTAGGTAGATGGATGGCGAGAATGGGAAGCTAGGAGAGAAATGGGTTCGCAGAGAGATTCGCGTTGGGGGGGGACTCGTGATGCCGCTGGTAAGATAAGTAGCACGAACTGTGCGATAGACAGGTAGTTACCGTGAAAAAAGAGCATCCCAGATATCATCAACATTACCAGCGATGCCTTGTCCCTCAGCCGATGGATTTCACAGGTGTCGCATGGTGTCAATGTGAAGATCGACGGTGTCGACGGTGCTCACCGCGATAGCTTCACTACCTGGCCTACACACGCCTAGCCTATGTGTCTGCCTCTCACATCCTATGCGAGACCTCTCCTAGACTTAGCTAAAAGTCCAAGGGACCCAATGACGCACGTCGGTTATTGCTTGCCTCCGCTTCTTCGCTAACAAACGAAAAAAAAAAATGCAGGGAAAAAGTGTTTTTTTTTTATTTTATTTTTCGGGACAAAAATATTCAAAACACCCCCAAAACTTGGGAAGAATTAAACGAGCTTGCAGATTATAGATAGAAAAATGAATCAAAGTCTCGAAAAGATGAGTCACAACACACTTAGTAATGGCTGCGTGTGCTGCGCGCTGCTTGTGTCGAAAAATTGGGACCTTCTTTCGAAAGTCCCAACGGCGAGTAATTCAGTAGTTCAGCTAATCGAGAATATGACCCTTTCGGTGTCAGGATCAATTAAGGCGGAAAACGGTTGGCCGCTGAAAGCTGCTGTGTTGCCACGCAACTAGATATAATACCGACGAACGTACGATTCATAGGATATCGAACAACGGTAATATCGAAATCAATGTTATCGAATCCAGCTAATACTATACTATGCAGCGTTTATAATGGCCATGATATGCGTCTTGTGGTTCACACTTTGTCTACGAACGGAAGTGAACGATCTATGGTGACTAAAAGAACTACTGGTCTGATCTAGATATATCAGTGGGCCAGCTGCATCAATATTATTATGATGACGATTATTATTATTATCATCATTATATAATACATTAATGTAAAAAGTAACAGATATAGCTATTTTTAATTAGAAATCTATGGAGCTTTGTCAAACACCTCAGCCGGGTCGAGCTCCGCGTCAATCTTCCACGTTCTATTGTGTCTCATTGATCAGCCTTCAATGATCAGTAATCAGAGTTCTTTCGCAATGAACGAATCGAACAATGAAACCTCATCATATTTGTACAACCCCCATTTTTCTTGTCCTTATCACAAAGGAAAAGCCACTAATAGATAACGAAATAAAAGACGAAGCTGCCCAAGAAATGTATGTAATCTTACTCAGCGAAGACTCTCCCAATTGGCTCACGGACAGCGGAAGATGTCTGACGCTTCCTCAGGAAATTAAGTTACTCTGGTTCGATCATGCAATTTCTCTCTCACATCATTGCGTCCCTATAAGTTACATCTGATAGATCATTTCGTAATATGCTCTTATGGTGGTATGCCGTAACTAAATAACATCAAGCTGTTGTCATCGACAGGCGGATTTTATGAACTTTCGGTCCGATTTAAGACAAGTTCCAGCAAGAGCACACTATGACTTCCCGTCATGCAACTATTTCTATCGTTAGTTTCTTCATTTTTTATACGTACGTTTGCACGCAAGTATCGTATTGGGAGCGCCGTACGGCGGTGCGTCGAACGACTAAGACGGGAACACCTGAGCGCCAAACAGCTGAACGATGTCGAGCGAGTGAAGCTAGCCCATCGAACCCTAGCTCTTCGGCTCGATGTCTGTTTCGACTGGAAACAGACTGTTATACCAGCTATGACTGTGAAACGACGCGATTCGTCGAGGACCTGAAGCAGTACAGGCGATATCGACTACACGATTCCTTGTGACGCAGATCTGTCACCCAGTTCATTACAAGAAAATAAGCTATATAATGTATCGATCCGGCCTTCCATCAAACGGAAAACGGTGATCATGCCTCTTAGAAGAAAAGTAGATGTTCAAACCGACACGTCGATACATGCTTAAGACTAATTAGCCTAGTTAGATTTAGACAAATGGGAACCTCCTCTTACCATGAGTCTGAAGATGACCCTCAGTGTACAACGTAGCAATCACTGCCCGTTCGGTATCACGCTAAAATAGCCACCAGTGACTTAACAATTTAACACACTCACAGCTAACATAAACCCCATTTTAAATTTAAGATTATCAGATCATCCTCATCATTGAATATTTACCTATTAAAGGTACCAATAAAGTATTGCTTGATATCCAATAGTATCAATCAGCAGGAGGACATCATGGAACGATATTTACTTTATACTTCATGTCCTGTTGTTACGTTTGTAGCGGCAATGCCCTATCTATTATCTATTCAGCACAGGAGCAATTTATCTCTCGCTATGTGGGCATATAAGTGCTCAGACACAGATGCCAGCCAAGCGGCCACAACAGCCGAAACAGCCACATATTGAACAGCGACGTCCTCAAAACAGGACCATGGCCTGTCAAACAGGTGAAATATCCAAGGCACATTAAGGCCTTTTTTATTTCGCTCAGGCCAGCTTATGTGACACAGATTATGCTAACACTACTGAGAGTAAACGAATGCAGCCGTGGTATGAGTTCAAATGCGATGGGCATCAATGATATTTCGTCCCTAGTGCATACGAAAAGAAATCCCTCCGCACGTCGAGAAGCTAACAGAATATTGATTTTCTAGAAAAATCTGTTACGGGTTCTCCAATGATGTGCCGCAGAGATAGATTTCACAATTTCAATTTTAATAACAATGACATGCTTTTTTTCTTTCATCGTATGCATTGGGTGTAGGATAGTTTGCTCTACATTTCTGTGATCGACTCCTTTAAAGCATTTGCTTTTGGAAGATATCTAAACGCTCGGATTTTTACCATGCCCATTTTCATGGCTTCGGTTATATAACGGCAATTGCAGGCTACCACGATCAACGCAGGTTGTTCCATTAGGGAACTTCAGTGGAACCCGTTGACAGCTTGGGACATGTTCACGTTCACCGACTTCGTTGAATTCAAGCGAGTCGTCGGCCACCACTCCCCGAGAGTGCAGTGTCTCATTCTCATTATAAGGCGTCATTGGCTATATTTGACGTCTCTATGAGATATATTAAATCGTTATAGCGTATTTGATAAGCAAATAAGCGTCCAACTGATCGATTCATACGCCACGTACAAACCGTGTGCCACCTCGAACTGACACTTGTTGCGCCAGCTGGATAATGACACCCCACTTCGAGCGCGAGTAGCATCGCCCCGAAATCGTTCGAAATGTCTGGCTGTCATGTGCATACCTGTCGTCAGTGGGCTGGCGGAGAGCGTCGACTGTTGCTCATAGAGCGCGTTGTCAATCATCCAATCGGCCTTTGGCCTTCGAAACAGCACAATTTTGTCCACCACGTACAACCACCACCAGCACAAGCAGCCGCTTCCGCCTCAATATCAACCTTGATCAACCTGCTGAAGGCAACGGCGATGGTGGACCGAGCTCACTAACTCACTGACGGGTCCACTTTAACTGACACCCCCTGTCGGGGATTCAACGAAACGGTGAGCAGCGTTCTACGGAACACACATACACTTGAAACGAATGGTTGGATTGAACACAAACAGAACAGCAATATCGGGCAGCGGGGCAGCTGTTGATGTTGCTGACAACGGTATTTGCAGGGAGACCGAACGAACGGTTGGTGAACACAGGTGATGTTTCGGTGACGGCGGTTTTTTCGCCGACCGATTACAATAATGTCCTCCCAAACGAATGTGTCTCAAGCGACGCGCGGCCAGTTCGTGCTGGTGGCTCGTTCGATATATCCAATTCAACAATCCAAAAACGGGTTTGATCCAATCCGACGGATCAGCCGCAGCTGTTTGATGCCATCGACGAAACTCAAACTCAACAAACTGAACTCGGCGAAACGCGGTACAACGCAGCGAACAGCACAGTTCTGCGCGCCCGGTTGTTGCACACTTACCCCATACACAAGCATACAACAACGGCGGCGGCGGCGACAGCAACGGATGAACGTGAGCAGACTGTTCGCCACAGCTGTTCGTTCGGCACCCGGCAGCGACGGTAGCGTCGAACGACAGTACCCTGACGGCTGGCTAAGAACCCGAGAACAGCGGAGCCAGCCAGTGACAGAAATGGAAAGAGGTATTGGTTCTTCTCCTCGCCCAGCTTGGAAAGGGAACACAAAAAAGTGCCCAACAGCAACAGCAGCAGCAGCAGTAACGGCACAATAGCGACATGGACACACGGCGTTACCCTACAACGGGTAATGGATGCTGATGCTGCTGCTGCGAGAGGGAGAATCCCTAATATATATATATATAAATACATATAAAAAAAAATATATATATACATATATATATATATACATATATATATATATATATACAAGCGTGTGTGTGTGTGTGTGTATAACGGAAGCGTGGTAAGAAAGGGCTATAAGGCCCATAACGGTATACATCAGTTATGGTGACGACACTGACTGACAATAACAACAGCATCAACAGCCAGACAGACACCATACGCCGCCGGTGGAGTGAATGAATTGCTGCAAATACATTTGTCACCATTTGTTGGTTCTCCAGTCGAGCAGAGTTTTGTTTGAGATTGCGCCACCGGACCAGTGGCACAAACGCGCACCCTCCCTCGCAGGGTATCTACGAACTTCTCCGGGAGAACTATCCCTGCTCTCAGGGCTTGTTCATCTTAACGGGTTCTTGAATGAGTTCGATTCAAGTTGTGATCGTTTACGATGTTTGCCGTCGCACATATGCACTTAGCCATGATTAATGTGCAACATAGACCATCATTCTAGGAAACCAAATGGAGAGTTCGCTAGACTCAGTGTTGCTCAGGTATCGGGGCGAGTCTCATGGCTTCGTTATAGCTGGTTAGATTTGGGAGACTTAATGTAGTGATTTAATACATTGTTAGCTCACTGTGTCAGTGCCCTGCAAGGCACTCCCTGAAGTAATACTTTGACAATACTTCCCGGTCAGTGCCCCAAGTCAAAATCAGTTCTGGTTTTAGTCAGTAAGAGTCTGATACTACCAGGCAAATACCTCAGTGTGAGGCCCGGTGTCCATGCAGGATCTACATTTAACCTCTAAAAAAAAAGCTCAATGTGTTCTCACGAGTATTGGTCTAGCCGAATGCTGAAATAGTTAAAAGCGTTGCATAAAAGGGCCCATCAAAATTGTACACATGCACACACAGACATACACAATGTTTTGTTCTATTGCTGATACGGTCCATATTCATTAGTAGAGTGTAGAATAGATGGTTTCTCGGAATACTTACAGGATCATTCAGGTCGGGCTTGAAAATTATGTGTTGTAGAAGAATGGGTGAAAATTTGATTTGTATTGAAACCCATCATTTTTTTTAAAAATTGCAGATCGGATACATAGAAAAGCTTTTCGACAATTCATTATCTCGAGTCTTCCCCCCCCTCCCAGCGAGTTCTTGTTCCAGTTATCCTGTATTATAATTATGCGCCCGAACTTGTTCTAAATAATGTTTTTCGTCGAATACTACGTAAGTTATTTTCATTCGATAAAATGATACGAATGACTACAAATACAGCAAATTTATTAGAGATTTAGAGGTCATCTGATGCAGAAGGAACAATCAGCCAAGATATCTCTGTGGTGGCCTGGAGATTTGTCGAACGTTCCATACGCGTGGTCCAGCGCAAGCAACAATCATAGCTGATTGAAGCATCCGAATAAGGTGGTACATGTTTAGCCAACAAAAGTCAATAATTAGAAACGGTTTTGTGCGCGCACCTTTTTTGAAGACTCAGTTTTTAGTGTTCTCTTATCATGGCTTCTTTCTCATACTAAAATAATTAGAGCATTAATATTATTATTTATTATTATGATAATAATATTAATATCCACAGTGTAACACCCCTGGTTGAGAAACTATCGTTCTTCCGTTGTGTTGATACTTAGACGCATGTGTATCTTATGTATAATGTACCTAGGCTTGTAGCAAATAAAAACCTCGTGTTTGTCTTATGAATACTGACGGACTCCTGGTCATAAACCCAAACCAAGGTGAGTCCTCATCACCCCCCGTGAGCGCTGAACCCTTGGACGGGAGGTCTCACACCATTGTCATTTACACGTTCGCACCCCCCAAAGAAATCGTTGGAGATACTTAATAAATGTAACAATACTAACAATTTCAGCATGGTTACTTTATGGTGAAGATTTCTACTTTCGGTAAACGGTCATATGCTGTCAGCTATAATAACTATATGTGCCATTTCATAAATTCTGCAAAACTATCCGAACCACATATATTCGTACACCACCATTTCATCCTCAATCAATTGGTTTAGCTGAGCGAACATTTCTCAAGAACCTACAGAAGCTTAGAAACAACCTATCCATACAGGATGCATGATGATCCATGATAATTTTATCTGATAGATCAACCTCTAATTAGTCGTTTGCAATGAGTTGAGGAGACTCCGTCAGAATTCAAAGAAGGATCTGAACACCATTTAAAACAACTCAAGCAATCTAAAACGTATAACAAAGACAAAATACGTGAAACGTTTCACGAGGGTGCACGCAAGAGATTATAGGAATACACCAAGACCGACACGGTCACCCGGCGTCGTCAAGACATGGAAATAGGAATGGTTCGTATGAAATCCTGATCAAACAAGATATGGAAAACGCCTCTATGAATCAATTACCCACTCAAGAGGGTTTCGAGTGCAACAAAACGTTAAATAACAACAACCTTCCGCCTTATACGACCTCACCGGATCCACGTCCGTGCAAACCCGACTACGAGACAAACACAGCCTGCCAACGGACTGGCTGTGCCAGTCCACGATTCGACGAAACATCAGTCTCGATAAGAGTTCAAGCTCAAATATCAAGGGAATATGTTGTCAATATTACTTTTAGATCTAGATGTTTAAAATTCTCAATAATTCATATAATTTGGGGCAGCAATTATACCCCGTGGACGTGTATTAATAATTAAGTAGGATATAACGTTCAACAAAAAATTTAAGGGTCCTCATAAATGACGCCTTTAGATTTAGTAGAACCACTACCTAACATACCCTGTGTGTCATATCACCAGATAACAATGCCGAGCATTTCTAGGCTAGATCATTTCACTGACTGAAATCCGCCGAAAGCTTTCGTATATAGGGTCAGCTTGACAAGGAAAAACTGCTTGACACAAAGTTGACGATCTCCAAAAAGGTTTGTCAGACAAAAAATCCATTTCCAGCTTTGGACTTGTAATAATTTAGGTGTCTCTGAATACCTTTCGCGTTAAACTCCTCAGCTATTTAACACGGCAAATAGGGCTATAATAAGCATTACCAAATCTTAGCTTTCAGGTTCTCCTTCAGATGAATTAGCTGCAACGCCACCACGAAAAGGCAAAAATCCGTGTAAGTGTAGTTCTGAATAGTATTGAATATATTATTTAATGGCGGTGGCGTCTGCGCGTAAGAGCTATTTGGGTGGAGTGGTGACGATGGTTAAACAAATCTTAGTCACGGTTAGGCTCTTAGAGATCTTGCCCTTTTGAGCAATGGCAATAGCAGTCACAGAATACGTGGTAGGCATAACTTAAGCTCGAATGGTGTTTTACCTAAGCTTTCTTTGTTGGGCAGCCCTCATGGTGATAGAGACATATTCGTCAAACGTTGCATGACTAATCAAAATGGCTCGTTGTAACAGAATAGAAAAACGTGTCCAAAGAGGGAGATTATTTGATTTCCTTAACCTAAACACTGAAGATGCGCGTTAAAGCCATCCGTCCCCTGACTTTAGAGCTTGTCCCACACTTTTTTACATTGACTTTTTAAATCGCTTCCCCAAAAGCTTCCCACTAACTATAGCCGATTCCATCAGCGTTCCACATGGGCAGCGGCGGATCTCAGCGGCTTCTTGGCATAAGGTTCACCTTTGCTTTTTAACATCAGCTCCGCTTCACGATGCCCTAGCCCAGAGCGGGGTATTGTTCTATGGATGAAAGAGCTAGTTTTCACCTGATTGCTTGACGGATATACCATGTTCACCGGTGCCCTATACGGAGTCTAACTCCATTCATATCGAATTGTCCTTCTTTTTTTTTGTTATTCACCCTCCCTCACTGCCTTTTATCCTGAATACTATATATATATATATATATATTCCACCAGTTTTCCTCACAAGTGATTATCTGATTCTTATAGTTGAAACGAAAATGAAACTCATTTTTGATTCGTGCACCTGGAAGAATTGAAAATAAAAATCATACTTCGTCTACAGCAGATTTCTGCAACGATTCAAAACGAAGCTCTAGCCCCGAGTCTAGCTAGCTTCTGTACGTCATTAAGATCATCCATTTTCACCCTTGGCTATCCCTGTCTTTCTAATACTATTCAGACGTGGTCAATTTTGTATATGTGGAGATATTGACGCGTCGATGTCGTCAATTCGCAATGGCCGACCGCTTCCAAACCGAGTGGGATAGGAGTTCATTGTCGCCCAGTCGACCCATCATTGTTCACCCTGCCATAGCGACGCAGCATCTTCACACGTTTTCGCTGCCGGACTCGGTTGTCGCTTGAGGATAGTAGGATGATATTGCCAGAAGACTCGTTCGTAGACCAGCTCGTGAACCAGTTCCACATTCTCCTGTTGGCATCACTCACCATTGCTGCTGCCATATATATATATAAGATAGAAAAAGCACAATGCACTTTCGTGCCACAGACACATTTTTCCCTACCGGAGTCGACGAGTTCGCTTTGGAAAGAATGCATAAGAGCTTTTCGGACGAGATTCCGCATCAATTGTCCGAAACTTTCCAATGGACGACGTAGTGCCAGATATACAATACAATATATAACAATTTTACGCCATTGCGCGGTATTCGCCGACGAAGAGGAGACGAGAAAATGTCAAACAAAGAATGGCTCGCTATAAATGAGAGACCTTTAGACATCGTGCTAATATCAATCCGTACGGTTGGAGTGAACAGTTCAACAGCACAGTTGAGTCGATGGAGCTGCAGGAAAGGCGAGCGGGTTTCCAAGAAGACGAGGCAGTCGTTCGTTTTTAAGGAAAAATTAAGGGATAGACATAAAACGATCGTTATAATTGTGCAAGAATGATTCATGCCATGAGTTGTGCTAGAAATCTTGTAGATTATTGAGTCGCTCGAATTCATCAGCACTAATACATAGCGAACGCTGTGCAAATCGAGCTTTCTTCGAATACTGTACAGCAATATGCACACACACACACACATATATATATATATAGTTTATATTAGACCAATGTTTTTGTTCAAGTACTACCGTGAGTAATTCTTGCTTATTCCCTTCCTCTTCTTATCTAATCAATCACATTAATGAAATCTATATATGTTTATGTTAGAAATCTACCCGATTTGACGGCTAATCTGGTATTGAAATTTTGTAAACCAGCCGTTCTGTCCCTGAAAGCGAATTGGCTCAGTTACTTTGACAGGTACGAACATGATACCAGTCCAGTGTATGTTGGCCTATGGTGATAATATCTGCTAGAACAACACTGAAGTAGTCAGCTGACTCGAATTTGCAGGAAGCACAAGTCAGATTATCGTCACCATAAATACAGCTTTGCCAAACTTATTCAACTTATTTCTAATCACAGCTCCGACTGTACCTAGCTGTCCCTAGAAATGACATTGATACGATACCGCTCGTGCGGTTGTCTTCCTTCAGTCTACCTCTACTCCGCTTGTTGAACACAACAACAAAACGAACAAGACAATAGGGGACAGTCGCCATTTGATATGAGATCACCTTCAGATAAAATAACGACAATAGTACCGCGCCGGATAATCGTGTTCGAAGTTGGCAGCATGATTCTGTTCGACAATGAGAAAACGTGTGCATATATATATATATATATATATATATTTAAGACAAAGCTTGTTCATTGAGTTCAGGGTATATATATATATATGTTGCACCCAATGAAGAAGCCCTGTCTTAGATTGGTAATGAGTCAATGGTCACAAAATTCACCACATCAATTGAAAGCATTACGTTTGGTAAAGACCAATTCTTCTTCTTCTTCTCATCAAACACAGATGAATATGTGGAAAAGCTTTAGCTTGTTAAATCAAATATTACTTCTGAGCGATGAGTGCTTTACTCGGTTACTCGGGTTACTCGCTTCGGCGACTTTCCAGAAGAAGTTTTCTTCCACATCACGACGTTTTCAAGTGACCTCAGATAGAGGTGTACACCCACACGCCTAACTCTTGTAACTCATTTTGCCACACGGTATGATGCAAAGCGCATCGTTCAAGAGGAAGAACGGAACCGCTGTTGTTTTCGATGTGCTAACCTCTCATCGTGTTACGCTTGAATAGATGACCACAACAAGGGCACATTTCAATTCATGAAGATAACGTATTAAATTAAGCAGTCTTCAGCAAAAAGAAATTGTAGTAGCCCATGATATGCACGCCGTGGTGATAATTTGCACTCGCCAATGAGCACATGCATTAGATCGACGACAAAAGTCGTATTGTTGCGATTGTCTGTGCAAGAGATAATTCCTTACGTTCTGCATGTGTGACCTATAGGCACAGCTAATCTATATGCGCGAAGCGCCTCATTGTTCCAGTCGCGCATCGGATCGGGATGCTGGTCGAATATTTCATCAAGTATCGTGTTATTTCAGTGGTATCTAGCATTTGGATGCGTGCTGGGACCTCCGGGCCACAGGGGACCATTCGACCAGATATAGGGTACCTAACCAGGCAGATTATGTTTAATTGCAGGCGTGTACCTGTAAAATTGAACGGATTGACGAATATTGTCCAACCTGAATGATTATTGACTTACGAACTAACTGACCACTGCTGACGAGTATTCCACTTCGTGCCATTGGCAATCCTAGTAATGAAAAACATTCGGATTACATTACCTGTTAATTATACGCTCGCTCGTTTAACGCTGACATATGTACCTGCCGGCGAGGCACGTGCGCCTGTTCTACTGGTGTGCGGGCTTATATCTATCAGCGGCTTTGTACCGACGAACGGCTGTATGTGTGTGTGATAGCTTATGTCAATGTTTGGACTCCATGGCTATTCGTTTAGCCGGGTATTAACAAGTTCCAGTCATTGTTTCAATGTTGAATCGGAACTTGGTATTGCCAACAACGAATCATGGAGTCAGTTGTGGACAGCCTTGCATCGCCAGCTCGCGTTCAATGAAAAATATTCAATGCAGTAAAACTTGGACATATATATATATATATATATAGCGGCGGGTCACATCCGACATCGGATAGCGACTGTTCCAATTTACATTTAAATTCAACATTTAGGCGTGTCTGTAATAGGTGGTAAAGCCATGGTACAACCGAGGCGCAGCTGACACCAATAGTCACTTACGAATTCGAATTGCCAATTGGGCAATTAATTTCCTCCAACGATGACAATTAAAAATTGCGACTCCTGTGTCGGCAATTCATTGCGTCGGTGCTCCGGTGATAAAGATCTGGATGGGTACGGCTTGTCTTTGGTGATGAGAGTATTTTGCAATACAATGGATTACAGCCGGATCCGGCGGCAGCAACAACAGTTTTTCTCCACCGACTACTATATATATATATATATATATATATATATGGTTTGGTTTGAATTCTATTGCTAACGAAGGGTTTTATCTCGTAGCAAGACACAACATAATTATAAAGCAATCTCCATGAAATCGCACAATGAAGCAGTGAACACTGCATTGCATTTAAGTAGACATTTTGAAAAACCTTGAGCTGATTAACTAGTAGGTTTTCAGGTCGGGCGGTGTTTTTTTTTACGTTCAATGAAAGCACATGATTTAAGGGTTAGGAAAATTATGTTATAGATAGTAGTATTCTAGCAGGTATGCTTCAACAGTAGGTCAACGTTTGCAAAGATCTATCTTGTATCACCTTTTTCGTTAAGGCTAGTTTAGGGAATGATTGATGCACTACGACGACTGGCAGCCTTTAGTGCTCGTGTGAGCCTCCCAAGCCCATTCAACCCAGTAAAGAGTCCCCCGCGAAAAAACTACCATTACTTGCAGCTTCGTAACTGCTCCTGTGATCCGCAATCCAATGAAAGTTGAACATACTTCATCACTTCATCCGTAAATCTAACATTTCACAACTCCATGACGGCCAGAATTATCCCAATAATATCATCTTTCTTTATCTGAAGATTCTCGCCAGGTACGAGGAAGGAAGAGAATAAGCAAAGGTGGCCCCGACAGGTCCTCTCATGGTAATACCTACAAAGGTTAAAAGCTGAGGCCTGTCACATAGGGGTAGAACAGCTGAGGGTCAGCTCAAAAAACAATTCTTAATATGAGAACGGTAGAATTTTTGGGTCCACCCTGGTTGATCGACGCCCAGCAGGTTGTCCGCGCCATCTATTAGTACAATGCAATGATACTAACAATATTAGTGAGAATGAATCGCATCAGTGTGCTCTGTTCAGCTCTAGATACGGTCCGACTAGTTCACTGCGGCAAGAGGCAAGGCTAGAAAGCGAGAATCAAGAAAGATTCTGCGAACTCATTTGATCGACAAAATATATGAACAATTACCATGAATCAGTAAGTTCGTTCTTTTTGAGAATGCCACCACCGCCACCGTCCCCGCTGCTGCTATTTTCTGGCAAACACTTACGAGTCCTATATTATTCATTTTGACAATGTCGGACACACCGCCCCTTCCGGAACTGCAAATAGTAACATTTTCGTTATATATATTATATGATCCATTGGAAATATACCTATGAGGCGTCAACGTGCTAATGCGCAGTGATCTGTTCTCGTCGCAGCGCCTTTCCGTATTTCATCAGTCCACTAATTAGCAAGTTGATCTAAGTTGATATCAACCTCGTGACAATGATGCGGCATTAAGTAGCACAAAACTGCCACCAGCAATCAATAATGATATTAGCTATCTTCTTTAACCTGAACATGATAAGCATTGTAGAATTGCCATTCCGTCAATAAAAAAAAACAATGTTAATTAATATATGAATGAGTGAATCACCAGTCCGTCATTCTCGTTCGCGCTTCTATTCGAAACAGAAAAAATAGTTCATGGTAGCCGACTCCTCTCAACTCACATCTCATACTTTTGAACATTATTCCCTTGATATTGAGACACTTTTCCAAATCCTGAACGAAACCACTTACGACTCGTTGTAATATAACTGTTCCTTATATACAAAACGTTACGTTTTGTCTTACGCTAAATGCTAAACGCTGTCGACCCAGTAATTATATTATAAAATATTGTTCTAACAATCGTCAGCTGTATGACGACCGCCCGCCCGCCCGTCCATGCGATACCGAAAGCACTCATCTATTATTGCTAAATCCGGTCAAATATTGAATATATTCGTCAGCAGCTCGCGTTTGCGATTGTATTTGCTCTAACTGATAGCGGGCACGCAGAGAGGCGAGCCCGATAGACATAACCGATAACCGGAATATGATCGAAAGTCGAGAACTTCAGCTTTCAATATGGCTGCCCTCCACATTATTATTATTATTATTATTATTATTATTCTAACGATTCCATAACCGGCACCGCCGGTGTACACACTTCGACGCACTACCGTCTACGCACGAATCGTCGTATATTTTCTCTCGTATATATAATCGTTGTTGTGTTTGCATGTATGTCTACTCTATGGTATATACTCGATATTTCCGTTTAATCAGATAGCGTTCGACTGTTGATATTTGCGATCATCAAATAGTGAGAAAAAAAATATGTCTAACGCACACACGGACACGTAATAGCTAAATATACCCGAGGTGGAAGCGACTCATGACGATTTGACGGTCATGACTCAGTCGGTCGCTGCCACCGCTGGCAAACACCGAGGGAGATAGCCAGTGAGCTGGCAGGGATCGAGTTCCCGAGGTTCGCGTGGTTCGTTAATTCGTTCGTTTCTACGTTCGCCAGTCTGCCAGCCAGCCAGTCAGTCAAATTTGCCGTACGCCATCACCTAGAGGCGCCGCACTGCTGACGGGCAACGCACGATAAATCAAATACGCGCACCATCATCACCATCATGCTATCGCATACTATTATAAGATATACATCCCAAAATGCCATGTACCCGTGTGCTGAAGATGACACCCCAGCCTCATCAAATCTCTTATGCCTAAGTCACTGACCATCGCCTAGCGTTCCTCACTTGCGCTTCCTGTATGAGCTTCTCGCCCCCGTTCATTGTTCTTGTCGACGTTGTCGCAATGAAACGCTCGTGTTTGTTGCTGCTGCTGTTGTTATTGTTGTTGTCAGAGACGATAACGAAATTCAATCGAACTTAGAAGGACATCCACATCATGGCTGTATACGGAAGAAACAATTTTTAAGGAAGGAAAATGGAACAAAAATGGACGAAACAATACATCTCAAATTCAACTGGAAGTATTATTATTACTATTATCATAAATTAGGTTCATCTTTCGTGAACAATGCTCTTGTATCACATACACTTTGTGTCTATATAGAACAGGCTTTCCGTCTAATGATTCAATAAGTAACTTTGAGCCTAAATAAATCGCAGTCGTTGCGCTCATTAGGTGGCCATATTTCAAAACAGGTTTCGCCCCCTTCTCGACGCGATCAAATTCATTTCCACACCCGGCGGTTGTCGCCACCCTCGCATACGTGTTTATTTGTTCATATTCGTTTCTATATTTGCCTTTTTGCCTCTATTGCGGTGACGGCCATCGTTACACATAGGGGAATAGTCTCGCTCTCCTGCTGTGTTTACGAGTGTTGGCAGAATACAAGCGAATTTTTTTGTGATTAATTCTCATCGAATCTTCTTCGTCGCCGCTAATGCGGGGCCGGCTCCATTCTCGTCCACTTCGACCGCTTTCACTCAGCATCAGCGCAACGTTCAACGATGATTTGGGTGATGGATAGATATCATATGCAGGGGACACCGTATCGATAAACCCGGTAACCGCCGGCTTACAGCCAAAGTTTTCCCGATTGATGACTCGATTGACTGACTGACTGGCTGGCTGGCTCTTTTACAGCGCTATACGCTAAATACTCGATCGAGCGTCGTTGACTTGGACCGATGGCGACGACTCCGCCGGTTCACTGTTTCGTACAATCCAACACAATGAATTTGACGGTACAGTGCTGTTGCTGCTGCTGCTGTTGTTGTTGTCATCGTTGACGTTCAAACTACTGAGCGACAGGGTGTTAAACGGTGCCTGTCATCCAGCTTCAGCGATCGCTCGAAGCGGTCGCTGGAGGAAGAAGCCAGAGGGGCATGACGATGCAGATGATGCGTTAGACTTTTACCACCAGCGCCAACAGCAGAAGTAGCAGCAGCAACAGCAGAAGCATAGATCATTCTCTCCTCTCCGTCACCTCGCCGGCAGGGGAATAAGATCAATTGGTGTTCGTCTTCACGTTGACAGGTCGTACATCGCCCATCGACACTGCGCTAACGGTCATCTTATGGTGGCAGCCGCTAGGCCACTCTGCTCCATGTTACGGAGCAAACAATATTGCTGCCAGCAAGTAACGAGTACATCCAGAGCCAGCGGCTGCTGAACTTGACGGCGTGTGACGCTTGCCGTGACGACTTCGCCGGACATCGCACCGCCTATATACCGACCTATGTTAGCGAACGTGGCTAGGCTGCCCCGTCACCGTGGCATTTTTTTTGGATCATAGTGGACGTTCAGCGAAGATCCACAATGCCCTATGGGTGATGAAGGCGAGCGAGCGAGCGAGAGAGAGAGAGAGAGACGTCAAGCCCCCCGCGGCAGTGGACATTCAGAGAGAGCAGATCTGGTTCGTGGGAGGCTGGTACCCAGTGCGGCGCCGGAGCAAAAAGAAAAACAAGACAGTTTGCTGACGCATAAGACCCCCTGACAGGTACCTCGCTCTCTCTCTCTCTCTCTCGGTACCTCTTTGTTTCTCTCATAATGATGTTAAGAACGACGTGATAAAACGATCGTAATATGGGATAAGGATAATAATAACAACCATAATAATAATAATGATAGTTTGCTAATACCTAGTATCAACACATCGTTTTCACGACAACAGCAGGATATGCTAAATAATAATAATAATATAAACAATCAAAGTCAGACGTCCATATCGATCTGACATTCGCTGTTCACTGATGCTGCTGATGTACGAAGCGGCAGCGTTTTTGCCCGGAGCGTCGCGTTTGGTCAGTCCGATCGTCAGCATGCCTGTGAGACCAGTCACATACGCCGTCTCCGTACTGACTGACGAAAAAGGGCTTTGAAGCAGATCCCGTGCCGGAAATTCCCTATGATAGTGTACGAAGAATTCACTTCAGGATGAGCTGTTATCACGTGAAGCTCGCATGTGCATAGGCATTTCATACGGGGCCTACCGACGCCTGGAAGGACGATTCCCACAATGATGCTGCCCGTTCGTTTATTTATTGTGTAGCATTTGTATAAAGTGATTCTTCTTATTATTATTATTATTATTGCAAAGTGCAATTTATGTGTATGTATATAAAATGGTCATTTTTACTACAACGCGTTCTATCATTCAATGCGTAAATGGGGACACGAAATTGGCGTACTAATAGCGATCACCTGGCTTGGGAGGGACTTGTGCCCTTACGAAATGAGCACTCTTTTTGAAAGATGTTCACACGAGATAATTGTAAAGCCGTTAGTAGGTTTTAAATGAAATGTTCAATTCGAATGTCATTTATTAGCGGAACTGCCATTCAACAACGCTTAAGTTCTCATGAAAATAATCAATAAAATTGAAATTAAAATCACAATACACCTGGATTGAGTCCGCCTCAATCAGATTATGCCTATCACAATTATGCATATATATATCTTATATTCACGGGCGAAACTAGTCTACTCAACGCGACTGATCTGATCTCACGTTGAACCCTACAGTGACGGGAACCGATGAGCGAGAGCGTGCCTACTGTTCTCCATAAAAAACATTGGTTATCTTAAACCTTGTCGCGCTCCGGGTTGATCTGAAAGCGGCGGCGGTGGTAAGCGGACAGGAAATTTCTGGCGGGATCAGGCCCTTCGATATTTTAAACGCGAGTGTAGCAACGCATGTACTGTATAGTTTGTTCACCGGTAGTAGGTTCTTAGAGGCGTATATATTCTCTGAACCGAATCCTTCCTTATTTTTCCAAATATGGCCCTCATGGCGCCGTTTTGTAAGACCTGTGCTCTGCGGCACACGTTGCTGTATCCCCCTCCATACTGAGATTGTCCTGTAAACCATTAGCAGGCCCTCGTTTGGTACACGGATGTCTCTGAGGCGTCGTAGCGACGCAAGAACCGCATAGCATTTAGGAGACAATGCTGCGAGAGAAAGAAAGAGAAAACTGTTTGGTGATTAGCCCGCCTTGTGCAGTGATCGCCAATTAGAGTTGACTTTACACTTCATATATAGGTACATAGACAATCTTAAAGGATAGAAGGGTGATGTTAATATAAATATATATATATATATATATATATATATATATATCAATCGTTTACTGACGCCTACTATAAAACGCATTTTATTTCCTTGACAACAGGAGGAACACCGATATTTAACCCAGCAGATAGGGGACACTTGTAGCTTATATGACCATAACTGGCTTGATGATTTGCATTTGCGAACTGTTATACGATGATACTTAGAAAATCTATTTTCAAAATCTGTAAACTCTTCCATATGTACGATAATATAGCATGAGATTACTGCTACCAGTGGACCATTGACCTATACATTTGATGCCCTATCTATAGTTTCATAGCAGTAATTATTATTATTATAATAAGGATTTGGCCGTACTTACTGCTTTCAGTCATAGGTAGTTGCCACTGATTTGTCCCCTGCGAAGATTATCTATATTTTCTCTTGAGAGCTGTGGATGTCGAATGTAGCAAAGTGCGTCCGCATATTAAAATATATCTGGGTGTACAGGGCTATCAAAAAACTGCGGCCCAGTTGCTTTCGAACAGATCAAGCAAGCAAAATCGTATTGAATCCTTCTCCCTTATGTTGTTGCCTTTTTAGCTAGTTATAGCTGTCTCACCATGTTGGATCCTATGGGCTTAGAAACGATACTCAGCGAACAAACCGAGTCCTTTTCAAAGGACCATGCGCGATTTTCATTCACTCGCGCCAAGTCAACCGCACGGTGGCATTTTGATCATCCTCAAGCTGGTTAAAATCACATAATACATTGGTTTTTAACCAAAAGAGAAGTTATATATATATATATATATATATATATATATATACATATAGCTCAGTTTCAAGAAATCTCCCAAATTTGATTCCAAAAATCGAAATAAACAAAATTCGCGTCGGTTTGTTCATTTCCAAATATAATAAATCTATCAACAAACATATCGACTCGCCACCTTTCCGCCACCAATCCGCGCAGGGGCAAAAGCCACTCGAGACATTCTCGCGTTGACGAATTTCGATTGGAAAACTGAACATTTTTCGATTCTTCAGAGGAGAAGCTTTTCTTATCCATAATAGTTAGTATCACTATTTTTATAAAGGAACAGTTTGTTGTTGTTGTTGTCGTTGTCGACTTCAGCAATAGCAGCCGCATCGCCGCTGCTTAGCCACTTGTGAGAATCACGCGGTCCGGCCCCGACGTCTTCGCAGTTGACGTTGACGCATTAATAATTGAAATTGAAAGTACAAACATCATCACGTGCCCTTCGATTGGTATCCTACTCTCAGTCATTCACTGCTGCTGCTGCTGCGATTGCTGCCAGTGCTACTGTTGTGTCTGTCGGAATCGTTCAAAATTCCGCCCATGGCACCATGCCCAAATACGCAATGATATATGTTATTGAGTATTGATTGTTGTTGCTGTTGTCAATTTTGAATTGATGTCGTCCTGTGTCCGTTCCAGTGTCTAGTTATGCCTTTTATAAGCACATAGTGTGCTACTGTTGCGGTAAGCTGCTTTCGTTATTATTATTATTATTGTTGTTGTTATTGTCGTTATTGTTGTTGCTGTTGCTGCTACTACTGCTGTTGTTATAGTTGTCGTCGTGGTCCAGTTTGTCCTTAGGTTATACTTACTTCTTTTCTGTCTTATGTTGTTACTTTCGACTGTGATCGTTAAAAACGTGTGCGTGTACGCAGCCCTGTACTTTCAAACGTGCATGCGTCTGTGTGTGAATGGTTATCGCCCGTCTCGCACGCAGCCGTTGCCTCGACACTTGGACCGGACGATGACGGGACGCTGATGGTCTACACGAGCGATGAGTCTTCCTTCCGACGAACTTCAAAACGCCGACAACGACAACAACAACAACAGCGACGACAACAACAACGACAACTAAAGATGACGAAGTAGCCGTTCTACGCAGGCGATATTTATTATATTTGAACTTGTTCATTTCGTGGTGTTGACGAACGGCGGTGGTCGCCGCAGCCGTTGGTGGCTGTGCTGCGTTTCGAAACGTCGAGAGAAAGTGCACAGCAGATGCAGAAGCTGAGAAAGATTCAGTGACAGCAACTGAATGAGTGTAGACTATCGACAGGGGATAAAACGTGGAAAAGTGTCGCCAATCCTCTTCTTCTTCTTGCTTTACTGTTGCCTGTTCCTCGTTCATTGTTGCTGTGTAGATGAAGATATATATATATATATATGTGTTGTTGTTGTTGTTGTTGTTGGTGGTAGTGCCTCGTGTACGCGTCGGCAGTACTTCTATGACTACTACTGGTGTTGATTATGGTATCAGAGAACGAGGGGGTACTCCAGCTTATTAACTATGGAGGAGAGCGAGCGAGAGAGAGAAAGAGAGAGGGTAGGCGGGAGGGCACTTGCAGCAGACCGCTCAGTTACGGGCTCAGTCGTCAGATATTGATCGGCACCTGTCAAAAGTGACGGGGTTGACAATACACTCGGCGGCCCAAAGCTCTCGTCGAACACATGCAGCTAGTGCCATGCACAGTAGTCAGTGCGGTGTACAACCATTGAATGACGACCATGGACAAATCCATTGCTGCAGTGTCGCCTGTCGACTAACCGCTCGTCGACTCGTTCATCTTTGAATCCCCTCTCTCCCAGGCAGCAGTCTCGCCCAGGCCGAACTTCGATAGTAATCGATGAAAGGAGTATGATTTTGTTAAGCGGAACAGTGTCACGGCTCACTAATAGCAAATAGCATTTTTCATCTGCGTTTTGATGTTACGCCAGCTTATTGCATTGTTGTTGACCGACGACGATCGCCACCAACACCACCACCAGCACCGTCAATCGAATGTGCAATCTCCTTCATCGATGAAGGAGTAGAATTCTTATTACTACTGGGGCAAATGGCCGCGCCGTTGCTTATTGCTGTTGTTGAACACAGACAGATACGGACAGATTGATGATCATGTATGTAAATACGATGATAGAAAAAGAGTGGTCCCTAGGAGACATCGTCGACAGGGGACGACACGATATTGAGCTTAGTTAAAGAAATATGCCCCCCATGATGTGTTTAGGCTCAATATAGACAATATTGCTGAGGCCGTGTCAGATAGGGGAACAGCTGAGGGTCAGCTTGAAAATCAAATAATCAGACACATGGACACACTTAAAGTCAGTGGAACTTACGTGAACTAGGTGACTGAATACTACAATGAGCGCAGGAGATACTGTCGTTACAGCATGTTCGTGGCCGCCGTTACTATTACGTGCTTGTCACTGGGGTCCGCTCAGACGCCATCGGCGACTCAATGAATTATGTATCTAAAAGTTTCTTACTTTTTAAATTCTTCATCTACGCAAATTTCAAAATGATTTTGGCACTGTAAATTATAAATATCGCTATGACGCTCATTATTATCAAACGATTCATTACAGCGAACTTCGAGAACATTAGTGCCTATTTACAAAGGAAACCACCCACAAAAAATCCGAGCAAGCACACAGCACAGGCTTTTCGTGTTATTTTTTCTCCCTTTATTTAAAAGCTTAATTAACGCACATATCTGATCGCTGCAGCGAAGTTGCCACATAAACGGTCACCAGCGCCATTGACGAAGATCGGTAGAAAAAAAAACGATAGCTTGACCACGGCTACCACCTCCGCCTCGTCGAGGGTCTCAACAGTGTGAGAGTTTTCTGCATCTTGGTCGGCGCGTGGGGATTCTCATGTTTTGCGGCATGATCGCGACCGCTTTCCGCTCGCTCGCTCGCAATGATATTGTCTAGAAATCATTAATTAAGCGTCATGTTCATTGAGCGGTAACCGACAAAGGGAATGAGGCAAAATCATTTGAAGCAATCTTCGATATCTCTTTTCTTCGCGAAGTGAAGAATATCTTCTTTTTTTCTCTTTTCGCATTCGCTATTAGTTCCTATATTGTTCGTTGTGGTTCACTGACGTGGCTAAACATTGTACAATGCTTCAGTTCAATTGGTGGTTTTCGTGCAGGGCTCCATATCGTATGTATGCGATTATTTATATATATGTATATATATATATATATATATATATATGCCCATATATCCGCCGTATTTTATAATACTAACTTCCGCCATGGTATAAAGGCACTCCCTACATTCGGGGTGCGATGTGCACCAGCTATTCTCAGCTAATAAACAATACAACGCACGAAGTGATCATCGTAGAAACAGGGCAATAATTTGTTACTCATTTTCCTCCGTATCCCATATCCGGTTCGCACTGTAAATGCTTAGATCGTGTATCGAAAACTGCAATGGCCGGTGGCTGAGTATTTCATACGGTTGTATGCAGGTCTCGCTTCCTGTCGAGCCCGGTGGCCTGGTGATGCATTCGTGTGCGCATTTCAACCGAAGGACGCGGGTTCGATCACCACCGTTGCACATTTGCATTTAGGGGTCCGTCGGACGAAGCTATGCAAAAAAGCAATTTCGTGGACGTTAAATGTTTAAGGCTGAGAGTCAGCCGGAAAAGACAGGTCTCCCTTCCTGCCATAGACGGGACATAGCTGAGAGCCAACTATAGAGAAGAAGAAAGTTGTAACGCAGAATATTGCTATTAGAATTAGGATATTCACTATTTTTAATCATTATCAACTCCATTATTATATATGATTATAATTTATATCTGTTTCCAATTAGAATATAACACGCTTTTATTCGGAAACCACATCGGGATGAATTTTGTTCATGCGCATTACCGAGAATTGCACCTGTGGGTGTGACACCCTATACCTGAGTGTTGCATGCGAATCACGGTGGCCGTCATAACTTGTTGCGTTGAGTTGGGTATTCCCAAAGAGATCCCGAACTGCGGTAAACTCAGTTACACCGTTCGAGCAGTTCGGTGTGCATAAACTTAACGCACCCCTATATTTCAACAAATCGTTACAAAGAATACACATTTGAGGCATTTACTCTGTACCAGATTAATGTACGTGTCAAATAACATACTTGCCACAAAGAACAGCGCATATGACGTCGCATGCAGCCTGCTACAATAAAATGTGTCATATTTCGGTTGTGCAACATGATAACACACCCTCAGCTATCGAGTGGTCTCGCTGAATTAATCCAGGTTGTGTTGAACGTTCAAGCTGTACTGTAGTCATGGGACAAGCTCCGAGCCTTACTGATGCAGAGAAAGCAGTTATTACTGCTTTACACCGAGTAGGAAAGACCTAGGCTGCAATTGCCAGAGAAATTGGCGGAAGTCGTCGCGTAGCGCAAAATTATTTACACAGTCCGTCGACGTATGGTACAAATAAGTCTAAAGGACGTCCATAAAAGATTAGCCAGCGAACTGCTATGCACATCTGTCGATTGGCCTCGAATTCGACCATAAGTTGTGAAGCAATCAGGCAAGAGTTGAACCTTTAGGTTCATAGATCAACAGTTTTAAGGACAATTAAGCGTTATCCACATATCATACGGGCGCAAATGAAAACAAGACTGCGTCTTCAACAACTGCCCGACTAAACTTCACCCGCAACAATATGGCCGGAGACTGAAAATTGGTGAGTTTTGGGGCAACGTTTTTTAAAGAGTACCTTGTGGGTGCACATCTATCTAAAAGGTACCGTATTGTTTAAGATCATCTTCAGTGACGAAAAGAAGTTCAATTTGGACGGGCCAGATGGATTTAACGGTTATTGGCATGATGTACGTAAAGAGCCGCGGTACTTCTCAAAACGCAACTTCGGTGGCGGGACCGTTATGGTTTGGGGAGTTTTCATATCTCTTGGCAAACTCCCACTCACTTTCATCTCATCTCGAATGCGAGGACTATCAGCCGATGTTGACCAACAGCCTACCACGGTTTAGGAGCAGATTTCATCAACTGCCAATTGTTTTCCAATAAGATAACGCTTCAATTCACGTCAGCGCTAGTACAAGAGTGTGGTTAGGATGGCATGACATTGAAATCCTAGAGTGGCCAGCATATTCTCCTGATCTTAACCCGATGGAGAACCTCTGGGTCATTCTTGTCCGACGAGTATATGCGTCGAATCGACAGTACATTGAGTATATGAGTTGAATCACATATCTACAGAAAGAAATCACTAGGGTAACAAGACTGCAGCGCGTGGTTGAAGAGTATGAAATTCTTCGTAGGAATGACACTTAAATCATTCACAACTATATGCGCAAGAGGGTTGTCGCGAAGCATTCTCTATGTTCTATGAAGCGTACTGATGGGGCTTTTACAACGGACGACTTTGAGAAAGCGCAGATCCTGATAACCGTCTTCGAGGACACATATCCCTCTAGTAGAGAGCTTGCCGACCGTGATCTGAGAGTGGCATCTCGTCTCCCCGAAGGGCCTCCCCAACACATAGTCCATGACGTTGATGTGTGTCCTGCAAGCATTCTTGCACATATCAAAAAGCTGCAGTCAAAAACCAGCACGACACCCGATGGTATCCCATCGTACGTCTTCAACAAGCTGGGCATTGCAGTGTGTGTCCCACTCTCGTACGATCTTTAGACAGTCGTTAGATCACTCCGAAGTGCCCGATAAATTCCGCACTGCTGTGGTGTGCCCCGTGCACAAAAAGGGACATACAGCTGAACCAATGCATAAGAGGCCCGTGTCGCTACCCGTGTCGAGTTGTCGCATGCAAGATTCTTGAGAGCATGATCTGCAAGTCTATATATGAAAATGCTAACAAGCAAGGCCTAATATCCAACGCCCAATTTGCCAACCGCCCAGGAAGGAGTTCGACCCTGTAACTACTAGAAACGCAGTTCGATTTGGCAAGGGATGTCAATTGAATCAAATCCTTTCGACGTTGTTTATTTCGACTTCAAGCCAGCCTTCGAACGGGTGACTTACTCGAAACTCCTCAAGACCCTACTGTTTTTCGGAGTTGGTGATCTTCTCGTGAAATGGATAAAAGACTTTCTTCGTGAAAGGACCTTCAGGGTGCGGGTCAACAGCAAATACTCCAACACTGCGCGAGTGAGGTCCGGCTGTCCTCAGGGAACGATATTAGGTTCTCTGATGTATATAATGTACATAAATTCCATAACGTATAGACGCCTTAGATCAGTTTCTGGAATGGACATTGGACCTTGATCTGAAACTATCGATAGAAATATGTGCAGTACTACACTTCGGTCACGGGAATCTCAAACATGTATATAGAATTGGTGGACATCCTCTGCGCTATGCCGACACAATGCGCGACTTAGGAGTAATTACCTTAACCACATTGAAGAACCATATACTGATCATGTTACGGATGTTGTGCTTCGCACAACGCGCCGTGCGAACTGGATATTGCGTTCGTTCGTAGTGAGCAATCAGGCCTTATTTGTTAAACTTTTTACGATTTATGTTGAACCCATTATGACGTATGCAGCACCAGTATGGTAGACAGGATTAAAACTGGACAAAGAGAGGCTGCAAAATGTGGGGGACAAACTCAGGAGACGCGTCGCCTTTAAATGTCGATGTACAAGGGAGAAAGTGAATATCATACAAATATTGACTAAATTTGACAATATAGATAAGCGTACATATATTTGTATTGGTGAACATCTTCCCATGCTAATGAGTCCAATGTTTGATCTGACTGTGACGACTATCAGAGCTGGCATAAATGTCTTACCTAAATCCATAGCTAAGAAACAATTTGTGTAAATGACTTATTTCCCTGGAGAGTGTCTCCCGACCTACGTGAAGGGAGCTCTTTCACAACATATGACTTCTTCTTGGCAAACACATGGCAGCCAACTCACATATTGTCCAACCGACCTTTGAAATAAATTGTTAATTATTATTATTATTATTGTATATACGTGGAAGCACTAAAAGAGGCGTTGCTGAAAGCCTGGGTAGGTGTCAGCGACCAGATCCTGCTAAATCTCGTTGATAGTATGCCAAACCGAGTCTTTGACATTATAATTAGCGAGGGCTGGACCTCATGGTACTGACTAGCACAAGGAAACGAGAATTAATTCAGCGAGAACATTGATAACTGTGCGTTATCATTTTGCACAACAGAAATATGACACATTTTGTTGTACCAGGCTGCATGCGGCGTCATATGCACTGTTCTTTGTGGCGTATATGATATTTGACACGTACATTAATCTGATATAGAATAAATGCCTCACATATGTGTATTCTTTGTAACGATTTGTTGAAATATAGGGATGCGTTAAGTTTATGCACACCACTGTATTGTGCCTCACCAGAAGGTCAAGGCAAGGACATCCTTAATTCAATAAGGCTGTGTCGTGTCATGGGTCTCGAACCAGCGAGGCTTTTTTTGACAGGAGAAAATTACCTTCAAACGCAGGGACACCACCAAAGACACTCCAATCTTCTTGAAAGTGGGCCGAGTGGATTGACGTGTATGACAGAACGCCTCTGCCTGCTAAAACCATCCTCTGCTGAGAGTCCTATCTCTTCCCTAGAAGCAGCGAGGCCTGAGTGAGATCAATGTCAACCTAATCATTTTAGAGATAGTTTGCAATATCCAGGTGCAGCGATGAAGAACGCATACTGGTCCAAATTGTTTAATGGGGGGATGGTAAAGAAATAATACGAAGAGAATCAACAAACATTCGGAAAGCAGCGACCTTTTGCGGAGCTGTCAAGATGCGTCAGGTCGAAATAGACAAACTTGTAGCAGCGAGGAATATATTTAGGAGAATAATTGTACTCCTTAAACGTGTATTCATTATAGGATGAATGAAAGCTATCACACACACACACACACAGTAAAATTTAAGACTTCTCTCAAAGAACGCTCCATTGTTCCAGTCCCTAAGTACACTGAAAATGGAGATTGCGTTGCATCTTTGTATGTCTAAAAATCTTAGTAAGACTTGTAGTAGCTATTTGGCTCTGAGCTTCGTCGGTGTCTAAGAAGTGCTGTTGACAACCATCTATCTGCCTATGGCTCAAGGTAAGCGTCCACGAAAACCCAATGACCCTCAGCTATGTGTAGACAAGAGGCTCTGTGCTATTCGCCACCCTTCGCAATAATTAACAAAACGATAAAACTGACATTTACGAAGCCACCTCAGCAAGCAAATCCATTCCAAATGATTTCGTCCAATACTAGATGTCCTGGCTTCTCTCGCGTTAATACCTAACTTTGAAGGTAGGGCTAAAAGGTTAAAAGCTGAGGCCTGTCAGATAGGGGAACAGCTGAGGGTCAGCTGGAAAAAACAAAAATACCTAACTTTGAGGGATGGTGGTTCACTATACGCAGCGAAGATCGCAAAACTCTCTTGAATAGAGTCACTCACTATAAAATTAGGAACTGAAACAAGGATGTAGCATGGGTGGTAGCGCGGCCTAAAACGCATGAGATATTCTCGCATAAAACAATGTGTTTTTAGTGATGTTCCGCTTTAAATATGTCGTTTCCTCTACAACGAGACAAACCTTCAGTTGCCTTGTTGCTTTGACAAGCCGCATATATCGCGACGTACTTGGGATCTATTTGTTAGCAACGTTTAGTTTATCCACGGCACGATGCATATTGCGCAATTATCGCGCGTAAATACGATGATCTTTCATTTGAGTGTCTCCTGTTATAAAATGAATCAAAATTCATTGACCATATCTTCTCCATATCAATCATAGTCTTTGCGTGCAATGAACAATACGGGATCTCTGTATTGATCAACGACCTTCCGTCGCGTGTAAAGTAACGATACACCATGTCAGTATAATGCTAACGCTGATGACAGTGCAGTACGAGCAAGCACTAGGTGTAAACAAGGCAATGGCGTGTAGTTAGACGTGGCGGATAGTGCACTGGAAACGGCACGTTTTGACTAGATGGCGAATCTTTCGGGTTCATCAACTCGTTCATGTACCTCGACATTAAACTGACCACATCGAGGAGAGTGCTGGAAAAGACATGATTGCAGCGGTTTCAACCGAAAAAAAAACCTCAGAAACTGTCAATCGGATCCGCAGTGGAACTATTCAATCTCAAAGTTACAGCCACTGCTGCCTACGACGTTCACATCATCTGGAATAAGCTCGGCGCTTTACAACACCAAATCGAACTTTCTTAAGCAAACGCTAGGTCTCTATACGACATCGTGTAATTAACTAGTGTATCTTGTGATTGACGTATCGCTTGTTGTCGACGACCTTCGTCGGAAATTCGATCTGCCAGAAGCCGATGCATACAGGGCACACATCAGAGAGCTAATGTAGAAAACGTCTGGGATTGATGCATTCTTCTTCAGAACGCTAGCGATGACCGATAGTATATGGAAGACCTTAAACTGGATAAGGCAGACACTTGATGATGAGATACGCACTGTACACGGCTTCTATCACTTAGCCTGCGGAATAGAGGGCTTTAATGGGTCGACTAACGCCAGTAAATGTAATTATTGCAAGGATTGTTATCAGAAATGTGTGCGTTCAAATACGATCAATCTGGCACCTCGTAACCTAAGCTTCAACAGGCAACAAGCGTATACGTAGTATCCATCTAAAATGTACTAACACACATCTCGTTTTTTTTTCTGAAAACATTGTAGATTATCAACGCGTTAAGGCGTATTATGTTAATAAATAGTTGCTGGTTATATTAGGTGTGATGCACGCTGGTACACGCCAATATGAATTATTATATTTACACCAACTTTTTGGATTATAATTACGCCAAAGGTGTAACATTCATTGGATGAATGAATAGAAGGGATATGTACCACTCGTGTTTTTTAAACTGCGTTCCTTGCAGCTCCGTGTGCTCTGTCTCGTGTGGCCACTACACATATGTATCCGGAATTCGTAGGGCTGGCGAAGTCGAATAAATCTAGAAATATACGATACAACATATGGACACCATTATTCAAAAGGGGAGCATATGCGGAGGTCTACTTCGCTGAGAGCTCTATAGATTGCTCTTAGATAACATACGGTATCGTAATGTCTTTTTGTAGCTGCATCAAGCGATTCCCTAATCGAAAGTATTACAAAATAGGCTTCATCGTTCTTTTTGGCGCCTTTAATAATCTCGATAAAATTGAGGAAAACAAAATATTACTCAGA
Organism: Stratiolaelaps scimitus; assembly: GCA_019614645.1. Classification (NCBI taxonomy): domain Eukaryota; kingdom Metazoa; phylum Arthropoda; class Arachnida; order Mesostigmata; family Laelapidae; genus Stratiolaelaps; species Stratiolaelaps scimitus. The sequence continues at coordinate 3,579,812 of JABWDB010000013.1, read as the reverse complement.
GACAGAGGTTACAATAGGCACGAGCGCGACGCTCGCCGGTACATTGGTTCTGGAGCCCGCCGTTAAAACGGTAGCTGTGACACCCTCAAATGCTGCTGATAGTAGTGGCCGAAATTAGGTCGGAGACACCCATTCCTTTGGTTACTCTACCGGCCATCCACCCTATCGCGTTGAGGAGTACAAAACAGGCACTCATGGCCTTTGCGGAGACATGGTCTTCTTTGCTGCCACTCCTGAGTTCATTCATGCAGGAGAGACATTAACGACCCACCCGTAAATATGGAAAGAAAAACGGTCACAACAACTTCAGGTGATTGGCGGGTTAAAAAGACCTTTTTTAAGGTTTTCGGGCTGACTCTCAGCCAACATTTAACGTCCACGGTACAACTGCTTTTAGCAATGCTTCATAAGACGGACAACCCCTTGAAAATGCAAATGTGCAACGGTCGGGATCGAACCCCTGCACCTACGTACGTCTCCTCCGATTGCAAGGCGCCCACGAATGTACCACCAGGCCACCGGGCTTGACGGGTTAAAAAGACCTGACATTGTGAAACATCCCCACGCGTTACAGGCAGGAACTCAGTTGAGCGAATCAACACATCATCTTGAGCTCAAGAGGTACAAGATCGCTGGCGAGGCATCAGAGTCTTCAGGGCCGTACCTACAGCGGTACGACCTACAATGGCTGAGACTGACTGATAGTGACAAACGTTCTTAAAGTACACGAAATATGACGCGGAATCACGAGAAGCTCTCATCGCATTTGCCTTTGGGGTGCCACAAATGCCGGAACGAAGCAACAAATGCCGCTCACTTTCTGCAGCCGAGCTCTATTTTTTGGGGGATGTCCATGTTCATCATCCTCACTAATTTCAGCCTCTTGAAGGCTGTTTCTCTCAAACTGTGGGAAGTAATTGCGACTGCCAATGATACGTCTCTACTGTTTCGTATTCGGCACGCTGAGATTACTGGGGATGTTCAAGGGACCCTTCCTCTCGTTGTGGAAGTCGTAGGGATGTTCGAAACGTTTGATCTGCCCACGGATGGTCTCTGTTGTGCGCTCGTTTTTACAAATATTTTTAGGCGTTGCGTTGTTGTCGATTCGTGAACAAATCACAAGTAAATTTAGAATTGAATTACTGTTGCTCTTGGAATCTTAACGGTCTCTCAAGCAGGAGCAATCTCTGAATGTCGCTTCGGTAACGGCGCAAGATTCAGAGCTTGCTCCTGCTTGCAAGGCCGTTAAGCTTCCAAGAACAACAGTAATTCAATATTAAATTTAGTTGTGATTTGTTCACGAATTGATAACTACGCATTGCCTAAAAATATTTGTAAAAACGAGCTCGAAGAACACCTGAGGACAAGGTGGAATCTGCAGCACGCGTTGCTAGCCAGAAGCTCGAAAAGGGGGGAACTATCCGTAGCGGCTCGTATCTGACGTTCTACCGATACCATGACAGACTCACTCTATATTGTTAATAGGCGAATCATCTTCCGGAATATTCAATCTATGGCTTCACCTTCAACCTCCGGACGTCGAAAGGTCCTCTACTTCAGCAACGGAAATTAGGGTTCGATCGGTGCGACTGCCGTACTTGAAGCGCTAGCTAAGATCGTCGATTGTTGACCCAATGGACAAGTCTATGCGGGGATTACACCTTATACCTTCGAAGCCCGACTCATAGCTTTTAAAGAAAATAACTTTGTCATGCGTTAAATCGCTGTAAGGTGATCATGTTCTGAGTGCGAATTCCAACAATCAGGCTCCGCTCTCTGCCCTGACATACGGTCACATATTGAGCCTCTAAAATCTCCCATCAACAATGATACATGGAAAATGGAACATTGGCCGGAGACCCCACAACCGTTCGTCGATTACCAACAAGTCTGTCACCTAAGCTTCAATCCGAAATAATTCGAGATCCCTCACAAACGATCTTGTCCATGGAACACGGCGGCCTCCGGTGATGTCAACCTTCAGTGTCGGCTCCCAGGTTGTCGTTCCATGCCCTCAACAACGTGGGCTCTATATGCTTCCGCGAGATTTCTCATATGCAACTTCAATTCAATTCGGCTCAAGTACGCCCTTACTCAAACAGATATTTCGTTTGGAGCTTGGACCTGCGCCAAGCTTATTGAAGACGATATTGCAAACCTCTCTTTCTTTCCGCTTGAGAGGATTAGGCACACGGTGCGTTTATCAGATAGCGCAGAGTTTGCTATGCCTCGTCGCTCACATCAGTGGCCAATCTGGTTGAGACTGCCGTTCCCTGTGATGAACATGTCACAAGAAATCCAAGCAGCATTTGTGGCTGAGTCATTCATTGATACTGAGTCTTGGTGAGGTCATGGGACACAGAGCTGGAGCGGGCTGAACACACTACCATCCCCCTCTTTTGGCACTGTGATACTTGAAGATAATTCCTTACTGCCTAGAGGGAGATTAAGGAATAGCCCCTCCCTAGTTATGCCTCAACTTTCAGCCCAGGATCAAACTTATCATCGACATAGGTCGAGGCAGTGAATATTTGCATGTCATCAATCTATAACCAGAATTTTCCTATACTAAGAGGTCGACGAAATCGTACCACACCTGTCCGCAACACGGAAACGCGGGTCGCCGGCCAAATCGGTCAGAAGAATTGCTACCTTAGAGATAACATGGATACGGTCAGTGGAGTATGCGATCGTATAGTCAACATGCGCTCCCACCAAGCCTACCAGCTATCTTGTGCAACCCTTGCGTCATTCAATCCTTGCACACTGATCCATGTGTACACTTCGTATGAACACGGGAAGAGTATGGGACGTCACGGTCGCACCCGTAAATATTAGCGGCGTTCGCGTAGGATACAAAGGACGATCTGCCAGACGGAAAGTGACGCCTCGCACGCTAAGACCCGTAAGGAGGCTACATACGCTGGCTTTGGAGATGAATTTACAATTACTGGGCACTTGGGGGGACGCCCACGACGTTATCTTGTTAGAGCTCCCGAAATTGATCCCATGTAACAAGGGCTAAAGACGTATAGAACCTTCCAGGGGGTGTCTAGCGCTAGCACCCCTAATACGTCCCCGGCAGCATGTATGTGCTAATGAATTCAGTCACAAGTATGACAGAGGCTACTTAACGGGTGGATCCTATGATTAGGTGCATGTTCCGTTGAGCCAATTGTTGTCCCACAAAGTTGATAAGCAGAATAGTCAAGAATTCATTATCGAAAACCTTTGAAGAATCTGATGAGATTAAATTCTTACCAATTTCTCCGTGCAGATCATCCGGCTCGCCGACCACAACATCAGCAATCTCCCGCCGCTGCCTTGCCTGGTCAGGTCCAAGTCCCACCCAACGGCTGAGTTTTCGCAGACGTCGTCGAACAGCTCTCGTGATCTTCATGTGAGCAAATATAGATAATTGAGTAAAATCCGCGATTTAGGTTTCACCAACGCAAAACTCTGGCGGAGGACCTTTCCCAAACTGGCAATGTCAACCTGTCAATACCACTGGGTATTGACCGATGGTGAATTCGGACACGATGACAGACGTCTGCCAGCTTATCTGATACTGGTATAGAATAATGAAATAGTATCATATATCTTGTGGTTTTCACTGACGTTTCATTCGATGATGGTTGAAATACAGAAGCCTTTTCCAGGTGGCGATCGATTCTATTTACAACTGCGGTACCACCTGATCACAGCACAGTGGCTCTGTGAGTTCAGCAACTGGCGCAATTAATCTGGCGATATTTGCCAAGTTTGTTTAATCCTCACATGTCACACTGTCAAATAGCATTCAGTGGATACTGAACCGGTGATTATTGATGACACTTAAATTTACCACAGCACCGGGCAATACGACACTTGTGTGCGAATGCAATTTTCCATGCGAATATCCACCGAAGTCCAACAGCTTAAGCACAATCTTTGTTTTGGCTCATTAACACAGCATATATCCTATGTTGAAATTGTTTCCGATAGCACGAGATCGCAATGGTCGACAACGAGAGCAGCGTTTTCCTCTCGTAGTTACCGCCACAATGTAACTAGCTCGTCAGCAGTTGAGCTCCGAACACAGTCCGATGCACCGGACGACCATAAGCCGAGTACTGCTCAGGTGCCGGGACGATCGACAGCCGTACACCAACCCAACGGAATAATGTTGACGTAATATTATAATACGATTTCCCCCATATCACTTCTACCCGTACGCCAGAGTATATCATTCAGTGTGATCGTCGAAATCGACTTCTGCAAAACTATACGTCGAAATTCAGGCACCACCCTACCTCAGGCACCACCCTTTCCTTTGCCGATGCCTTGTCCTTAATGCCATCGCGATGCGATTTTACCGTCGAGCCATATCGCAATCGAAGCGATCATTAAGCAACAGCAGCTGCCGCCATTCTCATCCAACCAACTGACACCGGTAGGTGGCACAGCGTCGACCTGTTGGCACCGCCCTTTTGCCAATCGCCGCTGCCGCTTAGAACGCTGAATGAACCAGAATGCCAACCAATTCCGGATACGGCCTACCGCCAACGATCTACCGTTGACGGCTACTCGGAAATATCGCGACGCCGCGTGCACCCGTCATCGCTATCGATACTCGCTCCAGCACTGCGGGCTACCACCAACAAGATGAATCTGTGGAATATGTATCGGATGTTGCGTTATGGTGGGTGATGTGTCCGCCGCGTCTGCTGTCGTTCCCCTACTTTGTGACCTGTGACTCTTCACGTCGCGACCGGCCGCGCCCGGCAGCCGGAAAGATTTCCACTGATTATACCATCATAGCATTGTACGTCGCTAGGAAGCGTACCGCCGCTTATGGATTTCTTATTGCTCGATTTGCCACTTGCCACCACCGTGCTATCGGGTACATGATGGACTGACTCATTAAACTCATCTTTTCCCTCATGCTTCACTAATATTTGGTCACGTTCCCACGATATGGGGTTCCGCATGAAGCGATGTTGCGATGTCGCCTGATTTTTTTTTCGATTATATTGAAATTCGATGATGGTCGGTTAATGATACACTCTCTAGTGTGTGAATATCGTAAGCTCGTCGTGCTTTCGGGCTAACTCTCAGCTGAATGTTAATGGTATTCCTTTTATATTGCTTCGTAAGACAGACCCCTTAAAGGTAAAGGTATAACGGTGGAGATCGAACCCGTTTGGGCACCCACGCGTCTCCACCGGTTGCTACGCGTATACGAGTGCATCTCACCAGCGGGCTCATCACACGGTGGCATAGACTACCTTGTCGGTCAATGCAGAAATAGGTGCGCAAATATCTTTCTGAGGAAGCTCTCTGAGAATCACCGAATAGTTCAACTCATTACACATAGATTCATCCATAAACACACGACATCAATCCTCGTCCAGTAATTAACGGTAATCAGACCGTTGGACACTGGTAACGAGCGGGTCAGTCGAGTCCTTGAACGAAGGCTTCAGCAACCTATAATTAGGTTACTGAACACATAACTTTCTTTCAGTGCAATCGCTGGATGAATTTGCTTGTTATTTTCTATTGGATTATAATAATTTCGACAAAAATGATAGACATTAAAACCCAAGCCCTAGCAGTGGTCAGTAGCCATCAAAGAAAATTTACGAAAAGAAAGCCAAATCGTCGTTCAACTCACATCTTACACAGAAGACATTCAGGGTGTGCCCGCCACCGTAGTCCACATAGAAGAATGTAGTGTCCCACTTCGGAAGTCGTGCAATAGATTTCACCTCGGATTTAGATACAGCTGTGTTCAATCACAATCATAGAAAAGCATTAGGCAATGCGAAATGGTTCCAGTTTGCTAACGGATACAGCCTCCCACCATTTGATCCCAAGCCGTATGTCCGTCTTGTCTAACAGTCCAAGACGCCCACCACTGGCGCAAGGTGACGAAGGTATCGTTTTGTCCGCTGATGGCAAAATCAGTCAAGCGAAGATTAGCGTGTATTTCATTACCAAGTGGACTTGGTATAAAATTGATAGAGGATGTTGAAAGCCGACGCGAATTAGGTGAATTAAATAATTAATTAAAATAACTCAAATTCGAAATAGGGGAATTGTATAACTAAGAGTTCCAATGTAAGAGCAAGTAATTCATTTTAACAGCACCCGGATCTGAACTCTTCCGTCTAGAGTCACAACCACCTATGTTACCACCCCACCATTTCCAAGGGGCTACCTGTGGGTAATCACAAATGCGACCTGTGCTTTAGGTCTAACTTTCAGCCGTAAACGTTTAACGTCCACGGTATTGCTTTTGCATTACTTCGTGAGACCGACGCCCATATGTAAATACGACCTAATTTCATACAACGTTCTCCGTAAGTAGTATCCGAGGGCAAATCTTTCGATCAGCTGCATAGGGATTAAGAGTTTCTCTGCCAACCTCGATGTTAGCATATATAGTCTCTTGTTGCAATCTGTGACTGGCTTTGTTCGGAGGGGAGGGGTGCAACTCGGTGTGCAAAATGGTATTATCGTATACAGGCTTTCCTCTAGCTCCGTCATACGCCTTCGATTTGACCACCTTCCACAGCTTGAATACTATCAGAAATGGGATTTGTGGTTCGTATCCCACCTGTGACATCAAATAGAGGAAAAATACAATATTGTAACGTACTCGAAAAAATCGTACGCACAAAACGAATGCTCCAGCAGAGTTGAGTGTCGATGGTTCGCCATCGTTATCGCAGCACGGATTTACTTTTTGCGAATATCGGTACGAAACAGCCGACACAGCGTACCGTTACCAGCATTCACTGGTATTAATTAATTGCCACCGTCTGCATTGTTTATTACTACGGGACTGCTACCGGACGCGGTGAGAGACGAGGTGGAAGGTCCCCTATAGAACTGTCCACAATGATCATACCGCCCGAAGGGCATTGACATAATTTTTCGTTATTTTCTCATCGTCTGCCACAAGATACTAACGCGTAACACGTAACGTCCGAGAATATTATACAGATAGAGACAAACTCGACAAAGCGGAAGAAGTCACTTGATCTTCGATGGAAGAGGTATAGGTGTGTATGTGTGTGTCCGTGGCCCATGTCAGATCTGATCCAACATCTAGCCGGCAACGGAGGGAACAACCGTTCGGTAACGTCTAGCGATAAATAGTGCAAATTCGCGTGAACGTGGCACGAAAGACAGCGACGACATCAACGACGACGACCGAGACATCAATGCGCAAACATAATGTTCACAAGGGCGAAGGGACGAGCTGGTGGGTGCTGCCAGATACGAACACCGTCGCTGGCTGATCCGCTTGCGCTGCCTGTTGTTACAGTTTGGTTCAGACGGTGGCGGCGGCTGTGACACGAATGAACTGTTGAGTCCCGTTACACTACCGGGGTCAGCGCATCATCCAATTGAAACTACTTCAGCAAATAATAGTAGCAGTAATAGTAGCGGCGTAAATCCGCGATCGATCACAGGGCGAGGAAGGTTGTACAATACGTATCTTACCAAAACAGCTAAACGCTACCTGGTCTGTCGACGACGAAACGCAATTCTGATGTTCGTCGTTGGTCGTCCGGCTGTGAACTCAATGAACTGAAGAAGGAGCCCTTTTTCCGAAGGAGGTCCCCTCGACATAGTGCCTTCATAGTGCATGCTAAAGTATAGCAAAAGAAAAAACGGTTATACTAAATTATGCTTCAAACAATGCTATAATTTTACAAACAAACACTAACTAGCTAACCCAAAGATACTATCCCAGTTTGTATTGGTCCGGTACTACTCAAACCAATTGACCGCTCCGTGACGGCGTCGGCCTGAACTCCGCACAGTGGTCGAGTACAAATAAACGTAGTTAATCCACAGTTGTGTTCCTCTATATCCACGTGAATTGTATAGGAATACCAGTAGTAGTAAGAAGGCAGGATCGTATTAATGAAATTTTATAATCCATATAACGCCTTCCCCATCAAAAGTATCTATAGATTACAATAGCTACGAGTGATCGCACCTGCACTCCACTGCAGGCAAGCCGCAGATTTTATGACCTCTATTAGACAGGTCAATCTATGTTGCAAGAGTTCAGAATGATCTTATCTTGACAGTTCGATTCTTGTAAATAGATCACTAGTGATTTCTGCTGAAACAGACTTAAAAAAAAGCAACCACAATCAGATTACTAGTGCCTCCCCCAATATTTGACATTGACTCGACATTCGAATATGTAACTCGCAATTCACTCTTCTCCTTGAACGGCAGTGTCTTAGCTGTGGAAATAACCTACACCAGGACGGTAACCAAGCCACAAAATGCATGGAACAACGTGAACTACGTCGTCCCGTTCGCAGTATGCACCAACCATGAATTACCATGATGCGTGATGAACGATTCGAGCTTTAACACATTTCGAAGGTTGTGCTAATCTAGATTAAGATTGACACCTTGACGCATTCAGGCGTAGAGAACGATGCCTCAATACTGAACACGCGTGGCATGAATACAACGTAATTCACCATTCTCAAAATTCTCAGCGTTTCTCGACCTTTCAAAATCACGTTCAGTGATGCTCCGCGTGGCAGGACAGCTAAAAAGACAAGATTTTCTATCTAGCTGGCGATGTTAATACCCCACCAATGGAGTTCGTTTTCGTGTTAAGTCGATGTGCCTGTTGGCTACTGTCGAATGATCGTAGCTAACAGGCACATCGGCTTAACACAGGCTACATATAACGAGGTACATCAATGGATGAAAGCGCAGATCGGCTATGGAACATTTACCTAAATCATACATATATATATATCATATGTGTATATATCAATGATACTCATCGTATGTTCTAAAATAAAATGTTACTTTTGAATAGTTGGTTATAGCCTAATCATCGTCTGTATATAAATATCATCAAGTGAGCCTTCTTCATCTGCGCACACAGCTCGGAGACACAAAAGGCGAAGAATCACACAAATATTTTCCTCGCGACGAATAGCCTGATTCGGTCGATGAGTGAGAACGGACTGACTTGGGAGGAGACGTCAAATTTGACAAAATTATTATATATATATATATATATATATATATACACATTCTAAGGACTACTAGCCAAAAAAAGCATGGCTTACTATATCATACTCATTTCCAAAGCGGCAAAAGCGACGAAATAACTGATCGATATTTCCAGTGCAACAACACTTATCTTGTTGCGCTACTGAAACCTCCTATTACTATTCACGGCGTAAAGAAACGCCGAAGATACTGTACTAATATAAGGGGGCATATTGTCCGCGACTCCAATTTGACGTATTTTGTTTATAAATTAGCAACAGCATTTCGAACCACTCGCACGAATAGATCTTAAAAGCGGTGTTTGCCAGCATTAATGCCACAAAGTTACCCTTCTATACGAATGCGTAACTTAATTCACATGCGAACAGTATAGCAGTATTATTTTTGAAAGCCCCTCATATCTTTAGGGGGCAATGACTCTGGGCAAGGTTTGCCATCCCGTGAACTCTTTCTTAAATACTACTTCATGCCGATGTTTGAATTTGAAGCTCGCTAAAGTCTGAAATGCGGGATTCGTTCAAGATCGAAGCCCTTCGTGGCGGTCAGCGACGTGTTACAACGTAAATCACAACCCATCAAAACGCTATCAAGATTAAGTGCGGCCCGTCCCTTGTTGCCTCCTTGCGAAATGATAGCAACATATTCGAAATGCATTTCTGTAATGGGCTTTGTAAAAATATGAACCTAATACAGTTAGAAGTTACAAACGAGACGCTGTTGCACCTCGTTATAGCTTCGTACAAAAAGAGTTATTACAGCACGCTTTACAAATAATTAGGCAATTACGCTTTATTCTTTAGTCTTCGATATGCTTCGATGGCTCGTTTTCGCTCCGCTTCAAGTTCGGCCCTCTTCGAAGCTTCAAGCTTTTTCCAGCGAATTTTTTCTAGGCCCGTGACCGAGTCCACGCCAGGTTTGTTGGAGAGGCTCTTCTTCGTCGCCTTATCGTCATTCGGTGTCTCCTTCGCCCCCATAGCAGTGCCAGTCACCACGGGCTTCTCGGTTCTTGCCATGTTTGCCGGATTGCACAGCAGACTCCGAGCAGTCTTTTTGGGATCCCGATCGGGAGCGCCTAGGTGATATAAGAACGCATCTGTAAGGTTAATCCTGTCGCCTAGTTGAGACACGGGGCTATTTTCTGACCCAGCAGAACAGTTTGGACCAATAAATAGAGCCTGCGCCAGCAGCGGAAACCATTATATCACCGCCTAACGCATAGTGAAAAAAAAATGGTTGCACGCTTGTGAGCATACAGAAAATTGAATATTTATAAAATCAAATTTTAAATAGTGATTTATTCACGTAGTTTGGGCAACAAGTGTACGCTGTGAACGCGTATTACTAACTAAGAAGAGTATCACATTCACTAAAATTTAAGACCCCTCTTACAGGACGCTCTATCGCCCAAGCCTCTAAGTCTACCCTCCCAAATAGAGACAGCGTTGCTTCTTTGTATACATATTAAAACAACTTTGCATTAAAAATCTTCCGGATGTATGAGAGGATAAACTCTCTCCCACTGAATGTAGCAAGTTCGACAACTGAATTCCTGGTCCTCCTAGAGTTTCGACGATTACAGATATAAGGTTAGATTCTTCTATTAATGTAGCGCAATTTCTATTATTGTTATTGTTCGGCAGCGGAGGCTGTAGAGCCGAGTTGTGTTTGCTGCTCCGTGACTAACATAACAAAAGGGACTATGTATAATAACAGTCACGATGCAGTCCCAAAGGAGAACTTTACGCCTTAAGAAGGGAACCAGAAACATCCAGGGGGTTTTACCATCAGGGCGTTTGCCATGCCACATATCAGTTACAGTTAAAATTATTCAAAATGCTATATATTTTCGTTTCTCTCTTAGTATAATCGTGTATTTCGTTATCAACTGCATCAAATGTAGTGATCATACCTCTGAGTTTGGCGGTTATTTCGGGTGGTGCGTGGACAACCTCCCCAAATTTGAAATGTTCTCTTCCGGGGAACTCCTTAGGTTGGTCTTTGCTCCCGACAGCAGCGTCACGTGGTTCTTTCTGCTTCATCATTTTAGCTTTCTTCTTTTCCTTATAGTCTTGCAGTCGCCTAGGGAGGAACATCGTCATTATTTTGTAGGTATCGGTCCTCAAAATCATGGCACATCAATTCTCTAAATATTACGTAACAGCACAACATCATTATACTTAGGGGAAACGTTTCAAACGTTTACACTGTAGAACAGCCAGTAAACAGGTGTACACAACAGCCACAAGCAGAGTTTTCGAAAGCTCCGAGAACATCTAACAGTTTTACACATTCGAGTAAAGAGATGCATCGCGGGTAGATTCCTCAACGACTCGGACTTTGAGCTTGCTATTTGATTGTCAATTGCCCACCGACTCTTTCGGTCGTCCATGGCCCAACATGTCAATCTTGGTATTTGTCTGAATTTACTTGAAAGCCATCGAAAGCACATCCATCCAGATCTCTACCTACTCTCCGCTTCTAATAATGTAAGCAGCAAATGCTAGGCGAGTAACTAAACAAGGAAAACAAAGTCAGCTTTCACCCCGTAAGAGCGACAAAACCTGGTGTAGGCGCATGCAGCGAACACATTTTTGTGAAAATACGAACCGCACCTTTTTTTTCTCGTAGGTAAACTCGTAGCATCAGTCACTTCGTGCTCGAATGTTCCATCCTCGTTGAAGTGGACGTCGAATTTCGCGGCAATATCCGCTCTTTCACGGGCCCTATTTGCCATCTGAGACACCCTGTAGAATTCAATCATGGATGAGCATAATTTGTTTATACCAACACACTCATCCAAGAATAGAAACGCATGCTGATATCGTCTTCATGTGCCATTCAATAAATGGCTCTCAATTAAAAATGGCAAAGACATCTGAGTGAAAAAGCACACATGTTTCGTGATTTTCTGCTGACCTTCTGAGAAACTGCTCATCTGTTTCGTAGGTGTTCTGAGAAATCAGTGACGCTGTATCCTTGCGGTGATTCACTGTACGCACTGGAATTAAGCGAGAAATTTCAAAAACCCATTCGTAACTAGATACGCAAAAATACGAAATAGCCGATGGGGCGAATTTTTAGGGATAGATATTTAGCTGCCGTTTTTGATGAAAATTCTTTTTTTTTTGCAAAACGTTTTTTGCCCATCATGCGATTCAACGTATTTTGGAATATACGGATATTTGCAGGCGAAACATCAGAACTACAGAATGGCCTATTTTGTAAAGTAGTAATGACAAAACTCGACAGTAGACTTCGAGGCTATCACGCTCGACATTGATGCGTTGTTGACTACATTCGATATTACGAGTTTCCACTAACCTGTAATGCGATCGGTCTTGTTTTTGCGCTTCCGTTTCGGCGGTTCGTCCGTCATGGTATCGCCAATGAAAAGCTTCTTCAACGAGCCGGGCGCTTCTTGAGTGAGTTTTTTAGGGGCCAGATTTCGGAAATCATCCTTCCTAACGTTAGAAGAAATAGAAGCAGATAATGGTTGTTTTGGAAGGTTGTTAGGTGGGCATTTTCTGGACGTATTCTTATTTGAGTAACTGAACTCGACACGTATATCGATGTGAAGTTAGCTATTTGAGGAGAAACCAGATGGCAGCCATATAAAGCCCTAGGAGGCACCCTTAATTCGACGTTCCGTTTCGCTATGGAATAGCGAATGATTGTCACAACGGGTAGGTGATTCCGTCATCTCCTCAAGAACCGTGTGCCTCTGGAGAGAACTGCGATAGGCCAAAATAACATAACAATCCTCTAGCCAACGGACGCAAGTCAGTATAAACTACAAATGGTTTGCTAATTAAATGTGGAAACACACACCGTAGACAGTCTTCGCAGACTTACCCTTTGAATATATTTGAGTTTGCTTTTCTGTTGAAGGGATCAACTGATTTCAGTTTGTTGTGCTTCTTACTCGGTATCTTCTTCCCCATCGCGGTCGCTCGCTAAATAGAGAACACAACTATCGCTGCGATTATCAAATTGTTTAATAACAACCAACAATAAACGCAAAGTGCTTTGAAAGTTTACAAGAAGATATACGGTATAGACAAGAAAAAGATAGGGGTTCGAAATTCGCACAGACAGCCAGCCAGGCAGACCGCACGTGTTACCAATAATGAAAATATAAATATTGCGAGGAGGAGACCAATAGTCCCTCGCCACTTTCGAATTACATGGCGGGAAAACTCGATATCGCTTACGATTACGGGGTTTGAACGGCAATTGAAGATTTTTGTCAGGTACGAGTAAGGCAGAGAATAAGCAAAGGTGGCCCCGACAGGTCCTCATAGTAATACCGAAAGGTTAAGAGCAGAGGCCTGTCAGATAGGGGAACAGCTGAGGGTCAGCTCGAAAAAAGAGAAAAAAAGAGAACGGCAATTGAAAGCTTTTTTGAATGGCGCACGCAGGAGACTTTCATATCGAATCACAGCTACTCTATGATCAGTCTCTACGGCTGATAGTGAAGATGCCTGCACATACAGTAAGCAAATGGTGAAAATGTTCGATTTCAGTACGTCATCCAAGCGCTGCCTTACTTTCGAAATCGTGTGAGAGGAATTGGCTCGATCTACCACTGCATCGTTGGATTGGTTAAAAACAGGCCCAATTAACGGTTTTCCTGATTCTGTTCCTTCTAAACTTGAGTGGGCGTATGCTGGATGGCAACGCTCCACGCGAACATATAGTCACCGTCTGATATATGAATCAGACTGACGGCGGAGACACCTAATTATAGGAAACACTCGTAATAATCAACGTTAGGTAGTACACACATACATACATACAGAAGGAAGATAATCAGAGCTGTAGACACGGCGGTGGCAGGCGACGATTTATACTAATACAGGGACGAGGGATGTGGATGGGCGGGTTGTTAGCACCAATTAGGCGTTGAAGGTTATTTCGTAAGGGGCAGCTAGAATAGTAACGTTGTTGTTGAATGAACGTTTGCATCAGTGACTTCGAATATATGGCCGAAGAAAAGAGATTGTTGAGCACACACGTCTACGGTGATTCTACACGAGCAGTCTTGTATATTATATACCGTCGAGGTTAAGTATTGGCTAAGAGTCACACCGATAACATATGGTATACTAATAGCTGTATAGGGTCAGCGATGACGGATATTTTGCTGATGATGTTTCTGTGAACGATTGGAGTGCAGGCGTTGCAGAAGGAAAGATCCTGCGCGCTTCTCCCCGGTGGCGCGGATCAGCCTATGGTAGACCCCTTCGAGGAAGTTCGCAGTGAGGGGGCCGTGCCCGCCTAAGGTCTCAAAAGCAACGGGGGAAAAAGGTGGGTTGCCTGGAGTGCGGCGTACTTCCGTAGCTTGGCCCGCTCCACACGCGCTACCGCGTAACCGGGGGTGGTCGCACAGTGGTTGACATAAGAAGGTGCTAGAGTGTCGGAAGTGTCGAGGCCCTATGGCTCCCTTGTGCAAGGAATACCAGCGGAGTGGAGGGCCCTCACGAGCCTGTCATTAAGCATCGTGTGTCGCGGATGGTGACCGCTGCTGCGCTCGCACGAGAGTCCGTGGTGGCCATTCGCTGCGACAGGGTCCCCGCAATGCTCGCAGCTGTGGGTCGCAACCACCATGAAGGAAATTGTGCATACCTAGCCGTCACAAGGCTGCCAGAACTCTGGGACCAGTGTATAAATAAAAGAGGTGCATACGTCTAACTCACACTAAAAAAAATGTTTGTTTTAACTCGCTTAGTTTAGCCGATACTTGAAATTTATATGTGTCTCATTTTTCTTGGGTCTAATATATTCGGACAGAATTACTTGACTCCTATTATATAATAGTATTTCGTTATGGCTGGTAAATTGACAGCGCGATCACTCCTTGGACCAAACATTGTTGTTTATTAATTTTAAATTATTGCGAAACTATTATTAACTACTATTAACGTATAGTCCTACTATCTTCACAGGGTTGTCTACAGGAGTGAGGTATCGACTCACTATTGTGATACAGGACAACTGATTGAATGACTGTATTCGCAGTCAGTTGTCCGGGCTCGATATCCGAGTCCGTATGTGGACATCGCCAATAAAGCTTGCTACTATGGTCCCTTCCGTCACCTCGTTCGTGCTTTCCATGCGCCCGTGGGCTCATTTAGTCAGAGTTGAATATCAACGTCTCTCCCCTCTCGACGTTACCTACACAAAGATAACCTAAAATCACTACGCCTCATCCTGTTCCACTTATCTGACAACAGAGATCGTGCGATTGATTTATTCTAGTTTTATTCGAAGCCATTCAGTTGTTTATCCCTTACACCTAGTTGTATTATTATATTGTATTACCCCCATCCTGCCGGCTTTAGTGCTTGTTTCTATATTTTGCCTATCGCAATATTCTTCATTTTTCAGTGATTTCCGATTTTTGGCGAAATGTTGCCACAGTTCCATTTCGTGAGTTCTACCAATTCGACTGCGCCGGCGCTCATCATCGGCTGCATTTTGTGACCGTGTGCCGGCGATGTGTTGTGTGTGTATTTTTTTCGTTTATCTCGTTCGCTTTCAATCGGAACTCATTTGTTTGTTTGTTTATTTTCACAGCTGTTTTCACTGATTGTATCCACACAGCATCGTTATCGTCATCATCATCATATATTCGTTATGCTGTCAGCCATTTTATTTACCGCTATAATGCACGTTCAGGTGTGACGTACGTGTCTAAAAACGGTTGCGAATTTGCGGTGTATTTATTGACACTACTATTTAGCTCTCTTGTCGTTACAATTATTACTGTTATACTCATTATTATTATTATTATTATTGTAATAATTATTATTATTATTATTATCGTGTTGTCTTATGTCTCATCCTAAACATGATGAAGCATGCTTGACTGGTAACTTTTCACATTATTTATATTTATATATGTATATACGAACTTATTATGACACGCTTCGCTTAATTGCTGAGCACGTCTCCTTATCCTTCTCAGCTTTTTTTTATGATATTTTTCAATCACCTATCAGTTCTAAAAGGATTTCGCATCCCTCTGCTTTGATATTTTCTCCATTTTTCTTTTTCACTCCTCTGCTTGCGCTGCACAAAAACTAGAATATTAGCACTAAACAGCGGTTTGTCGTAGTTGTTAATGTATTTAATTATCATTGTTATTATTATTACGATCATCATCAGCATTGTTATTATTACTATTATTATAGTAATGTTTTTGATGTTATTATTGACAGCACCTTATTGACTCTTTTCCTTCCTTGTGCATCGTCCGCATCCCCAAGTCTAGTCTTTGCTTTTCGCATCTTGAACACCACCGGGGCTGTCAGCGCCTGCTTTTTAACGGATTTGCCAAAAAAATAAGAATAAAAAAAATTCACATTTTTTCACCTTGTACCCTTCATTGGCCATTCGCAGAAGTTACTTATTTCATGAATTTTCTTCTGTCTTCAAACGATTTGACGCCTGTGCCGAGATGCAGCAGGTGTATTGATATCCATGATAATCGACCCTTAAACAAACCGATCAAAGATCTCTATTGATTTTATTTTTATTATCTCTGAGAAGCTCACCCACGGATTGAACAGCCGCGGATTGAAGTCGTCCTAGTATTAATATGTCTCATGTGGACTGCGTAGCAATAGTCATGTAGTAGTAATTCTATGTTAATATGCAGAAAATATTTTTATTAGTATTTTCATTATACAACGGGCAAGCGAATCGCTTAAGGTATTAGAAGGCCTGATATTATATATATATATATATATATATATATACTCTTTCGTTTGTTCTGAACTCAAATATACTCATGTGCTTGCTTAGATGCATGAAGGTAACGTTTTTAGGCGTATATATGTTTGCATGTAGTCCAGACAACCAGACAAAACATTGATTGATCGATCATTTTTAGAAAGAGTGGTCTCTCATTTCAGCCAATGACCCATAGAACGAAATATATCATGGATCGTTAGAAATGTTGTTATTGTTACATATGGTAGTATATAATTGTTGTATAATTGTTATTGTCCCTTCGCCTCGATGTGGGTGCGAGCCGTTATGTCTTCTCATCTATCAACATCATTTGGGTGGTGCGGGCGACGCGCTTTTGTTGCTCGTTCTATTATTATATAATATTATATATTGTTTTTTTTATATTTATATATTTATTGTTGTTGTTGCTGCTGGTGTTGTTGATAAGACAATGACAAGTATTATGATGCAGTAAATATATGTTTATGTATTTTTATCATAATTTCTACACTTATTCGTATTTTGTTAATTACTAGTATCGTTATAACTGTGGTTATTATTATTATTATCATAATATCACACATATTGCGCTTCCTCCTTGCTCGACATTTTTCAGCTATTACGTCTCACCTCGCTCTCCGGAGAGACAGAGTCTAATCATTTTTTTATGATCTGAACTCTTAGCCTGCCATAGATCTATGAAAGGAACATGAAGCTGGCTGGTGCGTAATTAGTATAATTATTATAATCGGACAATACGACAACTCATTCATACGCCTCGGCGACGATGACACAATGAACACGGGCGGCGACGACTACAATGTTATCTTGTCCCGATTCAGTGCTTCCAGCAATGTTCTACGTGTATGTCAAGATGAGCGTACCACTGATAGACAGATAGATAGATATAATGATAACTCATTAATAATGCTCGTATGGTTATGGACATCGAAACATAAAATACGTTAATTACAACATTTTCTCCTAACTTTTCCCGACCACCAAAACTATTCAACCCATTTTTATTGTAGCCCCGCGTGACATGTTGGCCATACCAAATAGTTATATATATATGTATGCGGTGCAAAGTTAGAAATTATATATGTTCGCACTTCGGCTGGTAACGGGTACACAAAGCCCTCGCGAAGCCCTGGCCTAATAGCCGACATCGACTGACAGCCTAGGTCTCTACTATATATATGTATATATATATATATATATACACGCAGATATAGGGATGCCCATATTCACACTTGCACCCGTGCACACACACGCATGCACAGATACTATGAACGCCTATTTGCTTGCTCTGTGGGGTACTGACAGGTGGTTGTACATTAGTATTAGTACATGGGAGTAGTGGAGTCATGCTTGAGAGGCGACCGCGGAGATAGTGTCACATAGAACAACGTAGTGCCACGTTATGTAGTACCTGGTAGCCCATGGCAGTTGTTTGAAGCGTATCTTTTTTCCCTCTCTGTTATTCTACGTTTGCATTTGTTTATATGCGTCACATAGGTTGGATTGCAGTTTACTACTAAAAGTATATATATTTTGTTATTTCGGGATGATCTTTCTTTTTCTAACTAGTCACATACACACACACACGCGCGCACACAAACACCTTCTTCCACTATTAGAGAGTCTAGCGGTCACATGCCGTACTGGTGACAGTAATCAGAGTCAGCATTTTCGACGCCTTATTTCCCTTCTTCTTAATGCTGCTATTATCGTATAGGGGTATTTATCACATTGCCTTTATTGTTGTGTAGTTAATGATGATGATGATATATATATATATATATACAGGGTGTTCAAAAAGTCACACAACCCCATGGCTAAGACAGCGTTACGCAAGCCGCCACAGAAACCCCGGGCGAAATGGTCAAAACAAAAGCCGACACAATCTCATAGGGGACGCGTATAGTAAATATCGATGTACCGCTACTGCCTGCCTAGGTTCACTTATTTCCAAATAAAAACTAAATGGCTAATGGACTGTAACTAATATATCGCTATTTAAATTGAAGTCTCAACAAGTCTCGTTCGAGTTATTTAGCATATGATGTTTATTACTAGCGTAACACGAAGATATAACGAAAAAAAAGCGCTTGAAATGTGACTCCTCGTTCATGTAAACACCAGTTCACAACGAACGGTATACATACGGACGCTGTGGATATTAGTTGTTTAAGCAGTAATCACTGTAAATCGTATCACCATGTTCTCAAAGGATTTACCACAACGAAAAAAAAATTGGGATACGATTCGCCAGCGTGCTAAAAGGTCATAGGTACAATTTGAACAAGCGATTTTTTAAATTTTATTTTAAAAATTAAATAAAATTTAAAAAATCGCTTGATGAAATTTAAAAACTACAATTTTACAAGCGATTCTGAATTTGAACGCAAATACACTGCTGCACACTGAAACGCAGTGGGTTAAGCTTCTATCACGCGACCTATATCTGCTTCAATGAAATGATTAATCGGCGTGAACAGTGATTTTTCTGAACATATATACAAAAACCCACCCGTGTAACTAACTACTCGGTGAAAGCGAACGTAAGATCGATCATATATCTCCCTGCGCCGATTGACAAATGTCAGAAACATGGCAGCCAAGCAAAGGTGTAAGTACGCAATGAAACGCACAGCCTAGGCCACTAAGGATCCTGATTTCAACGACAGGTTAGAGGCCATAATGAGGTGTAATTCGTTCAGGTGCTCGAACGTTTTGCCAATCTTTTTTTTCTTGGCAGAGATAATCGAATCTAGGACTGCACCAACGGTACAACGATGTTGGCTATGGGGTGGGGGGTCTTTTTCAAGTTATTTTTTCAACACATTCACGTGGTTCATCTCTATGACGATTTGTGTAACCGTTGGAACACCATAGGTTGTTGCGTGACTTCCTCACAACACTCTCCTGTATATCAAGGCTAATACGCGTAATTAGCACATATACGGCTAATAGTCAATAATAATAATAATAATAATCATACTTAGCTAATTCGCTCCAGCTGTTATGTATCAGATGTACTATAGTGCAATTAATTGGATGTGTACATATATAATATGGTTATAGAAAGCGACCAATATTTATCCGCCCATAGCCCAGTACGTCCACGATCATCACGTTAGCTGACAACGGCCGAAAGGAGCCACGAGCACGTAGGACATTTGATTTCGGCCTATATAAATCAAATCAACTTCACTTCCTCATTAGACACTGTAATATAAAATCAGTTCCTTCGATTCTATACGCTTTTCAATGTTTTTACTTCTCGATTCGATCCGTCTCAGATCAGTGCCGCAGTGTGCGTACATCGATTATGTCACAGCATCGAAGGACTATACAGACACTACGCGAATCAGATTCGATCGAACAATTGAATTTTGTTGTTTAGACTTTCAGGCAATTCAATTTAGATGAACGCTGTTCTAGATCGTCAATCAACAACCAGCAATACAGTGTATGATCGTGTCACTTATCAGTGCAAGTCGTTATCATCCTCATGTTAACAAGACCACCTCCAGTGAGTTCTAAATGTTATTCACATGATTTTGAACGCTCGGGCGGAAACGGATTCTTTCTGATGAACTGCTTCGACTTCATAGTGCTTCATAGTGAAACATCACTGTGCCATAGAAATGCTTCAGATCAACAGAAAATACATGATTCAGGGATGCACGAGTTGGTGTACAACTGGGTGACGCTGATATGATGACGTGGATCTCGGACGATGGAAGTATACTTCAAATAATTCGAGATCGTTTTTTTTTTGTTATCATGTGGTTTGCTCCACCATCGCAGCCATGAATCAACAGATTAAAACAGAGGCGATTTTGGTTGTGTATTATTATTGTTGTTGTTTTTTTTTGTTGTTGTTAATTGTTGCGTTGTCCCATTCTAAGACCGAGATGGCCAGCGTCATGCGGCTCGAACCGGCGATGGTCATCATCATCTATCTAAACGAGAGACTGTCTACAAACGAAGACAATCCACAGGCGTTTTACACAGGAGAAGCTTATGATCTAGTCATTATATAAATAGTAACCATATTTGTAATAATACTAATGAAGTACAGTTTACTGGTACATTTATTACAATTAGCCATGACTCGTATTGCCATCCGGGTCCTTGCGGTCGTCACGTGCGCTTGGGGTGATTTAAGAGTTCGATACTTATCACTATTGCCGTGTTGGGTTAGAACGCTGTATTAACGCCATTTGAGATTCGCATTTATTATTATTTTACGGATCGTTATTTTCATGCAAGCAAAAGTCAACCGTGAAGCAGCTAGCACGTCCTTGCCAGCTAACGTTAGTATGACATTATCGACAACACGATAAACGGAGAATAATCCATACGAAACAGGGCATTTTTGAGAACCACCAATGCTGGCCAATTTTTGAGAACCCATTGTTGCGCTCTACTGTTCATTTCATGACTCTTGTTATTCGCACTATTCTGAAGAGAGGGTTATAAATACAGTGGGGTTTCAGCGAGAGCTAGGTACGACGGATGATAATAGCTGTGGTTCAGAAGGCGTGGGGCCGTCTTCAAATAGGAAAAGCCGCCGTGCTTCTCCTTGAAAAACTTACTTGTCTTAGTTGCTCACATACAACAGTTACAATTGTTATTGTAGCATTTTTCTTGTCTTTAAGCCATAATATATATATATATATATATATATATATTGTTTTTACTTGCGGCAGCCCGTCGTCACTTGCATTTTCATTGACTGTTACGTTTGGATAGAAGGAGGAGATGTGGTTCAGTTGGTGATTGGTCGGGACGTGGCTGGCCGCCGTGGTACGTTGAACATGGCTTTACATCGTCTGCGGGCGAATGATGGGTGACAACGGATGAAAAACCCACGAATGAAATTTCTATTTCGGCTGATCTTTCTCTTCCCGATGCGGCTACTACTACTGCTGTTGTTGTTGTTGCTAGCCATTCACACGCGCACATATACTAGGACATACGCTCCGTCGATTCTGATCACTATTGTTATTATTACATAAACATATTCACACACACACACACGCACACAGACGGTATGGTAGAAATCCCACACGGAGGGGGTGGACTCGCCTACATTATACATTTATCTGTGATTATATGATATACAGTCAATAATAGTTATAGTAATAATCATCATCGTCATTATTATCGTTATTATTATTACTATTATTATGATTATATAGTGTCCAGTGTGAGTTGATCTAAAACGAAAAACGTCGATCTTAGCTGTCAGCTGCCACCATTTTCTCCTGTAGAATTTCGCCGCTATGTCTTTCCCACAAGCGCTCTCCAGTCTTCACCCCCCATCCCCCGCCCCCCTGCGCCGTCGACGACAGAGATTATTTGGAGCGCAGCTCAATACATAATGGGCTGTTTTACATCATCAGTATAGCATTAATAACAGTAATAATTCGCCGACAAGCCGAAACCGCATGGGGAACAAAGTCTGTGTCACGGACTTCTACGCAAAGATCGCGTCTACGCTTTCATTGACAGGGTCAGGAGAACAAACATATATATAGTATCTACATAGCTGGTCTTCTCTAGGCTAAATACGATCGAATGAATCTTCCATTCTGGCTGTATGCCCCCCCCCCCCCCTCTGATGCCATACGCCTGCCTGTTATCTAGAACTATTCTTCAGCAAAGCAAATATATTCACCCGGCGGTTAGTGCCCTTTGCACCCTCTAGCGCTCAATATGGTTCAACGAACATTGTCGATTACTTTTTTTTATTTTTTGCCTGCGTGTATCTGTCACGTTCACTCGGAGTTCATATGATCGCTGCTTTGCGATCATTTGCGATCGTCGCCGTTCTGGCTACCATTTCACAAATAGCTAATATCGTTATATAGGCTTTTTTTTTTGTTAAGGATACACGTTCTATCATTAGAATTTTTTCTTCTAAAATCAAAGGGGCTCAGCGTGTCCTAGTTATTGTTAGATATTATTTTTTTTTACGAACACGTGTCTGTCTACCTGTGGAAGTGTGTGCGTGTGTATTTGGATGGTGCGTGTGCTTTTGAGTTGTTTATTGATACTAAAGCCGCAATGAATATTGTTCGGTGCTTAATGCTTCAGTTTATGACAATATGTACAAAAATCTTAAATATGAAGCATATATATATATATATAGAACGTCTATATGTATGTGTGTGTGTTGTCTGTTTTTTTTTCGCGGTATTTGTGCAGCGAGTCGGCGCTTGGTAAAATGCCGATCACGAAAAGTAGAATAGATGAAGCCAACTACCTGGCTCGTATGGGAGGTCGTTCGTACTGCAACAGCTAGATGGTAAACAATCCGATTTGTTAAGGTAAGCTTACGATGTTCGACCGTTCGGAACTAAACGCATTTCGTGTTGGACAGCTGCTATAGGGCGGACCTCCGTCGGTGGCTACATTATATAGGCAGACAATCGGCTCGGCTATATAGCTGAACTGGGTAATTGTCTCGAGAAAGAAATGCTCGCAACGGAAAGAGAGGGAGCGCGAGAGAGAGAGAGAGTTTGGCGTCGAGAAACAACAAAGATGAACGACATCGTTTCGAAGACATTTCCTTCCATAGAAAACAGAAATCGTTCAACAAAACAGCAGAAGTAGTTGTAGCCCAGATCACAACGCTCATTCTTTTATACTAATAGCGGGTTTTTTTTTTGGCTACGATTCTAATTATGGGATAATTCTCATTCTGTATGCGTTTACATGGACCTCGGCGTACTAGCCTGGTGATACACTTAACCGATCGAGCGATCCGGTCGTCTCCGTGAACGCCTCACAGCGAGGAATCGTTCCGAGGTCCACTTGACATCCTCTGTCATTTCCTTACTGCTTGCTCTGCCAGATCTGATCTGGTTCCACTTGGCCCGCTTCGAGCTCGTCACACTCGCTGCCACTGACAGCTAATTTAATGAACTTTACTAATTCTTTCAACTCGACGAAGGTTAACCCGCCCAAGGGAGAATCAACGGGACGCTCTCTTTCGCTTCTATCCACAAAGACCAATTTTACATCGAACTGTTAGGTGTCTATCTGAACGTCACTCCTGGGGGGAGGGGGGGGATATTGAAATTTTGCTATGGTCACTACGTATACAGCTGTCCATGAGGATTATATATATATATATATACACTTAGAAGAGAGTGTGTATGTGCCACATTCGTATTGTTGTTGTTGCTGGTGTCATTCATTTTGATCATTTCATTACGCAGCTATGGGGTCATATCATTGTCATTACCTGATAATAATTGTAATGATTTGTGTAAGAGGAGAACAATCGTGAATAATAATAATAATAATAATAATTGAAATAATGCGAACGTCATGTGTAATTTTAGGAAATGCTCCTTAATTAGTTTGATTATGGTTACTACTATATAATTGTTATTAATGTTATGAACTCGATATTACGTCTGTTCGGTGCATTGCGGCTGTTGCTGTTCTTATTACAATCCTCTCAATACTAATATAATATAATCAGCAGTTGTAATGTACTGTCTTGTAGCAATTATTATTATTATTGGTATGAACGAGAGGCGAGCGGGTACCCCTCTGCGCAGACTGATGAATGGTTAAATTGAATATCGTTAATTGTCTAAGCTTAAAATGTATATACGCATTGGTAACTCCTGTTGTTGTTGTTGTTATTATTCTTGGTGTTGTTGTCACTGTATCCACTGTCCGTTGCTTGCTCGTTTCATTCGGGGTTGGCATTATCGTTCCTTCCATTAGTTCTTAATATCAGCGGGTCGAAGCAGCGTTCAGCGGGCACAGTAGTCGGGCGTTTTACATAACCACAATTCCTGCATCGCACCGGCTAATCGGTAGTGTATTGTTTGAATCCATCCACTTATTGAGCTCCGGGTCGTACACCTCCACCGTGTCGAGCGTGTTATCCGCATAGGATGCGTCCGATGACGGAACTCGACCGCCGATCACGTACAGTGTGTTATCCACAGCCGATGCAGAACAACCGAATCGAGCCCGTTTTAGCGGCAGGATCTCGCACCACGTATTCTGAATGATCAGAGAATATATATATATATATATATAGATAGAGAGATAGATTGATAACGAGAGAGAGAGAGAGAGAGACAAACGCAGCAGAGGATAGGCCACAAAGATATTAGAGTGTGAATACCGTGATCCATTTAGGGAGAGCAGAGCTAATCGAGAACAGCAATATGTGTTACACGAGGCACATTGTGTGCCGAATTGCAAAAGCTGTTCAAGTAAAACTATAGCGCACATTAAATGAGCTTCTTCATGCGTCAAGTCAGATGACGAGGAACAAGCTCCATATCAAAACGTGTTGTATCAGGGTGCTCGAACAATTAGCCATCCCTTTTAGCTGTGTCTTAGCTGCCACAGACTTAGTCGTTCAAACTACAGCGTCGCTGATTGAATATCGAGAAGAATCACAAAAAAAAAATCGCGTTGAAACATTATTGACATTCGTAGTGACCCGAATGAACGGTCGGCAACAACTTAATCAATTACTACAAGGTGGACTAACCTCATCAATCGAATATCGTTCCACGGAAGATAGCGGACCACGGATTCCGTTGCCACCTACAACGTATATATGATCGTGTAGAACAGCTATACCCATGTTTGAGCGGGGATTCTTCATTGCCGCAAGCTGGGTTACGACGCCTGTCGTCGGATCGTACGCTTCCACCGTATTCACCATTCGGCGGTTATCAATTATGCCTGTGGAAATCCGTACGGCGGCAGCGGCGGCAGCAGCAGCAATAACAGGAGTGAATCAATGAATAGATGAGTGGCGAGTGGTTAGTTAGTGAGCACGGCTGCTCACCCTTTACGATATCTGTCTCACAGTAAATGCTATTCTGTTCTGTTCGACTCGACAAGGATGACGTCTTAAGGAGTGAGTTTTGTGATAAACCCCCTTCGGGAAACGTTCATGCTGTTCTGGCATATGGTGATAGTCATAATCCTTTTAAACAGTTGCAAAGTTACATACCTCCGACGATATAGATCAGTCCCTGGCGAGATACGACACCCATACCGGCGCGTGCATTACTCAGAGAATGATCGAGAAGTATCCAGTTGTCGCTCATCGGGTCATACCGCTCGATTGAATCGGTCAGATCTGTACCGATAATACCGCCAATGGCAAATAAAGCTCCATCCGCTGAGCAAAGCCCATGCATGGTACGTGGCTGATGTAGCGGCGTTAGTGTCTGCCATTCGCACGCAACAGGATCAAAAAGCTCGGCGTCGGCCAAGATGAGCCCGTTCTGTTCTCCGCCGACGGCGTAGATAGTGTTGTCGAGAACGGCAGTGCCGTGACACGCTCTCGGACTTGGCATTTTTGCCTCTTGGGTCCAGACACCCCGAAATAGATCAAGTCTCTCGACTCTCTGCAGGGCAGAGTCATCGCCATGTCGCTGGTTCTTGCCCAGGTGAGTTCCGCCGATAATGTAGACGGACTTTCTGGCGCACATTCGCGGTTGTAGACGAACTTCAAATCGACCCGCCTGGCTGGTTTGCTTCACCCGGAGGCGGTAGTCGGCGAGAATTGCCCGGATGTCCTCGCGTAACTTCGCATCGGGACAACGCTCAAGATACTGGTCGATTTTTCGATTCGACATCACTGCAATTCGGACGTCGGGTAGCATGTCGTAGACGTAACGCCGGCGAGCGTTCACGTCGTGCAGTATCCACGTCATGAGGGCGTCGAATACCTGGCATTCATTGTCGATTGAGAGGCCCTCACTTCGGAGGAACGCCTGAAGGGTCTGCTGGGGGATGTGCAAGAACTCGTCCTCCTTAATCACCTCAGTGAACTTGCACTCAATGAATCGTTTGGCATCAAGCTTGAGATTTATGCACGAATGCAGCTCGGCGAAACGGAAGATGCCTACACAGTTCGATGGGTGGAGGTGTTGACTGAGGAAGGTGCAGCAGAAAGTGACCACCTGAAGTGAGAGAAGCCAGATGCCGACAAATCCAGATTGAAATTCAGTTAATAAAACTATGTCCAATGACTTGCCCCGAGTTTGAGGTCAGGGCTGACTAGCGTGTCCCTGGATCGCAGGAGTACATGTACCCTTTCATGTATTCAGAATCTGATCAGAAACAAAGCGTGAATTAACACAAATCTACAAACAATATCATTTGACAACGGGATATCGGGGAACATAAGGGTGCACTAACCTCAGGAAGTTGGAGCATATTTGCCGCAGCCAAAAGGAATTGGCAGTTTTCCTCCCTAACCTCAATATCACCTCTATATATGAAGTCAAGAATGGTCTGGAACACCTCGGGATTTTCGATCTCGTGCAAGGTGGCCACATTCGTTTGAGTCTCCACAAAGTTCAAGCGGTACATCGCCTGAGAGATGAATTATAGTTAACGCCATCATCAACGAAGACAACAGAAGGATACTCGTGTTAAACATACGTTACGATATAGTGTTTCATACACGTCGCATTACAATCGTAGCTGATTGTGTAAACGCAAATGAGAATAACGGGGCTTTCGCACCCTCTCTTAAGTGTAGCACATTCTCCTAACGTCTAGCTTTAGTTCGACAATCAATATATTCATGTTTCAGCCAGGATATCACAAGTAAGGATCTTGGCCTACCTCAAAGTAAGGGCTGGCGGCAGCTAGAACAACCCAATGGGCGGGGAAACGTTTTCCCTGAACCACAATGTTGATGTCACAAAATCGATTGTCTTGGCGAAGCCTGTCGAGACTCTCGAATTGGCGCACCGCGTGATTTTTCGCGATGAACGTCTGACGCGGGCGTGACGCAACGTAAGCGTTGCCATTCTGTTGGCTATTTCGATGACCCCGAAAGATTCTGTGAAGAGTATCCGAAGAAAATTGCACAAAAGATCAACGATGCATAATACGCAAATCTGGATAACGCCGGAATAATTGTTATCTCGAGTACACGAAATTAACTAGCATAGTCGTCGGTGTTATTCACTCGTCAGTGGTATGACGTAATAGATTAAGTCGCCAGAAAAGTGATCGCCATTTATCGAGAACTTAGGTTAATAGCTCACAAAATTAGTCTGTTACATAGCTCCCGTTGTTGTTTACTAGCATCTCCAGCCTCTCTCTCTCTCTCTCTCTCCACTAAGTATCCGAATACAGCTCGCCGCAACTTGGCGGATTTGCCGTCGGAGAAATTGTTCAATTAGCTTTTAAGGTTTTTTCTTTTGCAAACGTTTTGCCACATATAGAGTTCGATAAAGAGGGGAAATGGCGCTAACCTGTTGGCTACAACAAGGTCTGGAAAATACGGGAGGATTCTGAATGGCCTCCTGTTTAGGAGAACAAGCTTCACGCTTTTAACGATGTGCGACTTATCTTGACGAACATTTTGTTCAGCATAAGAGCCTCTCGACTCTGTGCAATTGATTGCATCGTATAGGTGCTGATCAACCCTATCAACCGCTGTACTTGTCTCAAGCATTTCCCACTGAATAATGCCTTCATAGTTCCACCACACACAGATCATAATAATTGTTGGTGTGAGCCTGGGTTAGGGAGAGTCGTCCACTCCTTCCGCTTCTTAATATTGACGTATATACACCACTTCTAGTTTTCTGTCATAATTAAACAATCGACCAAAATGGGAGCGTGAATAGAAATTCCCATATTCAAACTTTGCGAATCTCTCCCGATCTGTTCTTTCAGCTAGTAAATCTCTTCCGTACACAACACGCGTAGGTCACAGTTTGAATTTGCATCGTGCCTCTATGACAAAACCATATGGTACTTCGATGTGAATATTAACTGGTTATAAATAGGATTTATTCAGAACAAGTCTATAAATCAATCGACATTGATAATTCGACCTTTGCAAAGATGTACCCTCCTGGAACTTGTAAGGGACGTTAAATAGTTTGAAGATATATTGTGGCAAATGATGTATGATATACTCCGAGCTCTTTTGTGACACTTCCGTTGAAGAGAATCGAAGAACAGTTCAGCGTAATAGAAACCTCAAAGCAAAAACAGCGCAACAAATTTGAAACCCCACCCTATGGATGACTTTTTATGGTATGACTTTTTACTTCATGAAAGCATCATTTTGTAGAAATAGCTGTGTCCATGTCAACCATGACCTACCTGGCTTGTTGCCGATATTGTGACTTATGCTGCCCTATACGGAACTGGCTGGATGGCCAAGGCATGTTGGACAACTTCCCGTACTCAGCTCCGTTCTTGTGCTACCATTCAGGTTAGACCCTTTCACAATGCACGTTTCTTATGATCGGTCGCAATTCAAGATGAATTCGATTTCCACCTGAAAAATGTGATGTTTTTGTTTCGTTTAGAGTTCTAACAAAGGCTATAGATACTTTTCTTACCCAAGATCCTTCAAAGCAAATAGTCAGGGAGATCTATCAGGTACGTGCCGATGATTTCGAAACCACTCCCAATGATTTCGATCGTGTGGCCTTGTGTTGACGAAAAATACTATGGTGATAAGGACACGTCTGTCAAAAATCACGTTCATGTATAAAAAAAATTAAGAAACACTTCCCTAAGATTCCGAAAACGGTTGCAACGATTTTGATTAATAATTTGTGCATATGGTTGGATAGATGAGAACACATTCTGCTCACAAGGACGTGTCTGGGAAAAATCTCTTTATGAAAAAGAAGATGTAAAGCTTCTTCACGGAATGCATGTAATCGCAGAAAGAAAGAAGGCACCTTTGGGCAGGGTTTTGTTTTTCGAATGCAATCGGTAATCTCAGATTGGTTCGACCATGCTGGAAATTACAGGAAGAGTTCTACGTTGGGATCACGGAATAACCGTAGTGTCGTAACAGGTTAACCTCAACAGGTTAACAGGTTAGCAGTTGAGCACTTGCAACGCAACGGAAATATGAATACCCGAGAATGGGATAACTGGTGCAGCGAGACCGGATGACTTCGAACAACCTAGTAGAGCAATTTTGTTATTGGCGTAATTGGATAACCGCAAACAAGATCACGGGACTATTGTAACAGAACAATGTTACCGAACAACTGAGACGGGGCAATGGGATACCAGCAATAAGGTAAAGGTAAAGGTTTATTGGTTTATTGAAGGAGTTGCAATTTTCCAATGCTTAAGCTCTCTTATATGTCACACGGCGGGGCTCGAACCTGCGGCCTCTGGCTTCCGATAGCAAAGAAGGCAGAGGCAACTTACTAAGGTAAAACGACACAGTGGGCGTTAACTTCATTAGGTTACTAATGAAGAAACTGCAACGCAATGGTTATAACCCGTCAACAATGATTACGGAGGACAGTATCCTGTGCTGGAGGATAGTGTCCACTCGATCTGTCCCTTCTATCACCGATATCAGATTTAGTTGTGTGAACTGGAAGTGGAGGTTTGTTTTTGTTTGTGCTAGGTTGGCCCAATCCCTGAGCGGGGGGTATTCAAACGGTCTCTGGTATTTCCCGCCTTATCTTACCCAGTTGTGCTATTACCACGCTACGGCCAATGCTTGTTGCATGGTGACCCGCTACTAATAGACGTTCCGCGTTCAAAAGCAGTGCTGCTAGGCTGCAAGGGGTCTATGCTTCGAGTTTCAGTCCTCGAGGCTGGTCCTAAATAGGGCAATGGCGTAACTTCAAGTGAGTACGGGATCAAAAGACAGACAAACGAGTGGATGGATGTTGAATACTTGGTACAAGCAACATGACAAACCTGTACAATGAGGGACAGCCCGATCAAGGTGATGGATTAATTAATAGCAATAGAAAAACCCCTAACAACGCAAAGTTAACGGGGCAGGTGGAGCAATACAATCAAGAACTAATGCAACATATAATCATGTTATAACCTCAGCGAGGTAACAGAGTAACAGGAACCATGCAAGTCATTTATTGATATGAGTCAATGAGAGAACTGGAGTGAGAATATTACAGCAGGGCAACAACGTGCAACACAATAATGGGATTTGAGGAACAAGGTATGATATGACAACAAAATAAAACGAAACTTTTAAACTGACCAGTGGGAAATAAAGACGTGCCGGAGCCTGAGTGTCCATAGCCTTTAAAAGTGGGCCAATTTTTTCACGTGTGATTAGGTTTGTTAGCATAAAGCACAAGCGTCATATATAACGAGCGACCCAAGTCATTCCTCCTCGACCTTTTACTCAATATAGTTGTTGTTCTATTCTATATAGTTCGGATGACGTCATGTTGGTCGTCGTATTTACGTATGTGCACATAGAGCTTAGAAATTAAATGAGATTTCTAAGGTGTATGTGCACCTTCGAACCTACCAATCATCTCAAAATATTAGATTTTAGTAGCGTCAATACGTGGAGTCTCCGCCACAATTTGAGTATGCAGAACTTAAGAAACAGGGTTAATTTCAAGCAGATGCGCTTGGCATTAGGCGATAGCTCCATAATAGCTCTATTATTGGACCATCAGCATGACAATCATCGTCTCGTCAAAGGGACCATCCCATTCAACTTGTACCCATCATACGATACACAACCAGGCTTTATTTGCAGTCACTTTGTTTTATGCCCCACACTACTCGAAAAGAGCAATTCGATTGATTCAAATTAAAGCGCATTTCTTTTTCATGAGCATAAGCCGGAGCTTGACGTACACACCGCCAGTCAAACTTGAATTAAAGCGATTCTTAAGTATCCAACTCAGTGTGATATCTACGTGGGAGCACAAATAGGGGCAACCTTCATGACTGAACTTGAGATGCTGAGAGTTCAGTACTTTAGCCCTGCCATCTCGAAAGGTTATCGGTAGAAGCGGACACGTATATATAACAGAAGGCTTTATCAGTCATATTCAGCATCTTTCTCAGATAAGTCATCATAACGTATTTTCTTCAAGTAAAGCCAAATACTGAACAGCTTCCGGGTCCCAGCCGACATGACTTTGTTCCTTCGACTGTGTTTTGTCACTTGGCATTGATGCAGCGTTCAATTGTGCTCCAACATACACTGCGTGATAGTAGATTAAATATTTCAGTTACGCACAAGCAACAACTGATTATATATATATATACCCTATGCCCAACACCCTCATAACGGGTGTATGTCACTGATACAGCTGACAAACGATCACATACAGTCTGTCGTGCATCGCTGTCGTGTAAGGCACGCAACACCACCACCACCACCATACACGAACTAATTTCACCCCGATTATGTCCACACGGATCGTTCGACATATATACAGAGATTCCGACCTGTAGAATAGTGCAAATCATGGGGCCAGGTCGGAACGAAGAAACGGCCAATTAGCTCACCGCGGAGATCATCTGCTTGTACCGGCTGCAGTACGTATTTCAATGTAGAACGGAAACGCTGATCGATCCCACCAGCACACAATACATCCTGTTCAATCACATAATTATCTACAAATATACCGATATAAATATATACACACATACATATATATATCTATATCTGCACATACATATATATATATATATGGAGCTTGCTCGCAATTGTTTGATGTGGCTTCGCTTCACTTATTCGCAGTCACCGAGCAACTACTGCTCTAGTTCGGTGGCAATGGAGCATCCAGCAAGCTGACTAATGTCATTTAAGCGTTGGTTCAACGTCAACACATAATACATCCGAGTTGATAGCGCGAGCACTCGACGACCAGAGCAGCAACAGCAGCAGCACACAGCCCCATTCTATCACAGCAGCAGCAGCACAGACATCAGGCTCAGTCGATACCGACCAGATGAGAGTTGTGTGATGAGGATGGCTTCGAGTGGGGGGAGGGGATGCTAGGGCTGAGGTTGGGGGGTGGCAGTCAGCGGGCAAGTGTGTCTTTTCCGTGTTGCACCGAGAACTGTGCGATCCCGGAGGGTCTGGATGAAAATACCTGTGGTGTATTATTATTACCTTAGCACGGAGGTCTGTGGCCGTCGAGAGAAACGCCAAACGTCAGTTAACCGCCTGGACTCGTTAATCCACCCTCGTACACACACACACACATCCACACACAAAATTTTGCACTCACTTTTCTTCTTCTTTCAGTTCGCCATTTTAACGTAAACGTAAACACACACAGGGACGGCTCGATAGACAGAGGTGGAGAGAGAGCGAGAAAAGGGCCAGATACAGCGAGAGAGAGAGAGAGAGAGAGAGGGAGAGAGTGGACAAAAAAATGAACTGGCAGCGAGTGAATGTATTGTTGTTGTCAAAGGCTGGCGATGGCGGCGGGCGGTTGGTCAGCAAAAAGGGCTGTCGGGACTCTGCCGATTTGCCCCGACGCGAGGCGGGAAATTCGAACGTGGTGAACAGCTCGCGGGTGTGAAATCGCCCAATGGAACATGGGAATTATAGTTTCTGGTTGTAAGATGCTGTTCGAGCGCCCCGTGCAAATTATATGATGCAAGGGACATTATTTGATCGTAAGAGAGAGAGAGAGAGAGAGAGGGGAGAAACTAGGACTCTCAGACCCGATGGGTCCTGCTGTCAGTCTGTGAGGGTCATACCTTCGCCGTTGTACTGTTAGCATCAGGAAATATGGCTCAAATGGAGCAACGGAAAAACGTACGTATATTGAGTGATAAAGGACAAGTCAAGCATAGAAGCAGGATCTTATTGATCGCAAATACAATTTAAAAGTCTTCGGAACTGTCGTGCACGATCTCCTTAAATGTTTAACGAGCTCGATGTAAATTGATTGGTTCACTCTAAATTGCAAGGGAGCTCATGAGAACCAAAAGAGACATAAGTTAAATATTGTTACATGCACTAACAAATCATCTGCGCAGTAGGTCTATGAACGCGTTTTGTCTTAAACTGGACCGGACTAAAAAAATGGAGCACTAGAAACTGTCGGAGGTGTTTCCTTCAAAATGAGTGAATTCATATGTAACTTAAATTCTCCTTGCTGCGTCTGTGGTATATCTATGGACGATAGTAGATTGACGTCAGTGCCAAAATGCAAACACGTCCGTATGTTTTGCGTAATCGCTTCTGTGACGTTTCAGGGTTATCGAATCAAGCTCGAGATTCGTCTTGCGGGTAATCAACCTGTTTGGAGCATCTATCTGGCACTTAAACGAATTTAAGACATCGTACACATTTAAGCAAAGGTGGCCCCGACAGGTCCTCATAGTAATACCTAAAGGTTAAAAGCTGAGGCCTGTCAGATAGAGGAACAGCTGAGGGTCAGCTCGAAAAAAGAGAAAAAAAAAGACATTGTACACATGAGTTATGCACAGATGTTCTTCATAAAGAACATTTTTGCTTCGCTTGCAAACTTTCTGATTGATGAAAGTAAACAAATCTCACGAGAAACCGAGCCTCAAACAGTCCGCAAACGATAAGCGAGAGCGTGGCTGCAAGATTCTTCAACGGCAAATGCTATCAGGAATTCAGTCGGCCTATGGCCGTTCGTTCTCTCGCCGCGGGTATTGGGAAGGCAACAGCATCTGCAATAATTCCTTTTGACATTTTAAAGGCAAGAACCTGAATGCGAGGTGAACACAATTTACTGAAAAAGCCTAAACTGAGTTTAGGCTTTTGACTTAGGAGGATAACAAACATAAACGGCTCAAGGATAGACCCTAATATTAATCCTTCACCACACTGATTCGATGCCACCGGCTTTGACAGATTGCCTTCTCGTTGCGAGGTAAGATTTAAACTTGCTTACCGGCTCCGCACAGCACCTCTACGACACTTCGGACGATGTAATATCTTTTTTTTCAGTATCTCCCTTGTTTGTGAACTTGCGGTGTGTGTTACCATTTCCTCTTTAGTGGCGTCCTTCGCTGAGCGCCCTCGACATTCGCTGTCGTTGTGAAATTGCGAGGAAAATATTCCGGAGGTGCTCCCAATTCGAGTTTGTAAGTTTAAGCCAAGTCAGAGATATGACCTCTCACGGCATACAAGCTCGCATATGAAGATGCAACGGCCACCGGGAACAAGCGCGGAGGATCTTTCCTCTGCGCTAGTCGGAGGTGATGGCATTGTTTTCTGCAGCCCCTTCCCCTCGCTGTGAGGCAGAGAGGCAACGCCATCACCTTCATCGTGGGTGACCATGACGGGCCCGGTCTGGTCACCCAACTGTCCCCAACTGCATCTATAATTATTATCCTATATCCCCATTATCATTCCCATATTTATCATTGAGATCGGGGAAGTCGAATTCATCTAATAATAACAAATCATGACTATGTAAATATTATATATATATATATATATATATACATAATAATAATAATATATATATAATATAATAATATATATATATATATATATCTGGTGTGCTCTTCGTTTTCTTGTTATTTCAACTATAGTTTCCGGAATTCATCGTATAGCCTATTAATACATGTCATGTACAGAGTGATAGTCAAGTAGCCGTTTCTAAGATCAGTTAGGTTACGTTTACAAACCACGGGGTGTGAGCACGGTCTGTCTGCTTTCCAGTATCACTTAGCGCCTTCTTTCAGTAGCCGACGATGTCATCATTTCTCGGTGCATGGTTATTGCTTCGTATGCTTGTTGATGATCACCTGTCTAGAGTCAGTCTGCGTTGTGATGTTCCGAAGGAAGTGGTGAAGCTTCCCTCCCTAATGACCATATTAGATACTGCGGACCTACGCTTGTTTCAGCGACTAAGACCAAATAGTTCTGTCAAACATTTCGTCGAATTTCGTCCAAACCCGCTGCGCAGTGAACGTACAGTGCGCACTGCGTCAGTAGCGCGCACCGAAAAGCTAAATAATTTGTTCTCCTGGAGAGTCGCACGTCTCCTACGAGACTCAGGAAGTGGACATCTGCCATTACCACAATTGTAAAAAATTCACTTCGCTCTACCAATTTATGTAATTTCTTTAATAATCTTTGTACCACCCCCTTTTGGTTAATAAAGGTGTATTTGTATTGTATTGTATTGTATAACTAGCTGCCGCCACGGAAGCAAGGTCGCAAGGGACCTTGGAACACACATAGCTCCTAATCTTGGCTTCGGCTTACACTATGTGTCTAGACTAACCTAATTAGCCTCGTTACTAATAAATACTATTGTTTTGTTCATCAATTAGACAGAAATTTACATAAGATTATACAAACATTTGATTTTTCTAGTACCATGTATCTCTCTTCCGTGTGGGGAGATTTATACGTTGCGTTAACTGTATCGTCAAATTATATGTATACATAAATCTGTACATAGCCCCTCCCCATCTATTGATTAATTAAGCGCTTATCTATCTCTTCACCGATTGTATATAAATGCAAAGAAAAAGACGCGCTCATTTAACACAATCAGTAGAATTTCGACGACCTTCATATATTTATTTCTCGCCGAACGGCCTATCACTAAATAGGACACATCAAGCATCTTCCTGTGTCGTTTGTCCTTGCGAAGGACAAAGATTGCTTGCTGGTTTTCTTCGTCTATTCTATTTAATGTACATCTTTCATCAGCGAACCGCTTTTCAATACATCCACCGCGATCGAACACCATACATTATCACCATAACATATTTTGGTCATATATCGAGTTGAGTAGCTGTTTTTAAGATCAGTTACATTACATTCGTAGCGGACGGTCTCATAATTTCTCGCTCTATTCATATAGTGTCAGGTGCTTGTTGATTACCACCTGTCGATAACTTCAGCATATGTATTATATTCAATATATAAATAGGTAATCTTTTGCCATTTCAGCGACCATGATCTCCTCAATTTTTTTGCCAAATGGACGGGCCCGTGTTATTGCAGCTCATTCTGTCGATTTCTCATCTTACGCTACTTAGCACGGACCGTTCTGCGATTTTCGATCTGCGAGACCATGGTCATCTGTCGTGCGAACTTGAAAAACGCTTGAAGTTGAACTATATCCGTTTGTCTTTCTCGCTGAATCGTAGAAAAAATTCCCCAGTCCCCCGAAAAGTAACTGCACTTGAATCTCTGCCGTGCTCAAATCTGTACGACGGTAGCTCGAAGTGTTCTCTCTTATCGATAGCGTACTCTCATACCTCGCTTCAGTGTAACAATGGAGCTGACGCCAGACGCCTCAGTAGAAAATACATCCTTCTCTATTTTCATACATTTTACATTCGGGTAGCAGCGACGCGAGCGTTCGACGCGCGAATCCAGAAACACATCTGCATTCCGAGTCATAAGCTTGCTATGACATCGATTTAGTCAGCCAGAGGCGAAAAAAAAAACCAACATTACGCCAACCAACGGCAGAACGTCAACGAGAAAAACGTCTCTATTATAAAAATACGTTTCAGCACCGTTGTGCGCAAACCCGACAAAAGACGGCGAGGTCAGCCAATAGACAGACAGCTGGCGGCGATGCTACTAATTAGGATTTTGTCAAGGTAACTTCCGAGTCAAGTGTGAGCGTGCGCATTCTCCGCACAGAGACCTCCTTCAAAGCAAACACGCGGCTCTCGAACACATGCCACTTTAAAAGTCCATATGGGATTTAAAATAAAAATAAATCCCGATTTCATTAATTATCGTGCTGTTAGCAGCAATAACCACACGTACGGACTATCACTAAGTAGGTGTTACCTGATTCTGTAATGACTACCATGCCTCATTATTGTTTGTTCACCTCACCCTTCTCAAGCTGAAAATTAGCCTCCTTTCCAACGCGTGCTCACGTGTACGCCGTAAGATCGAGGGGGATGGAAAACGCGAAATTCAAGATGGATTGGAAATCTCGAGTCCTCCATACGAATGTAAAGTTAACACAGTGATCGTCGGGTCTGCCTTCTCGTCATAACTAACGCCTCTTCTTCGACGTGCTACATCTATCGTACAGGGCGTGGGCAAGCAAAAAAAAAAACTTAGATGAAACAAACAAAAATAACACGTAACATCTGCCCCCATTCCACCACATGCACATATGTATATATCAACGAACAAAAAATAAACTGAGCGAGTTTCTATAATACATCTCTCGTCGACTTCTAAGACCAATGCTTGGGCGCGGGGCACGGGGGGGGGGGTGGTCGCTGTCTAGCTGGTCGCACCCAACGCCCACTTCAGCTACACGCAAACAACATACTCTCTTCCTATCGTGGCAGTTTGAACGAATTGACAGAGTTCGGCTACGTTTTCGTGACCAATCGGCAACGTCGCCCCTCTCCATAGGACAATAGACAAGTATGGGGTGACGCAAACGGCAGCATATCGTTTTGATTTTCTTTGTCAGCAACTCGAGCCTTCCTATCTGTCCCTGTTTGGCTGGTGGGAGGTGCTGGGATCTGAGGGGAATTCGTGCTGTGCTGTTCACGGTGGGTGAGTACGAACCACGTGTACGATCCCCAAACGCTTTAGCATGGCACCGTCGATAATGCCAGGGGTCAGCCGTCATCATCATCATCATCGTCATCGGAGTCCTCATTATCGTCGCCCAAGTCGCTATCGCTGTCGGCCAGGACGCCCATCGTAGCGAGAAGAGCCCGCTTGAGATCCGACCCCACGCGTGCCGCATGGTCCAATTGTGCACTGCGTCCTGTTGACGTCGCTGCGTCTCGACCAGGTTTCTGCGAACAGCAGATAAAGGATAATGATCATACAGGTTACATTAGACGATATTTGAAACTAAATACGCAGCGAGCAAGGAGAAATATAACATGGGATGGAGCAGATGATTTTTACAGATGGAAAATGCCAAACGAACAGACAAATTTGCTGATGAATGATTAGTGATGATTCAACGTTCGAATCGCGCGTTCTCTCAACACTAAACCTACTAAAGTCACCGGTCAAAATTGGACAATTGTCAAACGCCTGAAGACAACTTTCACATAATTGAACGTTGTCTCACTGTCAGGTGTTTATCTACAGATTTAATCTCAGCAGCAAGTTGCCAAGTTTATTCACCACGTTTAATTATACAAAACAATAGCCATTTTTTGGACCTGTCATTTTTCAACTGTGCCGATTGTTCAGTGGTAATTTTATACAAGAAGAAGTGTCGCTGGTTGAGGGTTAATCTCGTCATCATGCTGTGAACGATACTTGGAAGTCTTCCAAACGGATTGCGCCAGATCGCTACCCGGATACCTACATGGATGACATTGATATCGCTGTTGGCTCGCTCGGTTAAAGGGCACTGGAGCTGTTGCAGAGAGTTAGACTGATTCTGTTGCTTTTCCCGTAGCAGGTCGTCGTCGTTGCTCTGTTGCTGATGCTGCTGTTGTTTTTGCTGCCTGCTCTGAAGTGGGTCAACTGCAAAGTGGCCGATACTGATCTGATGGCCCCATTGGGTGGCCTCCGTGATCTCCTCCGGAGTGAGCGGTCCCTCGCCGGCCAGCTCCTCTCTTCTCCAGCCCATGGCCCGCAATAGGCGTTCCTCGGCCTCATCACAACACGGCGACGCCGGTGGAAACACCTGCTCATGCACGACAGACACCGGCGGCAGGCGTACACGCGTGTGAAAGCAAATAAACAACGACAACAACAAACATGGTTATTGTTGCTGATCAGCGTGGCGACTGGGCGACGAGCGCAGTTGAACGCATCAGGCGCAATCCTGTGTTGATTCACATGAGATGCACTTAGATTGATATACTAGCTAGTGAGCTAACCAGAGTAGATACGATGTGCAGCATCTGCTTCACCTGGACAGAGACGAAAGTGAGTTTTCTAGCCGCAAAAAAAAACAAAATACGGATCTGAATTGATTCGCCAAATGAATGTTTAACCTATGACACAAAGTACACTATAGGCATATATATATATATATATATATATATATATATATATATATATATATATCTAGCAAAACGCCTGCTTTCAAGCATCT
This sequence comes from Stratiolaelaps scimitus, assembly GCA_019614645.1. Taxonomy (NCBI): domain Eukaryota; kingdom Metazoa; phylum Arthropoda; class Arachnida; order Mesostigmata; family Laelapidae; genus Stratiolaelaps; species Stratiolaelaps scimitus. The sequence continues at coordinate 3,540,231 of JABWDB010000013.1, read as the reverse complement.
CGCAACGCTGCGAGTACACAAAATGAACTCACTACGATGCAATAATTTGCGTATACACACATTTTGATTGTAGATGTCGCTGCCATGATACTGATGCTGGTTCCGCTGCTGATTTGACTGTTGGATGTTAATGAAAGAACTGGATGATTTCATCGCTGCAGTTGCCTCGCTTCGATCTGCCAATGTCGCCAGTGGCGATATCGGTGTCGCTATCGTTGTCGGTACAATCGGCAGCTCAGAAGTCGTCGAGGACAGAATATCACTTCGACTTCGTAGAGTGTCATAACATTTCGCATCCCAATCCTTTTTACTGCTGCTGTTGTTGTTATTGTTGTTGTTGGTGCTGTTATTGTTGTCATTGACACCATTGTCAAATTCCGCAGGGGCTTCGTGCTGCAACGGCTGCAATGGTTCCTGTTCTTGCTGTTGTGGCTGCACGTTGGTGGGTCGAGGGGCGAGGACCCGTCTCGTCAGGTTCCTTGGCAGAATTACTTTATACATTCGATTGCCACCCCGCGAGCCGAGCTGGCCGATCGTTGAGCTCGCCGAACTCATTGGTGTCGGCGACAGGGAAGGTGATGACGATGATGAGGTTAACGGCGCCGTCCATGCGGAAGAAGCTCCACCGCCTCGATGCTGCCCACTGGGAACTTCCACTAAACATGGCTGGATTGCGGGAGCAAAAAGAAAAAGCATTTCGCAGGGGAAATGAAACCACGAGCCACGGTTAAAAAACAGGGCGAAACAGTGTAACGAAACGAATGCAATAAGTATTAGGAGGATAACTCGGACTTTGCTGCTGTCATCGTTAACACGGTTGTCAAATCGATTCGTACTCGTGAGGTTTTCGATGAAGTTGTTATTGATCTTGCTCGAGCTATGACGATAATTAAATGGAGAACTCATTTCAGGTGGATCGTCAACGATTACCTAATACTGTTTCACGTTGAAACAATTACTCGAAACGGTCATACGAGCGTGAGAGAAGATCGACTAAGAGTCGTGCCACTCTTAAACCAAATGATAAGTGGGCATCACACACAAGCCCCGACATCTGGGACCATTTGGGATCCCGAACTGGAGTGCAGTATTCAACTTGATTACCTGCAGCCGTTCAAGCCTGTACTGAAACAGAATCGACGAGCCGCCTGCGGGGAAAGAGGCGACTTCAGGGCAAGTCATCTATGTAAGATACAACAACAACTGTTTTTGCTAACGAACTGTCTAGTCGAGATAGAAATACCTATAAAGCGTTCATCTAAGCGAATAAGCTCATCTAGCTACTTTAGATATATGCGTGGTCTGGTAAAATAAGAGAATGCTACTCACAAAGTCGTCCTTTTGCAGTACGGAGTCAGCCTTGCGGGATTCTGAAAGACCAAAAATAATAATACCTTGGCGTTCATGACATTCGAGTAACTTCAATGAACAAATGGTCACCTACTCGAAATGCTTGCAAACGAGATTGCCTGTTGCCTAACGAGTCTATGGCGCGCGTCGTGAAGCTTCATTATAGGCTCTTTCTTAAAAAGCCTGCAGACTTTTCAAAGGGGTATATCTGCCAAGTTGAACTTGATATCCTTTACGCAATCTGAAAGGTTCGCAAACCGTTTCCAACAGTGTCTTTCCCATGGTGTATTCCAATGCTGCCAGCTGCTTCTAGGCAAAATTCGTTGGTGCACAGCATCGATCTGGCAAGCTGAACATTGGACCTTTTGCAAGCGATACTTTCTGCAATTTTTCAGTTCGATACAATACAGTGTTCAATGTTGGCCAGCTGCGTGTGGCCTTGTGTGAAATATATTTCCGAGTGGCACTCAGCAAACTTGCCCATATTGAATCATGTGCGAGGTTCAGCGAGTTTCGTCTCGGAGATAAGAGAGCTTCACATTGACGGTGCGCGGTGATTGCTCTAGCAATGTTGACGTTGGAACGTGCGAATATTCAGAGCTTATTATACTGCCTTCGAGCATACACTGCATGGTCAGCCTGGTAGATATGACCGAAAGTAGACTAAAAATATATTATGTCCAAAATACGTGGCGGGGCACTCTCGCATAATGTTATGCCACAATACTTGTTTTCAATGTGCACGGCTGCCTGCTAATCGCATCGGCTATGCGATCTCGTTTTCACTAAAGTTCTAGTTTTTACATTCAATCAGCGTGTTGAATTGAGATGATAACATCCTCCACGTTCGATACCCGATGAGTCGGAGGCTGCGAGTTGCCCAGCCTATGAATTTCAACATTGTGACCAATGGTAACTCATTCGCCTTATTGCTCATCCACTCTCTTCGCGCGCTTTCATTCGTAGAGTAGAGGCGTGTGTGTGTGCGGCAGGTGACCTGTTGGTTATATATCTTCGATAGACACAATTCAACGAAGGATCGAAGCAGGCCTGCGATTAGCAGGCTCCAATCGTCAGGATCGCTCAGCCTCTTCTAATAATTTATTGTAGGGCCTGCTTTCGGTCACAGGTGTGGAATTGAATAGTGGCTTCTAACTGCCTCGTTTACTGTTCTTCGAATCAAGTCATTAGCCAGACTTTGTTTTGTTGAGCGGAGGAAATCTTATTACCATTTTTTTACCATTTATGCAAAAACGGAATACACATTTATCCATATATGTAAACCTGCAGCATACGTATGCCAATGCGTGGCTTGCGCGCTCATTGGCTCCGGCAGGCGTGGGGACCAATTCGAATTAGTTAATGGTAGAGAGTGCAGTGATTTTCCATGGTTTTCGCTGGTGGGGTGGTTGGTGTGTATAAAATATTAGCACATTGACTATATCACAGGTCAATAATACTAATAGTTCTACTAGAACTGATTGAGTGGTAAAAGTTACCTAAGGTAAACCCAATATATATATATATATATATATATATAATAATAAGACAATCGAAATGAATATACATTCTGACTGGCAAGATTGATTTACTCATTCCACGCAATTCAATATATCGAACCTTTGAATTCTCTGAGCCCAAAGTAGGCGAATTCCGAACTTAATTCAATAACACGTCTCAACCACTCCAATCGCAAAGCGTGCTTATGATTGTAAATTATTTGCATATATTACACAGAGAGTAACATGTAGAGGTGTACCCGCTGGAATATGTATATATATATATATATATATTTATATATATATATATATATATATATATATAGAGATATACGTTTTGACTGTGGTTTAGATGAAATTCACGAAAACTGATTTTGGCTAATTCCCCGCTGCGTGCTATGACTTTTCAAGGGAAAAAATTGAATATTCCCCTTTGTTTTCATTACTGTTTCTCTCCCCTTTGCGCTCGATTTACAGAACACGTGCTAGTAAGATTGGCTCCCAGAGGGCAGTCGCTTAATGTTGGTGAATGGTGATGTGCACATGATCCCGACATACGTCGAGCTTTCTTCTGACTGGCTATTGCTCCAGTGATGATCCGATACGAAGAATTAACCACCATTGAGGTGGTGAATTCTTCAAACGCGCCCTTCGTCCACGCCTTGTAATTTCGATTTGTACGCGGTAACGACAAGCAGCGATTGTCAAAACTCAAGCCAAAAAACAGGACGATCCATGATGTCAAGAATTCAAATACTACCAAACAGTAGCACGATGAATATATATATATATATATATATAACAGTGGTTAGTCCAAGCAATTCACAAAATAGTGACCCAATCCCATAGCCGGCTGTACTCAGGCGCCCGCGAGCGCACCTCGTATGGATTATTATTTGCAGCGCGTCGTTGGAGACCACCGTACATCGTATTATTTTACACAATTAGTTCGCACTAGGCAGGCTAAACTCGTGACATTACTTCCATTATACGCAGATTAACCAGCGATCATCGATCATAATGGCATGATGATCGATGATCGCTGGCTAATCTGCACAGAATGACACAGCGCGCCGCAAATGACCAAATATCCTTCAAATTCGTTCAACACGAAAAACACTACGATACTCGATTTACTTCTAAAGTATCCCCTATCTCATGTACTTAATATAGGGTGAATCTCTTTGAGCGTACTCACGGAAGGTGTTGGCGTTATTATTATGCAGCCGCTGAAGCGTCTGAGGGCGACGTTCCCTCGTTGGGGGCAGCTTAAACCATAGAGGGGTGAAGTCATTGGGTTTATTTGTCTGCTCGTTGATTGACATGTTGACAACGTTCGTAAGGGACAGCTCTGATGATCAATCCCTTAACTATATTTGTGTCGCGTGTGTTGCCTTTTTTCGTCTCCCACCGTTCGTATCGACTGCACAAACTGCAACGCCACAACAGGAAGACAGAGAAGCGACCGGGCAATATCCGAGAGTTCTTTGTACAAAGGTCCCCTATTGACAGGTTCTCTATGAGATGCTTGATTGATTGAGTATCATACGTGGTCGATGATTGATGATCGTTTCCGCCTGAAATTCAATAAAATGCGCAATTAGCTCGACGGGACGATCGGATAACGAGGTTTGCGGAAAACAAACGCATGGCGGGATTGAATCATGGAAAAATGTAACTAAATGATATGCCATAATAAGAATTATAGTAATAACGATATATTTTCAAGTTAACCATAAATAATAATGTGATGAAATAGAGCTCTACAGAAAAATCTGTGTAAAGAATTATAATTGTTGATTTCCTCTGAAATCACCCTTGCGTGCCTTTGGTGGCCAAGGAATATGAATTGAATATTAATTTATTTTTTAAATTTAAGTTGAATATTAAGTTATATTTTAAATATAAATTGAATATTAAGTAATATTTTAAATATAAATTGAATATTCATTTATTTTGTAAATATAAATTGAGTATTTTTTTAATATGAATTGATTATGATTTTTTTTATAAATCTCCCTCACTACGATATGCATCTATTAATGATCATAGTTTAACGATATCAAATCGAGCGATTGCATGTTGACAGTTGTCCCAGTGGCAGCTGGGTTAATGCTCACGTCAATCCGCAATTTATACAGCTAATCTCCGTCTAAGTTTTAGTCAACTAGGTCGACTCTGTGTTAATTCTCTCTGACAGGTGACGATAATCCACCGTAGATGAATTCACCGTACGTACATACTGTGATAATCGAGCATTGCTTACCTTCGTGTACGAGCACGTTGGTCTAGTATTTCTTGCTACTTGACATCCGCATAGCGAACGTCCATGAGCCACACGCGGGCCCAATGGTCGACTGTTGCTAAATATAACAATTAATTAGAGTAATAATATATATATAATACTGATGTGTAGAAAAATTAACGCCAGCCAAGGCCGGCGATCAGCCACAGCCGCCGACAGCAACCGGTCACGATCCTCCGCTTGGTTCGCGTTGTTGTTACTACTCGTCTTGTCTATTAGGTCTTCCAGGCGAACATCGATGCATGTGCCTGGCGGCGTTGATTGCTACATCTTGTACTCTCGCACACTGAGTAATCGCTACTTGAAAAGATGCTGCCAGAGTTAGCGGGAACAACGATCGTTGTTGACAACAACAACACCTGACCCACAACTGTACACACGCAAGCAACAATCACACGGGGCCTTGTCACAAGTTCAATGTTTTGTTGTTGTTGTTGTGGCAGTGTTCGCTTTTGGGATTCCCTCGTCTTTGCGGTTGCTGTTGTTGCTGCGACTACTGCTATTATTGCTGTCGTTCTCGTATTTTGCTTCGGTTCAAACAGCCGAAATCCCACCGACCGTTGCGGTTGTTGTTGTCTGACGTCAACGACAACGGAACGGACGCTCCCGGCTGACGCAGACCGGTGCAGCCTCTTCGCTCACAGGATTCACGCACACTCGTCTGCGGCGACGGCGACGGCGCTCATTGGCACGCTCATCCATTCACTTGGCCAGTGCACTGAGTCAACAGCAGATCCCGACGGGACAACCCGCCAACGAAGCATTCACAGCATACAGCACGTTGCCACCAATGGAACAAGCTTAAGTAGCCGCCACCGCCAACAGCAACAACAACAACAGCTAGCGCGTACCGAGAGCTACCACGCACGGACTCACGCGGAAGGAGGGAGGGAGGGGGTCGGTCGGTCGATTGATCGGGCGGGCGTTTGGGCTGCACGTTAGGTGGTGCTCAAACCAAGCTACCACCTGCTTCTGCCAGTGGACCTGATTTGAACTCCTCTGTCAGCACGGTTCGAATGGACGCACAAGCGTCTCGGTTTCTGCTTTTTTTTGTCGTCGTCGTTGTTATTGTTGTTGTTGTTGTTGCCCCTTACGATATTCACTGTTGTTCTTTGCCTCCTCTCGGTTGCTTTTATTGGTTCGCCCCGAGACGCCTACAACTGCACGGGTTAGCGGCCATAACAAACGGCCATAACAACGTTCAGTGCGTTGACGACTCGTCGTACGACAAAAACACACCACGAAACAAGCGGCGGCAGCGGCAGCAGCAGCAGCGGCGGTGACGACGACGGCCGCGGCGATAGACAAACATACGAACGGACAGAGAACCAAATTTGTTTTTTTTTTCGGCTGTGTCGGCTGTTCTATTCGTTTGTGTATGGCTGACTCTTCGGGCGGTGTGCGCCTCTGCCCGCTGTGTTTTCGGTCACTCTGCCTAAGTCGTCTACAGGGGTATGGTTGTGTATGTGTGTGTGTGTGTCTTGGTCTCTCTGTGTCTGCAAGAGTTGTAGTACTGGCGGCAGCAGCAGCAGCAGCAGTTGTCGTCGTCGTAAGTCCAAACTCTCCGCTAGCGGCGGCGGCGGCGGCCACAATTGCTGGTTCCGCTGCCGCTTCCAGCGTAATTTCCTCTCACTCTCAATCACTGCTGCTGCTGCTGTTGAGCGATTTCTCACGCTTAGCGAACCCTGCCGGCGCCGCTGCAGCTCGTGCTGCCGTTGCTGCCGTCGTTGGCGTACGGCATACGCAACGAGCGAGCAATAGGCGGCAGATCCGATATTGGAAGCTGAGCGCCGTTGTTCGACTGACGGCGACCGGGAGACAGTTACTGACGATGCAAAACATTCGCAGTTAGCGGCGCTGACGATGCTGCTGCTGCTGCTGCTGCTGTTGGCAACAGCCCGCCCGTCCGCCTGCTCGAATTATTGTTTAGCAGTAACAGCAGCAGCAGTAGCAGCAGCAGCAGGAGGATAGACACACGCAACACTTTACGATCAAGCTGAAAATACACGGGCATCGGTCGTACAGCGGTTAAAGTAGATGGACGGCCCGGATAAATATGGCGTGTTGATTTGAATTGTTGCGCGCCACGCTGCTCTGCCCCGCCATCGGCGCCGTCGCCGCCGAATCTCACAAGCGGCCGCTGTTCGCTCCGTGGGCTTCGCCGCCGAAGCCGCCGGTATTAGAAATATTCCCCTTGAGACTGGACATTTTGGACACAGCGCCAACCGTCTACATTTTGATTATCTATAGGCAGTCATTAGTAGTTATTTAGATAATTAATTAGATCAGTCAGTCAGGGGCAGTGGTCGGTTGGTCAATCACTCACTCACCCATCTGCCTATCTCAATAATGATGCGCCCACAAGTTTGAACTCGAAGGTTAGATTTGTTTCACTCGAGATTGAAATCCTCACTCGACCTGTCGTATATGACAAACGCATTATTGAACGATTGAGGTGGATTACGTAACTACGATCGCGAAGCTTGCAAGATTTAAAGGTGCGAAGCTGATCGAAACGTCTGAAGAGGAATTGATTTAATATCTTAGCGGTATATCGGCGGTCGCGAGAAAAGGTGGTCGAAATAAATCTGTCGATAAAAAAAGTATCGTTATTTTTTGTTAGGTCTTCAACCTGTGTGCACAATATCTGTAGTATACTGATAGCCGTGTGTACGATCTCCGTATATTTTTGGTTGTTGTTTTTGCTGCACATGATGCGTGATTAGTCGTTAGCGAAAAATAACTTGTGTGTTGAAATCGTGTACAAAATTATAATACTACACTTTGATCTTAGCCAAAAGCGAGAAATGGCTATACCACTGTTCGTGGTTATATTCTATCGACGTACTAGCCACACCTATACGTCAACAGGCTTTGCAGTCATGTTCGACACAACTACGAATACCTAGTAAAGCACCCAGCCATATATTATTATTGCTCTATACATAGTGTATAGACATATATGTATATATATATTTATTGCCCATTGTCAGACCTTAGGTCCGAACACCCGCTCGTCATACACGCGGGCTCATCGCATTTGTTGGTAATTCAACAAATCTCGCTCGAAGCCTCTCCTGTAAGTTCTGCTTTCTTCGAACAATCTTTGTCTCTCTCTCTCTCTCTCTCTCTCCGCATCTCGGTCAGCTAAACCTGAACTCACAATAGGACGTCAGTGAATGGAAGCGCTCCAGTGTGAGGGTGACAATCTCCTCTGTGTTAGGCTCGCCCGGCCGCCTCGGCTCACCCAGACGACAATCGTCCGACTTTAACTTCAACAATACAGCTTCCTTGTTGACCAGTGGTTGCTGCGAATAGCGACCGCGGCCACGGTGGGGGGGGGGGTAGCGACGGTTGAGTTACTGTTGCTGCTGCTGCCGTTCGCCGTAATGAGACGTGATTATATGGATGTGCGCTGCGATGGAGAAAAGAGCGTCTGCTACTGAGCTGCGTCCGACCGCCCGCTCTCGCTCGGCTTCTGTTGACGGCGAACCGAGCGACGACGACAACGACGAAGTCACCACCGAGACGGGTCGAGCAGGCAGCCAGCCAGCCAGCAGCAGCAGCGGAATCACAGAGGCAGCCGTAAATGAGACTCTGCCAAGGTAGGCAGGCCAAGCCCAACCAGCCGCACGAGTGCAGCAAACGATTATCGTTATCGTTGTTAACCAGCGAACCCCCCCAGCGCGTGGACAGCAGCGGACTCGCAAGGGTGAAAACAACGGCAGCAAGCGACTGCTGCCCGCAGCGCCGCCCGTAACCGCCTCTGGGCCGACGATCACAAGAGTGATACACGCAACAACAGCGATCAGGAGGGGGGTCGGTTCGCTGATTGGCCAAAATACGGCGGCGACAACGACAACAACGACTCTTCTTCTTCGACGACGACAACGACGACAACAACAACAACGACGACGACGATTTGACGGTTACAAGTGCACCTCGACGTGCCTCGATCCGCGAGTGTGTTGGTGTGATGGTGGAGATGGTGGTTGCCTGGTGGTGGACGTGAACAAAAAACAGTGTACGAGCTACGAGCAGCTCTGCTGCGGCTCGGCTGCTTGCCTGCTTGCCCCGAACTATCACAGCAGCAGCAGCAGCACTCTGCCACCGCAACAGCAGCAGCAGCAGCCGTAGGAGCGCAACAGCAACAGCAGTAGCAGCAGCAGCATCGCAGGAGGTTGAATTATCGTCGTCGTCGTCGTCGTCGCCGTCTATCACTGCTGCTGCTATCGTTGAGGATCACCCTCGGCGACTACGACTAATTATTACGGGATATAGCACAATAGGAGTTGCCTATTCGCCTGGCCTGGCGGCTTTCGTTCGTGTCGTGCCTGACTCGAACCACGACCGCGATTGTATACGATCGAAACCTCCTTTCTACCTCTCTATCGCTGCTGCTGTTCTTATTACATACTGCTACTACTGGAATGACGAGCGGCGTATGCGTGCAGCGGGGTTAGGTGGTCAGCCAATAGCAGCAGGGTCAGCCAGCTAGCTAGCCAGCCAGCCAGCCAGCCAACTTACGAGCAGCAACGAGATCCGAGTGAGTTGCTGTTGGCCCTGGGTGTGAGTGTGCGGTTGTTTGTGTGTGTGTGTGCGTGCGGACTGAATGATGGCCGTGTTGGCCGCGACCATCGTGCTGTGGCTTTCGTAGAGGTGCTCATCAAATAATACATATATCAAGCTGCGATAGCAGCAGCGGCAACAGCAGCAGTAGCAGCAGCAACAACAACAGCAGCAGCAGCATCAGCAGCGTCTAGTGCGCTCTACGACCGCACCGACGACGACGTCGGCAGCGACGCTGTTTCCTCTGGTTACGATCTCGGTATCGTCCCAGTCGCTCTCGTTCGGGTCATCCGTCTCGTGCAATCTCTCGTCCTCCTCGTCGTCGTCGTGGTAGGACGGACGACGATTCAACGCAACGACTTCTACTACAACTACCACTACCACCACTACAACAACAGCAGCAGCAGCAGCAGTTATAGCGGCAGCAGCCATCGCGACAACGACAACGACGGCAACTCATCGTCGCCGTCAACATCATCATCATCTTTGTCCGTCGTCGTCGCCACCGCCGCCACCGCCGCCGCCGTTGTTGTTATTGTTGTTGTTGTTATTATCGTCGTCGTTGTCGTCGTCCGCCGCCGCTTGTCCGTCCATCCGTCGGTCCGTCCATCCATCTCGTCGTTACTGCTGCTGTCGCCTGCCACGGCATTGCTGGTTCTGGTGGCGGTAGCTGCTGCTGTGTTTCGATCGATGCTGCGGCACAGCCTGGCCAGTAGTAGTTCAGTGGTGTCATAGTAGAACTCGATAGTAGCAGTGGTCATAGTTAGTAGTGGTAGCGGTGGTGTTGTTGTTGCTGCTGCTGCTGCTGCTGCCTCTGCAACCGCTGGTAGTGCTGGTGCTCGATCCAGTGGCTAGCTAGCTAGCTAGCGAGCTGGCTGGCTGGCCGGCTCCACAGCCAGTCAACAACAACAACAACTACTACTACAACAACAACAACAGCAACAACAACAACATTAATCTCAGGTATACAATCGTCGTGCAACAGCAACAGTTAACTATTACAGCAGTGAGTTCGACGACGGCGCACGACTGCAGTGGGTCTCTTTGTCATCTCTCTCTCTCTCTCTCGCTCTCTCGCTCTTTCTCCCTTTATCCTCCTGTGCGACTGATTGACTGGCTGGATGTAAAAGAATGGTACGAATGTCTGTCTATCTCCGGATCTCCGGTTCAGTGTCTGACCGTTTCCGAGTGTGAATGAGATCGCTGAGTGCTGCCACCGGCGGCGATCAGTGGTCGGGTGTTGTTCTTGTCGGCAGATCTGCCTTCTTCCCTGGGTGGATAGAGGATACTGCTTAGTGGTGCTGCTCACTACAGCAGTACACTGCTGCCGAATAGCGACCATCAACTTGCAGCAAGTGTACTCCGAAGCTATCGGCACCGCCAAACGCCAGCACTGACGTCCTCATCACTGTTGTTGTTTGGGTTGGCTGGTGTTGGTGTGCGAGCGATCGATCGATCGCTCGCTTAGTTCAATGTTCGCGTTTATCCATCGTACGACATACTCAGTGGGCGCGTGTATGTGTTCCGTATTGTTGTTGTTGTTTCGTTTTGCCTGCCTTCGACATCGTAGTCCTCTCGATCCGGCGCAGATTGTCGTAGTCCTGTTTCAGAGCACAAATCGGTGGCGGTTGCTGCTTTAGACGTTTTTTCTTGCTGCCGCTGAAGATCGCTGGCCAATGCAAACGCGACCGAAGCAAGTACCCCCCCTCCGTTCTCCTGTATTTCTTTGATTGTTATGTTGTTGTTGTTCCTGTCGTTGTGAAACAGATGATATGCGCCTATAGTTTCTTTCTTTGTTTATTTTTGCTTTCCTCGCAGCCGTGTCGATATAGTTGCTGTGCAGTTACTACGTGTTTTTGTTTACTTGCTCCCTAGTGGCTAGTCGCTCACCACATGGCCGGATCGTTACACACATTCGCATCGAAGCCCACCCTCCGCACAGTGCACGGCTAATTTCACTGCCTTGCGAAGATCACATATCTCCTCTTCGCGCCACGTTTGCCAAGTGCCACGATGATTCCTCATGGTAGTACCCCACCATCTCTCAATGCTTACCACCGGAGCGAGCGATGGGCCCAACGAACCGACATGTTGCCCGTCCGATCGACGACGAACGACCCAACCCGACCCGACGAATTGAACGGCCAGCTGAACTCACTCTTCTAGGCTCGACACGAAGCTCTCAGCGCAACAAATGTACTCCCGTCGTTTATCGTTTGCAATATCGCTCATGTCCCGTAATGTTGTTTAGCGGCAATCAATTCGAATACGATGATGTTGCCACTGGGTGTCGCTACCGTTCCCAGCCTCGATGACTTTTATGCTCCGATTTTCTTCTCGGCGTTCTCGTGTCTACCCCTGTTGTCCGCTGCCGTCGGTTTATCTTTTGATTCTTATTCTGCTTCTGTGTCGACGGCTGTCGGTCACCGAGTCGCCGTAGCCGTTGTAGGCGTTCGTAACTGCGAACTCGGTATTCGACAATTCCGGGTGACGTTACCACGAGAGGCTCGTCACAAAACGACAGGATTGTGGCACAGCATCAGCGGCCGATACGACGACGGCTGCTTGCCTACACCGACGTCATCATCACTGTTGTTTTTCGTATTGGCCGGCGTTGGTGTGCTGAGATCGATCGCTTCACGTTTATCCGTTGTACGAACCGCTTGCGAACCTGCCCTCGTGGCCGCCGGCGTAGAGCTATAATAGTACGGTGCTAACATTTCTCGTCTTCTCGCCGCAGGATGATAGTGGAATCATCGGCAGCCACCGCTATTGACAACGGATACGATTGCTGTTGTTGTCATTACGGGGTTTGCATAATGCAAGTAGCCGTCGTCGCGTCGGCCGCTCATGTTGTGCAACAATCCTGTCGTTTTGTGACGAGCCTCTCGCGGCAACGTCACGTATCGTCGTCCGCTCATCCATCGCTTGCCCGAATGCCGCGATTGTCGAATACCCGAGTTCGCAGTTACGAACGCCTACAACGGCTACGGCGACTCGGTGACCGAACGTCGTAGACACAGAAGCAGAACAAGAATCAAAAGATAAACCGGCAGCAGCAGCAGCAACAGAGGCAACGGGAAAAGATCAGACGACAAGAAAGTCGGAGCATAAAAGTCATCGAGGCTGGGAACGGTAGCGACACCCAGTGGCAACACCGAATTGATTGCCGCTAAATAACATTACGGGACATGAGCGATATTGCAAACGATAAACGATGGGAGTACATTTGTTGCGCTGAGAGCTTCGTGTCGAGCCCAGAAGAGTGAGTTCAGCTGGCCGTTCAATTTGTCGGGTCGGGTTGGGTTGAGTCGTTCGTCGTTGATCGGACGGGCAACATGTCGGTTCGTTGGGCCCATCGCTCGCTCTGGTGGTAAGCATTGAGAGATGGTGAGCTACTACTATGAGGGCTCATCGTGGCACTTGGCAAACGTGGCGCGAAGGAGAGGTATGTGATCTTCGCAAGGCAGTGAAATTAGCCGTGCACTGTGCGGAGGGTGGGCCTCGATGCCAATGTATGTAACGATCCGGCCATGTGGTGAGCGACTAGCCACTGGGGAGCAAGTAAACAAAAACACGTAGTGACTGCACAGCAACTATATAGATACGGCTGCGAGAAAAGCAAAAATAAACAAAGAAAGAAACTATAGGCGCAGATCATCAGTTTCACAACGACAGGAACAACAACAACATAACAATCAAAGGAATACAGGAGAACGCAGCACTCCTGCTTGCTTTCGTCGCGTTTGCATTGGCCAGCGATGTTCAGTAGCAGCAAGCAAAACGTCTGAAACAGCAACCGCCACCGATTTGTGCTCTGAAACAGGACTACGACAATCTGCGCCGGATCGAGAGGACTACGGACGTCGAAGGCAGGCAAAACGAAATAACAACAACAACAATACGGAACACATACACGCGCCCACTGAGTATGTCGGCAGCATCACGGTCGTTCGGATCAGCACGAGAAGCTGCTCGCTGGTAAATGCGAGGGGAGTTGGGGATGGGTTGAGGGGAATCGAGCAGCTCGCGTGCTCTGCTTTACACACGAGAGATGGACTCATCATGTATGAGCCTGTCGGCCGTAGATATGGGTGTGTGCAAGTCCATCCAATTTCGATAGTGATTACGGCTGCGGACGATGATGTCGCTAGCGCAGGCGGAAAACGATATCCGTCTACCACTCCATCCATTGCGCGATTCGCTCTCCCGAAAGCGTCCTCCTCTTTGTCCCGATTGCTCCATGCTGTGCTGTGGCCCCTGTTGCAGCGAGACGGGACGGTCGGCCGTGGCGCTGTGGCTGATCCGCGGTTGGAAGAGCGGAGCCGTCCCGTAAGGTTCTGGCGGGCCCTGCGGTCCCGCGAGCATGGGGCCCACACCCCGAGAGGCCGTGCCTAATGATGAGAGACTAGTTCTCGAGGGGCGGGGGGAGGGGTTGCCCGCGGTCGTTTGACAAACGGATTTAGTATGGACGTGGCTCTATATGACTCACAGCAGCACGGACAGTTCGACGGATACTCGTGATTGCCTCAATACGAAGCGAAGAACAGTGTTATTCTTTTTTGTTTAGTTTTTACAGTTCGATGATATGGAATGCACCTGGGATATATGGATGATGTGTGAATCTGTGCTGTGCTCCGCATTTGCCGCCGTGTATGCATTTACCTGAAGCTCTGTGCTCTGTTCCAGTGGATACGTCTCAATGACAGTGGGAAAAGTCATCCTCGCTGGACGAAATGCTGCCTACCCTGATCTCTTCTTGATGTGATCGCAGTCAGTGCTGCTGTCACTGCTTGTGCTTCGTGGTGATTGCACATACCGAAATGTACAGCTGCTGGCAGTTGTTTAGTAGCATATACTTTATGCAGCTATCCGTAGGTTATTTATGGTCGTACACTTTTGCAGTGCACTGTTACTGTGGGCAGTAGTCAAATCATCCTCTGTCCCTATCGAGCTGTGTCTTGTTCATTTCTCTCTGATAGTACTTTTTTTCTACATATATATTTATATATATATGTATATATATTAATGTGTATATAAAATATACATAATGTGTGTGTGTGTGTCTGCAATAATAGTTCTGTGCTGTGCAGTGCAACGATGTGATGCTGCTGATGATGTCGGTGACTGACACCAGCAGCAAGCCGCGACGATGACAACGAACCAACCTTTGCTTATCGCTCGACTACTGTTTCTTCCACTTGGCCGTGCTGCTGCTGGTGGTCGTGGTGGTGTCCGTGAGATAGTGTTTATTTTGGAACAACGGCCAACATAGGGTGATCGACGTGTCTGCTGATGCTGCTCCGGCTGCTGCCGATAGCCATAGAGTTTAGTCAGGCTAGCTCAGCCAGATAGTAGCTAGCCTTAACTGACTAGATGCTGGGCGAAGCCAGCTAGAAGGCTAGCCATAGCCGTGGTGGCAGCAGCACCAGCAGCAGCAGCAATAACCATCGAGAAATCTGGCTCGCCTTGCGAGCATCGACGTCTCACAGCATCGCCGATGTTACCAATGTCAGTCAAAACAGCAGCAGCAGCAGCAGTGCTGTTGCTGGCCGTGCTACAATCTTCGCGTCTTGTGGGGAAGCTGCGTCACCTCCAATGTCACTGATGTGCGCGCAACAGCTATAATATCAGTTCGAGGGAGAGATTATTGTGGCCTCACATCGAGTCCGTCCGTCCGTCCGTCCAGGCCTTGCCATGTCCTTGCCTCCCCAGAGTCTACAGCCGCCGCGACCATTTCCCCATGCGGCCGTGTCTGTGATCGTCTATGTGCGTCTGTCAGTGTCTCCCTACCACTCGCCTGTTCTCGTGTGTGAGATTTTACAATCATGCGTTGATGCCGCCGCCGCCGCCGCTGTGGTTGACGTAATGGGGACAAAGATGAGGGCGATGTAGGCTGATCCGTTGATGTTGCTACTGAATCGACTCAGCCGCAGCAGCAGCAGCATTGCCGCTGTGTTCTAGTGCTGCTGCGCTGCTGTTAGTGATCCGCCGTTGCGTTGGCCTTCAGAGCCGAGCGTCTTTCGAGGCTGGCTGCTACATTGGCCTTTCTATATGCCCCCAGTAACGGACGCTTATGGCGGTCATGCAAGACGTTCAAGCGTTGAGCGAGAAAGCTCGCCGGACAGAACCCCCGGCGGCTGGGATGGCCAGCCAGTCCCGGCCGACGGAGCTCGCTAGTGTCGGTGGGCCGGTTATGCGCGGAACCACCACCTCGGGGTTCCGCGCATAACCGGCCCGGTGCTGCGAAGACGGCGGATCGTCTTCTGCATCAATGACCCCCAACGAGCAGACGTAGGCCATCGCAAGCAGCGACAACACCGACAGATGCCCAGACACACACACACATAGCAGAATTCTAGTGGGAGAGTCGGTGTATTTGCAGCGGAAACACGCGAGGGTGAAGGCACAGATGGAAAATAAGCGGGAGAGCCTCGAGAGCAAATATGGCCACCGATGTCTTCGACGAAAGACGAACGTTCGAATGTGCCTTTCTGTAGTTCACCCAAGTCACACGCCGATTCGAGACATATATATATATATATATATACATACAATAATTAGTGGTAGTTGGGGCGTCAGGCCGAGGCTGTCATAATTATTATCATCGTCATCAGTTCATCCCTATGTGTGGGTCGTTGCCCGTGAGTTGTCGGGCATCTTGGCATGTTTTTGCCCACATCGAATCATGTGTGCGTGATAAACCAGCGATTACTACTGCGTCGTAACTATGGTTACGTCTACGTTAATGAATTGTTTTTATGTGTATGTGTGTGTGTGTTTGTGTTTTTGAGAGTATCATTCTTCGGCTGCGGCTGCAAATCTCGTTTGCCTTCGAGCCGTTGATCGTCATGACTGGTGTCCCAATCATATTTTCTTGTCTCAAATTTAACAACAAATCATCTATGCAGCAGCAGCAGCAACACTTAAATCAGATTGTAACAACGACAACAATAACTATAACTACGAGATAGCAGTAACAGCAGTTAACTCTACTCATTGTTAGTATTCGACCGTTCAATGTTCTCACGCTGATCCGCCGCACACTGGACACCCGGCGCTCTATCGAGCGTCCAGCGACGAATGCACGTAAACACACAGAAACACTCTGGATCTCTCTCTCTCTCTCTCTCTCTCTCTCTCCCTGTCTATCTATCTCAGCTGGCGCGACACACAAACGTGCCCGACCGGTGCTGAGACTTGCCGTGATCAGCATTGAGTTATCCTCGTTAGGTTGTTTTGCGACCGAAACTCGGCTTTTGTTCCGTTCGTGCTTCTTCTGATGCTGCTGCTGGCTGGCTGGGCTGGCACTCGTGTTGGCGGGCGGTGGTTGTTGTCGTGGTGTCGGCAGCGATGACCCGGTTGCCAATACTGCTGCCCTCCCTGCTTAGCTCAAGATGGCCGCCACCGCCGCCGCTACCGCCGCCGCCACCGCCGCCTCAGCAGCAGCAGCAGCAGAAAGCGGCAGCAGCACCACCAGCAGCAGCATCAGCTATGGTGGTCGCAATGGAGGCAAAATACAAGCGGTTGGTTAGCTGGCGAGCGAGCAAACAGGAGGCAGCACGTTCATTTGCCGTTGCTCTAGCTGCCGTCGACGTTACGACGACGGTGGCTCTCATTCCCTCGCGCGCGTTCGGTTTCTCGATGCTGCTGCTGCTGCTGTCGTCGTCATCTCGTGCGATGGTGGTGGTGGCCTGGCTGCTGCTGCTGCTTGTGCTGCTATCTGCCAAAGAGTGTGCAATGTGTTGGCTGGGGCCCTATTGCTGCTGCTGGCAGCAGCCACAGTGGTGGCGATGATGATGATGGTGATCGTGGTAGTTAATAGTAAATGACAGTGTCGTCTCCGCTACAGCCGCTCTCGAGCTCCGCTACCCCGATGCGGCGGTAGCTGTGGGCCGCGCTTTCAGCCGTCGTCCGTTCATTCGGTGGCGGTGGCCGGCGCTCTCTGAGTAGCGTGCAACTGTGGGTGGTTGGTGGTGGTGGGTGGGTGGGTGGTTTGTGTGTTGTTTATCCGTATCGAGATAGATTGAAAACAACAGTGAGAGCAGCAACAGCCGCTCGGGTGGCATTTACCCGATAGTACTGCTTGGTACTGGTTGCTCAAGCCGGAGCCACAAGAAGGTGACGACCGACGATGTATTTTGCTATAGTACTTAGTTAGTTAGCTGGTTTTGTTTGTCAGTTAGTGAGCTAACGGGCGAGCGAGCTAGCGCGTGGCTCTGCTCAGGCGGAGCTGCCGTTCTTTTCGGCGGCAACTTTATCGCAACTCTATCACGGCAGCAACTCCTGCTATTTCTGCTGCGGCTGCTGCTTCTGCTACAGTTGCCATATTTGATAGAATATACCAGCTTTACAATGGTCTACACAGTGGCGCGACCAAACAGCAGCAGCGGCGACCACGAACACAAACAGTAAATAGCGACACAGTCGTCGGCGCAAGCCAAGATCAGCCAGAGCTCATTTGTTCGATGACGCTTGAACGACGGTTTCACGACGGTTTAGTGAGACAATCCCGACATTTCTTGTTATTATTATTATTATTATTATTATTATTATTATCATGACTGGGCTCCCTCTCCTCGCGGCAGAAGACACTCGAGGAAGCAAGGAGTTCGTTCCAAGGATAGCGTTCGAATAATAATACCGTTCGGTATACCATAGATAAGACAGACGGGACGGTTCGTAAATCTTAGTATCAAGATCGAATGAGAGATTCGTATTGATCTCGTTGATTATGGGTAATCTCATTTCTGTTTTGTTTCTCGTTGTTTATCGTCCATGATCCTCATAGAAAATAGGAAATTGTAGAAAATTCATTGTTCCCCTTCTCCCCTATGACCTACTGAGATTTGTTGCACAGGTCCTGATAGGTTTTTGATGGGAGCAACGTTTCTGTTATCGTTCTATATGACGGCTCGTATCCAGTTATTATTATTATCGTTATCATCTATCGGTTGTAAGTGATCAATATTGGCTAAGGCAACCCTTAAAAATAGCCATCAGCCCAGAGAAACAGCTGTAGCTATGTTCCCTCCTATGCTGACGCAAACCTGTTTGATTATATATATATATATATAGGCACTCGTGTTTCCCGAGTGCCATATATATATATATATATATATATATATATATGGCACTCGGGAAACACGCGGAGGGTCGACCACACAGTTTGAGCCCCCAAATTTGAGAGATTTTTTTTGTAGACTTTGTAGCGGAATCTTTTGCAAGAACAATGATATTAAAACTAGATCTTGGGTTTAAACATTTCAAGATTTGTAATACATCATTTTAAATGTTTCGAATTAACACGGACCATCTAAGAATAAAATTTTGAGGCAGATCTGACCACAAATTTTAATTAAATGTAAGTTTCACATGCCTTGACGCTAGCATTAACAAATATTGATCAAGGATCTGATAAAAATCCGTTAGAGAATTTCATAGATGTAGCTTCAAAAAGTAGAACTTTTCAAGCTTCAGATTCAACTGTTTTAGCCGAATATCCAGTTGTGGTTACACAACCAAGGTGTGCCTTCACTAGCGTTGAAGTCTCTAAAAAAACGAATCATTAGCGGCAACATTTCTTCTTTATATAAAATATAGTCGATTCACTACACGTACGAAATGTTGACATATTTTAATATATATATATATATATATATATATATAGTAAAACGCTAATATGCACCTGAGAATCGGGTAGTGTCTCATGGGCAAAACATCGCCTATACCTCCACCTCGTAGCCTCGGGGGTGAGGTCAGGTCTTTTTGTACAGGGGCACTCGTAAACTAGCGTATATCGTTAGCAATACGTTTCATCAATATTGCATCTCTCCACGTCTCAGCTATTGCCCCTGAGACCCCATTTGACACTGCTGAGAGAGAGAGAGAGAGATCTTGAGGGGCTTCCGGCTCATGAGTAATCAAAATCACAATTCAGCGATATAGGTAACGACAAGCAGGAAATGGTAGATTGACGAGTGCTAACCTTTAATAATTCATAATTATGCTAAGAGCAAAAACAGTAACAACAATGGTAACATATTCCTGTTTCTAACATGATGATTGTTCGATTTGTGCTGTGCTTCTGTATCTGTGTCTGTGGTTGAATTACAGTAAATCACCATGGAGCATAACAGTGACAAAAATGTAAGTATCATCAACGTCCAACAGATTTCATCAGATATAATTACAAACACATACACACCACACAGACACACATACAAGTGCGCAGGCGCGCACAGATACAATATGAACGAAGAGCTGAGCACCCGGATAATCACACCAGTGGGGTATCTACCCCATATGTTTGTCTTTTGTACGAAGATTGGCTGGTGGCGATTTGGCAAGTTATATATCTGTATATGAGGCATCGTTAAACGCGTCTTTGTTCCCGAGCTATTTTCAACAACCTGTTGATTTTCGTGTATGGTTTTGTTGGCTGGTCTTAATTTTAATGGAACATCTCGAATTTCGACGTGATCCGCCGCCAGTTTGCTGATTAATCAGACAGTGTATGCATACATATATATATATATATATATATATATATATAATGCCAGCACATACATAAATAAACGCCTGCACGCCTGCTTGTGGTGTGTTAGAGATCGATTTCTGAATACGTTTCTGTCTCCGGAGATACTCTATTGTCCGTGTTGACGGCAGCGGCGGCAAGCAGCCTGTAACTGTGACCGGGAAAACCGCATCCGGGGAGCTGGTGTCGTCAAACTGGGTGAGGTAACAATTGAAGTCCGTGAGCGTGCACGTTCTATCGTACTGCTTTATTGGAACATGCTGATAATAGTGTGGCGGACGCTGTGAGAGGGGCTGCACACGTGATCTCTTTGTCTCTGCCTTTTTCGCTGTTTGTTTCTATTTCGTGTTTAAAGGGAAGCAGAATTGACCGATCGATTGATCGATTTGTGTTCATCGGTGACGAGTAACCGTTGTTCAGCAAGCACACATTCTGACACTAACTCACTTACTACCTGACGCTGTGGATGTCATTGTTCGTCTCTGGTTGCCGTTGTTGGCGACATCATCGAATGGGCGTGGACAGAGTGGACTGGCATAGAGAGCGGATTGCTGTAACATACATTATTATTATTATTATTGTTATTATGATTGTCAGTGGTAACACACATGGACAGTAGATCTGCCTGCTTCTGCTAGATCTGTTGCCACTGTATGATGCCCATATGAAATTGACAGCAACGACAGGGAGATGGAGCCTTACCACCACCGCCACCACCGCCGCAGGCAACGCTACTGCTGCTGCTGCTGCTGCTGCAATTGCCGATCCTGGTGGATTTGGCCGCTGTCTGTCTGCCTGTCAATGTTCTTCTGCCGTTACCGCTTCCACCGCCGCGATCGGTCGTCGCGTTGTGTTCACTGTAAGTGTATGTGTGTGTGTGTGTGTGTGGGAGCCGACAATGATAATGCTGCTGCTGATACAGAGAGGTGGATTCAACGGGAAAAAATCGTAAGCGGCTGAGGGAGAGAAGGAGCCGGTGAGCGGCCTCCATAGAGCAACGATTAGTTGCTGATCACGTGCCTCGTGGTGGTATGCAAGAGTCACCATCGATACGTCAGTTGCTGCAGGCGTCGCCGTCACGGCGTACCACCAGGTCGTCTTGCTGATTATGCTGCCAGACCGATGCTGCTGCTACCACGCTACCATGTGGTGGTGCTGGTGGCGGTAGGTGTTAAGCAAACGGAGATTGCTGGATGGATGGAAGCCTTTGACGACGGAGGATCTAGCGCACCACCGATGAATACAGAAATCCCGGAACAGGCGATTGGCCATGAGCAGGGACAGGGCTGTAGCAGAGCATGCCGTATTTATTGTGATTGGTTCTGTTGTGGCTTATATTGACATTGTCAAGCACAATAGCGACAATAACAACAACAACATAAACACAAACTAAAAGCAAACAACAGCATGTCACCGCGAGGCAGGCACACCGATATGAGACCCCACATGGTCATATCGTCAGTGGTGTCGGCGGTGGTCGTCTGATAGGAATTCGAGGGAGCCAGCTCTGCGGAGCGACGTCGCGAACAGGGCGCGCTAACGCGAGACGAAGCGATGTTTTTGGGGGTCTTATGGGCAATTGGCAATCGTTGGAAGAAGTGCCAGCCACCCTGAATGTCATGTGAGGATGCTGCTAGAGTAGGTGGACCAACCGCGTCTCTGCCGTAATGGAAGATCCTTGGTTGTGTCATTCGCGCTGATTCCCACTGCGGGCTAAAGCAAGTTGCTACAACGAACTACACCGAATAGGAGTATTCGTGCTGTTCGCGACTGGGAGCGACTGCATGGAACCCCATCTCGATATACCCCCTATAGGATCCCTCCCTCGCCCGCTCATAGCACCAGGCAATGGTCAGTGGAACAGGCGTTCTCGGACCGTTCCGCATGGGTTGTCGTGTACAGCTGTTACGGTAGATGCGTACCTTGCGCCGAGGGACGACAAGTTCGGCCAGCCCTTGTAGATGCACTCGTAGATGGTGGAGTTCAACGTATTGCTAAATTTGAGCTAAACTAGAAGCGTGCGCGCATACGCGTCTGTGATGTAAAATGAGCCCGTCTGGTGGCATTTATGATATCACCCTTGAGCTTGATGTGCACATCATGTCTGGTGTCAGTCGGTATTGAAACAGATCACAGGCTAGTTTATGCTTGAGCCAACCATTCAAGGAGCTCGAACGGGATGAGACACGTACTAATCTGTGACTAATCTGTGGTTGTGCCCTCGTACATTCGAGTACGTCCAGCACAGCAGTGCCGTGTAGCGTGTACCACCTACCGAACATCGGGTGTGTCGCGCTCGTGTTAGTCAAAACGCAAGTAGTACAAATCAACGATGCTGCAACAATCATCTCGGGAGAATTAAGTTTCAGCTACGAATGACCGTAAAGTATTTATATGGCGATTCGTCACAGGCGTTCGTTAGCGAATCATCCATTATTCATTATCAATATTATTATTATTCTTCTTACGCAGTGCTAGTCGTATGTATGTGCTATGGTTAACTCGAGTCGAGTCCCGGAAAGTTTTGCGGGGAACTCTCCAAATGCCCTGATGGGCGATCGCGTTGCCCAGCGGTAGCCTGCTCATTGTCTACCTATATTCTCCTTGTCAGTCACCCCGGTGAGGCGGGTTAGCCGCAGAATTTTACACGGCCCATCTTAACCAGCTCGTGTCGCCCAGTACAGTGATGGCTGTCAGTTCTGTTTAGAAGAATGACCGCGGGCGGACAGTGCAGCCTGCTATTGGAGCGCGTTTTCGCGTGGACGTCGTAGATTTCATGCGATGAAATGGATCTCGTGCCGGGGTGACCACTAGAGGAGAGACCTCCTCACGCACCTTGCTATTCACTAGACATCTGGCTATCGTTAATGACGAGACAGGCAGGATGCGGTGTCATCAAATGACAACTATATGATCATGACGATACGATCTGTTCCGAGTACACAAGCCGTGTATGGGCAAGACCTCCTGTTAAATGAACGAAGAGAATCGATACCGATCCGATTCTGCAAATGGGTTCGCTTAGTGCTACTACATTACGATTACAACTAGTAATGTGACAATGCCGACGACCTTGCCAGCTATCCCATTATTCCCCGGTGTTTCTGAGGCTGTCGCGATCGTGTCAGATAGTCACCTAATATACGGCCGTCCGACGGAGACGAGAGGCATTCCCAGATTTTACAGGACTCTCAAGGCGAGTGTTTAGATATGCGCTATGCAAAATGTATATGTACAATCTTCTATACGCTTTCTAATCTAACTCCTTGCTGGCGCTGGGGTCGTCAAGACGGTCGTCGTGAGACGATTTTCTTGATTTCGTTTATTTCTCGTTCCGAAATTAACGAGGTCTTATTGAACGAGAGAGAGACAGAGAGACGGGCCATGAATCTGGAACAGAATCGAGGAGCGCTGCGAGGGAGGGTGAGATTATTGTGTGATTGACTCGCGGGCGATATTTTTTCCTTGCCGCCGCTAAGCGTCGGTATTCACACGCGACTACATAACAGACAGTCCGCCAGCACCGGGTGCTGTACAGGTTGTCCTTTCATCGTTCATTCTTTGCTAGACCTTCAACCACTGCTACCTGACTAAAGGCAGCGGCTAGAACGAACTGACTACTGACTCATCGACGGACAGATTGTAAAAGTCGAATAGCATGAAAACGACAAACGGCGACAACGTGCATTTTTCGCACTAGCCGACCGTCGCCTTTTCCGATAGCACAGTGGTGGTGGTAGTGATAGTGGTGGTGGTTTCGACGGCGGCGGCGGCGACAGCAGCACCCCGGCAGTCAGTAATCGCGGGATGACTTTGTATTCAACGACTGCATTCGCCGTCGGGATCGGCAGCAGTGGATGATGCTGTTGCTGCTGCTGCTGCTGTACATCGATTGAGATTTGCCTCTGCCCAAGCGCTGCAGGCAATAGATGGAGCTTGTTGCTATGAATACATTTTAGATAAATATATTGTGGATAGACAGCGACGTTCGTGCGGACAAACGGAAATGCTGCCGCCACTGCTCGTTCACTGTTGCGCGCTCATCTGTTGTCGATGATTTGTGCATATATCCCCTCAGCGGCGTTTGTCACCACCACCCCCCACCTCCCCGCCCAATCCGCGTTCAGCGAATTCGCGTTACGCGGCACCGTGGGGCATCTCTCTGTGGGCTCGTTACTGAGTGATATTTGGTATATAAGATCGACTGAATCTGGTTGCTGCGCCGACGGCTTCGCTGGCTACGGCCGACGTCTGATCCAATGTTCGCTCTCGGCGATGGAACGGCCGCAGCGACGGACGCGTTCTGGTCCACATCGAATCAACGAGAAATTGGGCTAGAATCGAGCAAATACCCTGAGCGAGTCGTGTCAAGAAATCAGTCGGTCTTGCACGCGTCCATTACTTGAAATATGAATGTGAGCAACGGATAACACACAAATAATAATGTCCGACGTTAGACGACAACGCGAGCGTTAGCCACACCGCGCCGCGCACATGTTCCGTGATGGCGGTCCACGACGGAACGTACACGATAGCTATACTACGTTGAAGACAGTGTATATAATTCCATTCGAGTATGACCCGCCACGAATACAGGGAGCGGCTCTTGGGGGTGGTAAATGAGGGAAACGATGCCATTAGGTTGTGTTATATTCTGGCGGTACAATGGAATGAAGCAGGGGGCACCCGACGGCCGCCCGCTCCTGTCGGCCCGCAAGGTTGCTCGGCCAGGGTCGCCCCACCGCATGAAGGTGCCTGGCGATCAGTGTCTTTTACCAGGTTGTATCGTGTAGTAGTGCCAATAGGTGTGCGTGTCGTGATGCGGGGACGTCATCGTGTTGGATGGCGGCAGTAGCTTGTAGCGTATTGCGTGGATGGCATCGTGACACACGACGAGTGAGAAGGACTTGAAAGGGATCACAAAAGGACGCCCCGTATTCACTGATACGAGAGGTTTGTGATAGAATCATCGCACAAACACACACACACACACGGGCCAGACAGACAGAGACGCAGGTTACTGGTACCGGTTAGTCACACACACATCGAGACAAGCATACGTACGGTCACCCATAGCGATGCTACTGCTTGCAGCGTCTATGGGCGCCATCTCCGAAGGGCGGCCAACAGTGGCTTGTGTGCAAATACGGTTAAAGGAGAGGCGAAACGTGGAATACCGAGAAATAATGATATAATTAACTAATAATAATAACAACAACAACAACAATAATTGTGTGGCCCATAGCAGCAGATTCAAAGGGGTCGTTGATAGATAACAGAAATGCGTTATCGAACCTTACATTGAGGACCTTGTCTCTGTGAGGAAAAACATGTCGCATAGGAAATATGTCTGGCGAAAGGTCCAATATCAATCACTTCATCTTCGTCTCGGAGGAGATTTCAAATAGAGAAGGGGCTCTAAATGCAGCAGAACGAATGCAGATGGAGGATAGGGGTTAAATGTTATAATCGATGCGTCGCCTCCGCTCCAGTGGTATCAAAAGGGCGTGGTGGCAAGAAGGTTAGTTTGCCAATAAGAGACCACCGGGATGGTATGGTGATTTTTGCTGGGGTCTCGTCAAGCGCACAAGCAGCGGAAAATTAAAAGGCAAGCTCTGCTTTGCAGTTGGGGGGTCGCATTTATTAGCGGATCCAAACGTCAAATCTTTGAGCGAGCTTCGAATTCGTTTTGAATTGCCGTAAGCTGAGTAAATCGTGGATCGAGTTCTCCCGGCTTGCTCTAAACCACAAAAGCGCGGTGGATCCAGTTGCTTGCGCAACGAAGCAACTAAGGCGAGTTTAGTTATTCAAGTGAGGAGAGCCTCCCATCGGCAGCGTGCTGCTCTTCGCCGACTGCTATTGCCGTTCTTAGAAATCTGTATCATAAGCCAGACACCCCGAACGACCAGATCGAATCAGTCGGCTAACAGACGACGCACACAGTGACGTACGTGTCTAACATTAACATGCTAATTCCAAAAGAATCATCATTCTCAACCATCGTCATTTAGATGCGACCGAACAATTTGTGCGCGCGCTGTCTGATGTCGCCAGCCTATCTATCATTCCTCTGGGTAGATATAACAAGGAAACATGGATGTCTGACGTTTATGCGATCCAGTCACGTCCCAGTGACAATGCTTGCCACATTGTAGCGGCGGCATCTCATCGTTGCCGACGGTAAGCGCACACCATCTAACAGCAGCAGCAGCAGCAGCAGCACCAGCGGCGGCGGCTATGACGCCACGACAGGAGTAGAGGAAGCGACTGCGAGAACCAGACAGCCAGCGAAGTTGTCGCCTGTGATTCCAAGCACAGCCTGTGGACCTATATCTTCCTGAAGATGATCCCAAGCCAACGCCGACTGCGGCCACGATCGCCATCGCGACGACAACCTTCAGTGATTTATTAAACGCGTGTTGTGCAACGATGCACTGCTGTACGCGTGGCAAGAAGGCGGCTTCGTTTTGCCGCGGTTTTTACGCCACCATCGCGGCCGAAGCACCGTCACACTGCAGCAGCCGCCGCTGACAGATCTCGGTAGACGAGGGAGGACGCGGGTCAGCAGCTGGCCATGTGGACAACAGGGCAAGACTGGACACCCAGGCCTCTGGCCGAGTGCGCTAGCTCGAGATGCTCGGGTATAGATATCATAGATATCTGTATAGATACGTTGGATGAGTGTGTATATATCATAGAGAGAGAGAGAGAGAGAAAATGGGGAGACATAGAAACGATAAGTATCTGTAGTTGTAGCTAGTCCATGCATGTACGCTGTATAGTGATACCACAGCTGGAACGTACATGGTAATGCGCCTAGTTTACCTCAGACATGGGTGGTCGTGCTCGATTAGCCACGGCGTTTTTAATCGTAGCCGACCGATACGAACTTAGAATAAATAGTTCCGACACAGGCGAAGATCTCCCCGGCTTGTGTTGGTATCTTCTCTGATAGTTGTGGTATATCTAACTTTGGCTGATTGGTTAGTATCGACGACGTTTCGCCGGGGAAAGTTGGTCATTTCTAAACGCGAATCGAGATACCGCCGTTTGATTGCAATAGGCAATGCGTCACCATATTATTGGCTATATCTATGCCACCGTACCGTACTTATTCTGTCGAGACGGCGACGCATCGCCAATCACATGGAGACATCGACCTTGATATCGTTGTGCTCATTTTATCCACACACGTGACGTTTTTTCAATTGGTAATTCAGTTGAGCACAGATTGGTACCTCTGTTGAGTGTCCCCATGCAGAAGGTAGCATGCTTCATGATAATCGCCGTCGTGAATCCCTTTCACTGTTATGATTCGGGAGATAACGCCCCTTCAACAGGTCGCAGATCAACATCGAGGTTGACGCTGCCCTCTTGCCGAAATAACGAAATAGTTGATCGGAAAATTTTACTAAATATAAGCAACAATGTGTGCCTGTGTGAATGCTAGTTGTGATCCATGCGTCGACCTCTTCATATAGTTAAAATTTGCTACTACTCGACGTCGATACAATGTATCACATGTACCAAGGTCAAAGGCGTTTTAAAGGCGAGGCGTCGCTGTTTGAAACGTGATGTAAAATGTTCGAAATTCGTAGTTAGTGCCTTTCGGTTTGCCAGCCCGATTGTATTATGCAATAACTACGCGCTTAATCTTTCTGGACCTCGTTCCGTCAACGTTTCAGGGACAGCCGTGTTAAATCGGCCTGAACTGTCACACCGCGTTGTCTGTGGCATACGATAAAACGCCGTAGACGCGTTGGAGTGAGTGATCATTTTGTATTTCGTCTCATTTCTTGCTTACAAGGCCAAGTGGTTCATGGTATAATGGTAACCGTTTCATAGATTTCGTCCACGTTGATCGGCCACTGGGTTACGGCGAACGTGACGGGATGACTTCTAGACGCAGCTGATTTCCGCAGTGCAATGATGATCATATGATGGTCGTTTGGAATTAATTCTAATTAAGACGAAAACGACGAGCTCTTTTTTGCTACACGCACTGTTGTCACAACGCGACGAATAGTTGAACGTTGCTTTGCTCGAGGGAGTGAGTAGCACCTTTGCGCTTATTGCCGCAACTATAATCAGTCAATCAATCAATCGGCCCCTGTAGCGTGCGCTACGGCTTCTCACACATGGACGACGTTTCTTCAGATCTGACGTAACGGTCAGTTGACTGCGTCCCGGTCCACGGTAGTCGCCGCAGCGCCCAGAGATACCGGATGCAATTTATTGACGATTCTATTCTCTATTCGAACAGCTGCGAAACTCCTTAGATGTGTCTGTGTGGATTGAGTGTAAAAATCAACCAACACGTGGAACTGAAAGCTAGTTTATTTCATATCTGATAGCCAGCCCGCGTACTTGCCATCGAATATAAAGCTCACGCGATAAACCGTTTATCTTCGTAATACTAAATCTTTACTCCTAAAAGTTGAGTTCATATCACTTCTCTATTGTATAATATAGGTGAGATGAAATTCTATGTAAACGCACTCGAAAAGCGAGCAATCCGCTGTGTGTTTTCCCCAGCTCCTGTTGTTGTCACTATATCATATATATTGTCACAATATATATATATATATATATATTAGAGCAATATGGACCTTTGGTACACTTCATAGGCAGCTTGCTGCACTCCTCCCCCGACCTGACGTCAATCTTTCTTGACCTCGAACGGATTGCGAGTGTTACCAAGCATTACTGATGTCACCCACAGCATCTCCGCCTTTGTGACATCGCCCTACGCCCACAAGGCTGAAGGCTGCTGCTGCTGCTGGTGGTAGTGGTGGTGTCAAAAGGGCGGAGAATTGGGGGGTGGGGTTGGCCTCCGCTGCAATGAACCGAGTTATCTCTCTCTCTCTCCCTATCTACATTTTTGTGCTGGACCCGAACCGCTTTTGCCGCTGACGTACGTCAAGTGTGGGGAAAATGACGTGCTGTCCGTTGCTGTTGGCTAATGGAAGGCATCGTAAAATGAAGACCCGGTCAGTCAGTTCATCAAATGGTCGGACACACATTGTCAGACCTTTTGCACTGGAGCGTTCAGGCAGCATAACAGTCGCTCGTCACATGTCGCCGGCCACCGTTGACCATGAGGGCGATTTTCCTTCCGTCCGATGTTCGGTACTGGCCGTCACTTCTGGTTGCACGATCTTGACATAGGCAAATAGAAGAGTGTTGGCTTTTAATTTTCGCATTTTCCACCCTCAGGTACTGTATCCCATGTGGCCCTGTACGTTGTCACGCCTTGAGACCTTCTTCCAAAAGCGGTGCGACTGATTCTCTTTGAAAGGACACACTCACAAATAGTAGAAACAAGTGCACCACGTTGGGTGGGTGTTTATCAGCTGACGACGGGTGGCTAATGGCCGTTCGAGGTGGTAAAGCTACCTCTACGTTGTGGGCAAGGACAAGGCTGAAGCATACCGCTGTGACGCTATGCAACAGCTTCGTTGTGTCTTGCGTCAGAGCGTACGCGGTTGTATTTCACCGTCGGACCGGGTGTCTATAAGCGGCTAGAAGATATAGGGGATAGACTGAGATGCTACTATCGAAGTCTATGCTAGCTAGCTAGCTAGGCGTGGCATGCTGAGGATGCTCTCTCATTGTAAGTGGTTGCTGCGCGTGGATTATGCGGGCTTTCCACCATTCCAGCAGCCTCATTGCATCGTGACGTTCTTCACCTTACCATGAACGCGTGCTTGTCTCTGTCGTTGTCGTTATTTTCCTGATAGATGGACACGCTGTCCTTCTCGCGTTATCCTGCAGGGGCCGGTGAGTCCAATGCGATCCAGTCAGCCGGGACATGGTCCCGCCGAGGTCATAATTTTTTTTCTGTGACAAGAAACGGTGTAAGACTGTCCGTTCGGCTACGCTTCGCCATGACTGCAACCATGGACCAATTCACCACCGCCGCCGCCTCCGCCATGACAGTCCGAGTCATCCGTGTCACTCATCAACAGCAGCAGCAGCAGCAGCATCAACAGCAGCATCTGCTGATACAACCACGAGTGCAACTGGCTCACCCAACTACCGGCGGGGCATCTCCGGTTCGCTGTATCCCGGAGGTGGCTCTGACCGGTTGCTTGGTTGGCTCGTTGTTGGCTTGCTCGCCCCTTGTCCGTTCGCATCTTGCTCTCAGAGGAGAGCCGTCGCGTTCTGCTGCTGCTGTTGCTGCTGCTGCAGAGGAACACGAACGAATGACCTGGCTTGCGAACGGCCAGTGCCTGCTTGGTTGCCTAGCTACCTCTCCTTACCCCGTCGTCTGTCCTTCTCTATTTGTCTGTCTTGGCTGACAGAGTGACTGCTCTTCGCTTCGAACTACCGTCGCTGTCGCCTGTAGCCGCGGCCTGCCGTTGTCTGCCGTTTTCAGTGTTGGCGGGTTGCTTATGAGCGTCCGTGTGTCCGTTCCCATGCTGCTGCGTGGATAGACGATGATGACGACGACGCAAGCGGTTCGGCGGAAGGCAGGCAACCAGCCGATGAACGGTTGATGTATGCATATATATATATATATATATATATGGACCGCGTGGCAGCCGGGCCAGCCGTGATCATCCACGGCCAATATTCAACAGCAGCAGCAGCAGCAGCAGTCGCGTGTTGTGTTGCTGGGCCAGATCGAGACCGTCGAACCAAACAGGCAAATGTATAATTACAAACAAAAGCTACTTACTGATAGGTGGCTCGATGTGCGTGTGTGTGTGTTTATCTTTATGTGTATATATGTGAAAAAGAAAGTGAATGAGAGAGAGAGAGAGAGAGATAGAGAAAGGTGTCCCGCGGGACGACAACTGTTTGTTGTGCCAGTGATATAGGGAACATAGTGGTGGACCATTGGATTAGAACAGTGCCAAATGTTAGCGATACCTTGAAATCATTTAAATGAAACACGCCGACAAAGAGATATCGACGGACCTCACCTGAGGCTTATGGACACAACAAAGGAACAGTAGCTGCTCTGTAGTTATGTAATCCTTGGTGTGCAATGTAATGTGATGTAGTCGACATTAGAGGGAAACCCATGGAAGCTGCGGTTTGGAGTTCGTCTATCTGTTGTAGGTATTTTTTCTCGGTCACACGTCGCTAATGGTTGGATAGCCGCTCGGGGAATCAACGGAAACGAGATCGATGAAGGAGTTGCGGTTAAGTTACCTAACCTTACTTACGGTATATATATGTACAGCGGCAGCAGATCGGGAAACTCCCCAGTACATTTGTCGGTGTCCGGCGACGATTCGTTAAGCAACTGGGCTGTCGCCGGCTCGCACTTCACTCGTCAGAGTAGCCCTAGAGTATCTCCGAATTAAAGACCCCAGCTACAACAAGAAGGCATCGTTCATCGACATCTGATTCGCCTCTCAAAATTCAGCTGCAGGCGACACTGCTATACGAAGCGGATGAGAACGCACGCAATCGGCTAGATGAGAGGCCGACGTAACAGCGCGGTGTGTTGCTCTCAAATAAGACCCTTGAAGAAAGAGAAACAGATTGAAACACGGGCAGAACAGCCTCAGAATACAGACAAAAATATAATATCATGAATGAAGAAGCCGTCAGTGATGGTGGCGGTGGCTGTAGTGGCGGCATTAATGCCAACAGCGGCATCCTCCTGCGCCTGCTCGGACGAGGGCGTGCAGTCGGAGATCGCTGCTCGTTGCTTCTTTCTCTCTCGACGTCTCTAGATTCCTCTAGCAGATTCCTCCTGCGCCTGCTCGTGTGGGGCCTGGCCCTGTTTCTATGAGAGATCGAGCGGACTGAGATGAATGGATGGATAGATCGAGACCGTTCGCGTTTATGTGGGTCGTTTGTCGGCGTTTCAGTGTCTTCTGCCCGGGGCGCGAGTGACGTCCCTACCGAGCGCGAACGGCGGGGACGCGCGCACGCGGAATACTGCGTGACTAAGCCTGACTACCTCTTGGATTGCTGCCGTTTCTGTTTTCGGACTACGTCGAGCGGCAGCAGACTGAGCGCCGGCAAGCAACCATGTTATAGTTCAGCAGCTCTCTGCTGTGGGAGTTAACCGTCTCTTCCTCTATCCCGAGCTAGCTAGCTAGTCGTCGAGCTCGTGTAGCGATGTAGCGCTAATGTATCTAGTGAGCATAGATCTGAAGTGCTCGCTTGTATCCGATGAGAGCAGGCAGACGACCTGACCCACACAGAGTGGAGGGCCGCCGCCGGCCAGAGGGCCAGACCGACTGATGACGAACAGCTAGGTTGGCGTTAGCTGCTGCCGCCGCCGCCGCCGCCGCTGCTGAGTCGCGGCGAGCTAAAGAACCGAGTCTGTGCGTCCGTCCGTCTGCATTTGCTGGTCACCTCATAAGCATCGGCGATCACTCAGTCACTCACATGTGTGTATAGAAAGTATTATTATTGACCATCTATATGCGGTCAGCTTCTGGCTGTTGCTGGGGCTGCTGCGGCAACCGCCGCTATCATTCACTCATTCACTTGATGATGTTTGGTGGCCGGTGTCTTCTGCAGCTACAGCCTGAGCTGCCAATGCTGCTAATGTTGCTACCGCTTGCCGCACTTGTTGTCGAGTTGAGCAGTTCGCTGCCGCCGCCGCCGCCGCCGCCGCTGAGTCTGTCCGTCCGTCCGTCCGCCGGTTTGTTCGTTCCTTTGGTGGTGGTCGTTTGAGTTCGGCCAGCCAACGTGTTCTTCTCACTTCTAGTCGCCCGTTCATTCGACCGCCGCTGGTCGTCGTGTGGTATTTGCTGTGTGTCTGTCTGTTTGTATGTCTGTCCATCTGTCTGTCTGTCTGTCTGTCCGTCTGTCTGTTTGTCTTAGCCTACTATCTGTCTGTGAGTTGCTGCAGCCGCCGCCGCCGCCGTAGTCGAATGGGCTCGCTCTTTCATGTATCCTCTCCGAAGGGCTGCTGGCGGTGCTATTGTCGTCTGAGCATACTACGATTGCTACTAGATATCGGTATCTGCTGGCGGCGTCCGTCCCCGCGGTTAGCGACATACGCGCCGTGGGTCTGTCGACTGCCTGCCACAGCTGCCGTAGCTTGGCTGTGCCGTCGCTACCGCCCAACAGCACCACTACCGCCACCACGGCGGCGGCGGCGGCGGCCACCGTTGATGGTGAAGCCAGCTGCGAAGTAAGCTACAACATAAGCAGCTGGTATTTAGTCGGGCAGTGTTTCGCGTAAAGGCCGAATTGCGCCTCTTCGGCTGCTTCCGATCGGCTCGTCGGATCAGCATTGTCTTCTCAACGAGTCCACGTGTATGCCTGAGCAACGGACTACCGTTGTTGCCTTTGCTTCCCGATGCGATGGCCAGTTGCGGGAGTAGGCGTCGGGGTCGCCTCGTCGTAGACGAACTTTACGCGAGCACGCAGCGCTCGACGTGACGTTGCGCCTCAGGCAGGCGAACTGCATCGCAGCATCGAGTGCTTACGAGATCGGCATATGAGGAGCAGGAACTGGTCATTTCTCAGCGTTCAACGACGACGAGAGAAATTTCGAATGAGCTGATGAGAGACCTGAATGGAGGTAATGACCGACATACGCTTCGATGTTTTCCGAGGCCAGCAGGTAGAGATGGCGGTGGCTTTCAGGGGCTGCACCTACTCGCCCCCGAGATAGTGGTTAATTTTAGGTGTCAAGGTTTCTCGTGTTGCGTGTCGCTGAGACGGCAGTGGCGCGATAGCGTTGTGGTGAACACAAGAAACAGCTTCTTGCTAGCTGCTCTTATAGTTTGACAAACTAACAAAAAAAGAGACCGCCACCCGCGCGTCAATTTTTGCGGCAATTCCGCAGTTGAGGTAACCAGATCACGTTTGTGTTCCCTTCGTGATAATGGTGGCCAGGGCCCGCAACAGCACACACAAACACTCAATGTAGCTATTGATGCAGAACCCGGTGATGTTGTTAAGGTCTCGCTGACTGCTGAGCGATAATGGGTAGGGCCTAGTAAAGCGTATCCCACACGCGTTGGTCAAGAAGGTTTCTGCCGATATATATATATATATATATATTTGGGTAGAGGCGTACACAGAGCTGTGGATTCTTGCTGGTGATGGGTGAGTACGCAAATAGAGATAGCCGACGCTTCGGGCAGTGTCGAACATTGCTAAGGCATTGTGCTGACAAATCTAATTGAGATTTACTAGCTAACGATGAGAGACACACAGCGCTTTAAAAATGTATCGTAAGTTTGGATATGGTACGTCGTTTCGTGTGTTTTACTGTGTGGCCTTTTTTTATCGTCTTGTAAAAAGGTTGCCTTTGTTTGAAATTGGAAGTTGCTTGAAAATTGTGAAATAGAAATGGTCTCTTCAAACACTGGCGGAAGGCGTCAGACGCAACTGAGATTTCAAAGAAACGAAATCTGAATGGTTTGAAGTGCCAAGGGGTGCTATACATTAGCTGACGTCTCTAGTTCATTTCGGTAACATCACAGAAATGGACCAACAGTCCAATGTCTCCACTATATACCGAAATCGTTAAAATCAAAATGCCCAGTTGATCTAGCCATCAGTCTGAGGTTCTCTGCCTAGAGAGATTCGGTCTCTCACCTGAGTTAAGAAATTTGCTTTCGAAATAAGAAAAAGGCTAAAATCTTATTTGAATCAAATCCAGTAAACCGCTTGTAATTTTGTTGTTCAATATGACTTTGTGATAAGTTTTGACGGTAT
This sequence comes from Stratiolaelaps scimitus, assembly GCA_019614645.1. Taxonomy (NCBI): domain Eukaryota; kingdom Metazoa; phylum Arthropoda; class Arachnida; order Mesostigmata; family Laelapidae; genus Stratiolaelaps; species Stratiolaelaps scimitus. The sequence goes on along the minus strand of JABWDB010000013.1, from coordinate 3,505,325 downwards.
GTCACCTAGAAGAACCTTGTGAAATACTTTGGTGATCGTTATTTTTATCTTATTTTTTGATACGAGAACTTAAGCGTTGTAATGCTTTGCAGTTCCGTCAATAAAGACATAATTGAATCTAGCCGCCCCCAGCGCGCAGCTGAATTAGCTTATTTACGGTCGAAAATTACTAGGGGATGCATATACATCGAGATCGGATTCCCACACTTGACTGCAAAATGTTCAGTGTCTGTCCACACAGTGCAGGAGTTAGTACTCAAATCTAGCTTTATCATTTAATCAAAAGCTGTATGAGAGAAAACGAGCGAAATATCTATGAATACAGTTTTACAGATGGTCAATCCCTCATTGGTGCCTCGAACGCAATGGCAGTCGTTAGCCTCAGGTGGTACCCGCCCGTTGTCTGTTGTTATTTCGTTATCTCCATCGGTTGAATATCGGTTGAGGCCACCGTGACTTGTCTGTCGGCCAGGCTTGCTGGCTAACTGCATGGCTTTACCATACCTTGAACGATTCGATTGGTGCGCCTGTGTCCGTGTCCACGTGTATATTCTGATTCGTCGTGGTTCGTCCCGGGCTCAGTTCCCTAACTATGGTTCGCCCATACGAGCGGGCCAGCACCCATGGCGTTACAGCCGCCAGCGCCATTCGTTCACCTCAGACTGACATGGAGGACGGGGCATGGGCTGCACACATCTTGCTAGATCGGCGAATGAAGCCTGCGACCGATCCTACAAGGCACTGCGGGAGTTAAGGTTCCTGGTTCTGTGGTCGGTCCCTAGGCGGTGTCTAGGCGGCAGGCAGAGCCTAGGTCCGATGTCTATGAGAGACTGAGGGCGCTTCTGCCATTCCTCCGTGGTTGTGCTGCCTGCTGGGCCTAAGGGCTGGAGATGGCTGAGGGCTAAGTATAGCAGCGCTTGAAGGGGTATCAGGGGCTGTTTGTGGGAGCGACTAGGGGCCGGAGTGGAAGGTCCGGGGTGGTTTCAAGGGGACGGGAAAGAACTCGAGTGTAGAGCGAGAGAAAGAGAGAGAGGGGGAGAAAGAGGGAGAGAGTGAGAAAGCAAAGCAAATGCGAGAGTACTACTGCTGGTTGTGGTCGTCGATGTCGTAGTAGTAGTAGTAGTGGGCTTTCGGAACAAGAACCAGCAACCCGACCTGCGTTCTGTTCCTTGGGCCCAGTGACGGGACCACAGATCAGGGAATAGCAGAGGAACTCAGCTCGGCTGCAATAGAAGTGTCGAAACTTTAAGCTCACTAGCCCTACGGATGAATTTCTCGCTGAGGGGGGGGGGGGGGGAGGTAACACGAGCTGAACTAAAACACAGAGTGCACGACTGACCAGGGGCTAAATAACTGTTACAGAGAGCGAAGAGGGCTCGGCAAGTTGGCGGAGCAGAGCGCCACTGTGAATGGCTAAATGGGGTGAATCCTTTTGAATTGGAACCTTGGAAGATGATTGCCGAACGATGTCCGACGATGTGGAGGTGAGCGAAATCTGAGAGATGGGAGGAGGCGATGGAAGTATTAGACATAGACATTGTGATTTGGTGGCGACGGCAATTTCGGGACACTTGGGGACGCGATATCATCCATTCATTGACACCTTTTTGTCTGAAAACTTCCGATCCAATTTCACCAGCCGAACGTGTCGGCAGTGCGATCGCAGTTCGCGCGAGGCGATGTCTCCTGTGGAGAGTATTTGAGATTGCTGAAAATAGCTTGTTTTCCTTCAGCAGCATGCGTCTAAGGTAAAAAATATACCTTGAGTCCGAAAATAAATATATCGATCGCCATGACCGTGTTATTGGTGTCTGTCGATTGCAGCCTTTCGGGTGCAATGTGCGTCTTTGGCTAAGGCTGTGATAAGCTGATGTGCCGGCTCAGATGGCGCCGGTTTATGAATGGCACAACTTGACCACATTGCTCTACGTGCTCGGTCGATATGTGTCTTATAGTGGGAACGATCTGGAGACGATAGTTATATCACTGCTTCGCGTGGTGCTTAGAAAACTATTCGGTATGTATCTGCCCATGGGCAGAGCTACATGTCGGTCTGTGTCTTATGGGCAAGGTATATGTTGATCTATAGCGCTGTTAAATCTAACAATGGGACCATTATTTCGTTTGAGCCTTAAGTGTAATTATGCGTTCAACTATAAGAGACCATCTCTGGCTGGGACACTAAAGATGTTTCAAGGAATCTGCATTCTCGATTGAGCTTAGACACAGCTTTGTTATGCTGCCACCAGTCACCCGAGGGCTAACCTCAAACAACAGGCCCAAAGTTCATGGGGAGATGTCTGCGTGGTCCTTCTATTTCGACAGGCTGAACCAGGCGCGTCGTCCCGCGACTTGTCCCCTCCTTTTTTTTGTGTTTAGATTTTTCCGACTTTGCGGGTCAACGAACGTGCTCGAATCCATTACCACGGCGAACAGACCGGGTCCTGCTCTTACCATCCACTTTGGCCAAAAGTGAACCGCGCGTCGTGAGGAGAGCAAATCATTTCTCCCTCTTCCCCTTGATCCCTACGTGCGTGAAGGAGATTACCAAGATGTGAGCAACAATTCTCAATGCACGAAGTTATTGGTTATTACAATCTATCTCTATATTGGTTAACAGGGCCACACCGATAAGCCATCTAGTGTTATGTTTGATGGTATCAGGGAGCCACCGATACTCGAGCGAAACACCATGCTATATACTTGTTATTCGTTGCGATTGAACGAATTAATAATGGCGTGTGGTGGGGTGTCCGTCGCGCTGTGGGTGTTCATGTTTTCCTTATGCATTTGATGTTGTATATGTTATGTGTATTGATTGGGTAACTATGTGTAGAAAATGCACGATTTTTGAATCGCTACCTTTCGACGATAGTTCAGCAACAAATGTGATGGGGAGAGGGCCCGGTGATATATTCACTTTCGGCCTTAGAAATGTTCGTTCAGATTTGGAAATAGTACTAGTTGTACTGGTAGTTGTACCGGGGTCCATCGTACGAAGCAACGCGGAAACGGTTCCGTGGACGTTGAATGCTTAAGGTTTCCTCTTCAGCACTATAGGTGTACTACAATGAATAAGTACCGACAGATTTCGGTTGCAGTTTCTCCTCTGGGGGTATTCCGCCACGCGAGAGCGTCTTGCCGAACGTTCGTCCTTTACCTGTGTGTTTAAGCCTCCTTCAAACTTATTTATTTCCGTCGACTTCCCGACATTTGATGAACGTGAAGCGGACTAATCCTGCTGACTGGCCTTATTCGTTTCGTCTACTTACGCCTGCTACCCGGTGGCCTCGCTCTCCCTCAAGGACGTTTCGTTGGTTCGAAGCGAACGGAGGAAAACATTGAATGGAATATTTCTGGAAAACTCCCCTTGTGTTCCTTCGCTCCCAGCCGTCTTCCCGTGCGTCCCATTTCTCATTATTCCTAACAATGTATCGCTTGGGCCAATAAGCTCTTCTCCATTCAGCCACTGTTACCGCACAGTGGTGGTGGTTGCTGCTGGCTCGTGCGCTGTTTCAAGGGGGCATCTCCCCTGGCCGCTTATTCCTCTTCCTCGTCATCTCAGCCTCTCAGGTTCTGCTGTGTCGCATGCCGTAGTTGGTCGTTGTCGCTAACCCGCGTGCTGCTGCTGCTGCTGCTGCTGCTGCTGGCTGTCGAGAAAGGAGAGAACGACAACAGGGAGCAGGGAAAATCATCGCGGCACCATCGATTTCTGGGGGATTTCTTCTGCCGAGGCCGCCGGCCTGATCAGGCCACTTATTTCACTCCCGCCACGTGATCTCCTATTGGCTATTGCTGGAACCTGATGCTACTGCTACTGCTGCTGCCTCTATCGCACTGCGTCTTTCATTTCAGCCGCATGCGTTTATGCGTTATAAAGGCCACTCAACCGGATCGTGGGTGGACAGACGACGAGATGATCGGTCGCGCTTCACCGACAGCAATAATAATAACTACCTGATTGGCGGTGGATATGTCTGTGCGGAGTGTACTCTGCAACTAGCAAAACTAACCGAAGGGGAGAATATGGACGACAAGAAAGGCGAACTCGGAGGAATGGGAGCGGGACCGGGGGATGATGAGGTCTGCCTAGTCGGCCTGGTTCAACCAACAGAACAACAGGCTTAGAACGAGCAATAGCTCTGGGTCTACCGTCATGTTGCCAATATTACTAGCCCACATATATATATATATATATATTATGTGTGTGTATATCCGTTGCTAGATTATCTACGACGCCACTAGCGGCAGCATACTCTTGAATGTATCTCTATGCGAGTGTTGTTTATTGAACATCTTGCCGTACGATGCGCTTGAAATTCATGAGGCGTGCGTTCACTTGTGAAGAAATTCGATTTCAGTGAAATTTATGTCGCAAAGGCAAAGCATTAGGGAACTCTACTACTGCCACTACTGAGTAAATTTTCCGGGGTGACTGACAGCCAATATCTAACGTCCACGGTACAACTACTTTCAACATTACTTCATAAGACGGATCGCCTTTTAAATGTAGATGTGCAATGGTGGGCATCGAACCACTGCACCTACTACTACTACTCTAGTCGATTTGTTTCCCGCGACGAACAGACCCAACTGTGGCTGCGCGCCTTGGCTAGAATCACGGAACTGAATTGAATATCTGCATACATAACGCTTTGTTGTTTATTAGAATTATTCGATGTGGCGATGCCCCGGCGGCTATCGGATGCGTCCTCGAACAAGTCGACCGCAGGATGAGTGAATGAATAAAAGTAGATATAATAATAAATAGATAGATATAATAGGTGGAGAATCGATGGCAGAGAGATGATGCGGCGGAGCTCCCATGCCGGGTTCTACCGATGGGGTTTCTGCTTGCCGTGTAGATATGACATTATTATTATTGTTATTATTATTATTATTATTATTACCAACCCGGAAACGATGCAATGTAACTGCTGCTGATGATGACGACGACGATGGCGGCGTATATCCAGACAGTATGGGCAGACTGACTGTTTGATATGTTAGCATAGTGGTGGGTGCGTTGTTCGCCCCGTTTGCTTTTACCAGGATGACGATCGTACACTTGTCCGTTAGTCTATTGCTAGTCGTCCTTTGTCGCTTCGTCAGCTACTGTGGAGACATGGACATATCAAGCGACAGCAGACACAATTCCATCCCGTTCAGCGACCACAGCAGCAGCAGCACAACGAGTCATGACAATGAAAGCGGCGACAGCCATTACAGCAATCGATCGTCTCTCGTCCGTATGCTATTGTTGTTGTATACTGTAGTTATGCGCGTTGCTACAATGCTAAATAGAATGCAGAGAAAATGTGAGAGATGAGCCACAAACAAGACGATTCCCGGACTAATCTTACATTCATTGATGATATTATAGTGCGCGGCGGCGGCGATGTTTTCACGTCGTGGATTCGATTATGGATATTGGAATCGAATGCGAGTTCTTCGATGTGCTGAATACTGTGCTGTGAATTTCGCTTGCCAGCGTTCGAACGGGACGTTGGTGGACGCGGATGATTTCGATTATTAGACCTTGATTATGTAATGATTATTACGATGGTTGTTGTTGTTGTTGTTGCTGGTGTTATTTATTAAAGCATATTGTTCAATCACACACCACAAAAAGCACAATCATTATCCAACAATCCACAAAAATGGTAACAATATGTCGTGGTGTCAGCATGGATCGTCGATGTTTTGTTCGTCGACAATCAGCGTTTGACCGTGCAACATTTACTTTAAAAACCATCCCACCATCCACAAATCGAAATTGTGCAGTCCTATTGCTAAAAGCGAATCGTCACCTCGTTCAGTTGAACTCCTCTCGAGCGGAACACGACAAGCCGTTGGTGGTACCACACAGCCTGAACTGTGTTTCGACTGTAGATGATAAGTGGTGCGTGTTGACGATAATAATCTACTCGTATGGGTACATCAGTACAAATCATTTAGCGCTACGTGTATCTGCTGGTATCCGGGGGTGTTCTGAAGTTGTTTGATGACAATCATGATCAACGCAAAATTGTTGATGAACAACGGATGAGTGAAATAGACCGATCCCGCTGCCGCTGCAGCCGCCACCACCACCACAAAAAACAACAGCGTGAACAGCAACAACAATTTGTCTTAGCAAATAATGAAATGATTTGGCGGAAGGGATACAGTATTCGTTATTTGTTTTTGCTTACCTCTCAGCTTATTTCATATTGTCGCTGGGTCACGCACGAAAACCGGGATGAATGGTCCTGCTTACATTTTTACAACCGAATCAAGCCTGTTTTCTTGGCCTGCTAATTGGGCGTGTGCATACGTGACACATTGATGAACCTTTGGGTGGACCAAAGATTAAACCTCACTTGCATTGCCTGATGTCCCTTGGTAGATTGCAAGAGAATTTCGGAGGGAGTCGCCTTCAGATTCCTTCGAACCTACTGAATTTCTCAGAGGCAGCTGTATTGCTACGATGTTGCGTCCCATTGTTGCTATTTGTTCACTCGAATTTGTCACCGTATCGACGACATCAGATCAAACCAAAGTGACTAGCTGACTATGGTGACGGTTTGCTGTTTGGTCGTCCAACTGCTGCACAGAATGATCCCCCTCTTATATTTAGCTGTTACAATAATCTGCCCGCCGAGTCCGCCGTCGCTCCACAGCAACGACCATCACCAGGAAGATGTTTGCAATATCAGCGGGAGTTGGTAGTAACGATGTCCGAGGACCCCACCACGATCTAGTGTAAAAGTTCATAGCCCCTACGAACTGTCTTATGCAGCTGGGCTACAGAAGCAGTAAACTCCTCGGTGAGTTCCCGCCTGTGGTCTAGCGAAGTGTACGCTGAGGCATCACCGCTAATTTCCACTGGTCGACTCAGGGTGCTTCTTCAGCGGTGCTCCATGTATTCTCCTGACATTGCCCTATGGATCAGTATTGCTGGCTGTATACGAACGCGTAATTTTATGATACTGCTATACACCGTCCGCCAGCTATCATCCAGCGTTCGCGCTATTAATTTCCCGGGAAATTCAAGAGGGCGGATAATGGCTACTGCCTCTCACTTGAGTGTGCCTGCCGTTTTTTCCTAGATATTTTTGTGTGCTATTTTTGCTTAGATGTACACTAGTGTTTCTTTGTAGAAGCAAGCTTCACCTCACCGCAGATAAGCGAGCCTCTCTCTCTCTCTCTATCTCGCCCAATTCCAACGGCACAGTTATTACACTACAGCCTCCGATTTGTGATCATGAAACTGCTATTATAGCTCGACTAACACCACTGCCATGCTACACATTGGGCGGCACTATAGTGGGCGAAGTGTAATTAACTGTAGTCGTGTTGTCCAAACAATGCTAAGGTAGCACTAGCAGCCGAACGCCAAGTACCCTACGAACTTTTTTGTACACACATCGGCAGTGTTCGATTGGTCACGTCGCGTCGATGTGAGCCAAAGGTGACTCCATCCCGCAAATGACTGATGTTCGACTTGTTTTTCGTCTGATCGCTCGACCTGATGTCATAATCATATTCTTGATTGACCTGTTCGTCCTGTGTTTAAGTGCACTGTGCTGGGTATTTGGATCACCACTCGGGTGAGTCCACGAGTTGTTGCGCCCCCCCCCGACATTAGCTAAATAGCGGTGTGTGTTGTAGTACAGTGTTACCGTACTTCTGCCTGTCTCTGTGTGTGTGTGTGCGTGTAACCGGATGGTTGTGTAGGGAGACTGAGAGGGGTCCTTTCCTCTACCCACAAGGGGACAAGAGTGAGTCGGGTCTGTGCGCTTCTTCTGCCGTCGCTGTTGGCTCTGTTGCCGCTGGATCTGCAGCAAGCGACCGAGCGAGCCACAGCGATCGGGCCAGCGCCACCGCCAACTGTTGGCTGTGATAGTCGTCATCGTCGTCGCGCTGCTACGCTAAACGAACAACGGACAGAGCTCTGTAGTACAGTGGCTTGCGCCGACAGCCCCGTGGTGATCGGCATCGAGCACGCACTCACGCACAACAAGAGCCAAATACAACTGGCCCATAGGCTGCTGTTGCTGTTGTTGCTTCTGTCGTTGCTGTCGTTGTCGTCGGAGCGACGAGCACCAAGACGAGCGTTCGAGTCAGTCAGCGCTCGCTGCTTGTCCGTTCTTTCTCCCGTAGCTCTCTTCCAAGTCCGCGACGGAGCCGGCAGTAGCGGCAGCGGGCATGCGTAGTGCTGGTGCTGGTGGTCTGGTGGTCCCTCCATCAGGGTGTCTTGTAGTCTGCATGTAGCATGGGAGTGAGTGTTAAGCCGCGCGCGGTGGACGTCATCGGCCAGCTACAGCAGCCAGTGACTCTTTTGGTGGTGCCAGAGAACCAGCTCTTGCTGGTAGTGGTAGTGGTGGTGGTGGTGGTGCTGCCGCTGCTGTCGTCGGTGTAGTTCTGCAAGAGAAGAAGACACGAGAAGAGCGAATGGCTTGGGAGACGCGGCTGGGCCACGGACCACCCTTCCTTCGGCTCGTGCTTGAGAGCAGGCAGGATCATCGTCATTGGTAGTGGCGCCTTTGCTGGGCGTGCAACTGCTCCTTGCAGCGCAATATTCAGACGCAGCTTCGGTCGACGCATTGCGCTGCACCTGGCTGTTTGTTCCGTCGCTGTCTGCCTTTCGGCTGGGTGAGCCCTGGAGCGACAGTGAATGCTGATGATGAACTCGTGCAACGTTGCAACTCGCTTCGACTTGCCGTGCTGCGACTGCAAGAGGAACAACTACTACTTCGGCGGCGGCGGTGGCGGCCACACCGGCGGCTATGCAGGGAGGCGGCCTTCGCTGCAGTCGCGCTGAGTCGTGTGTCCGTCGGTGACGGACAATCTCGTCGAGTGAAGTCGCCGGAGACGACGGAGCAACAACTGTTGCAGGGCAGGCACAACCATTCACTTCGTTTGCTCGCCGTCTTGCCGAGTTTGGTGTTTACCAACGACGGCGAAGACGAACGTCGTCACAGCTACGATAGTGGCGGCATCGACGTCACCATTCGTCGTACAGGAGCCTACGTGCGTCGGCCGGTGTGCGTGCTTTGAATTCGTTGTCGTTGGTATCGTGTGAAGGGAAATAAGTCTCCAGTATTCAGCATTTTCCGCCCCCCCCCCCCCCCCGGGGCGAGAGAGTGTCCCATCTATATGTTGGTTATCCGGCAGCACATCGGCGCGCATCGAGCAACGTGCGAGGCACAACGATCATCGTTTACTTGGGTCGCCGCCTTAGTGCTTCGGTTTATCGATCCGTAAGCGTGGCCTGAGCAGCCGCGAGCAGAAATCCCGTCCTCCCGCCGCTGATCGGAGTCCCGTTTCGTTAACTAATCGTGTGTCGTGTTACGAAAGCGTATGGCAGCTAGTTCGCCGCAGACCGCCGCTGCTAACCCTTGACTTCTCCCTCACTACTGTTTACGGGCGACGCCGAACAGTCGGACCGATGAGCCCGGCAGCAGCAGCAACAACAACAACTCGAGGATAGGATCGTGATAGCAATAATGAGATACGCTTACCAGTGTCGGCCTTCCACCGCATGTGATGAGAATGTTCTATGCAGCAGCATCAGCAGTAGGAGCAGGAGGCGGCTATCTGACTGCTACGAATATGAATGCATATTAGTGAATAATCTGCTGTGGCCTCTTTAGTTGAGCGTTCTTAGTCATGCAATATATATATGTATATATATATACATATATATGTGTATGTATATAAAGGTGTCTATCATCGGAGACATAGGTGCACGTGTGACAGCGCCATCGTTTGCACCACTCGAGTGTAGCTGGGTAGCCAGTTGTTGTACCTGTTCAGATTGTAACCGAAAGGATTAATTGACTGTTGCATCCCGTTCGGATAAGGATACTCCTTCGTCGTCTGTGTCCGACGTTAACTACCATCGATCCTGATCCTTGTGCCTTCTATATATTTGTATATAGCTGCTAGCAGGTGCATAGACGAGGTAATGAAAATTTGTTACCACTGCGTGTACTCAGCGAGCTGTGCCGACAGTTGTTGAACTTTGAAATCTGCTCCAGGATAAAAAGCCATTATGAGGAACGGAGTTGTTTCGATAGGCTCCCTGGGTCGAACTCCCATCACCTCACTTAGTACAGGGGAGCCTAAACGAAGCTTGCGGAGTTTTACCTCTCCGCCGCCCGGAAATAACCAGAATGTTCGGCCCAGTGTGCAGCTCCTTCAGATCCTCAGAACTGTACAGGTAACTACTGCGATACGTACGTAACCGTGCGGGCTGCTAACGGGTGGACGTTGTTGTTATCAGTTGAACGACGCGTACTATATACACATATGTTTTTTTTTCTAGGTGTTTGATACATACAATTTGTTGATAGTCAGTAATTTTGGTCTTTATTGCACAAAGGATTGCATGAATATGATATATATATATATATATATATACACGGTGTATTCTTATGTATATATATATATAATACATACACGGTGGCTTCTATAAAATATATTATATAAGGTGCAAGCCAGACGTAGCCGGCAGCAGGCCTCATAAGGATTCAATAATGTTCAGTAATCTTATGGTGGCAAAAAATTCACAGAATCAGTTTGGTGTGAGTACGGCGATTTCGTGAGTCGCAATCACTGAAATATTTCTTATGATTTAGAGCAGAGGTACACTTTTACGTTAGACGCTAAGCTTCTTTCCTCTCTCGGGGAGAAGGTCCCCAATGGTTTCAGTCTTTCATGAGTCGAGTATTCACATTATCTACGGCTTTACTGTTTCCTGTGCTCATTATTTTGGTTAAGGAAAGTTAAGTTGCTAGGCAGCAACAACGATCAGATACCGACGTCGTTTTCGACACAAAGTCAATTCAATAAGGAAAACCTGCCCGGAAGAACGGGACAGTAAGAGCATCGTTGCTGCTGCTGCTGAAGCTGCTGTTGTCATTTTCTGTGTACGCATTCATCCGTTCACGACTACGTCTTCAAGACGTCCCTTAAAGGTGGATAGATCCAGCCTAATGTGCGGATATGATACGGTATACGTGCATATATATATAAATATATATATATATATCCGGTCGGCCATCATGATTGGGTGTTCATCAAGCTCCTGTTGTTGGCTGACCGTATCTGCCTCTGTATATTCATCCCCATAATTTGTGTCTTATATATATATATATATATAGTGTATGAAGCGGCGGCTGCAGTCGAAAACATGCTGTATTCGACGGTCCGGTAACACCACTGAGCAGCGAACTTCGTGGCGATGAATGGTGAGTGCGGCCGCTGTGGCTTTAGCGGTAGCGACGGTGAGCAATGCGTGCGTGCGTGCTTGTGTAGGTGGCTCTTTGGCGGCTCGTTGTCTGCTGATCTGTTCTACGACGAGTGGCTGGATGACTAGCCATAGCTGGCTGTTTGGTTCATTGCCGCCGCTAGCTTGTTTGCTAGACCTCTACCCCAACGGTAGGGGAAGCTTGTACCACCACAGCTAGTGAGTAGTAGCCGGCAGGCGACCGTCGTTGTTGGAATATCGCCGCGAGTAAACGCACGCCAGTGACTCTCTCTCTCTCTCTGTGTATTATATATCTCTGTGGTTGTCTGTATGTGTGGCCGTGTGTGCCTATCCTCGGAACAACCGATTGTGTTTCACTTGGTAGAGGAGGCTGGTTGTCGTTGTCGTCTTTGCGTCACCACGGTGTCGGCTTTCGGCTTCAGAAGACATGTTCTGATTTCTCATACTGTTATAGTATTAGCGAGAGACAGGCGGAGAGAGAGAGGGAGGGAGCGCACAACTGCTACAGAGGGCCAATGTATGGACAGTCTCTGATCTGCTTCCAGCGAATACGCTGTTGCAACGCAGTTATCGACCAGAAAGGAGATTTTAGGTGATCACTGATTAGTCCACGGAAGCTGCTGCTGCTGCTGAGCGAGTCAGTCGCGATGAGAAAGCGGGTTTTCACGGAATTCTGATTATCCCTGCGACGATTCATGTATTCACGTGTAGATGATGCGCAGTATACAGATATCACCTAGCAGTGTATGGAATGACGAGACGTTATGCTAAAGCAAATTAAGTAGCGACGTTTGGCGGCGGCGGCGGCTGCCTTTTTCGTACGGCAATCGAAAACAACACGTGCTGGTATATATGGCGTTAGTCGAGTACCGATTTGTGCTGCCGTGTCAAAATCGAGACGGGCATGACAGTGTAAATAGGTGCTCTTTTCAAGCCTATAACTCATATCAAGCGTTACGTATTGGACCACAACTGTCAGGGTGACTCAGACTGCTTCGACGGCATACGACAACTGTGAGCGCATCATTTGTCTTGTTCGAGCATATTTCAATCCGTTCAATATGATATAATAACTTTTTTCCCAGAGAGCAGAGCACATGCTTGGACAGGTTGGGATATCGGAATTCGATTTGTAGCGCATAGAACAGCACCGTAGCTACGACGGCTACGATTAAGCAGCGGAGCTTAATGCTACACTGTTGAGTACGTTAATAATCGATCGTTTCATGATCGGCGAAGCGGTGAGGCAGTCGGGCAGAAACTAAAATTAGAAGACAATACTCTTCGAAAAGGATGACGCCGATTATTTTACAGCATCTCCTTGCATTGTTTTGTTTCTCGTATTTATGATTGCCACTGGAATGGACGCGTGCCATAATTGACTGGGAGACTTTACCAACAAAAACCATTGGGTAAACGCTCTATACATTAGGTACTCTTTTGTCTGCAGCCATTTGCTGCAGTTACACTAAGATAATCAATAACGAGTTGTTTCACATAAAAGAAAAGATAGCGTCCCATTTTACGATGAGAAAGTCGGAGCCCCTATGTCGGCCTCTAGGTCGGTCGTGAATATCGTCGACGAAGTTGACTAAACACGCTCCTGTGCCCCGAGACAGGAGGCATCTGGAGGTCTAGTGATGTTTTGAGCCGTGACCAGCCAACCGCATGCGAGCCTTCTACTTTCAGATGAACGCGACGGTAGTATGCAGATGGACGATGCTGTCATTGCAGACGTACCTCGCTGCGTACATAACGTTACTTGGGCTTATTATTATTATTATGAGGTTATTTCGTGTCAGACCCATCTCTGCGGACGGGCAGGAAGATGCTTTCGCATTGATAACACAACAGTAACCCATTTCATCTATCGGAGACAGCTGTGCGACATCGTTTAGATACAGCCTTCTAACGTCGTTCAGGCGACACTCGGCGATGTGACTGTTGTAGGGCTACTGGTTGTGTTGTGGTAATGGGTAACAAGGCTGCTGGCCTGGACGCCAAATGACATGGGCCTGTCATAAAGGAGCAGCATGTTTATTGGGGTGATTTATGAACGATCTTACCTATTAAGGTCTATCCTGTTTTGCCTGCCAGTCCTGGGAAAACATTGTGGAATTTTTTGATTGAATATAAAGAGGTCACTTCTATATATAAATATATATATATATATTAGGCCGACTCAAAAAAAACGACGCTCCGATCGTTTTGCGTCGTGCTCTTATTATTGGCCGGTTTGAATTCAAATTTGGCGGGTAGTCAGACACAACAATTAGCAAGCAGGCGGCCCGAAAGGTGCTAGGATTCGGCTATCTTTGGGCGTTCGAAATGGCAACCGGTGGAGCAGGTCACCAGCTTTGCATTTTCAGAAAGAAGTGCAAAATGGGTCCCTCATTAACTCGGTCCTGGCCAACTGAAAATGTGTGAGGAGTGTTCGCGAGATAATTTGAAGATATATAGGCAGCAAAAGAGTCGCTTAGAGCACACCGTTGCTGTGGACGAGACATGGGTCAGCCTGTATAGGGGACTGGAAAAAGATTAAGTGAAACAGTGGCTACGACCAGGTGAACAGGCAATGGCGGTAGCAGTACCAAATTTCTATTTCCATTTATAACTTCGTTATTTAAGCCCGTGTAGCTAAGGTTGCTTACATCAATTAAGGAGGGCTATCGGTGGCCAAAGGTATACAAACATCGATTTGCTCCGAGAGGCCTTAAATAAGGAAGTTATAAATGGAAATAGAAATAGTGCATACCCAGCCGTCAGAAGGCTGCCAGGACTCTGGGACCAGTGTAGAAATAAAAGAGGTGCAAACCTCTAACTCCTACTAAAAATCTTTGTTTTAACTCACTTAGTTTAGCCGATATTGAAATTTATATGTGTGTCATTTTTTGGGTCAGCCTTATAGAAAGCACTTAGCACCATGTGCTAAGTGCATTCCAATACTTAGAGTCGAATTAGTAGCGAAGTATAAGCACGCGCATCTTGTTATATAGAAACAATTGACTTATGTCTCTAGTGAATTACGAACAATGCCTGCCCAAACTATGGTCGGCGTGATGAAGAATTTACTTAAGGTGGCGTGGTCGTCGATCTGTCGGGGTCAACATTGGCGAGGTTCATCTTTAAGAAACGAGTGCTTCCAGTGATCGACCTTCGTCGGAGTGCTTCACCATTTCGATTTCTCTTTGAGTCCTATTCATCTATCGCTTTAGCACATATCCCTTCACAGCCCCATCTCTCTCTCTCTCTCTCTCGCTCTCTGGTTCTGCTGCTACCGTGATTCGAGTCTCCCGTTGGCTCATTTTAATTCGTAGTCGGCTCATCCACTTGTCGCAGAGCCGAGGAGAGGCTTCATCTGACTTGCGCAAAATCCTCTTGCTGGCTGCCATATTATTATTATTAGTATTATTATTATTATTATTATTATTATTATATATTGGTGGTGGTGGTGCTGCTGCTGTTGCCTTTACGTTGTTATAGCAGCTGCACCCATGATCCGATAACATAACATGGCGCATATCATGATAGTGTCAGTGTCGACACTTATTGCATATATATATATATATATATATAGGACGTACGAGACGCAACCGCGTACCGGGAGTTCGCTGCACGTGTCGTGCATATTCGCTTACACCGTATTTTCTCTCTCTCTTTCTCTCTCTCTCTCTCACTCTTTATCTCTGTTTAATGTCAATTGAGTAACAGCTGCAATTGTATGTCGATTCAGCAGCTTCAGCACCGCTGCCACCAGCTGCCGTAGAAGCTATAGCAAGCAGAACAAGTAGCAATTTAGCAATGGGCCTACGTGGCATCTAGCTTTATCCTTACTCCAGAGTCATGCAGCTACTACATCTGAAGAATGAAGAAAATGAGGAACTGCAGCTGCTGTAGCTATTGCTGTAGCTGTAGTTGTTGTAGACGCTCCAGCCTAGGGACGACGAGACTGGCGAACCATTGCTACTGCTGCAGCTACCACCGCCGATAATGATGACAATGATGACGCGTGTGAGTTCGTCTCATCCGTTACTAGGGTAGACCGGTAGTTGTGCAGCAGAAGTTGCAGAAGAAGCCGAAAGGATAGAATCGTGGCGGGGCCGTCCTCGAGAAGACGGCGTTAGACAGCTTTGCAACAAAGCGCTAACCGCCGCCGCCGCCGCCGCTGCAATGGCGCGCCGTACAAACGCATACAGTGCACGCAGAGACTTAACGCTGTTCGACGTCAGCGTTGTTGCGATTGCGATTACTGCACTGCGCGACGAAGATGTTGGCGATATTGGCGGCGGCGGCGGCGTTGCTGGGGGTGATACCAATGGCGGTGATGTCGACGACGACGATAATCGTGATGCTGGTGCTGTACGCTACGGCCAACTTGCTGTTGGCTGGTTCGTGCCTCTGCCACGAATCAACAGACGACTGTTGTAGCGAATGGCAGCAACGGCCCACACTCTCGACTACTACTCGATGCCGGCGGCGGCGGCCGCGGCAGCAGCAGCAGCTAAGCGCGTCGCGGCAACAGCCAGCACGTCGGGCAGACGGTGGTGGCCAGTGAACGAGGCTGGCGACGAAAACTGCCAGCAAGCGCGCGGTACTAGTACGGCAGCGGTAACAAACAGCAGCGGCGGCGGCGGTGGCGGCCGTTCTACCGCAAGAAGCAACAACGCAGGGATGTTTCAGCTGCACAAACACGAGCCGAGCGCAGAGAATGCTCACGCTGGGTTAGTTACTGCGTCGACCAATGGAAGAGAGACGATGGCGTGAACGGATAACTGCTGCTATTTGTACTAGTGGTGCTTGTGGTGATAGTAGTTTAGAAGCAATAATAATAATAATAATAATAATAATAACAACAACAATAATCGTCATCATCGTAATAATAAGTAGCTCTTACCGAGCTTGAGATGTTGCTTGGCCCGGCGCTTGTGTCGTTTACAATCGCTGCTGCAGCAGCGATTGTAAACGATACTGCTGCTGCTGCTGCAGCAGCAGCAGCAGTATCGAGGGATATTCCGAGGGTTGCCGGTTACCGCCTGCAATGTGAACGGGTTACGATCAGTACAAAGTCTACCGCTAGTGCTACAACCGCTGTGCTTATTACTATTACTGCTGCTGCTGCTGCTGCTGTTACCAGTAATCGTAGTTTAGCAACCGTGACCGTCTGATCATTGTTTAAATCCGGACTGCGCGTTGTCATGTTATTGACCCATGGCTGCCAATGGCTGATGAGCGAGATAAGCAATTGTGAATAATAATAATAATAATAATAATAATTATAACAATAACAACCTTATTGACAAATCTGCAACTACAAGTTCGCATCGATTCGAAGTGCCATGAGGTATGAATGATTCGACCCGGAGATCCTATGCCGCATAGTCCCAAAGCGTAATTCTCATGTATGATAATGTGAGACATAGGGTACCCTAATGGATTAATGAAAGACCGTATTTAAGACCTTTAAAGACAGCATAACTCGAGAAAGGTTTTTCGAGACTCCCGATTAGCTCTCGCATGGCACCGTTAGTCTCACGTAGACCGCAAGGGTCCGTTACTGGATGAAGTTGAAAGCGTGGACAAGGAAGACCACTTTTGTCGATGAGGATTCGAATCCTACCAATGGACGAATCAGATCATTTCAATGGGCGCTCGTGATATGCTTGGCTCAATTTTTGTTACTAACTTTGGGAGTTAGTACGCTGCGCGTAAAGAGGACGTTAGTACTCTAGTGTGTGTGTGTGTGTATGACCGGTCATCAGCAAGGCTCTTCTTCAAATAGTATCCACGATGCATAAGTACACCTCGTTTTTGCGTCAGAGCGACACTATCGCCAACGATATCCATGACGCCTACGTGGCGTGCACGCACTATATATATATATATATATATATATATATGTATATACGTAGCGTATATTCTTGATATCCACCCTTCAACACCGCTACGCGCGATTGTAGATGGCGACGCGCTACTGCCCTGTCCCTATCCGAGCGTGGTGGTGGTGGTGGGTTGCGGGAGCAAAGCGTCCGTCGAATAAGTGGATTTTGATGAGGTTCTCAAAGTTTTCGCTGCGCAGTGCCACGCTTGGCTATGCCATGCTATCTGAGAGAGTCTTCGTCATTCTGACGATCCACGAGCGTTGGAACAACGAGGGCGAGCAGCGACTTAGTCCCGTCTTGTTCTTTGGCGTTATCGTTGAATATTGACGATCGTACAATGAATGAGGGAGTGGTACGCTCTCATGCGTAAGCGACGTGGAGTCTCCCGGGGGGCGGCGGGGGTGGGCGCGGAACGCGAGGAATTGCCGATGAAGCCTGAGGTACTTGTAGAGATACAGCCTTTTCGGCTTGTAGTGGGGAGTTAATTGCCGATCTCTAGTGAGCCGTCATCGGCGGCATGCATCGATCAATGCGGGCACACTGTGTCGGCTTTGTACACACTGAGCTACACTTTCGTCCCAGCGTTTCGCGTGTGCGCACGATAACGCCGGTCTGCCTGTCTTTCTCTCTCTCTCTCTCTCTCTCCATACAAAACTGTTTCTGTGGTAGTCTCATCAGAGAATATCATTTAGCCAATCCAATGAAGATTGTGCGGAAGATATCGACAAGTTTCATATGGACCGATGGACCGCATCTCGGCGAAATTCAACCAGAGTGTTGTCATTTTTTCTAGCTGCATTAAATATTATAGATGCTAGTTCATCCCAATCTTTATGTGGTGCAGTTCGTTTTGTCAGATGTGTTGGGTCGGCGACACTTCGTTATCAAGAAATACAAAATAGTCGTTTTGAATAACGAAATCAATATTCGACTCGCATCGAGTATCAAACGCTCAACCACCATGGATTTCCATGTTGGACACGCTGCGTATTCGCGTTGAACAGAAACCCCTCATGACGGCTTCGTGTGTGATAAACATCGTGGCTCACGAATACGAGGAGTTTGCCGAGTATGGGCGTCATATAATGTCATCGAGAAATTATCGACGCAGCGTTGAAACAGAAGCTCGACCTCACCCCCCGGGCCGAGAGAATCTGCTGCAGAAATCGTCATTGTACACATTAGTATCATGCATTAGTATCACATATCAGAATTACATGGATGCAGTGAAATGGTATTTCTACAAGAAATTATTTAATTTTGGTATTTACTATCAGTTACTTTGTTCGTTATCAACATCGAGCTGATGTGAGGCCATAGGACCCCTAATGTGACTCGCAGGAACGAATCGCATCTGTTCGCGGACCACTCACATTTCGTCGCCGCGTAAACACCGTGACATCGTTGTTTTTTTTGCAATTTTTCTATTATTATTATTACAATTATTTATCCCATTCAGATTGGGATTGAGCTGCATTATGCAGGAGTTACGGAGGCATGTGCAATCCCTCCCTATACCCAACGATGCGGAAATATGATTGAACTACGATATTTTCACCGCATCAGCTGGTGACAATTGCGCCGAATTGAGAACACGCGAGGTTACTGCACGATGGGATAGAATCAGCGAGATTTTGCTAACCAAAAAAATCATATGCTATATGGGAAGCATTTTTATTTGCGTTCATTTAACGAAAACCTGGTCGAACCGAAGCGCACTTCCCGATACGTCCGTATAAATAGTCTAAAAATAATCCGTATAAATAGTCCGACGAATAGTGTAAAATCAAGACGTCAATTGTTCGATGCTACGGTACCGCCAGCTTCTTGTCGAGGCTGCTCCATCGAGTCCAAAGGCTCCGTTCAACACAACAGAAATTCTCACCCCGTCTTCAAAGCAACAAGGACTGAAGACTCGAGACAAAAGGCACAGCGCAGGGTGGTGTGAAATATATGCGGGCAGCGGTGACCCCCCCGCCCCGCGCCCCCATCGGGTGAATGAGGTTCTCGGGGCGTGGACACCAGCGAACCAGCGAAACGCTCGCCCGCAAGCTGACTACTACTGCTCAGTCAGTGGTAATTATGTTGTGCCAGTTTGGTGGTGGTATGCCTCCATTGCCCTTGAGGACTCTGGGAGTTTCTCCGGCGGTCTGCATCTGTCGCGAACTCGTACCCCTACACACAATCTCCCTCTGTCTCTCTCTCTCTCTATCTCTCTCGCTCTCTCTTACAATGAGTCGAGACCTCCCAGGCTTCCCTCCATCTTATGCTATACCAGCCCACAGCGGTCAGTTGTCCCGTTTCTAGTTTTCTCTTAGAACCACTTTTTGCTTGGCCTCATGGAAACGACGTACGTGGTGAATGTAGCAGGAGCAAGGGAGAGAATCGGTTGCTGCTGCGAACGAGTGGTAACGAGGCTGGAGTAGGTCGACTATTCAAATGAAGGCGGGCCCCAGTCGCGATGGTATTCGTGTCGCCCAAAGGAGGCAAGCAGAGATCCGGGCTGAGAGGCAGAACAGCGGCCTGCCCAGGCCGAAACGGCTCCGAAGGGCTGAGAGGGTAAAGGAACGGGTGGGGTAAGGACGGAAGTGTCGAATGCGAATGGCGGCGGAGAAATAAATGATGGCTGCAGGAAAAAAAGGTGGAAAAATAAGAAAAAAGTGAGACCGGATTTGTCGTTGCCGCCCACAGCGTCCCAGCGGGAACGATAGGGCGTATGGCCGATCGGACAGGAGACAGTGGCCGAGAGAAGCACAACAGAGGAAAACTATGCTGAGCGAAGATATTCTATAAGGCATAAGGGTTTACAGTTCAGGCTTACATTTGTGAGTATCTGAGCCCTCGATTTACACGGAAGACTCGGCGGACACGGTTGTTTTTACTAATGAACTTTGATAGCTCCGATAGTGACTCATTCATTCTTCTCTAGTTGGAGAGTAACGTAAGAAATTATAGTAGTATACTGCGTCTGTTAATTTACTTTTGGCCAATTTACGTACGCCTTCAACCTTCAACCTTGCCCCCACTGGCCTAGATAAATATTATATATATATCAACGGTTTCAGCCTAACAATGTAGGCCTGCAACAGCTAGCAGCCAGCATGGGATCGACGGCACAGAGCATTATGTGAAAGCGTTTTTAAGAGAAAGTGCCCAGTGAGAATGTTGCGTGACCAGTTGAACGATCATCGGAAGTGGTATCTCCTTGTCAGTGTAGCGATTCGCGGGGAATTTCGGCAGGGCGATGAGGGATGTTTGGGTGCGGCAAATACTCGTCATCATAGAATTCATCAAGGATCCGAGAAGTCGGGGCCGTTCCGAGGTCACTGCGCAGCATACGACGAAATCCAGTTGGGAGTAGGCGGGCCATTAGTTAGTTGAAGCACGGATGCTCACAAGAGTTGGCAATTCGACACCGAGCTGTTAGATCCATTCCGACCCCCTGATCATTCGATTAACGAAAATTTGATCTATTGAAGCCGTTACAGCGTTGCGCTTGTAGGGTAGATGGTGCATTAGCTATATTCTAGATATTCTACTAAGGATATATAGAGGAGGCTGTTCTTAGATGTATTTCACGTTCGGTTTTGATTAGCTAATGAACCATAATTTACGTCTCTTGCCAACCAAAGAATCGCGGTATATTTGCCTTTGCCTCCGTCTCGCTCTCGCCCCTTGCGCCCCCCATATATATATATATATATATATATCGGTTGCTGTTATATTTGTGTACTATGTTCGGTCTCTGCTTTATGTGAACTCTTTACTACTATCGAATGCTTATTGCACTTTAAATAGTGCATCCATCGTTTGACTGTTGTCCAATTTACATACGGCTGTTCACCTACCTGCCAGCAATTTACCAGCGGTATGTGTAAGGAAGTAGTTGCAATGCATATCGCCCCTGATATCCACTTGGACTTGTTTTGGCTTGTTCAAATGACGCAGTAATTCGAATTCGGTAAGACTGCCAATTTGACACGGGAGCTAATGCAGCAAATGGTTGCCTTAATGCAAACGATCCATTAACGATCGATTCTGTTGTTAGCGGGCCGGGCAGAGTAAAGGTTAAAGTAAGGCAGAATTTGCATTCATACACTAGCGGAAATCGAAATGATTTATCCATAAGAACTCGAACTTAAGCCAGTTGTTGATGAAGGCCGCTTAGGGAAAATGCGCCGATATGATTCTCTACGAGTTTGTAGGATTAGTGCAACGCCAATGGAGTCGTCGACGCGTTCAACAAGCATCGTTTTTGTGAATTAATGCTCCAGGTGCAAATGCGTCTCCCTTCATATATCCAGAGCAATTATGGTACGCGTGAGGTTTCGCAGCGCTTTACTATGCACGTTTTGCTTTTTATAGGACATCATAAGGATCAGAGTTGAGTATAGATCCTGTTCCCGGTCGTTGTCCCCATAACATATGCCTCGATACTCGCTTGGCTAACGTATACCGAACTTATACACTGTGCAACAGCGAGAAGCTAATATTAACAACAGCGTTTTCGGCCGTATTCGTTGTGCTTGTGGGTTTTCGCCATTACAACAACTGAATAGTAACAATGTCTACTATGGAAGTGTGCACGACACTCATTGTGACTATTTCGGATGCTGCAAGTCCATCCAATACCGGTTAGAGTAGCTACAATCTTCGACGATTTGCGGTGACGCAATAACCGGTGCACGGCCGCGTATTCCGTCAAACGAGTATGGGTGGCAAGTGTCAACTTCGTAACTATAATGCATACCGAGCTAGTTGGTCAGCTATTTGTGGGGTGGTCGGATGCCCTGGTAGAGGAACAGGGACCTCTCTCCATTTCTCATTGCCTGGGGTCCTCCAGAGGACGGATTGCAAAGCTGGCAGCCCATCAAAAGACTATTCCCTTCTTACATTGTACGACGTGCTGCAGCACATAACCAGCCATGGATAGCGTCACCTATTATCCTGGACGAGTCAGAGTTGGACGCACTGGAAACGCACATCGACACGGGATGGTGGTTTCGAAATTAAGAGCGCAGTCAGTGTACACTCGACACTGTTATTTCTTTCGGTCCCTCTCTCTCTCTCTCGCTCTCTCTGCCCTTGTTAGTCGGGATCCCGATGGTGTTCTTAAATCGGCTGTGTTGATTTGTCGCCGGCCACAAGTGACGCTGGATCTATACTCGGCGAGTACTGAGTAACCGTAGCACGATGACGTGGACAGGTCCAGCGTAACGGACGTGCTGGTAAAGTACCGATGACCCCGAGAGTCGACGTCGAGCTGAAGGATCAAAGAGAGTTCCGCGGTTCAGCGGAGGGAAGTCGGAGGTCAGTCGACGGAGTCGGTGGTGGTTTCAGATGTACGGGCTCGTGCAGCGCGGAGAACGCTCTACGAAGCGGAGCTCTTGCGCCTGTTCGTGTCGGCGGACGTCGACGGGTTCGATCGATCGACATCGGGCAGGGTGTCCCCTTCGGGGAAGGGGCTGTTGCGGTTCGGCTGATGATGGGCGAGGGACGGAGGGATCCGAGTCTTGAGAGGAGGTAAGGTTAAGGCGTAATACAAGGAGGACAACGGGAGACAACGATAGGGGGGGGGGGGGCGAAAGGGACTTGTGGAGAACACAGCCTCGTTGGCTGGCCCGCCCAACTATTGTGGGGGGGCAATGGCAGTTTTTGTGCGTCTGGAGCGGTCGAGAGTCGCCGAACACACAGCACAGCCACATAGAAGGCGGACTCTCGCGCGTACATACACACTCACAGACGCATGCATACTCGAATTGATGAGGCGCGGGCTCCGGCTTCCGTTTGCCGCCGGCTTGCCTGGCTAAAAGTCGACCTCGAATGTAGCAGCAGACGTTGGGTTCTGCGTTCACTTGTGACTACGATACGAGCGCCAAAAAACGAGAGTTCGAAGTTAAGGAAAGGCCGAGTAAGGCCAAGCTGTCGGTCGGCCCGCCGGCCTGATGATGATGAGCTGTATAATAGCTACTCTAGCACGACGCGGTCATGACTCCATAGAATTGAATAGGATATTCGGCTGGCACTCGAATGCAGCGGCGACGTGGTTGAGTAGATGTTTGCTTCGGCCTGCAGTAGAACTTGGTACAACCAGTTCGGAGAGAGAGAGAGAAAGAGAGAGAGTAGAACTTTCACTCGCGTTGTTGGTCCACGCTCGGTGTCAACGGATCTATGCGACGGACGTTCGCCGTGGCTTTGGAGATAGTCTATATCACAATGGTCACGTTACTTGAGTGGTGCTATTGTTACAACTTTTGCAGTTGTCAATGCTTGACCACAATTATTATCGAATATAGCCTATATTTGCAGATAAGGTAGTCGTTTTTTTTTATGATCAAGCATGCAACTCTGTTATCTCCTCTTGTACGCAAGTAAAAAAGATCTGAATCTTTAAAATATATCTGTGGAACAATGTGACAACAACACACTGTCATGTATTAATATATTTAATTCTATGACGACGACGGCGTTTATGACATGATGATGATTGTTATTAAAATTATTAGCATATTATAGAAATATCGACTTCCTGGACCTCAGTATTCATTCGATTTCAATGAACTTCTCGCCAGAAAAGTTGGCAAAACAGCGCAAAGCATCTTACTGTCTTTTGACACGAAGAATCACTACTGCAGCGACACGCGTCAACAATCGCAAAAGATGAACGTGTCTCCAACCAGCTGCTCATCGTTGCTCTAAGCCGAGGGGGTATTTTATTTTACCTTGCAGTCGATCCGTCTTTGCAGTTGTTGTCAAGCCTCCTTACCAACTTTCTTGCGTGGGACACCGAGGCAATTCCCTTAATTCAGTTAATGTTATAATAATAATAGTGATTGAATATGCCACATGCAAGGAGTATGATGGGAGAGGTGCAAGAAAAAATGTTATTGGCAACAGCTCCATGAGAGGGATAATTTGCAATCAAACCTATCAGCTCGTTCTGTGTTTTCGGGCTGAGTATTCAGCCCGGGGCATTCAGCATCCACAGTGTTGCTTTTGCATCGCTTCGTAGGAGGGATGACCGCTAAATGCAAATGTGCAACGGTGGGGATCGAACCCGTGCCTCCTGCGGTTGCAAGGCGCATACGAATGCACCACGGCGATCAATCTATCAGTAAATAAATAATCAGTTAACTAATTAACTAGCTAGCTAGCTAGCTAGACGTAGTCAATGGTCCTATTTTATTTAGTATAATACTATCATCACAATACGTCCACACCGACACGCCAACATAAATACTGAAAATGGCTAAGAATCACATGTTCATTGACCACCGTTCATGTCGACTCTCTTTGGTGTCATTATTATTATTATTATTATTCTTAGCGTCCTCATTTCCTCGAACGATTTCATCCAACGGCGTTTATCGAACAGGCTTTGTTTTTGGCCACACAGAATGAATGATTAAATCGCGATTGGCTGTGGCCGATGTATTGCAATTATGTCAATCGGACTGTTTATTTGCCCCCGGCATACGTATGCCAATTACGCGGCATGGTCCAATACTAGTTATTATAGTATTATAGTAATAATATGGTAACATGGTAGCAGTGTGCTTCCCAGTGGCGACCAAACCCCTGCGTGTCTATGACAACTCGATTGGAACACATTGATACGAGGTGACTGGATGCAAGACGACGTCATTGCCGCGCTGATAAACGTCCTCCGTTTACAATACATATGCATATCAGTGTATAATACAGTACGGCATAACATCCATCGATCATCATCCTTAGTTCTATCTGCTGCTGCTGCTGTTGGCTTCTCACTCTAAAAGTGTTAATTGCCTGATTGCTTCACGGGGATTGAGTACGTCGCCGGTGCTGTTGCTGCTGCTGCTGATGATACCGACAATGCGACAATATGCTGAGGTATGCCACGGCAGGTTGTATGGCTCCTTTGCGTGGCAAAGCGTGACTACCTCCAGTCTTCCGTCTTTGACAAACGGACGACCGACAGAAGGAACTAACGAACTTCATCGTGTAAGTTTC
Organism: Stratiolaelaps scimitus; assembly: GCA_019614645.1. Lineage (NCBI taxonomy): Eukaryota > Metazoa > Arthropoda > Arachnida > Mesostigmata > Laelapidae > Stratiolaelaps > Stratiolaelaps scimitus. The sequence continues at coordinate 3,480,197 of JABWDB010000013.1, read as the reverse complement.
AGCCGATGGCTCTTCGCTCTGCGCTCCGTAGTCACTCTCGCTAGGTCGGGCAGCACTTTGACATGCGGTCGGTTACTAGACAAGCAAGCATTGATCGGTGTGCTGGTCCAGTCAGCCGGTGGGTAAGCCAGCCAGTTAGCAAGCGCGATTGTGGCAGAGTATCGTCGACTACGCGACGCTACGATATACGCGAGCAGTCTCATCTTGAGTCTTTGCGCGACTTGCTCTGGACTGAGGCGGCTCTCAACGGCGGAGCGACGGCGTGTACGATCACAATAAGATTAATAATAACAGTGAGGCTGTGAAGTCGTGTTCGACCTTGCGCGGTCGTCGCAACGTACGATGCGTGAATTGTACGTGACGAGGAAGTTCTTCAGTTTCAGGCTCCGGTCCGAAGCTGGCGACAAATGTTGTCGGTTTCTAATCGACGGGATAGTTATTAGCCAAATGCCAATAAATGCTCATTTGAGTAAACATAATGCGTGTAGGTATGACTTGAAGCAACGGTAAAGAAGCAAACGAGATCAACGGATGAATACCGATTAATTGCTCACCCCAGTTCCCCTTGGACGCTTCTGCGAAACGCAGCCGGGAACAGTTGCTCGAATAAGTCGTATTGTAGCTCGGAAAGACTTCCAGCACAGATATGCTATGATAGATTTCCAACGAAGAGTCGCTACAATTTATCCCCAATTTATCAGCCACTTTTTAAACTGCCCGATGTGTGTTTCAGCGCCCGGAACAAACGCGATGCTTGCGGCAGTGTCAGCGAGTCCACCTGTTGGTCAACCATCCCCCTGCGTTCGGCGTACAGATCTTACTCTTGATCTTATTTCACGACTCACGTCGCTGCTGTCCTGCCCGCTCACCCCCATGCGTGCTCGTCTGTATCCTCCCTTATCCTGCAGTAGTTACCAGCGTTTCGTTCTTAAGAGCGCCAAACAGCTCGGCACTTGTTGCAGCAGAGCTCGCCGTGCTGTTTCTCATGCTAACTGCCACTTACTGTGATGTTCGCATGCGCATACTGTGACGTAGGCAGATGTGCCTCGATCGTTAGCCATTGCACTGGTGTCAACGTCGCGCACTGGATCATTTAGCAGGGGAGAGTGAGAGTGGATAGCTTAGCATGCACGGCTGGCTAGCCGCTCAGCGCCGGCGCTGCTGTTGTTGTTGTTTTGGTGTTGTGTTGACAATGCAGTTATTGTGAGATGCTGTTGACGAAATCGTAAACGGGATTCGATTTCGAAACTCCGATCGGACACTCGGACACTGTTATGATGCCAAGTATACGCCAATCAAGCAGTTGCTCATTCTCGTTCCGAAAACACACGTGATTAATTTCTCCGGTGCGATAAACGCGTTGTGCTGCTGCTGCGGCCGCTGCTCCTATTTGCGAGGTGTCTGGAGAAAGGCTGAGCGTTGGACCTTTGAAGGTACTCGGACGACGCGACGTTTCCATGATATAAGTAATGTGCACCGGCATTGTTCAACCACTCAATCCGGCTATCGTTGCGTTTCTCGAATTGCGAATGCCTCGGGACGGTTCGTCTGCATGATAACAATCACATAACTGTGCCGCTGTGAGAGCTTGTGTCCACTCGAAGCGAAAATGAGCCACGCCCCTCCTAGCGTTTCTATATTTGTGCTTTTTTCTCTGATGTTTTTTAACTGTATATTGGGCTGCGTGGTACCAGTGGCGTCGTAGCGATCCTTGTAACCATGACGAAATTCTTATACGTTCGAAGTCGTTGTCGACAAACGAAGCATTTCTTGTTTTAGGGCAGTTTTTAAAATATCTTCCAAGTCGTCTGTCGTTCAAGGATTGAAACGAGTTGTAAATGTATTACGAACAGTAATAATAAATCTTGTGCGATAGAGAGGGTGCGATTTTGTGGTATCCATCTCCTTCCGATATTATCGAACATTTTTTTTGTCGATAATTCTCTCCTTCCCGCTCACCTCTCTCTCTCTCTCTTAATCGCCATTATGGGCAATTTTGTGTCTCGGATCAAGAAGCTGAAACGAAAAGCGAATCGTGCTCCACCAGCGAGGGTATGTCACCAACTCGTTCACGAAGGTCTGTCCCTGAGGTTTCTGCTTCCTGGATTCACCTATTCGCCATCACTTTCAATCGGCTGCAGCTGATCTAATGGCTGATATAACCTCTTCTGCTACAACAACATAATACTGCCATCTCTCATTTGTGCTCTCTATTTGATGTCCTGACGCTTGGCGAGTGTCTCTCTTCGTGACTGGCGTATGACCTGTACTTAGCCAGCCTCTGAGCAACGATTTCGCACAAGTGCAAGTGCATGCACACTATATCTCTCTCTCTTTCTCAGCCCTCCCTCTCTCTCTCGTTATCTTGTTCGTTTTCACGGGAACAACGATTATAATGGCGTGATAGATAGGTTGTTGTTCGACCTTAGTCTGTACAGGTCAAAATGCCGCTTCGAACATCTAGGGGGGGGGTCGCCAGCATACACATTTTGTATTGTTTGTATCCTTGTCAATGTATGTTCCGAGTTACATTCTATGGATATTCACGGTGCGATTCTTGGTTGGCTGGCTGGCAGAGGCGAGTTCATTGCTCGATATGTTTGTCGAAGGGTCATTTGGAACTCGTCGAATCATATGTTACGTCTATACTGATATGCATCTTAGGGTATGTGCGTATTGTGTTTATGAAATTGATGCGCACGTGTGCATGACGGTTGCCGTTGGACAACCTGCACTAACTAGCTATAGAGCATACTAAACTCTTACCTTTTGTGTGGACACCAACAAACTCCGGAGTTGTCTGTGACTTCTTCTTTGTGTTAATGTATATATATATCTATATTTACATGAGTTGAAAGAACCGAATGACCGATGGGACAATTATGATTCATGTCATCGGTTTTGTGAATACGGCCCATCATGTTGAAGTAATGACAATCGTAACGATCCTAGTCCAACATGCGACAGTGATATTGTTTAGTAATATGTACATGATTATTAATCGATTCAAGTTTGTCTACAGCCACACGTGCCTCTGAGCAGATTACATGCGAGGATAGATGGGATTAGAGTACACCATATTTATGTTGCTATGTAGAGAAATGTGATCTTTCGTCAAAAAAAAGATGAAAAGATGAGCGATGATGAACAAAAACCGTTGCTGGTTTCCTTCATCGTATGACTCGACTGATTCGAATTAGCCAGTGATTTGCTGCTGGTCATGATTTGGAATCACCCTGTAATGACCTAGCCTTTGCCATTCTTTCTACACGCCTAATGACTCGCCCCTTCTCTAGTCAATCTATTTTTTTTTCTAGATTTCTGCACGCCCTCCACAGCCCGACTACTCACCAGGGGCGCCTAGTTTCGACTTTATCAAATTCGCCGCTCGCGCGCGGTTTATCCCAATCTATACACCGATCGTCCGAGGATTTCCCCTGAGCCCTCCAAGGCACGAACATAGCATAACAGCTCGCTCAAGTGTTCTAGTTCTCTTGCATTTATGCTTTATTGAACGCCCGCCCACGTGTGGCATTCGCTGTAGCTGACTTTGGCGGGATGAAGTTTCCTCTTCCTAACGATGAGAAGGAAGTCTTCTGGATATCGCCCTCTTCTGCTGTTGCTATTTAGCTGCTGCTGCTGTGACGAGTAGCGAGGCAACTTTGGGTCAGACTAATGACTAGAGAAATGGCGACGGCTTAGAACAGGAGCAGTCTGGTGGCAGGGCACACTTGCGCGGGGGTGGCCTCCAGAGTGGCGCAGCCCCTGCTCGGTTCCTCTTTGGCCAATAGAAAGCGAAGAGTGGCTGGAGAGGCTGTTCGTCAAGGTTGTGCTAGACCGATATTGAAGTTTAAGCCGTATGGCCAAGATACTTCAAGTTTAGGTTAAGAGCATGGACTGATGCAACGTGTCAGCCACATCGTTCGCTAGGTTTTGCGGCTTTGGACAAGGCCCAGCCTTTGCGATGAGATTAGCGCATCCTATGAATTGTCCCGGCCGAGATTTGATACCAGAAATATGGTGAAATTCGTTTGCAAACGGTCGAGGCTAAGTTCAACAAGCATATCAGCCATAACCAACTAGCGGGTGAGAGCCAGTGTCAGTTGTGGTTTTTCAGTTTTTTACACCGTTATATGGCCTTAAGTATAACAGAGTTCATTCACGTCCGGCTGCAAAGTCCAGTGCGACTATGACCATACTATAACGATGATACCTTGAACGGAAATTGTTCCCGAAGCTCCTAAAACTCCCGTCGAGCGGAGTTAACAATGGGATAGTCGTGGGTTCAGGGGTGAAGCAGGAGATATCCACGTGTTATCGCAATCGTCAGATCTTCATAATCGATGATCAGCCTTTTGCAGTATCCCCTTTCTATATCAAACCCCCTCGAGAAAAGGGTGGCGTTAACAATTTGCTCAAGACACGAATATTATACACTGGTAGAGGCAGCCCAGCCAGCTCCACTCTGTGGGGACGTGTGAATATATTCGCTCTGGCAGAATGAATTCCTGCGCAGAGACTGTATCCGTACACGCTATCCTCATCGACAGCTGAAGTCCCCTGCTACACCTGTGAAAGGTTGTCATTGTCTTTGTTCTCGTTGTCATTATTGTCATTGTACTTGACCGAAGTGTTCGATGCCGCGTTTGAATTGGCTGCAAGGCAACAAGTTGAACGGAGCATTTATCGCACGGCTTGCCAATAGTGTTCTCAGTGGCAGAACCACTCCCGCTGTCGCTGTTCTCTCGTTGGCTTCTTCGTTTTCAGCGGTCAAGCGGCTGGATTGCGGCGCCTGCTCCAGCGTGGTGCCATAGCATCGTATCGTATCAATCTCACTGGTATTATAGTCCGTCTGGGAACGGTCCCGCCGGCCGGCTGCGCTGCCATCGCTCTCATCGGCTCAATCACTACTGGCTGGCCAGCAAGCCAAACGCCACAGAGAGCACTACTACCAGCGTTTTTACCGCCCGCCGCAGTTCAACCCAAAGGCCCACAGCTAGGGCAGAGGCGATACACAGAGCGTGTGCTGCTGGCTAGACGATAGTGGCAGCACTATCGGGGAACGCTGCTAGGCTTGGCATTGACGGTAACTCTGTTGCCAGCAGTAGTCCAGCCGCAAGCGCCAATACAAGGGACCGACGTCTGCCGACGGCGACGCCGCAGCAGCAACAACACCACAGTTAGAAGTAGTGCGGCAAATGCGCAGTTTCTGTCATTCCGCCAAGATCTCAATGTTGTTGTTATTGCTCAAGTGACACAAAAGTGCGACGATGGCAGCGGTAATGGCGGTGGCGGCGGCGGCGGTACCAGCGGTGGCCGTAGTCACCATCACGTAACTGGCCGCAGCACCTAGACCAACCGTGCGTTCGTTCGCCGTCTGGCAGATGAAACACCTCGTTGGAACTCGATAAGGAATAGAATTGTAATTGTGCAAATCGGTGACAAGCTGAACTCGGTCGGTGACTGTTGCGATCGGTGGGTCCTCGATCAGACGCCCCACCCCGACGTGCGCTACTCGTGTTTATGCCGTTTGTCGGAAAGGAACCAAAGTGGATGTACGATCCCCTGCGATATGTCAACTGTTATATTTTACAGCTGCAGCAAATTGCAACCGCCATTTTGACAACGGAGAAGAATCGGCCGAGTTAGTCGTGTCACCACCCCGCGTAGACAACCAGTCGTTGTGTGGCTGTACGCAAAGCCGCATGAGCGGATGTCTAGCGATTGAACTACTCGCTACTGCTGCTGCTGCTGCTGCTGCTAACAACCACTGCGAGTGTTCGTGGTTTAATTGTTTCTGGAGCTGCTGGTGTGCGTTAAGCTCAGCGCAGATTTAGACACAACAACAGTGGCGGTGGTGGCAACTGTCGAGACCACAACTAGACAGCTTGGTCGCGTCTTACCGATGTCTACATCGATGTGTTACTTATCGGCGTATTTCTGTGGCGTCACAAGTAAGACACAAGTGAAGCTTGTGCAGCTTGACATATGGGACTTCGCGGACCTTGCGATGTTAGCAATGATTGTCGTGTCTGCGACACAAATGAAATAAAAACCAACAGCCATTCTCGTTGTTGTGAACATGCCCTAATCGTATCCCCCTCACAAGCGTGCAGCAAGGGAGGGCAAAGTTGGTTGAATACTCGCATGCACACACATACTCTCACTCGAAAAACAAATATTGTGAGTCAGTTTGGCAATCGGAGATTGGGAGGTCAAGAGAGAGAAAGAACTCAAGGGTCGCCGACAGATTGCGCCGGTGTCATTGTGACCGTTGTTCACCAGTCATGGTTTCCACTCACAGGGTTGACGATGTGAAGTGTGGGCCGATATCACCCCCATAGGCAGTTGTGCAGTGGTGAAAGTTGCTATTTTTGACATTGGACAGATAAGGCACACTTGTGCACCACCAGAACAGCCATTTGGACTTGTAGCTGACTGACGGTCGTGCAGCTATTTGTGATTGAATCGGATGAGTGAAATACGAGGATTACTTCAATTATGAGTGTGCTGCTGAGATCACAGCGTTAAGAGATCCTTCGACAGCGTCGAGTTGGTTACAGCCACAAATGTCATCAATCTGGCATTTTTTTTCGGAAACGCGTTACCGAGTCGTAGACCCGGCGTCATTTGTGTTCACTTATGTGTAATCCTTAGCAGGAGCAGCGATTGACGACAAATGAACAAATGGGCGACAACCTCACGCCAATAGTAAACAACACAGTTTCGTCACGCAGCGATTGACTGCCAGGTCTCCGATTTGTTGCTGCTGGATTCACCGATCATCATCGATCATTTCTTTTGTTTTTCATAAATATGATCATCAATTCATCGATTTGTTTTGTGATTTGCTGTTGATCAAACGCGGATCGAACGCATTTTACCCACTCTAATGAGTTGTGATCGCCCTGACCGCAGCATAATCGATCTGGTGTGAAGGAATCACACTGTGCTGTTACTTTAAGCCAGCTCAACAACAAGAACAACAATGGTGTTAGTGCTATAGCGTTATAGTGAAAGTGGTTCTAGCGACCGGGTACGAACAACAACAACAACAACAACAGTAGCAACAACAACAATAACAACGCCAACAACTGCAGCAACAACAACAACAATCGCAACCGTAGTAGATCAGCAAGGATGTTGTGTGAAATGGAATACCTAGAAACCTTTCTCTTACGGCAGATATCGTCGTACTCATCGAAGGGCGCCCTCGACATGAAGGACGGTGGTAAAGGCGGGGGTCTCGCCCCGCCGGGCACTCTCGCAGCCGCTGGCGGTGGAGTCGGTGCAGGAAGCGTTGGGGTCGGCGCAGGCGGCGGTGTCGGAGCCGGTGGAGTGAAGAAATACGCCAACGGGGGCGGTGGCCTCGGTGGAGCACCCCTAGCCGGATCGGGTTCGACGAATCCCCGGGACACAGGTGGCAATACGTCACCAACGCACGTGAAACGCGAACGCCGACAGAGTTCGTCCAGATTCAACCTGACGACAAATAGGGAACTCGTCGATCTACCTACCATCAAAGGTACGTGCATGATACACACATATATATATATATATATATATATATTAGTATAGTTTTTGTTATCTTCTAGTATTGTGTAAGAGAAAAGAAGGCGATATTCGCGCATGAGATATTCTGACGTATAATGATACTGAATGTTCTCAACTTGGATCGCTTACGTCAATCAAATATGCCTTGTTAATCAATACTTGCGTCCTTGGGATAATTGGCCCTCCGTGGATCTCTTGCACTTTGCTATATGTCTGACATGTGTTGTATATTGGTCAGCTCTGCATATTCTATCTGCACACTTCTCGACATCGGTAATCTCCACGATCTATGTCATTCTTGTTGAAGGTCATTCTCCCTCGAGGGTCAGATCGATTCAAGCTAAGTTGCCGTATTCTCAAATAGCCGTGCACGGTAAGGACTGCGTTGATTTCAAAAGAAAAATAGGTGCAGGTTCACATCGGGTTGTTAAAGGTTCGTGGACCAGTCTAGACACAAATTTCCACCAATGGATTCTAAGAGAAAATCAAATGTCGCTTCCTTGGAAAAACGACGATGTCCCATCGAATTCGGCGTTCCGAAAGGTCACAACTGGCCTAATTTACTGAAATTCGGTAGCCCTGTCCCCGAGAAGTGTACAGGAATGGTAGGCGAAGTTTAAGCCTCGGGAGAGACATGCGGTCGAAGTGCAACTGGAGGTGATCAGAGCGATGCTTAAAGATGGTAAGGGGCAGAGACAGCACATATCGGTAGCGGAGTAATTCCCAGTGTTCGAAGTGGTCACTAGTCCCTGCGCTCACTTGCGAGCCATACAGACCTGGCGTACTCTATGGTTCAGTGCATTGTCAAGGACGATCCTTGCATGAAGAAGATTCTGGCCAAATGAGTGTCACTTGAATTGCGGGCGGAACACTATTTTGTTGTGACCAGAACTCACACTAATATTCTACGAGACTAAAGCGATCCCGAAGCATACTCTTCGACACATTAGACACCGGGAAAATTGCACGTGCAGCTCAACTGGAACCAGCGTCGATGATATTTGTGTGCAGGTGAAACACGCATGGATTTCGACGGAATCGACTTCAATCAGCTCCTACCGCTGAAAATCTCTGTCACCGGAGGGATATGTAAAAAAACCTTCGAAAGAGAATCTGGATACGTGGCTTGCCTCAAACAGGCCTATGCCAGTGTTTCTTCACCACGACAACACTTGTCCCCAAAAAATGGTTGTGGTTGAAGAGTTTTTGGCCTAGAAGAGAACGAAATTGTGGGGTAACTCGCATGGTCACCTGATATAAGCCCGCTCGAAATTTGCAGTTTTGGCCTGCTGAAGAGGAGGCCGGGGGTTGCCAACCACCAAAGTTGGAACGAGATTGAGCGAGTTCTCATAGGACCTCGTATGGAGGTCATCGGTGTAAACAATTCTCAGGGATATGCAAATACGCGAAAGATTTTTCATTAGTACGAATGAATACATCTGTTGTTAAAAACATAATATAACGCGGCTTAGCTTGAATCAATCTAATACTTCGTCAGAGGGTGCGTATGTCCAATTCATTAAGCTGCTTGGCTTAATTTGTATATTTGCCACGGCCAATGGCAACTTGAGTCGCGTCAGGTCTAGCAAGCCGTCAAGCCCGGTGGCCTGATTAGTCTGCGCCTTGCAACCGGACGAGACACGTAGCTGCACGGGTACATTGCATTCAAGGGGTCCGTCGTACGAAGCAATGTAAAAGCATTGCCATGAACGGTATTGCTATTGTTCAATGTTGTCGCTGAGAGTCTGCCTGAAAAACAATGATCTAGTCGTCCAAACAGGGCAAAAATAGATTTAGCAGTAAAGCAAGCAGTGACATGGAATCTATCAATTGCATTTTTTGTCATCAGAGTGTCGCATTGCTTGATGTGAATGAGTATCTACGTATATTATACCACAGTTGCCATTTAAACGTAGCGGACACTCAACCTATAAATGTTAGACTTTCGGTTAAATATAGCTTTAGTTACGAGTGTTACGCCATTTCACCTAAATGTATAGGTCATCAACAGGCTCTGTTCAACAATATGCAAACGATCGATCAAACTTAGTAACATATATGGCCATAATTAATCTGTCGTTGCTAATCACCGGCACGTGAACGTCAGTCGCGGCTTGCGCGGCTTGAACGTTAGATGAGTTTGCCTTGACCCGTACGAAGATGTGAGATCGTACATTTTCCTAGAGAAGTGGCATAGCACCATGATACACAGGTATCGTGTTAATTATAGACGCACGCGTATTGTCTTGCCAGTGGTCTGATTCAAGGTCCCCTGCGAAATCTTAAAACCTGTCGCAGGACCCCTGAGGCGCGAATGAGCAAACATCTTAGTCACGACTCGATGCGTATCACTGTCACTTTGGCCAGGGCTGTCAGACAATGTATGACACATCGTTATTGATACTGGTGAAGCGGATCCTGACCCCATCCGATTAGAACAAGGACAGATATGGCTATTCGGGGTGGGAATTGTTTGCGAGCAAATGCGTTTAGGTTGTTACTCGCTTCTGCTGTTCCTGTTATGCTCATTTGTGGCTGCTTTGTATCGAGAGACAATTGGGGAAAGCGACTTTGGCGGGAATGTCCTTCTTCGGTTTTGGCGCTATTGGACACAAACCACACCCATCGAGCCCGTCCGCCTGCCCGCCCGCCCGCCAGCAGCGATACAATAGAAGGCCAAAGCACAACTCCGTTGCAAAATTAGGACGCTTCCGTTAGGGCGAGAACGCGCCACGTTGAAGGAGTGCCTAGACTAGGCCGACAGGACTTGAAAGTAGCTCAGTTTGGACAGGCGCCAGCAAAGTGCTAATGTTCAGTCGATAGCAGGCCCGCGGTGCTGTAACCAAAAAATTTAGGATAAGATTCAATTGTTTTGCACAAGACCGCCTTCATTGTGGATGACAAAAAGTTAGGGTTGATTGGCATAGTGTCCTGATCGGCCTCGCAAAAATGTAAGCTTGTACTACGGATGTTCTATCTAGTCATTTTTAGCCTCTTCGAAGGAGTGTCCCTAGTGAATAGCAGTAGTTGTTTTTCTTATGTGTGAAATTCGATAGTTCTATATGAGTTTGCAACAAAGATATGGCGTCACTTCCCGGGGCTCGAACTTGCTGCTTCCAGCCTTTTGCAGCCATCCAAGCGCCGCCGTACCGAAGATCTTCATTGAGACATAAAGTATAGTCGTTGCTTCTTTCGGTGAGAAACTTTCTATTTGCACACACCTGAAGTTCGTATACTCAAGTGTGTATGGGTTCCGATGACTTCGGCCCTAGTTTCGGTGCGTGGATTTTTGTGCGTGGATCACTGATTGGTGTACTAACGTCAAGATGACTCTGCAATGTGTGCTACTCTATGCTTGTTCGAGCATCGGGTCATTTCGTTACCTATGCGAACCTTATAATAAAATTAAATTGATTTCACCCAGCCCTTGTATTTCTCTCGTTTTCTATTTGAGGAAAGTCGTATTCTGCTTTACTCGGAGTTCTCGGTAGTATGCTGCTCAGGCCACTCGGGGTGGCGTTTAATATTGTCTTAGAGTGACATAGTCGGACCTTTACCTTAGTTATTATCGTGTATTTCTGATGCTCCAATTTTGTTTGATTGAATTTCTCCGAGTGACAATTCCGCTGTGGTGGCTCATCGTGGCTCATCTAGAGACGTCGAGCCGTTGCGGTGCTGCCTCTACGCAAAAAAATTGACAATTTCTTATAGACAAAAGAAAAAAAAAACAATGAATAGCGATGTTGTACCATGTGTGAACAAAAATGGCCATCAACTCTCGCTCGTGGCGTGACATGGTGGCTTACCTGTGAAAGTCTTTACTGTATCGACAGCTTTCCATAGTTCACGGTGCGTGAGCCCCTCATCGCGCGTCGTTAGCATTAAAACATGCGTCGTGCCTCTGTGGCAACACTAGCACGAACTTGTTCTGTTTTTGTGATACATCAATATCAGCGCTCACCAATATGACGGAGCCGGCTGGCACAATACGCGCAGATACTGCAGTGGACATCCTGCTAGCAGCGATATCGTCGGCTCGCCCCACAAGCCAGCCACCAATCGACAGTTTCGTCTGTATTACGAGCAAAGGTGACGAGAGATGAGGCAAGAAGTCCGCGAGAGTGAATGCTTTTTGTCAAAATGGATTCTACCACCGCCAGCAGCACCAGCAGCCTTGTCCAGGTCTGGCAGGAACGGCGTCCATATTTTGTTGTTGTTGCTGCTGTAGCTGCTATAGCTGCTGCTGTTGGTCTCGTAGAATGTATCATCGTGTCGTGTCGAGAAGGATCAACGCGGTGCGGGTGCTAAGAATACCATGAAACGAAGCGGCGGAATTGCCCATCGTTCGACCTTTGCTTTGGCTTTTGTCTTTGACCCGATGTCCCGTCGGCTGTGGCTGGCTCTCTAACAGCGGCCCGTGCTCTCAAAGTCCGTATCTATATCCTCTTCAAGGTTCCTCTCTAAACGCGCCTCTTATGTAGCCTCTTCCATAATAGCGTCTAGGAGGAGAACGGTCGACGGTGCGCGACAACGTCGTTTCTCTCCATACTGCCAGATATCTATTGTATATACGGCAAGGACAGCGGCAATACTCCCTCGAGTGCAAACTGGAACAATAACAATTGCATTAGCATCAAATCAAACGGTGTACGTCGATCTCTCCCTTGTAAGCTCTAATCAGTATGGCAGTATTTAAGACCTTGAGTTGACCTTCACCGGAGCAAGCACGACGGTCCCGTCATGAACAAGACATGTCTGTTTGAGATGTCCGTTCTCAATCTCGGCCTCTGTTTCGGCGTTCCATGCGTCTATGACCGTAGTCGTAGTTGCTGTAATTCCCGTCACCGTTAACCCTGCGGCGGCCAAATGCGAGCATTTATCGCGCACCAGTGGCACTCGTCGAGGTTATCGCATACATGCACACCACGCACACACACACGCAAATACCCATAGACAACTGGCAGGCTCCGACGTAGCGTCGATGCCGGAGAGGGTATTCTGTCATTTGGCGGAGTAATTCGATGTCGGAAGACGTCGAACAGGGCGAGGAAGACCTACGGCAAACATGTGACCGCGTGTCGATAATGATTGTCATTTAGACAAAACATATTACGCAAGCAGCACCACCTCTCCATCATGGAGAACGTTCATTTGGCTGTGGTCACCGCTCTCTTCCCGATAAGCAGGGCTGGACTGACGGGTGGGTTTGTGAAGTGATCCCTGTATCGTATTTAGTTATTCCTGCCGCTGCTGTATTTGCTTCTGCCGTCGAAAGCCTTGTCTATGCCAAGGGACCCACGTGCAGAGTAATGAACAGACCTCGGTATTTTCTTAATCTATCAAACAAATTCAAATCTAGTTCAGCCCACATACTCCTTAGTGACCAGTCCGTATTTGTCTGAAATAGCGGAGATACCGAAACGAACGATACACGAAAGGTGAAGCAATTTTAACCATACAGTGCTATGTTGTCTAGCTTGTGGGTAACTCAAACATCGACACAAACGGCGAATTATGACGAATCATGAGGCTCGATAGTAAATATCGAATACTGCGAAATATCAGTCAGTCATATATATATATATATATATATATATTATTGTAGGCAAGCTCGATGCGCCCGAGAGCGTCGATGCGGCTCTCGATACTGTTGGAAACAGTAATGTTTAGCCTAATACGCATGTAGCACTGTTCTCGACGCAGATGGGCCGCCTAACTGACGGAGCGAGGTGACCCTTTGCCGATGAGGTCATAATCATTGTTCTAGTGAATTATTTGTTATAATGCGCCATATCACCTCTTTTGGGTCACGTATCGGCACGTATCGTTGTCGATACCGAATAATACGGATGAACTAAGAACTCTACTACAGTTGAACTATGATGATATTCTGTTATCTTCGTCATTAACCTTACAAGTGTTTCCCAATTTCTTTGTTGTCTCTCCACAGATGCTGCTCCCGAAGAACGCGAAGCTCTCCTGATTAAGAAGATGCAACAGTGCTGCGTAATCTTCGACTTTGTCAGTGATCCCTTATCCGATATTAAATGGAAAGAGGTCAAACGAGCGGCACTTCACGAAATGCTCGACTACCTTAGTACGCAGCGAGGAGCTATCACCGAACCCGTATATGGTACGTTTTGGCAAGCAATCGAATCCTCCGTTGTGAAGTTCTCAGCCTAACCAAATCGGATCGTATTAGTATTAGTGATATTAATAAGGAATAACAACTTTCAAATTTGCAGGACTTCAAGTCATCATAGCCTCAGTAAATGTCGCGATAACCCCTCCCCCCCCCCCACGAAAGTTACACACACATCAATTGATGTTGTTAAACTCCCATAGGAATACAACAAAGTCCTCACACAAGCTAACTGCCAATCTTCGTACTCCGCTTGATGGTATATACCTCGTACAGATGGTGTCCCTTCCATGCGAGGTAGTTACCTAGGCTCGCTACTACTGCGTGTATCTCGATTTGTTTCACTTGTCGGTTATCAGAGATAGATTTCCGTATCTTTTTGGAGTGCGCGCATCTAGCCGAGGCAAATGCCTTTACTGGTCCGCTGGTCGCCACCACACAACGCTGAGTACCACACCTTCAAGACACTGGAGGTAGATGCGCGAACGCTCCCCTGTTGACACATCGCTTACTGCTCCTCCATCGAGACGAGTAGCGATAGTGTTGACGCTGGGGCTAGCGTACGCAATGACCAAAGTCTTCTTCGCGCCTCCGTGGCGGGTCCACACTGCTGGCTTTGTCACGGGTACACTGCATCATCACTTGCCTGATATTCTCTCAAAGCGCGATGTGATAGTGTCACATTTCGCATATAGAATGTCTGGCCGTGTGAATGTCGAACAGATGATACGCTTCTTTAGATCTATGCGTATTGGAGCTGATGGGAAGCCAGACATCTGTTAGGCATATGAACCCCATTTCACTGACACGACAACAATACCGGCAACAACATGCGGCCAACGTAATTTAGTATGATTCCTTATGATTAATTTATATTATGCTGACTGTTTAATGACACTGCGACGGGTTTGTGTTTGATATGCTTGGTAAAGTCGGTGATCATACGACCTGTCAATCTACAAAATGAGAATTCGTGTCTTCTGTGGTTGGTAGAATCCCAAGGGCTGCTCGAAACGTATGACAGTGCCTATACTGTATCGTCAATATTTCTGAGTTATAGCAAATTAAATATTATCGAAACACATGGAACTCTCTGAACGACTGATCCGGCGCCTGTACTATATGTGATCTGGGAGGTCTGACATCATTCGTATTGTTGATGGTTGTCTTTGATTAGGCGAGATAACGCGCATGTTTGCTACGAACGTGTTCCGGACGTTGCCACCGTCAAGTAATCCAAATGGCGCCGAATTTGATCCCGAAGAGGACGAACCCACACTTGAGGCAGCCTGGCCGCATCTCCAGCTTGTTTATGAACTCTTTCTAAGGTAAGCGAAGATGTCCACAACGATTGTTGGTTGCTATCATCTGTAGTATAATGGAATTCGAAACAACACGAATTGTTTACCCTGTTATAATCGATATTAGTGTAATAACTCCGGTTTAAATCTATGACAAATATATATATATATATACTAGGATGTAACACCGTATATATATATATAAGAGCTAAGTTGCTATTTCAAATTTACCTGTGTTAGCGACAGTCCAATTCCTGGAAATTAGCGGCACTCTATCTATGGTACGTTGTTCGGTCGTCTGTAGCTGTTCGACAGTAGTCGGATCTTATTCGGAAACAAAAATGATCGCCATCTAAGATGATCTATTTAGATCGTCTACGCGGGCACTAATTGCCTAATTTCTGCTAATGTAACTTAAAGCACAAATGCTCTAGAGATTCCTTACGTGTCCATTCATAGAGCATCGCAGATCAAACGAAACAATTTGTTTATAACAACACCATGTTATATTTTACACATTTGCATAAACACAGGTTTGTACCATCTGGCTTCCCCGTATAGCTTTGTAACACAGTAGACAAAGCACAAAGAATTCTTTAGAAGGACATATATCTTTGGTCTCTACGGCAACTATTTGATTCCACGCCAACCGATTTATTCATCTATCACTGTCACCAACCTTCCCAGTAACTTATTATAACAAACAAAAAAAAACCGCTGATCCGCCCCTATCAATCACAGCCGTGGAATTCACCTGAGCGCTGAATCTCCAATCAGCGAACGCTCTCACTATGATCCCGTTAAGACTGGCAGATTAATCGAGCGGATACGCTCCCAATCGTGCTAAATACAGGCAACATTCACGCCTACCGCCCGGTACCTGCATCAGAATAGGCCAATGATTTCTCTTGTTGCAAGCTACGGCTACAGTTAATCGATGTTGTTGATATCTTTTATTACCGTCCGCCTCGGGAACAAAACAGTTAGCGACTAGGATTTTTGTCAAGCCCCCTACTCATCTATCTGCCAACAGCGCGTAGGTGCCTATTTTGAAATGTGGCAAAGATGTTTTAGCTAACTCACATAGCAACATTCACATTACGAACACCCCTCCCCGGTTATCCTTACCCTGCAATTTCACTTAATTAATAAACGACTAACTAGCGTGTGTATGTGTGTGTGTGTACGTATGTTTTATTCTCTATGACACCATTGTTTCGAATCTTGCACCCGTTGAACGCTTGGATCGCCGCCGCCGCCCCGCGCGCGCTGTGTCCGTGTCATTCGCCACAACAGGTTCCTTGAATCAGCAAACTTCCAGCCGACGATCGCAAAGAAGTACATTGACCACCGGTTTGTTCTACAGCTGCTCGAGCTGTTCGATAGCGAAGACCCACGCGAGCGTGATTTTCTAAAGACGACACTGCACCGTATCTACGGCAAGTTCCTGTCTCTCCGCGGCTACATACGCAAACAGATCAACAATATCTTCTATCGGTTCATCTACGAGACGGAGCGACACAACGGAGTTGCCGAATTGCTCGAGATTCTCGGCTCGATCATCAACGGATTCGCGCTACCGCTAAAAGAGGAGCACAAGGTCTTCCTCCTAAAGGTGCTTATGCCGTTGCATAAGGTCAAATCGCTGTCAGTTTATCATCCACAGCTGGCGTATTGCGTTGTACAGTTTCTCGAGAAGGACCCCTCGCTTACAAAGCCCGTCATCTTGTCGCTGCTCAAATTCTGGCCCAAGGTAATAACAATAGACGATGCATCCTGAACTTCAGTCGGTCACGGTCAGAGAAAGCTAGAGGCTATATCTGTCCGAGTCGACTAGGTAGATATATATATAGTTAGGTAGCTAGGTAGATTGGATGGACGACAACCATTTGCGAATGGTTCCGATTTACGAGGAACTACTACGGTGTATTAGAGGACACGGTAGTTTCTATAGCATATAAAATGCATGTGCAACAGCATATTAGGGCAATATATTCCCTGTGTAGATGGCCAGTGGATTGGCCAAGAAAAATAATGCATATATATATACTAGAGAAAACATTTGCAATATTTTATCGGACAGTGTTCAAATTAAGTTTCTTGCTCCATTTTCTATCTATACGTCCCCAATTTATCATGTGCAAAACAGTCCGAGATGCTGAACATCTTCTATTCGATGACTGAGGAGAGGGCCCTCCTACACCGTATGTTCTATCGAGGACAGCGCCACAGTTCCCGCTGTTGGCGGTCCTTTGGGCAAAAGAAGTGCGTCCGTAGGTTGGCTCAGTCTCGTTGCTTCACTGCGTAGCTCCGCTCTTGCAGACCAATCCCCGTACTTCCGGAAGGGCTTTCCAACCACATTGGCTTCTGCCAGTTCCGGAAGGATGTCAGCTATATAGAGTCCATTGCATGCTTCTTCTTCCTCCCTTTCGTCTCGACTGCCATTATTATGTCAGTCCCTCTCTGCCTCAGGGAACTTTTCTCGGACAGTGTTGGACCACCACGTACGGATTGATCTAGCAAGGAATAAAAAAAAGGCTATAATAGTTTGTCGTCTGTATCTTTGCAGCACCACGATGTGATGTTGTGTCGTAAATTTCTCTACTTATTTGTGTCCTTTCCCCTTTCGATTAAATAGGTGCACAGCCCGAAGGAGGTGATGTTCCTGAATGAGCTAGAGGAGATCTTGGACGTGATTGAACCGGCAGAGTTTCAGAAGATTCAGGTGCCACTTTTCAAACAGCTGGCACGCTGTGTAAGCTCGCCACACTTCCAAGTGGCTGAGAGGGCATTGTACTACTGCAACAATGAATACATCATGTCGCTTATCTCGGACAATGTACATGTAAGTTCAACAATGACCATGTAATGCGCCCCAAATCAGTAAACCTTGTGGGAACCTTTTGAGCGCTCGGTACGCAAACGAGCCCAAGGCATCTCGTTTCATAAGAGCAATATCAAAATCAAGCCGCACATAGCAAAATGTCGTTTTCACACGGGACGCCATTTTGCCGGGACCACCGAACCGCTCATAAGGTCCGCTCACCTATGCCCGTTGTGTAGACGAACCCAAAGCTACCGTGCGAATTGTAATGAACAATCAGTTATATATATATATATATATATATATATATATATATATATATATATATACGCATCATCATAAATGCTCTATCACATTGCTCGCTTGACGGATCCGTTTACCGCAATGAAATTCATCACTAGGCAGGCATACAATACAACAGACAATAATCACGTGTGGAGTAAGTCGCTGGCAGCCAAACAGTCACTAACCATGAAGGTAGGATATGACCAGAAAAAGTAATATGCAATTCATCCGATTAATGAATAGCTAGCATATCTTAAAAAATAGCTAGCATATCATATAGCTATCGTAATTAATTCATAATGTCGTGTGCTGTAACGCGATGATCTTTCCAACTATCGTAGTATAGAGTATAAGCAAGCCGACGAGTTGAAGATGTATTATATTTAAATGCCGATATTTACACGAACCGTGATCAAATCCAACCGGCGAACAACGCAGAGATCGATGTACGGCTAACAAACTCGTCTGCTTTGCACTCGTTGATCTGTTTCTCTGTTTCTCTTTTCATTTTTCGCCACTAAATAGGAAATATTGCCTATCATGTTTCCCGCGCTGTACAAAAACCGGGAGAGTCATTGGAACAAGACGATCTACGGGCTGATTTACGGAGCCTTGAAACAGTTCATGGAGATCAACCAGACGCTGTTCAACGAGTGTGTGAAGAAGTTTGAAGAGGAGAGCGGCCTCGATGAGACTAAAGAGAGACAACGCCAGGAATTCTGGCAGAAAGTTCAGCAGATGGCCATTCAGAACCCGCAGGTGGGTGCCGGCTAACGAGTCCGAGCGAGAACATCGACACCATCATCTATATCTATCAAATCTATGAATCAATTAATCACCATCAATCAGTCAATCACGATTACCACCATGTGTCACTACGAACATCATCCATCCACACCAAATAATAATGATAATACTAATAATAATAATAATGATAATAATAATAATAATGATAATAATAATAATAATGATAATGATGATGATAATGATAAGTTAGATACTAGCAATCCCACCATGTGACTTGGCTCACGGAATGAATGAACCAACGATTCATCACCTATCAGACTACCCAGAACTCTCCCGAGCCACCGTGAGATCGCCACAAGCAAGGGACACGATCACCACAGGCTGTAGTGAATCTGACGCCCGTCGACACAGAGAATAATGACAGGCTGCGTGGTAATAATAATAATGAACATTTCGATGCTTATTATTATTATTATTATGATTATTATGATTATTATTGAGTTCCTCCATCGTAGATTTTTTTTCGACTGCTCTTTTGACCTCGTCGGCGGTTACGCTCTCTCGTAGCCGGGACCAGCCTAGAGAAGAGATTGTTCTGTTGTCTCTCTCTCTCTCTCTCGCTCTCTCCTTGATATTCGTAAGCCTGTTTGCCGCTAGCCTGTCCCTTCAAACCGCCGCAGCAATAGCGATAGCATTGAGCACAGTCGACGGACGGTCGATCGGTCGATTGGTCGTCAAATGAGCGAATGTCAGAGACACAGTGCAACTACTCACGTTCTATCATTCTACTGCTCTCTTGCATGGAACATTATTACGTATAAATATATAGATGCGGCCTCGCCACCATTAACCACCCCAGGCACACCATGCAACAGTGTCAGCCGACTTGAATGTAGACGCCATATAGGATTGAATAAAGGCGCGGCTCGCCAGAGAATATTGTAAGTGTGGAAAGCCTGTTCCGTCCTGTAAACAAGTTAGTTAGTTTTAGCTAGTTAGCTAGTTAGTTTAGTTACGTTAGATTGACTATGAACGAAGGTCGAGGGTGGTGCGAGTGCAGATCGCTGGTTGGTTGGTTGGTTGGATGAGGAGGGTGTGCGTGCGCTTGTGGGGTTCAGCCGTCTGGATCGTACCGAAGGTCGATGAGATCAGCGGAATTTATTTTACTAACGAGCCCCCGACTAAGCTTGAGGAGCTCCTCGAATTTGTTTGCCGCACAGGAAGCGCACGGTAGAGAACACAAGAAGAGGCGGGGGACACAAGAATTGGAGACATAGGTAACCTCTTTGTCAAGGCGACTATATCATAGTGCAACGTCTGAGAGCGCCGATAATGGTATAATTGTCGCGATGAGGTAGCGTTGAGCGAATTGGATCTGTGGAGTTAGAATCCCCGGGGGTGCCATGAATCTAGCCATCACTGAGCTGTCATTGACAATGGAGATGTTCACGATGTTAGGTAGGCAGTGATTTGTGTTGTCGTCGACACAACAAATTTCATGCGACAACACAAGAAGGACAATTCCGGAAGGGGTTTGGCTACTCTCCGGGGTGTGCACTACTTAAAGACGCGTCAAATCGCAGATATGGGGGTAATGCAGATGGGGTAATGATGGCGATAATGATGATGATTGATTGATTGATTTAAAATAAGCAACTTCTACTACTGCAGGTCGAGCACACGCATGTTCGAATTGTCAATGGCTAGACTATCTCAAACGACAGGGCGAACGTTTCTGATGAGGTAGAACAAAAAGAGAGCGTGCACAATCCTACCACTGCTGCTGCACCTTAGGTTAACGTCAAATAGGCGTTTTGCACAATTTCCGTTCTGCGTTTTGTTATCAAGCTCTACACGTACCGTTGATGTAGTCCCAGCAAGCTGCTATTCCAGCCAAAACCAACGCGTAAATTGCAATTCTAGATATTTGACCGAAGGCGATCTCCCGATGGAGGTCATCGTTCTCTAGGGCAAACAAAATGTAATCAATAAATCATAAATTATGTACAATTGTTTTGAACTTGCCACTCGATGAAATTCATAGACGCTTGTTAGGTGATTCATCGCCGCACTTACGCACGCGTCTAATGGAAATAGCAATAGACTCAACTTAGGTACGTAGCTTGGCTAGAACAGCTCAGAATCTCTGTTCGAGCTACACCAACGCTTGGCATAGTGTGAATTGTTATCGTCGGCATCTAGCCAACAGCTGTGCTAGCTTTTACCGACCTCATCATGTTGAGCTAATCGGTTCAAGTAATCACTCATTTTCACATGACGCTGCTGTGTGTGTCGGCGACCTGCTGGGTCTACAGCAACAAAAGTAGTTGCGTTCTTTTCCTCTAGCGAAAGAGATATCCCGGCTCTGGTCCGCCCGCTAGGCGTTCCGCCCTTCCTCGATACAAGTACCTTGTAGCGTCTTAGTCTCGTCGCCTAATCTTGCCGATTTAGGCTTGAGCGGGCAGAGTAGCCTAGTTGTGCAGGCAGCTAGTTAGATGGCCTCGAGTGATGACACTAGGCTATTTTGTTCGTTCGTTCGTTCGTTTGTTGTTGTTGTTGCTTTCTTCTTCTTCTTCTTCTTGTTATTGTTCTGTCTTGTTGTGCTGTCTTTCTGTGCCGTATTGTCTTTTTCCTTATCCCATTTCTAGTCGGTGTGCATTCAGCAACAGCTGCAGACTGAGGTGATGTGAGCTTCAATGGCCAACGGTATATATGGATTCACGTGGAGCGCAGGGTGGAAGAATAAGCAAGCAACAACAACAACAGGACTCTGGAAGACAAGAGATGAAGATTGGAAGAGTTGACAATGCGATGTCAATATTCGGACCCTGCTACAGCCTCGAAATGACACTTGACGGAAGACACTTACAATGAGAGTTTCTAGCTGACAAGAGTGAACAAATGTCTGGCCAACAGAGATCACCTAAGACAGCAGCAGCAGCACGACTGACCGCGATACTGCGGGAAGGCACCACAACAAGCACAACCTGAACGATGTTGCCGCGAGGAGGCGACGCACTCGGGAGAACTTTGAGGCACTACTAGCACTACTGCTACGGCGACTTCTATGAGCGTTCTGCTTTAAAAGCAGACACACTGAAATGAAACGCATTGAAATGAAACGAGCAGAAAAACACGAGAGATTCACACCGGGAATCGCTGCCCCGGCGAGCCGTGAAGGATTCCACATAGATTGTCATGATATACAAATGGCTATTCAGAGGCAAATGAGCGTGACGTCTAGTATAACTGCGTGAAGAGCATGTGTCTCTGTCGAGTGACTGAACCATCGTGTTGTATAGCTGGTCACGGCAGAAGAAAGAACGCCTGACCAGAAGGAGCTGAAGCGCAATGTAGCGTCGTGATCACGGCATGACCCTCAAGAGATCTCGGTTACTACCCTCAAGCGACCAACTAGCAAGAAAGAGTGTCCGTGTGTGCAAGTCCGCTTCTGTGGTGTAATACTAGGTTGAGTAAGAGGTAGACGATATACTGACCCGCACCAATGGTTGTTGAACCGACAGCCACATATATGTGGATCATATACGAAGCGACAACCTAATAGCCAGCCCCCGTGTATAAAGATGGCCGAAACCATCAAGGCAGACCCACACGCACACATTCACCAAACCTGGCCTCTCTTAAATGACGGGATGCAGAAGAACAACGTGTTGAGACAACCAGACTCCGCAAATCATTAAAAAAAAAACAACGTTCGATAATTGCTCTTCTAGATGCAGATGTAAGCCAGATGAAAATCCTCTAGGTTAGTCCATCTTGTTCAGCTCCGTTCTCCGTCTTGTTTGGGCGAACAATTCAAAGAGAAACTTCTGTATATAGTAGCAGTATAGTCGTAGTAGCGGTAACATAATTATATGAATTCACTGTAGTGGATTTTCGTTAACTCTCTATCCCTTTCAAACTTTCCTCGTGGTGGCATTTTGCCGCCTACGTGTTTATTCTGTTGTTGTCCCAATCGATATGGGACGTCGTCACGTTTGCCGATCGTGAATGTCCATCGAGGATTTAGCACTCATTCACGTTTTCCACCCATCCCATTGCGTCATAGTGCTCATGCTCGACCTCCTTATCTCTAGCGGCTGACAGACAACATTTCAGCCTTAAAAGATGATGGGTCGAAACCCATCTTAATTGATTCCGGAAGTATGAGTAAATGGTCGTCCCCGTGACGCTCCTGACGTTGGACTTAGACGTGGCGATCGTCGTATCATATGGCTAAACAGCTACTGTACAAGGATATGCACGGTCAACGGAAGGAGATCGCATCTAGTAGCGGTGCGAGGGTACGAATAACGGCTACCAAAATGACTAGAGGGTGGATTAGCGGCTAGCGACGTAGCGGGTCAAATCAGGAAGAGAGGAAATATACCGTTCAATGAGAAACGGTCAACGAAGACAGCAAAAACAAAGTTGTGGTGTTTCTCTCCTTCGGCGCTGAATCGTTAAACGCTTAAATTGCATATTCTGTTGGCTTATTCGGTCGTCACAAGATGAGGTCGGCGTTGATGCAGTATTTTGCATCGTTCTGAATCGTTCCCGCTTGACCTGCACTCTGAAGAACTGGACAGCTATCGTACTTTGGCGCGGTAGCACGCCACGTTGTCAGGATGACGGCGAGACTGGTTCGACAGGAAGCCAAATCGCTGCGAAACAGTCTCATTATCTAGTAAGCGGTCGGTCGGATAATCTGGTGGGGATGCGATCTTGGTTGTGGTGAGGTTCGTAGGGTATCCGATGATGTGCAAAGTGGTGAAGATCGTCTCGGTGAGGTGGCAGAGGAGGGACCTTGCCGGAGTCGGCTCGCGATGGTTTTACACGCAGCAAGGCCAAACACGACGGGCGGGGAAACTCTACAGCCGGTTGTACTGCTTGAGATGGCCGGTCTCACGCTGGGGCGCTGGTCGAAATGGGCCCACAGTGCTACAACGCCACGTCAGTTACTACGGATGGCGGGATTATTAGCACAAACGTACAATGTGTTTAGCCGGGTAACGCTGAATGATGCCTATCGCACAAGAGCCTCAATGATCGGTCGATATACAATAGCTTTGCGCTCTCGTATCTGCTGGTCGAATCGTGGTAACACAAACAAACAACAACAACAACAAATAAATAAACAAACAAACAAACAACAATAACAACAACAACAACAACAACAAATAAAAAGAGACGGGACACGTGGCGACATGTAGAGGACGTTATACAAAACGCCACACAATGGGTGGGTGTGAATGTGTGTCTCGGTGTGTGTGCAGCGCGAAATGAAAAAAAAAACTTAAGAAAGGAGTGAGAGAGAGAATTGACAGTGAGTCAGTCAGACAGACAGACAGACACACAAGTACACACACCACAATTCTAATCATAATATTATCTCTATTATTGCGATAATTAGAAGATGTTGCTGATGCTGATGATGCTACTGCTGCTCCTGCTACCACTACTATTAACTACAACAACAACAACAACAATTATCGATGAAATAATAATGATAACAATGATGATGATGATGATGACGATAATGAGAGTAATAATTATAATATTAATAATTACTATAATATAAATGATAATAATAATAATGACAATGATGAGACATGTGTACATACAGAGAACGAATGACGATGAATAATGATCACGGCGATGATGGGTTATGCTAACAACAATACAATATTAAGATTAATGGGGATTTATGTGATGAACGTTATACTTGATTGATGATAATGTTGGTATTTATGACTACTAACGCTTGTCATTGATTGAAGAACGAGGGCGACCATTATTAATATGAATTAATATTAATTAGTCTACAGTGACTATACGATTATGTGAATATTGATAATGATCATCAAAATAATAATAATGATTATTATTATAACAATAATTATTACGAATTGTTCTTTCGCAGTAGATCAAGAAAATGCTAATTTTGTCGATAAATCTAATACTATTAAAGAGTTATTGTTAAATTGAAAATTAGTTATGTATTATTATTAAAGATCGTGATGACGTGAATGCTATATCATCGTAGTCTTTAGCGTGCAGAAAATACGGGCAAAGCAATTAGTGGGTAAAATAGCGTTCTAATTGTTTCGAATACTATTGTCTTTATTATTAAGTTATGATAAATACATTTTTACTCATTATTTATCAATTATTACTAGTAGTAGTAGTAGTAAGATGATATCACTATACTACTGCTGACAATGATTGCTATATATATATATATATATCTATATATATATATATATATATATAATATAAATATTATTTATTTGTTTGTCGAATAATGATGATAATAGTTTTAGCTCAGTTGGTGATTCCTACCGTTATAATTTTATCAATAAATATTATTATTATTATCATTATTATAGAAGTTTCAAAGTGGTGTCGAGGTGAACCGAAAGCTAAAAAATCAGGCCGTCATTGCTATCGAACATTGCAATTTAAATAGAATAATGACCGCCACTTCAAGAGCAAACCCGATTGTAGTCGAACCACTATTTATTGTATGCATTATTATTGCTGTTATAATACAAATAGCAACAATGGCTACGATTCGTCGTCTCGCCTTCATGATTCTTCTGTTGTGATGGACTTCTAAATCGTTGGCATCCGTTTGTCGAAAGATTATCCCGAGGCTGAAGATAGAATATATCGGCCCAACACATGAACACACTCAGAAAGAGAGGGAGAGATAGATGAGAGATAGATGAGAGATAGATGAAAGCGAAGTTATACAGACATGCAGAGAAGGAATGACATACTGAATAATTATCCAACCACTACTGTTTAAGTTAGCACAGCTGTACCTGTAATTGACAGAACGGGAAGAGAGTAACGATACGAGCGACGGCTGAGAACTAAAAATAGCCAGATATAATAATAATACTAATGATAATAATAACTAATAATGAGCAACGTAGTAATTGTTTATAGAGGGGTCAAATGCTAAGTAACCGAAAGTGAATAGATACAGGCGAGGGTCCCGGTGAATACGTCGTATGGGTGGTGAATGTTGGGGATAAATCATGTGCGTGTGTGTGTGTGTGTGTGTCTGTATACCCCTTGAAGCGAGGAGCTTAAGGTTACCCCCCTCCCCCCCGTAAGGTGAACGCTGGCGTTAGGCGAAAACGTTGCGTCACCTGTTGACAAAGGGGGCCATGAAGGAAACATTGTCTAATCAGGAAGCAAGCAAGGAATTAAGCTAAATATGACGCAAATTGCACCAAGGAGACGCCCGCAGGGTCGAGTGGCCAGGCGTGGGGGTCCTTCAAGCGACAGAGAAAGCTGGCAAGGAGTATTTGGTAAAAAACAACATGATTAGAAGTGAGCCAGAGGGACGGACGGATGGAAGAACCGCGAGTATGCTCTTGTGTGAAAGCCCGAAGACACAGAGAGAGAGCGAGAGAGAGAGAGGGGGGGGGGGAGATGGAGAGTGGTGTAGTTTTTGAGAGCAAAGGGAGTTATTATGATGAGGAGAATAATAATTATCATTCAGTCCTCTTTGCTGTCATAAAATAATAACAAACACACACTCACATGAAAGGAAGGCAAGAGAGAAAACAATTATGGAACGCAACTGCTGATTAAACAACAATAGATAATAGTAATATTGATAATAATAATAATAATAATACTAAAAATAATAACGTAGTGAATACACAATATTAATTATACCGAGAGTTAGATGGTCCGGCGCAGATGAAGATGACTGGAAACAAGATATATCTATATATATATATATTAGGAGAAATGACAGGGGAGAGCCGCTATTCGAATGAGACGAATGAGGGGTAAGCCAACGGAGGTGGGAGGAGGCGCTTATCGATCCGCTTCTTTAACTCGTTATAATCACGATCATCTGATGACGAAATAATGCGAAATGAGATACATATACGGCTGTAGGCGGATAGAAAAACTTGGCTGGATAGGTATATGTTATTGATGAAACAGTCAACCAGAGGTAGATGGCGAAATGAGCTGAGATGCTTCTTGCGCGCAGTAGTCAGTAATAAAAACAACTGCATCGATTAACGAGGACAATAGAGCAAAAGACAGAACAGTTGACGTGAACGACGATGAGATGAAACGCACGAACGAAATGAAAAAGAAGGACGCGGCAACCGCAACGCGGAATACAACAACAACAACAACAACTACAACAACAACAGCAAGAACAGCAACGGTGGAGGAGGATTAAATGAAGAGACGATAGTTACTGGCGTGTACGTTCACTTGGTGTAACAAAACTTGTATATATCAGCAATCAACAATGAAAATATTGGATAGCGATAACGGTAGAACGATGACGATGATGATGAGGATAATGAGGCGGTGGTCAATGAAAAACTTCATTCAATAGCATCCTAGTTGGTATAGATACGCAGAAAGGCAAGAGAGAAAGAGAGAGAGGGGGGGTGGTTAGTCAGTAAGTGGTAAATGGCAAGTAGAGCGACGAGGTTGGGGCGAATTTGAACAGCAGAGCGGAAAATACTCGTTTCTTCTCTTAAAACGACCGCGCGGCCTTTGCAGACTCGGAGCTCGCTTGATGGTCAGGTGTCAATGAGTTCATATAACAACAATAGTGATGTTGGCTGCGGCCACTACGAAATGGGTCGGCTCTCCTGCGTGGTCGCGACAACAGGGCGATAACGCGGTCAGTGTAGAAAAACGTTCTCGTTGTGGTTTCGCCAATTGGAGACATGCCAATGACGCATCGCAATGAATAATAATAATAATAATTATGATAATAATAATAATAATAATTATGACAATAATTGTAATGCGATATTATCTGATTCATGCACCCCTGTTTGGCACGGCGGATGGTCCCTACCTGCCCTAAGCTCGGCTTGGGCTAAAGTTGCAGATCAGGCGCCATGTGGATGTTATACATACGAGTGTCTGAAATAAACAAGAAAGGCTGCCTACAGTTAAAATAGAAAGCGATACAAAGCCACACGTTGTTTGCCGACGAGTGCCACAACCCCCGCAATGTGAATATAAGCGTGTGAATGTAGCAATGTGTCTGTAAGCGTAGCGTGGATGCCAGCGGGCATCGATGTAGCGACCTCGGTGTGTCTGTGTTGGTCAGCAACACATCTGTAACAATTATACCCGATGCGATGAAATAAGCAGAATAGGCATACGGACTTGTGACGGCAGAGCTATGATGTTAGTGGCGACTTCGAAGGCCAATAACACGCGTATGCTCGTCCAAGATAATATATATATATATATATATATATATATGGGAGAGAGAGAGAGAGAGAAGCGGGAAAAGGTCTTGTCATCAGTCACAGTGGCTCGCGAGTTGAGATTTCAGTGAGTTGTTGCTTGCCAGTGGTCAGTTGGCAACATTAAGGGGACCTTTGAACAACTGGGAGAAGACCAAGCCAAAATGTCGAAGAAGAAGAAGAAGAGACAAGGAACAGGCAGCGAAACAGATGCGTGTCTGCTTGGGAGAGAGAGAGAGAGAGAGGGGGGCGGGGATGGAGGGAGAGAGAAGTTATCTATTGGTCAACCAGGTTTGTTCGGGTCGTCCAACCCTAATCACTGGTTAAGCACAACTCGCTTGTCCAACCGCCCTCCTCCTCTGGCCTGACATAGGCGTCAATGCAAGGAAGGCCCTTGAGACAAGCGCGTATAGAGGGGGTGATCTGATGTGAATTTGAGAGCGTTTCGGAGGGCAACAAGAGGCAACGTTAGAATCGTAGGGAAAAAGTTGGCGTCTGATTTGTCTGTTGCGATCGTCTGAGCGGTCCCCTCCCATATGTCATATAGATAGAGTAATACAAACAAACAAAATGGGGGCAACAGCAGCAGTATCAACACGGACGACAACAACAATGACACTAACAACAAAACAACAACAGCAACAACAAACAGCAGACAGCAACAACAACAACGTACAGCAGACAGCAACAATAACATTTACGAGGCGAAGCAGAAGATAGTGTTCTACAAAGGAGAACCGACCACGAGGACGAAGCAAAGCAGTGAGGTGAGAGGCAGCTGGAAGCGTCTGCCATATATCGTCAACAGCAACAAGCGAACCAACGTACGAAGCAACGATATAGCTGAACATTAGCTGATGAGACGGTTGCTGTTGCGTACTAAATTGATGATGATGATTCTGACTGAGGTCGATTATGATTAAAATAATATAATGGACATGGGGAAAGCGATTGAACATCCCGCATTAGTAGAGATGCTCGCGAAAACATGAGTTGAAGGTCCATTATATGATGATGATGATAATGATGATGAACGAAGAAGCAAGGTGAAGTTGACCCAGGGACTGAGGGACTTCACAGACCCCGTGGCTCGATTGTTCCATGTAGTGATACTCTAGATATTCGACAACAACAAGCAACAACAACAACAACAGGAAGAACCGTGGAAAACATGATAATAATAATAATAATAAAAATAAAAGCAAATGGCAAATGATATGTTTAAATAGTTGTGCCCTTTTTCCATAGGTTGATGCGCTAGATAGGTATAATATGGCGTGTGTGGCATTTAGGTAGTACCCTGTATATGCACATGATATAAGAAGAGTGACAGGCGGATAGCCGCAGATCGGGATAGGTTCGAGGGATAGCTTTGTACGGTCAGCTTGTACTGTCAAGGTCGACACCGGTGAACGGAGGCCATCTCTCTGCTAGAAGAGATGCAAATTAATGATTGTTTTTACAATAACGCAAAGGGCCCGAACTAGCTTAATGTGGCGTCACTAGCAATTTGACTTTTTTTGACGTAAGACCATTATTAATCGTGGTTGTCATGACTTACTTATATATACATACATAGATATATATATATATATATATATATATATATATATATATATATATATATATATATAATATATATATATATATGCGTCTGTCTTTACGTGGGTTCGCGTATGCGCGTGCATTTTCATGTGTTTTACAGTTCGACACGCTCGCCCCGGAGCTCGACATGCAAGCGCAGCTATTGACGTCGGAGCCGGGAAGCCCACTACACGATCTGCTCGCTTCAAAGCTACAGGTAGCGTAGGATTGATACCATCAGCCGATACAAGCACCCGACTGATCAAACATCGACATCAACACAGTGATGAGACCACGAGCGACAACAGCGGCAGGTGTTCGAAACAGGTGTTATAAACTCCGGCAAACGGCGCCAAAATTATAGCTGCCAGCGAACGCACGACACGTTAGAAAATCCATTATAAACATTGTATCCAACCTAGCTTCTCTCAGCTCAACCTAGATTAACTTAGCCATAAGCGGAGCCAGACTAGTTCCATCAACTACTACATATTCGAAAGTAATATAGCCAACATTGAGCTAATTGCATTCCTTGTGAATGATTGCCCGATAAATAGTACGCCTCGCCCTGATACATTATTCGGCAATCGTTTCCCCCTAGTCCGAGTTCGGACGCAGTTGCATGTTTATCCAAATTGTATGCATTTAAACCCAAATTGTAGTTCACTGAATTGTTCTGTGTGCAATATTCGAAACGTCAGCTGAACCTTTCATGCGTGTGCGTTTTTTACCCCAATTTCGTAATATCCGGGTGGTTTACAAAATTGCGGTAAAAAGGCAAGGCAGACAAAGTCCATTGGTGCACATATTCGCATTTTGTCGTCGTTAATTATTTCCGGTTTGGCTTTATGTTCCGCTAGATTTCGGCTGTTACTCGCCTCAGTTCTGCACAATTGAAACTGTCGGCTTAATAACTTTTTCGTTCCGTGAAGTTTGTTACGTTCAGATCTCTCATAGCGTAGTTTTCTGACGCTTATTTTGAGTTAACTTGCAAAGCTTATGCGTATGTTCCTTTTGCGGTTATTTTTATTTCCTTTTGTTTTTCTCTTTGTTTCTTCAATTTTGCATGGCATCCCTCGCTTAGGAGCTGGACCTTTTCGGTGGGCCTTCATCATCGGCTGGCGTCGTCGGCCCTGGCGGCAAGGCGCTTATCCGTCGAAAGAGCACGTTACCCATAAGCTCCGAGACTCAGCAGGCCCTCACCGGCTTTCGACCGACGCAGGTTAAGTAGGCCCTGATCGACAAACTGCAGTCAAGTCCTACCTTCGCCGTCCTACGACAACGTGAACAACGAGGCGAACGGAGGCACCTGTCCACCCAACGTATCCGAAATGCTCGATTCAACATCTGAGAGGACAGATTGGAGTTACTTTCACTGGTTACTTCTAATACAACTACTACTACACTACTACTGCTGCAGCTTCTACCCTTCCTGGGCACCCCGACGGGAAACGTCTGAAGAGGACGGACGCGGCGCTCGCTCTTGCTGTTCTGCGGGCCAATGAATCGAATGATATAGACGATAGTACGATAATTACTCCAAGCTGGCTGTGCGTTCGAGCAAAATGGATACAGAGAGCTGTGTCCCGAGGTTAATTTCAGTCGTGTCGAAAAGGAACGACGTCAAGACGAAGCGGTTTCAGAGGACATGGGAGTTAGCTGAGGGTCGAGACTAGTTGGATAATGAAGATATTGGAACAGGCGGGCGGATATGAGGGATGACAGTTTTCAGCGAATGCTGGCAATCAAATGATTGAAAGACAGCAAATTGAGACTGGAACCGGTAATTTTGCCCGGGCAACAACGTTGTAAATATATATAACACATAAACAAATAATAATAATAATACTAATGACAGTGGTGATAATAATAATAGTAATAATCACAATAATAAGAATAATAATATTAATTATATTAGTGCTTATAATTATATTATGACCCAAATTATGATCAGGAAGAAGTTAAAGCAGTTGGCACACATATTATACCACATGTTAGAAGCCCATATATATATATATATATATATATATATATATATATATGAGAGAAATAAGCGAACCTGAAACGATTGGCGACCACTGCAGCGTAAGCAGCTTCGACCTTTGATTGGATTGATTCTCCAGCAAATTGTTTGAAAAGCCTGACCTACAAAAAGGTATAACACAATCTAATATTCGTAAAATGGTATCGCGAAAACAAAGTCGGCACCACGCTCTGCGGCAATGCCATCAGTGGAGACTGCCTCGAGGGGTAGGAATATTAGAGATACCGATACCTAGCAAACAGAAATAGAAAGAGAGGGGACACTTACCAAAATATATTGTCACCGTAATCGTTTGGGAATCGCCGAAAGCTTGAGCGAGAGGTGGAACGCAGGTGATGGATAATTTCTCGACGGTTGGAGAGAGAGAGATATAAGAACGTTTCTACCACGACCTTATGTTTGTAAAGAGTAACGTTTATGCGAATGAAACCACAGAGAGAGAGATATGGGCTGTGTGCCTGCGCGACACCGCAGTAATTGTAAAGCATGGTCGATCGCACCATCAGATACACGTAACAGGCGAACGAATAATAAGCGGGAAAACGCGATAGCACATTGCAATAACGATAATAATAATAATAATAATGATCATTACGTTGATTATAATAATGGTAATATTAATAATAATAATAAAGGTTATAATTATAATAATATTCATCATCCTTACTGGCAATTACGGATTAGTAATAACATCGTGAGGCTTCGATCAAAATGAGGGGTAAGTGTTCGTCACCACGTAACTTGGTGTCATGCGATCGATTGCGATCGATTTCACAGTGCTCTCGGACAGTGACTCTTATGAGTGTTGCCCATCGTCTATTGTAATGGTTGGCACAGAGATATACTTCAGGGGGGCTCTTGTGCACTCGACGAATTGGGTCTCTTTCGAATTGATTGCCAGGCGGCAGCGACGCCCTCTGTCGTGCAGACCAATTGCTCCGCGTGGACGAGGCTGACAAACAGTGTTTGTCCATGCTGATAGCGGTGGTATTAAATGATTGGCAACTTATGCGTCCTGAAATGTTGCCGCCTCAGCCTGGCGAGCACAGACACAAACGAAGCGATTGACGCAAACGGCAAAAGATTATGTTCCGAGGATGCGAGATGAATGCTAGATGATTAATTAACCTATTTTTGCTTCTCTATGTTCGTGGAGCAGCTAGCAGCTGCTTCGTAGAGGTGTTCTACCGTGAAGTGTGTTAAACGGATTTGGAGATGCCGCGTTCTCCAAGTCAATCGCATAGATGTCCTATGAAATGATCAGTTAAAAGGAAACGTCAATGCCAGATGATACCTAATGGTAGACGCACAGGCTTCGGCAGATGGGTAGAGACAATTCCCATTCGAACGCTCATTCGACACAGATACAGGCTCAGAGACGTTGATTGTAGCTACTAATAGTCAGAATTATTATTACTATTATTAGCTGATGGCACACATTATATATCAAGGTACTATGGAAATCTGTCACTTACATTAGTGTTTAGGGTTCAATGTTCTGATAACGACACTGCTAATAAGAAGGATGAAGATGATGACTAAGATCAGAGATGAAATCAACTAACGATTGAAAAACACACAGAAAAAGATAGCTATGATATATATATATATATATATATATATGAGAGAGACGACGGAATATATATATATATATAAAGAGAGAGAGAGAGAGATACAAATAAGTATAAAATGAGAAAACGATAACCATAACAATGATAATTAAGGATCGTGAGAGAGAGAGATAGATGTTGGTGTACGTCTCGTGGCTAGGCCACGGTCGGTTCTGGGCTTTACTAAAGTGTTAGCAAGATAAATAAAGCATTTTCAGTGAAGCTAATGTAGACGTCGGCAAGTCCTTAGTCGAATAAATAAGGAAGTACGGGGAGACATATAACTACGATAGTAGACAACTAAGAGTTCGGAGAAGACCTATTTCGCCATCCACTGGTGTTGTAATCGTCGTTTTGGAGAAATGTGTCAATTCACTTCCCGGTGGCAGGCGCGAGTGCATGTACTCGATGTTGTTCTAACGTAAATAAAAGTATTGATTTAGGAAAGTCTACAAGTATGAAAAAAAAGGGAAATAAATCTTGTACTGGCCGAAACAGACAATCTTGATCAATGTTTATTAAAATCACGATATCGATTTTGACGCAGTCACTTTTGCCATTTCAAGAACACCTTTTGTTAACAAAGGGAAGGTACATTTGGTTTATACAAACATTCATTAAGTGTATAGTATAAGCATTCGTCTCTCTGAGTATTCGAGTGGCTCGAAATGAAGACAGTGTTGATTCTTTCGCTTCTGGCGATTCTTGATGAGGACGAGTTTGTTCACTTTGCAGCTAAGTTATCTGATACTAAAAGTATTCACAATACGTGTTTCAGGATGGTAGCCTTTTGTAAAATCGCATATCTGCATTTTAGTGTAAGTCCGTAGTCGGACGGTAAACGAAGGAGTCGAGAGGTCGATGCCACATCTAAGCGAAGCGTGTGTTATTAACTTTCACTGAACTCGCTCCCTAGCGTCTAAATGTTTTTAAGATATGGTCGCCAGACTCCACAGCGGTGTGTGCATTTGGGTATAAGCTGAGCTCTTATGGAGCTGCATATAATATTCTGGCTTTTTCACTATAAAGCAGCGAAAAAGTGTGTTACAAACTAACGGTCCTTCATACACTTCTCAGTTGGTATAGGCAGTTCGCTAAGAGTATATAGATATATCTGTTAGACATAATGTGGCACATTTAGGGTCGGATATATTCATGTCATTATTGGAGCATCATCTAGAGATTTCATCAACGGCTTTCTGTAGATCACGCCTTTCGCATTCGGTTTTCAAAAGGGCCATAAAGCTTGAGATCATCCGCGTAAAGTTTATGGGTCTGCGG
The DNA here is from genome assembly GCA_019614645.1 of Stratiolaelaps scimitus. Classification (NCBI taxonomy): domain Eukaryota; kingdom Metazoa; phylum Arthropoda; class Arachnida; order Mesostigmata; family Laelapidae; genus Stratiolaelaps; species Stratiolaelaps scimitus. Next base: position 3,445,571 of record JABWDB010000013.1, on the reverse strand, counting down.
TATAGTGTTTTATATGTCTAAGATATAAATACAAAATAACCGGGCTCCAAACGGCTACCTTGTGGCAACCCAGAGGGGCAAGCACCATGCCTACTAATACTGTTTCTTACACGTACGCTAAATGAGCGGTTATATACATAGGTTGTTAGATACCCAACAAAAGGACCATGTCCCAGTTTCTTGATTTTTGCTAAAAGTGAGGAGTGATTTAGTCTATCAAACCGCCTTGGCAAAATCGAAATATATTCAGTCGAACATTTGTTTGTTGTTTATGTGAAAGGTCCAATGTTGGACCATATCAACCAGCTGAAAGGCGGTGGATTTCCCCTTTGTAAAATCATGTTGTGTTTCATCAAGTAACTGCTGAGTTTTTAAAAACGAAACACATCGTCTACAGGCAGTTTCTCTAATATAATATAAGCTATAGAGGATTGGGCCACTGGTCAATAGTTATCAATATCAGATTTAGACCCCTTCTTGTGGACAGGGGTGACCACAGATCTTTGAAAGTACTCTCGTGCAATGCCGTCCTCATAGGATCTACAGTAAATAAGATATAGGGGTTGGGATATGACTACTCCAACTGCTTTGTAAAATAGAGGGGGAATTGAGTCTGGTGAAACTTCATAGGTTAAGATTGGACCTTACTAAATATCTTTTCCATTGTTTGTTTCATTTGTATGGCAGTTTTTCCGGTACGCTTGTTTGAGTACCGAAAAAAAACGATTTGAAGTTCGCGAGTATCTTAAATGAGTCCCTTGAAGTCAAAGTTCGATTCCTCAACGATGTGAAGGCTGGTGCTTGCTTCTCGCAACCAGGTTTCATTTCTAGGATATTTATCAGTTTTCATCAGAGCCTCTAGTTTTGTTTATATACTTTTTAACACTCATGTCTCTCGCTCTGATTGAAGTTCTTCGAAATGTTCAACTAATATGCGGAGTTGGTGGGTAAATGTATTGAACATGCTATGAACAGAGTTACAGCTCGAAAAAAGCGTTCTCCACTGAATGTGACATAACCTAGCCTTGATGCTCTCATATGTTTCTTTCCAAAAATTATAGCCACCTTCATCGTTTTCAGCAAAAATCTGTATCAAAAAGTTAGTAAAGGGTATCGCATTACGATCAGAAGGTATCGGGGAGATCAGAATAGACAGTTCGTCAATATTAAATGGGTCGTTATATTATATTATTATTAAATATATAATAACGATCCCAACATGATAGATGATAGATTTGATATATGCTTGCCTAACCAAGATTCTGTTATCAGCACAATGGAGATATTATGAAAGCATGCGTGCTCATGTAGCGGGTCAATTGCACCTGGCTTTGCCAGCGATCGAACCTTAAGATGCAAACATGTTAGGAAGTTTGCAAGTGACGAGGAGGAGGGAGTGGTGGATGGTATAGCAGAGTTTCTGGTGTTGTCTACGTACAATGGCGGAACGGTAACTGTTTTTGAAATACGAAGTCCGGTGGGTGTTTCCAGACCGGGCTCTGAACACTGCGGAGAACATTTTTAGCCGAAGGATATCGACTGCTACTCGGCAACTTCGGGTGAGCAAGTCATTCAATTATAATAATTATTATTTATTATAAGATAACATAGGTAGAAGTTGCGAGACTAAATTCTCCGAGCATAGCACAGCGTAGTTAGCACAAAATTGACTTCTCTATATAGTACTGAGTCGTGTCTTTCCGTTTGGCAAGCATCGAAATAGCGTGTAACTCGCAAAGATTGTTAACAAGTTCCGAAAGATGTCAATGCTTTCACATAGCTAGCCACGTTACCTCGTTTGTCGAACAGCGTTCGATTTGATATAGTGTATCAGTACTGTGGGTCGAAAGCAGTACCGTGGACGTTAAATGTCGGCTCAGCGGCAGCGGTATGGGAGGATTGTTCAAGTAAAACGGGTCATCTGCCACAGGGTCACGGCAGGACAGTGAGATACCCACTGCGCGATTACTAATGGCCATAGCCGCAGCAAAGGGAGCGGAATTGCAGGAATAGTGTAATCGGATGGTGAAAACACGGTAACATGACAAGTGCATTAAGGTCAGTAGCTTGGCAGCGGGTTGAAGTGAATTTGAGTAAAGGCAAGATTGCAACAAGTTATTGTAATTTCGAGGACATGACAAAATGATAATTGGGTCAAGTTGACGGAAGAAAGACGACAGTTTTGAAAGGGCATCTCATAACTCCAAATGACGTATGAATATCGACCTTGTGGCAATGGACGGCTTTGTCTATGGCTATTTTAAGCTCTCAGTAAAAGATGACCGCAAATGTACAGCGTAGTCCATGCGGACAAACGGGTGAGGAGACTTCATTTGACTTTCGTCGTCGGGAGTGGGTGAAAGTCGCGCGCGCGCGGATACAGACACTTGATAACGTGGACATTGCTTACAGCCGTAGCTGACTTTTGTCATATATCACAACATCGTCAGGCTGGATGTCCGTAGCAGGCTAGACCCCTATCGGGTACAAGAACACGAGAGACAGAGAGAGAGTCAGTGATGCGCATTGCTCTAGCTGCTATTTGCTTATGTCCCAAGCAGAAAGCGGAAAGGTCACTCATCCGCCTGGCTGGGGATGACTGTATGAACCAACGAATGACTGGCACCGTTGTGCTCTGCTGACACAACGAGGCTCGACGATACGTCGTGCATACGATACGTCGTGCAATGAAGAAAACGAAAACAATGATGGGCGGGCCCACGTTGATATTGATTGGGTCGACGTAGGGGGCCGGTGGCCGCCAATGTTCCGATCCTTGCTGGCCCGCCTCCCGCTCCAGAATGTCAGTTAGCGTTAGCAGAACGGCGTTGCCGAGGGAAGGCGAGACCGGTGATGGCGGTGGCGGGTGTCTTTGACACACTGACGGACTACAAGAATCGGTCCCACTTCCTCGACGTGTAGATGTTTACGTCCCCGGGGCGGATCCGTTCGTCTATGCATGAAGCTGCTGCTGCTGCTGCTGAAGCTGGGGATTGTGAAAGGAATTATGTAATTGAGAAATAATAGTAATAAATATGATCCATTTAATAAAATGGTGAATAGCTAATGGGAGAGCATTGTATGTTATTGTGTAGTTACAAAGCATGTGGCCTATATGATGCTAATGCTGTATCTAGCATTGCTCTAGTCTATCTACGATTCGAGGTAAGCATCACGTGGCATTTGAAGTGCAATTAAGAATGACGTCGCACTCCGCAAGATGCAGATAGCAGTTAGCTGGAGTAATAGAAGGGTACAGGGCGATCTTAACCCGTGAGGAGGACAGACTTACTAGCCGTGTGCCCGTCTTGACAGACGCTTCTAGAATCAGGGCATGGTAGCGTTGTTCTTGACGATTGTCAATGGCTATTCGCTATAGCGGGAATGATAGATCAGGGTATTCAACGTGCGATAATAGGTTCAATATTACAGATCTCTTGAGATTTGTCGATACGAACAAAGGGTTAACTCTTAAATAATCGCTCTGGTCTTGAACTGTTGCCTAACTCGACTGGTTGTGTTACGCAAGGGAGGAGTCCCTTGGAATCCCTGTTGAACTTAGGTCAAGAAATTTAGTTACCTACACATGAGTAGGTATAGCAAGGTGCCATGTACCCCCAAACGCATTTTGTATACTTCATATTGTCCCAGCCATATTCGGTGGATATTGATTTCGAAAGCAGGCGTGTATTTGTGTGTATGTATTGCAGATCAATACCATCAAAATATAATTCATGCGTTTCATCATATAATAGGATGCGAACTTCAGAGCTACCTTCGTAGATTTCAGTAGATAAAAATACTTTGCGATTAGGCGATCCCAATTATCTCCAACTGATCCCGGATCAGCCGTATGAGAAAACGGCGTACACGTACAATTAAACGCACACCTGAAAATGTATCAAACCATTATACCGTTGTAGGGTACGGTCCTCATCCCTTGGAGTTGATATGATATCACATTTAAGGACATAAGAGCCTCAAACTTGAGGCTCTTATGTCCTTAAATGCTTTCAAATGTTCGAAAAGGGCTGGCTGACCAGACTGCCCCGTTGTCATTTCAACAATTTTGTGACCCGCGGTTGATAGACGAGATCGCAAGGTCTTGATTCGAGGAACTCAAGTGTATAATGATAACTTACTAGGTTGCTATTACGGGAACTTTTGACAGGGCTCTGCAGCAGCTCTGGCCCAACAACGCAGTCCCCATCGCGAACTTTGCGGGCAAATATTATTGTATTCGACTAGACTGGAAGTTCTCTTATTTTGCAAAAACGCGAATATTTACAATTGCCAATAACAGTAGCTCTTGTTCTATCGACAATACTTCCCGAGGATTTCTCATACGCTCATTGCGACGACATGATTTTCTATGATTTCCTATGAACTATTATACATCCATGCATAAAGTATGTTACTGCCATAGTATTCAATGCGTACAGTTAGGCTGGCCCTCCTCCTCTCCTGCAATTGTAATTGCTCTCCCGACGCCACAGGCTATACGTCCAGCTAAGTCTTCCCTTGGTCTATGCAATGTCACGGTAACTGTCGACAAAAGTCAATTTAACGTCAATTGAATACTCAGCGTCGACTCATCTGATGGTTTCGTGTTGATGTGAAGAGCAAGGAATCGGCGAACGATTGAAGCAGCTGTTCTCAATCCGCGTTGTCTCGCGTCAATGTCTCTGAAAGTAGTCGGCAAAACTAATGATTGAATCGTGGAATAGCGGCTCCTGCTCTGCTCGATCTTGTTGTCGATAATTATCATCGTTTATAGTTACCGGGTTCAATCCCCACCGTGTACAGTTGCATTTAAAGGGATTGCCCGTCTCATGGGGCACTGCCGAAAGCAGTTGTGCCGTAGACTTTGTTAAATGTTGTTTAAGACGGCGAGTCTGTCCGGAAATTTTCAGTTGGTTGCATATCATCATTCGCTCCTCCGATGCCTCGCAACAGTTTAATGTGTTTAACGGCCTGTTTTATTTTTTAACTATCTTTGCCAGCTCCTCAATGCACCTGTGTGTGCTGATGCATTATATGACATTGTGAACTTCGTTTTGGCTTCTCTTGTTAGCCTGGCCCACAACTTCTGTTCAAGTGAAATTTGGTGTCATCGGTGAACGTTTCACATCACGCTCCATCCTGAGTTTGGTCGTTTCTGTTGTTGTATATATGACCCCAATGGTGTTTTGCCCTCCGAAGGATCTGGTGAGGTGTGCAACCATCTTCAGATTCCTCTCTCAGATTTCAGATTTCGGATTGGCCGACCATTGCGGCAAATAGCTTTAACCAGGTAGGGCTGTTAGTACTCGGGCTAAACCTTACATTTCATTGTCTAAATACCCAACAGTATATATCATTCATTGTCTAAATAGCCACCCTCTGCTAATGACTAATCTTCCAACATTTCATTGTCGCGATAGCTGTCGCTGAGCGGAACATTTACTTGCTGAAGACCAAGTGAGATCAGGTGTTATGAAATTAATCGTCCTGTTGAATCCTTGACGTGAAAGAAGATCACGTTGAAGGTTGTCCCGGTCGGTGTCACCTCTTACAATACCCGTTCTTGGACTTTATCTATTCTTGTCTGAATCGAACTGTATTGTTCGGTATATTATACATGCTGTAATCATCCAGTTGACGCCCTTGTCCCCCCTCCCATAGTTATGGAACAAGATTTCTTGGCATCGAATTTTTGCATCCTCAAAATTGAGGAAAAACGCATCACTGTCTACAGGGATATATTAGCTACGCTATCTAGCACGCTTGGTTATTTCCCGCCAATTTCGTAACCTCAATGATTGCCCGCTCTAACGATGCGTCAACAACGTTTGGATACTTGTTCCTCTGTGGCGTCTACTTCCCGTAAAGTACCACTGGAAGGTGGAGTTTGTAAACAGGTATCCAACACAGTCGGCGAAAAATCACATGTAATAATCTACAAAGTCTCAGAGCGCGCTACGTATATCCACGGCAGTCGATGATTTCATATGGACTAACCAACCTGACGTGATCCAGCAGCCGCTATGTTCTTCTTGGCGGCGGAGAAGTTCACATGTGATTTTAAATTGTGGTTTTAATATGGATACGTTAACCAAAGGTGTAGTGCAAATATTTATCATTAGTATTCGAAAAAAAATATAGTCAAGGTAATCAAATGGATCGAATTGAATTGAAGCAGATTGTACTATTGAGAGCTTGTCCTCACGTCCGCCCTCCCCACCGGGTAGTCGAACGCTGGCAACCCCTGACGATACTCAGCGGAGGCTATTAATTGTATTTTAATTAATCAATTGATCTGAACTTGTATCGCTTCCCAAATAGCGACGCTTGGTGTGGCACCTATAATAATAAAGATAGAAAAGTTGACCATCAAGATCGTCACTGAATATATTCCCTCGTATCGAGTCAAGCAAACGCTTTCAAGCTCTGGACTCAATGAATGTTATTTTTTTTCGCGGTGAGCAAAGAGACTTAATAATGAATATGTAAGTCTAACGCTGCTGCTCCTATTAGAGTCGCCCGCAATAGCAGCTTCAAAAGTCTCTACTAAATAGTCCGATCATTAGAGACCGATACTAATTATTCGAGGAAACCACCTTAGCGCAACTGCGACCGTCGAACGCTAGCATATTATCAGCTACATCAGTTCTTTGTCTTTATGGTCCCACATAGTGATAAGCGCTAAATATCTGGCACATCATTTTTCCCATACGTGGCAGTGTGGGGTTCTGCTATTCTCAGCTCAGAGGAAGGGGGGCTGTTCAGCTAAGGGTGTTTCTTTACTGCCCAGCACTGCAAGAAAGCTGATAAAGTGAGCCAATCCGCCCATAAGCTTCTATTTGACTGCAAAGACAGCTAAGGACACCGTTGGCTGCTTAGCTGCAAAGATATTCCAGCTGCAGCGCTGCGGTTAGCATGCATTCAATGCTCGTATATTTAAACTTTCATATTTTATTTGCGTACTCAATAAATAGCGAAAACTGTTGAATTTGCAATTCCCACTAAAATGGGAGTTGGTCACTTGTCTCTTGATCAGATAGTACAAACGATTCGGCATAATGTCACGTGTTAGTGGTCCGCATCACTAGGTTGGGTGTAGATAGAAGTTCAAGTCGAACTTGGTAAACTGTAGATTGCAGATTCGTGCCTCGCTACACATCTTGTTTTTTTTTCATTCCGGCATCAGCAAATGTGATGTAATTCAATAACGCAATACACCATACAGTGATGTCTACACCATACAGTGATGTCTGCACCATACAGTGATGTCTGATAGTGTCAGCGAATCATTTATAGATCATTCTGTACAAACGTAGGGGTCCCAGAAGCCGTAATGATGCGAAAGCTCGTCGCGCATCGTGTGACTATTGACGAATACTGTATTAGGTGCAAAGTACCGCTGTGTTCACACGCTTGTCGCATGCTTCGATATGTGGTTGAACAGTCAGTATTTCTCGAATGGTCGTTCAGCTCCGGATCCTCGTCGTGCTATTTGATGCTTACGAGCAGGTAGCCTGCAGTGGAGGTATTGGATAGACCGACCATTCACCAGCTTCCAGATGGAATTATTTATAATGAACGTATCAAATACACGGGTGTACAATGATTTGAGCATGTTCAGTACTAGAATATTTTCATCTTACACATTTACCTCCTATGGATCTACTTCAAGTATCGTACGAGCAAAGTACTACTGACTTTCTGATTTTAGTGTCTGGCGGTTGATAGATATACGTGAAGCTTCGCAATTATAACGGCGTCGTTGGTGTTATATATATACGAGATTTCTCTGAAGTGTGGACCGGCGAAAAAGGAAGCGAGTGAAGCCCTTCGTTGTCCGTCGCCTGGACGACGGGTGTGGACTCGGGACGTGCGCTGCATGCCGAATGCATCCAATCACACGGGAGAAGGTTGTCGGCCGTCAGGGTCCTAAGGGTTTTGGGGAGGACGAGCTAAGGCAAGGCAACGAGTAAGCTCAGATAAGGGAACGGGACAAGCTTTGGGGCAGGCCTCTCCGGTGGCCGGATCTCCAGTCGGGCCAAGAAGCAGAGGATAGTGTCTACTATGTGCTCGGCAAAGGGAATATCGGCATGATTCGCTGATGCGGCGGCGTTAACGCCGCCGACAGCGATAGCGGCTCTGTGGCACACGTGCAAGGACCTTGCGGGTACCGGTGGCCCACCTATACCTGCACTGCTCTCGTATCGCTTGTTGTCCTCGATACATGGCGGGGTCGTAGGACAAGACTCTCTCACAAAGAGGCATCCCTCTCGCGGTCGACGCGCAGAACCGTCGGGAGCGTTGGCGGTCTGGGTCGGCGACTGCGTCGGGAGGATAGCCTCGGATAGGCTACGCAAATGGCTACGCAATCCAGGAACCGCGCGTCTGTAAGGCGGGAGAGATGGTGCACAGCACAGGAGCGTGTTAGCGGAAACGGCGCCAACCGCTGAGGTAACGGCACTATCCTAAACGGGAGTCACGAGTCGGGGCCACTGCTGTAAGGGGCCTTTCGCAGGCCGAGTGACCGCAGGTCGACGCACGGCCGATATGGCCTGACGCTGACGAGAAGAGAGCCTTGCGACATACACAGCGAGGCCACCTACGTGCTCGCCATCCGGTTGAGTTTGGCGATTGTCATCGTACATGCTCCGTAGTCGTATGGACAAGTTCACTAACATGCTTCTTATCACATTAGCGCACCATGCATTGGCTGTTAGGTACGCAGTGTTGACGTCATTTCTATGATAACGTTGATTACTCTAGCTGTGACTGTTCCGATATCACAGACGCCCTCCCATCTAGTCACCAATGTATCCCTAATTATCACCGTTAGGCCGGCGGGCACAACTGTGTGTATCGTGATTTCGCATATACGATGACGAATCGAAAATGTCGTACACGGACCCTAGCCAATGGAACGTCCTTCTAATGAATGAATAAATTCTAAAATTGCCACTTATCTATTGTACAGCTTAGCACTGCGCTTCGTCGCCGTTTCCATGGCCCAGCGTACGGAAGCTGGCGTAGTCAATGGACAATGATGATCAACACTTTCGATTAGCGCACCACGTCGAAATTTCAGTGATGTTCATTCGCAGTTCGCCAATCGTCATTAGGTCAGCAGAGGGTTTTCCTGCGCCCTTTTGTGCCCTATTAATAAGAGACTCTGTGCTTTCAATAAGATCCCGTAACCTCTGAACTGGGGCACTCCCTTCTCATTTTCGATTAGGCTATTCGTTGGATTGGCAATGGGGTGGAACAAAAAGCTAGGCTGAGGGCGAACGTACATTGGCCACCAAGTTGACCGCGTGGGACATATTAACAGTAGATTTTCTGCACGAAAATAGCCATTGGGCAACTAGTTTAGGGAGTTGTCGATTCGCCCCACCAACGAAACATGAACTATATTTGGCAATTGGCTATCAGACCATCTACGAATGTTAATATCCAACTATAGCTATTGTAACGTGCAAATAATACATGGCTAAAGCGATATATATATATATATATGACCTTTCTCTGGAAATAAAATAATGATCTTATCCAGTATGTACTTTGTTTCTTCCTCATACATTACCCATATATATATATATATATATATATATATATTGATTGTATGTCGGACAATACTATTTGAACCATCTTGTTCAGGTTTCTCTCAGAATACCAGGTTTCTCTCAGTAAGGAAAACCAATTAATTGTATTAATAAACTCGTAGGCACAATGACTGAATTATGTCCATTGTATGCTAGGGGATTTGAACCAGAGGACCTACCGTTCCTAACCTCAGTCGTTTTACATCATTCCGCTATTATAAATAATCCAACAGATGCAAACAAATGCATTACCAGTTGAGGTCCGAGCTAGGACTAAGTTCGGTCCTCAATTGGTAATGCGTTTCTTTGCATCCTCTTCTTCTTCTCTTCTAACTGTAAGTGTATTTTTTTCAATCGTTTTTCAAACAGTCCTGATTTGCATGTGATTTCAACGTGACCCATAGCCCCCCGCCAAGAGTGGGCGATGTGAAGATGACACGGTCTCACGGCCATATGATGGGTTGGTGGTTCTCACACGACCTTTTTTTACTAGAAGAATGACTTCCTTGAGGGGAGTTGAGGTGGGGTTTCCTTGTTCGGGGCGAGGTACCTCTATCTGGGAGCTTCGGTGGGAGCTCCAGTGTTTCGCAATCTAGACGTGTTCTTGTGGCATGTTCCCGCTTTCGGTGTGATCTGTACGGAATTGGATTCGGACAGATTTGTTTCTCTTAGACAGTGATAGTTATAGAGCTGTGTCGCTTTCGCGCTGTCGGAGCTGGTACATGCATAAGGGGCAACTGTCGGGGAGACCACTTGCGGGTGATTTCTTGTCGTGGAAACGAATACGGTATGGGCCCAACATGCTAAATGTGTCATTGGCATAAGAAATATAACAACTATACAACATATATTAATAAATAAATGGCGTTATCTGCTCATTGCCTCTTTCGAGCTACAATAGTGATATTTCGCCGTAAGTAATTTTGACGTTTTCAAAACATTTCATGCACGCAGCCGATGTATCTATGTAGATGTGGTTACAATTGCTATCCTGTGTCATGGGGCCTTTAATCGCTGCATAACTTAAAGTACTTCCGCTCTCTCTGAGAGATCTGGCGAACCACAGGGACTGATAGGCCCGCATTGTTCGGCTTTTTTTCATCGACACTTCGTGCTCTTGCCTTGGAGAATTAGCACTGCGTCGTCGAGCCTCGAGCCGTTTCGACCACGCACCATCTGGTCACTCATTTGACATGCGACAATTTCTTCATCGGCCAAGACGAGCGAGTAGAAGAACTGTTGGCAATAGAAAATGGCACACTTTAAATCAACGTAATCGCCTAAAACGATCAGTGGTCCAACTCCGACAGTAGCAAACGTTTACATTCGACTATCCATTGCTGCCGATCCTGCGTACTCCAGTTTTCCGTAGATGTCTCGTCGGTGATAAGTGGCAATGGTGGCAAGAAATTTCAAATTTGATTCGTTTATTGGCAAGGTCGACCAGAGCCATATTCGAGTTCAGCAGCGGTTCAGTTGTCACTCGCCATTGCGATTAGATGGCGAACTTTCCCAAAGACGGACGAGCGAGAACTTTACGCTCATCGCTGTTCTAGGATAAGCCAACTCTTCGTCTCCTTTTAGCAACGGTTGATCAGCTCGCGAACGTCAAACGGATGGATATATTTAAATGATTTTTATTGCTTCGACTGGCCGGTTCGCGCCGACGATGGAGAGTGTAGTCGCGCCCGCCCCGCCGGCCGGCCGGCCGGCCGGCCGGCGACCGGTGGTCGAGATTTCCGAAAGCCGGGGTGCAGTGGACGAAGTGGGAGCAGATCGTTCCATTAGATCGAACGCTAAGTGGAGCTGCTCAGGCTGGACATTGCGGAAGCATGATGGGTCTTCTGCAACGAGGGCCGTGGGCGATGAGGGACAGTGATGAAGACCGCTATGTCTGTGGTCGGGTCCGTTTGTACGCCGTCGCACGGACACGATGGTTACGATGAATCGGAAGAAGATATTGAGAATCGAGTCTGCTCTCGATCTGCTGACTCGCTCACAAGAACGCCTAGCTGTTCCCAGCGAACCGATTTTATAACATCGCTGCGAGAGCTGGAACGCGCATCGAAGGACCCTTTTGGGAAAGTATAGAGAGCTTTCTTCACGAGGGTGCGACAAATCATATGCTGTGCCGACTTTCGCGAAGTTAACTTGCTATTAATTGTTTGCTTATTGATCTTCGCAGCATCAATTGTCACATTTCGATTGTACGATGAGCTCTTGCCGTAATGACGCCAAATACAAGATTTTCTCTTTCGAATGGTTTACGGTTTTTTTTTTATCCTTTCTGGAGGATTATGGAGGGGTATGCAAGCCAATGTTGGAACGCCACTTTTTCGGACATGTAGCCCTAAACCGTATTTTGTACTTGATTCTGAAATTCGCTTACTTATAATAGATTAGTTAGAAGAGCTCATTATCCACTCTGACAAAACGAAATGAAATATCCACAATGTATTATACGATGCACTTCATAAATCATTTCCGGAAAAAAAAACACAGATCCCCAAGGCTAAAAATCACAACCATAGTGATGTTTGTGTGGGCTGTGGTTGCCTATGCGGGCCATAGTGGGCGTGACAGTGATGTCTGTTTTCCGCATGGCGTCCTTTACGTAAAAGACCTACTCGTTCTGTGATTCCCCGAGCAACGGCGGTGGTTCGTTAAGGTTTGTGTAGGGCCAAAAGGGAGACGGGACATTCGGAATCCGCGGCTCGTATTGGTATTCGTCTTGAGGGGTCGCCGGCGCCGTCATCGCTGCTCAAAGGATTCGATCTGTTCCGCTCCCATCTCTTCATGGTTCTATTTTGTCCTCTCTCTCGTTCGCTCGCTAGTGTATTATCGTCTCTGTCGGACTCCGTCCACGGCGATCGTGTCGGCGTTCGCTGTCGACTCATTTTACGTGGGGCCGTCTTTTTTGCAATTGGTTTATTTTCCTCTAACCCCTCCTCTGTCTGGTCGTCTTTATCTCACCATACTGTATGAGAGTCGCATGGGAAAGCAAGGCTGGCCTTTCCTGGGACACAGAGAGGGGTAGGGAGAGCGAGAGAAGGCCAAGACCTGTGAGTCCACCGCCACCGCTACAACCAACTCACTCTGCTTTCGATTCAGTTCGCTCGCTCGCTTGCTCGTGTGTGTGTGTGTGCGCATGTGTCCTGCTATGATTTTTATGCGATGCACGTCCTGTGCATTCGCGAAAGAGAAGAGAAACAGCGGAGCCAGAAGGCTGATGAATTGAGGCGGATTCGGACAAACATACATATACCATCGCATATCGGTCCGCACGCATCGGCAAACCTACGAGGAACGGGACGAACCTTTGCCAGAATATCGCCTCGCATCAGCTAGCTACCGTGAGCGTTTTTGCCCGCGACGAGTCTACGGCGGGCAGGCGGTCTCGGTCGGGCGGTACTCCCAGCTACTGCTCTATGTCTCGAATATGTACGAGCGAGTCTGTGGTGTATGTATGTGTGTGTGTGTGTGTGTATTTAAACGTAAGCAATTCGTACAGGCAACTCGTACCGGCAAACGTATAAACGAGGTCCTCGCTCAATGCACTCCGTGCGTCCGTCCGCCCTATTGTGGGTCCTCTGGCCTGGTCATCATTCATCGAGTTCGGAGAACCTCCGGCTAACTTCTAGGAGACATATTCTGTGCAATTGTCCGTTAGCGCGAAACCCGTGTTATGAGTGCTAGATTAATGTGGTACGAAGCCGCCGCATACAACACGTTCATCTTTCGAATGCTTCTCGATTCCACCGCACGTCAATATATTGTATTGAGGCGATTGCACGCGGGGCGATTGTGTTACTACCGTGTGGACGAACTCCTTCGCTCTGAGTATCATATTTGCCTCGCGAAATAGCTGCATCGTTAGCGATGCCGAGGACCTCCCGATTGATCAGTGATGCCTGTTCGCCTTTATGGGCTGTGTTACCACATTTAAATACCGCAGCGTATGTAGTCTTCCCGTGCCATGGATGAGCCAGTATAGTGGCAAGATATATATAGATATATATATATATGTATATATATATATATATATAATATATATATATATATATATATATATACATATATATATATATATATATATATATATATATATATATATATATAAATCTAATAGCTCTGAAATTTTCGTAATCCGTGATATGAATATCTTGATTCTCGGACAGTAAGAACGAATTATATAATGCGTCGATGACGACGGAATAGCAACAACACACAAGTTCGAAAATTTGGTGGTTAAAATGAATTTTAGTATAATACATATATGAAAATGATTGATGTAAATGTTTAATATATCGATCAGTTCGGTCGAGAGCCAATGGTTCACGTATACAAGTGAACCAACAAAGTCGCATCGAGTGCGAACTGACAATTTTGAGGATTACTGTTAAAGACCATAATCAAGATCAACCGGAGAGGGAAACATATACAGGTATTACGTAATTAACTAATATGACTTCACCTTCCCCTCGTAACAATGTGATAGCAAGACTATCAGCGACGGGGCATCAGTGGGAGGGATAGCTATCGAACCAGTCAAGGAATTCACGGAGGACGACTGTATTAAGCTTCCGCAGTACGTGCACGAAATACCTGCGTGTAGGATAATGTAAACAGATATTATATATTTCATAGTGAAACGAGCTTCTCTGGAGTTAAACTTCTCAGAGCGATGCACCCAAGCAGATATCACTTGGCTTCCGAAACGTCTAGGTGCAGATAAAATCACCTTGGACCAAATTAGCACATATCTCTTCTCTGAGGGATTAGATGGCGTCACATCGATGCATGCTCTTACTTTTTTTTGTTTTAGAAATAGCTCGCTTGCACTAAGAATATGTATGTTGCAAGGATTTGACGGATAATCAATGTTCGGCTAGCAGCTCCTTCACAAATGCTCCATATCTGTCAATATCTTTTGTCTTTCATCTCATATTCGTGCTGCCATTGAATGAGTTCCAGAGTACCCCACAACCCCCAAGCCAATCTAGTGACGACAACAAAACGCTGATGGATCCTTGGAGAATTTGGGTTACTATCTCGTCATCATCTGCTGCAAGAGGTGGATTCACCACCAATTACTGCAAACAGAGCAATGCACACCCATATGCCGAGTACAACCGATCGAACACAAATTCGTAGAGGAGCCTCCCGAATATTGCGGTCACACACCTTCATCGCTCTGCTTGGTCGCATCATCCCGAGCACGCGTCGCATTCAACGTGATCATGGCGGAGGCAAAGTGGACCGAAGCCACCTCGTACATGGTGCTTGTGTGACATTGGATACGTCCATAGTTGAGATGTAATCATTTGTCTGTAATCGAACACAGACAAATGATTTCTCCCGTCACTCCTGTTCCTAAAATGTATCGGCACAGACGTAGCTAATATTTATATACGTATTATGTATATGGTTTGTATAATGTACAATAGTAATATACATATATGTATATACGTATCATTTTCGGTTAGTATTCGCACAAATCTTCGTACAATCGATCGATCGATGTTAATCGAATTAAACGAAACGTCCACACATCATCGTTCAACGAAACTTCGAAACGGGCTCAACGTCGCGACGGGATTTTTCATAGAACCCCTGAATGAATGCGTATTCGATTTCTGGGCGTGTTTCTGAGTGAGTATGGCAAGAGCCAGCTGTTGGAAATCAGAGCGATCATTCATGAATAATTATGAAAGCTAGGAGGAGAACTGAGAAGGATGCCAGAGAGAGAGAGAGAGAGAAAGAAAGGCGATAAGGGTTAGGGAGAGATGGTAAGTGTAGGTGCGTTCACGGCAGGCGTTTTCTGTCGGTCCTCGGACCCGGCGGCGATTGCAGTCCATCTGGTGGGTAATCCATCCGCGGATGGATGCAAGAGTCCGACAGTGTGCGTATGCACTTGTAGTTGTGTATGTGGCCGTAGATAGCTGCTCTTGGTAACCCCGACCCCTCTATCTTTATATATATCTCTCCCTCTCTCTCTCATACTGGAGCGAATCGGGAGTCAACGACGCAGCTCATTGACACTGATTAGATGCACACACTCTAGCATTCTACAAGTGACTTTGAGCAGAGTGTAATCCTGCGCCACCTGCGTATGTGACTTCTATATGTGGACCGAGATGCTAAATTTAGCACGGAGCATACCCGCTTTGGGTGGTTTGCCATGACCGTAAGCCAGGGAGAGAATGAAGCTTTTCTCTTTATGGTCGTGCAATTAACACGAATGCGGAATGTGGAGTAGTATGGCTGGGGTGAGGGCTAAATAAAAGAGGGCATATTGCACTGAACGGAGTTTTAGTTTCTAACAGCATATTGACACAAAAAATGTGATGACGTAAATGATCATTTTTCAGCGAAAATTGATAACGAGTGTCACACGTTAGTTATGCTTCGAAAAAAATAAAGAGGATGTTCGCTATTTGTTAGCTTTATTTCACCTCCGCAGGTGTCGCACTGTTTATAATTCTACGTCGATAAATGAATGATAGAAAAATAGTGGACAATAGTGGACCTCCCTGAAGTATCATTGATGAATGAATTAAATATATCTTTATTGTGATTCTTTTGATTCTAACGTATTGTTCTGACGAATCATCCGTCTAAGAGGACGCCTCCGCCCAAGTGGTCCAAACAAAATATCTAAATATCTACAATCGATGCCAGACACTTATCTGGGTGTGTCTGGTTAAGCTTATCTCATCCAACCATGTCTGCCTCTCTGTCCGTCTCTGTCTATGTCAACTATTCCGGGTGGGTTTATGTCCCTATCTTTTTATATATATATATATATATATTAACATGGCAATATTGGACTGACATCACACAGTGCAGCATCCACAGCGCTGCCCCCACCTTGGCTCGACAAGTGGTCATTGACTTGACCTTGAAAACAATTTTGGCCTCATTGTTAGTAGCGCAGTCCTGCGATTTGTCAAAATGAACGTTGGCGGCCTTGTTTAGCTTTCGCTGGCGACGCGCAGTCTCCTGTGCATGCCGTTAGTGGCACTTACAGCCGTCGCGGATTGGCTCGCGTTGCGCCTCAGCGCCGGGCTTGGGGGTACCTCTTCCGGACAAGACACTGGACGGCAATTTCACTGAGGGTGCCCTAGGGAGCCACATTTGTGGCATCGCGTGGTCCAAAAAATAGAAAATTGCATTTACTCGCAAACGTAGATAAATCGGTAGAAAATCTAACCGTATCGATGGGTTATCTTTTGAAGAGTTTGCCTTGGAGTGGCATTGTATACCTAGTCAGAATTTGATATTAGGTATTCACATTATTCAGCACGATACAGCGTCCATTTAGACAATGGACAGAACCATATTTTAGGTTAACCGTGTCTTTTTTTATTATCAGATCGTATTTATGTATTACGACATTCAGTATGCTCCAGAATGAAACGAAACTCAAACGGTCGTTGGGTTGTTCTCCACCATTTAGCATCAAAGAGCTCATGGAGAACTTAATCATTGCCTCAGGTATTTACTGCTGGACTATGCCACAATAGAATACAAATATGCTTCTCCTTTCAGCGAAGGCCCGCAGGTCCTGCCACAGCGATGTGGCCTGGATCACTTCGGTTAGATTGTAGATAAGAGATGGGGAACGCGGAGCTTTATTCACACAAGGTCATTCAAACGAAACTGCTGGGTAGTTGAAATGCCAACGGTAAACGTATATGAGTGCACGGTGCCCAACGCTGCTACGCTCGTTATCGATGCCGCTGGCAACTTTCTCCAAAGGCAAACACTAATACTTCGAGAAATTCACCGTTTGAAAAGTGAAGGGAACGCCGAGCGAGGGATGGAGCGCTTTTCATCTTTGTCTTGTAGCCGTCTTGCTCGTGACCTTAAAGGAACTATGGAAATCTCTGTTTGTGGAGCAGACGGGTCAGCTCGTTTGGCAATGCTAACATTATGCCAAAAACAAACAGGGGTCGAAAGCTTTCCGCGCTGCAACATCCTCCTATGTGATGCTTCGAGGAGATCTACCTGTTACCGACGTATGTGCAAGCACATAGCAATACTCAGAGCTGAAACTTTGCCTACAAAGATTATCTTCGAATATCCATTGATTCAAGTGCTCCATGGTGACGTTCAACGCCAAATATCGATCTCGGATCTGGTGATGTTTCGCTAGGTATCGTCGTACTTCTATAAGTTATCAGCCAACCGTAGGATATAGTTAATAGGTGGTTGACGGAATTAAATTCGATTCCTCAGCCTGGTTGGTATATAACAATGTGGAGCAGAAGAACTATTTACATACTGGAGAAAAGCAGAAGAATTGATGATCCGCTTCAGATGCAAGACTGCTTAACGAATCGAGTTGTGTGACATCATCATTCTCTTACAGATACCTAGCTGATCCCCGAATCAATGGGCATATGAATATGTGAATATTACATATACGAATATGAATGGATATGGATAATATATACGAAAAATGGCTGCAATTTGAATATACCATCTCGGCTTTCCCCAAATCTAATCAACGAAACCAAATCGTGCGCCACTTGTCAAAAGCGCGTGGCATTTTATCTTTGGTAAATTAATTGATTTGGTTCGTTGTCGTTTCCGCGTAGCTTTCCCCGCATGAAACTATTTTAGCTACTGTAAAAAATGGCCGAACATGGGACAGTTTCCATTATCACATAATTGCAAGTACTGGACAGCAACAATATGGATGCACCCATAGCGGAATTAAATGGTAAATACCGATCAGTTACACAAAGACAGTATGCCAATACGAGGTCACACGATGTGACAATGTTTAATTATATAGGAAATATAATTTATTCCAAAATAAAAGTGGCTGCACAGAGGTGATTTAATGACGCGCCTTTTTTTCTTATGACCTCATTGTTGCAGCTGCACACATTAAACTGTTTTTCGAGCTGACCCTCAGCTGTTCTGCCCCTATCAGACAGGCCTCAGCTCTTAACCTTTTAGGTATTACTGGCAGCTGCATACATTGCTTCAAGGAAAGCCTAAAAAATCAAGCAAAGTAGCTACAACTTCTAGCAATCACTTGGACTATTGGACTTGTTTGCTAGTTTTCCGGTACACTCGCATCATGTTCATTTGGCCCCACGTATTATGGTTACATATTTGTATAGGCCTATCAACATATATATATATATATATTCCGGGCTGACTCTCAGCCAACTTTTAACGTCTACGGGTCCATTGGGCACATACAAGTCGAAACTAGGCCTATTAACGGAAGGCGACAAACTGCTATATATCCTGTGTACGAGACTGACTGAGCTGTGCTGGCGGTGAGACTTTATGGGTAAGGTATTTCTTCTTTGGCGAAAGGCATGATTATAGCCGAAAACTATTCAGTCGAAGCACGCCTCGCTGCCAATAACTTTATTTAGCAACCAGGTTTATTATCTCTTAGTTGAGAGAGAGGGAACCGTATATCGTTCTTTATTTCGTAAGTAAAAAGACGAACATATAATAAAATATGATTTGCTAAACAATATTTTTTTCTTATATACTTTGTGCACTCCTCCAGAGAGGGTTTTCATGTTTCTTCTCTTCGACGGATCCCTCACATGAGTTCTTCATTCAACGGGTGACATATCCTGCTAAACTATCCCGATGGCAGGAGTTTCGATGTTGGCACCAATCTGTCGTATATCTCCCCGACAACAGATTCACCTGAAGGTCTGGCTGTCTGCTCTTAGGAAATTGTGAACACAAGAAATCGCATATAGAATGTCAATCGCTTTTATTTGTATGATCTCTCTCCTTCTCTTTCTCTCTCTCTCTTTATATTTATATATATATATATATATATATATTATATATAAATCTCACCCGTCTTTTGCTCTCGACATGTTATCTGTACGCGCTTCGCCCTTTCTCTCGCTGCGCCAAACGAGAGACTTCATGATTGACCATGAATGTCGCAGTTGAAATTCTCCAGTTTAATTCACTTCGTCGAGGCGGAGTCAGCTGTGTTCCGGTCGAACGGAGGTTCAGTTCTACTTGAGTACTGAGTGTGTGGAGGGCACACGCTAGGAGACGGTGGGATAGGGCTTGCGGCTGAACGCTTGTGTGGCACCTCGGACCATTTTGGGCTGAGTGAAGTCATGCAATCGGCGGCTGAGAAGAGGAAGTGGAGTCTGCTAAATAGCTTGAAACTATGGGTCACAGGCAGTGACTGATTTGACGGGAGCCGTTCATCCAGGAGAAGGCGGGGCGCAGTTTCATGGCACTACTAGCTAATTTGAATATAGACATCACAGCAGACTTCCATTCACTCCAGCGTCTCTCGTGCACCCTGATCTCCCCTCACACTTTGCACGAACTTGTGAACGAAGAGCTGGCGGAAATCGCTGAGGTCGCAAAGGGCTCCGTCTTGTATCAGTTTACAAGTGATCTTATATCCTGCCCTTCTTTACATGGAAAGGTCTTGCCGGAACAGAAGGCTGATCTAACGGTTGAAGGTGTTCGAGAAGGCAACCTGTTACTTGCGGAGCTAGTAAAATCAACAAGCAACATGATTGTGGCCTGCTGCATTGCACGAGATTATCTGCTGCTCACCTTGGCACCGTCACAACGTGAAATTTCGAGATAGAACCAGTAGAATAGGGACAAATCAACCGTCTTTCCGGCCTTGCATTTCCTTAGTGGACTTGTCTGTAATACTAAAGAACAGTTTGATAGGATACGAACGACGGACCTCCCTCGACAGGATGAGGACAACGTCTTTTTACAACAATTCCGCTGCAGACCAATTTAGCAGCCCAAGCAATCGAATATGAAGACCGAAAACGTGCATATGCGACATTGTCTCCTCCTTCACTATTTTCATGCTGGAAGAAATGCAGCTGTGGCCACGAGCATTGTGTGTGAAGTGGAAGGGGAGTCCTCCAGGGGAAATTCGGCAAGAATCTGCAAAAACTGATTTAAGCTCAAGGAGAGTTACGGAAGGCTATGAGAGACAGACGACGACCAATTGTTGAATCTCTTGAGTTAACATGCCGCGTGGTAAACTCGAGCGCTTAGTGATCGGTCGGGAATAGTCTAGTCAACTATAGTTTATCGTATACAGGGGGTAGGGAAGTGGCAAAACGAAGAAAAGTGGATTCCATATGAACTCAATGCAAATACTATGAGCCACCATGTCACCATTTAACGCGTTTTTTGTATGAAGTTGTTACGAGAGCTGGAAAAATTGATATATTACGATAATTCCCAACGCCAAAAGGAGCGGTTAGACCCGAATACATCACCATTATATAATGCTGTGCATTTGGCGGTATCAAAAGGGAGTGGTCTATTATTAACTGCTCAAGCATGACGAAACGGTGAACGCAGACCGTTGCACAAGACAACTCAGCCAGCTAAGAAGGGAATTGGCAGGAAATGGCCGTAGAGGGGCCAAGGCCTGGCGGCAAGTAAGATTGCAACATGACAACGGTAGGGCCCAGGTTGCTCTGGCGACCCGCCGTACAGCTACCGATCGTGGCTTTTGGAAAAACTGAGCAACGAACCGGGGCATTTCTGATCGAACGACCAAAAGCTCACAATAGTCATGTGTTATAGACACGTATAGGGCTCCCATATATTTCTGTATCACAGAGGTGGGATGAAAAGTTAAATTAGAATATTTTTATTTTCTAACGAGACCGTGTCACTTAAATCGAGAGATTACATCTTGACACAATCTGTCCAAGCTAAGGGTGCTCTTGGTAGAGGCCGTCATCTCCTTTAATACCCACTACTATGACCAGGGAGGCAGGTTGCACTCGAATTGTATAATACAAATCACCCTGTGCGGAAGGCAGCCTTGTAGTATGTGACAGTGGTTACTAGCTCCCTGAGGCATTCTGCAGGCGGCTTTGTGTGCAAGTGTAGCCAGATGTATGTCTCATATATATATATATATATATATATATATATATACAACGGAGTTGGGGGTAAGGGCCAAAAGTAGGCTTAAAGTTGGGCAAGACGCAAGTGTACAGTTCGATACGAAAGATAGGCTTCTATTTAAGAATAAAAGTAGGCTTACATATGGAGCTATGAACTTTTAGCAGCATGATGTCACGTCCCAGGGCTTAGAATAAGCAGACGACTTGATAATCCCGAATTGACTGCGGAGCATTGAAATTCAAAAGCAAACAGCTTAGACCTTGGGCTACAACCAACGCGATAGTCAACCCTTAGGGACATTCCCAATTTCATTTTTTACCACAACAGATTTTGTAGAATTTTGACTACAGTCATCTTCGACACGGAAAATTGTTGGTCTCGTTTTTTTGTGTTTTACGCACACGTTTCAGGGGAAATAAAAGTACGCCCCGTAGAGCACATTTTTCTTTCTTGAACACCCTGTTCATTGTTGTTCACACCGCTAGTTTTGCTAAATCAAAAAATAGCACTTAGAAGGCGTTGGTCATCTATCTCAGCACTCACGCCGTAGTCGTCACTATGAACGCCTCGTGCGCACAATTTATTCATTGTAATGTATTCGTTTCAATGAATTCTATTTGTAAGCTGTGTGCTTAAGCATACTCGGGTGTTTTCAATGTGCTAATTGAAGCCAGAGGGGCGTTTGAGGGCTAAGTTCGCCTGTGTCTCATTCCCTGCCTGTCAAGCGAACTATTAATAGGTTTGTGACCCGAAACGGTGTATACCGCAAGGACAGTGGTTGTTCAATACGGCTGAGCTGCTCCAACACAGAGTTCCATTGTTCACTGAGGGCGGGCCGTAGACCGTCAAGGACATCAACATCTGGCATCGGTGTGGATGGCGTTTCATTTTCAGCCTTCTGAGGCCACGTATCTCGGAATTCGAATGCGAAGATTTAGAGCCCTTAGGTGTTTTACGGCTGAACTGAATCTCGTCATTGTTAATCGATGAGGCAGCCGGCGTGCTAAGGCAAACTGTGTGCAGAACTCGGACAATTAAACGTACCTTGTCATCTGGGCGATCGCAGATTTCTATCTGCAATTTTGAAACTATCCTAATTAAGTTTTTGTTTAAGGTGAGCAGGTAAAGCCTACTGCCGTTCCAATGAATTCATACTCTAGTCGTTGTAATCTCGTTACAGTTTACGAGTACAATTGACTATGATGTGATCGCCCATTCTCGACGGCTCCAACCCCGAAATTGTTCAAATTGGAAGTTGACATATTTCGTAAAACTTAGCTCTGACAAAGACGTTCGGTCATTGTTCTTTTTCTTATTATTATTATTATTATTACGCTTTGACGTTATAAAGTTAGTTTTCAGCATCCCTGCTCTGCAGTGCGTAAGAAGTCTTGATGTTTTAGCCTTAGAGAATATTAAGAAATAACCTTTTACCCCTACGCTTCCCTGTTCTCTCAATGAAACTCCAAAGATGTTTTTTCTCCCATCTCATTCGCCCATTTGTCTCCTGCTGCCATGTCTACTGTAATCAATCTTACACTGGCTTCATCATACTCATCGCATGCAAACCCCTCTGATGTGCTCAGCCTGAGATCCCGTCTGCTTCGTACTCCCCGAGACAATTCTAATATTCCGGCTGCCCAATTGCAACTATCATGCCAATACAATTTCGCCTCTTTTCGGAGAATAAATATAATCATCATCAATGAGGAGTGCGAAATCATTGATTACAGGCTAGCAGAACATAAAGGCCTAGAGAAACATTAAACTTAAATACGGGGTAATTTCTTATATTCTCAACGACGCTGATGTGGCCAATGGCATGTTTCGGAGTCTCTGTATCAACTATCTCCCAAGCCACTACATAACTAGGTAATTATTAGTCGTTTAACAACCACTTTCGATGGGGGTTATTTTACTGTTCAGTAAAACAACCCCCACCGAAAGTGGCTGTTAAACGACTAATAATTACCTAGTTATGTAGTGGCTTGGGAGAAGATATATAATATAATTTATATAATAGATAATTATTATATCACATACAATTATTATATTCAATGAACATAACAGAACCGTCCGCTCCAAGGTATGCGTTCGAGGGTTGCTCCTCTTCCTTGTGTACAACGATTGTGTCAGCCAGGGAGCGATGATCCAGAGCCTGGTGGGGGCGAATTGCAATATTATTGCAATATATTGATAAATATTGACTAAATATTGTCAATATTGAATGAGAAATAGTAAAATACAATACAATATGTAATAAGCCAGGTCCCATTTTGTCCTGTTCAATTTCATTTATTACGCTAATTTGCCAAAGCATTCGTAGCCGTTGATGAAACCCCATTTATAGACATATCTGTAAAATTTGTCGTTAAAATTAATTAATTCATGATCGGTACTAATCTTCCAGAATAGTCGACTTTGGCGGCGTGCGTGCGTTTGAAGAAAATTTCCACTTGGTTACATATATTAACGGTCAGATAGAGTCATTTTTGAGTTCAATCGAATTGCATATAATATGTAGGCTATTTTTATTGTTATATGTATTTCAACTACCCCAATTAGCCACCATTAGCAAGCGGCAATTACAGTCTAATTGTAGTGGCATGTAGCCGTCAAGTTTTACAAAGCAAGAATTATTATTGCTATTAAGTAATCTTTGCAAAGGGCTTGAATGATTATCACGGACGTCAGCAAGAACAGTTTTTCACTAGAGTGAATAAAATACAGCTTTCGCTAACAGTTTGCCCCTTGAATGCATCTGCTATATATATATATATATATATATCTATATATATATAGATATAGATATATAAGGGATTGCTTACGCTAAAATTGTTCGCAGTAGTTGCACATAGCAGACGCATTCATTGGGCAAAATGTTGGCGAAAGGTGTCTTTCTATTCGCTCTGGTGAAAAACTCTGCTTGTCGACCCCCGTGATAAGCAACGGCGGTCGCAATGTTGTCGCTTGGCCTCCTACCTACAAACCGTAGAGTATTTTTTTTCGTTGCTGGACTCTGGATCGCTGGACTTTCTAAAGTCCACATCACTATTATGTACTGAGTCTTCGAAGTCGGTGGCTCGAAGCGGCCACAAGCGATGAAAACTCTCAAACAGGTGCAGGATTGTTTTCCAGACACCAACGTGATCAGTAGTCCCGACGTCGGGTCACAGATAAATAGCTGCTTCTGCTTGGAGTTGTGAGAAACGCACTTCTGCCCCCTAGGAATCGGCCAAGAAGATCGTCCAGGATCACGTACCCCGCAATATAGATCCACGGTCGAGCCCCGCAACAACCGTCCCAACCGAGGGTCCTCGCGTTACGTCCGTTGGATATCACCTACTACGAGGCGATCGAACGTTACGGCGGATACGCTCAGTCGCTTAGCCTTATGAACCGGCCTACTAGCGTCATGTTCTGATAT
This sequence comes from Stratiolaelaps scimitus, assembly GCA_019614645.1. Lineage (NCBI taxonomy): Eukaryota > Metazoa > Arthropoda > Arachnida > Mesostigmata > Laelapidae > Stratiolaelaps > Stratiolaelaps scimitus. Next base: position 3,420,635 of record JABWDB010000013.1, on the reverse strand, counting down.
GTCATCGGGCTGCCCTGGCAGCTGTCGCAGACTCTTCATTTTCCCGTGTCAATGACACCTTGCCGGAGCGCGCCATTGCCTGATGCATTGTACTTTGTGGCCTAAGTGGCTTACAGCCGTAAGTCTCAGAGCTAGCCCTGCGAGAGCAAGTAAATCGGGCCCTTCTTATCTAATCGACGAACGATTCGAACGTGGGAGGGCATCCGAGCAGGTTGAGCAACAATTAGTTCGCTTGACCAAGGCGAAGACAACTTCGAGGCGCATATTTTCTGTAAGCTCCATTATAGATACGAGCCTCGAAACTCTACCGCTTGACATCTTGCCTATGTTCGATGCTTGCTGCGTCGCTTGGTACCGCCCGCTCGACGTCGACCAGTTATTTTGTTCGGGTTGACCAGTGTTTTCGTCCAATCGGCTTTGTTAGCTGTCTTTCTTCCTGCTGTCGCCAAATGCGGAGTCAACTCATATACTACTCGATTTTGTATATCAGTATATATCAGTATTCGTGGGAACATATATAGATATACATATATATAATATATATATATATATATATTTATTTTCACTGAACAACAGTAAAAATAAAAGTTTACAATGTCGCGTGGCTTTTTGGCTGCGAGAAAAAAATGACCAATCATTTTTTTATGGCATCTCATCTGTTTCCCAGTTTTTGTAGCGGTTTATTGATCGAATCTCAACCGCCAACGTGGCTGCCGTTAATATGGACGTCTGCGCAATGTGCTCCTGTAACAGAAAACGTTGACCCTTAAGTGATCAATTTCGTCATTTGATAGCTTAATTCTTACAAGCTGTGCAATTTTCAACATTTCTTCCTTAGTAATTGTTACTTTTCTCTTATTCACAAATTCTATTAGTGAAGTGATGACATCTTCTATTGATCTAGCTGGCATCTTTACCTCCTTGGATAAAGTGAGTTAAAATATTTGCGATTGAAACAGATTCTATTTTACCAGTTTTTTCGAATTTGTGAAGCTTCTCGTCTCTTGAAATCGTATCTTCTAGAGCTTTGTTTCCTGAAGTATCAGTTTTATCATATACATGTATTTCGGTTGTCATTTTATGGATAAGCGAAAGCAGTAAATAAGTGACTATGGCAGTGAAAATAATAGTTGACAAAGCTCCAGCTAAAGCATATGTAACTATTTTGCTTTTACTTTTTGTTACATTAGGAGTCTAAGTGCTTTTTCTTTCGCGTTACGTTACGCGTTAATTTCGACATTATATTGAATGTGAAAGTGGACTGGAGAATAATATAATACTCCGGGGTCATCAAAAGGAGCATCTGCATAGGTTATACCTATTTTCGGGGTTCGTTTCATGTAACTCCAATTGTATGATTATTGCGACCTATGTTATCAGGACCCTGTTAGAATATGTAGTACTTTCACTGTGATCGTGGCCCAATTTGCTAGAAATCGCTCACCGGGACCAACTAAGTCGATCTCTATATATATATATATATATATATATCTCTATATATATATATATATTCCTTCCATACCCGATCACGTTCTAATAGGCATAAGACTAAAGGATGATGCGTGCATCCCGGACATCATGACTATCATGATTTTTTCCAGCTTTAATGAGTTCCGCTCCTGTATCGGCCCTTGTCGTCTGCCAATCGATCGCGCTTGTCTTCGTACCTTGTATTTTCTCTCTCACGCTGTATCCATCTGTATCGCCTGCCTGCCCGCCATTATCTTTCAGATCCGCATCATTTGTGATACTTCGAACCGCAAATCCCGCAGATGGGAAAACCTCCCTTCCATAGCCCTTTAAAATGCTGCCCCACCGACTAGAGTTCCCGCACCGCTGTGTCCCCACTACAGACTATACCGGGTGTGTAGATCAAAGTGATACACAGAGAATAGTCTACGTTTCCGTGAATACAAAGCGAATGTAAAATAGTTAAAAATTACATAGGGTGTACGCCCGCCATTTGAGTTTGCCCAGAAGCTGTTCGTTCAGCCTAAACCATCGCTGAGGTGCCCTTCTCCGGGTCCGAATAACTAATAGTTGTGCCAAATGATCGCACTGGGATCCCTCTAGCTACTTAATACGACTGTTTTGTTTGTTTACCGCTTGTTCGATTGTAAATGTTGACCCTTCACTGAACACAAGGGCTGGTCAGTTTGCTATCATTCCGCCGGTGAAGAGAAGTTTCGTTCCAACTTACTCGGACGTTGTTTTATTTCGTTGTAAAATCAATAACGCTGGCGCCGCTTATAGCCACTTCCGTGCAGATCATGAGACAGTATCACTGCAACACTGTTCCCTAAGATTTCCATCAGGGTACTCCATCAGTGTTTGTACGGCAACCGGTATCTCATTTTTTTCACGCTCTTTCCGTTGGTTGCAGCCCATTACGTGAAACGTCCTCGGCGTGAAGCTATGCTGCCTGTGTCCTTGTATATTCTCGCAGTTCGATATATGTATTAGCGCCCTCTTGACTCCAAGAGGTTTCTTCGACTGTCTCATATGTCTGTTTATGAGCTACATAGATGAGGAGGTGGAGCGGGCATTCAACATCCAGTAATTCCCATCGAATGACGTAATCGCCTAAGACTACTCTACACTCGGACTAAAATTTAAAATTTCCAGTTTTACTGCATTGCTATTTTTCGGCTTTAGTGGGTTGAGACGTGTATCACTTTGGTATACGCACCTAGTATGATGGGTATGCCAGCCTTACTCGCCCTGCCGAGAGACTCATCAACCTACCGATCGGTGCAGGTCCCGGTAGACGCAATAACGCTGCACATTGGTGCTTCCGCTACAGGAAGACATTTCCTCGCTCTTCTCACGTAAATGCTGCTGCTGCTACTGCTGATGATGATGGCGGTGATGCGAATCGGCCGACATTGCTGTTGAGAGAACAGCACATCGGGATCGGTCAGAGTCGAACGCAGGGCAACCTGCAATAGGAGAAGGAGGCCCCGTTTCGTGCAAGTGCTCGTCGCTGCGTGCCATCGCGGCTGCTGTGGCAGTAGCGGCAGTAGAAGAGCCAGTCGAGGCCGTGGTCGTGCAAAGGCAACATAAATCCCTTCATCAGCCGATGCTTGTGCTGCTGCTGCTGTCGCTGATTCTCAGAGGCAGGCGGGCAGCCAGCCAGCCAGACAGACAGAGTGGAAGAGACAACGAAGAAAAGAAAAGCAGCAAGAGCAGCAGCAGCAGTAGTAAGTGATCGGATCGCTGAATCGGGAATGTTGACGAAGGCCGGTTGGATAGCTCCGCGGCAAACGGAGAACCGCTTGGATAGGCGGGCCGAGGCGGGTAGCTGGGAAGGGCTATGGGAGGGCTATGGGCAACATTGGCAAGTAGGCAGACAGACAGACAGACCGACACAGGCAAGATGCTGCTGCTGGTGTAGACAACGGGACAGCGAGAGCGTCGACGGACAACGAACTAGGCCGATCCGGCTCGCGCCTGGCCAGGCAGAGAGGCAGGCAGGCTGGCCGAGCCAGAGCCTAGAACGAAGAGGAAAAGGAACAAGCGAGCAAAGCAGTAGCAGTCGTAGCAGGACGACTCAGGCAAGGAGACGAAAGGCTAGTGGTACTATGTGGGTGCGTGTGGGTGGCAGGGGGCGCAACACTCGGCCGAAGACGACGAAAACGACGGCAATAATGCTCACTGCTCATTGAGAGAACAGGACGTCGGCGGCAACCTCCAATGTGGGGAGAGCTATCGTCTCGTTGGAAGCTGCCGGCGAACTCTGTCCGACACAACGGACTCTCCCTGTCTCGTCCGATCAACGGATGGACGGACTCACGGGGCCACACTTACATACGGCGGATGTGTACGTCTGGGTGACGCATACACTCACTTGTGCGTTCGTTCGAGCAAAACGCGTCCCAACCCAGCAGCCCAAGCGTCTATCGAGCGCTAATACTGATACTGGCCAGGCGCGTACGCGCACATGGATTTAGCAAGCACATACCCAGCTGAACGCGTAGAGGAGGGACCATACACATACCTCCAGCCAGCCAGCCAGCCAGCGGCCCATCTATCCAGCCATGGCCAAGCATTCGCAACGATGACAATACAACGAAGGCGAAGGGTCTGGCAAAGCTTTCCTATCCACTCGTTGTGTTGGTTTTCACAATTGAAGGCCGGAGCGGGCGGGCGGGTGTATAGCTGACCGGCTAAGCGGCGGCGTGCTGGCTGCTGGCTGAGAATTGGCGATGCCGATCTGACCGTCGTTTCGGCACCGCCAATCGACCACCCACGCTATCCCGCCGCAAGCCGGCGCTCGCTATCCTGAACATAGAAAAGGAGGGCTCGTAGATGGAGGCCGCCCTTCGCGTGCGAAACTCGGCACTCACACAGAATAGCTGATGGGTGGATGGGCTGGAGCTTGCCCGTGCTGCACGATCGTGTGCGAGCGTGTGTGCCTTCCCGTTGTGTTGTGTCTTCTTTACCCCCTCCCCCCCTTCTCTCTATAATTCTCCTCCAGCTATCTCGGCAGCTCTCCGCGTTGTCCTCTCTCAAACAAAGATCCCTCTTAGACACTATGAACGAACGGAGTGGCAACACACTCTTCAATGAAACGGTCATTACGACCAGCAGTGGCTGAAGCCGAGGAAAAAGAGACTGTGGCAAGGGACCCTAAGCCCAGTCACCGTCGCCCCGGACCGTTTCCCGTCTTGCCGTCACCCAAACGACGGCCGTCCTGCCCTGGCCCCGGGGACGAACGGCGAGAAAGTGAGGGAGAAAGATCTCTACTCGGAGCTGAGGCGTCGGGAGGCGAAGGCTTTCGATAACGTCGCCGTCTCAGGCGCCCTATTGCCATCGCGGATGACACTGAAGTCTCTTTCCTTTGGAACATTTCGTTCTCGTTTGTGTCTAGCCAAGAAGGAACGAAAGAAGAACAACGTAGACAGACAGAGAGAGAGAGGGGGAGATATATAGAGAGAGAGAGAGGAGATAAACAAACAGATAAATAAATTATTATCACAGGGAAAGGATGAAGGAACAACTGGTGAACAATGTTTAAATGTTGGTGCTTTCTCTATGTCTGTAGGTATGCTCGAGGGGCTGTTGTTTTAGGATAAAACAAATAAACGATAATTGCATCATATGATAGCACCGTTCGAGGAGCGACAGGCCGCGAACAGAAGGAAATATATCGAGAAGCCTCAGATATCGGGAACCTCCGACGACTATCGTGGACCACGAAGCGCGCTGGTACAAAAGCCATTTCGTTTTAGGCAAGAGATATCGCTCGTCAAAGGGCTGAGATGCGCCCATAATTTGCGACACTCAAGTCGTCATATAGACGTGCTCTAGCAGAAGCCAAGTTGAAGTGCGGACTCGAGGGCGAAAGGCGATTGCCACTGAGAACTCGGCAGAAGCCATATCTCTGGGGGTATAATAATCGACAAACGCGGTCACCATGGCCGGTAATTAGAGAACGTCTATGTGGCCACTTCCGGCCAATTCGCCGCGTATGCGATACAAACCCAGTTGACATCTTGAATGTGACGACCGACTAGTCAGAACAGGACATACTGTGGCCTACCAACTTTTCGCGGGATTTCACAGTACAAGACGGTGGTGACACTGGGACTTCTTCAGCATAAAGTAGCCAGGCCTAACAATATCTGCAGCGAATACATCTAGCAGGCAATGACGCTAGCGTCTAGTTAGACCGTGCTCTCCAATACGTACTTTCTAACGCTAATCCCGAAGGGCAAGGGTGCTCTAATTAAACCAGCATCATGAAGGGGAATTGTCAAGAAAAGCTGCGTGAACAATTTTCTGGCACGCCTCCTCGTCAGTCAATTGACATCGTTCGAAGAAGATAAGCAGGCGGTCTCCACTGAGCAACGCAGTATTCGGGCACAGAGGTCAACGCCAACAGAGGGAAGCATCCTCTTTAACGACACTGAAGAAACACTCGAAACAACGGAACATTTCTGAACAGTGTATTCGTGGATCTCCGGGCAGTATCCGACTCGGAGTCACGACGGCAGTCTATCATCGCCCGAATTTCTCCTTCGGGCGATTATAGACATACCGCAGCCCACCGAATCATAATCGACGACATCATTGCTCAATATCCCAGCATTGAGCAAACAATCGGCTTTATTCAGGGTTACAATTTAAGCCCGCTGTTGTTCGCACTATTGACCATGGACTTGCTGAACAGCATACAAAGCATCCCCAGGTGAAAATGCTCATGTCAGCGGACGATTCTGTTCTCTGTCGTTGCAGTGGTCACGATCTTCCTTCTGCAGAAGGAGCGACTAGCACGCCAACACGCAGAAGACAGACGCGATGAAATTCAGACGCGGCGAGAGGTTAGCCGGGAACGACCCGCTTATGCATTGGATGGGCAGGTGTTGAAACTTGTGAATAGGCTTACATATCTCGGTAACAAAGTAACCTCGTCTACCAGAGCCTTCGGTACACATATCGAGGTGAGAACACCCGAAAGCGATGACAGCGGCAACGTGGTTGAGAACATCACACCTGCTCTCGCTCGACAGCCCTGACACAGCTCTGGTCAACATGAAAATAGAGCCAATCGCATCGTGGGGTAATCTGTTAGTATAGGATAGGCTTAGTACCCCTAATCTAGGTGTATTAGGCTGAGTAAAACCAGCCTTTCTGAAACGTGTGCTTGGGCGACACGTCTCCCGATACAATCGTCTTGTATTAAATATATTTGCTTTCCAATACCCCCTTGTTTGTAGAACATCTTAGAAAACACTTTGGACTTTCGGGGACTCCATCGTACCTCCAGTGTGTTATGCATGAGATACCATGCTAATGATTGCCGAGCCGTTGCCGTATGGGCTTGCACTAATATTGGAAAACGTTTATATTGTGTGTACTCAATACCTGACACAAGGGGACAGTGAAACATACTTCTTTGTGAGAGGAAATTTCCTTCGAACGCACGCATGGGTTGACGTGGCTGACGAGAAGTGTCTACCTGCTAAAATCATTCGCTCGTTGAGAGCTTGTCTCTTCTGTAGTTTCGGCGCGCTTACACTCGAAAACCAGAGGAGGTGTGTAACTATCCTGGCACAAGGTCCCATAGCAGGTGTGTTTAGTTTCCTAAGACTATTTTCTGTATCCCCGACAATAAAATATACCATTATTATTTTGATAGTTTATGGTCACTGCTGTCCTACTAAGGGTAGTTACGGATGGGCACCGAGAAACGAGTGAGGAATAGGGAGCGGGACCAGCCACAAACGAGTCATGTACATTTACCATCAACAATTTATACTACCTCAATAGTTGGAGGCGATATTATTATATTGGTGACGTTCAACGTTCCTGACCATTGTCCCCTGCTTGATTAGGAGATGATTTCTAGAAGCTGTTAGCCTTGATCACATCTTAGGAAAAATTGTAAAAAACGAAAACGTGGACAAAAATATGTGGTTGTATTTTTTCAAAGCCCCGTTCAAATTTTATTTGTCCTTTTATTTATATCTTGGACAAATAGGTTTATTAGGCTATATTCCTAAGCACAACCTTGAGGCTAACTGGGCAGAGTTGATCGATATTTCGGCCAACGTTTTGTGTGCAAGAATGCACAATAAACGAGGCGCTCAACAAATAACAAATTGTCGAGCGGATGAAGTCGACAACAGATGGATGCATCCAAAGCTCATGGAAAAGCATACGTTGTTCTTCTACGCGTACGCTAAAGGACGAATCTATATATAATAATTCATGATGTGCTCCTTTTTATCATGGAATAAGCTAATTTCCAATGTGCGGCCTGTTGTTTCCCCGAATAAAATCGTGTATCGAAAAGAAGAAAAAACAAAAGAAAAAGGAAAGAAAGAAAAAAAAACACCCATCTTAGATGAGTTAAACTTGAAAAGAGTAAACATTTTTTAATAGATATTTTATTTAATGTTAAAAAAATCCCAACTATCGAGCGCTGGTCATTTTCACCGGCCAGGCAACCTACGGGGAGAGGACAGATAGGTCTTCGACCGCGCCATATCCGTACAGCAAGGATAATGCGTCGTGTTCATACTTATACTTGACCACCATATTCGATAGAAATATATACAAAGCGGTCGTCATTGAATTTAATTCGGTTAAAAAACATCCTTAGTAGAGAAAAGGGGTGTATATCCACATTTCTCATTTTACCTAATAACAGGTTGTGATCGACATTATCAAAAATGCTATTCTGATCGAACTATATACAACATGAAATGCTACCGTGTACGAGTTGACGTGCTAAGTCCAGCCCCCCGCCACTCCATTTGTTCACTCTATAGTGTACTATTCTCTAGTGCTCGTAGTCATGATCGCACGCTGGATCATGCCTGTCCATTTTTTTCTGCGTGCATCTTGTTTGGTTCCGAACCGTACTTCCTACGCAACTGTTTGTTGCGTATCGTCTTGCTGTTTATCGCGTACGCTCCGCGTTTTCATGGCTCTGTTTCATTTCCAAGCTCCCCCAGCTGGTTTGTCAGTGTTGACGCGCGCGTTGCCTCTCAAATGTTTTTCCCTCTCGCCGTTTCGTTCTGCTCTAAGCGCTGCTACACCGTTGCTATCTCATAACACCCCCATGCACATATACATCTCTCACTCTCTCTTTATTTCGCTCTCTCGTGCGCTGTCTGTCAAGCTCATCTTCACTCGTTCTTATACTCTCTGCCTATCTCGATGTTTCCGTCTCACTATTTTCCTCCGGCTGAACGCCTGCCCGTAGAAAAGGAAGATGCGAACGGGACTCACAAATCGTAGGAAGGCGGTAGGACGGGTGGTCGCATGTCCAGTGTCAGTTGTGCTGTCGTCAGACGGTTGGCGCACCATCCTGTCCCCTAGGAGAGACAAATCGTTGTGGCCTGCTCGATCGCTCACGCTACCAACGAAGCAACGAACGAACGGAGCAGCCAGGCAGCGAATCACCCATCTACTACTTTCTTTCCTATTGCGATCGTATGCCACCGTGACCATCTTTCCTTCCTTCCCTTGGAACTAGCCCGCGCCGGCCCGCTCTTCCTATGCCCGCTGTAGTACATCTAGCCCTGTTTCTGCTCTGCCTGAGACCCTCCTTCCTTAGGGGAGCGTGTCTCTCAAAGAAGGAGGTTACAAGAGGACTCCGCAAGGAAGACCCGCCAAGATGCGCCCTAGATGGCCATACGGGATGTACGAACGCTTGCGATCGTTGGACAGACACAGCAGACAACCCACATCCAGCCCACCTTTATGCCTTTCTCTCACTCCGCGCCGGCCGTCAGTAGCTGAAGAAACGCCGTGGATGTCTTAACTTGTGGCCGACCGTAACTGTTCAAGCGGATGGACTCGCGCCTGAACCAAGACTCGGAAAAACGAGTAAACGGGAGTAGAAAAAATAGGGGAGTACGGGGGGAAGAGGAGGTCTGCTGCTGGGGCTGCGCGAGAAGGGAACACAGCGCCAGCAGGACTGAGGAGGCTGTACCGGTAACAGCACGAGGCGCCTCGAAAGGAGCCAGGAGAAAAAAAGAAAAAGAGTTGTCGCTGTTCTCCTCCAGACGTCCTTTCGGTGCCCGCCGTGTAGAGCTCGTCCTGCCACATCGGCCTTCTCAGGTTGGTCTTTTTGCCTGTTCCCTTGAGTTGCTTCCGCCCTCTCTCTCTCTCTGCCCGCTCTCTCCCCGCCTCTCTTTACCTCTCGTTCGAATAGTTTCGCCTGGCCCCGTCGTCTCTACAAACGTTCCCGTTTGCCCCGGCCCGCGTCTCCTCTCGCTGGCCCCACCCTCCCCGTGCCTTACTCCTGCGTCACGTCACTCTGTTGCCTCGCCTCTGTCAGCCACGACGGCAACAGAGATGGCAGTTTGCTGCGGCTGACGACGTCCGCCTGGTTGCTCGCTAGAAGCGCTGTAGAGTAGAGAAGTGAGGAAGCCAGTAGCCAGTATCTCCTGTTGGTTCCCTCTCCTGCCCTTCAACGGCTTGCCTTCTCGTCGATACGTCACTACAAACTTGCGAAACGAAATCATCATCGAACGTAGATATGCGGATGTGCTGCTAGTGTAGAGAGACGTGTGAATCGAGGCGACGTGTTGATATTTCGATAGTACAGGTGGCCGGACATTGGCAGTGGATAAATCGACGTAGGAGTGCCACTTGTCGATAGGTCGTCGATAATACCCAGATCTAATACGTAAATATATCCCTCTCGTGCTGGGCTACGGTGGTCTTCTAGGAGTCAGCACAGGTTTCTAGAAACAGGGCGGACGTGCGCGAATTGTGAACGCGCATCTTCCGAGCACCGGGAGATAACTGCAACCCGGTTATTGGCTCAGTTGGTATGACCCTCGTTAGAATTTGGTTCGCTATAACAGCGTCGAATTGAATCTTTCTGCTAATGATGATATAAACATGAAGGTACTCTCATGTACCTTGCGACATTTTCCCATTCTGCACATCACATCGGTAGCTGTTCTCTTAACACTGAATCTTGCACATCATGAAGTGTCACATCAAGTGATACGAGCCTCGGCGATGACGAGACCAAGGCAGAGCATGACGGCGGCGACGTGGATATGTTGAACCCTTTCGTGTGTAGACCAAACATTTATAGGTGCGCCTTTCAAACGGTTCATCCATTTCATGATTGTAATAGTAAACGCACAATATCGAAAAATCGATGCAAGCAGTCACAAAAAAAAATTAGTGAACTGCGGTGGTGTCGCCGAGTCGTTGACGGTCAGTTGCTCAAAACACGACAGATCATTACGCTACGCAAGTCATCCACCGACCGGCTCTTGACTACGAACTTGGAGAGTATATTTGTTTTAGATCTCGTTGAGGTTTCTGTTGTATCACATGTCGCTTCTTTTAGGCTAGGATGCTTCTTTTCAATTCGAGTGAACATATTTTTACATTTAACCTCCAATTACAACATCAAAAACAGTATCATCATCATCATCATCATCCAGATGATTGTGGTGATGGTGATATTTTTGACGGTATTCTCATTAAATATTGACACGTTTAACGTTGAAAGCATCTGCGACATATTTTATAGCAAGAACCTCGTTATTATTCAGCGTCGGCCCAGTAGAGGTTTTCTCTTTTTGGTAGTCATTAACTGATTAACTTGAAATTAAGTTACAGTACGAAAAAAAGTGCTTCAAAGTGGATAAAAATCATTATGTTAGATTAATTGTAAACTGACGGAAGAATGACAGAAAGCCATTATGTCAAATATTTAGATCGTCGGAAAAGGCAGTTTTGATGAAACGTTTGCATTTTTAAACACGTATTGAATATTTGAGCGCGGCAGCAGAGTTTGCCAGTTGGAGGTGGGGCGTCTCTCGGGGTGAACAGATATATCAGTTGCACACAAAGATGTATAGCAATGAGGCGCGAACATCAGTACAGTGACAAGTGGACAAATCACTGACGTGAGATAAAATCGTTGCTAGACGTGAACCGCCGAGTTTCAGCTCAGATATGTGCGATCTATTTAGATAACGCGTATAGCTGCTGCGGATGAAGAGAGGACGTAATCCGGTCGCTGTATCAAGTAACGTTTGGCCGTGAATAGTAAAATTCAGCGAAGGTAAATATAGTAATCAATTCGCACATTATGCACAGGCCAAATGTGTGGTAGATATGGAAAATCGAAGTTTCACTGCGCTGATACTCTCTGATACGCGGATACTCTGATATTTAGAGAGACGAGATCGTGAATTGGAGCCAGACCGCTAATGCCGCGGGGCTCAGTAAGCCCAGCTGGAAGTACTTGCACTTACTGTGCTAGATCTGTTTGAAATGAAACACGCCTTCCGGTCTACGTTCCAATCAATCGTTTTCAATCGCTTCTTGAAAACTTGTTCTTCTTCTTCACTGCTGTTCCAGCGAGTGGCAAACTGCAAAACATGGCCCCATACATGATATCTGAAAGCTATTTCAGTACCTACACGTGCCGACGTATACGATAGTTCTAGCCTACTAACACACGGCATTTTAGCACTATTCCTATTCTTTGACTACCCAAATGGAGTAGAAGTATTTATAACTCCCTGATTTCTGCATGGAGCCAACACCGGGTGCTACGCAACGGACTGGCGATGCCGTGATGCAGAAATGAGCCTGCAACAAAATAGAGATTTGCAAGGCTGCTAGATACCGCTAGACTGCAGGCCCGTGCAGAGAGCCCTGCAAATCCCTAGAAGAGATTGGGCCCCACGACCAGGACAGCCAGCTGGGCTCAGAGTACAGCTTTTCAGAGCAACACAGCTTGCCTCACAGCTTTCTGCGGCCTGCGGGGTGCGGGGTGTGGTTGTAGAACAAAAGAGAAAAGGAGGCGGTCCACGCGACACCGACAACGAAGATCCCTTACCCGAACGCCAGCGCAGGTCGCACAGTTACAAGGCGAACTATCCCACGCCTGCAACCGTTTCAGCCCGCACACTACCCGGTACTACTCGTCGGGAGGTCCCGGCTTAGACGCGGAGAACGGGCCTCTTTTCGCTCCGCCGTAGGCAGTTCTTCAGTGGGCCACAGCCGACGAACGGGCGGTTTACTCCGCCGCAGCCCCGATCACACTGGTTCTCGGGAACAACAGCAGCGACAGCTCGTGAAGAATCAGCCTAGAAAGGATTACTTGAAAATTATACAATTTCGATACGGTTACAACGGCGGCTCTAGCAAAACGATGGAGACAATAGCGTCTTCTGCGCCGACCGAGAATCGGGACGGAAGCGGGGAAGGAGGCTTCATCTGTGGTCGAGGCCTTGGATGTCCTCAAAAGGAAACGGAAAAAGGTGACAAAACTGTCGATGACAAATATATACGCGGCCTGAAGGGCACACGCCCATCCATCGAATCAATCGATTGAACAGAGGAGTTTACAGGAAACCCATCGATGGAATGTTGCTTGCTTGTCCGCTTTCCCGCGCCATGTCGATGTGGGGAGCTCGTTGGCTGGGGTTAACTACAGGGGGCATCATCGTCGACGAGAGACAATGGAAGGGGAGCAATTCGTTCGTTCGAGCAACTGAGGCCGTATACCGAGGTACGAGGGGGCGTCGGGTTAGGCTACAATTTGGCCAGTTGCGGGGTCCGCTTCTGGATTCTGCCGACACAACCCCACGGTTTCTCCTCCTCCGTCCTTTCCTTTTGTGTTGCTGTCCGCAGTTCCCTCGTCCGCTATCACACATCCCGCCGCCCTTACGAGATCCGTGGAGGCTTGAAATGTCCAAGTGATGACCGATCGTCGGTCCACATCTGCCTCGGCCGTCGGCCAGCCGCTCGGAAAGCCGACCGGGTCACGCGAGCTGTGTCGCTTCCTTTCTGCGGCCTCTTTCTGTGGATGGGTTCTCTACAGCTCGTAGCCTTTGCCTGCCTGCTCTACCATGGAGGGTTCCCGCCGCGCGCAAAGGAGTCGCCCATCCCTCTCATGTCCCACGACCCCAATTTGCCCCGGCTAACGCGTTCAGTCCAGCGAGCTTCAGCCGTCTCCCCCCGACTGGCTCGGGCTCGCCTACGCCCGTCGGGCATCACACAGTGCGAGCTAGAGTCGCTAGTCGCACGACGAGCTGACATATTAGCTTAAGTGGCGTCCGTTGATAGTCGCCAGGTCAGTTTCGGTTATCGCGCGCCTGCGACAACGGACATCGCATCGTTGAAACATTTCAAAGATCGATATGCTAGTATACCACTTGTATGAAGTTCAGGACCGATATATAGCCTTTTTATGACAGCTAATAATAGCTGATGAAGAACCCCATCGGAATGCTGCGACCATCTGCCGATAGTGATACAGGAAATTCATATAAAACCCGTATATTATATAGAAATTTCAGCCGATATTGCTCGCATTATCAGGATATATCAAAATAGCTATTCTTGAAGGAGAAGTCCACAGTCTCCACTGTTTTTTTCAGCGGGCCCGACTGCTCCAGTTTGTGCCTCTGCTCGGCCAAAAAGGTACAACCGAGATATACGCTACCTGAGTGTTCGCTAGGTCACAAAACCTGCCATTATCCAGTCCATTCGTGCAGCAGCAAACAGGCGCGAATTGACAAAACATCATTAGCTAACGCCATCTGTTCTTCAATAGCATCATTAGACTCCTCTGTGGTTGTGGGTAGCTGACTCGTCAAGTATGTTTCCAGCTGGAGCAACGGCAAAGCCTCTATTAACTATGTTGGATACCAAATTGATAAGTAAGCGACGGTAGCGGCATCGTAAAGGCAAACCCGCATGGACTGCATTGTCCACAGCGGTCAGAACTATTATATATGATATATATATATATGGCCCGACTCGCCCATTGCCACTGGACCTGAGTCATACTGAATCAACAGTAACGAAACTGATCGGGAACGGCGATTACCATCTGAACTCAATTTCACTCATTTTGCTATTATAGTATTATAATACCAATAGCACTTTTAAGAAGCCACCTCATAGGTGGCACAGTTTTTTTTTGTCAGTTATAGGGAGATTCGTCGGCCTTAGTGAGAGGTTCGATTTTCGCATCTATGCTTCGAAACTCGGGCACTCATCTCCCGTTGTATGGAAATTTACCATACCGAATATCCGACTGCTTTTGTGTCTAGATATAAATCTAACTTTCGCGGGTTATGACGGACACAGGAAGGCAAACGCGCGGAACCAGTTGTACAAAGAAAGTCTGTTTTGCGATCCCGAGAGTCTCTAATCTACTAATCGTCTTCTGCCAATATAAAATAGTATGAGTTACATGTTCTCTCCTTTCTGCTGTATGCGAATAAATTCGATTCAAAATAATACAACTCGAATCATTTCCAGTATTGGATACATCGCCCAACCTAGTCATATTACCTGTTGACGTGGAGATTAGACAAACAGCTCACGTATTCCATACGATACCCACACCGATATGGAAAATAGGCCAAAATAACTAAGGCCGGCACGTTGATGAAATTGACATGTCGAGGGCCAACCGTTTTAATAAAATTGGCTAAAAGAATGTATGAGCCACTTTAGACATCGTTGAGACGCCCTTGCTTAGAATATCAAACAACCACTCCAATACTACCAAATTAAAATGATTTCCAGGGCTGGCACTAATTAATCTAATTCAGTATAGATGGAAATAATATAAACCAGCATTCAATTCATAACTCTCTAATATATTCTCGAGATATTAAAATGCAGGTGTATTGGAAAAACAAGTTTTTGATGAGATCCATACTCTAATCCATTAAATTTGGCCCACCCCTGTTTGTTACTACGGTACACGCATGAGTACCCCGTAGGCGTCTACCTCATATAGAGTGCAACTTTCATAGGAGACGGGTCTTTCTGAGGCATGAGTGCTTATGGACATTGCTAGAATGTTCTACAATATATATATCATCTTTGTTAAATCGTAAGTAAAGTAAACGTCATCAAAAATATCACAGGGCAAGGCAGCGCAACTTGCATTTTAATATTTATTCAGGGCCATATAAAATAAAAGGTAAAGGTAAAGGTAAAGGTTTTATTGGTTTATTAAAGGAGCTGCAATTTTTACAATGCTTAAGCTCTCTTATATGTCACGCGGCGGGGCTCGAACCTGCGGCCTCTGGCTTCCGATAGCTAGAGGCTTAGCCGCCCAAGCCACCGCGCTGAAAAGGTTTTAATTTGTTCTTCAACAAGTTTTTGCAATGTTCTCGATCTTGTCCTTATAATGATTGGTGAACATTGCGAGCATTCCCAGATGAACAATAGAGGGAAACAGTGAAAATGGTATATAGCAATGATAAAGGTTAGGTTTCCTACAAAATACATCCTTTTGTTCATAAAAGAAACGTAAATAGGGGCCTACTTATGTGGATGCTCTGCTAAGGCAAGTATCGAAGGTATCGAAAAAATTTGAAGTCAAAACACAACTTGAGCAACAACTGTTTCAAAACAATTTATGCTATTGGGCACTTGTGCCTCTCAATCGATATGTGTATGCGTTTATCTTTGTGAATTCCCTAAAATGTATATATTTATATATATATATATACCTATTTATACATCTCATACAGACAAACACACGGCATAGTGGTGCTTATTTTGGTCTTGCTCCTAACCTCACCGCACCTGACCTATACTGTTCCACCCTTCATTATAGCCTTCATTCGAAATCCCTACGGAGTTTGGGCCTCTACTCTTCCGAGGCTTCCTTGGGCCTCTCTCTTCGTTCACCTCGTCGAAACTTGCTAAAAAATGCGGTGGCCACTTGCACGATCGGTGCCACGGTTTTGGATTTCCAGCGAAGCAGGAGTTCAGGGACGGGGAGGAGATATTCTTTCCCTGGGTCCAGTGTGAGCTTGCCTCCGCAGGAGCTCCACCAGGGAAATATCGTCGGTTAGGATAGAGGAGGGTCTAGCCAGCGTGGTTTCGGCAATTCTGGACCCCGACCACTGCCTGGCCCGGTGCCTGTCTGAGCTCGGCGTCCTATCGCCTGTCGAGAAAGGAAGCAAGCGTACGGTGAATGAAAGTGCGACTCGAGACAGCGCCCTGGTGGAGACTGGAGCCAAAGGGAGAGATAGAGATAGATAGAGCCATAGCGGATGGGGGCTGGCGAGGAAGTTTTACGTTATTCCTTTTGGGACGTGCGAAAAGCCACCGCGATCGTGGGCCGATAATTCATTATAATAACGATATTAAGTCTGATTTGGGAATATTTCGTATGGATTTCGTACGGGAAAAGGGACAGTCGGGCGAAGCTGGCAGGACCAGCATAGCATCGTCCGGGTAGCAGGTAAACTGAACGGGACTTACCCGATCCGAATCGTACGATTCGATGATTGGACACTGGAACGAAGCGAGCCGCAGAGTCTCCACACACTGCAACTCGAGAGGAGTCGTGTGTTGCAGTCCATGGCCGTTTTCGGCGGCAGGTACAAGGAGCAGCGGTAGCAGCAGCAATGCTAACAGGAGCAGATATCCTGCGGGAGGATATGAGAGGATCTTTCAGGATTTTTCCCTTCCTTTGATTGCTCCTCGTTGTATTAGTGCAGAGTGGGGAATAGGTCGGACCACCATCTTGTGAGACGTGAGGATCCCGCCTGAGCAGCATCCCTTCACGGTTAAAACATATGATAGCAAATTAACAGTTCAGGTGGCATCTGTCTCAACTCTGAGGTTACTTAAGCTGGAAACCTTTTTTGCTTGCTGCCACCCCTTACGTCTTAGCGTACTGTGTGGCTTCAAACGTGAACTTCAGTGTATGAGTGCCTCAGTGGAATCTGTAATAGGATGTGTATACAGGTCTACTGTGACAACAACTAAATACCGTCTCAAGTCGTACCGTCTCTTCAATAGCAAATAGACGACCACACGGAGCTCGACGTCAATAGCCACCCTGTCATCAGTGATAGCACGTCTAAAGAAATATAATATATATATATATATGTAGATGACGAATTGGATAACCTCACGGAGTAAAGTCTACCCGATGAGCCTAGACGCGCAGAGGGTAGTAATCATAGCGAGCCAACTTTCCTAATTAACGGATGGAAATATAGCTCTGCACAATTCGTAGTGTTTTAGATAGCAACGTGCACTAATCTGGAACAGTATCCGAAAGTGCGTTCCCTTTGTATACGTGGCATTCCGTCGACTTGGCTATGAAACCATGAATCACAGCATGAACATCGTGGAAATTCTCTCTACGAAAGTGAGCATCTCCACACGAATGGTTTTGTTGTTCACAGAACCAGCAAGAAGGCCAATTCGAATATAATTGTCCAGCTCGAAGCTGGGCCTTGGTGGCTTGCGAAGCCTTCCAACTGATCAGGAAGCGCAAATCAAGGCATGCCTAGAGATCGCCCTAAAATGATCTCGTCGGGAGCTTTTCTGAAGTGGATGTGAGGATTCATTTGTGTGCCTACTAGTAAGTGATTCACATGAGACGAGGCGAGTGACTTAACGATGGAAGGTAACTTGAAGTCTAGCAATCCAGTCATTAGAAACCTTAGAACGGTCGAACTAAAGACGCAAAGTAATTCTGATGTTAAAATGCCACTTCTAATCAGCACATACATGAGCATACCTATTGTCGCCCAACTTCAACCCTAAAATATAGATACATAGCGTTCGATATCGATAATCATAAGCATTCACTCAGCGAACGAAACCACGAATGTTGCTGTATCGGCTCAAACTCGAGAAGACACATGCTGAGCGCAGGCTCTGCGGAGTGCAGCGAGAATGAGAAGTGAACGGGCATACGAAACAAGGATTGTAGATGGCAACGGCAATTGGCGCCGCTCTGTGATGAAATAAAGTACAGTATATGTGAGTACAATGTGACACTTTATTATAAAAAGAAACCATTTCTACATATAAATAGTGTGAATTATTTCTTGAGAGGTTTCGAAGACGCATCGAAGTCGACCTCTGTTCTACGGGGCTTTCAACAGCAGCAACGGGTGAAGGCGGGGAATTATTAAGAAGAAGGACATCAATTTTGGCTAACACCATACATGTTTGTCGTATGGTTCTACGGTCACTGAGGGGCGTTTTCAGTAAGCCTCAACAAGATCGGAGACGTGTGCCGCAGCAACAGAGGCTGGGAAATAGGGGGTCAGTTCTTCAATACGACAGCGATGATATTCACACCACACTGCTAATGTCGTTTTTTTTTTGTCAAAATGTTCGATACTCCTCATGGCAAAACCCATAAATGTATTCCACATATATGCACTGTGGCCTTTTGGACAAGCCACCACTTTGATTTCGTCGTGATTTTATAGTTAACAAACAAACACTATTTGGCCATTTGGCCTGTTCACTTGAAATTAGCGACGACACAGTTTAGCAAATACGTTGAATTCAGAATTTCGTACAACATATGTAGCCTGACATACAGAATCAATTAATCGAAGCGAACTTCACGGTGAACTCGCTAATTTATTTCGAGCTTACAACTAATCTAATAATAATCAACGCTATTTTCTTGGCAGGTAGAATACATAAAAAATCGATGAGAAATATATATATATATATATATATATATATATATATCAATGGTGCTCTCGATACTGAGAAGAGCATCTTCCGCAGCATATCGACTAACATCTAACAAAAAAAAGAACCATCTATGTGAGTATCACCCGCTACTATCGTATGTACGCTTCTTCGGTACTATGTTTGGGTGGGGCACAGAGTTTCGCTTCCAAGAATACATCTATAAGGAGTGCACTAAATATCGCCACAGTCATATTATGATGTAACCAAAATGGCAAGTAAGCAGAGACATGCCTCCATCACAGTGATGGCGCAAACCTACACTCGTTCGTCATATATCTGTATGTATGATATAGAATTTGATTGTATTAGCTTCAGCCATCGATGTCCTTGGCTAGCCTGTTGGCCGTGGTTCCGCTCGAACGAACGGTAACGGAAGCAAACAGAGTGATTGAGTTGTCCGACGCCCCGATAGAACACGGGGGCCGCGTGCGGCGCCAAGGTGGAAAGGATCTGCAGGGATCCACCCCTTTTCCATCCCTTACTGTGTTCTCCGGCCCCATCCTGAGACTCGCGCGAGCGAACGCACACACACACACATACACAGATGGGCAGAGACTCCACCACACTTTGGCAGGAAACGTCGCCGACGAGACTATTCGGCTCTCTCTCTTTATATATATATTTTTTTTCTCACTGCAGCAACTGTATCCGCCGGTAAAGGAGCCGTCCAGCCGATGCAACCACAGACGCTGCGGAGACGCGAGCAAGCTAGTCTAAAAAGCTGCTGTCGGCAGAGGCAAATAGCTGTTGGGCCGAGCAGGCGTAAATCGAACTGAAACACTAGACGGAGCCGACGCCGTACACGGTGCCATAGTCGGCGACGGCCCTGTCGAGTCCAAGGTAAATTTTCCGGGAAGATTCTCAGCCTTAAACATTTAAATTCATGTTACTGCTTTCGGCATTGCTTCATACGACGAACCCCTTAAATGCAAATGTGCAACCCTGCCCCGCAGAGTATAAGAGCAGTTCCCTCTACTGACATAGTCGGCATATCGCTCTCGTTGCCCGGAAGAGACTGACTGGCTGTATATATGTGTGGGTATGTAGATGCATGTATCTCTGAAGGTGTCTCGGGCGGTGAATGTGCGTACATGTGGCCAAGAGATTCTTGGCTGATGCCTTCCTGAGTGGTAAATGACGTTGCTCGTCACACCGTTTTTTTCGCAGATATCTAACCCATCGCTGACTGATTGCGACTACCTGCCATATGCTCATGTAGACATTCTATTATTACGTCATAGCGTATTGAGCCAGCTTCTACCTTAGTCGAAATGATTGTCGTTACGTCATAAGGTATAATGTAAAATAGTATTATTATTATTATTAGTAGTTTTATTATAGGAGACATAGCAAGTAGCAGAATTTCCTCTGCACAAAGCGATCTATTGCAAGGGGCAGGTGTGAGATACACTGTGAAAAAGATTGGTCCCGTACGTTTGAAGGGATTATCCTCCAATAATAGTAACTTTGCCAGCATCCCTATTAGCCACAAGGATACCTGCTGAAAGTGTTTAAAAATGATATTTTACTACCTACGCAGTATGCCCCTTAATACATACTACAGTATATGTGCGCACTATCCGATTTATGCGTTCACTCATTCAATGATGAGTGTCCCTTCTAAGTTGGTGAACATCGGCAGAATTCTCTTGGTTCTCAATTCAAATAGAGTAACGCCTAGATATGCCATGCGCCGTATATACAGCGCGTATCAATAGATCATAAATTAATTGCCGTAGAGATCACGGAGGGTAACATTGTTATTACTGCATTAATTTCTATATGCGGACAGTATCGTACACGGAGGGGCAAGAGAATCCGAGTTGGGGCGAATGGCTGCCCAGCTATCGAGACTTTGCAAATCGACTTCAATTAATCGTTTCGGCGTTTTGTCATTCAACATAGGCGAAATCCTATAACAATATAATAAATAGCACTCTGGAATTCATCATCCAGCTGCTATACTACTGTTGTGCATTGTGCTCAATAAACACGAGGACCATTGGAAAGATCTCGAGATCGTAATGTCTTAGAAAGAGGGTAGCTACCATGCCGTTCTGTGTCTATATACGAGACGAGTCCACCAGAAGGCTCAGCGGAAAATGGTGTTTCTCGCGGTGGATAAGTAAAGGTCAAGACAAATTTTGTCGTGATAGTGCGCAATACCCATAGGCGGCATGTGCCGATAGTCAGCGCTGTCTCGATCGATTATACAATACTGAGCTGTCTTTCTCAACGGATTTTCTCGCACGTACAAGGGGGAATTCTAAGTCAAGTTAGCACTCGTTGTTCTTAGTTGAATTGTCCGGTATACGCTACGACAATATGCTTGGTAGGATAACTGGTTTCAGAGGAGCAAACGAAAATGTTTGATCATGAGCCTGAAAGCCTAGCTGTCCATAGCTAGAAAGCCATCGACAATAGGGCAAGCGCTCTTCTGAGCACGCTGAGCTGGGATTTTCTTGGGTATGGCCGACTTGGATATTATTAAGATATTATCTAGAACGTGCCTTTCCGCTCATCCTGCTCGCCCTCGTGCAGGGGATTAGCAAATAATTAATACCTAATGCTAATACCATGCACGTATTTCGTGTAAGGGAAGGTCAGTCCTTGTTGTCGCAATAGTTCCCCAAGCTGGATAACTCAAATTGAGCGGCCCCGGCTACGCTTTCAATTGCACCTCGTTCCGATATTCCGAAGGACTTCACGGCAAGTGTTTGTTAATCGAACTTCGGAGGGCACAAGTATTGGCGAAGCCTCCAACTCGCCGGTATCACTTTGAACGTTGTCCCTTGAAAAGGCCCCACATTGTAGAGCACAGCGGTGGCTAATATTGCAGTCACGTCAATATCGAATATTCACTTCGATACCGATTATTCCTGACCCGATCATCCTGGTACTCGGTGTTCATCAGTTCCCTTTAATTCGATGCCGATACAAATAAAGGAAATTTAAGCTGGTTAGCCCCCGGTTGGCAAGACTACTCGTGTACAAATCGCGGCGTGACAAGCAATGCTGGAAAAAGCTCTCCAGTAACTTGATGCAGTATGTGTTGCGAATCAAGAAGCGAATTTTCTGCTCCATGACCCAACATGTTACGGTCGACTTAACAACCGCACACGGTAAGACCCTTGCTGTCCATCTCAAATTGATTATTATCTTCACATGCTGCAAAGAAGAATACCGACCACCTCATCGAATACAGGGTCACGGAGCAGAACCTCGACAGACAAATGGATCTTGCCAAGCCAAGTTGTGAGTATGAATTACTAAGTTTGACACTACCAATTGGCTTGCCTTTCAACCCTTTCCTGTCTGCACTAGGAAAGCAATTCTCCGGCTTTTGGAAGCAATGTCCAAACACTTCTCTGAAGTTGTTTTCTCATCTGAGCACTTGGTAGTTCAGGCGTAAACTGTCAAGTACAGCTGTCCTATGTCCCTGTGAAACTTCGTGGACTCCAATTTGTAAGTAGTGCATTCATTTCAACAACGAGTGCAATATATAATCAGAAATGATTGCCCAGGCTGTGTAAAATCTTTCATCTTATTTTTGCTTTTCGTGCCTATGAGTTGTCTCCTCCTAGATGATGCTCACGATCAATTATAAGATGCCTGAACACAGAAACGGTTGACACCTCTGAGAAAATCTGATCGCACCTTCCATGATTGGTCAGTCTGTTGTTATATAAAGAAACCGAAGGGCGCCGCCCTGACGGGCTCACTCTCATTGCCTTTCACCGAGGCCAGAACCTCGTTTGGGACGGCACGGTACTTGACACTCTAGCCCTTTCTTATGTCAACCATGTGCAACCACCACCGGACACGCGGTAGCGCGTGCGGAGCGGGCCAAGCACGGAAGTACGCCGCACTCCAGGCAACCCACCTCTTTTCCCCCCTTGCTTTTGAGACCTTGGGCGGGCACGGCCCTCTCACTGCGAACTTTGTCGAAGGGGTCCACCATAGGCTGGTCCGCGCCACCGGAAACAAGCGCGCAGGATCTTTCCTTCTGCAACGCTTATCCCTCGCTGTACAGAGAGGCAATGCCATCGCCTTCCTCGGGACAATATCGGGCTCGGCCCTGTCCCCAACTAATCCCCCCCCAATAATCCCTAGAACTAATTTCTAATTATTGTATGTTTAAATAAATAATTCATGCTTGTGTATTTAACGAAAAGACACTACGGTCAACCGTAAGCCTAAAGTGTTCATATCGCGTTAGACAAGGCTTACGTTTCTCAAATCTTTATTTCAATTCGTACTGCATAGCAATGCTGAAACTTACCGAACTCGACCCACAAACGGAGCTCAGGTCGACTAAGAATTCGAGCCTGCCTCGTTACCCTTTATTGCCATACTCGGACCGACTGGCTGGCTCGCGCTACCAGACCTGTATGCTAACGAACCCTCCCTACACATGAGCATATTGGCTCATTTTTAACTGTATTGTCTTGGGCTGCTATTGTTCCCCCTGCATTGTTCTCGTCAGCTAGTTACCTTACTGCCGTTATCCCAAATGCTATATCGAATAGCTATCCCGTTGGTTCACCTACCCTTCTTCACCTATTTGATTGTATTGTTCCTATAATGACGTGAGTTTACTCTAGTTACCCAATTATCCAGATTGAATTGCGCTAATTTCCTTGTTCTAGTCATTCTGGTTAAAAGGCTATCCCATTCACTTGTGTCAACTATCCCGTCCCGGTATTGTAATTGACGCGTTTAGCGTTTAACCCCATGTGAAGTTATCTCGTTCCTTCATAGCGGATATCCCATGATCTCAAGGTAGCACTGCAGCTGATATTCAAAATCCCGCGCAAATCAAATTCACCGAGCTTCTATCGAGTGCGGAAAATATACCTAACTTTTTTACGTTGACCTAAATACCACAATTCGTGTCAAATAAATTAATGCAAAAAAATTCAAACAGTTGGCCAACAGTTGACAGGTAGGTATTCAGCGGCAATCAGTGTCCATGCGTACGACTACACAGAGCCCAATAACTAATGAGTACCACAAGTAGTTTCAGGCAAGATTCTCTCTCTCTCATCATCCGAACCGGCCATACATCCTATACGCTATAATATACGCGCCGTTTGGATGAAGACCGATGGATTGCGTACGGTGGAATAGGGCAAACAACAGCATCCTTCGATGCGTTCTGCTTTCGGCCTGCAATACTCTCGGTGGGGAATATGATATTTGAGAGAGGCTTATTTAACTGATACCGGCCTAACGATGCGGCAACATTCAACGCATTATTCGACATTTTGCTTCGAAGGGCAACGCTACAATGTTTTGTTGTATTGTTACATTGTACGTTCGTTTCGGCGTCGCGTTCGCGCGAACCTACAGACACTCGCCAATATCTGACAGCAAACCGTGCCGGGGCGAGCTATCGGTTCGCAAGCCCATTTTGCAAAGTGCTCTCTGAGGGAACGCCCGCTATTTCTGCTCGCTCTATCTTCGCAGTCGTCTCGCTCCACAAATTTGAGGGCGCCAATTCAATTCCACTTTCGTTCTCGCGTTGGCGTCCGCCTACCGACCCGAGCGGCGCGGGGTCCGATCGTCAAGGGTCATCCCGCCGCTCGATTCGACGAGAGCGCGAATGATTCTTCACACAGCTGTTCAGCTCTATCGTGGCGAGATACAAAGCAGTGCTAAGTGGCAAAAGGAAAACCGTTAGCCGGGACGGAACCGGGGGAAAAAAACATACTATGTCTCGCTCATTTGATTCGTTCGGGACCCGTTGCTGTGATGACCAACTTTTTCCCCCCCAGCGCCGACGACGACGACCACTGTTACGATTTGCCTACGATCTACGAGAGAGCGTGCCGACATGGCAACGATAGCAAAACATTGCTTAATTAGGATTTTTTGGGAAGGGGGTTGGGGGGTTGGGGGCGATCCTGCAATGCATTATGCACCCGCGCTACAGGCCGCTACGCTGCTGTGACTTTATGACGGCTGCAATGACACTGTTCCCGCTGCATATTATCAATACGTCGCTATTAAACATCGCCGTAAGCGATTTACGCATCGTCGGTGGTGCACACACGGTCTGCCAATCTCCATCCGACTAAGTGATCTCGAAGGGAGCGACGTCAGTCTTTCAATTCAGCCGTGGACTCGACTCACCGTGACGAGAATGAAACGTACATGCATCAGCGTGCCACGCAGTGGAGAATGCATTCAAGATATCATCCATCTTCATTCAGAGTAAATGAGTGAGGCAGAGGATGAGCGACATAGCCACCCACTGTAGAAATCCGCTCAGAGCGAACTCGCTTCCACTGAACGGCCGAGCAGCTGACCGCGTACAGCCGAAAAGTCCAAGAGGAGGCGAATCCTTAAGCGACTGTGCAGTAACGATTGCCGATGGCAAAAGTGGCCACCGATGCCAGCCATAAAAGACAGATCTAACGTGGTACGGTCCCTCTCCCAGGGTGGCCTCTCGGATACCCTTGGGTGTGTGTGTGGTGTGTGTGAGTGTAGTGAACTGCATTCAATACAACAGCAGGAAATAGAATACGGCGTGGAGCGGTACGCCTTTGCGGCGAAAATACGCAAGGGCTTGGTGGCGGGAATCGTACGCAAACAACTGGAACGAAGCATGTGTAGATTTTCTAGATTCTCGCGTTGGTAATAACGGCAGAAAATTTGGCGTGTTTTCAATACGTGGCAATGCGGACTGAGCGCCGATAGTTGAGAAGTATCCATTGAACAATTGTGCGACTTCCAGACTTGACATTGTTGCCAGTAATAAATCCAGGAGCGAGAGAATACATATGTTTCGCGACAATTGTAGCCATGTGGGAGATATTAGGTCTCGCGTACAGGGGAACAAGATATGCAAAACACACCTTATACACATATTTTCCGACATATCCCCAAGAGGAAGAACAGACGTGTGGGCGTATACATGAAGTCGGGTGTAATTCATTGGTTACTGTCAGCTTGTTCCTGAGAGTCTGCCTTTCTAGCACTGTTACATCAACGAAATGAGCATAATGGGTCTATATATCAGTTCACGCACACTCTTTATTGACTAGGGGGCAGTATGAAACATTTACGATATCTGGTAAATGCATATATGCAATCTGGTTAGCCTTACAAAACACATCGCCGGTTGCGACTCGGTTATACGGACAGAGAATTACACAACAGGTACTTCCGCTGTACACAATGAGACGGTCGTCGATGTTGAAAGCATCCCTGATGCTAATGGTGATGGCTCATCGCTGGATTTACCCTACATTCGAAGAGGACCAGAGGGGCTTTGACGCGCGCGAGGCAGTCGTCAGTGCCGCCGCCGCCGTAACTAAAGACAATCACGTGTGCGTGTTTTTTTTTGTTTTTGCTGGGTATGGTGTGTTTTCGAAATGCCGGAACCACGGGCGGTAACGGGCGGCAAGTCGCTTCGAGCGAGAGCCCCCATTGAGGTCGCTACTGCAATCGCGACTACGACTACGCCTCGTGGCGGTACAGCATTGCCTTCTGCAGTGTTCGCTTGCACCGCAGGCCATGTTTCCAGCAGGCTCCGAGGCATCGCATCCCCTCAGGGCCTTCTCCCAGACTTCGTCTGCGACCGTGAGGCGGGCCAGCGAGCGAGAACTCGCGCAAGGCGAATAGGGCGCAGAGGGATGCCCGACCCAGCAATTGGCACACGGTCGACCCCCAGCCGCCGCCACCGCCGCAAACGTCCCTACCAGCCCCCGCTGCCGGCTTGCCCAGCAATACCTCGAGGGGTTCTCACCGAGGCGCCACCCTTGCACCCTCTTAATTCGTTTCCGTTAGCGAGTTTTTGCATCGTACTCCACGCTCCGCTCTGCTCCACTCGACCGCCAGCTGCACTTTTGTTCGGCGCCAAGCGGTAACGGAGTTATATAGGGTCTGCACGCTTGCGGATGGCACAATGTTGTCTAGTCGCGTCGAGTGCCGTGGCCATCACCGCCGCGACCGCAGCAGCAGAAGCTGCCAGCGCCGCCGCCGCCGCCCCTCTTCCTTACCACAACTGGGATTTCTGCGGGGCGGATAGACGAGTAAATCGGATGGACGCGCATACGGCTGCACTGCATTGCTACAGCAGCCGGGCCCTTTCTGCTGACACTAGAACCGAACAAAGACGCCGCGGACAGAGAGCACCAGCAGCAGCAGCAGTAGCCGCAGAGAGAAAGAGAGAGAGAGAGTCTGCAGCAGTAGCGGAATAGGGAGGTTCCCTCCCTTGGTGGCCTTAGATGGACGGTGGCAACGTATCGGGGCTGGCGTGCAAGACAAACTGCGCTCAGGTTTATCACAATCTGCTACAATCATCCGAGCAGATTAACTGGATGTTAGGAAATCAAGTGAAACAAGAGCGTGGCAGCCCTGGCGTGATACCCCCGTTTGGTCCTCGTGGTGGTTCGAAAGTCCAGCCCGTACGGAGGAGCCATGCACACGATGCGTGCGGCAGTCATTAATTTTACTACTCCGATTTAAAAGCTTGGACGCGCCTGCCAATATTGGCTGCCGTTAGCAATATTCGAGTCGAATCAGCGAAAATGTGAAAAATCTTTCTTTCTAATGAATAACATCTTTTAGTTCTTGGCGGCGACTGCAGCGAATACGGCTCGAATATTAACCGACCGAGTTGATCGGTCTTGCGCCGTGATGACTTCACGTGTAGGGTAGATAGAAACCTGGGAAAGTGGATTCAGCAGCCCACACGAATGTGTCTATGTCGCTCGTATAGCTACGTGAACGTTTTGCGAATGACACTTTGTGATACTGAGCTCGCTAGGTCGGACTTGAAATGGGGATTTCGGTGTTTTCCCAGGAAGTGCCGCTTGCGAGGCCTCGGCCACTTGGTGTTACTTCCGACGTGAGATGTCTTAATATCTCGTTAAATAATATAGGAAAATTGAAGATAAGGCCATGAGGGCCCTGGGGAGCATGATCGTAATGACCCTCGGTGCTATTAATCTATTCAAAATTCGTTCGCAATGCCCATCTGCCATAAGCTTCCAACGAAGCATTGGCACTGAAAAGTTTCGGGTCCAGGGGAAAAAGTTTTGTTTTGTACGAGAATTTGCCGCGAAGGCAGCAGTGCGAATAACGTAAACCGAGTTCTACTGGTAAAAGGACAGAAGGTATATTCTTAGTTCACAAGCAGCCTTGGGCCTCCGGTCTCAATAATACACGTACCTGCCTATGCAAGTAGCATCGAACTCATAACGGATTGTTTTTCGGCTTGCACGTTTGTTGTTAACTGAAACTTTATGACATTATGCATTTCTAATCGAGTCACTATTTGCTTTTGTCTTTTGAGTTGATTACGTGAGGTATCAAAAAGGTGGAAGAATTGTTCTCCGAAGAATTTCCACCGGTCAGCATCCGAAAGGAGTCATATTAAAGCAATGCTTAGATAACATCGTCGTCTGTGAAGTTAAAGGAGAGCTTTAAAAATCAGAACAGCCGGGGGGTCCCGTCGCACCTCTGGGCGGATCTCTGTCCAAGTTGGGTCCATAAATAGTCGGGACAAATCTGGCCCAATAGCAAGTGCAGCTCTTGGCGGACTGAACAAAACACCTGAAAACATACGACGCCATTAGTTTATTTTTTATTAATTTTCAAATGGCATCCTCCTCTGTATATCCCTAATAGAATTTTCAAAAACAAGGATATTCCAGTTTCCCAGTCCCTGAACGTGCGCAACATAGAAATTGCATTGGATATCTAAAGAAAGTCTTTGCACTAGTAATTAAATTGCACGCGGTTCTGCTGTGCCAGACGATAACCTTTCTCCTATTATCTGTAGAACGTTCAATGACTCATTCTTGGTCCTTGAAGGCCACATGTCGAAAGTAGTACTTCTATATATTTATTCGGAAGAGGCACAGCTGGCTGGAAGCGCGCTGGCGTTGTGTGAGAGGGATACTAGTAATACTTGTAGTATCGATGCTCTCTGACATCTCCTTACGATCGTTGAACGGAGCCAGAGAAAATTAAGCCGGTTGTAGAATCAAATCGAAAATTAAAATCCAAAGGACATTCATCCTAAGGATAGCGGTATAGCTCACAAATGGTTAGTAAAATAACCGTCTATAATTATATTACGCTGAAAAAGAAACCGTAGTCCGTCAAACATAGACCGTTATACAAAAGAAACCTCTCAGACCATTGCAAGCAAGTTGATCCAACTTGAAATCCTTCATAAGGACACTGACATTTCACAATCACCATTGTGAAAATGTCGACTAAAAACATGAAAAAACTTCATCCCTCCGTCAACCATTCGTTGGGCGCAGTCCACTCAAAACCGTGTCAACAGTGGGCAACAGGCGGCTCAAAAATCATCTCCAAATAAAAGATCCTTTCTCCTTTTTGTTGCATTTTCATAGATGTTTCTCAAATGGAGCAACCCGGAGCAGTCGTCGAGAAAGATCAAAGCGCTGGCTTTGGCCAGCATTTTGAGAGTTTACGACATCAAATTTATTTTTCTGGAAAGTGCACGGGTGTCGCACGGGGTAGCTTGGTAGCCAATTCAATTATCCCTTTCGGCGAAAACAATCAAGGGTCTCTTAAAACCGCACAGCGGTACGATCAGCAAGCAACGAAGACCGAGCCAAAGAAGGGATGAGTGTTCATGAGCTTCGAGCCACCAGAATAATTGTGGTTTTCTTTCATTTGTCTTCACGTTCAAGCGTCCCCTGACAGGGTGATCGCGTTCCGGGAAGAGTTGGAAAAAGCTCGAATCTGAGGGGAAGCGCCAGCGAGTTCCCACATTCATTCGACTTAAGCTTCTGGACGCGGCGCCGCGAGGCGTGGGAGCGTCAAAATTGTCTTCAGTTTAATCTCCGCCCAATAGATATAGCCCCGTTTACATTGGGCGCGGAGAATAAATGGGAGACACTTTTTGAACCCCCGGGGTAGACGGGACACTGCCCCCGGAAGCTTTCGCTGAATGAATGTGGGAACTCATTGGCCGTGCTCCATACTTTTTTGAGGTATTGGATGTCTACCACAGCACAGTCGGGAGCGTCTACTTTAAAGATAAATATAGAGGATATCATCTGGTACTAATACGGATTGGTATTTCTCGGCTAAACAGGCGTACATATTCGTTGCCATCCAGTGAGTTCTGATGAACGCCTGTAGATTCTCCAAAATAAGTAGGAACAAACATGTTGGCGATCAAAGTCGTCGCTCGTGGATGAGCGAAATCCTTTTCTCGGCGCGCTTTCCTTCAAACGTCGTAAGTAAATTTTCCGGGCTGACTCACAGCCAATATTTAGCGTCCACGGAGTTCCTTCGAAGGTGGGTGACAGCTCTACCAAACAACGTTCTTTGTGCTGAGAGTATCTAGGTAACATTGTATGCGATTGAATGCATGGTATGGTTGAAGCTAAAGGATAGCACATATCATTGCCTAGTACATATTCATAACAACGATCATATGAGCTGAGAATTAGTAGTGATCAGTGTCACTTTTAGTGTCGGATATTACTCACTCCTAAATATCCTTTCTTCGATTCCCCTCATGGCTTTATATAATAAGAGCCGAAATTCGGTACCTATGTTCCGTGGCTGGTATCATAGTAGACGTGCCCATCGGTGTGCGTCTTTGTTGAGCCTCCTTCATTTTCATCGTCGTTGGAGGGAACGAGTCAAAGGACGGGAAGCGGCAAAGAATGGCTTGCGAAAAAGCGAACCAAAGAGAGAAGATCGTTGGGGTGCATGCGTTAGGATCGACGCTACTGCATAAGCTCAGGGAGGGGACACGCTATGCGGAGCAATGTGATCCGACCAGCGCCTAACGGACCACCATGTATCACGCGGCATCAAGGAAGAGGCGGCAGCAACAGAAATTGCTGGGACGGTGCCCCAGCAGCAGCAGCAGAAGCTGCAGCACAACCAATATGGTCGGGGGCGGCGGGGGGAGGAAGAGAGAATACGGGACAGTGCATCTCATATCTGCCTGTGCGGTCGATGGTCCAAGCCAGTGGCCTGTACTGGCCGCCCATCGGAACGTCGCGATGACTTTAAAGGCCCCTTAGGGAGCCCCTCTGAACGCGAGACGCGCCGGAGCAAAATCGCTGAGCTCGCAACCCTGCTACTGGTACGGCCGCCTCGCAATACCTCGTCGACGAAAGCGCCGCTCGGATTGTGGCCATCGGCCCCATATTGCAAGGTATTTCGGATGGAGAACCCAACGCACAAGCAATACGACCAAGTAGTGTCCAGCAGAAACTTGCGCCAATGTGGCATCGCGGGTCGAGCTCGTAAATCATTTCCAAGCATTTCACAGTGGCAAAGTTAAAGGAGGAGGATGGGGAATCGGAAGCGTATACTCAGAATTGAGTTGTAATTCTCAAAGCGAGAAGCTGCTCTCTTCGATCTCAGGCTGAATCGTCAGAAACCTTCGCCGGGCCGCGCTTCGATTTCGAGAAGGAAGCGATTCGAATCAAACGCATAGTAAAAAGATGCATGGAGAGAGAGGGAGAGATGATAGAAAGGACATCAGTTTGTACGCACATATTGGCTGTATAAATAGCGGATTACGGTCATTGCATACGGCTGCGAATGTCAGCGCTATGGGCGAAGCGGGAACGACTCAGAAAGCGCAGAAATTGTCGATACAAATTTCTCTATAAACATGAGGCATCGCTGTTTCTTCGCGTACCGTACGCATACGTGTGCTGTAGGCTATTCGTTGTCGCGAGAAGTCAAGGGGGCCAAGGAAGCTACAGAGGCGAAAAATATGCTCACCTCACCAGGCGTGCCTGCACTTTATTGTCTGAATAGCCCCGCCGTGTCGCAGCGGTCTGTACGCTCCCATGCGTTCCGCTATTTCTATCTTCGTGTTGAGCCGAGCCAGTGACATCGCAACGCTGCTGAAAAGGCGAGGTAAATGCTTATTCACCCATATACACGGCGAGACAATCGATACGAGCACCGTCGCAATGGCCTGGCTGCGGGGCGCCGTTCGACGGCGGGTGAAGATGCATAAAACACTCCTCGTCGTTTCTCGAATCGCATTGCACGTTTAAGGCCGACGGCAGGTTCAGGCGAACGCCCTTACACGGTTACAACATGAGGGCGCTGTCGATCCGTTGTTCCTTCTCTGCCAATTCCGCTGAACTCCCCCAACTCGATGCCTCGGCTTGATGGCTTGGCGCGGAAGTCTGCGCGGAGCTGAAACACTAGCTATGCAGGTTGCAGCAGACATCTCAGTTCATGTTCGACACGGGAATTGACTGTAGCGTGTAAGCAACTGGATAATAAATAGGATGTTGGCGCCTGGATCAAACAAATGTTGCACGTATAACGATTAGTCGAAGAAGCAGAGCAAAGGGGTAGAAGGCACCAGAGGGATGTCACGTACTACAAGGAACTCTAGTAGATCTACAAGTCACGAATACGTGGTATTTGATGTTCAGATGGCCAGCGGGCAACCGGTAAACGTAGCAAAAATCGAACGATCGAGACCATGATCTGGTGCTATGACCGCTACTACTAGTACGATTACTACTACGGTTAGTGCTGACAGGTGATGGCTGGCATCAATCAATACTGATACGCCAACCATACTAAATCTATGTACTCTCAGGTGGTATCTGTGTCTAACGAGATTATCCGTCCAAAACAAAACAAATCTGGATGTGACCACCTGACGATTTTGGCAAAACCCACGCCCATGGGAACACAGAGCCACCCAACTGAAGCATTCACGTTAGCGTGTATGCATTTCGAGTCGATGAGTGTTCAACCAATGTTCTGAGTTCCGTAACACTATTAATGTTGCATGGTAGCTTACCTACAAGACCACTGCACTAGCTGGAACTAGCTACCAATGACACAGCCAACGCCGATCAGATCTGAACGAGTTCTGTTATGGCTGGTGCGAATGGAGCCTCCCGTTCCACACGGTGGGTGATGCCGATGTCTAGGTATGAAGGCAAGGCCAGCAACTGGCTGCGAGCGACCGTATCGCCCTGTGCGTTTGCTTGTGAGCTTGTGGACCTCTGCCTGTGTGTATGTATGTGCATGGGTGAGTGAATGTGTACGCCCGTATGCGATGTCACGCTGAGCGATCAGGCCAGTGTCTAGCTGGGCGGTTGATTGTATTGCTCGAGGTTAAGATGGCTCGTTAGGGAACGGTAGAGGACAAAGCCTGTCGTTATGGCCGACCCAGAGGGTGGACCACAGCGTTCGCCCGGTCCCCGAGGAACACCCAACCAGGGCTTCTCTCCGAGAGGCCCAATGTTCAGTGGCCCTGTCGCTGTCGGACAAGCCGCTTCCACCGCTGTGCTACCTGCGGGCAAACCTGCTCACCTCCATTTGGCCATGCTATGGGGTCCGACCCCCAGTTAGCAGAGCGCTCCTACATCTAATCAGCAGCAGGATATACTTGCTTGGAAGCGGTTACCAACACAGTCCGCCTATACGTATTCCAATGCCACTCCAGCGATACTTCAGCTTACTCCACGCCGCCATGAACGTCCAAGTAAAGCAGGATGAACCTTCCTTCCGATGAAGGTGCCCGTCAGGCCTGTAACAGAGGAGAACATGCACATGCGATACAGGAGGCGCACATAGGGGGATAGGTTCGCTCGTTTCGATATCATTGGATCATCCGTTGTTATTGTGGGTTGGTTTTAATACCATGGCTATTATCGTCAGACCCTACAGGAACAGCAGGTGTTTCTAGCTAGCTGTCCGTTTAGTGGCCGACTACGAGACCACAGCTAGGCCCTTCCGAGCAGGTTCGCCGATCACAGACACCCTGTCGTGCTTTGGGCACCCGATTGTATGGGACCCCACGGCGGACATAGAACAAAAGCTGAGAGATAATTATTCTGCTTTCAGGCGAGTTGAACTCACTTAGGATCGAATAAGAACTTCATGCGTTTTCTGAGATTCGAGTGGACAATGTGAATAGAAACGTTCAGCTGAGATAAGCCGTAGTATAGAACGCCGTGGTTACGGAGTACATAAGTCGGTATTTCTATGGCTGACTTTCAGTTGTCCCCACTATGAAAGTCTTCGGTGCCGCCCTTGTGACATTGGTGTTCCAAACGACAATTCAGTTGGGGGGCTCGATACGAGCAATCAGAGGTTTTTGATCGAAGGAATAGGGATTACTGCATATAGAATATTTCTTTCATTCTTCTGATTTAGTCAATTCCGCTAGCCTTATCCGGTTTTTTTTCCAATAGACCCAGGTGACGGCAGAGCAATCTCAACCACATCCCAATATCCACAAGTTCTAGGGAATCGAACCTCTAACCCCGTAGCGTGGTGGTGCTCGTGCTTGCAATGGAAACCACACCCAAAAAGGTGAACATAAGCCACCTAGTGCGCGCCGCCACATATACGTTTAGTACCAAAGCCCATTGTCACCTAAAAACATCACATAAAAATCGCACCCCGGCGCATCACCACAGCCTAATATAGTGACTCGGTCGAGATGAGAGCATTTTGGCTTGAACGACCGAGTCTTGCAAATTTGTATTGTTATCGCCATACAACTTCTCTTCACTTATACAATCAAATTCAGGAACTCGTAGTAGTAATTAAGAAGCGAGGGTCATCAGCATTCCCACTATAAGCATACAATGTGAAAACGGGGCAAAACTGTGAGTGTTTTGTGGAAGGTATCACGAAGTTATCGTTAAGAATATCTACCTGAACAGAGTAGATAATTGGTATTCAGTAGATAATTGGCCTCTAATGTGACCTCCAAAAGCCGAGCACAGAATCCAGCGGTCAGCTCAGTTCGCATCCAGCGTTCTCATTGATAACGGACACAGATATCTAACTCCGTAAGTTCAACGAATCCCGCGTTGATGCCTACATGTTTTACCTAAATGTTCAAGGGTTTGCTTGTTTGAGCACATCCGAGTTCAACTTCAGTTCTCGACGGGTCGAGCGGAACCAAACCGAATTATCATTTTGCACACCTCCGGAACTAAATACCGAGTTCATTGCTGCATTGAAATAACACACAATAGAGAACAGCCTATTCCAGTTGTTACGATGGACCGAAGTGGTGGTAGAAGCTATACTATGCAGTTCACACCAGTCCACTTTCGCTTATAGGTTATTTAATTATAGGAGTGGGCGACAATTGCACCTGCTGAACGTGAAATACATCTAAAAACGACTTCCTCTGCGTATTCTTATCGCTCGCTTATATATTTATATCTATTGAGACAGTTGATTTCAGCTATCATGGCCGAAATCACCCTCACGATCATCAATGTGAAAGGTGCTGGCGAACATTCTGCCCAACTAATGGGAGTCATCCTTTCAACTCGGATGGTAGACAAACCGCGAGCGCCATAAACCACAGGCAGGCATTGAACTGCATTTCGCGCCGGAGGTGTCACCGTTTTTAAAATCCCGCGGCTCAACGAGACACTTTAAAGGTTGCTCTAAAACGAGGCCTACAGCCGTAGAGAGACGCTTGGTGGAAGCTGCCGGCCACATTCGTCGTATCATTGTGAAGCTGTGCCACATTCTCGTCTTCTATAGGTCAGGGCTGTTTCATCTTGCATTACCCGTGACACAATAAACCGTCTGGTGCTGCTGCAATGTAATAGAAACTTGGATTTATTAACGGAACTGCAGTTTTTTTTTTAACAACGCTTAAGTTCGCGTGTTGCTCTACAAGAAACAGTAGAGCAAATCCTGGCTATGTGACGGCAGTGGCCTACAAACAGGCAACCGACAATGTTCTAGTGTGATACACGTAGTACAATCCGTACCTAACATAGGGAGAGCTTAAACAACGAACGATACAGGGCCCCCTCGAAAACACTTTCACCAAAGAGACGTGCGTTCCGAATGTCAATTGCGCCGCCGCCGCCGCCGCCGCCGATTCAGGCAGGCACGGCTCTATGTTTCCGACACTTGTTGTATGGAGGGGCACGACCAACAAGTGTAGACATGGCTGCGAATGAATGACTGCTTGTATTTTGCGGATTGCTTTTATCTCCGATGTGGTTCCTTGACCGCCGTCTCGGCTGCAAAATCAATATGCGAACCAATAGCAGAAATTCTTTATATACATATATATTAAGACGTTTGTAAGTAACACATACACACACACACACAAACATTTTCCAATTTCGCTGTTTTCCCTCTTGCGTTACTTGATCTACCTGAACTACTATCACTTGTTCGCTGCATATTATCTAAATCTAACAGACGATAGTATTGAATGACCCCAGTGTGTGCAATCAGTGGCGGCATCTGCTGGCGAAAATGACACGGTATCGTTGCTACTGTTTCATTTCCTGCCGTGAATGGGAGAATATCTCTGTGGATACTCTTGAGATTACAACTATGAGCTAGCCAGTTTGAAGGCACACACACACACATCTACAGACTTTAGCATCGTACAAGGAGCGAATTAGAACAAGATGCCTCACAGACTGGAACGAGCAACAAACGCGTAACCTACCCTAGGGCTTTCGGTCTGACCCTCAGCCAACATTTTAACGTCCACGGTACTGCAAGCCTAGCTGACCTCTAGTAAACAATCTCGCCCACAAAAACTCCGCAGTGTTAGTTCGCACAAGCCGTTCGGTAAGTTGGTTATTTACGACGAAATGAGTAACATGTTTAACATGACAACATTAAAGGGTGATATTTCGTCTTTCTCGTTCTCTCGGCTTCTCAATATTGCGTGGACGACACTTGCTTTCGGGGGTGGTCACGTCGTATGATCCAACGTTGGACACACGGATTTTGGATCTAATCCAAGCCAACACAAGTTGGCGCCGGTCCCAAGGAACACCTAATTATCCTCATTCGACCTCTGACATAATTACTAAATTGCTGTTGGATGACCCCCAAATGAGGCTCTGATCGGCCACGAACACCGCCCTAATATGATTTCGAGTGGTCGTTTAGATCTCTGCCTCGGTGATCTCAGTATAATCCTAAAGAGCAATTTACGTATGCAAGAGACTGATCAAATATTGCTCTGGTACAAGTCGGACCATGTGGATGGATTCACCTCAAGTGGCTGCTTTGTGCAATAGTCGAAGGACCTGCTTTTTTGTGTCTATATGTATTGAATGAAGTTGATACATGTATCTGGTTTAGTGCAATGAACAAGGGTCTACGAATTGAGAGCCAGATAGCCTCTAGTATTATCAAATACGCTACACCGAGGTGCAAAGAGCATATGCATTACGTAAGAGATCCTTATTGTTAAAGGAGGCCAAAGGTATATGGTGTTACCAAGTTTGTTCTAATCATCAAAGTTGCTGGCCAACCGTTGCGGAGGGGGAAGATTACACATGAAACATAATAAACGCTAAAAAAAATACAGGAAATTAAAAAGCTCCTGTGCAGCATTTGGAGGGGTTTGCACACGAAGCAAATGAGTGTATATGTGCTTGGGTGTAAAAAGCTGGGTATCAGTAGAAGGGGTCAATTTAAACTACAGCTTATGTTTTAACGAGAATATAATTCATATTATGAACAACAGTTAACAAGACGAAACGTCAGTTGCAACAGCGGAACGGACAACGCAACTAGGGTCGACGAGAAATAATTCGAAATAATTATATGCAATAATTACGCGTGTGCACACGCGCCTCTGGCATGCGGAGATTGGGTGAGTAAAAGTAAATAGAAGATATATTTATAATATATAGTTCTATCTGTGAAAATATACGCTACTTAAGCAGGATTTTCCCTCAACGTATACTATCAAGAATGTGTGGTCAGTAAAATAACTAGGCACGCCAGCATGAAATGAAATAGTTAGTGCCTTCTGTCCTCTCTTAATATAGATATCCCCGAGCGCTTTGTAACATGGAACTTAGCTTTGTGTCAGCCTTCTTCATTGCACACAATTATACGGCTATCATAGGAAATATCACAGAGGCACATATCAAGCTGTCACCATACAGATTTTTTGCTTCTGTCTACAGCAGCCACACCAAAGACCATCGGAGCTTCAGTCGGACACTTCGATATGTGTTGCCCTGCATTGGCTGCAACTATCCACCATTCATTGATGCCATATTCTACGAGCGTTCACTGCCTGCCGTTAGGTCTTTCGTTGGCTATATCATCAACAGCCACTGCTCATCCTCCTACACATTGGTTCAGCGGACACGATACACCACCCACGCTATCCTTGAGACCACCAGCTCCACGTGTTGTTTTCAGCACAGCATATCCAGGACGTGTAGTAGCAGCCGTTCCGCGAACCACACCTGAGCCCAAGCTGGCTTGTATTGATATATATCTGTTGCTTATGGAGACTTTAGAAATGACCTAAGTGAACTATACTATTATATAATATATAGAGTGCAGGAGGGACAAATTGCAGAATATGCATCAGCTACATGCACCATGACTCCCAGAAAATAGGACACGCAAAACAGGCAAAAAAAAAACGAAAAACAAATTAACCAAAATTCGAACGTAGGGTCAATCACTGTTCGAGCCTCAATCCCTAATAACCCGAAGCACTGATGACGCAGACGAATGGACATTTCCACTTAGTTTTGCTTCCAAGATACTTTGATCCAAGAATAACGAGCACAATCGTCAGCCATCAGCCATGCTAATAATAGCCTTTAGACTAGACTCTCCAACGTTTCCGCTCTCGGCACTAGTGCCACGCTTAAGTTGAAATCGACGCTGGGCACTTGCGAGAAATTCCCCTTGTCGTAAGGGTTCCCAATCCTGCAGCAGTTAGTGAATGGTAGCTGCCCCATTGCGGGCCCGTCGCCTGCGCCTGAACGCCAAATGTTCCTCTGCTATGGGTGATAAGGCAAGCCTTTGTGGCCACCTATGGGGGGCCCATTGTCGTTGGTTACTGCTGCTTCTGTTCGGACAATGTCTCCTTCCACAATGAGCTAGGGCCTTTTCGCCCGAGTCTCTCTTCTGACGAACACGGCTGGACATGCTGCGTTGAGGTCATCAAGAACAACCTAATTGTCGAAAGCTTTCATCGTAAAACTTTCACCTGCTTCTAGCACCTAACATTGTAATAACAGATTTCTTTATTGGTTGCACGGCACAGGTGATATATCCGTCGTTCATTCAGACCAAATCATATATACGTGCAAACATATGCCTATTTACATGCAGCCTGAGGCGTTCACAGATTGTTCAGAATTTCACAAGAAAAAGAACCTATTATAAAACTTGATCCATTCGTTCCGACTGCGTTCATTCGTCTACTGTTATTATTATTATTATTATTTAATGTGTTGCTGATTGAAGTAGAACATCGATACAATATATAGTATTCCCGACGACTTTAACTAAGTTGATTCAATGTCGATCTTCACCGACATCAATGAGGTGGTTTAATAATTGTTATTCATGTATGCGTAATATAAGCCTTCCATTTGAGGTGCGAATGTCAGTTAGAAAACGCTCGCGCTTCCTACCAACTTTCAATTTGTCACACTATTTGCGAACAGAATATTCGCTGCGCCTATTGACCCGACGAGTCCACAGAGTAGACCTATCACCTCAAAGGTTTTTTATTGGGTAAAAGCTGAAGGGCCCCCTTACTTATATCTGTAGAGCGGCATTCCTATGGGAGATGTCGGCGAGGAGAGGCCCACACCTCGCTGATGCCACAGCAGGGATTTGAACCCGCGACATACCCGGTCCATTTGTCGAAGCTTCAGCCCGTTACCGCCTAGACCATCAGTAAGACGGAGATCGTTTTATCACTTTAGGTGCCATGTCTGTCTGTAGATAATGCTGAGGTGAACCTTACACGCTTCAACACGACGAGTTGTTGTTGACAGACGAAAGTGCAGTGCCGACAGAGCGCCGACACAGAAGAGCACACGAATATGACGATCAATGCGAGGCCCGTCTGCGTTGGCACTACTTATATTCGTTTTTCCCCTCCTGGAATCCTGCGCAAACCCCCAACAGCCCATATCGGTTCACTCTCCACCCGTCTTCCAACCTCCGCCGTACGACAGTTCACAATACACAGCCATGAATACGGTCGCACGAGCGAGAGAGTAGGCACACACACGCACATGCCCAACTCACACAAACACACACACACATCGAGACGCATACAACTACAACTACCACTACTATGTAATTTTGTGTATGCACGCTACTTCGGGAAAACAAGACGAGACCGTACCTGCTTTCGCACCGGGGCCAGCAGCAGCAGCAGCGAGACGGCGCTAAGCGGCTTAATACGAAGAAACTTAGCTGTAATTACTCGAAACAACAAAGCAAAGAAGAAATAAGACGAAGACGAAGAAGGACACGGAGGGGAGGTTTACGGGATCGAGGGAAACAAATTACTAATCCTGCTGGGCACAGTTGCGGCCCGGGGACTAGTGGCTTGGCCGGGCCATGCGACCCGCAGCGAGGCACGACGCTGGCGGCAGCGGGAGTAGCTGTTGGGGGCCTTATTTAAGGCCGCCGCGGAAGGACGAAGAGTACCGAACAAATGCGGAAACTTGGCTGAATGCCACCATTGCCGCCGCTGTGTGAGCCGTCAGCTGGATGGCCAGACGTTCACACATGATGATCACGAAGGCGATCGTCATCGCCAAAGACGAGATGCAGAGACAGGGAGAAGGAGGCAGATAGCCAGAGCAAGGAAAAGTAGATGACGGCCATAACCCCGAGGCACAGGTGGCTGGTGTCACGAGTGCTGCTCGCATGTCCGACACAACAGGCCTACTGTGCTGCAACGTGATCTTATTAGTGTTGGTATCATGTGTACGCATATGTTTCTTGAATTGACGTGTGACAACAAGCAAAACGTGACACAAAAAAAGAAACGCCAGTACCGAAAACCATCTTATCCCAACTTAAACCAGCTTAGGTTAAATATTATATATATATATATATATATATATATGCGGTTGTGGACAAAATATAAAAAGTTCAGAGATTGGGTGAGAGGTAGACACAAAATTCAGCGATGTAAAATTTTGTTTTGTTTTTTCGTCCGTTATTCATATTTTGCAGACGGGCGAAACGGTCGGTGCAGAGGTAATGTACGTGATCTTTGAAATTGTCTAGTTTCACTAAAACGACCCCTATTTCCGAGTCAATTCCGAAGCAGGCCAGCTGTCTAGATTTTGAGTGGGTGCATTGGTAACAGTTAGTAGCAGAGTTGCCTGAGCGATCGAATACGGAGACTAAAAACATGTGCATTGTTCTCTTCTTCGCAATTTTCGTGGTGGAAAAAATTCAGCTGTGACCGCGGGCATGAAGTGGAAGGGGAGTCTCCCACAGTATCAGAAGAGTCAGTCAAAGTTGGTTTCAGTGCAAGGAACGTTCCGGACGACCACGAGATATAGACGAGCACGACGACGGACGATTGCTGGATCTCTTGAATGAAAATGCCGCATAGTTAACTCGAGAGCTGGCTGCTCACTTGGAAGTAAAGTAAGGTGCAAAGGTAAGGGAGCTAGGAGCCACATGAACTCAATGAAGATGCTCTTCGCACCCGTCTCATCATCATCTGCTTTTCGGTGCGAAAGATGAAAAATGGATATCCTACGATAATCTCCAGAGCAAAAAGACTCGTTAGACCGAGAATTCATGGCCATATGGTGATGCTGTGCATTTGGCGGGATCAGAGGCGC
This sequence comes from Stratiolaelaps scimitus, assembly GCA_019614645.1. Lineage (NCBI taxonomy): Eukaryota > Metazoa > Arthropoda > Arachnida > Mesostigmata > Laelapidae > Stratiolaelaps > Stratiolaelaps scimitus. The sequence goes on along the minus strand of JABWDB010000013.1, from coordinate 3,379,056 downwards.
GGGGCGAGGGGGCTCTTTTATGAACTGCAAAAACCCGGTGAAAGAGTCGACACAGACCGTTGCGCAAGTCAGCTAAGCCGAGAAATTGACAGCAGAAGGGCGTGAAGAGGCTAAGTAAGTCTTAAAGTAATATTGCAACATAACAACGCTCGGGCCCATGTTGCTTTGGCGACCGCCGTACTCTCACCGATCTTGGCTGGGAAAGCCTACCGCGCCCGGCGTATAGCCCATCAGATTACCACCTGTTCCGATCCATCGAGCACGGCCTGAGTCGGAAGAGCCTCAAGACACGGGCAGGAGTCCCAAGTTCGCTAGATGGGCAGATCGCCTCCAAGAACAGGTCGTTTTTCCACCGCGGGAAGCCACCATGCTGTCTGATATTTGGGCGAGAATTATAGATGAACCGAGGATCACTATACCCATTCAGATCCGTCCATTCTATTGCAAAAGGTAGAGCAGTTCAAAGCCAGTACAAAAACGCGTGTGCACCTACCTAATATTTTACGATAATTGCATAGGATATTAACGTTTTTCATAATTACCCAGTTACGAGATATCGTTTGCAACTACACAGATATTATCCCGCTGCCTGCTGTCACCCCAGTTTATTTGGTCTTTCGTGGTGTGCTTTTTTTTAAAGCGTCGAAGTCATTGATAGTCTCAACGCCTACGTGCTTACATGTGCCTTGCATTATGCTGCTCTCTCCTGCATTTTTAGGGGATCTCTTGGCTCTCCCACCTTTCCTGAGAATATTAAAAATTCTACTCAAGCTGCACACTCCCATAATTTTCACTCGTGTAGTACCGTGTCGTTGTCTTGCCTAGGTCAAAACATGATTAGACTCCGTCCTGTCTCCCAGCGCACTCTATACAAGATGTGTATGCCAAACAAACAAAGCATGAACCAACAAACAGACATTTAATAATCGACAAGCTACCATTTATCGGTCTTCGGCTGCCAATTAGCCACATATGGTTTAATTAAAAATGTTACCCCTCCAGCTAGCCAGTCCTTTAATCTCTCTCCCTCTCCCATTTAACATTATGCTAAAGTAATCTGCTATCAATTCATTCACCATTTTGGCTTCCTGTACATTGATCAAGTGTTTATTCTTTTCATTGACATTCCATATTCCTCTCACTTCGCTGTTTCTTTCTTTCACCCTTCTATTCTTATAACGCTGCGCTATTTCATCCGAAGGCAAAATGTTGTTGACCTCCCGATGTTGCAATGAGGTTTCCAATGAGGTTCTCCTGCAATCGTCTTACCTCGATCGTATCTTCCGAGATGACAAGTATTGTTCTTGATGCTGTGCTGATTTCGTGATTATAATAACTGTTATGTTCGGTAGTTCTTTCGTCAGTCTATAAGTCTCGTTGTACAGTGACATTCGCCCAGAATTGAATATTGAACTGTTTCATAATCAATTTCGATTTTACTGTTCTAATTCGTTCTCCCAGCATCCTTCTCGACTTAGTCCAAGTGCGAGTATTTCCTAATTACGCCGTGAATGTGTCTACCTTCATTTACACTTATCACTGCGATATATAATGATCGAATGTATGCTTGTTCCCGTAACAAAAGGCCTGAAACTCTTCCCCGATTACATCTTTCCTCCTAGTTTCAAAATGTAACCACCACCGCACACTAACGTCTGATAACACTGTGCGCTGTTTATGTTTGTGTCGACTATTACTGACAGCGTGATTTCATTAGATGTCGAGCTGCACATGTTGTTCTTGTGTATAACTCGTTAGATCACTGTGTGACTCCTCGCCGATACCCGCCATTGTACCGCAATCTTTCCTCCCCACAGGCACTGCTAATTTGTCCCGCTCCATTTGTTCAGCGTTCAGAGTTTACCCCCTCGCATACTATCGATGGTACACACAATGCGTGTTCCCACACGACTTCATGAACTCCTTTACTTTATTGACAACGGCTATGTGGGCTGCCTGGCGTCCCGTTCCCCTCGTTCGTTCCGGATAGTCTGGAGGAAGGTATTCAATCACTCCTCCGCCCCGCCCGTCCCGCCCGCCCCTGGTAACACCACAACACCTGCGCTGTTTTCGTTCTATCCAACGACCGCCTCGTCCAATGTACTAAGACGAAGTCTCTCTTCTCACCGCGCCAGTGTCCAATATCTACTTTCAAGAACAGGGTTATTTCCACCAAGAGGCCATTTCCGTACGTGCTACGTTTGAATCAACCACAACAAAGGAGCTCTCCCGCTGCTCCTACCACATCACTACTTCGTTGCGTGTCCTCTCACCCTATTCGTGGCCTCTGATTCGTTGAGTGGTATCTTCTTGAATCGCGTTTTGATTTGGTCAGTCCGATTCACGCTTCATTATGTCCGCCCTTGCTCATCTCACCATCGAGTTGGATTAGTATAATATAATTCGATTTTGGCAATTGTATAACCGGTATAATACTTTGCATCACCTCGAACGTCCGATCAGCAGCTCTACCACCGCCATTTCACATTGCGCCACCTTTGCCTGCCACAGAGTGGTCGCACAATCACAGATTCGTCCGAGGTCATAAAATTTAACGGCCTTCATCTATCTGTCCCGTGCGTTCAATATCTTTTCAGGTTCTTTCGACATTCATTCTTGGATGAGCACCGTAAAAAAGGTTCAATGGGAGAAGGTCTAGGGGCCAGCCGCAAACAAAGGCCCATTGTTCTTTTAGTATTCCTTACTGCCACTGTTGTTGTTCGCACCTTCCATCTGTCCATGGCCTTGTAGCCCGGCGTTGAGCTGTGCTGTTTACGATGTTCAACGCTAGGTAAACATCGTTCACCAACGCTAACAAACATAGAGGCGAAGTCATATGTTCGCGAAGCCGGACTCATTCATATACAATTCAAGCAATCAAGACTTCATCTGGTGCGCTCCAAGCCACGTGCATATACTCACCTCAAGCAAACCATGCATTTGGTCAAGGTCACCGCAAGGTGCCGAGCGCAGGCAGCAGCTCTAGAGATTGGAACTCACCCTCAGTTTGGCCATTTTCTATCGACGATAGCGCGACGGCAAGCGTCTACTCGTCTGTACCATGGCCAGTAACATCTCTATGCATATACAAAAGTAAGCTCTAAAGGGCACTCAAATGAGGTTTCAGCACAGGTGGTTTAGTGGCATTTTGCTCGAGCAGGTTTCTTTCGGTATAGCATTGTATCACCTTACCGAAGCTGTGATACCGTTCGAATAAAGCTACACATGCCTAAATATAATACAATAAAACCTATCTAGGCCGTGTATTCCTATTACGGTGAATATTAGCGACAAATGAATGTCATGTATTATATATGAAGTATATGAGGACAGACATCATCTTACCGTATAGTCCTTCCCACTTCATGATACAACATGAACAAGCGTTGTTCATATATTAAAGATGATTCATTTCCTCGTTAAAAACAACCTAGCATCTAGATATAACACTTATCTCAGTGACTATTTTGTTTTAGTTTCGGTCGAGAAAACCTCCAGAACTCGGGACTATTTAATCTCGCTATTTTATCCCGATATGGCCGAGGTATTGTCGTAAAGCAAATACTATTTATTAGCTCGAAAAAAAGGGCAATCCAGTGCTCAATCCAGCCGTCCTTCGACTTATCAATCCTGACAGATGCGGAAACCGATGTTCACGATATAGAAGCCATGCAGATACGCACTCTCTTACGTTTCGTATTGTTGTATTATTTATTTTATGGAGTAGTTCTGATAAGGTGCTGTTGGCTCACATTGTTATGGTCACAGCCTTGCGGTGCGAGAGATGTGACCTTATCTAAAGCACAAGCAATTCTATATGGTATCGCAGCACAATCGTAGCACAGTGAGGCCCGGCCCAGAGGCCAAGTAAGCCAAAAAACCAATTCGGCATCTTTTACACAGAACGTCAACACGTAGATGTATAGAACGGGCTCTAACAGGGGTCATTTCTTGGAGTGGGATTCAATACGACTCATCCTGTCTGTCACCTTGGCTTGCTATTTACGTTGGCTTAATTGGCTTGCTTTTAACTGATTTTATGAAAATGCTAACATTTTCAGCAGATCTTTGACAATATACCTTTGTTTTAGGCTTAATATTCATGTTGTTCACATTTTTGCTATTTTCGATGTGTCATCTAATACATAAATGGCAAAATGATTTGTTTTTTTAGCGAGAAAATACAAATGACAGTATCCAGAAGTCAGCTCACTGCGAAACAATAGAGCGGAGTATGCGGTGGTTATCTTTCGAGAGAGGGTTTATATCGCGATATGACATGTTGTAATAGGCGGGTCCCATGATGAAGTGGTGGCTGTTCTGCTTGACGAGCTCATTACAAGTGATATCGCAGTTCGGTCTCTGCACGCTATATGCCTAAGCAATTCTGAATGAATTAACAGCGAGCTTCCGCAGTTGATTAACTTGAGAGTCCTTTCGTGTCGAAGTGCCGAATGACCAGTCTAACATTACTCCACTGGAGGGAAATATCTATGAGTTCATTCCTTGAACAGTCCAGCGTCGTAGACGGAATATGCTTGAAATAAAAGCTGAAAACGACGATTTACAACCATCGTAGTGTGTTTGCGAGGAGATTTCCTCGACGAACTCAACGAATGATACGGCAAATTTTGAATCGCTTTTCACAAATCAAGCAGCCCGTGCCTACATAGGTGGAAATAGACATGCCCACCGTATTTTATCAGCACCACCAGCCGACGTTAGTTCCGTTTTCAAAGCGATCCATGACCGTGTATAATACGTATGGTAGCTTCGATATTAGCACTGGGTTCAAACGAAGCCATGACGTATATGTACTCGACATCAGTGATTAATTGAAAACAAAGTAGAGATCGAATAACGACACCCAAGCCAAGAATAACCTATGCACACGTGCGAGATTGTAGAATTACTTCTAGCGGGTTACAATCCCTCAAGTCAATCGAATTGCCTATTCTGGAGATTTTAAAGGAACTCTACGAATTAAGCAGCTGCAGCCGCTGACAGCTCGTTTGGTCACACGAACATGACACGGGTGAAAGGCCTGTCCTCCGATTATCGGTCTCACCGCGCCGCGGACCTGTAAATACACCAGGCAGTGCAAAGCTGCCAGTTGCGAACAACTAGATATTATACAAAACGAGAATTATTCGGCACGCTGATTTTGTTATAGGTCGATCATATTTTAGATGACGGGAAGGACACGGAGGCGTAAGTATGGCAAGGTATTATATATTCCTTCTGAACGGTGTTGTTCTTGTTGTTGTATCACTTTTCTCTATTTTGAGTCGAATAGTCGATTTCTACAGAGCGACAACACGATGTCAAATAATAGGTACAGATTTTTCTAGGTTTGTTTTACACTCAAATGCTTTTTGACATCCCTGAAGAGATCATGTTGCCAAGCTTTTTCTGCTATGGAAGTTCATCATCATACGTGACTTCGTGGCAATTTCAGCTAACTAAGCATCGGCTGAATTTGTCACGAATTGGATAGTTTGCTTTGGAATACGTTCGATTATGTGTCATACGTAGAGAGGGCGAATGACGCTCGATGACGACAGAAAAACAGCAAAGATGAATATATAAAATAGTACTAATGATTCTCCTTTGGCACATTTTCATCGTTTTGAGTAGGTAGTTGAAAGCAACGAAGAGGACCGAATTGCGAGTATTATTATTTTAAAACAGACTTGCAATCGTGGGTCCTCATGTTTTGCCCTCAGCCCAACCTCGATTTTCATCGCCTTCGATAAGTCTCAGGTATGGAAGTGAATATTTCGAATACTTTTTAAATTGTAGCCTAAGCCTGTCACCTGATTTAAAATTTGTCGAATTTTGATATTTCCATCGAAGCACAAGTGTCTGCCATTCAATACCTGATGCGTGTAAATGACCACCTGTGGTTCCACTAAAAGTTGTAGTTCATGACCAGGATAGCCATGCAGATAGTTATCACTAGAATCGGTATCAGAAATCAAGAAGCTCGGTAGCGAAAAACTTCTTCCAAGTATTTTTATAACCATATGGTCATGATGGATGCCGCGGTCGCATAACAAAGGGAGAGAACAGTGTCTGCTTTGTTCTAATAGGAGCTCTCCGCTCTGTGTTCAAAGTAATTATCCACGGGAAATAAATATACTTTTATATATAGCGCCTGGTTCGCGCACATAAGATATTCATTTTTTTTAAAATGAAAAGCTTGAATTTTATATTAAAAATTGAATATTCTAGTAACGCATGTTCGTTCTTTCCCCATAGAGTAGTCCCATACCAAATTATTGCTTTACCAATAAGAGGTGTTCTTCTGTGCGAAGTAAATTGAGATTTGTACTCAGATAAATTGAAATATATAGACTGATCGCGTACGGTTGGCTTCAGTTGCTCTTGACAGCCTTCAAAAAGCGTTCAAGGCAGAATCTAGCATCGAAACCGGGCTTCACGACTCGCGGAGTATCTACCTCGGTAGAGACTATGAAAGTCATCCTTTGGCCACCAATGATCACCTGTGCACTGTACTCTGCAGCTTTGCTTGAGTTAGACCAGAAGAAGTTAACGGGTTAGTAGGAGAAAAAAGATGTAGCAAAGGCGACCTATCACTCACATAGTGTTGAAGCATAGCGTGCAGCGTAAGGAGTTGTGACTGGCCTGACCCGGGAGTCGCAGTTCTGCCATTACAAGTATATTCATTTGTATGTGCCCCGAGGGTCATTGGACATGCAGGCGATAGCGTGAAGCTTCGGGGTTGAAGGACATTATAGCTGGGAGGTAGAGACTCGGTGGAATAAGACCCATCATCCGGAGTCGAGTCTCACACTCGGTAGAGGTCCGATGAAACCTTCCGTCTCAGCAGTAGCGCGTCCTGGCACCTTGTCCCCAAGTAATTCCCTTTAATTATTGTATGTTTGAAGCTGCACATAGTAACTAAAAAGTTTCCGCGGTACTGCTTTAACATTGCTTCGAAAGACGAACCCCTAAATGTAAATGTATATCAGTGGGGATCGAACCCGTGCACCTACGTGTCTCCTCCGATTGGCTTTATTGTAATTTTCTGCTACTGTGTATATATTCTATTTGTCAATAATTGTGTTAAAGATTGACGATTATAACTGTATATTTTGCTAAACTTTGAATAGTCGACAATTATAGCAATAGTTGTCAGTCTACTGCCACAGGTCTCTGTTACCGGGACTAATTTCGCACACCGGACTGCGATGTGCCTGGTTTTTACAATTATTTTATTTGTTCAGATTGTCCTGAATTGTGTTTTAAGTCAGATTATCCTGACCGTGTTCTAAGTCAGATTATCCTGACCTTGTTTTTACACACCTTTATCATATTTTTTTCCGCGAGAACTTAAGCATTGTTGAACTGCAGTTCCGAAAATAAACCTCAAATGAAATGAAAAATGAAAAATGAAATGATTGCAATGCGCACACGAGTACACCAAGCCACCGGGCTCGACGGTGTTTGCTGAACAATTGATTTGATGCTTCGAGTAGGCCAATTTCTTCATTTTAGAATTCAGGTGAGCTTGCTGCTGGACGCTCCGTTTGTTCATTTGTTGAGATATTGCTCATCAAGGGAATGACTCTTTCCGGAAGGGAGTATGTCTTATGGTGTTTGGGCCGACGCAGGGCTATTTTTAAGAATCACAATGTAGTTAAATGGAGGGCAGTGGTGATCGATAGAAGGAGGAGAAGTAGGAGGAGGATGAGATACGTAGGTGCGCCGGTTCGATCCCCACCGTTGCACGTTTGCACTTAATAGGGTCCGTCTTATGAAGCAATGCCAAAACCAGTTGTGCCGTGGGCCTTAAATGTTGGCTGTGAGTCGGCCCAGAAAATGTACTAGTTTACTAGTGGCGATCGATTCCAATGGCTATTTGTAGAGCTTGTACGTAAATTCGCAAGGTTGCCTAGGTGTCGAATCCTTTCCAACTCTAATTTCGTTGAAGGCATTGCAGCAACTCTGCTCTAATTGGAGTATTGTGCGTCGGTTCAACTCTAGACTGAGCGTAAGGAGCTACCGTCGATGGTAGTGGGCTCCCATCGTTTTTCTGCAAATTTAGCCATTTTTGCCCAAATGCAAATTGCGTTATGCCTTTTCCCAGTACACCTTTCCTCTATGGCTTTCAGGTTGGCTGACGACAGATGAACTGTCAGAGAAAATACTGATTCTATCAGAGTGGGTCACCTATTGGAAGATCGTAGTTCGTTTGAAAGCTTGCGTTAAGGTAGATTGTTTGCAAGGTCTCGATATCACTACAATCTGCTTACTATTTGTTCGGACAACCTTCACCTATCTTACCCTTACTATCTTCACGATAATTTTAGCCGAGGAGTCGAACTCGGATCTTCAGGTGTTCTAGAGATAGGAGATAATTATGTCATGCAATCTCAACAGTGCCTCCTGTGTCTCTGGCCATTACTCGCCGGTCTCCGGCGTTACTGCATACCCAGCCAGTACCGCATCGACAATATCTACCTATCTCTCTCTATCTCTCGCTCTTCGTCCCTTCCATTCCGTTGTAGCTTGTTGCTTGGCCCCGTATGCAGTCCCTTTGTTGTGCCAACGCAAGAGGTTCCACACAGCTGGGCCAATGGAGCAAGCCGATGGAAGCAGGCCCGCTGGCCTGCATTTCGCTCTCGTCAGCCACGTCACGCGGCCGCCAATAAGGAAGGGGTTGAAGGTGTGGGAAAGAATGGCCGTGGAAGGGAGTAGCTAGCATGCCACCCCATTAAGCAGCTCGACGCCAGCCACGTTTAATGGATACCTATGTAGACCGCTAGCTATGTAGATTGGAGGCTGCTACCCGCAGCATGAGAAACGGGACTAGCCGGTGGCGGCCGCTTCAGCGTCGACGACTGCGCTGTATTTGCAGTTGCAGTGCGAGACTGGTGATGAAGAAGGGAGGAAGTGCTGTCGAAGTGTCGTCGGCGTTAGTATCGACGTCCCTCTGCCTTCCCATGCGTCGGATCTAACGAGCGCCGAGCACCGATCTGACAACGTCCGCCGGTGCGCCTCTTAGAATGTCGGTGGGCGGGCGTTTCGCCTCGAAGTAGCGAAAGCTCGCCCTGCCCAAGTGCCACCGGCAGAGAGAATAGAGACTGAAACTATCTTCGAGTGGGCGCTGTGGGCCATCTACCGTTCCCGCTCGTCCTCTCAGTGATGTGATGTGCGTCGCTGCGCTAGAGGTTGGCAGGAGCCAGAACAGGACAAGGGATGCGATCTATAAAAGGCCACCGGCGTTAGGAGATCGGTGTAGAGAAGGTTTTGAGAAGGGGCTGCGGAGTTGACTCGGATAGATGTGCAGGGGTGTGTATGGGTGTCTGCAACACACGGGAGCGCGCATTGATCAACCTTCAATACCACATACACGTACGCGGAGGATGTAGCCAAAGTGGGACCCTTAGCGAAACCATGATATTGCACGCTTGTCTTTCCTAAGTGCATGCAGTTGCAGGGACGATATAATCTCATCTCGTTGATAAATTCAGCTAGTCGGCTAGATCTAGACAAGGCAAGTCCAGATCATGGAGCCGTGTGGAGTATAGAAAATTAGATGGGAACTGATTACAGGCGTCGTCACGTATCAAAGCGGGACAAAGAGAAGCAACAGGGGACAGCGGCAGCCGGAGGGGGAGACAGAGAGATACAGTACGCGCGAAACTGTCTGTGTGAAGGTAAGGTAAGGCATTATTGATTTATTAAAGGAACTGCATAGGGTTTAGCGGAAATTCTCGACCATCTACGCGTATTGCCTGCAAGATATTATTGACTGTTGTGTGGCTGGGCACCGTCCATATATGTATATATAGTTATAGTAAATTTATAATGGCACCATACTGCTGGCGGCAACTAATATACCATAGTAGGTGGCGCCTGTAAGGTAACTGTATCAGTCTGTTCCTGGCGCGCATAGGTCGCAGCACTACTTATATGTTTTTGCTTATATAAACTGAATATGCATTCCTTTTCCGTTTGTTTTATAGAGAACTCGTGCGCGTCCGTATCCAACCGAATTTCTCATGTCTTCGACGTTCTTCGTTTTCGTCTACTCCAGGACGACCGACGTCTTAGCACTTAGGTTGCCCCATTCGAGGCTTACTTAACACGTGCGGATGTCTTACCCATGTTGTCGCCAGAATTGAGAAAGCCTGCTACTGCTAGCACAGGTACGGTGTGCTTGATCACTAGTACTCCTGTTACTGCTCCTTCTTACCGACTCGTCCGGAGGATTTTTTGAGATTTTCTCCTGTTTGCTTACCCACCAACTACTTTCCTCCGGGGGTCTCAAGGGCCTCGAATGGGTCTGGGTACCGCTTTGAGATACAGGGTGAAGTAGAAAGCAGAGCTTTTCTGAGTTTGAGTCCAGGCCACGGACCGGCATGCGGCCAGGGATGAACCCGTCCCATAGGGGACGGCTGGCGGGGACCCGTGGAGAAGGCTGGAGTCGCTGCTCAGACGTCGCATGGAGCGGCGCACGGACGAGACGCGAGCGGCCTCCGACTCTCTGTAGAGCGAAATAGAGGTCCTTTTATGTTTTCGAAATAGAGGCGAGGCCCGAGTAGAGGAGGAGGTTGCTGCAGCATCAGTGCTGCAGCGGGGGTGTAGGCCCGCAGTTGTGGTAAAGCAGATAGCGCTAAACTAACCAAGCCGACTGCCAATGTCGGGCCTCTTGATGTCCTGGCTGCTACCAGGACGAACATCTCTCGACAGTACGGCGGTAGTGACGTCTTCGCCAGCCGCCATTGCTGTTCTCTGTGAGAGTCAACGTCAGTGTCGAAACTCGAACAGGAGTTGAATGGAACTGACTAAAGGCGAGAGCTTTGGTTGCTCCCTAAAAAGATCTCTGGAGCGATCCTCCGGGAAGCGCAATGCTCGTCGATTGCGATGCGCCACAACGGCGGGCCCCTGACTCCCCATGTCCGTCACTGCTGGTCCAGAACGGATTGATACGGTGTGTGCTATAGCGTACGATCCCTTGTACCTGCCGGTATTTCTAAATCTCAGAGAACACAGTTGAGATTGAGTTTCCACCTATTGCCTGTACTTGAAGCAGACAGAGACTGGTCTTGTAGGCATTTCTAGGAAATTGCGTCCCAATCATTATTTCACTAGCTCGACTAGCCACTGCACGCCATGGTGTTCAAGGGAATGCTACCTGCAGAACGCTTGAGATACATTTGTGAACGTCGTATCGCGTCGGCATGGACCGCTCCGACTTCCACCTCCTGCTGATGTTCGTTAATTGTAGCAGTGGATTATTTTGTCTACCTTTCGTCGGCTGCCTATACTGAGCAGTGATTCTAGGGGGCGGGGGGAGGGGGGTTGATGATGGTATAATCGAGGCGTATTGATTGTTTCCTCCCATTATTCGTGTCGTTGAGGAAAGTGCTTAGTGCTCCTGTTATATCTATCGTCCGTTCTATCCTGTCGCAGTTCGCCGACGGACGACTTGCTCGCTCCGTCTCGGCTCGCTTAGAGCTCAGCGAACCCCGTGGCAGGGTACTCGAGGGACAGACAACGACAGATAGGACTCAGACGATTGAGACGACTCACAGGACGATGAGAGAGAGAGAGAGCGCGAGAGAGAGAGCAAAAGCGCGCAGCTAACCAGCCTACATCGAGGATCGAGGCGCTAGGCATAGGTCGCGTAGGATGGGTGGCGTAGCTTTGTAAATACAAGACAAGAGTGTAGTAGGTTGGCGTAAACACGGCTCCAGGGCCTAGAGAAGACAGGAGAGGAGAACCTGACAGAGCTGTGGGTTGAGGGTCAGAGCAGAGGCAGCGAACGTGCCCAAGCGCGTCCAAACGTGCCCAAACCGTTGAGAGCGGTTGAGGGTTAGCGGGATAGGGAGGCTGGCGGGATAGGATCACCGTGGTAGCGGCGGCGTTACGGATGCCGGTCAGTCTGATCCTTAGGCTTGTGCTGTACTGCGTTGCACAGCGCTACGAGGGCAGCAGCACCACGCCTATGCCGCTACAATGGTAAGGCTAACAGCAGCGCTAGGCTGCAGGCTTCTAGGGGGCGTTGCTGCCGCTGCTGCTGCTGCTGGCCTTGTTGTTCCGCCTAACCCGTGATCAGCCAGCCTGTCCAAGCGAGTGAGAACAGCGGTATTCTCTTAATAGAAGAGCTGCTACTGCGAACGACACGGACGGGAGAGAGGCGAGGGATAGCAAGGAAAGTGCGTCGGAGATGGAGAGAAAGAGAGAGAGCGAGAGTTAGCGTGCTAAGGACGACGAAGAAAGCGACGATGACGACGATAGCGGTGGTGCTAGTGGCACAGCGGCAGGTCCCGCTTTAAGGAAACAGGGTGGGTGGTTGTTTGGGAGGTAGGTTTGCTTGGTTGGTTGGCTATGTGGACGAAGCAAAGGGCCGACCGGTCCAATCGTCGGACGGAAGCCGTCTAGCGGCGGGGACCGATGTCTCCTCGTCTTATCCCAAGCGGTGGCAACGGCTGCAGCGGCCTCGTCGGGAGCCTCTACCGCCGCCGCCGTCGCTGATGCTGCTGTTACAGCCTCGTCCGCCGCTCGTGCTGCTGTTACGGCCGCCGCCGCCGCCGTTCAGGGATCACCGTGCTTTTAAGGGATAAACATGATCCGTCGCCCCGCGGCGGCTGGGCCAGGCGCTGCTCGCTGCAAAGCGAGCGAGCGAGCAAGTAGCGACAGCAGCAGCGGCGGCGGCGGCAGCGTGAAGAGACGATGTTTCCACCCTCGTCGTCCCTCGGCGGCTCGAATCGACGCCCCCGGGCCTTCATCCGTCTCCAGGGAGACGGCCAGTCAGGCCCTTCTTACGTTCCTAGAGACAAGTCCCTAGGTCCCTTCTTGCCAGCTAGCAGTTTGGCCTGCCTAGGCCAAGCTGGTAGTGCTGCGATCTCGCTGCTGTTGCGGTGCCTGGCAATACTACCCCCCGACCTTGCTCTCGCGAGAGAGCAACGGCAACGGCAGCAGCACCAGCAGCAGCAGCAAAAAGGAGAAAAGGGAGCCTGGGGACAAGCTAAACGAGAGAAACAGAGAAAGCAAGGCAACAGACCAACCACCCAAGCAGGCGGTCGGCTGGCCGGCCAAGGCGCAGGGACAGCCGGCAAAACAGCGGAAGGAGCAGCACCAATTATGAAATGTCGTTTTTAGCAGCGCCGGTGGAGCTGCGCCGACAATGACGACGGTGGCGACAACGAGGGAGACGACATTTGGCCCCTCCTCTCGCAGCTTTGAGAGAACGAGCACCGCCAAGAGCGCGAAGAAGAAGAAGAAGCCGGCCGGCGGTTGGCTCTCGACGTCTCTGCAAGGGGAATTGGATACTCAAGAGGCGCTCCGATGTAAGGCTCGGCTCGTACCCACCCTGGCTGGTCGGCTCTGCTCGAGTCGAGTCGAAGGACAGTTGCGAGGATAGGCAGACGCTGGTTCACGCCGGCTAGCGGCCGGGCGGCGGAGCAGACCTTGGGCCTTGGACGGGAGAAAGTGAGGACGAGCAAGAGCCACCCCTCGAGGGACGGGCCCGGCTAAAGGGTGCCGGCTGTTTGCTTAAAACGCGGGTAATGGCGATGGCTCTTATTTAAAGGAGGAAAAGAGAATGGAAAGAAAAAGAAGAAGAGAAAAGGACGATTGAAGCAAGAAACACAGATAGACAGACAGAGAGAGAGAGAGAGAGAGGGATAGAGAGAGAGAGCAGGGCTGGGGTAAACGGCCGAGACAAATATGGGTAAAGGCAAGGTCAACGCGCTTCGTTCAAAGACGCCTCTAAAACATTTGCTGTAATCGCAACGGTATAAGGGATGTGCCGCAGAGTCGTATGGCCGCCAACGAGATGGCCGGGATATATATTTTGCTGGGTGGAGGAGCTGTGGAACGAACCGAATCAGAAACAACAGCGTAGTGCAGCCTGTAGACGGACGAAACGGGGGTGGGTATGGAGGAAATGGAGCAAATGAATGCAATATTATGCATAAGTGCGCTGATAATAGTCGACGGAAGGTGGTGAATTTGTTTATTTCGACTGCGACACTGACTGATCGCGCGTTTGAGCACCAATGATGGGTCGATGAACGTATCGGCGTGGCCGTTGATTGTTAGGGAGACGTCGTTAAATCCGCCAAAGATGGTACATACCCAAGGGGTGTACCCGATGGCTTCAATTGTACGCGGTGCTTTGGATGCTCCAGCTGCCACTAACGCTGTGGACCCTACTCGTGAAGCGAGTTTCTTCGGGCCAAAGGTCAGGCAAAAGGCTGTATCGTCCGTTGCTGAAACGGGATGCTCGGTTCGGCGGCAGCAGCGGCGGCAGCGGGGAACAACGCGGAGCAGCAGAGAGCAAGATGCTGCGAGGGCACGCAAGACGAATAGTTGAAATTGTCACTAGACCGACTACTACCCAGCACTGAGGAGCACAAGCTGTGGTGGTGGTGATGGCACTGGCCGCCGCCGCCGCCGCAGCAATAGCAGGGGGCTTCGAAAGCGCATGTGGACGAGGCGGCGTCTGAACTCATTGTGTTCGCTGTCTGTTGAGACCGCGAACAGAGGCGGAGAACGAGACACAGTGGCACTATTGTCGCGTGGGTGCTTCGCTGGTGGGTTGTCCGCTTGGCGGTCTGCCGGCGTGGCTTGCTGAGTAGCTCGATTCTCTAGCAGTAGCATCGGCAGGGGTCTGCAGGAAGACAAGTGGACGACGACGACGAGACGACCTAACAAAGAACGGGTGGAGAACGCGGAGCGAAGAAGCTGAGGCGCGGTGGTGGTCGCATCCAAGCCAGCAAAGGCTACTTAGGGCAAGTAATGCTATAAGGCTATACGGCTGTTCCGCGAACCAAGGGCTCCTCTCTCCCTCTCCCCCTTTCTCTCTATGTCTCTATCTATCTTTCTCTTTATCTTTCAAAGCTCCATGAACTAGCCTGCAGCGGCGCGACCGGAATTATCGAAGGAGCGGCAGGCTTGGCAAAGGGGAGACGAGACGGTTCGAGGCTGAGGGGTTCATGAGGACAACGAGGTTCACTACTGCAAGAGGTAGCCGCAGAGACGGGCGAGCTGACGACGTAGCAAGAGAAGGTGATTTTAACGCCAGCCATACTCACAAAGAAGTTCCCGTTCCGCCGGTTCGACTCACGTTTTAAACTCTCATTTCCACTTGGTGAACGAACAGAATACGCCCTAGCGGTAGAACGGCTTTCTAGAGAGAGACAGAGAGAGAGAGAGAGAAGGCATCGACGTGACTCTATACAGACGTTCGTTGAAGAAAGAGAGAGAGAGAAAGAGAGAGTGAAGTCTACGGTAGCTTTCTCCATCAGCGAATCTTTCAGTGCGATTGGTACAGCTATTCCGAACTCCGGATCGAACTCTTTGAAGGCACTTAACCGGCCAGAAAGGTTGCTCAGCGAGATGGCATAAGGCCAGTCGGTTGCTCGAGGATTAAAACGTTGATCTTCTCCGATTCATAAATCTAAGGAACTTCCTGTTAGTTAGAAATGCTGTAAAGGGAAGCTGCAAGTAATATATTTAGATAATTTTTACGTTGGTAGCGGGATTATGACTCTAATAATATAATACATAATAATATAATACATAGAGCCATTTTGATTTCTTGCCAATAACGTGTTTAATTTCATTAATTTATCCGCACTTATTGATCTAGTTGCATTTATTGCTCTAATGAGGCAAGCACAATTCCGGTGGGGTTCATTTAAATATATTCGCGAATGAATGGGTCGGAGGAGACACGTAGGTGTACGGGTTCGATCCCCGCCGCTGGACGTTTACATTTAAGGGGTCTGTCTAATGAAGATGTCGAACACAGTACGACTGATAGCGGAATCATTTTACCACTAATGCATACAGTTTGATGAGAGTGTGGTCCAGCTGCATGGCTACCTTGGAAAATAATGTACTTATTTCGCCATTTCAGGATGAGAAGGATTCCGAAGTCCTATATGAGTGTTCTATTTCAGCGGTTTGGATCGAAATAACACCCGCTTACATTGAGGGCCAGCAAGGTTCCTTGGGCGGCGAACTCCGTAAGGTTAGAACCCCGTTAAGCGACATATCCATTGGATTAAAAAGTGTTTTTGTATTGGATTGTACAGTAAATCCCGCAGTCTACGTTTGTCATCGTCCGTCATTGCTACTGTCAATACCGTCTGGCATGGCGTACCATCACCCACTACAACATCATCTGTAACACAAAGCTATCAATTTGACAGACCGAGCTTAGCACTCACAAATCTACGTGTACTCAAACATCGTTGATCGTACATGATCCAAATTTCCATTCACCTCAAAAGTAGCTAATTCAATTTCCATAATGAGTCCGACAGATACCGAAAACACTGTCTGTCTTCACAACCGCCTGATTGACATGACGGTTTGATCAATGCCCCTCAGTAACGAAGAAAATTATGGTTGGTCTTGCTTTCTCATCATGTCGAGATAAGTGGCCTAAAAACTCTTATTATTTTTATGTATGTATAACTATTATTATCATTATTGTTATGTTTAACTATTCATTTTTTTTATGATCCCCCTCCCCTGCCTGGAGGACTGGACCCCGTTCAGTTCGGTTATTATTACGACTATTCTGATACTTTTGTCAAGTTGTAGATTAAAAGTGGAACCTTCGTTCTCGTCCGAGTGGGCCAGTAGACAATGCGTAGATTATATAATATAGATACAATTGCAGATTCACACGGGGTCCATAGCGAGCAGCGTACGAATAACAAGGGGAAAAATTGCACCAAGAGCACAGCGAACGTATCGACAAGGATCGTTGCATCGATACGAATGAATGCAATATACGGCACGTGCTACACGATTAAGCCAAGCGACCAAACAATTTCGCTCAATTGAATTACTTCGAAGCACTAGCGGAGCAATGGAGGCCTGAACGCAAAACACGCCGACACGGAGGATGATGATGATGTCGACGAAGCTGAAACTGCGTCACCGTTCTTTGATCGGTGTCTTCTTGCACTTCAGCACGTCTAGCTGGCTAGACGAGACGAAATCCTTCTAGTTAGGCCAGGTACGCCGGCCGAAGTGCCACGGGAGAAATTGGGCTTAGTTTGCAGCTCGAGCGCCTCGGGGGTATTGAGTCTACTGGGCCGCCCCGTTGAAGGGGCAACCGCGGACAGTGCCAACCGGAAGGGCAGGGTTGTTCGGGGTTCGCAAGAGATCGTGGGGGGGCGGCGGGGGGGGGCGCGGGGTTGTCAGGGTGATGTGGCGCGAGGCGAAGGGAACGTCATGAAATTCTAGGGCCAGCCACATAGAGCCCTAATCGTCCTTCGTTCTCCGTTTCGTTATCACCTCGGCTGACTAAGTCTACCCATTGCGAAAGCGGCCGGCAGTAATATCCTATAAAAGTTTTATTTCGTTTCCTCATGCCAAAATTCGCTCTCTAATTTTCTGCATGATTGAATAATTTCACCCACCTCCCAGCCACGTTTCGACGAGTGTAACCTGCCTCGCGTGAACACTCTCTCGTGCAAACATACCCACATCGAGTCACTCATCATACAAAGAATACAGCCAGCGGAAACAGGAATATTCATCGACGATGGGATATGTCGCTGACGAGAACAGAAAATCAAAAACACACAGACACTCCTGTGGCACCCTTGACACCATGGGTTTCTTTGAGAGAGAGAGAGAGAGAGAGAGAGCTGGTGCATGTCATTTGTGTCGTTGAGCTTCCGGTATAAATACATATATATGTTGTGTTATCCATTTTCGTAATGGGCTCATGTAACTGTTATTACCGTTCTGTATTTCTTTTAAGATATATCCATGTTCCGTTATGAGCGCGCCAACAACCAAGTTGAATCATTTCTGCTGGCGATCGTTGGTCATTACTCTCTCTCTCTCTCTCTGTCTTTCTTTGTCTCCTCTCTGCACAGCAGCTCGACGACTTAGCAATTGTTTCCAATAGCGAAAGCGTTTCCCAGGATTTGATCTCACCTTGTGCACGAGCCACCATCCCAAGAACGTTCCCGCACACATCTCTCCCTCTCGTCCTGCCCTGGTGTTACTTTACTCGTATCTGCGGGTTCACCATCGAAATTGGCGAACGCGTCATACAGGGAGAATGAGTACGGTTCACGCATCTCGAGTTGACACGTGAAGTTGCTACGGAAGTGATCCTGTCGATTAAAGTGTTCGGCAAACTGACCTTGCGAATAAATATCTTAGTCCTCGGACCCACTAGTTCCCATTCTGTTTTCCGTTAGTGCCATTTCATAATACGGTATCCGTTTTCCTGGCTTACCCAAACAGCGAGCCGGAAACACGGTCAGCCCGCTAGTCTCGTTAGTCCCTGACAAATCTCTTCTATAGGGTTAATAATATCCGTCATTCAACATGATTACCTTCCCAACAGTGCCCCTCGACGAAGCTAGCATGTACAGTATATACACAATGATATATCTGATATTTATACAGGGTAGTGATTCATATTATTGGCTTCATGATCCAGTAATGTTCTTCGTCGCTTAAGAGCTTATAAGTGTCAGATGATTTACCATTTGTCTTTAGAAGCGTAACTAGAATAACATTAAAGTAGATTTGTCATCTATTTTAACGTAAGCTAATTACTACAAGACCAAAGGTTTCATTTGGCCGGCCCTCTAGACGAACGAGGCTATCTAGCATCCGGACCGACCTATTAAGTCATTGCTGGTTGCACGCATACATCTCGCCATGACGAAGCGCTTCGAAGATAAGAGAGGGGCGGTGACGCGTCCAAAGTTAGCTCGTTACCTGCTGGGGGTCCCGGACCATATCCTCCACAGCCTAGCTGGCTTTATATATGACTACATGACGGGACAAAGAGAAAGACAGTCAGCGCTCGGGTGGCGATCCGAGAGAACGGTGGCCGAGCTCATTCTCATAGGGTGTTCTACTTAGGGCATACACGGGCTCGAGTCATGACCGAACTGCCGCTATTGCTACCACCTTCGTACAAGACACTACCTTGGCCTCTCAGCGACTCTCACTTACCTATCCCTATGTATTCAACACATTAGCTCCTCAGTTTGTCCCACCCTTGACGGCTCCTTGAGGGAAAAACGACGACAAAGGTCGGCGGTTGAGTGGATGACGGTTGGCTTTCTTACCCAAGGGATAAGTATGCGCTGGATACGCAGGCCTGCTGGGATATAGACGAGACTCACTCAGTATGATAGACAACAATGCCCTTTTCCGTTATCATCTGCCACAAATGTGCGTTGGGGAATGGATACCAGCTCGTTGCCCCACTCACACGCTGTCCCACCTGTCGGCCAGTAAGTCGACCGGATGCTGTGTACATGCTGTGGCATATAATGATGATTGTACGCCTTGTCAGCTCTGGCGAGCCGTAGCCACCACAGCAGCAAAACCAACTATCGGGCTGCTGTTCGATCCTGCCTCCTGCTTGTCCTGCTGTCCCGTCGCTCTGCAGCCAAACGAACGATTCGTTGGTATTATAGTCGGCAGGCGGGCAGTCACGAAAAAGGTCAGCTGCGTCTATTTCAAGAGGCCACCACCACAGCCAGGTCACAAATCAACTAGCGAGTTACACTTTGACAGGGTGATGGCGACAAACAGAAAGCACTGACCTCAAGACGTTGCGTCCAACTTCCAGCGTCTTTTCCCTGGATTGCTTTTGAGTCAACCGAGGTTGACTACATCCACAACTTCGGTAGCGGTAGGGTAAGTAGCAGCAGGTTGTGTATGGTTAGCATGGCGCTGAAAGCAGCTTCTTGCCATCTCTTCTTCTGTCATTTCTCGATTTGGGCCCACAGTGGTTTAAGATGAACCGGCGGCGTAAATTACAAAGCCGGCTGCCGGCTAGGAGGCCGCATTGAGGGAATAATGCTTGACAAAAGCCTGCGACTCTCCAGCCTTCTGCGCCGACTCTGTCTCTCTCTCTGCGAGCCGTTGCTCCCTTCCCAACGCAGTTTCTCCTTCAGCCAGCAGGCTGACGGAGAGGTCTCTACTAACGCCGCCGACGCCGCCGTGATGAAAGCAGCCTGACCGAACTGGCGGCTATGACGGCACCGAAAGCGGCGGCAGACCCCGTTCCCCTGGAGTATGAGATGACTTGGACGGCAAGGGGTTTAAGGGACGCGGGGGGGGGGGGGGGGCGGCTTTGCACGAAGGGTCCTGTGAAAGGAGTCGATATCGAAATAGGTTGCACATTAACTTCCCCTCGGACGCCAGTGGCGCTTGAACGCCTGGTGTTGTCGTCGTTGGCTCTCCGTCACTACCGGTGTGTCGTTGGCAATGGTAAGTATGTAGCTAGGTGCAGCTAGAGCGCAGGCGAACGCCAGAGTGACCGGGCGAGCGAAGGCGTTCGTCAGCTTGACTTGCTGTGATCTGCGGCCCGACAGCCCCCGGTAGCGTCCCATTCTCCCATACGGCCAGGCCTGGCTCGCCTGCAGCAATGGGTGTGTTGCTGCCGCTCGAGAAGGGCAGGAGGCAGCCAGGAGAAGGTTTAGTGGGTGCCTGCTACCCACCTCTTGATGACGGTGGATGTGGCGGCGGCGGCGGCGGCAACAGTCGTGGCGGTGGGCACCGTCCGTGTGCCAAGCCGGCCGACGTCTCTGCTTGGCCCGTCCACATAGCAGCCACACAGAGTTCCCCTCAGACATGGACGAGGGGCACCTTCGCCACTGTTCGCTCACACTCAGACGAGACAGCTCGTGCGGGCCGCGTCTCTGGAGAGAAGGAACTAGAGTAGGCTCAGGGCAGAAGCCGGAGGAGGAAGCGGGTGACGATGAATCGGGCAGCGAGTGGCGATGAATCGGCAACACTGAACACAGAAGACAAACGCAGATAAGGGGAGAATTAAAAGAAACATTTTGGGTAAATACGAGTTTAAGTGACGTAACCCACTGCCCTATCGGTGCTATTCCCTCGTCAGGAATATCGACGGATGGCTGAGTTAAGCTGCTCGCTTGCTATTACATTATCCATTAATACAACGTCGACCCCGTTGGCACACGTACATACGTTCAGCACAGAATCTGTTCAGCAGAAAAGCAAAGTTTGAAATGACGCCGCTTCTCGCTCGACAATCTTTCGTGGCTCTCATTCATCGCCATTACGAGCGAGCGACGACTGGATGCCGACGCCCGATCACCTGCGCCGTTGTCGTCCTGGATAGCATATGCGCCGCGCTTGCCAGGACACCGGACAGCGGGACGGCGGACCGGTCAACTGTGTGTCCCACCTTTGTGAGACACAACCATAGCCGTCTTAGTCATTTCGCGCACTTTTATGGTACACGCGCCCACAGATCGCCCCGACTGAGTCATAGAGACGATAAGCGGCGGTGACAGAACATTGAAGTCATCGTGTTGGCGCTCGCCTCCGCGTCGGCGGACATCGTGTGAGCGTTTGTTCGTGCGCCTGCAGGCGGCCCCGTCGCTGCTACTTTTATTTTTGTTCTTTACATGTTGTTGCGCCTCCCTGGCCCCCTGCCAGCGCTCACACGCAATGGCACATTGCATGTTTGGATCCTCGTATCCTCTCCGAAAGCCGTTTATCTTGTCTTTCGTCTTCTGCATCGCAGCCTCAGCATTAAACTCTCTCTATCTCGCATTCTCCGCTGGCGCCTTTCTCTCCCAAGAGCCGTTCTGAGACACTGTCTTTTTGCCCAGCTCCGTCCATTATGGCGTTGGACGTTCTGACGACGCCTTTCCTGTTTTCCCTCGGTATTTTTTTTCGATACGCGTTGTTTTGTTCTCTTGTGTGGACGCAGCGACCCCGTACTTGGCGTTCATCTCCAACTCGTATGGATCGTTCAACGTCAGCTCCGATTGTTCCCGCATCTAACGCAGCCCGTTGTTACAGCCAGATGATGTGTGCGTACGAATGTTGTAGCACTCTCAATATTGATATGTTCGCTGGCATTCATTCTCATCACATTCAGTCATCTTTATCGTGGGGGGATATCGGAAGCACAATTGAACGCCAGTGATGCTGAGTTTTGAGGGACGCTAATTGTGGTTACGTCTCCAAAACGACGCCGCTGTGAACTCCGTTGCGGGCCTTCTATGCGGTCAGAAAGCCGACTTTTCACCAGGTATTTTTAATATGACCCTATGGAAAACGCGTTCTCAAATGCGTTCCGCCAGTCTTCGTCAGGCTTCCGAAGCAGCCGAGGGGCAGAAACAGCTTTCTGGGTACTGAGGCGGTTACAAAACCCCTGGTTGCTCTTGCGAGTTTGCTGTAATGAATTTGTCCATCAAAAAGTATGTGGCCGCACTCATACTCAGCGAACACGTTGCTACATGTGTAGCCCCCATGAGTGGGTGCGTATTGTTTAAACGGCCCACGCGGCCGAGGTCTCGCTCGTATCCCTGCAACGATCTGTAACACGGGACGCCTGGTGAAGCGGATCGTCCTAACAGATAGGGATAAAGCAGCAACTTCAAGCGCTCTCCACACGTTCTCCACAAGCGACCCGCCCAATCTGTGCAGTATTGCAGCTGCCAGAAGTCCGTTAGTCATAAAATGGTAACACATGTTCCCTGGCCCGCGACCTTTTACACAAAAAGTGTGAGGAAAAGTACGGCTCTCTTCACAACTCGGGTGTCTCTCGTAAGAGAGATGCAGAAACGTCTTGGCATTTCATCTATTCCACATTTCCATTCCCCCCCCCGGTCGTCAAATCTCGAACAAGCCAGACCAGCAGCACTCGCGGGACAGTGGGGTAACACTGCTGGGTGTCGCGCGATTAGTCTCCCCTTTCCTTCTCCTAGTAACGCTCAAGGGCTGGGAGTGGAAAGCTTGTCCGGAATTAGGAGAAGCCTGGATAAGCCAGGAGCACAGTGTCCTTCATGAGCGCGGCACCGATCATTGCATGGCCTAATACGCCCCTCTTTCCAGTAACAAACACAACAGATTCACCTCACCATCACCGGCGTACTCGTCCTAGTAGCTTGCTTCCAACACCGCCATCCATTTCCGCTATTATCGCTGAGGTTTTCTACCTGTTCATCCTCAGCTACATCGCTCCCCTCAAAGCACACATTTCCGAGTACCATAAGTGCACTATTGTGCACGCTATGTTCTGTGTTGCTTAATTCCGCCGATGATCATGTCGGCTCGTCGCCCACTTGAATCATTTAGGAATCCGTGATTAAAGCCTTGAAGGCGGTTCACAGTATTAATTGTGCATAGCTTCTTACACCAGTTAGAAACCATGAACGTCTGTTGCTCTCGGCATTTTCCTGTCTACAGATCGATTGAAAAATCGATGCAGTTTGGGCGCATCCGTTAAGTCGCATACGGCCAGGGTAATACTAGTTCGGTGACTAGTATACTAGCATTTAAATGGTATATATCCGTAATTACGTGTACTAAAATAAATCAAGCTTGTTGCTCTATATCCTACCCAAAGTTTGTCTCATTGCACAAAATAGAAAGATCAGTTATAGAGGTTAAACTTCGCTTTGGAATACAGTGATATCAAGTAAACAAGTCAAGCTGTAACCTCGAGCATGATCTGTTTTAGTGGAAATCAGTTATAGCGCCTCTCAAAGCAATGTTTAACTTCTATAGTTGACCCTTTTTATTTTGTGGCAGAGGACAAACTGAATTGTGGATCACATGTAGAGTAACGCGATTGATCAATTTTTTGTTATCACGAAACCCCGCTATCACATGCCAATATAGGTCGCTTTCCACAGACGTCGCCATAAATGTGGAAAGTAGAAATGTTACCAGTGCATTTGAATTGGCAGTGGGTTGCTATGGGACTCAGATCGCACCCTTTAAAGTTGACTTGTACAAATACCGCCATCATCACAAACATGACCAAGAAACAACAAAGGTAAAGGTTGTACCAGCAAGTCATTGATACCATCGTTATACGTATATGAAATAACGTAGATAGCCACTGTACCGGCCGAGATTAATTGGTCCATGCGATTCACGTTCGAGTGACAGGACCGGTATGAATGTCAGTCCATCTTTTACGACAGGTGGAAGTTCGCAGCTGGCCGAGGATCCCACCCAGGGCACGACAAGATGATTTCGTCTCGGGGTGGCCAGATGGCTTGGTTCCAGCTTACCACTGACTTTGCCCCTCAAGTGCCCCTCGTGAACAGATAACAGGATGTTTTTGATGGAGGCGAGCGCAGCGAAAAATACGACTCAGCGTATCAACGAGTCGACGGTGGCAAGGAATAGGTAGGAACTCGACTTGATCGCAAAATACGAAAACTGAGGAAGAATAATAGCTGGACAGCCGCAGAAGCGGCAGCAGAAGATCGTTGGATGAAAGACGCAGCGCGGATGGATACCGTACGACACCTGCATATAATATTATGTTGTGTAAGGCAAAGTTTTGACTTGTCAAATGGAAATATGGGGCTAGGAGCTAGTCTAGGAACTGTCTGGGCTAAACATATTGTTCTTGCGCTGCTGGTCCTCCTCCTATATATATATATATATATATATACATAGCGAGAAAGAATATATACATATATATATATATATGTCGTTACCACCTGGTGTGGTTAAGGCATATCTGACCTGGTGCTCCTCACTGACAACTTTTTTATCAATGTTTTTTCCTTCACCCATTGTTGTCCATTTTTAAGATATAAACACGAGTATTTAAGCGCACGTACGATTGCAAGTTCCCACGAATAAACTACGAATGAGTGTTACAGGCTCACTGCCAAATTTTATGATATGAAATCCTCTCGAATAATATAGCATAACATACGCGCGAACTAAACTAGTCTGACCGCCAAAAAATGATCATAATTAAAAAATAAGATGATTTATTCAAACATGTAATAATTAAGAATTAGTTCTAGGGATTATTATTGATGATCATAATTAATAGGTGGTTTTATGCAAAAAAAATCAATGAGGCCATATTATTTTGGACACATACAGAATTTGTACTAGGAGCGCTGTCGATGCTAGCAATATAGCAAATATTGTCTATATTCTTGTTGTATCAATAAATAAACAGAATCGGGTCACGCCAACTACACGTGCTCTCGTCACTAACAAAGAGAGAACGAATTGTCTGCTGTTCGTATAAGGCCATTCACAGCACGATATGTTTAAGTATAACAACTATATATGGAACCTATAATTAACAGAGGATATGCCCGAGTAATAATTGCTGCATGAGATTCAATCTACCATCGGTGGGAAGATTACAACATATGCAAGTAGGCCCCAGTAAGTAGACGCTCATTTTATCGTCGTTCCATATGAATGTATTTCAATTAAGTCGACAGTCGCATTTTGCAGGGAAATTACAGTAGGCCCTCTCTCCTGGAGACAGACTCACACCCTATCTGCAATCGTTGGTCCTGGTGCAGCAGTCCTGTTGTCCATTCGTTGCTTCTGGGTGTGCATACATTCATTGCATCCGGCGTTGTCGTTCTTCATTCGAACCATCGGGCCTTCAGGGCAAACAGAACGTTCCCTTGAAGCGAGCAATGAAACTTGTGGGAGCGAGGGGGTGTACTTGAAATGCAAAGATTACGTTATATAATAGTAAACAAAACTGAAAAAATTATACTCCTCCGGGTTAATTGCTTCAGTCAGGTTGATCAAAGACAAAAGGTTGACTCGTACCGTGAACACGGTCTGCAATAACAATTAAACGCCGAAAATCTCAGACGCTGAATAGGAGAAATATAATAGAATGAGTTTGAAGAAAAGCACGCATCCGCGTTTATTTGTAAGGCGTCACACACATGATACTCATTTTCGTAGTCGCTGTCGCTAACACGGCTCGCAGGGCATCGAGAAAACCTTATAGGGACCTACGGGAATCTGTGCTCCTTTACGTAGTACTACTAAAAGTTGACACCAGGGTCTTACAAGCGATGCAATAAAGTCTCGAAATTTCGTAAGTATATATACCTTGGAAAGTCGGGCGAACTCATCTTCACTGATTCTTCATTTCCCCCCACAGATAGAGTTAGTAGGGCTGGAGAGATAGCGAGAGAGAGATAGAAAGGGGGTTTGATTGGGGGGTGGTCAGCTGTGCAAGGGTAGACCGTCGACAATTGGGAGATGACCAAATAACTTCAAGATTGTGCCCTGAGACATTTTAAAGGACGACGCACCACTAATGATCGAATATGAACACAACTTAATGACAAAATGAGATGGCGACACTTAATTTTGAGGAGATGCTTAGAGAGACAAATTTTAAAGGACAATTCTCAGACAGACAAATTTATAGATAGAGTTATATACAATCAAAAACCGTTGAAGTGATCGCTTCGATGAAACTCCTACGGTTGTTACCGTCCGCAAGCGAACCGTAAAGTTGTCTAAGAACCCCCATTAGTTGGAACTGCGTAATGCACAAAGCCAATATTTTAAGTCACGTTAACAACTGTTTCCGTTTAGAATTTCACCACCTTGCATGCACGAGCATATTATAGTTTAGCACTTTTTTTCGCCTTGACCGTCTCTACTGAAATGCAGCCCATCAAGTAATTTCGGCCCGGGCAAAACCGAGCGTTCGGGCTCTCAGTCGAGCTACCAACTTAGAATACTTTCTTCACATTAACCCATGACGACGAAGACTGTATCTCTCAATTTACTGAAAGCCCTTCCTCCGTTGGCTTAATACCATAGGTGGCGAAACGCATATGCAGCTTGGAGAGTTCCCCTTTGTACACAGCCACGAGTTTGACCTAGCCGGGTAGTCGGGTCTGTATTTTGCTATGCTAACATTGTGCACGGTTGTTTTCCCACGTAGCCGAGTGCTTTTTTCCGCCACAGCAAGCTCCGTTGGCCGTACTTGCGTCGCAGGAGAATTACAGTATGGCCTTTCCAGCCTACCCAGCAGCTTGCTCTCTCTCTCTCTCTCTCTCTAGCTAACTCTCTATCCAGCGCCGTTCTATGGAAACGAACGAACGGACCCACTGCCTAACTGACTAACTGATGGAGCCCGTCAAATAGGCGGGCGACTGCTGCTTCCAGAGGGGAGACACACTGAGTGGCGCCTCTCGCGGACCAGTGCACAGACGATGCGGCCTCGTGAGCATGGCTAGACGAAGCGAGGAGGCGAGACGTAGCTACGCCCAACTGGAGGCGCTAGATGCGCCCCCGTCCACTGTTCGTGCAATACAACGCCTGTGTGGCTTCGGAAGACTCTACGCCCCCCCATGGCTGCCTTCTTCCTGCCAGCTATGCTATCTGCATGCTATGATTACGGGTAACTTTTCGACGAGCTCTTTCTGCGTTGCCTTGCATTGCCTTCCTTTCAATTTATCAACAAGGCATATATATCCTCACCGAGTACAAGGCCCTCGGAGCGGATGGCTCGCATCTGCCGTCTGCACACCTCCGGGTGCCTTCTATAATCCACGGCCAGTGAACGTTTCCTGCGTTCGCTCGTCGTAGTCGCCCTCGTCGAAAGCAGCGGTAGGGGCCTGCTGGTTTCGGACGCCGGCGCGAGCAGCTATCCGGTACCAAGAAGCGGGCAGTAAAGCGTCAAATGTTATATTTAGCGACAAACGTCGACCGGAGAATGCCTGTCTATTATAGCTTCGACGTTCGCGCCGCTGTTCACGCTTTGTGCACACATCGCGGTGACTTCCCTTCAGCGGATGTGTGTACATTGCACTATTTGCGATAATTGAATGTAACCAAATGTTTTGTGATGTGTATGCTGTTATTCGTCGAGTGGAGAATGTCGCATAGACCTCGAACTTTCGTAGACGATCTTAATATTTAACTAAAGCTACTTACGGGTACATATCTCCGGTCGATTAATTGTTGTTTATTAGCATTGCTCGTGCATAGCCTGTCCTTGTATACGAGCAAATAATATGCGTCTATATGTATATATATATCGTAGTAACTGTCTTTACCGTTTAAGGCTGAGAGTCAGCTCCTGAAAACGTCTATTTATATATCGTAGAAACTACCTCCAATCGAGTCCTATCATTTCCTTTGTCATTGTGGATCGCTGAAAACTATGGAAAGAGAGAAAAGTGCTGCTCGTTGCAACTTCTCCTCGCAACTGCCGCTTTGTGCAAAGGAGGGAATCAGGATCAACCTGAAAGAGACCTTCATCAAGTAGTCCACAACCTACAACTACAACCTACTTCTCTCCGTAAGTCAACCCAGATAGAATGAAGAACTAGGACAACATACGAAATTCGATTGTATACTTATGCAAGTAATAAAGGGTAAAATTGTATAATTCAACCTTCACAATTTTTTCACACGGTATTGTGTTATACATGCCTAGGTACCTGGTAAAATGGTGTAACAGTAAAAACGTGAAAAATAGTTAAACAGTAAAACATAATATTATACACAGCACAGATTGGGCCGATTTGTAAGTAGTTACAGGACCGCGAAATGTGACCTCTGCCAGAAAATGTGGGATTTCTTCAAATAAAGAACTTCACACGCCGACACGTTTCTTAGTATATAATTGTAGATAATATAGTAGAGTATTTTATTATTATTATTATTGGTAATACAATTTTTGTTGAACTAGCTCATTTCACACCAGTAGAGAAGCAAATTGTTTTCAAAGTTCATTATCGAATTATCACCGCCGACCAGTGTTTCGCTGAAACAGTCGACACCACGTCTTGTCCTCCGCTAGCTAAATATTGATTACGCCGTCCGTCCATTCGTTTGCAACACTCTATTAACTCACTTCTGTTAGCCATACCACGTTAATCTAGCAATGCATCGATCTATCTAGCTAAAAGCTATCCAGAGACGACAGTTACTCATTGTGCGTCGTCTTGTCCTCTGACGTACGGTGGACCTATCAGCTCCCTCTCGTCCTCTCTGGAGCGAAGCAGCCGCAGCCGCAGCAGCAGTAGTAGTAGTGGTGGTGGTGGCAAATTCGCGCTGTGGCTAGCTGTACAACGAAAGGCAGAATGAAGTGCTAAAGCGAACAGCCGGTGGGGGTATGGGGTTATTCAAAGCACACTTGAGTACACCTCGGATCTTCTTGTAGCGCCGCCATCGATGCTTGGCACTGTCGCAGCACAAGTTTCTTTCGTCGTCGTCGTCGTCGTCGTCATCGTCGAAAGACAGGAAGGCGCACACTGCTGCTGTTCTCGTCCCTGCCGCCGCCGCTGGTGTGGTTACTCGTCAAGCGGAGGCGTTCGGAGCGCCGAATGCCGACGAAATAGTCGTCGTACCTCAGCCGGCTTCGACCCGCCACGTTCGGGGACTGAGCCTTCTCGACAACAGAGCAGACAGCCAACAACTCCCACGGTGGTAGAAGCAGCAGGACCAAGAGACTGTCACTTTGCACCCTTTGGCAGTGCTGCTGCTGCTGCTGCTCCTGCTACAACTACAACTAGCTGTCGTTGTCGTTGTCGTCTATCGACAGTAACGCCAAGCAGTTTCAGCGGCGCGACACCTCTGATCACTCCCCCGTTGGTTCAGCCGGCCTCATTCAGGCAGGGCTCTGGCAGTGTTTCTAAGGCTGGCCTTCGTTTTCCTCTGGCGCTGCTCGGCGTCCGCCGAAGGCACGAACGCGGCGATGCTTTGTGTGTGAGCGTGTGTTGACGCTGCGCAGGTTGAGGCCCAGGAGGACATCTTAGGATGTGGCGTGCACCATCGATGATGACCTCCCGCGCTAAACTCGTTGCCGCCGCCAACAACAACAACAGTAACGATGACAACGACGTTGTCGTCATTGTCCACGCTGTCACTCGTCGTCGTTGGCTCCTCACGGGAAAAAGCCCCTCGACCTCAGCTTCTCCCTTCTCGTAGCTTCTACCGACGTTGCCCTCGGCTGCCGCTAAGCAGGCTAAGCGGTTCCCGCAAGTGGGGGGGGGGGGGCTCCACGCTATGCCGGGCCACCAGCTGGCTTCTCCTCAGCCCCCCAATACTGATGGGCGAAATGCGCGCCCTCTCGTTCTGGGCCAGGGGATAGAAAAAGAGAGAGAGAGAGAGAGCAAGTGAGATAGGGACAGTTCGGTGGGACAGCGCCATTGCAGGCGATAGTTCCTGCTGCTAGTTCCTGCCTAGCCATTGCTGGCGTATACTGCACCTTTATCGTCGAGATGACGCGTCGTTCTTCCACCAGCACGGGCGAAACCAGCGGCTAAAGCTGTGAGATCAGGGGAGTGGGCGCTCACGGAGCATGAGGTTGTTGTTGTTATTGCTGCTGGTCAAAGATGCCACCGCTGCCGCTTATGGCTCTCTGATAGTGTTATTTGTATGAAACAATGGGTGATGAGTTCGCTTTCACTGTTGTCCTCTGCCGCAAAGAGCCGTGTGCTCAGTTCGAGGCCGTCACAGGGAGGGCATGGCTGTCATGAATCAATTATTCCGCTGGCTCGCGAGAGTCGCGACAGCAGCCTGTTCACGAACCGTGCTCGGCTAGGTGGCTGGCCAGCTTGTTAACTTGCTATCGTAGGTTCTGCCAACACGACGTTCTCCAGCAGATTCTCTGTGCCCCGTGGGTCCCTCCGCGGGGGCTGTGTGTGCGCGGATGCAGTGTCAAGAGGCGAGAGACAAGCGACGACGAAACAAAAACAAGTCAAAAAGTGTTTCGGATGCTGACGATGGCCCGGACGTGGCGTGGTCCGTAAACCCCATGGGTTGCGCCCATGCCCGGCACCTTTCATACCCTGGTCTCTCATAGGCGGAGGTCCCTTTTTTAACGGAGCCTTGTTACAGCGGAAACAGCACAGACTTTGATAGCACAGATCATGCTTGCTGAAATTTCGTCTCGTTGTCTTCACACATATATATATATATATATGTATAATTCCTATATGAATAGCAACAATAATAATAACAGTAAGAGCAACATTGACGAACGTGAATATAATACGTTCGAATTTCTCGTGGTTTTATAGAGTGGCTGTACTCGCTTGTGGCGTCTGTATGAGTATCGCTGTATTTGTGTGCATTCGTGTGTAGATTCCGGGGATAAAGACGAAGATGGAATCAGAGGGGCGTTGTGGGATCTCGCTGCTTTCTCCCTCATTCAGCATCGAGATAAGCGTATTCCGAACACCTAGAACTTTCCTGCGGGAGGGATGGGAACATGCGAAATGCTACCCATGGGCAGATAAATAGAATGATAGAAAGTTGCTCCGATTCTCGGGATTCCATCCCATTGCAACTGAGTACCGCTCCTCCCGTCACTGGCCGATCCAGCGCCTCAGCTGGGCGTTTGTCCCTCGGCGCATTCACCACCCTGGCCCCAATACAAAGCAGTCGCCGTACAGCCCTTGAGTCCTTCTCACAGCGGCCTACGTTCCAAAATAGCAGCTCCAGAAGGAGCCGAGCATCAGCAAGGAACGGCGCTCGGCAGCGACGACGACGAGCGGCGGCGGGATTAAATTCGTATGAAAGATTTTCTTCGGCCGGGCCTGGACGAGGAGGGTTAGGTTCACTTGCTTGGCTTGCGTCAGGCTCGGGGAGCGAGGGCAGGCCGGCAGCAGGCGACTAACGATGTGGCGACGTCCTGTATTGAAGAACTGTGTGTGTGTGTGTGTTTGCTGCTTACTTACTCACTCATTCACGGCGCTTCGGGGCTGTGGACGCCGTCGGCCTGCGAGACTTGAATAGAGAGAGAGGGCGAGAGAAGAAACAGCGAGCAAAAATGGGCAGGATTGCCGCAAAGGGGACGTACATTGTGCATCGAAATTCGCTCATCCGAACTCTATTCGAGGGGCGTCAGGCCGCCCGGTCGACGCGGCGACCGGCGACCTGCTGCTGGCGGAGGCCGAGCTAAGGGGGTGCATGTTAGAGTGAGGGTGTGCTGCTGGCACGGGCAGGAGCAGTTGTTGCAGCGAGGTGCCACGAGGCTGGTCCCGTTGCATCGCATCGTGGCACGCTTTGCTGCTGATAAGTAGGATTTGCAATACACGACTTCCTGCTGCTACCCTGTTACTACTACAACTACTAGAAGTGTGCCGATGGTGTATGCGCGTGATGCAAAATAGAGGAATCGGAGCAGGCGGCAGCAAGTGTAAAGCTGGGCGCAAGCGAAACTCGGAACGGCGAGAGCGAGCTCAGCAGGCCGGACTCACCGGTACGACGACGACGACACCCCCGGATTACAAACGCAGGGAGGGGAGGTAGTGGCAGCCCAGCCACGGTATGAGGAGGCCGACTGCAAGCTGCTACAGATACCGTTGCAGGCTGCTCGTGCTTAACAACTAATGCTACTCTTGTCCCTGCTATAGGTACTGCTACGTCAACAGACTCAGTGTTGCACTTCGCCAATGTCGCGTAGCCATCAGTTTATCGCGTGACACTATTACATATATATATATATATATATCATGTCCGCCCATCCACCCGGCGTACACCGTATACCCTCTCGACGTCATAAGCTCCCTGTTTGACTGTCTATCTAGCCTTTCTTGCTTCCTGCCTACGGGGCTTACTTCATTCCAGGCGTAGATCGAAGAAGGACGAGAGAGAGAGGGGGAGGGAACTGTCTGAAGAAAGTGCCTAGAGAAAGCCTTAGCTCGCGGTTCGAGTGCCCTCTTCACTTTGGATGGCTGGGGTTAGTTCTCTCTCGCTGTCTCTATCCTCTGTCTCTAGCGGATTGCGACGACCGTCGCAGCAATCACATTGTATAGTAGATATACAGCCTGGCTGAACGCTCCACTGGAGTTCATTTCCATAGACTACTATCGCTAGTGCTGGTGGTGGCGTTGAAACGATTAGATTGCAATATATGTGTAGTATCGATCCAACGCGAGTACACGAGAGCATTTGATATTGTGCCATAGATTTGGCGAAAACTGCTTTACCGCAGCCACGCAGATGATTCGAGGTGGGCGAGATTCGAAGTGATTTGTAAATGATTCCTGCCAGGCAAGCCGATTGAACATTGGTTCGATGACGGTGACGAACAAAGATTGTCTGCACGAATACTACTCGCTCGTGCCGTCGCCCGTTGGAGTTCTAACGAACTCCACCACAACCAGTGATTAATGTCAATCTATCGTCTCCTCTGCACCTATATCGCTGCAGGGAGACGACCAAGGTAAATATCGCAGCACCGCAAAGTGAGCCAGAACATCACTTGATCCCTTGCAACGATTCAAACGAAATGACTTTATTTATTGTAGAGCTACCTGCTGCGAAGAGATTTCTCAAGAATTGACTAAGCGCTAAACCCTTTCGTATGCCTTTGAATCGAGCCTCGTAACGCTCGCCCTCAGACACATCTGTCACTCGGACGTCATTCGGCATCGGCGACAATGGTGCCGCCGGTAGCCACGGCAGGGAGTGACGCGGAATGAGCGACCTCGTATGGAGCTACAATGCAGAGGTAACGTTGTTCCCGTTGCTTCCCGTCGCTTTCCCCGAATGCCGATATCGATCTGGCCAATCAACAGGCAGCCGTCTAACAACCAATCCCCGCGCGCCAACGGCGCGGGCCAGAACCGTGCGTTCCGCACCGCTCACGAAGCCCCGGACAGCCCACGGAACCCCTGAACACCCTTTCCTCTTCAACCGCGCTACCTAGCGATCTAGGCTGGCAGGCGAACACACGCCAGCGACACCACTTCAACCCCGATCTTCCCGATAGAGGATCAAATCAGATCGGATACTCGTGCGTGTCTTTTCCCGTGTCTCTTCGAGTCGCTGCAGCAACTATTGGGGCGGCGGCGGCGGCGGCGGTGGCCCCGCAGTTGGCCCGTTGTCGACAGGATTCGTCGTTTCTACTTTCGTCTGTCGGCCGCTCGCTTGGGCGGTTGGATCGGGCAAACTTGAAGATGCCCGCGAGAGGACAACCAGCAAAAGCAGGACAACCTGGCTAGCCTCCGCGTGTGCTGAGCCTTCGCCGTCGACGCTGGCAACGAAGCCGCCGCCGCCGCCGACAACGTTTACGACAGCGTCAACCATGCCGAGAGATAGAGAGAACGAGCCATGCCTTCCGTCGCTAGCTCCCACTTGCTTCCTCCCAACCGTGTGCTGCTTCGGACGCCACTGCTTGCGTTTCTACTGCTGCTGCTTCGGCTGCCAGGGATCTGACGACGGTGGAGGAAGACGCAACGACGAATCGCAGGCTTCCGTACTCTGCCAGCTCCCCCGACTGCCTGCCTGCCTGCCTGCCCGCCAGCCAGCTCTGTCCTCGAGTGAAACATCTTCCTGTTTTTCTCTTCGCTTCGCCCCTGCCAGACCGGCTGCTGCTGCTGCTGCTACTTCGAGCTGTAGCTGCCAAGTTGAGTCGCCCTCGGGGTTGAAAAGGGGGTCTTGTTAAATTTGAGCTGTCAACCCAACCCAGCGCAACGCTCCCAATACATGCGCGCACAAGTACAGAAGGGCGATCCGAGCGAACTCCGGAGTTCTGTACATACACCTTTGGAGCGGTGGAGAGCGAACCGGGTAGAGGCCAGTTTCGTGCCCTACCCCACCCTACCGTAGCGTACAGTCGATTCGATGCTGCCGCTCACCAAGGTAGAACAGAAAAAAAAAACCGTGCAAGTAGCAGCTCTCTGCTTCGCTCCGGTGGCTACCACTGGTACTAATCGGCGTGTAAAATCGGGGACATACTCTAACAGGAGCCGGAGTTTAGACACAAAGGCAGTCTCGGTCGGAGCTGTAGTGTCGGGGGGGGCGGGGGGGTGCGTGAGACTCTGCTAAAATAAAAGAACCAACCGAACCGACCGGCTGAGATTTCAACGGACTTCCAGGACTCTGAAAGACGGAAGAAGAAGACGTCAACTGGTCGGACGGGGAATGATCGGGAAGGAGCTGTTCCCGTCGACAGTTCCCGCGGCGAGCCAGCCAACGCGGGTGATCGAGGGAGCGCGCGGAAGCCTCGATCCGAGTGGTTGGGACTCGCTGTCGAGGCTGGATAGGAACTGTACGATCTGTAAGGACTGTGGGGTCTTGGGACTGTCGGGGCAAGCTAGTAGCAGCAGCAGGCGAGCAAGCAGGCAGGCAGGCCGACAGGAAAACTTCGAAGGGTGGAAAAGCATTGGGGTAGTAGAAACGGGAGCTGCTGGGTTCCCGCGCCTCGGGTTCTTCGTGCAGTGCAAAGAGCGGTTTGCGCAGAGGCCAGACGGCCTCTGCGCCCGGCGGTCGCCGTCGCTCTGTGAACGTTGCAGTGGCGCACCAACCCAGCGGAGCGCAAGGTCGACGACTAGTGATGGTGGTGGTGCTGCTGCTGCTGCTAGTGGTAGTAGCAGCAGTAGTGAGTGAGCCGTGCAAGCTTCTTTGTAGCCTTTGCTGCCTCTACAGTGGTGGGCGCCGTCCGTCAGCCCAGCCCTTATCCCCGCAACCCATCTCCCCGACCCGGGCCGGCCGCTTCCACCCCGGCTCCTCTCGACTTCCATCGCCAGCCTCTACCCAGCCAACACTAGACAGTCAGCCCAACTCGCTTTCCAGCCTGCGAAGCAGCCCTCCTGCTGCTCGCCCCCGCTGCTGCTGCTGGTGGAAGCGGCAGCGGCAGCGGCGGTGGTGATATTAGAAAATCGAAAATCGTTAGTACGCTGCCTCGAGGGATGGCGTTTTTTAGTGCGGCGCTCGCAGTCTCCTGACTGGTGCTCGGCGGATGGCAGTGTCGGCCGCGGCGGCGTGGAGAAGTCAGCAGCAGCAGCAGCAATAGAGGCCGCGTCGGCGTCGTTAAGGAAGAAGCTCCCGTTTCCACCCAGGCTCGCTCCGCCACCGGCACACACGTCCTATCCCGTTCCAATTGGCCCGTCTCATACTCACTCTCTCTCTCTCTCTCTCTCATCAAAGGCGATATAATTGGCGAGATATTCTCTTTGTGGGCCCACACCGATGTGCGGACGAGGACAGTGGACCACATTGGTGGGGCTTGAAGCAACCCACCGAAGACAGGGAACCAGACCGACCTAGAAAAGGGAACGCTGAGCGAGAGAGGAGCCGAACGAGGAGTCGGATAGAAGGAAAGCAAAGCCGCTCGTGGGGTAGCGAAGCCGCCGCACGGAAGCGCTTTGTCGGTCTTCGGCAGTCGCTATGTAAAAGTGTGCGGTTGAGGAGAACCAGCTAGAGACAGCGCGAGAGCTACGGAGGTATTGAAAAGGACGTAAGCCGACAGGACATCAGAAGGTGTGACGGCGCCTGTGTGACTAGAATACTAGTTGTAGTATTCGAGTAGCAGTAGTAGTCGAGGAAGCCAAGCAGGATGGTGCGATGGTAGAGCCGGGCTCGAGTCCCGTAGGACAAATATGGTTTGAAGTTATGCGGAACCATGTTCCGAACCAGGGTACAAGCAATAACACCTCCAGGGTCGAAAAATAGAGTAGCCGAGTAAGCGGCAAAAGGTTTAGAGAGAAAGAGAGAGGGCAGACGATCTCACAACGTTCAGTGCTATCAAATCCACAATCCACCGCGCGATATTATGGTACTTACTTCTTAACTGATGACCTACTGAAAGAAAACCTGGTAAGCCATGCCTGCATCAGCTTGTGCAGGGGCCGCCGGGTCGCCACGGTCTACTCATCGAGTCTCCAGCAACTGCCACTATTACCAGCACCATTGCTACCGACACCACCTTATGAGTGAGTCCAAAGCTCGAACAAGGGGGGCAGTGGGCCCTTCCTACTCAGGCCAAATGCACGAGTGCTCAGTGTGTTTCGTTGTCCGCTGCTACCCGATGGCGGCGCCGGATAGGGGACACTCCGGTAGCGGCTCTATTGGCCGTCCGCTCGCCCAACCCCGCAGCATCTCAGTGGGGCTGAACTATCCGACGTCTGACTTCCTGCTCTCACCGTTTCGAGCGTTCAGGATCTAGGAGAGGCTGTGCGTGTGGCTTTGTTTTAGCAGCCGGTGGATGGGTGGTCGGAGGCCGTGGTCGTTACAGGGCTAGCTGCACGAGCCGGTGCTGCTTACCCGTACAACGGCAAGCAGTTGTAGCTTTGATTAATTAAGGTCCGAAGCGGTGTGGACGAAGTGTTGTACTGTGCGGGAGGCACGACTCTCTTGCCTCGCTGGGGTGCTGGCGGCACCCAAACTCACAAGAACAGCCGCCCCCGGCCGTCAGTTGAAAGCCAAAGGGCCAAGCTTTCTAGGATCATCCTTGACGTTAAAATAAATCGTCCCTTCTTCCTGACATATAGCTAAAGCCTTTGGTACCTCTAACAGCATCGGCCGCATATAATTTTTATG
Source organism: Stratiolaelaps scimitus (assembly GCA_019614645.1). Lineage (NCBI taxonomy): Eukaryota > Metazoa > Arthropoda > Arachnida > Mesostigmata > Laelapidae > Stratiolaelaps > Stratiolaelaps scimitus. The sequence continues at coordinate 3,341,997 of JABWDB010000013.1, read as the reverse complement.
AGGATCCTCATTCGGAAACACAGAGAGAAAATCCAGCAGACACCCAGCCCGATCCATGTGGCTCCGAAGTTGCGACGGGCAACCGGCTGTTTGTTCAGAGAGTATGCAAGTTCCTACTGAAAATGACCCAATGCGTGTTAAGTATTACAGATTGGTTCTCGGTGGGCCACGCTCTAGAGTCAGCTATGTACAGCACGGCACATATATATCAAAAAAAAAAAAAAACGAGAAGCTTAGAAGCTAAATTTGAATAACCTCCGGCCATACATCAGCACTGCCACAAAACATTTTGTCAAACTTGAGAACCGAGCATATTTAACGCAATGCAGCAAAACACGATTCTTCCTTTGGACCAATCCGCGTGAGCCGGTGTGTGTGCTCGTGGCGTATGCTCCATGGCAGTTAATCGTCCATTAACCGCTAAGAAATAAAGGGAACTTTATTGTATCAGTCGTTGATGACCTGTGAGTTGCTCTAGGGCAATTGAAAATACCGAAGAATCAAAGTAGCTTAAAGCTTACTAAAGGTCACAGTTGCTGGTCTAAACCCGTTTAGTCAACCGAGATTCAAGCAACAATGGCAAATGCAACCCGAAAACGAATTTGAAACAAAAAAACTGAAGATATAAATGAGTACGCTGCTAGCATATCACGTATCAGTATCGGAGGAGAAGGGTGATTTTCCTACTCTATATTTTTTGTGTTAGCGGTGGGACAGCGACCACCACTGTCTGTGAACCGCTGAATGTCCAATCACATCCGTGCAGGCAACCGAAGACCACTATATAGCAGATATCACCTAGGATGCTGGGACCGCGATCATCAGCGCCTCCGGTCACGATCAGATCAAAGCTGATCTGTCCACAAGGACAGATCGCCGATTCGTGCAGGCTGCCTGAAGAGTTAGCGCGTGTATCAAGGCAGATTCCCGCCCCCGTTCACAGTTACTGTCGGTGACGAAACCTATCTTGGTTTACGTGGCCGACGGCGCTGAAGCAAGAAGATATTGGAAGAGGCGCTGGCTGTGAGAGTGCTACAACCAAATGAACGAGAATTTGCGGCGGGGGAGGGGGACTCGGAAGCGACGCCGCACAAATAGCCAGGCCAAAAGATGGGCCCTACAATGAAGAAAAGACCCAGCCGGACCGAACTGAGCGGAGACAGCGATTGAATGCGCGAGGTCCTCGTTTCCGTTCGAAAGCGGCACCACATCGTCCTGAGCTGCATGGGAGAGAAGCCGTCCATCAGTCGAGTGCAGTGGCGGCAATGTAATTGATCAATATTTAATAATAAAAAACACCGTCTTAATTGAAGCCAGGCTTGAATAACCCCTCCGGCTGCAGCCGATCGCTAGTCTGTCTCCCTATTTGTCTTCAAAAAATGCCTATACAAATACTCACAAACAGATCTTGTCGAGTTTTCCCAGACTGCATCTGCCTCTCGTCTTAAATTGAGCATTGAATTGTAAGTTGAGTGCGCAGAGTGGAAATACAGAGCGTGGCAGATTATAATATTCAATAATATAATAATGGTAATAATAATAATGATATTTATTGAAAATGTAATTGACAAATATTGTATCCCCACACGACACCAACCTCCGTGTATCTCTCATGTATATAATATACTTAATTAAGGCAACCTAATTTGGATATATTTATGCCTTTTTCTTGTGGGGGACTTATTTGGTCCTAAAGCCCCTTGAGAGTGTCTGCAAACGATTGTCCCTCCGCCAACTTAACCCTTATTGTGAAGCTGTGCCCGCACTCCTCTTTGGCCTGTCTATTGTTACTCTTAAATTCGGTGCAGATACTTACTTTCCTGTCGATCGGGCCTGTGCTCAGCCTCGCCGCCTCCAGGGCATTCCGGATTTCGTTGGTCCTTTTTGCTTTCGAAAAGTAAATGACTGGGGTGATCTCCTCTATCTGAGTCGCCCCTCTGGAAGCATTATCAAAGATATCTTTAAAGATCTTAAGGACACTGTTGTTGCCGGACAACGTACCGGGGCTGGAGGACTCAAGAATTCCTATGACCAAAGCGTTTTTTCCGCCGACTTTGCCTGGGACTAACCTGTCTACCACCCTCTTAACGGAAACTGCCATTCCGCACTCTCTTTAATCTCAACATATATATATATATATATATCGGTCCTAGGTGTCGAGCCCAGTGGCCTGCTGGTGCATTCGTCTGCGTCCTGGCAACGGGAGGAGACACGTAGGTGCATGGGCTCGATCCCCACCGTTACATATTTGCATTTAGGGGTTCATCCCACGAAGCAATGCAAAGAGCAATTCCGTGAACGTTAAATGTTGGCTGAGAGTCAGACAAAAATGCTAGACCTCGATTTCGACAAATTTATATTCTGCACTGATAGTCATTATATCAAGCCATATCCGCCCTCGGCGCTGTCCCGATGACGTACGACAAACCACTGAGAATGAACAACCGGTGAGCAACGAAAGTTTGTGAGTTAACAAATTGTAAGCAAGAGGAGAGGGAGAAAGCAGAATCCAACAAGCGTTTGGAATAAGATGTGACTAATAGTATCGGCACTCGATACTGGCACTATTCATGTGCAAAGCTTCCAGTTTTTGTTGATAATGATTCAGATGACGATTGGTATTGCCTTCGTAAGCGAATTCATCGGATCCACGTATCAATCTTTGAGGTGCCTGATCATAATCGGCTGTAAAAATGATCCAGTTGGGTCTGTTCAGCCGGTGGTTAGCGTAGTTGACAGTCTGACTTCGTCCTTATATACTACTTTTTCTTTGTGTATAATAGTCACCCAATAGCGCAGCAGACACAACAGAGCATTCGAACAGCAGTAGATTTGATTCGAAGGCTTCAAAACTTTGTGCTATTGAGCAAATGCAATAATATAACAATAACACCCATATAGAGAAATAAATATACGAACAAAACATGCGCAATAATAAGAGCATTTTCTATAAGTAAAAACATACAACACAATACCAAATACAATGTCAGCGCGGTGGCTTGGATGGCTGAGTGGTCTCTGGGTATAAAAAGCCAGAGGCCGCAAGTTCGAGCCCCGTGACATGTAAGAGAACTTAAGCATTGTTAAAACTGCAGTTCCTTTAATAAACCAATAAAGCTTCACCTTTACCTTTAAATATACAAGAAGATTTAAGGGTTACAAACATAGTGTGAAAATAGCAATTAGAGATGAAGATATATATATATATATATATATCTATCAGATAAATAAACACCGGACAATCTCAAACGAGATGGACATAACTAGCTGAGAATAGTAATGATATTCTCATGATACAAAAGCAACCAATCAGATAAAAAAGAACTCCTATTTAGAGTTACACCATCTTTACCACATGCTGAGGACAACACTTAGTCTGGCCGCGTAGTTGGAACGCGTGAACAGAGGCGTGAATGTGGTCTGGTCCACCTGCCACGGTCACTCAAAACAATCAGGGGAAACTTTTTAAACTTAGCATGATGAAGAAATGCCCAGCTCTCTATGAAGACATTTTCTACATCATTAACTGTCGATCGCTATAGAAGATATTGTACAAGGCTCCAATCACTCCGGTGTCGCATTAGATTCCCCTTTGCGGGAGCCTAACCTTGTTCGATTATTCGTGTTGGCTCATGTCCTAAGCCGAATTCGCCTATCGATGGGGACAGTGACAGAGAACTAAACGCAAGCTCCCCCTAAAGTAGCAATACGAAAAAGGGGGCAGAATTATGCGCGACGTATACCTCTGAACGTCTACAAGCACAGCGACCGTGTACTTCAGACCCGCCCCCCCCCTGTTCTCTCTCACGCACATAGACCAAACGTATAACTATGTACTTGTATGATTTCTATATAGCATGCTCAAAACCGCACAAATGCTAACCTTGGCGCTTATAATCCGCGATCATGCTGGAATGGAGCAAAATATTTCGCAATATTTCACAGCTAGCTAATTTCGCAATATATACATATAATAGCTAGCCGACCTGAGCAGGGTTCAAGGAGGTTTTCCTTTGAACCGTCTCACCCTGGTACATACCAGTGGCCAACGCAGCGGTCCTTCGACAGTGCTATAATAGTCAGGGCATTCGTTTGGCCTTCCGTTCTAACAAACGATGACGACAACCAGCGAGGAGCATCGTCAAGAAACACGGGTCCTCCATCTCGAGCAGGTGACATTATTCCCTGGCGGAGGGGGTCTACAAGCCGCCGAATCGTCCTGCCGTGCAGCTTGTTCGTTCATTCGCCCCTCAGGGACGAAACCGAACCGATGCTGCTGCTGCTGTCCCTTTTGCCTCCCTTCGGATAATCAGTAACGCCGCCACCCGGCAGCCACCACCACCACGAAAACCAGGACTACAACCACGACCACAGTCGTTGGCACTGCCGTCGCTGCGACTGCTGCAATCGTTCTGTCCTGTCCAGCCTGGATCAATTAATAACAGGTAGAGCGGGTGGGCGGTCTCCACTGGTTTATTTTTCGCTACCTACACGCCACTCCTGCTCAATAGGTAGAAAGGTACTACAGAGTAGGTGGAGTGTCTATATAGCGGCAGCCGCAGCAGCGGCAGTACTACCAGTGACAGCACAAGAAGAAGAAGTCGCGGTGGGCGGCGGCGGCCCTGCCACTCTCTATCTCTCTTTCGGGCTCTCCACGAAGCGGGCAGTAGCCTCTAGCAGCAAGTAATGACATCACATCACAGTCGGCAATTATTACTTCCCGATCAGGCAAGCGAGTGAATGTCGATTGTTATTACACACTAGGCAAGGATTAAGCTCTGCCTCGGGTGCCGACCTGCTTGAGTTCGACAACAGGCAGCAATCGGCCGCCGAGCAGGAGGGAACCTAAATCTAAAAAAGAAACAATTATTGCAATTAGGCAACAATTCGGTTGCTTATGTGCCACTTGGTCTGGGACCCTGGAAATAAGCGCTGGGCGGATGGATGTATCATAAGTATATTATATATATAGGAACCTAAGATAGTCGCTTGTGTTCGAATTGCGCGTATCCAATTGTGTGACCTCAGATTCTACAGAAGCACCGATTTGTGTCTGTGAGGCGTGCGTTAAGTACCATTGAGGTCTTGCAAGGCATTGATCAGCATTTACAAAGCAGGTATTAAATTCAACAACATGATATACTAGTTTGTTCCTGTACTAATTAACTAACCCCCTTTTGTTTTATATATAACTAGCACTTAAAACTATAATTTAACCCAAGTTACATCGTACACGTTCCATAAGTGCTTTCTATTCCTGCAATTCGTTCTTGCTTCGATTTTAATCGAAACGCAATGTTGGCTGTACAGGGAAATGCCCCCTTGGCATGCGCCGATCTCACTTGGAACTAATGTTAATTTCTTAGGTATAAGCAGACTAAATAAAAAAATACATTTTCCAGGCTGACCCACAGCCAACATTTAACGTCCACGGTACTACTTGCAACATTGCTTCATAAGACGGACCCCTTTAAATGCAAATGTGCAACGGTGGGGATCGAACCCGTGCACGTACGTAGAAGCAAACTACCATTAGCAGTACTAATGTCTTTTTGACGAGGCACCGTTTCGAAATCTGTCCGTCCGAGGGCGGGAAGTGGATAACACAGCAGCCACGCAATCTACAAGGGTGAACTAAGCGACATGTTGAAGTGTTCGTCACAAAGGTATGGTCTGTCAAAGTCAACAGGAAATCGGAGAAAGCTTCATGTGATTCTACCTTGAAAGTAATTAGCCCTACACTCGCGGAAAAGCTTGGCTTCTTTCACGAAGAGAAAAATCCTTCTTGCTATCTCGATTTCAACAATGAGATCGCTCTCTCCAAAGTATAAAGCAATGCCGATTGTAATTCTTCTAATTATACAGATAGGATCAGAGGTCAAATCGACGTTATTCTGAAATGTCGACTGATTTTAATCAAAGAGATTGAGCCCCTACATTGAAGTCTGTATTTCATAGATAACTTTCATTCGAACTAAGTCTGAACCGCTGTAGTTGTTTATTCCTCAATAATTTTTTGAAATTTCCCCTTGATTTCTTGGTAAATCCTTTATAAAATGAAATTGCCTTTTTGCCCTAGTTCCTCAGATATAACCAGATCAAAAAACGCGTACGTACCTATAGTATTTCAGAAGGTATTTAATCGTACAGCAATGTTACACCAAATCTATATTGCAGTTTTTAGGAAAACAAAAATATATTTTTAAAGAAACACTTAAGCTGGCCCTTGAATCCAAATGCGGTTCAATTCCTAGAGGAAGGTCTACCAAACCACGTGGAAATGAGAGTATCGATAACTATTTTACAATAAACATCTTCCGTCCAGGAGTCGATATTGTGATCTCTGCGTCTGTCGAATGTCCAGAACAGCGAATACAGCTGTATACTATATGTGTACCTGTCCGCTTCGGCAAGCGGAAACATAGAGACCTACGGTGAAGTGAAAGCCGTTTACGTGTACGCCGAAGATGACAGACAGTTAACCAGTTTGCGTTCCACTTTGGTCTAGTGTTGAGCGTCTTAGACCGCTAGACCGGAATGTTCAGGTTCAAATCCTGCCAGACGCGGAGAGTCTTCGAATTTCCTTATTATCTTGCTTGATCTGTGGATTCTTGCAAGGTGCGACGAGTTTCTTGTCAGATCCGGGAGTCCGGAAAGGCTGGGGCAGTATAAGAAAATAGTAATGGCGGCCCCGATAGGTTCTTGGAGCACTACCGACGTCGGTCCGAGGCCTGTCACACAGGGAAACAGCTGAGTGTAAGCTGACAAAGAAAAGTTAACTAATTTGCGTTTCCTCTGGATCGAATGCGAAATCGATAGAGGGGGAACACATTGGGGTATTGTCCACCAGCGTCATGTGTAATTGAAATCATTTTAGTAACATACTATTTACTCAATATAATACAATGCGTCTGCAGTGATACTCTAATGACAAGAGATTGAACAAATTATTTGTCGTTTGATTATCTACAAAGGTCGTTTGATTATCAAAGATTATTCGTTTTTTCAGCGGCTTGCCGCCGATTCTATACAAGAAATTGGGTCTGGCTATTGTTAAACGGCTAAAATTAATCTTCTACCGCTCCTCGAGGATGGAACAGTTCCGACTGCTTTAAGCTATCAGTTGTCACCCTTGACCACAAAGCGAAAAACAAGTGTTATGTAGGCAACTATAGACCAGTTGACCGTTTACCTCATTTTCAAATAGATACCGGTAGATCACAGTTACTCATCCCTCTCCATAAATGATCTCCTTAACAGCGAAAAACATGGTTTTACCAGAGGGAGATCGACCGAAACCCAGCTGATTGAAATGATTCATGACTGGGCTCTTTTTATAAAGGAGAGAGTTGACTACGATTGCATTTACTTTGATTTTTCCAAAGCATACGACCGTGTCAATCATCGCTTATTAATCTCCAAACATTTGTCTCTCAAACTAGATCCACATAGTGCTGAGTGGGTCCGAAGCTACCTCACGGACAGAAAGTTCCGTGTAAAACTAAACAATACCCTTAGCACGCATAACAGGTGCCCACCTGTTATAGGATGGGATGCCTCACGGTTCTGTATCTTTGTATTAGATATCAAACATAGTTTTCCACACGACGCCAAGCACAAGTTCTATGCTGATGATTTGAAACTGTATGCGCCAGTGCGATGTGCTGATGACAGGCTCCTCCTTCACTCAGCCATTACCACCGTTGAACAGTGGTGTCGCAAGAATGACATGTTGATCTGCATCGCGAAATGTGCAGACTTGTATATCATTATTTATAATAATTAATACACAATCAATGATGATGTAATCAAATGTGAAAGCTCCATACGGGATCTGGTTCTTATTGTCATTTCCTCTCTAGTATTTGATCTGCTTGTGGCAGAGATAGTTTGGTTTGCCCAATTAATATGTAACACCACTTCTAAATGTTTTATCCTCAAAAACGTTGACTTCTATCTTGAGCTCTATAAGAGCCTTGTCACTCTGCTCTACAATCTGGAATCCCAACCTCAAAATACATAGCGTAGCGCCTGAGAAGGTGCAAACGACATTTATCCAATGAGTCAGTCAGCCTTGTGATGCACCGTGGGAATTGGTGCGGCTTCCCCCTTTAAGGACCATACTAAATACTGCGGACATCCGCTTGTCTCAGCGACAGAAACCAACTAGCTCCGTCAAACATTTCATTTATCGAATTTTGTTCTAGCCATTTGCGCTGCCGACGTACAGTGCGCGGTAGCGAGCATTGGGAAGCTAAATATAATAATTTGTCCTTTTGGACTGCCTCACGTCTCATACGAGACGCAGGAAGTGGCTATTAGCCATCACTAAAATTGTAATCATTTCTTACGCTTTTACACATCCATGTAATTACAAATTACGTTATTAATTTTAATAATTTATACACACCCCTCTTGGTTAATAAAGGTGTCTTTGTATTGTATTTGATTTTATAGTTCAAATTGGGCGGCAATTGTATCCTATGAACGTGTAGAAATATTAACTATTATATAATCCATATAAGAAGAATATCTTCCATATATCCATAAAATAATGTTTAAAATTAGCTGACTAACCCACTTCCCAAGCCAAAAGAGCCTGCGCAAATTGAATATGAATTGCGTCGGCCCTTGCGTTAGTGTTTACAGAAAATCATTGCATTAAAAATTCGGTAGCACTTGGTTCTTCTCTTACAACGGTCTATAATCATTCTCCTAATACAGGTAAGAGAGTTTGATGATTGTGTCCCTCGTCCTCCCAATGTTTCGAACGCTACAGGTCTAAAGCAGCACACACCTATTAATGAGGCGTATGTTCTGTTCGTGACTAATTTGGCTGTAATGACTGCATGACCAGACGTGTTGCTCTGGGATTGAAACAAGGAGATGTAAACAAAGAGATGCCAGTCACTGCGCTATCCTAAACTAGAATTTTACCTCTGGGAGCGGGGATCAATGATATACCATCGAAACTTAACCTCCGCTAGAGTTCGGTGTCGTGGCGCATGTGTTTTGTACGCCTTGCAACCTTGGGTGCATGGGTTCGAACCCGGTCGTTGCACATTTGCAATTTTCATTTACACTTACGAAGCATAACAAAGCAAAATAATAAATAAATATAGAAAACATTCAAACAGTATAATTTATGTGAATATTCTGCCGCCTGCCAAATGACAATCGGACTATAAATTGGTGGTGGGCTCTATCAGTCATGTTGCTTGCTGAAAGGTAATTGCATTCAAGCTCATATAGTTTGTTTTCCGTAATCTATGTATTAGCGAAGCTTAATAAGGTGGTACTTGTCATTCACCCGAGTTCGTCAGGCCAGTGATTAGCTGCGGCATCTTGTATTTCCGTACACGTTCGCTGCGTGCGTTCGCATCAAACTGAAAGTAAAATCACCCAATTTTACCTAAACGTATATATATATGTAGTTGCTATACATCGTTGTGTATGCTTGAAGTAACACGGTATGGGTGAGATGAGACCCAGGCAGGATAGACGTAGCTCCACTCGGTAGAAGGGCGTTGTCCTAGGCATCATCCTGTTGATGAACTGTACCCTCCGTTCCTTCAATGAAGAACTAACTTCTAAGCGACGCAAAATTGTATAACTTTTGCTTGCGCCGACCCGCCTCGTGTATAATACAGCTACTTTGCACCCATATCGAACAGGCTTGCCCGGAACATGAAGTCACAATTAGGCTCCCTAAGGCTCCCTATGGAAAGGCTGTAGGAGGACATTTTCAAACGACGTCACTTTGTATCCAGTCGTCAAAAATAAATCAAATTGCGTTATAGTTCTTTAATTGATGTATGTTTGGGGTTGTATACACTAAATAAGCTGTAAGCTAGGATGAACATAAGAAGAAATTGGGTCACATCTTGTTTTAACGAATGAGTGCTACCTTGAAAAAACCTTCCCTTACCCGAGGCCAATATATTAAACTAATCGAAATGGGCAGTGCATCGTAGGGTCCCTCTTGATCGTCGTGTCTTGTTGACAACCAGCGCGGTTTGGACTTTTATATTTCATTTCGTGATTTGCTGCGCCATTTAATCGCTTACTGCGAGACGAGTACTGAACAAGTTGCAACCCGTTAAATAGCTCGTTTGGCCATTGAGGTGAAGTTAGCAGCCTCTGGAAGCGCTGCTTATTGCCACCGTGGACTATCTAGCTGGGTCCTCTCGTATATTCCCCGCGTGCAGAGGAAGGAAGGGACTAACCACATTTGACCATTATACTAATTTGAACCAGGACCTGGTACCACAACGTCTCGAGGCGCAATAAACTCACGAGCGTCAAATCCATGTCGACGTTTACAGCATGACTTACCACAGTGTAAAAGGCTGAGCGGACGATTCTACGCTTATGTCGAAACTTCAGGCTGAAGCTGGCCCGTCGCCTTATTTCCGTCTGTCCGTCGAGCGGTGCAAAACTTCCCATGTTACACGGATGGTATAAATTGTATGTGGCCAGTGGTTTGTTTGGTCACTTTCGTGCTTCAAGCTCCCCTGCCACCTCATCATTATGCTAACATATAGCACACTGCCGGAGGCCGAGCCATCGTAGTATTTACTCATCAATGCATATGTTTCTATCACAGATTGCCTGTCGTCTGTATGACCCTTGGCAACGAGCTACAGAGTTTATGTCGATAGGAGTTAATCTGTCGCACGGCACGAATGACGGTACAGTCGACGACGACGACGACGCCGTGGAGTCGAACGGGCCAAGGCAACAGCTGGCACAGGGACGACCCTTGACCTCTTCCATGGGCCTTTCTATCCAGCGTCGACCCTAGACAGGCGAGCCTGCTCCCGGACCTCTTGCCACTCTCTAATCTTTAGGCTGGGCAAAGGCTCCCGAAAAGTGTGTGGCCTGCGTTTGGCCTGCCAGGCGGCCAGGACTGAAACAGCTAGACACTCGTCGTTCGTACTCGTCTCTAAGTCAAGCCCAGCACAACAGGATGCCCCGCTGTTAGCAGACTTACGGACTGGAGACAGGTTAGGTTAAGGTAAGGAGAGTTGAGGTCTTCGCACACAAGCAAGCGCTGGGCCTATCTATCGACAAAGCTAAGACGCTTCCTAGCTGACAGGGCTGCCCAACCATCTCCACAGGACTTCTCTTGGGTTGGGCTACAAACAGTACTATGTGGATCCTGTGGCTCCGGCTTGCTCAGGGCAAGGGGACCTGCATTCAGTCAATGCCGGCCTGCTCCCCTCCCCCCCCCCCCACACACATTGGCCCAAGATGCGGTCTCGGAAGGCCTGGAAACGAGAGGCCGGACGGCAGGGCGAGTAGGCCGAAGGGAGTTACGAGACCCACGGATGCTCCGGGCTGCACCTCCCTCGCACAACGACCCTGTAGAGCCAAAGCCGTACGGCGGCGCTCGTTCAGCAGTGTTAGCTGGGGTAATACTCAATACTACAACAGTTAGGGACTTCGAAGGCAGCGAGAGGCACCGCTGGTGGTGTGCAGCGGCTGCAACGTTCAGGGTGTTCAGTAGTGAAGAGGCCCGGGAGTGGAGGGAAACATACCCCACTGTAGACAGACCCCAGCAGACACCACCGACCGCTGCAGACCAAGGTAACCAGTCTCAATTGTGTGGCGCGCCCTCACATACACATAGGGCATGCCTGCGTGCGGTAGTAACCAAGCAGCTTATCAAGTCGTTCTCAGTCGGTTGGGCTGTCGGCTGGTTTGCCTTGGGATGTATCACAGGTGTCAAAAAGTCGAAGGGACGTACGAACGCTAGACATCCAGTACAATTCAGCTCAAAGCGAACATCTTCTAGCCAGGACAATGAGGCTTGTGAAGATTGCATATTTGACAACGTTGTATCGAAATGTATGTGGCGATTACACCAACAGACTCACAGTAGACGGACACCAGCCCCAGTGAGACAACAATATGTTCGCCATGCAAAAATGTTTAGGCTAAAATACAAAACGTACAAGATTCAATGGCGGTCAATAGCTAATTACAATGACTTGATTGCTTACGAAATGCCTACGGCTTCTTCCGTATTTGTAAGGAAAACTCTCATTTTGCCAACAAATACGGGAGAAGACAACAGAGTCATGCATTGGGAATACTGGTGGCGTTCAGCTCTCGCGAACTAACCGTGATTGCCATCACGATAGTACTCCTTCACTACCAGGTGTGCAGGGCATAGCGAGAATCGATTTGGGCGCCGGCGGCTTATTTGTGTTCCCGTTTGGAGGCCGTTTCGTCAGGTTATCTTCGCAGAGTGTGCGTCGCCGCTACTCGACATCAAGCGGAAACAAGTTGTCCTATTGTCGAGCCAGCACCAAACACTATTCTGCCTCCGATGTCCATGAGAGTCTCTGAATATGGCAATCGAAAGCAAGCCGAGATGATTCAACCAACATTGCTTCAGGTGATTTGGTGTGGATACACCGCTTCGTCTTGGCCCTCGTGCAGGGCCACTCTACGGCGCAGCAGACGTCCGGCTTCCTGTACGTGCAGCTACCTCTACAGAAATGAGATGAGTCCATAGCGTCGGCGAATTGCTTCCACAAGAACAAATGCACCGCCTCGACATAGGCTGAAATCAAAGAGCTTGCCGTCGTTGTGTTACAGGAGTGGTAGGACGCTATTTTATTTTCTATTGACTAGTTTCTCGCATCTCCAGCTTCTTCTAGGCGCCATACCGGGAACAGATGCCACAGGCACATGCATAGTGTATGCACGTGTATGCATACAGTCAGCAGCAGCAGCAGCAGCAGCAGCAATATAGTCATCATGAATGTCTCGGCCATGGCGAGGTCCTGCCCCTTGTTTAGATTGCTGCCATCGTTGCATGTCCCATGCTCCTAATACCCTCCGCTCGTTCGTCACTCCCTCGGTAGTCTACAAACAAGGAGCAGCCGGGCAAAAAAGCATTTTCTACAAGACATCTCCGGGCTGGCTCATCTTGGATGCAGGATGTGTGCGGGACTCACACAGGAAGCAAGGGTCCCGCCTATGTGGGGTCTTCTAGAGGTCTATGGCTGGGGTTGGAAACGAAGAAAAGCGAATGAGGCAAATCACTGCCTTCACTACAGTGATAAAGCTGCTCCACGAATGCTATCTTACTCGTGGCTGGTTGTCTGCCGGCCGGGAGGGCTTGCTGGGCGGAGGCTCTTGGTTGCTGCTTGGTTGCTACTTTGCCACCGAGCCGGTTGGCCGTAGCATAAGGCTGGCTAACGGGTCCGCTCCGAGCCCGTCGCTGTCCGTTATATCCGTCGTTGAAGTGTCTCAGTGGATGCAGTGAACTAAAGCTTAGTGGCCTCGGCCTTGCTCGCTGGCCAGTGGACAACGATGACAACGACAACACCAGGCGCACAACGATTGCCACCGCTGTTACTGCTAGCAGTCGTACGCCGTCGGCTACAACAACTACTGCTACTACTGCCATGATTCCACTATTACAGCACCAGAGGAAGGAAAAGAGCTAACAAGAAAGCGACAGAGAGAGAGAGAGAGAGACGTGCTCTCACTGAATGACGGCCGCTGCTCCGGGTTGGCTTGCTTTCGAAAGATTAAGGCTAAAAAGGTTATGTGGCTGGTTGGCTCTCGTTGGTGGTCAAGAGGGAAGAGGTAATTTTTCATTGTCCTCACTCGTTGCTGCCCTTAGATGGCGCCAGTTACTAACGGCTCCACCGCAGGCGAGCGGGTCGTGCGTGATTCAAGGCATCGTCGTCGCCGCCGCCGCCGCCTCCTCATCCTCATCCACCCGTATGGACAAAAGTGACCAGGGAGTGTGGGAGATGTGGACCGAGTGCCGAGCGCAGGGGTTGGAAGTGGGAAGCTGTTAATGGCACTCCGGGACCCCGGCGTTCTCTTCTGCGTCACTTTTGGCCTGTCGTATACTTCGTTCCGTCGTCTTGCAAAAGCCCGGAACGTCGTCGAGACAGAGTGCAAGTTCGTTTTCAGCTTTTTGGCCCTTCGGGAAGCCCGGACCCGCCCGGATCGTCCCGTCCGCGTACGACACCTGCGCTTCATCGACAAGCGTGCCAGCTGCGCCGGACGCGCCAGGGGACCTCGTGCACTCCTCGGGACTATGCCATCCCTGTGAGTGGAACCCCGTTAGTCTTCGGGCGATTATTTCTAGCACTCGGTATAGTATCTAAAGCTTGGTAGCAGCAGCAGCAGCACCGCCACCACCAATACCACCTCCACCACCATCAACCTTCCATTCGCAGCACGACGCCGAACACGGCCTCGACGGGCGATCAAGATGAAGTCTTATGTCATCTCGTTCGCTCGAGTGTCGTCTGGCAGAGTTCGGCGCTGGTACTATTGCCTAGTTACTCGGATGACGGAGCAGGTGAAGCCGACGCCGTTGAAGAAATCGGCCTGCTTTCAGAGGAGAGACAGGAAGATTTAGGTAGTCCGACTCAGAATCAGAGTGTGTGTGACACATGTAGACGTCTACACGAGCACTGGATAAAGCAAGCTTCGTTTGGAACGAAGCTGGAATCGTATGTGTGTGTGTGTGCCTATGTCTGTAATCGAAGCCCGTATCTGTAATCGAAGCTCGATGTTTAAAACGAATGTATACGTGAGGGAGCTCGCGTTTGGCACCACACGAGTAAACTTGCGCCGCCTGCCCCTTCATGTGTAGCTGCCCTCTCAGCTATCTGCTAAAACAACCAATTACATTTGCCTTGGCCGATCGAATGTAACGCTGTTGTTGTTGTTGTCGTTGTCGTTGTTGATTGTTATCGCTAGCACCAATCTTCGTTCCCTACCTCAAACAGAGGATGGATGTGCTTTGCACAATTTTATGTTTTTCAGCTGCGCAGAAAGTGTCGTGAAGCGGCGGGTTGGCCTGTTGGAGATCATTAACATAGTACATCAATTTGTGGGAAGGGGGCGGTTGCCTGTTGAGCGAGCTGCTTGCTGGCTGACGATCCACCGACCGAGCAAGCGACCGAGAGCAGAGCCGAGCAACCGGCTGTCGGACCAGTCCCGAGGCGGCGATCCCTAGATCCTCGAAGAAGGCCCAGCTTGATCCTTATTCCCGAACACGCTTGCTCTCCTTTCTTCCCCACAACCGCTTGGACCGCGTTGGCCGGGGAGCCGCCGGCTCAACTGATAAGTGCACCCATCCCCTGAAATGTTCCCTAACGTCAGCCCAAAGCGACGGCTAGCACCGTCCAAGGCAGCCGACCCTATGTGCCGGCCTCACAGAACAGCGACCCCTCCCCCCGTCCGCCGCCCACTTATAGTCGTCGTATGCGAGTCTCGGGCTGGGCAAACCGGTTCGCCCGCTGTCGAACGAACGGGTGGTCCACAGGGTCGATGAGCCCGTAATCTCGTGTTAATAGTCCGCGCCTGCACAGTGCAAGGCTGCGAACCAGCCGGAGCCTTTTCTCAGACCTCTCGCCCCTCGCCCCTCGCCCCCCCCCCAACCCCCAGCCCCAAACGGGACAAAACAGCCAGTGCAGCAAGCCGCCCAGAAAAGACTTCCCTCAAGAACACTACGAAAGACTGAACAGTTCGCCCTCTCATTCTTGCTGCGGGTGCCGCTGCTTCTGTTGCTGATGCCGGTGGCTGTTCTGTCGCTATACGGTTCGTCGGGTCGCCGCCGTTCGTTCGGCCGTCTCTCGACGAGTGAAGAATGTTCCGTTGGACGTATTTGTTACGCAAACATCGATGGCATTGCACGATAGGCGGCGTTTAATTTACGTGTTCATCTTCGGCTCCCTTGATAGCGAACTGTTCCTAAAATAGCTCTTTCTAACCACCTACGTTCGCTCAGTGCCGATCCTTCAATGCATCATCGTCGGAGTGGCCTATTTCGGTGCAGAGTGAGCGAGTCAGGGAGATCAGAAGCACATTCTGTTCGTCTGGCTAAGTCTGCAGATCTTTGTGAGACTCGAAAGAAAATAACAGAATTTGAACGAGCGTATTATTATTATTATTATTATAAGACCGCTTCCTCAGGAAAGAACGACATTATTGGGTAAACAAGAGGTTCATGTTTATTTCAGCCCATTCAACTATTCCTCAAGTAAATGTGCTGGCGTAGTAGACACCCTTCCGTTCACAGCGATCACAACGTTTTCTATTTGGTTGTATGCTATTTCGTACATATATGTTTGTTTGATCCAATTATTAAGAGTACTACAAAATCAGTTGATAAAAACGTTTGACCAGTATTTGAACGCTAGTCGCAATAGACAGATGCATTGGATAAACGTGTATATGCACGCTTCACATTATTGTCTATGGGAAGGACGTCTTATTGCACAACCTCTGATTGCCTTCCGGTAAATAATCCCTCATCTAACCCGTGAACGGGTTTAAGAACGCGATCGCGGATTAGCTTCTCGCTTGGGCCGCTTCAAATATCGTTCATTATATCCCTCTCGATATGTTTCCCTGCACCACGTCTAAATAGGCATTCTGGCAATGGAGCCCTCGACATACCTCTTCAAGGTTCTTCATCCAGACCTTCCAGGAATTCCTTTGAGATACCTTCGACTCGGACTCATTGGGATGCTCGTAATCGAATTTTCAATGACTCTACTAGTGTTCCCGTAAGAACCTCTGGTAGTCCATTCAGTGGATGATGTAGAGAACACATCTAACAGACTCCCTCATCGGTTTCAAAACAGCTTAGAATATTGGGTAAGCATTTGAATAGGGTGTGAATATACTAATTTGCTACCACTGACACTAATCGACGAGCGTAGCATTTCAAGGTCGCTCAACCGGACTCGAAGTCATACGCAAAAAATAAGATACTATAACTACTGGCTAATTGGCCTCCCGATAAGAGAGCCAAATGGAGTCGTCCGCATCGCTCCCAAAGCATCAGAGTTTCCGAGCTTATTATCAATGAGTTCCTTGAGGCAAACAGCAACTAATGCGATTTTTCGTTGTTGTTTGCGTGACACACATATGTTAAAATATGGACAACAATGATAACAAGATCTAAATCATCCCAACACACCGTTGGTCAGTTGTTCCAATGCTTTATATAGTTATATTAATCATAATAATAATATGCTCTTATCATAATTAACCTATACAGGTTTCAACTAGCGAAATTGGACTGCGTTTTGTACTTTCGCCTGAACCATTAACTCTGTAGCAGCTTCGCAGCTAACTCTGTTCGTTATACAGTAACACCAGCTACATTTTGCTTATCGTCCTCCATGGAGCTCTCGGCATCAACATACTACTCCTTAACCCAGTGACATTATGTGATGTTCATGATGCTCAATTTATTCTTAATCAGTTCCCGGCCTCATTCTATCTCAGAGGGAGGGGGCATAATTCTATGCACTCATCTAATTCGGCTAAAACAGCGCAAGTTCTCTTATTCGACGAACGCCCTGCGCCTCGCCGGCCTTCATAGATTCGAGGATTTTTAGCCGGTAAAAATCCGCCGCTATCACAGCGAATACCTAAGATGCTGGCCTTCATTAGACCGTAGTAGCAGCGATCAAATGTCCCGTTGAGGATGGAACCCATATACACTCTGGGGTAGGAGGCAACACGCCTCAATCAGTTTGGTCACTTTCTACTTTCCGCTCATCGAATTTAGCTTGGATGTCGAGAGTCTAAACGGACGACTACATACTTACAAATACCTAACCTAAGACCATCTATGTGCGTTCGCGTTGCCTCCTTGGTAAAGGTTATTCTACCGTCACGCGGGTGGCAGCTGCCATGGAGATACGGCAAGCCTAGTCTAATTCAATCGTCGTTACTTGCACATTACACTGCTCGCATTGCGCATCCATTCGCATGAAATGCCTTGTCGAGTTTAGATGAGAAGTATGTCTCTGTATAGTCAATGGATTGAGAGGTGAAAATATATTCACACAACTCAAAGTTTTAATTTCGTTCGGATTCGAATATAGTTTTAAAATAATAACGCTTTATTCAAAGGTGTATTACAGAATAGGGTTGGACAATCAATCACGAATCATTCGTGATACGCTCCAGGGACATAAACCGATAATTTAAGGTCTATATATATATATATATATATATATATATATATATATATATATTATACGGAATGCTTAGTCATAATTAGAAAAAGCAATGAGATACCAGAATTTGATCCTCAATATTACCATAGTGTTATTTGCTCAGCAAAACCGCGCATTATTAGCGAAGGCGGTTGCCAATCGACCCACGAGCGTAGGACTCCTGGACGGAAGGTTTCTCTTCATCGTGATTTACACGTTCGCACCTCCCAAGTGTGTCGTGCTACACACCTAATAAATAGCATAATTAATGAACTACTTAAAATAATCGACGGTACTTATTGATCTGTCGGCAGCGCAAATAATAAAATACAACGACTGAATAAATAATTCGTCCATAGCGATATATAACAGACAATGGCAGATAATATATATATATATACACACATAACATGTAATATAGTTTCGTCGTATAAACTGCGGGAGCTGTTCAAATGTACCTTTACGTACCCCCCAAATATAATAATTACTAATGGCTCTTACAGTCAGAGTACGCAGTTCGGCTGCTGAAACGTATTCCCTGCCAAAATCACTAGCCTACGTAACGCAAGTAAGTGGCATGAATAGCACATATTTTGATAGAGCTTTCCCCGCAGGAGATATGCTTGGTAGAACAGAATATGAGAAATATTGGTCATCAAAACCTGATCTAACGAGTCATCGTAAAATATCACCTGCACACTCTGTCTAGCTGCAATACATGTGGGTACCTGGGCCGACTACATGTTCTTAACAATCAATTGCGTTCCGACCCGTAATTTCTCTCTTGTTCTTTTAGATTCTGTAGCCCACCCGAGCGGGCCACATTGATCCCCGAGACGCGATTGCAGTCCAATACCGAGCGATAGCCTTCGCTCACGTAAACAAATGCTTCGGGTTATCGCTTCAACGGAACCGATTCCAAACGAAACTTCGAGCCACTCATGGTGGTGACAGGTAAGATCTGTAAGGGCCGTATAAACAATCCCAATCTTGCGGGTTGAAACTTACAGCTCGCATTAATTTTGCTCCTCTTGTTCGTTAGACTCTTCACCAGCTCGATTGCGGCTGTACTAAATTATCTCAGGCGGACTATCGATACGCTTCAGAGGCGTATCAATGCCTTCGGAGGGTATGTTTGTGGAGATTCTTCACGCGTTAGAAAAACATCACGGGTGATAGCAAAGACACAAAATGTATTGGCCGTTAATCGTACTCCCGTGCACCGGGTGTATGAACCAGTCACGCCACTCTCTATGTTCAAGAGAGCTATGCAACACGGCGAGCTAAAGGCACAATGTTAAACGCCCAATAAGGAACACAATTCTGCGTTAGGTATTACTTAATTCCGCGATATGTTGTCCTTGACAGGCAACTCAAAAGAGCCACGTTTGGCGTGAAATAATAGCTCGATTAACAATAGTAATCAATGCGAACGTTTACCAACTTCAAGCATTATGGTCATCTTACAACCAGTCCGGTGCCGATGGAACAGCTCACTCAGTGGCGGGTATAATATATATATATATATAGTATATTGTGCGAGTCTGTTAGTTGGCTTTAGCACGATTTGTGCTGAGGGATAAAGGATTTCTTCAATAAAGAACTTTATTTGGTTCCATAGTCAATCTAGGGCAGCATTGACAGCCAGGTGTAACTGTTTGCAGCAAAGGATATCTACTCTGAAGCATACAAAGGCGAATCTGGTACGATAGTGGCAGCGGTCGTAACCTCGTGCAAAAGTGTACCAACACTCATGCATGCAAAACGCACAACATCCTCACGCAAATGGATCAAGGCCAATTAACAACCCTTGAATGAAAGGTCGCCATAGGGTTATTCGAAACCACCGTAGAACAAATTCAAGCGGACTCATTCATATATTCTGTTAGCCCCCTATTCGACGAACCCTGTAGTACTACTGCCAAGCGGCTAAAGATACGGGTGGAGTCAACTCAGGGCAAATGAGACCGAGGATCAGTCGCGGGTTGGAAGACCTTTATCTATAATCACTCCGGTGTCCCGTGATGTTGGCTGAGTCTATGGCAATGTTTCGGCACTTGGAGACACAGGTTAGACAAATGGACCAGCAGTGGGATAAATCCCAGGTCACAGCTTCAAATCTTGCCGTACCGAGGTGGTGTGGATTCTCCTCCAAGCATTTCTCGTGGAAATGCGGCCATATGGACAAGAACCGATAAATATCTGATAGGAGAACGATAGGGGGCCAGCCGCAAGCGAAAGTACATTATCATTCGGTTGAAACCCGCATATTTTCTTAATAACATTTTGTTGCAGTTTCGATCGGTAAACCTCTTTATATGTACCCGTATAATGTTTACGAATTTTATTCAACATTATGGATATTAATGTTGTAAGTATATAACGAAGGAATGAATACACAAAACAACTAAAATTAGTGTATATATATTCATATATATATATATATGTATATATAAATTCGATTTCCCGTCCAAGCCCAAACGCCAAATAGGGCTGGTATAATCTGTCCTCTCTACCTTCTTTACCGTACCAGTGAATATCCGAAAACCTTGCCTTACGTTCGACCTCCTCCAGCAGCGAAGTCGTCGGCCACAGAAGTTGTGTCCTCTTTGAAGTTTCCCCAGAGTGTTTTCCCAAGAACCCCGTTTCTGTGGACAAGGAGGGACCCGGCGAACCCCGACGAACTGAGCTGAGTTGAGTAGGGTTGGCCTGACTATTCGTTCCTCTACGCAACGACGTTGGCAACTCCCCGGAGCGAGCGACGAAACAGCCTTCACCTATACAGATGGTATATAGGCAGGAGGACTGCGAACCCTCGGACACGTTCGTCTGGACTAGGCTGAGCAGTTGATAGTAGTAGCAGGCCGAGGAGCAGGAAACTGGAAGAACCCTCTGTACGAGCACCGGCCGAGGTCGGACGAGTGCAGAACTACAGGACATGAAAAGTAGTCTGGAGGGTCTGCCCAATAGAAATGGGTTTCGAGTTGAGTTGAGGCTCGTTCGACTTGCTGTCATGCTGGGTTCATGGTAGTAGGCGTAGTGGGTATGGCCAAGCTCGTGTGGGGCCGTAATTGACATGCAGCGTAGAGTACTTATAAACCGAGTCGACAAGTCCGGAAGTCAGCTTCTCGTCATGCAGCCTCATGACATCCTCCATCTTCCTGAAATCCAAACGACGGCAATAGTGGCGCATGTTGGACTGCACGAGTGAATAAGGTGGCTCTCGCTGGTCGACACCAGAAGACCTCAATGTCCCTCCTTTTCGAGCACCGCCGCCACCATGGCGGTCATAGCAGCAGTGGAGCGGCAATGCCTTCTCAAATCCACGGTTGAGCTGACTGGCTGTTGGGGTCTGGGTAGGTGGTGGTGGTAGTGGTGCAGTTAGTTGTCGGAGAGTGGTAGCCGCTACCGTTGTTGTTAGTACTGGCTGGCTTCAAGTTCGTTCAGAACTCTTTGGCAGGAGAGAGAGAGAGAGAGAGAGAGAGAAAAAGAGAGAGAGAGGGGTAGCGACGGAGATGGTTGGGGTAAGCCAAAGGTGGGAGAGGCCTTTCGTCTGTAAGAGGGCCAGACGCTGGCGTGCCGGGCGCACCTTCCCGGAGCCAAAAGCTTATTGCAGAGGGCTGAGTGACTCAGGGGCGCGCACGACAGGCGGGACAGAGAGAGAGAGAGAGAGAGAGAGGCGCGAGAGAGGCCAGAAGGAGTAGCGGCCACGAAGGGAAGAAGAATCTCTTGAATTAAGAGCCTATTGAGCTTGTCGGATCGAGACCCGAGACCCGTGAACCAGCTAGTCAAGGCAAGCCAAGCCCATTGGGTGCTTCTACCTTGTACTATTCCCCGCGTTCGTTCCTTCCTTCCTTCCCCTTGGTCCGGGCTCAGGACTTTACTTCACCTTCCTCCGTTCACCCTTCGTCTCTCCTCGCAGACGCAGGCCGTCGTCAAGCGACGTGAATTAGTTTTGAGCATTGACTATTGGGGTCGTCGTCGGCGGTGGCGGCTGAACGCCGCTCCGAAGGTAGTCGAAGGCGAAGGCGCGCTTAAAACGATCTGATCGAATGCGGACAGGCTGGCAGATGTGGGGGTCGCCTCGGGGATCGTTCGGGTGCGTGCTAGTAAGCCAACCGTTCAGCCCCGTTCAGTTCCCGTCTCTTTCACAAGCCCGTTCGTGTCACAACCCCCTACTCCCCCCCCCGAACCGCATTAACACAGTGTCGTCTCTCCGATCTCTTCTCTCACAGCTCGTCAGAGCTCCTCGTGCCGTAGCTTAGAGCAACGCTAGTGGCCGCAGGCAGTGTTAATAGTAGTGGCCGGAGCGGTGACGCAGCCAGATGATGCTGGGGCACGCCAGAGCCTCAGCTGGCGCGTCGAAAAGCAAACGCAACGCCCAGCACGACTCAGAATAGGACTCAGAAGATGATGACGACAACGACGACAGCAGCCGCAGCAGCAGCTGGCCGCTGGCTACCGTTCGTGTTTTCCACCTTGTACAAACTAAAAATAGAGCTTCATTTTGTTTTCCATGTGAGTGTGTGTCTCATTCACAAGCGTCCCCCTTTCGCTTTTCCATTCATTCCCTGAGACTCCCTCTATCTATTCCCCCTCTGGATCGCTGTCTCCTGTGCTCTCCATCGCCGTTTTCGAAGCTGTGGCCAAACGAGCTCGAGTCGCTCTCGGCCCTTGTCCAACCGGGAGGTCCTCTCTCGTTACGCTGGTCCTCTTCATTGAGTCCGCGCGTAGTGATTTGCTCCGGAAGCGTACCGCGCAGAGCCATTCCGTTCTCATCGGGCCGTGGCGGTGGGAAGCGTCCTTTGGAAGTGGGCAACGCTCTCTCTTCCGTTTTTGCCGACAACCATCTATCTATGTCTCTCGCTCTCTTTCTCTCGCTCAATGATGATTACGAAAGCAGTCCTCAATCAGATTTGAGCTACGCCTCGGTCCGCGGCAGCAGCAGCAGCAGCACGCTGCCTGCCATATACACTTGGCACGCATATGCAAGAAAGTCCAGGGCCAGCATTAGCGAAGCCTCGTCTCTGGTCATCTAGGCAGAGGATGGAACATCGGCCAGCAAACCACTTAGCTGTGATAGGCACTCGAAGACTCAGGATGGATGACGATGTCGGAGCATGCGAAGGGATGCGAGATCGGCGGAGCAGCGCCAGAGAGGCCTAATTCCTACCCAATTACGCAGTAGACAACATTTTGTCAACATAATCGAGTCGTGGAGGAAGCAGAGCTGGATAAGACACTGAGAGAAAGAACGAACTAGAAAGAGATGTTTAGTAGCAGGGGCAGAGATGCTCCTGCTCTCGGTAGAGTTGTGTGGAGAAACGCTCATCCGCGCGCTTGCCGACCCCAGTATACGTATGCTAGGGCGCTTGCGTGCATTAGATATGGTCGTGGAACCGCCATCTCTCTTCTGATTCTATTGCGTTTGTCATTATTGTGCTAACCTTAGGCGGTTTTCATTTTTGGGGTCGCACATTGGCCACATGTTATGTATAAAGACAAATAGCGCGGTCCAGCCAGCGTTAAATATCCTTCCCCACCCCACACACACAATGTTTCCAAATGAATAAAAATCGGTTTATTTTTGATGCATTGAAGTTGACCGAACCCACGTATCTGGTTAGAATAGACATTTCATTATCATATGTAGCTGCTCTGAGGTGCTTCAGCGTGTACGGAGTGTGGAGCAAGTCCCTCGCTCTCTATCTCTCTCTCTGTCTCTCGCTCTACCAAGTGGAGCGTAGACTGGTTCAATCGTATTTCGACAGCCATTAGGTACTGCAATAGATAGGCTCATGGTGTAGCCCAGGTAGTATAGTGTCATAGTGTATGACGTAGTATAGCACGCACTTGGTGTAAACACTCCAACTGCAGATCGATAAATTGACAAGCCAACGTAACTGTCTTCGTTGCCCCCGCCTAAGCATCAAAACATTGTCATATCTCCGCCCGGTAATTTTGCTCATTTTTGCGAGCGAATAAACCGACCAGTGTTGTCCGAGCCCACGAATGTCCGGCGAATGTCCGCGTGAAATATCGCTACCAGGGAACACTGCGAAGGATCTTCTATCTATGTGGGCCAGACCATCCCGGCAGCTGTCAGCGTTCACGTAAACGACGTGTTCAGCCAGTTGAGTGATGGATGGCGGCTTGGGTATAGCTGTACAAGGAAACCTGGCCAAGAGATCTGAAGACATGCTTCACAGAAGTGCCTCCATCGATAGAAGGGTCAGGGAAGAAGGTCGAACGATTCAACTGCAGGCAATCGCCGCCTACGCAAACTTACGTGACCCGAGTAACTCGGTTCGTTGCTGAGGTTCTCGGCATCCAGCCAGTCAACTCGCTGCCAGTGGAGCAACGAAAATACATATAATGCAAGTGTGGTCCATTCCTTCGTATTTCCACCTCTCTACTGATGCTGTCGGTGTTTGCCGCGCTACGAAGACTATTTGGTCGTCGGCTAATGAAATACTCGGCTACTCAAAAGTTCTATATTGTCGTCTCAATAGAACCATTCATATATATTACATTTCTTGTTTATCATTCTATACGGAATCTGCTTTAAAACAGATTCTGTCTCGTTCTTCAAATACCCGAGCGCTGCTGGGTAAAAAAATATAGTACCTGACTACATTGTAACTTGTAACTTCGTCTGTTGCAGTGTGATATTTTACACCTTTTACCTATTATTTTTTACGAGAACTCAAGCAATGTATGTTGCAGTTCCGTCAATAAACAGCAGTTTGTATTGTATTGTATTGTCATTATAAGCCGAACAGGCATACATTCAATGTACCCCATTTGTTTGACTTTACAACAGCACAAATAGGGCATCTACAACAGAAAGAGCTTAACAAAGCGAAAGTGAATATATATATATATATATATATATATATGTAGACTTCGTGAACAAACACGGCATAGCTATACACTAGTTTGTAGATTTCCTGTCTCCGTATTCGTACGCGTCTCGGCAGCCACTTTGATGGCAAATCCGCAACGGTCAGGACATCTCTGACGAAATTGTTTACATTCGGACCTCTGTCGTTCTCCCGATCTAATACTTCAGAACGATTGCAGCCAGTTTGGGAGCGAATAGGGGAACTGTATCGTTGGGCAGGCTCGCCCGAAACCGCGGGGTCCGGTTTCGAACAGCTGCCCAGAAATGAAAAACACTGATTGGAGACCACCGCGCCCACTAAGCGCATCGGACTTAGGGTTTAATCAAGTCGCCCACGAAATAGGCCGATAGAATGCGCCTGAGTGCGATCCAGCATCAGAGACCGATCAGACCCGATGCTTGATGAAGGACGAATTCCGACGTCCGACCACCCACTGCCGCAGCGAGAGCGAGAGAGAGAGAGAGAGCTATGCGGTGGCGACGGCGGCCGTGTGGTGGAATTTTTTCGAACTCGCGCCTCTTAATCATTTTGCGTTCGTCTGTATGAATGCATTGGTGCAATTCGCGGGCCGTTCGCCCCCTGTCTCTATTGCTTCCTCTCATTTGTCGGCTTCGCGCAGCGGGAAGCCAGGAAGCACAACATGCCATACCAGCGCTTCTCAACTCCTCGAGTCCAATCGCTCGGTGGCTTTTCATCTCCAAAATGCCAGTGCTTCGACGACAAATTAACCGAGAACTTCGCCGGAATGCTCTCCATGTTATAATATATAATATATATATATATATATATGTATATATATACACCTTTCTATTTTTCGCCAGCGTTTGTTATTCTAGATACCTCTCGTGAGGATGCGTATTTCTGTCGTTTGCCGTAGTTGTGGCGGAGAAGGCGATTATTGGAATAATGACAGCAAACTGTGCGATTGCAGGATCTGGTGCAACGGAGAATCACCCGAAAGAGCAGGGGAGATGCGAATCGGACCGTTTTGAAGCAGAGTTCAAAAGGCGGATGCGCGTCTGAAGAATCCAGTAGGATGGATTTTCCCGTATGTCTCCGCTGTTGCCGTTCGCGACCGTCTTCCTGACGGCCTCATTCGGGCTGTTTGCTCTCCGCAACGATCCTCTGCAGTCATGTCCTTCTGTACGTCTAGCATCGTCTGAGGGCTCTCCCGCCATCGATGTGCGCCTCGTGCAACGCTGTTTCGTTGTCTTTTTCTTTGTATTACTCCGTCGATAACGGCAGCAGTACCGGCATTTTGCCAAGTGCTCGGCCCATCCCTCCTAGCTCAACGCTATACTGTTGCGTGCATCATTGTATGCTGTTTGATATATATATATATATATATATTAACACATTATGTAGATGTATATTGGATTCGATGCGTATATGATTGAGGAGATGAATATTCAAACGGGAGTGTCCGGGGGGGAGATCTTTTAGCAAAAAAACGGTGTTAGTTCTAATTTTTTCCAATCATCATATGCCTCGCAACGTAGGTGATCATTGATTGATTGTTCTATCTATTGCTTATCACCGATAACCAACCGAGCTTAAAAATTCCCGGCAAGCACTGTCTGAGCTATCAAGAAATTATATTTCCCAAAAATCTTGGATATATATGAATCCTCAAAGAACCCATAAAAGACAAAGAAAACTAGGCGCGTTCGAAATTCGAGTTTTATTAGAACTCACTTTGCATGGCGTTGAGTCTGAAAGATGATATTCGGAAGATGGCTGCCCCGCGACTTTTCGGCGTTGTCACCATTTTTGATGACTACTTTGCATAAATTTTGCGTTTTTTTTTCGAAATTTCTCGCCAGGTATTTTTCGTCATTTCGTCGATGGTAGCGAGCTCACTGGCATACGCCGCGTTGTTCAAAAACACCCCACAGGATCAAAGTACACCCGTGTGGACAGTGGGCAGGACGTGTGATGGGATACACTTTTCCCTGTGGGGTATTTTTGAACAGCGCGGCGTACGCCAGTGAGCTCGCTGCCATCGACGAGGTGAGGGAAAGCATCCGGCGGAAAATTTCGAAAATAACTCGAAATTTATTTTTGACGAAACCAATATTCGACGGCTCGAAGTTAGAACCCCAGCGCAATGTTGACTCGATGATGCACATGAGCCATATTCAGTTGGCATCTAGAGAGCGATTTGCACCCCAAGGATTGGTGTCGTGATGAGATGCCTCACGGTGAGTGTGTTCGCTCACGACGATGGTCCGGTCATTCGTTGTGTCGTTGTCGGCAGCGCGCAGCGTTATTCTACTCGAAATTGAATCAGCCGATCAATCAATCTACGAATTGTCACCCTGAGCTGATAAAACCTTGTCAACAACGCAAGAAATAAGACGGTCTAAAGAGAATAGCAACACGATTTTTATAACAATCGAACACATATAAGAGAGCTTGAGCATTGTAAAGTTGCAGCTCCTTTAATAAACCAATAATAAACTTTTACCATTTTTGCCATTTACCCAGACCGCTACGTATAAATTGAAATTGTAATAATAATTACTAATAATAATCGCAATTATCCTTATAATAATAATAATAATAATAATGTGCCATTTACGTACATATCTAAACCAAGCTATTCAGTGTTTTTGGTAGGTGTCACTGAAACTCTTGGCAACTGCTCATCTGTTCGCTTGCTTCTTTTTCTCTGTATACTTGGTTATCTAGGCATCCTGTGCATTTCCGCTGCTCGTCTTCCTAGCTACATCTCTTCTAGCCGCGCGTGGTTACGCTGGCGAACTGGCGCACAGCCGAATTAGATAACTGGAGCTGCTGGTTTTCTCTTCCGCTGTCGATGGTCCCGGCTACCGCTGAACTGCTGGCTAGCGTCAGTGTCGGGGCACTCCACCGCTGCTGCTGCTGCTGCTGCTGCTGCTGCCGAGTGGCTGGCAGCCAGGGAATGAACGACGATGGCGATGCAACGCTCTTCGGGACAATTGGAAGAGAACGAGCCTGGCGAGTAGCGCGGTATAACGTCGGCGGCGGTGCCGGTGGCGTTCGGGAGTTTGAGGGTTCGACGAGGGGCATCGTCGTCTCGTCGGTTGCCGCCGCTGCTGCTGCTGTATCACGGATCGCCAGGCTGGCGGGACGACGGCTACGGCGTGGCCAGTAGCAGCAGCAGCAGCAGCTACTGCTTGTGGCTCTGTGGCAGAGGGTGGCGAAGGTCTGTAGCTAGCTAACGTAAATACCCTGCGGCGGGTGTGGTAGGCAGATGCCAAGTGGGGTACGCTTGCTTCGGCCTGCACCGCCTCTTCGGTCGAACGAACGTCGAATGAGCCACGGAGCAAACGAACGATCGAGCCAGCGTCGAGCCCACGAGCATTCCATTCCTCACCGCCTGCTTCCTGGTCATGGGGGGCGGGGGGCTGCCAGCACCACCGGGGGTGCGAGACACATACCCCCACACGGACACTAACTTGCTCTCACTAGCTTACCCGAGAGTCACAGACGCGCTCAGTCACAGCCAGCCCGTCAGATCAGCGTCCGACCCGATCACTCAGCTATCCTATTGCCGTCACTGGTTGCTCAACAGTACTGCTACTGCTACTACTCTGCAGACGGCAGCAGCACAACGAGTCGCCCGAAGTAGAGCAGCTACCGAGCGGCCTGCGATGTGATTAAGCCTCTTCCGTCGTCCAGGTCGACGGCAGAAATCTAGACAGAAACGATGATAGCGTCGAACACGAATTCGATGAGGTTGCACCGGATCACTACCTACAGGATCTGTACCCTTCCCCTCTCTCTCTCGTCAAGAAATGAAGGAGGAAGAAGCGACAGACTAACGCGATACGAATTCACGTTAGCCCGTGGCTTCATTTCGGTAGCACTGATCGCAGAAGTGGCACGATGACGAACCAGGCGGCTCGGAGGAAAATTTTCACAACTACCAAGGTACATGTGTGGCAAGTGTGATATACCTCTCAATCGCATACTGAAGCAGAGAGACTGTTACACGTTTATATCAAACCGTCCGAATGCCTCTATCTTGCAGTCAGCTTACGTCGGGGTCGCTATCCTATCTGGCGAGTTATTTAAAGGCAATGCGTACAATTAGCTCATGTGATATATTATACATAGCCTTCGATTAATGTGAGGAGAAGAACATTCGACACGATCTTGAGGAGTATCGGATGAAGAGAGACTCATTGTTTTGTTCGCCACCTAAACATACTCGGTAACGTGTGTCGAAAAATGACGAATCGATTTGTTTCATGGGGATCATAAGTTTGTTTGCATTGTGTTTCTTCATTGGGACGAGAGACACAGTAAAGGCAAACCCTTTACGTCAACGTCTGATCGAATATTAATGCGAACTTTACTTTCGCGGTAAGCGGCCGTAGAAAAGATAGAATCGATTTTCTTTGAAGACCAGCTCTTCGTTGGCCTAACTACGACGTCCGGTTATGTTTCTTGTTGATTTGTTGACGAAGAATCGTTCGAGAGGTGAGCACACGTCTGGTACAAGCTGCTTATTCACAGGCACTTAAGGAAGCGGTGTCGGTCGGCGCATTTCGCCTGCGAGCCCTTCATGGGCTTAACTTTCCCGATAAGTTTACGTTGAGAGTTAGAAGAAGAAGAACTACAAAGAGAGACTATCTACTAATTGTGAATTAGATATTATATATTAGAAATAATCGCTCAATCTCGGTGACTGCAACAGCGGAATTAGGAAGCTGGTTAAAAACGGGCAGAATTCATGTGTAGATCAACTAATCTAGATCTACATGAAACAATCAAACGTTTATAAGCTGTAAAAACAGGGATGCTTGAATATATTTGAAGGCTATTTATCTGACTGGACCAAACGCGACGCAGCAATCGACCAACAATAATCGACCGCAGGCACGTCGAGGCCAACCCTTTCGAATGAATTCAACCTAGTCACCTTAACTGTTTAAGGTCCAGAATCACCTGGACCCTCTTGAAATATTGTTGCATGTGTTTCATATGGGGGAACTATTGATCGAATGAATGATATTGATACATTTGAAGCAGCAATGGATCATTTCAAACAAACCAATCACAACACGAATAAATTCACGAACAGGTTCGAAACGAGAAGCATCTACTCAGTCTGACCTTGTACACTGACCAACCACCATAAGACTAGTTCAAGTGAAGTATCATACAATCATTTAGCGTTAACATTGTACGACAATGGTTGCGCCCACGATACAAGCGCGGTGGTGATAAGATGGTGGAAACCATGGTATCTCAAACGTTCCTGTTGCTAGTGATAGTGATTAAAGTCGTTCAGAGACACGAAGCGATCGCGCGAGTCGGTCAAGTGGGGCACATTGGCATGACGATATCCGCCGTCCCTGACTGAGGTGAAGTGATATTTTATAGAGAAGCAGGTGATTCATGCCGGAGAAGAGATTTACGACGTGTCAATGATCCTTTAGCGTCGGAGGCGCTTGATTAGAATAATTACCTTTGTAGCAAGACAACATTAAGATGAGATGTGTGTGGATATTTTCGTATACTGGTACATAAGTAATTGCCCATAGTATAATGGCTACTTGTGAAATGTTGGTTTTACCTTTAAAAATGCAACATTGATTTTTAACACATGAGCTGGTTTAATACAACGAGTTGTTTATTTGTATATTTATTTACTTGCACCACTATGCTTGCGAAGGGTTTACAGGTTTGATAGTATTGTTTGCTTAGCTGCCAAGGTTTGTGCCTGTCCGCAATGGGCCTGAATAGAAGATAAGTATCATAGCAAGCCTAACTAGTAGTAGTAGTAGTAGTAGCCCTATTGCAGAAATATAAGCCCTGGACCGTTTCCGATCTTGAAAATAGGTCGACGCGCGGCCACGTGCGGCCTCCACGTTGGCATAGGAAGAATCACTATTCTTGGGGGGTCAACAAATGAGAATAAATCACCTGGCGGCGGTTCGCACCCGTGCCTTGTACACGATCATCCTAGACACCAAGCCGTCTCGGCGTGATGTTAGTTGCATGTCGCACTGAGTCTGCACAGTTTCAAAATACAAAGAGAGATGCACAATGATGAAGCGAAGAAGGCACCAAAACAAAAGGTCCAAATATTGTTGCTATGCTTTAGCCACCTGCTGATGGCTATGCAGATGGACAGCCACTGTGGCACTATCTAAGAACTGCCTAGCAATCTTTCTCTACTTATACGTCGATACGCGTGTTGCATATTCTTCAATTTTTTGTCCCCTACAGACAGTAGGTAATAATCCCTGCTGTGTTTGGTAGCGGGTTGATATTTTATGGGAGTTCTGTTTATTGCCACCGTCACTGTTCCATTCCCGTGATACATCCTGCGTTCGCACAAATTTATGAATGTCGGGGAACCCGCGTCGAACCCTGCTTCGTCGTGCGTGCGCCCCAAGGAACATCGCACCCAGCGAGGCATACACCAACGCGACCGCTTGTGTGGCGTGATTTTCCATTACTCCAAGGGGAAGGACTTCTTGAGGAACTCATCCGTCTCCAATGCGAAACTTTTGCGGGAGCGTCACCGAAAAACCCTCCCATCGACATTCGGCTCACAGCGTATAACCCACCACCCACTGCTGGGTCAGTCACGGAGTCGCTGTTCACCGCCGCGTTAACTTCTCTGGCTCTCTCTCGTTCTCTCTCTATGTATACCTGTCCCTCTGAATCTCTGCCCTGTGCGCATCCACCATTGCTGGCCCAATCCTGTCATGAATAGTTATTAGATATATAAGAGGGAGGTCGGAGAAGAGGCAAGGAAACTTTCTTCTTTTTGTGAATTGCAGCTTAAAAAATCTCCGACAGCTACGGTGCTGACAGCGTATGCAACCCGCCCGTAGTGCCACGTTATAGGATTACCTGTATGCGTGTCATGAGGCACCTCTTGGTAGGATTCGTTGTTTGAACTTCCTTTATTTCATCACCGGCACGTATAATGTATGTCTGTTGGGCTCGTTTTTGACGAAGATGAACTTCCGACACACCGTTTTCTTCGCTAGAAGATTTCTGCTTACAGGGCCACAGTTTGCCGCCGTTCGATGTTTGCTTAAACCTTCTGTAAAATGTTAACAAGCGTGGTATTGGGAACCTGTGTGAAATTTGTTCTTTTCAGGACAGCGGCGAAAACCCTTTATGAGTGGGTGAGCGCAGGCTTAGGTTTGGTAGTTGGAAAGACGTTTATCTACCGCACGGGGCTAATGCAATCGTTTCGCGATTCCTGTCGTCGACGTCCCGATATCTCGAACCAGGTCTAAGCGTACGCTTTGTCAAGCAGCAGAAACACTAAGTTAAGTATAACGTCGACAAACACGTTTCAGGATAATGGAATGGTAGTAAGACTTTCTGTCTTACTAGTTGGTGCAACTAGTAAGACAGTTGGTGCAAGCGATTTAACAGTGGAGATATGGACACCGATGACCACCGTGGTGGGGGCCAGAAATCAGGTGCGACAAGGGACGAACGGATTAACAGAATCAAGGCAGCTTTTGAGCAAACCAGAGCTTGGTCCATGAGGTCTTTGTCGGCTGAAACTGGGATTCCTCGTCAACGTGTCAGAGTATTATCACCAATATACTGAAGATGAAGAAAATCAATGCAAAATGAGTTCCCCATATACTGACTGCTGAGCAGATGAAAATGCGTGTGGAGTGTTCGACATTTAATTTGAAGACTTATACGCAACAAACCAGTCGCTTAGAGCACACCGTGTCGATAGACATGGGCTAGCCTGGATAGACCCCCTGAGAAGGACCAAGCAAAACAGTGGCTCCGACAAGGTGAAGCGGCAACGTCTGTGGCAGTGCCAGATAGATTCGGACGAAAGGTGTTAATGATACTCGCTCTGGATATCAAGGGTGTTTGCTATTACGAATTATTAGCAGCAAACGAAAAACTCAATGCTCCCCAATATCTCGGCTTCTTGAAAGGATTGATGAACAAATTGCGTGGGGATCGACAGCACCGAGTGTGGTTACTCGACGACAATGCAAGACCTCATCGCACTGCTGAAATTACGGCCTGGGGAACAATATTGAGCGATGGCATCAACCCCCATATTCTCCTGATTTAAGCCCATGTGATTATGGTTGTTTCCATGCATTAAAGAGGGCAATAGGTGGGGTTCCATATGCAACCGTCGACTTACTCACAAAAGCAATAGATAATGAAATTATATATGGAAATGCAAATGGTAAATATTTGGCTATCTCAAAACTCCCAGAGCGCTGGAATCGGTGTCAATAAAGCTGGAGAGTACCTCTAACTCATACCAAAAAATCTTTGTTCTACCTCATTTAGTTCAAAAGTTATTGGCATTTAAAGAGCGGCGGGTTCGAACCGTATGCCCTAATAGCGAGGCACGACACGCTAGGCAATTATCACGATATGATATAAGGGGACCTCGCCCTCATAGTCGTAACCGCTAGGGAACGACAGGCGACAAGCCTCTACCACAAACATTCGCGTGCAATATCATCACCGAAATGGCGCGTTTTGTATTTCGTGTCTGTTCAGCGTTTCGATGAGCGCCTCTGACACACTCAGCCTCTATCTGGGCGGATACGTCGAACCGTTCCAAACCACTCTTATTCCTTATCAGGATTGAAACAAGGAGCAGTTCCATCGATCTATCATCGTGCTGTCCCTAGAGTATCTGCTTGTGTGTGAGAGTGTCTGGCCTTGTGTATTCCGTGTGCCTAACTCTGTCTCCATGACCTACCTTCGGTAGCTCGCTTGTCTCGTGGTAGTGTTGCAGTGGTACTTGTGTGAGCCCTGAAGCGCGTCGACAGCTTTCCTGTGTCGCCTAACCTTCGCTAGGGTTCAAGCGTATCTCTCTCTCTCTCTCGCGCGCTGTAGCTGTTCGCAGCCGCCACTACCGTTGCCGCCGCTCAGCTAATTTCCATAATGACGATGACACGATGATGTTTTTCGGCACAACAGGTCTTCGTCGTCGCCTTTACTGCCCTTGCGTTGGGGCTGTTGGGCCGCTTGCTTCTCGAAGGCTGCTAGCTCACGTCTCTCGCCGCCGTCCCCCCTGGCCGCGGCTTGACATCGTTCTCGCTCCTACTTGCCGCGACATCGTTGTTCGAACCTTGTATGAACGAACAGTGCTGGTTGGATAGCGGCGAATCGAGATCCTTGTCATTCCACGGGCCTCTGCTCTGCTTCGGCACGAACTATCCGTGTGTCTCGATGTGTGTGTGTGTGCGGGAGTGTGTGGCCGTGCGTGCGGCAAACGCGCGGGATTTTCCCGAGTAGCTAGCCGTCCGTCGCTCGTAGTTCCCCTACTCGGCTTCCCACTTCTGAATCCCCGCTCTGTTTCTTGTTTTCCGCATCTCTGCGGCTTTCTTCCCCGTCATCTCTCTTCCCCGCGTCGCTTGGGCAAAGACTACGCCGACTATACCCCAGGCCCCCCACCCTCAAATATCTGCCATTTTGGCCCTCCATAAATGAGTCCTGCCGCGTTCCTTCTTCGCGCAAGTTCCGTCCCGGCCCGTTCGCCTGCCTTCGGCCTGCTCGCTAGCTGGATGGCGGCTTGCCTCTCCTGTCCTATCCGTCTGTCCTTTCTCCTCGGCGTCGGTGGAGGCGTTCGCTCGAGCATACAGTGCAGCAGCCCAGCCATCGGCGAGCTGCCCCAACGCCATCTGTGCCCTGGCTCCTGCATGCAGACGAAGTGCCAGCAGCTGCTGGGTGTTGGTGCCCCTGGGCGGCCCCGAATGTTCCCCACATCCGTCTAAGCGGGGCAAGCGAGGGCAAAAGCAGCAGCAGCAGCCGCCGCCGCCGTCGGAGCCGCACCGCTTTGCCATCCCTTGCATTGCCGCTTTGCCTGCACTTCTAAGCCCTACATAAGTAATGGCGCTTTGATGGCCAGGCCAAGCCAGGCTAGGATAGGCAAGGGAGGCGCAGTTTGTCGTCGCTAGGGCCGCGACCATCAAGGGCGCTCTTATCACGCGGTTTCGCATCGGTCGGGGCTCACCCAGCCGTCGTTCGGAGACGATGGCTAAAGACGCACCTCTGCAACACAGAAGTGTATGTAGTACGCAGCGTAAGTAAGGTGACGAGTGTACGGGCGAACGCAAGAGATGCCACGACTAAACGAGCGGCTGACCACGCCGATCGGGCGCTTTCCGGGCCCCGAGAGAAGGCTGCCGAAGATGTAACAGCGGACAGCCGTCATATGCTTAGCGTCAAGTAGTAGTGGTAGTAGTAATGGTAGTTGTGGTATCGAGCAAATGAATAGATGAGATGAGTAGATGAGGATACTCAGTGGCGTGGGATCCTGCTCATTAATGGTTCGTACTGGTGGTAAGCAAATTTTAAGTCACATAGAGAGCAATGTTGCCAACCGCCGGCACAAAGAGACCCCGATTGGGGCTGTCACCCTCTCGCCGGCTTTCAGGCTCTACCACGTTCCTATTTATATGACCTCAGAATAGGTTCTGTCCCATAACGAATGATAGGTGTGACGAGCAAAAATCTTCAATCCTCTCTTCATTCTAGTGTCATCATATCAGCGTAACTGGTAACAATGGGTTGAAAGTCAGTTTGAAACTCATCCTGTTATCGCATCACTGTCGCTGGCAAACACCTCTGTGCTTATACGAATGGCGAGCCAGGTGAGTGTCTCTCTGCCAGAGGCCGTTGGACCGACCCGCCAATTATGACGCATGCACCAGTTTCAAAGATAGCTTGTACTACTAAAAAGAAGAAGTTGAATATTGTAAAACGGGTTTGAACCCAAATGCCGGCTGTGGGAAGAATCACAAAAAATCCAGTCGCTCCTCTACTCACAACAACGAACAAAAATATCCTCTATAACGTCTTCAAAGTTTTCTCTCTCTCTCTCTCTCTCTCTCTCTTCCAAGCCTATGCGTCTTACGAGTTTGTTTCGAATGAACTTATTTCCGTTTATTATACCATACGTATCGTCTGTTATCTACGGTCAGCCACTGCCATAAACAGCCCGCGGGGGTAAAATGATAGCGCGTGTCGGAAACACCGAGGGAGGTATCCGGGGAGAAATGTAGCGATGAAGGTAATTTTACCAAAGATGAATTCTTCTTTACTTGAGTAAATGCTTCGTCGTCGGAGTGAGACAGCTGATGTTAGTTGCCGGGTCGCTCTCCACCAGTCCCGCTGGTCCTGCTTTTCTTCAGGACGCGGTAGGATGCAGCAAAGCGAGAAGACGAAGAAGCAGGCGTCTGCCACTGCTGCTTTTAGGCCCAGGACACGGCCGACTCAAGTGGTTGGTTCCCTTTCCGTGAGTCGATCCGAACAGAGAGATGGGACCAAATACCTCGCGCGCTGCCTCCCCCCCCCCCCCCCCGCTGCGCGCTATCCTTGTCGTTCTACCGATCTCTTTCTATCACTGTTTCGCCTTCGTGCAGTAGTGGTAACAGTAGTAGTTGCTGTTGTTGTTGCTGTACCAGCAAGAACTGCAGTACCCTTAGGGGGAGTAGAAAACGAAGGAGGCGGAGAGAGAGAGAGAGAGACAGCGGAGCGATCCGCGCATCGAGGGCTGTCCAAACCCCTATCAGTGTATGTGGAACGCTTCCAGTGTACGGTCTGTTACGCCCCGCCTAGCCCCTATGATGCCAGCAATTCTCTATGAACTCCTCCTCGTTCTCCCCAAACGACTACAATGGGATAGCAGCGGCAGCAGGAACTACTCCGCTGCTGCTGCTGCTGCTATTACTACTACAACTACGACGACCACGACCACCACCACCAACCCGTAGCGTTCGCAGCCGGGGCGAATGCGCGTTGCTCAGCCAGAGCTTCCCGCATATCGGGGCCCTCACCCGAACGCCCCCGGACGCCGAGGCCCCCAGCCCAATCTAGACGGCGGGAAGATTCCTGCACGCCCGCCCGCTCGCCGACCCGCCACGCTCGAATTCTGCTGCACAGCGACATCTGCCGAAGCAAATTGCTTGACGGCACGGAGTCTCTCTCTCTCCTTCCGCTTGTGCGACATCTCAAGAGGGCGATGTAGAACGAAACGGGGGAGGGCGCACGAGGGAACCCCGCCGGCCGTGGGAAAACGACGAACGTTGGACGCTGGAACGGAAGAACGAATGAGTGGTGGGGTAGCCAAGCAAACGATTCGGCTGCAGTTTCTTCTTGCCACTGGGGTTCGTGCTGCATCTTTCTCCTCTTCTACCGTTACCCTTGTCAGCTAGAGTAGCAGCCGAGCAGTGTGCGGTGGCTTGCAACACACCAGGGAGGCCTTTGGCGAGATCATAGACGAATATCAGGGCAGTAGAGCTCACGAAGCGTGTGCCAGATGCACGCTCTTGGTCTAAGCTGAGTAGTCGTGCGATAAATGCGGAGCGACGGATCGGGCATTCACAATAACAATACTGACTGATGATAATAATGAGAAGAGGAAAAAGAATAATAAGAGCGAATTATGAAGAAGACATATAGACTGTGGTTTGTGTACTGAACAAAATTAAATTTTAATTGAACTTATGCGCGGGGTTCCATAGAGGACAAGATAACTGAAAACACTCGCAAATACAATGACAACCGGGAAGAAATAAAAAAAAATCGGATTTCTCCTGAATCATGAAGAGCGGAATACCTTGTTCAGTAAGCAGTTGTAAACATTTCTCAGCGTCGATCTACGGTTATTTAACCATCTCATACCTTTTGAGAGATATAACAAGAGTACTATAAATAACTCATCGGCAGCTGCCATTGGCAGTGCCTATACCAGTGCGTTGTCATGTTCCGCAACAATCATGCTCAACCGTCATTTGAAATTAATTGCGTGTCGATGGCAGTTTTAGCGGTATATTGACCGATGCTGACGTGCCGTTGCAAGTCCTTAGGTTCTTATAGGGCAGACAATTGGCTATAGTTTCGATTTGTATGTGCCCAATGGTTTGAAGAAAATTTCTTTCCCTCATGAAAAAAAGGTTCTTATAGGGCCACCGTGATTTTGGGGAAGTGACATCCGCCGCTGCCGTAGGGAAGAGCTTGTAACTGTCATAGTTTTGATGTTTTATCCGCAGTGCGCGTGATAGCGTAATACACCAATCGATGCATAGCTGGTGTATATGCTAAAGAAGGAAGACGCTAAACGGGCTGTTAAAGGCGGACAGATATTTAAATGAGTGTTAAGAAGTTGACTAGGTCGATTTGGGCTGCCCGAACGCCTTATGCTGGAGTTTCCGGCGGTTAAGTGAATATATCTCATATGGGCTGTCCTGATTACCGTGATTACGCTATCAATATATATACAGTGATTCGACAAGTTCCTGTAAGCGCCGTGGCACATGGTACCTATTATAATATGTAATACATCATTGTGCCTCACATAATTTCTAGTTCGAGCTTAGGTGCATATTCCACACTACTAAAAGTCAATAGCGAATGCCTCAGTTAACCTGGAAATCCAGTGTACACTCATGTATCGTCCATCAAGGCTAGTGTACAATATGGATGTCAATTGTCAGTCATCGCCAGCGAGGACCTTCCAACGTGGCTCTCGCTGTAAATAAAGCTGAGGTGCTTCGCGACCCGATCGATTGGAAGTGAGAGGTCTGGCTACAAATGAAAAGGTTGATGAGATTAATATATTATATATATATAATTTTTTTTGATGGTATGATATTGTATAACGTGATTAAACAGGCAGACCAGCTTTTGAACCTAACTACCTGGCAGAAATCACCGAGGTGCAGGTTACCTAATGGATTACATGACAGTAAAAGTGCGCGTGTGCGTGTATATGGTAGAAGGAGCAATATTCCGGTTCGTGCTCAAGTTCTGCAGAGAATTTGACGTTAATAGATGCCATTCGCTTGATTGTGGCAATTCTCAAGAATGGCGAATCGAATTACAAGAATAGTCAAATACGTTGACAGATGCATATTTGTGGGCGCCACTACGTATACTAATAACACTTTACACTGTTTCATGCTAACATCAATGTTTGAAGGTCATTTATTAGAGCACGTTGACGATACATCAGGCGATTACCCGTGTTATTTGATTTTTCTGTGCATTCGTTCGCCGATATTAGTCAGATATAAACATCGAATTGTTTCCTAAACCAGGGACAGAACTGGATTCGATAACAGAACGATTCGAAAACGTTAGGGGAGGTTCATTAATAACTTCCATATGGCCACCTTGCAATTAATTTGAGCATGCTTACAACACTTATTTTCTCCGATATCTTCCGTTTCTCTCAACGATTTCAAATTTTACGGAAAAATAAAGAAAAAATCCGGGTTTTCCAAAGGATCAGGTGGCCGTCAATGCCAGAAGAATGCCAATGGATCTGTCATTACCAACCGCTACCGCGTTCTTCAATATGAAACGGGGTCCGCGTATGTCCCGCGGCACCCAGATGAGATTTCACAGTTAAACAATGATCAAATAGCTCTTCTAGATCGAGAAAATAACTAGAATAGACACCGTTTGTCTAAACTTTTTCGGGCTAACTGTCAGCCAACATTTAACGTCCACGGTACCAATTTCGCTTTGCTTCGTAAGACAGACCCCCAAATGGTAAATGTGCAACGGCGATGATCGAACCCGTGCACCTACGCGTCGGTGACGCAGTTTGCAATCGGCGACATAGTTTGTCTAGTGCCACCATATAGGCCAGCGTATGGACCAAATTTGACGAAATACTTCGCCCGTTAGGACGACACCACAAAATTATACAGCTGTTATTCTATGGGGACAGTGGCTAAAAATAGTGAAGACGATGTACACAAATAGAAACAATCACTTTTCTTGAGAACACGAACCATCTAAAACCACCGTCGCTCTTCTTCCGGATAATTAAATGCGAAATTTGTCGGACAGGGTAATCACGATCATCATAATAATTATATACAGCCCCATAACAAGGGCAACGAGGCTTGAGACTCTACCCCATCTCTGATCTTGACGTCTGAGTGCTGAGTGCGCTCAATCCGACAGCTGGATTTTCCATGAGGACTGGCCTGCTCATACGCTAAGTTTCTAAAAGACGCAAACCGAGTGGAGCAGGCAAAATATGGATTGACTATGTCTATACTATGCTATAATAATTGTTTTTCGAGCTGACCCTCAGCTGTGCCCCTATCTGATAGGCCTCAGCTCTTAACCTTTAGGTATTTGCTTATTCTCTTCCTTCCTCGTACCTGGCGAGAATCTTCAGATTAAGAAAGATGATAAAGAAGTTCAAAGATGTATATATATCTAGATATATATATATATATATCTAGCCTATCGGGAAAATAACTAACGGAATTTCTCGATTGTGTAAAGGGATACCTGCTTGTTCAGATAATTCCTAGCTTGAAGAGCGTTCTTTGAAAGTCCCTGCTGGTCGAGTGGATTAGTTGCAGCAAGCGGGAAAAAAGGAGCAACTTTCTTCCTCCTCTTCCCGTAGCAGCGACAACGTCAGTGATGCGGGGTCATGCTTTCAAATAGACAACCCACCCGGCAAAGTAGAAAACGTGGAGGTTCCAAATAGACTAGTCCAATCCTAATAGGATCCACAGACGACACACGTATGACTATCAAAACTTGTTTGATCTCGCAAATCATGACCAGGACGATGAGATTGTATTGGATTGTTGTTGTTATAAGAAGTGTAGATTAGTCTGGCATGACTGGATAAGGCAACACATATTAAAAAACTCGGGGTATGTTTTCACTTATTGCGATCGGACTGCTTTCGACAGATGTGGCCCTCAACAAATCGTGTCTGTGTCGAGAAGTCGTTCCACGATCGGACGCCAATTCAGCGAGCGGCAGCGGTGATGAAGATAGAAGCAAGATGACTTGGCTAAAATAGCTGAATGACTGGGTAGGGTATCTGCTCCTATCAATAGAATGGGACTCCGAGAAAACTGGCTGTTGACATCGGGGAAGAAAATTGGAAAAGTAACAGATGGAAGGTAAGTTCGAAGTATCATGGAAACATGCAACAGTCGATATTGTGGCTGATCGCGACATACGGTACGGACGACGAAGAATTAAGTATTTGTTATAATACTTCTAATACAGATAATAATAATAATAATAATAATAATAATAATAATGATGGTTATTGGACGCAGAAAGCTTTTACACTGAAATATAATACATGCTAAGCACGGTTATTATCCTGATATATATATCGGCCTAACGCCAACCTCTTGTTAGACAAGAACTAGTTTGCACGGGCTGACTTTAGTCGGTCTGTGATATATTTATACCGGAGTGCATCCAAGCGACGTCGACGTCTGAGTTTCCCTCGAAGCCACAAACTTTGACGCTAAATAAAGCAGCCTGGCAATGCGATCCTCACCATCAGGATCCCATTGCTTGGCTGCATTATTTCTGGCTGCCTCATCTTTTGAACCCGTGATAGTTGTAATTCTGTAGTTATGGAATTGCATTTGTTTGTTAAAAAATCATACGATTTCAAAGATACTTTGCTGAAGTCTAATTGATATCCCGAAATAAATATCCATAATTTCTACTACACATGGCAAACTATATATATATATACAGCGTACTGTATTTTTTGTTAGCGGTTGTATGTCATCTCATCACAGGTCACCACCATATTCTGGTATAATGTACGGCCACAGTGGTACACGGTGCATGGTAGTGCCGCCAATACTCACCGGGGCAGTACAGCAGTCTCTGGCGTGCCTACAGAGGCAGAGACAGGGGGAGAGAGAGAGAGAAAGAGACATGCCTCAGCACAGGGTGGAGCTGTTCATAGCTTTGAGCTGTCGGCCTTATTGCGGCTTGCTGTTATACTCTGGCTTCGGGTGCCTCACAAGCCACTATGTGGCTTGGCCTCTAACTCTCTAACTATATCGCTAATCAAACGATCGATTTCTTGTGCTGGCGTGACCATCAAATGTATCGACAATCGCTACCGTATAAGCATAGTTATGGTTGCTACCCTACCCGAGACTCACCGGAGCGGGCCGCATCCGCGAACTACAATACAAACGGACCATGCTAGGCGTGATCAACTCAGGGCAAAATCGCTGGCGCATCGTCTACAGCCAAGCGAGCATATAGGCTAACAGTATTTATAGGGTGCACTTCGCGTTTCCGGACCTCTGTTGGTAGCAATCGTTTCGCCAGGTAGATATAGCAGCAGTGCATTCATAAATGTCATTTCGATGCAGCTTGCAG
The DNA here is from genome assembly GCA_019614645.1 of Stratiolaelaps scimitus. Lineage (NCBI taxonomy): Eukaryota > Metazoa > Arthropoda > Arachnida > Mesostigmata > Laelapidae > Stratiolaelaps > Stratiolaelaps scimitus. The sequence goes on along the minus strand of JABWDB010000013.1, from coordinate 3,299,954 downwards.
CTCACGGATCCACAGCGGGACCACGGCGCGTAGCGGAGCATGTTTCGTAGATAATATCGAGATTCTCCTCGATTCTGAACTTGGACGATTGGCCGGCTATAGAAATCGGCGGGTTCGATCGCCCACATACGGTGAAGGGTCGTTCAGATAAAACAGAGAAGAGCTTCCTGATGTAACGAGTCCTGTCTGTGACACACCGCTCCATCCATATCGGATAAGTTAAAGATGCCGATCGGAATATTCCGGATAAACCTTGTGAATAGTGGCAAAGATGAAAAGGATGAAGGACTCTGCGTCGATTGCCTCCATGCTTCGAAGCAGCACTACGTATATAATGCGTATGCCCAGCTGTCTACCGTACCACAAGTGCTCGAATCGACTGCTCGAATCCGTCTGTCCCTCGGGTGTGATTTTGGGGCGTCGTCAACTAAGCTACTTCTGGAATAGATAGTGAACCGTTTTTACGCCTCAAGAAGTAAACAAGGATGAGTCTTTCCCATCTATCTAACTGCTGCGGAACCCTCACCCAATGTCTAAGCATATAAACGTCTGATACATCCGCCGCTCGTGAGGGCATCATCGTCGCCAGTGATTTGAGCGACAGGTTGGCTGGACCCCCCATTGAATGTGACCACCGACGCGGCCACATCACGCGTTGATAGCTGAAGCTGCTCAGCACTAGTGGTTGGCATCGTGCTATTTCTGCCACTGTTGGCTCATGCTCCGTCCTTACCCTGTCCACCTGCTGCTCCGGCCGCCCTCAGTCAGCTTCGAGTCTCCGATATGTTCGGCACAGTGGAGCATGTAGAGTCTCACAGCATACGCTACGTTGGGCAGCGAAAGTGCACAAGTGCAGAGGACCCACCTGCTGCCAGACTGCCTGCCCGATTAGTCGCCCTCGTAACATCCATCAGTCCGGCGGGCGGTGGGTCACTGCTTACCTGCTCGTGAACCATACGAATTCATTGCCTCTCCTCCGCCCGCCTCTCTCTGGACTCCCCAGGCAGCTGGGCTTTGCTCGGACCCTTCTGCGTACTACTTGACGCTCCGGGGCTGTGGTGGCCGTGCACGAACGCCGGCCTTTTTGTATTACCCTGAGCATCCGCTGGCCGCCGCCGCCGCCGCCGCCACTAACGGTGGCCAGCCAGCCAGCCAGCAAACAAGCATCCGAGCTATGACCAGAAGCAGCAGCAGCAGCACTACGACAAGCTCTGCTTTCCGGTAGCGACACAACGAGCCTACGACTGCCGATAGCATCGAGGGAGAGACAGAGAAGCGGCGACGTGAACGCCAACAGAAGCCGACGCCGAATGGCACTTTTGCGAAACGGTGGCTACGAAGACGACCGGAGCCAACACACTATTCCGGTTGGTCAGGGCCTCTTTCTATCTGTTAGCAGAGAGATCAAGGTCGGGGGCGCTGTGTAGGACAAGCTCTGACCGCGGAACGGCGTATTATTATATTATTGTTATTATTAGCATGACCACTCAGATGATCCCGGCTTACCAGCAGGTCTATGAGGGTTTCTGTTCCTTTGTATATATATATATTCGCGGGAGGACGAAGAAGAGAGGGGTGTCTGCGAATAACGGGTAACACAAACGGGTGTCATAATGTGAAAGACTTATACGCGCGCTGTTTTACGCAGGCTTCCATGCGGGCTCTATGCGAGCGCGTTGTCAGAGAACGGCGCGAGGAGAGTATGCTGCTGCCAGGCTGCTTGGTACGGCCTCATTAATCAATGGCGGCAGAGCAGCTACAATGTATTTATGAACTCGCCATCGCCTCCTCGGCAGGGTGACAAATTGCGTGCGATCCGTTTATTTGTAAGGGGTAACACACGCATTCATTGGCCTCCTCTCATCGACGACTAGATCTTGTGTATAATTAGGGTGCAGGCCGTCATCTCGGAAAAGGTCTAATCGCACTGGCTCGCTATCAATACAGGCGGACACCATCTTTCATTCGGGTGCTGCCCTTGTTAGTCACCGTGGGTTCTTGCATGTGCAATCACGTTGATATCACCGGAATACCTCGGTTGGAGCAGATGGCATAACTGCTCGTTGTGCGCGATGCTGTGGGGCCTCACTATCGTCTCAATCGTGTTGTCCAATATAAGGATACCAACAAGCTACGCGTACTGGCCAGTAAATATTACCATTAGAATCATCATGGACCCTGAGCTGTCGTGCGAACCCCTGAAGCCAAAAACTCCAACCAGCTATTAGAAGGTTTTAGCGGCAGAACTTTAATTCCGTATCGTAATACTGAATCATTGTTTATTGATCTTCTAAAAAGCCTCGTGAAACAATAAAGTGTGTCCTAAAACAAAAAATAAAGCATCTTGATTGTCATAAACGCTGTTGAACATGAAGACAGATGTCAGCCGATCATGGCTGGCAAATTAGTCAACGACCTCGATGTATCTTCATGTCAGACTTGTGAGCGACAGAAACGATGTGTGGTTCTCGGCGTTAACTTGGGCAGTTTTGCCAATCGAGGGTCGGATGCAGGCGGGTAGGCAAAACGGCGAGAGAACGCGGTGGAAGAGGCATTAGAATACATCCGGACTCCCGACAAGAACCGAGGTAGCTAGGAATACAACAGGCCAAACAGGGACGGGTTAGGCTTCGTCTAGCTCTGCATATTGCCTGCTGGCCTCCCTGACTGCCTGCTTGCTTGCTTGCTTGCCTGCTCAGTCGTTCATAGTTACCCTCGCTGCATAGCGTGTTCTGCTCCGCGGAATGGCGCTCCCACTGTTTGCACGGCTAATAGACGGCTCCATATGCTCGGTAGCTAGGCAGAAGGGAGCGAGCACGATAAAGAACATGGGGAAGCCGCTTGGCGTCCTGTTATCCAGCCCCCTTAGATGCGCATACATAGCGAACACCAGCGAGCGCAGACACATCTGGCGACTTGTATCTCCCTGAGTATGTTTGAAAGGGCTAGGTTCTCTCGCTGGAGAGCACTTGGGCAGAGATCGTGTTGCTTGCGTCGGCCAACCAAACGCACTAGGCATCCGGACGGGATTCGAGAGTGTCGGCTGGTAACGCATAGGCTTTGAATAGCTGTAAATAAAGTCGAAGTTCGCCACGAACGCAATCGGAAAAATTCACTCTGCTCGCTCAGTTCACGCTCAATTCAATTCTTCCTGCTCCACTTCCCTTCATTCGTCGCAAGCGTCAGCCGACAACAGGCGATGTCCATTGGCTTGGACATGTTTGTGGCTTCCACGGGTAACGGAAGAGTCACAGAGGGAAATACCTCGGATCAGCGTCAGCAGCGTAGCGCCTCCTGCAGATGTGTCCATTGCTATGCTGATGTCAAGGGTAATTCTGAAGACCAGTCACATAGGGATAATCGATGGTCAACAATGGCTCAAATGATGGTTAGCTCGAATACATGAACACTACAGCATGTGCGATATGTTGTTGACATTATGTTGTGCATTACTGAGAACGAAATAATGTTGCGTCTGCTGTGAATAGATTGCTGGCCCTGCTGCTGCTGCTGCTGCCGCTGCTAGACCACGTCCTAGACTATTTACCACATCAAAAATATGACCGCTGTTGTAGCTCGCATTTGCCGACATAGATGTACGAACACATATTAGAGGGTTGTACAGCACTTGTACACTTGTAACGAACCGAACCACGCGATATATATATATATATATATATATATACATACATATATATGTTTAGCATATGTTTGGCCTTTCAGGGTGAGCGTCGTCCTCGTCGTCGTCGTCGTCGAACGTCCGCCCTACTACACTGAATGAACCAGCCAATGGGGGGCTGATAGAGTGTCAATGCTGGAGAGACGGTCGGTCGGTCGGTCGGACGCTCGGACAGACCGACAGACAAACCGTGCGACACTCGGGCGGGCCGCGATGGGTTAGAATGACACGACATCGTCGCAGTGGTCTGCATTGGCGACGGGACACGTTGGTGTCGTCATCTGGGCGAACGGGTGTGCGAGATAGCTTAGGGGCTGTTGGAAGAGAGGCCCGCCTGCCGGCTTCCTCGTTCATAGGCGTGCGTAGGGAATGCCTCGGGCATCGGTGGTGGTGGTTGGGAGAGGCCAGGTTTCCGATATGCAAAAGCGAACCGAAGCCTGCCCCCAGCTACCGACCGTCCAACGTCCGCCGCTGCCGCCCCCGCCGCCGCCACCAGCACTACCACTACCGCCTGCTTACGAACCCACTATGTAGCGCCAACATCCGAGGGCACTCCGATCTCCGAAACCCTCAAAGCGCTGGTTGGCTGAGCTTCTAAAGATGCGCAGAAACCTCGGAGCGGAGGCGGGTGGTCGAGAAGGGGGGAAATTGCGAGGCCTTGGCTGAGGAGGGCCCAATCCGGCCTGACACTAGTTGGGTGTGCCTCCTCTAGTCTATGGGGGGCCCACGAGGCGAGGGGGTGAAAGGCTTGGGTTGGTTATTGGGGCTTCGGGTCTCCGAGCGTCCGCCGTATTCCTACCACTAGCACCACCACCGTCACTCGCTACCACCGTCGGCAGCATTGAGGGCGCCCGCCGATGGCGTCGTCGGCAGGAAGCGACCGATGAACGAACGAAAAAGGCAGACGGGTGCTGCTGCTGCTGTTGCTGGCTGGCTGGCTGGCTATTCGCTGTAGAGGGAAATTTACATCGAGTTTTGCATTGCAGCCAAATTGAGCAGGCTGGACATGTTTTTAGTGCCAACCGAACGCGTTCCGCGACTAGAACGGGCCAGCTAACGCTTTGCGGCACGGCAAGAATACGCTAAAGCGGGCGCGCAACAACTGGGCAAGTGGCTGCCGCGGCTGTTGCTGCTCCTGCCGTCGTCGTCGCCGCTGCTGCTGCGAGGCTTTCAAGTTGGGTTCAGATGGCGGCGAGATGCGCGGCTGCTCGGTACAGTAGCCTTGCTTCTCAGCTCATAATCGAAGCTCCCCGCCGCTGCTACCAGCACCATTGCCGGCCAGTGGACCCCCGCCAGCGACTCCCTACCCCCCATTCGTGTGCAATGGGTGCCCACACATCTCCCTGTCGCGTCCCACTTTCGCCGCAATCCCCGCTCCTAGCACAACTGCATCTACCACTGGTAGTAGTGTTACTACTAGAACCACTTGTATTACGGCCTTGTCGTGGTGGAAGTGGCGGAGGAATAGCGTCAACGTGGTACAATACGAGCTAGGGCAGCGTTTTCTCGCAGCCCTTTCGGCTTTGCCACCAGGCCTCCCCCCCCCCGAAGGCCAAATTCAATCCTTCGATTCGAGCTCACCACGAGCTCACATCGGACCTTCGGCACCTTTGCCTGTTCGTTCGACCCGAAATGCCGCTGTGCTTATCACATCTATCACTTGCCACTGGCTATTCGTCTGATCTGGCCAGCGAAATGGCGTGGTCTCCTGGCTGAACTATTGTACACAGAGGCAATGGTGGAAGGACTAGTTGTTATATGATTATATTATAGTGCATATAAACAGGGATAGCTGCAACAGAAGAAACATTACATGATACATACTACAAGCTAAAAACATGATTGATCACATCAAGTAAATCTTGAATAAATTTCGGCCATTGTGCTAAAAAATGACTCTTATATACAGCGTACAAAATTGTGTATTCCAGATTTCAGGCCATAGCCATGCTATGAAACTGGTAGAATTTAAAATCTGGGCTCGGAAGCATATTTGTTAGTTATTGCATTATTTTTTTTTGTGAATGTCCACGTTCGTTAAGGTTGGAGACACAAACAAGTGCACTAGTGGAAGTTGATAGTTGGGTCAATTGTGTATGCATATGGTTTTAAATAAATGTATTAATTTATTGTGCACTGCTTCATATTAATCTGATACCTCGCACAGGAGATGATCATCACTCAAACCTTGTTTAAGTTAGCAAGCGATTTTTGTTGTATAGGCAAGCGCAGCTCTAAAAATTGATTCTTTAGAGGCGGCTCCTGCAGAGGATTTCCAGTGAATGAGGTTAGGTGAGCCCGAAGTGGCACTATTTCTGAAAGCAACATGCCATTGAAAAATCATTTTCATATGTCAAGAGGAATAACAAAAGCTCAGTGCTCGTGTACGTTTTGATCAAGTGCAAACAGGCAAACTACGACTCCACTTACCAGCTGAGTGAATCTAAATCTGTTTGTGTAGTTCTTCCAGCATGCGATCATCGAACGATGCACTCGTTAGTATGACAGCGGACATTTTTAGCAGTCTATTGACTGCTAAATTTCAGCTCTCGTACTAAGAGCTCGCTATACACGCGGATGCAGCGATACCTTTGTTCTAAACACCTTGCGATACATATTTCGGCGAGTCACCTTCTGCGCTGGCCACAGCAACAGCTACTTGATATATCGGGTATAATCATCTACAGGGTATAATCACACAAGACGAGGCGAAGCCCGGGCAGTTAGGTTCGGCGGGCAGATCCGATCGGGTCAGACATGCGAATAAAAAGAGGAACAATTACAAGCAACCACCGCCCACCCGCCCGGCTCTGCTTGACGACTTCGACCTCTATCGTACGCTTTGGCTCCCCTGCCGCAAGTAAACGGCACAAAAATGATCATAATTGATGTGGCTGTTCGAATACACACATATCGCCACGACCGCATTGCTGATGGGGCGACACTCGTCGTGGACGAACATGACGAGGGGGTGGCCCTGCGAATCTCTCAATTTCCAATTCTCGGACTCGGCTTCGACGCAGCAGGAGATTGTAGGCAGCCGAGCGATTGCAGGCCGGAACGGTAGCAGACAGGAACGAGGCGCATAGATCACGCCCAGTGGAGTTAGTGAGTGTATAACATAGACTCGGATTCGGCCCGGTTAAAGTATCTGCCCGGATAGCACAGTGCGCCTCTCACAGCCACGAAACATCAATTAGTCATTGCTTCTCTTCCATCTACCACTGGGACTGCTATTTCTACAGCAACGTCTACCGGTGCCTCTATATCCAACGATCTTCTACTACAACGGTCGCTGTTACTGCTGCTGCCGCTGCCGCCGCCGCCGCGGACGCTGCCAGTCGTCGCTGGGCCACCCATTGGACATTGGCGGTGCCAAATAAACCCATCTCGCCCTTCTGCCGGCGGATGTTGCCACTCACCGAGCAGCGGGCTCGTTACAAGACAACGACACCGACGGCCGACTGAGCTGGATTGAGAAAAGAAGAAGATTTGCTTGGGCAGTGGAGTGGGCAATGGGGAAAAGAGTGGGTTACGCGGGCGTCGGATCTGGGCTGCTGCTGCTGCCGCTGCTGCTGCTGACCTCGCTTTCCAGGTCCCCCACATCTTCGTGCTCAGAAGTGGACCGACGGCAGGGGACATCCACATACACAGCGGGGCACGCAGCAGGACCAGTCAGAGGGGAGCCTGGGGGGGCTCCGTTCAGCGCGGCCAGCCCTGGGGGCCCCCGTAGACAGGCCAAGCAACGGACGGACAGACGGACGGCCCCCCCGCCGCGCTGCGCTGCGTTCCATCGGGTTCAGTCTGGTGCTCGTAAGCTGCTGCTGCTGCTGATGCTGCTGCTGGTAGTAGTGCAGGGCTAAGGCGGCACTCGCTCGCAAATCGAGCGGCTGGTGCGGGCTGGGACCGGGCGTGTGGGCTGCCGGCGGAGCCTTGTCCCGTGTCCTCCTTAAAACAAATACTACTCCGTCGATAGCATTGATGAGACGACGACCGACAGGGACAACGGCGGCAGGCGAACCTCTTCGATCCCTGTCCCCGGCCCAAGCTCTTACAGCGCCCTAGTCCCTCAGAGCCTCCCCGAATCTCGTTGCCGTGCAGCGCCGGTTAGAAGACGGCTGCGCCGTCCTCCTGGGAGGAGCCCGCACGGACGCGGCCGGAGCAGCAGCAGCAGCTGCCGCCGCCGCTGCCGTCGTCATCGCGGATCCTTCGCTGCCGAAGGATGAAGCAGAAAAAAAAAAGAAGACGAAGAACAAACAGAGGAACATGGGCCATGATGACCCTTTATGATGTTCGAATTGTACACCACTGCCTGCACATATATACATCTCTCCTTCTGTCCACTCCACGCTACTATTACTACAACTACTACCTCTATGGCAACTAGCGCTGCTTCTCAGAGAGCAGCTCGGTTGGCCAGCGGACGTTTCAACTGTCCGCCACGGCGAACGAGACCAGGACCCCATGGAAAGGGTTGGTGCTGCTGCTGCTGCTGGCCTACCGACCAACGGCCACCAGTCGCCAGCTTGTGCCACATCTACTGCCAGTGCCTACACCACTTTTCCATGTTACTGAATGAGTTTTTTTTTTTTACTGAATGAGTTTGTGCCTGTGTAAGTGAGCCAGTGAGTTTATATATGTGTGTCTGAGAGAGAGAGATCCTCCTAGTCGTTTCCTGCTCCCAATGTCTTCAATGTTCCTCCACCCCATGACAGACCCATACTTGCTCTTCGTTCTTGTTCTCCATGTCAATCCATCCACACTTGTCCTTGGCATCCGTAGCTCCGTCGTTCATTCCTTTATCTCGTCTGCCTCTCTATCTCACGCCGCCCCTCGTGTGCTAGCTAGACTACCTACTTTCCCCGTCATCCCACACTGAGTGGATGCGTTTTGCACATCGGAAACACGATGGGGCTTGCTGCCGCCGCTGCTGCTGTCTATCCGCTTACGAAGGCCAGGAGCAGTCAGTCCCTCCTGGTCGTTCACCGCCGTCTGCCGGCTCCAATCACCCACTGCCGATGTGCAACTTCAGTGACTATCGGCTGTGGTGTGTGGGTGAGCGGAGCTTTGCCTTGCGGCCTATGCATGCGGACCTGTGCATGCAAAGGCTACGTGTGAAGACCATATATATATATATATATATATATATATACATATATAAATATACATATATGTGGCTCCACGTTGCACTTTGTAGGGGCAGCGTGTCTTAGTGCATTGACGTCGTTCGCTATGACGGAAGCCGTTCCGTCTCCTACGAGTGTGTCCGCTGTATTGGCGTCACAGACAAATGTCACCCGGAGACAGCACCGAGGCAGGTCATTGGCCACTGAAATCCCTGCTCCTTTGTATCCCCCTCTCCAGACTTCGTCAGACTTCCTCCATATTCTGTTCCTCCACTTCCTCCGCATTTCCCGCCCGGGGGAACTCGTCCGAAACGACAAAGCTGCTGAGAGCCATATGCTACGAGTGAGCGTGTGCAAGATGGCTCACACTACCGTTGTCACAGCGTCACAGGGCGGCGGTCGAGCGCGTTTGCTTGACTAGCAAAAGCAGTGGAGGCAGTAGCAGCAGCAGCACCAACACGACGGAGGAAGTAAATTGCAGGAACCAAAGAGAGCCGACTTCCGTTCTTCTGCTAGCGAGTTCGTTCATTCGTCCGTTCGTTGGTTCGGTACGAGAAAGAAAAGGTGGTGGTGGCTAGCGGACCAGTGCGCAACGCAGACCAGGCTGCTTGGGTCAGGAAAGAGGTGGAAGAGAGACGATGAAGGCGGTAAGGGGCTTGCGGGGGCCCAGAACGGGGCCGAGTTTGCGCGCAAGCAAATCACAAAGGTAAACACCAGCGAGCTCCTGCAGGCGAGCGACAAGGCGCCTTGCAAGAGTGTGCCTGCTTCGGCTACTGCTGCTGCTGCAGCTTCGGCGTACTCTTTTTCAGCGCAGAGGCAGCAGCGGCAGCAGCAGCAGTTCCACCCTTTTCGTCTTGGGCTTGGGCCCGAGCTAGGTTCGGCCAGCAGCGGCGCCTGCAGCCGTTAGCTCAGTCGCTGGGTCGCTCGCTTGAACGGCTGAACGATAGAAGGCAGGACAGCTCGGCCTCCTTCTTCGGTGTCTGTCGGCCTCTCTGCTTACTCACGGCAGGCCCTCGGCGGTGGCGGCGGCGTTTGCTTCGGCCGCTATTTTCTTCCGCCAGGTTTGCCTCAGGTAACCTAGCCAGCCAGGGTCTCCATCTCGCTAGTACCCAGCAAATCCTGCAAGGGACCGCTCCGCCCGTGGAGCATCGACCTGCGTAGCCTGCCAGTGGTCTTCAGTGTCAGCAAGGGTAACAACTCCAGTTCAGCCTAACCCGAGAGGACTGGGTCGGCCCGTAACACGGAGGCGTTGCCAGGGATTCTATCGTTCTCCGGCCCTATCGTGTTCCGCCTGTGGAATCCTCACTACATGTATGAGCTACGGCGCAAAGGCGCAGGCCGGGAGGTTAAAGCTGACGAGCTGGGAAGAACTCCTGGCCGCCAAACCCCGAGCCACAACCAGCCTCGCCAGTCTCGTCGAACGCAGGGCAGCGGACACATCGCCCTCACTTCAATCGTCGAAACGAGATCGGTCGGTCTTCGGTGCTCCCTGCAGCGTTCTTTCCCTAGAAAGGACAACCCGCAACGGGCCGAGACAGGTGGGCGGGTGTCTCAAGGGTCACATCTCGTTATAACACTCACTAGACAGGTTCCGTTGGCCCCCCGGCCCACCCCCAAGCACCCCGATCTGTTATACCCGACAGCCATCGTTCCTCTGCGTTTGGCTGCACACCGTCGACCAGGTTGCAACATGGGCAGCAACTCCAGCTTCTTCTAGCTTTATCTTGTATTAAGCCTACTACTGTCACTGGCCTAGATCACAGCGAGACGGTCGAGAACCAGATGTGTGGCAAGAAGCGCGCTTGGACGGGGGCTCCAAGCAATGAACGCAGGGGGGTTGTTGCAACAGTTTTTCTTCCAAGCGAGCGACGTCTTCCCCATCAATTGTGGAGTTAGCGATGGTTCCCAGTGAGGGTGCCGGCGTACGGTACATGCGAGGGTAGGGTTGAACTAACGTGACGGTAGCCTTTAGTCCGAGTTAACCTAGGTCTTGGTCAGATGTCACAATCGGTATTGACGTCGCTGCACGTGTTGTCACTACAGTTTAGTAGTGATTGAACCACACAGGTGCAAGTCGAACGTTTTCGCAATAAGCGTTTATCACGTTTGCGACCCTCTGTTGTATCATATATAACATGATAGGACTCCGTCTGAATTCTCGAAAAGAGAATAGCCTGGTCTATCGAAAAATATCATAGTATAAAAGTATAAACGATGATTACCAACTAGTCAAAACTCAGAAAAGGTTAGCGTATCGCCGAAACGGCCAGCTTCTTGTAGTTCGGTACCCGTGCCTACATTTGCATGGACGAGTTTTGAACAAAGATGAAATCACATCTATTTACATTCGATGGAGAGAATGCCTACAACTCCCCTGCAAATGACATAGGACATTAAATTTGTACCGCACTCACACTGTCCCGATATCGCAAAGCGAAATGAGGCATATGGCTTTGATATTAGTTTCTGTAGTTATGTCTCGAGTGTCACACAGGGGAACAGCTGAGGGTCAGCTCGAAAAAAAAAAAAAAAAAAAGTTATGTCTCGAGTAGCTTCGTTGGTTCGTGGCTTTGGTCGAGAGTTCAGTCCAAGATCCGTCAATACGAACAAATCAGAACCTCGATAGTATTGAGAAGCGTGGATCCTGGCGGCTAACGTATCCACACGTGGCTGTAACAAGTATAACTTGTTAAATGGGTCTGATGATTATTTTAGATGACCATATGTAGTTCATTTTATACCTAAGCATTTCATATTAGTACCGAGGTAGTAGGGAAGCACCAGTACTATGGGAGTCTTTTTGATAATTCCTTAATGTTAAAGCTTTGCATCAACGTGCTGAACTATGGCAGACGTTCACGATTAAATCTACTGTACAAATAGAGTTAGCTCCTGGAAACAAGCTATTAGAAACGGAAGAGACCGGCTCCGACAACTCTGCAGTGCACAGTTTGTTGAAAGCAACGGGAAGAACTTCCTTTTTACGAAGTGCTCCTTGGGGACGCGTCACCATCAAGCTCGGCTTTGTGGTCTTCCACATAAGAGGGGCATGGAGACAGATGCAATGAGATGGGGGTCGGTAGCGGAGCTGGGCACGGTGGGCTCGAGCTCAAAGGGACGGCGGTCCCGCCAAACCCACCCAGACTCTGCGCATTTGTTCCACTCGTTCCCGGGTAGTCGACGGTCGGACGGACATTGCCGTCAGGCCGTGCTCGTAACGTTTGCGGATTGCTTCTAATTTGGCTGGGGCGCGCCGAAGCCTTCTTACTATCTGGGTGCCTCTTACTTCTGAGCGTTGTCTTGTTGCAGAGTTCGTTGCCTACACAGCCGCTTCGCCGCTGTGTGGTCCCGCCTTTGACCGGGCCTGGCTGACTGCTAGATCTAGATACAGGATGCAACACCCCTTCCGGTTGCGCCTCCCCCCACGTCGTTGCATCAGGCCGTAGTGGTCGAGTGGCGTCATGGTGAATGACGCTTGACGGGGCTGCCTCACCGACCCATTCAGTGCCCTGGCTGTCACGTTGTTGTGTCTGCGTGTCCTGGAGAACCATCAGCACAGTGCACATACGAGTGCTAGCCAAGTCAAGGTTTGATGAAAGCCTTGAGAGGCAATCATGAGAGGTCTGGACAGCACGGTAATTGGAGATATTTCTTCTGTAGAATCTCTTGACCTTACTTGATGGCCTTACTGCCCAGCTAATTGCTGTTTAGCTATGAATTGATATTCTATGTCGAAAGCGATTAGCCACCCGGAGCGAAGAAGGAGTTTAGCGTTATTGTCAAAGGGCAATGATATTTGTTTTATATAGTAAAGGTTGCCCTATTGTTGAAAGATCGACCACCCCGTTATTGTTAATAGGAAAATATATATATATATATATATATATATATATATATATATTCGCCTCCGCTGAGCCTCGAATAGAACTCCTCTTTGGCTCAACAAGGTGACAATTTCGGTTGTATTGTCACACTGTATAAAAGTACATAAGCTGGCAATCTTGTGACGGAGACTGTTTTCTCTGCCGCGAGTTAGTGTTGCCACCAACCACCGAAGCAGATATTAGCTGCTTTCTTATTGAATCCGATACTTCAGCACTGGACCTGTTGAGCCTCTCAATACCACCATATGTATATCTACTATGGATTACGATAGGATTCGGGGCACTAAATGACGACTCGATCTTGATGCGCGTCTCAATGGACTAGTCTCTTATTCGACTGTTCAACGATTTGCGCGATAACCTGCCTCGTCGTTTTCCAGCGTTCCTCTACTCCTCTTAGGCGCCACCTCGACACCACCACCACCACCTGCAGTATTGCTGCTGCAGCTACTATTACAATGTTCATCGCCTCGGTAAACTACAATAAGGTTACTCTCCAATATGACTACGATCGTGTGTGTGTGCGTCTGGTGTCTGGACGCAGACCACGGTGTCGTCGATCAACACCGACCGCCAGCCGATGGAAGCCAGAGGCTAGAGGACGTCCCGAATTGAATGGGCCTTGCCGAATTTCGCCAAACAGTCACCGCCGAGTATAGATAGATGCGCGATGCGGGCCTCACTACTCAGAGCGGAGCGGCCGGAGGAGGCGGCGGCAGTTCGAAGGCCCCTTCCAAAGCCCGCGCAGAGAGAGAAGGCTCCTCTTCAGGAAGGATCTGAAAGATGATACCCTTGGCCTCTCGTCGAACGAGTGGTGGCAAACGGTTGTCGCGCCCTGTTGTCGGACCGTCCAACCAGCCGATCGCCCGTGCCGACCCGCCGCCACCGCCTCAATTGACACCGTTGACATTTGATGATCGGCCTCGGGGGATGAACGGTGCCTGGTTCCGACGCCGCCACAACACATCTTTCAATATGTTGCTTCTGCCGTTGGTCCCGTTCCTGATTCGTGTGTTCACGTGCTCGAGGAGAGGTCGTGTGTTTTTGGGGCCTCCTACCTCAAAACACTAAACACACGGCGAGATGATACCCAATAGCCAAGCCCCTTTTTCGGCATTGCTTTGGACTTTCGGTTGGTGTTTTTTTGTTTTTGCTTCGCTTTATGTCACCATGGGCCAACATGAGAAAAGCCAGCCTAGATATTTATAGCGTCGTAATATTTTTCTAGGAACAAGCGAAGCCATGGAGCCATGCAGTAATAACGGTTGCTGTCTTTCTTGAGCTCACACGAACGTGAGCCCGAGTGAATTGAATTGACTCTGCCTTCTGCCGGCATTGAAAGAAATAAAAGGCGACCTACTCATAGCAACGGAGTATACATAGTACGAGGCCAATGGCAAACTTATTGTGGCGAGGCGTCTTGGGCGTCGATCACTACTATTTATCTAATTGTCGATATTATCGTAAGACAACGAAATTCGTCTGATTTTACAAGTCTCGTTCGAACAGAATTTCGTGCATTGGACGACACTGAAAAATGGACAATTTGTCGTTTAAATATTCCCCCGTAAGCTTGATGCTATACTTAGGATGTGTTCGCTGTAAATGCATTCGATTCAGCTGCCTATATAAAAAGTCAGCCTTTATAATGGGCATATAACAAACGTATCCTATGTTCGTAACATATTGTTATGTTGGGGCTATTTCAGGGTGCAGAATATATTTCCCCAAGTGAGATATTTTGCCACTGGTAGTTCCTCATGGTAACGGGTAACTCTATCTACAGTTTAAATATTTGCTTCATTTTGCTTTTTCAATGCTGCTTTGACATGGCAGAGCGCCCTGGTGGGTCTTACTATTCGGCGAGCATTACTCTGGAATTGCACTTAGGATTATCGTTACAAGGCTTAGTTGGAACCCTTGTATATTATATTATACATCTCATACAGGCATACGGGACATCAAATGTTTCATATATATCATAATATGTAGTCACGATTGGATAGAGTACGAAGCAGCATCGTCAAAGTTGCGGTAAGACCTACCGCCGTCTGTTGCTCTTTCACCGTCGTTTGCTGTCAATTCGCCAGCTAAGTCGGCTGAGTTGTCTTGTGTAACGGTCTGCATTGATCGTTGCCCTAGGTTTGTTTAGCAGTTGTTCCTGATCCGGCCAAATGAACAACCTTTCGTTATGGCCATGAATTCTGGGTCCAGCCACTCCTTTTTGCATTGGGGATTATGGTAGAATATCAATTTTTCACCTCCTGTGACAATTTTGAACGAAAAACCCTTCTGGCATTTTACACAAGGCATTTTCTGGCATTTTGTATTGGTTTCATGTGGGATCCACCTTCTTTCTTTTTGCGCCTTTCCTAACCCATGTGGACGACGCACTACAGGGACATACTCCCAGGGACTACTCCCAGCTGAGCGGCAAGCTTTCGGATGGACTGGCCCACATTTTCATTCAAGGGATCCAGCAATTCGTCGTCGTCTGTCTCTCGTGTACCACCTGCAAAGTTCCTTGCACTAGAACCACTTTCCATATAGCGCCTATGTCCTCAGTTTCACATACGATTGTCACAGTTTCAGCAGAACTTTTTCCAGCATGAAAATAGTGAAGAAGACAATGTCGGACAGACACGTTTTGATCTACATATTTCGATCGCCCTGAAATTCGACTGGCGACGGGTAACAAAGAGGTAAACAAAACTACGGGGAATAGATGAGTCCATGAGCCCACCAAGTTTCAGCGTATTCGACTCTTCTGTCCAAACTAGAGCAATTTAAAGCTTATACCGATTACTTATGTGCCAACCTAATATATATATATATATATATATATATAGGGTCCCTTGCAAGCGTCTAATCTCTTGTGCCCCTTTGCCTTCGAAACCTTGGGTGGCTCGGTAGTCCTCATGGCCAACCTTCTCGAGGGGTCTCTCCCACAGACTAGTCCGTGCCACGGGTGGTGTATATAACAGTACATACATGCATATAATTATCAAAGGCCACAAGCCCTGAGCGTTCCATGCCACCACGTGGGATTCCGGAGGAAGATAGGGCCCCAAACGTCCGGAACGACCGTAATGATTTGCTCAGGGTGCATCTAACCTACCTAAGATTATGCAACCTCAACGGATTTCAAGTAAATGGGAAATAAAGCCGAAGAAGATTGGACAGATAAAAGCACTCACTAGGACAATTAGTTAAGCAATGGGAGAGAGAACATGGCGTTGAGTGTTAGGAACAGAGCTCATGAGCTGCCAATGTGAAACTCAGTGGTAATGCCCCCAGAGAAATTTAGTCGTTTCAACAACAAATAACTTGATAAAACAGGAGAAGGGCTTCGGTATTCAGTCGAGCTAGATGAGGCCCAACTTCAAACGTTGAGGTATTGAAGAAGCTGTTCAGTAGATTTACCCTGCACATACAACTGCTTCTGAAGCTCAATATCAGCATCAGCCGACTACAATGATCCATCTACTTCAACAAAGCCAATGTGAGCAAGCTGCATTTCGACGCAAAGCCGGAAGTCTCATAACCTGTACGTACTTAAATACCGTGGGCTACCCTAACTAACTTACAGGCAATTTGTCGCAAAAAAATAATGGTATAATGAGTGTCACATTATTGCACAAGAGATCGCATGATTATTTTCACATTATCTTTCATAGCAATATTCTATTCTATAGTATTTATTAAAGCTCGTGACGTCCGTCTGTCGGTCCGACAATGAGGTGCAAATCGTTTCGGTGGCTCTTGTTTGGGGGTTTATACATTTTATTTATTTACATTTGTTTGTCGTGGATCGTTAACCAAATGTGGCGAGTGATCGAATTTTCCGATGGACTGTGGGAGTCCCAGATCAAAGGCAGGGAGGTGTGCGAGAGCACGTCTGCTAGATTGGTTAGCAATAAGCAACTATTTCAAGCGTGGTCGTGCGACGGTTAGGTGCAAGTGAGAACGGGATCATCGATGAAATTCTGCCCTTCGACATCTCAGAAGAAAGCAGGACACAGGTGACGGATCCTGTAGATCTTTTCGACTGTGGGCGATTTGGGTGAGGTGAGTACGGGACCCTGCGGCGTCTGCCAGAGGTTGCTTTCAAATCGCGGTTCTGAATGATTTGACTGCAAAGCATATCATTGGAGAAGCAGCGCCTTGTGCACGAAGACGAGACCATCACGCGGAACACCAACTTCCTTAAGCCTGCTGAGGGCCGCGATAATTACATAGCACTTTGACAGTAAGGGTTTTGCTCTGGCCATTTCATGGTCTCCTGAAGGATTAGCCCCGGTAATTTTAGAGAGCGGCGAAGCTGAGCTTCCACTAGGTATTATTTCCTGTACTTCAGCAAGTCAGTGTACCGCGTGGGATAGTGCTAGTTCTTGGCCATATTGGCATTGAAATCCGTTTGAACTCACATGATGGGTTTGAGTGTCCAACGAAAAACGCTACTCTTTAGACAGTGGCCAAGGTGCCGCGCAGTGAACGGATTTTATTACTGTTCGAGGAGGGAGACACTATTCATTTCAAACCTATCAGTATGAAAATTCAAAACAAAGCAGGGGTCTTCCACTGAGCAGGCGCGCCAAGGTTCCCGGGCGCAGGATTTTCGGATCGAATAGCTGGGATCAGAGGTGACCTTGTCTAACAACTCGGTTAGTGCTAGAGCTAATGGGTGAATACAGTCACAAGCAGCCCATCGAAAGGGGTCCCCGCTGACCCATTGATATTGAGTAAGCCTTCCAGCATTAGAAGTGATTAACAACCACTTGTTACGTTGAGTTTCGCCACGTTGTGTGAAGAGTTACCTTGAATGAAGCAAATGTACGTAAGCGTATTGCCAT
Source organism: Stratiolaelaps scimitus (assembly GCA_019614645.1). Lineage (NCBI taxonomy): Eukaryota > Metazoa > Arthropoda > Arachnida > Mesostigmata > Laelapidae > Stratiolaelaps > Stratiolaelaps scimitus. Next base: position 3,282,412 of record JABWDB010000013.1, on the reverse strand, counting down.
AAGAGTAGCATAGATTAAAGTATGTCCAATAAAGCCCCTAATCACACAATTACCACCAAGCCTGCCATACCTCTACATGACATAATGCACCTCTCTGCATAATGAGAATGAACAAGTAATTGTCTATTGACCGAGGTCGGTAGACACTCGATGTTTTGATAACGACGAGCCCGCGTTGTATCCATTGCATCGGGCCTCGTGTAGAAGGGGGGGTATGGGTATTTGCTTCAAGTATAGAGTATACCTATGAGTATATTAGTCCGTGCTGTGCGCAGGGCAAAGGAGTGCTTCGTAAGTAGTAAGATGAGAGGGTGAGAGGCAGAGAAAAAGGCCACAGCGGACTCGAGGAGCATTGGAGCACTGGCGTGCTCGCATACCGGTGACGCTGGACGACCTACTGCATACGCCGACTGTGCTTGTGCCACTGTTGCTGCTGCTGCTGCTGCTGCAATGGCCTCGATAAAGAACAAACCAAGGGAGAAGAATAGTAGCGTAGTGGGAGTACGCATAGTGCTGCTACCGCTGGTTGGTGGCTGATGGCCCTCTTGTCTCCCGCAACAACCGGCCGGCCGGTCGGTTGCTTCGTTTTCATTCGGTGGTACGTTCGTCCGTTGTCCGACCGTCAGTAGGCAGCCCCCTGCTCCGTATGTGTGTTGGCCTGTATATCTGTCTATTCTTGTGCTCGATGATTCATCCCGCTAACAGTGGACAGGGACCACCAGCGAGAAGGGGTATGCTCACCCACCAAGCGGACTGTCATGGGCCGAGTGTACAAATAACAACGAAGATACTCCCGCTGCCAGATATATATTCACCCGGGGCACAGCCGCGGGGAACCCAGGAGGGCGAGCCGCTGCTGGCGGTGCGGGCGCCCGGTGAGGATCCGCCAGGAGCTACGTATCGCCGGCCGGTGAGCTCGGAATGGCTCAGCCCGAGCCCCTTGCCTCACTCGGACAAACGCTGTCCGCTCGTTCCTATGCAACGTTCCCGCTCTCCGATGCATTTTTATACCAACAATCCACTACTGTATGTCACCATCCCACGTTCGCCCGTTGGTTGGCCGGATGGCTGGACGCTTCGTCGGTTCGTTGCCTTGTAGTTCCATATTCACCCTCACGCCCCCAAGACTCGGCCGTCTCTCCACAACCCTCTGCTCGACCTGAAGACCACACTGCTACCGTTTCTCCTGTTGCTACAACCGAACCTTCTGCTGTTGCTGCTGCTGCTACTGCTACGCGGGTACTGTGCTACTGACGCTGTCAATGCTGCTGCTGCTGCTGTATGTAAAGTAGGCGATACCTCTGGGAAGTGAGGAGAAAGTGGTGGCAACGCCGAAGCGGAACTCTCTTCACTGCACAGACTGCGCGAACCACACTGACTGGTACGGTGCGGTGTGACCGGGTACCACTGTATTCGCCCTACTCTGTGCCGCTAGCTGCCTGCTAACGGATGTTACTTTCACAGCGACCACAGCAACTAGTTCTGCCGCTGTCGTCGCCAACAGGTAGAAGTCGCGAGCCAGAACCGGCTGAATACTCCTCTCCCACCTAGCCTATCTCAGCTTGCCACTGCTTCTGCAGCAGTGGCTCGTTGCCTTCAATAACTGGCCGCTAACTGCTATTGTAGATGGCTCCAAACGAGACTCGGTCCGGACGTAGAGTCACTGCGCTTGAGTTGGCTGAGCTCTCAAGGCTAGAGGTAGGTAAGCGGTTTCGTCTAGGTGAGGGCAAATACAGGACAGGGCCACGGGCATATGCATGGGGACACCGGCCAGTCGTGAAGAACAACCGCTAGCCGTTTGCTTAGCCTCTGCTGTTTGGACCGCTGGCCGGGCAACGAACTGCTGGCAGCAAGCGAGTGCTAACTGCTTAGGATGGAGTGGACCCTCTTCGGAGAAAGCATTAGGCAGTTTCGGGGGCAATAGCTCCGCGCTATAGCCACCACCATCGCCGTTCGCCGTAGAGACGAACCACCGTCTCAACAGATGCACGGGCTGACGGGCTTTGCAACGGAACTCGAGATGCTCCCACAATTTGAGTAAAAATGACCAGAAACAGTCGGTCGAATGCCAGACACGGTAGTCAATACTCGTCATAAAATTTGCCGCAATAGTTTGGAAGAATTTGTCTTGGAACTCCGCTTTCTCCGAGTGTTTGGGTGACTTCCTTTGCTCCTTGACTGTTAGAAAACGCTGTTATGATGATCGAAGGCGTCAACACAAAACCTGAGGGAAACCTATTCCAGTTCAGGTTCCCAGCTGAATAATAAGCCTATTGACAAGGTTACTTTCTTAGCAAATGTAATTGTAATAGAGTGCGCATGTTTGCGAAGGTCACCGTTTTCATATAGCACGGATTACCGTAGGAGATGTTATGTGTAGCCTTTGCTCTGAACCAATGAAATGATGGGGTTTACGACAAAAATACGCGATAAGTATAGTCTCTCTCTCGCTCTCTCTCTCTCTTGCTATGTCAGACATATTTGTTGATCTCAGCGACTTGCAGAGCACCCGTGGTCAGCTTTCGTCTCTAAGACATGTGGCTTTCCTCAAAGGACAATCGCTTGCGAGAACATCACTCAAATGCACGTGATGGATACCTCATGCTCACATGAATTTATGTACGTGATGAGCAACACAGCTATTCATGCGCTACGACAAGCGCAGAGAAGATTCTTGATCATTCATAGCCTCGGTGCTCGTCATATGTTGCTAGGGCTTCCCATTGGAGCAGTCTCTTTGTCGTTACAGCGGTTAGTTCTCGAATCGGTTCCTTGGCGATCCGTGTCATACAGCTTGAGATGTATTGGGATAAACATAAACACACATGATTGGCCTAAGTGGATTCAGAGCTTAGTTTGTGCGGGGCTTCGGGACCGTGAATTAAAACGTTGAAGACCTTGCCGTATTGTAGATATTCCATGGTATTCGTCGACTCGACAATGACAACTACGCCAGCGAGCTCCCCGCATGACGCCGCAACAGGCAATTTAACCCTTTCGACGACTGAATGAATGAATGAGTAGAACTGTAGAAGATCTGTAGGGTCAGACGTATGTACGTAGAGCAGAGGCAACGCAAGCAATGTGGTGGTAAAGGAGTCGACACGAGAGCCTTCCATCCTCATAGGGCTCAGCGGCGAGGGCTCCTCCTCAGAACCGGGCCCGGTGCAAGCGCCAACGGTGGAAACGGTATTTCTCTCGGTGCGAATGTGAGTATGGAAAGACTGGCGCTTCCTAAGTAAGGCTGGTTGCGTGGCGTAGAGAAGGAGCCAGCGAGGCAAACGAGAAACGGCGCATGAGGGTTTGAGCGAGGTAGGTAATACCTTCGTGCGGCTGGGGCCGCCGCCTTCAGAGTTAGTGAAGAACGAGGCAGGCGCTTGAGCTGAGTCCTGATAGTTGGAGAAGGACGAGAGCCGTGGGGAGCCACTCAAGTTGAATTCACTTCACCTTCACTCCGCGCTCCCGCGCACCTCGCCCCGCCACCAACCCCCGGCCCGTTTGCTCAGCCAGCCCTCTAGTTTCCCCTCCTGTGGACGGTCTGACCGCGTCTGCTCTGTGCCCGAAGGCTCGAGGTGCCGACCGTTCATACTCCTGAAGCCAAACGACGGGTAGCAGGAAGCGAGTAGCCCTGCGAGTATACGCGAATATCGTGGGGATCGTGTGCGGGAACGAGGAGCTAGCTCCTTGGCATAAAATGGTGTGGGATCGAGGGTTGACTAAGGTGCGATGACTTCCGCTTGAGCCGCAGACGGGCCGGTTTACCGTCCGGCAACAGGCTGTGTTGTCTGCCAGCCGCCACCTTCGCTGTTAATGTATCTATCAAGATATCTAGTTGGCCGGTCGGGTAGCTGAACGCAATCGGACGAACCTACCGACAGAGAGACGATAGGATGTTTAGGACAAATGAACTAACGGAAGCGGGTCAGCAGCTGTCTTCGTCCACAAGCACAACGCATGCAAGCAGTATGACCATACCAGGGGCCCGGCAGGGAGGCAGGCCCAGAGCGACGGCAGATAGACAAAAGTAGCTAAACGGTGGCTAACACGAGCTCGAGTGCTGAAGGAAGACAGCCACATCCCGTTGCTGGGCCCGTTCTTGCACCAAGTTCTAGCTGTGCCAGACGAGAGAACGTGGCCAGCGGCACTTTCCACAGCGGTCCCACGTTGTTGCTGCTGTGGCGCGCTTCACGCAACTCCGCGTTGATCTTTGCTAATGATGGGCTCAAATGAAACACGCTTACATACACCTCTTAGTGTTGTGTTACGTTAACGGATGGCGGACGCAAGCAAAGCTGGAAGGTGAGCAACGAGATGACGCTCTTCGGGGATGTGGGTGGCGAGGGGTGAGAGGAGCAGGTAAATGAAGATACGGGATACACGAGATGAGAACGAGAGACCTGTGCTTCGACCGATTAGGATGGCTGTGGCCGAGTGAGTGACGGATCCCACCACATAGAGTGGCAGGTAACCAGCCGTGATCGTTGACGACGTCGACGTGCGGCGCTACCGAAAATCGCTCAGCTTTCATCCGTGTTCTCCGTCTGATTGCGCACCGTACATCTATCGTGGTGCTGCATTCGACCGAATACGCTAGAATATTGTTAAGTCTCTCTCATGATTACCGCGGATAGTGGACATGACATGCATTCTGGTTGGGCCAGAGGTCGAATGAAGTAGCCCATTCAAGCCTCCTTCACCATCGAGAATGCCAGTTCGAAGATAGTTGATACTGCAATGAAGTGAATCTGGTTCGAAGACATCTGATTAAATATCATTATGTGATTCTGTCTGTGATTTTACGTCTTTGGATTGAATATTCAATTTTATTCAAAGGTCTCCTACCGGCGTTCTTGCCACCAATTCAGGATGCTGGTTTCAACCTATCTCTCGGATACACAAGCATACCTCTTGATAACAACAACAAAGATGCATATTGATACCGTGCCCTTCACTTTTGCCATCGAAATTAAGCCATCAAATTATATTTTTCCAAGTAGATGGGATGGAACAGTCAGTACATTGCATCAGCCAATTTGCTGGTGAGGTTCGATTAGTGCTGAGGGCCAAAGGATTATTTCAATAAATAACTTTTCTTGATATCTTCTCCCAAGCAGTGGAGAAGGTAGCGGCAGCCAACGGTAACCGTGTGCACAGGCTACGTATCAACTCTGAAATATAAAACAACAAATCCGACGTGTTAATCTCGGCGAACCATAACCACGTACCAATGAGCATCAACATGTATGCTAACGAAACAGCAACGCCCGCATAAAAATTGTCCAAGGCCAATTCATAACAGATGAATGAAATGTCCTAGAGAAATTGAAGCAGTGAACGTAAAGGAGAGCGGTCAGCCGTGCATTGAAAAATCTTTATCTTTGTGCTTCCAAAACAAAAACATCGATCCAACCCTTAACCCACAACTCGAGCCGTGCAAAATGATAATAATAATAATACTAATATTTCAATGTGACCAATCCTACGCGTGTGATGTGTGTACCTGTGTGAGAACCTGGAACTGTCAATACCATCCAATACAGGCAGCTAGAATGTGCAACGTTCGTAATCGAAGCATCTCCTTGAAACCATAAGGCACTTTACCCGTCACTCAACGCTGTTATGTGAGGCGTTTGACTTGCTATTGCCTGCCGATGTGGAAGCTTGGCCAAAAATCGTGTGATCTGACAGAGCTTTCGACTAACAACAAATAGCACAGGGCTGCTATGTACCGTAGCTGCTGCTACGGTAGCACGTACGGCTTTGCGAAGACAGCGAAATCCTACGGGAGTCGGTCGGTGTTGTGGCCGCAGTGGAGACCACCGGAGCAGCTCCCATAGTTGGCTCGCAGTCGAGCCTGCCCGCGTACCGTTCCGCAGCCTTCACCTCGCAGGTGTTTTGGCGTTGAGTAGCCCCTGGGTCCCAAACCATCTGGTGAGAGTCAAAGCTCTTAGCAAGGCAAGAACACAAGATAATACATGATGCGAGCAATAAGAAAGTCGAGAAAAGGTGACCAGCCTCAAGTCAACTTCTTAAAGTCCTCCTTACATCGGTCAGCTTAGCTTGTGGTCTATAAAACCAATCCGTGCTGTACGTTCACGTATCATATAAAGCCAAGGAAATATAGCAGTACGACAAAAGTTCAGCCCTTCAACTTCGAGATAAGAAAACAATGGCGAATGTCCGATTTTGACATCTCATGATGAACTTTGAACACGAAAACCACTCTGTCACCAATTCGGTCTACTCTAAATGAATTCATCACGTCTAATCGCTTGAGCCGAACATCTTAGAGAAATTTTGCCGTACGTAAAACGTGAACCCTCTGATCTCTTATACTACCCCGGTTCGAGCTCCGCTGCGTGGTGACATGTTAGAGAGCCTAAGCATTATGAAATTGCAGCTCCTTTAATAAACCAATAAAGCTTTACCTTTACCACCTTACCCCAGAGTTTAATTCTAATCGTCTGTCCTCATTCCGGGCCCTCCTTGCGACGATTCCTTGCCCACAGATAGGACCAAGCTCCCGTCTCTGGCCAAGGTGTTACCGTGATTCCGGTCCTGAGGACGCTAAACGAGCTACACATTTATTAAACTTCGCACGTCAACTTCCCTCAGATGGTGACCTTTCATATTCGAATTGTGAAATCTCGAGCATTTAGCGTGTGTCTCTGCCGGATACGCGGCATTTAACCGAACAAAATGTATTAGGGGCACGCAAATGTAATCGACAGAACAGACATAACCTTCGTAGCGGTTACTATTCATTTCGATCGCATATTCGACGTAATACGATTGATTTTGAGAACGAGTTACTGTTGGGGATGTGTCAAGTAGTGTCTGAGTTTTCCTAGTATTTCGACATGATGTGCTACAACAAGGAATAGGGAATCGCATAATATAACGAAATATGTGCCTAGAATACGTATCTATGAGCGTTTTACCTTTTGAGTTGCTGACATGGCTCGGCAGAGCGGAGGTGAATAATCCATAGGAAACCACAGAATCTACAATGGAATGGATTCCAATTATGACAATGGGCTGTACATAGCATCCCAGAATAACCTACTATATATGGACCTCGTAACCCCTGACCATTGATCGGGACGCTTTTGTCCTCTCGGTTCACGGCGACGTCTGCTTCAACTCCCAAAGCTGAAACCCTCGTCCGTTACCCGGTGCGAAGACCCCTCTCCTGATTCCCAGGCAAGACGCCCGTTGTAGCCACGAAAGATGGCAATGAAAGCGACAATTAAGTAACTGAATGCTATTATATAAAACACTCCGCATGATTTGCGGCAAAGGCCCTCTTAGATTGCTTAAGGAGCACAGTGAGTTACCACTAATCGAGGGGCACCATATTAGGGAGGGCACCATATAGCACCAAGTTAGATACAATCGAATGTTGTTTCTCTCTGAATACGAGCACTGACTGACTTCGCTTCTATGGAGTCGCCCAACCGCGAACAGCTGAGATATTGTCAGTTGATACACGAGCTCTACAAGCGTGCCTCAGTGTTGTCCGGTAAGGCACCAACGACATGGTGATAGGTGGTGGTAGGTAATAATAACTACGTGTCAAATAAAGGTGAGAATACTCAGGCGAGCCCTAACAGTCGATTCGTTCGCATCCATGCTGTACATTTGGTCAAGTTGTTCATGGGGTTTACGCAATGCAAACGCACTGCTCAGTCATCGAGGTTTTCCAAAAACGAGATTCATAGAGATTTTTAGCCGAGGTCTTCCTTGTGATGGGGCCAATTGCGTTATAAATACCAAAATGCCATTGATGATAACAGGAACGGGCGGACGGAGACACACGACTACTTATGTCGTTGAAAAATAATCTCTATTTTTACAGTAAATTAATACAGTAAAAGCTATTTTTTACAGTAAAAGCGTAAATTACGTAAATTAATACAGTAAAAGCTATTTTTTACTGTATTAATTTACGAAAATGAGGTGAAACCGAGCGTCAAACTTTAGGTGGGATTACGTTTCGGAGGTGTGTAAAGTTGCATGAAGTTTTTTGATTCTCTATTTATTTTCGATTAGTTAAACAAAATCGTAAGTTTTTTCTGTTCAACGTTCCTCGGCTAACTTCATATACAACTCGCCGCCTAGAATGCAAATGATCTTCACTCGAAAGAAGCAATCTATTTTGCATGAGTAGACGCTGACCTATATAAATACGAAATACCCAAAATAGGAAATAATATGTCGTTCGTATCTATAATGCATATTCGCGCGAATATTTTCAGACAATCAGTGGTACCGTTTTGAATGGTAAGTCTATGTCCCTATTAAAATCCCTCCAATAGGAATACGCACACTACATTGAGTCTGTCATTTGCTAACACGGCACGGATCAGCGATGGGTGACTTTTTGATCTGGCAAGAAGGAGTTATGCTTTAAAAATACAAATACATAAATAGGCACCGTAAATGTATTTTTGGATCAGATTTTTTCAACCTTCAACTTACATAAGGTATGTAGCAGTTGGATGACTACGTCAAGGCCCGTCATTAGCTAATGAACCAAAATAATACAAGTCGCTTGATATAACAGCACACCCTGATAGCACTGAGCTTGGTCTCCATGAGGTATAAAAGTTCCTCTAAATAGCTGGCGTCTGGGACGGAGATCGCTGCTCACGCGGCTCGCGCCTTCATCCACGCTCATCCGGACGCGGCCCTGGTCAAGCTTGATTTTCGCAATGCCTTCAACACGGTCCGTCGAGATCTCGTTCTGCGGGAGGTTGCTGAGCACGTCCCTGGGCTCTTCCCTCTGGTCGACCTGGCCTATCGTGGTCCCTCCCATCTGATCATGGACAACGCCGTCATCAGCTCAGAGTGCGGGGTCCAGCAGGGGGACCCGCTGGGCCCAGCCCTCTTCTGCCTGGCCCTCCGGCCCCTCGCTGTGTCCCTCCAGTCGCGTCTGCGGCTGTGGTACATGGACGACGGAACGTTGGCAGGTGATCCGGCGACCGTCGCCTCCGACGTTCAGCGAGTACTCGACTACGAGGGGCGCAGCGGCCTCGCCCTCAACCCCACTAAGTGCGAGATCTTCTCTTTGGACGCGCAGCCCGACCTCCAGCGGTCGCTCCCAGGATGCCGTCTCACTCAGAGGTTGTCCCTCGAGCTCGTCGGCTCCCCTCTCACGGACGAGGCCATCCGGCCGCTATTGGACCGTTGCCTCGAGAGGACGGCCGTGATGCTCGACCGACTGCCCCTGTTATCGGCTCACCAGGGGCTGTTCCTCCTTCGGTCCTGTTTCTCGGCGGCACGCATGCAGCACTTGCTTAGGACATGCCCGGCCGGCACTGAGGCTTCAGCCCTTCACGATTATGACGACTTGGTGTTGGACGCGCTGACGACGATCCTGAACCTCCAGCTCCCTCCGGAGGCGGCGTCGCAGGCTACCCTTCCAGTCCGCTTCGGGGGCCTCGGCATTCTCAGTGTTCGCCGCTTGGCCGACGTTTGCTACGCCGCGTCGCTCACGGCGGTTGCCGACATGGTCGCTACAGTCCTCCCCCCCGAGGCGCTCGCCCACTTCTCCGCCTCCCAGGAAGCTGCCCTTGACCAGACGGGCGCCCGCGCTCGGGTCCCTCCGGACAAACAGAGCAAGCAGCGGGCATGGTCCGATGCCCTGCACCAGGAGCTGCGGGACTCCCTCCTGGCCTCTGCGCCACACGCTGCTGACCAAGCTCGCCTCCGGGCTGTCGACAGGCCTGGTGCGGGGGCGTGGCTCCACGCGCTGCCCTCCTCGTCCCTTGGTACTGCTCTAGACGATCGCTCCCTCCGCTTCTGTGTGGGCCTTCGCCTCGGGGCCCCTGTAGTTGCGGCCCACAGCTGCGAGCGTTGCGGGGACCCCGTCGCAACGAATGGCCATCACGGTCTTTCGTGCGAACGCAGCGCCGGTCGCCATCCGCGACACACGATGCTTAATGACACGCTCGTGAGGGCCCTCCACTCCGCCGGTATTCCTTGCACAAGGGAGCCACAGGGCCTCGACACCTCTGACGGCCGCCGCCCTGACGGCCTCACCCTTGTCCCCTTCCATCGAGGGCAGCACCTGGTTTGGGACGGCACTGTGGTTGACACTCTAGCACCCTCTTATGTCAACCACTGTGCAACCATCCCCGGTTACGCAGTAGCGCGTGCGGAACGGGCAAAGCTAAGGAAGTACGCCGCTCTCCAAGCAACCCACCTGTTTTCCCCCCTTGCCTTTGAGACCTTGGGCGGGCACGGCCCTCTCACTGCGAACTTCCTCGAGGGGGTCTACCATAGGCTGATCCGCGCCACCGGGGACAAGCGCGCTGGCTCTTTCCTCCTGCAGCGGCTGTCCCTCGCCGTGCAGAGAGGCAATGCCATCGCCTTCCTCGGAACATTGTCGTCCTCACCCCCCCCCCCCCCATAATCCCTAGAAATCCCGCCCTACTGTATGTTTGAATAAACGGTTATACTACTTAGGCTGAAACCAAATATATTTACAAGAAAGACACTTGTTTATGCACGGATATTCCACGAAACGCGCACTAAGTCTGAAAATGTCGATATATAATACAATGCTGATATACCCTGCTACCATAAGCACGAGCTCGCCCAGAGCGTCTAATCAATCGATACAAAGTTGAAGAATCTCAACAGCTCAATGGCAGTTGTTCAAACAAACAAACAAACTGAAATGAGCAATAAGCGCGCCTGACAACGACGAAGAAAAAAATTGAATAAAACCATTCTAGAATTGCTGGTTAATATGAAGTTGATTGTATACTATGGTTAAAGTCATATTTGAAGGAGGGATATAGAAGCAGGCAACTTCTTTTAAGACATTTTAAATACATGTTCACCCAGGTAACACAGATATTGTCACTAATTTAAGAGCTACTTGTGCGACGCAAAGATCGATCAGCGGCAATTGGATGCGTGCAGCAGCGTGGAACTTCAACTTTCAAATGTACAACATGCTGTAGTTTTTCGCCGGATTTTTCATTTTCCCTAAAGACCGAGCAGACAGTTATATATATATATATATATATATATATAAACACGGATTTCACCATATAGTCTGCGAAACACAGGGATTCCATGAACCTGATGATAATTGCGTTTGTAAATTCTGTAGTAAAAAATGTGAGAGATACCACGCAGGAAAATGCGAAGCAATTAGGTCAATTAGTCATCTCTTAAATATAAATGCCTAATCTAGTCGTAGAATTAAATATACATTGATCAATGCAATCAGATGGAACTATGTTTTAAAAAAAAAAATGCTTCTAGAATTTTTACTTGAAACCTTACACATCGGAAACTGACTTGTATATTGTACACACCGTTGTAATTACTCGAACAGAGTAAAAATAAAACAAAAAAAAAATATATATATATAAATATATACCACCCACAGCCTGCTCTGCAAGGGCAACAATGAGCCGATCGACGTATCCCAGCCAAGGTATTATAAATATATAACATGAGTATAGATACCGGCAATATGTATCTACTTATTCATGAACTCTCGACGAGGCTAGCCGAATTCTAGCTAAACGTATATTTTTAAGCGATTTAATAACCGGATTGCCTATGTCGCGCGCCCTCCATTTAACTATGCTTATTTTACACTTGGCAGCTCGAATGGGAGTCAGTTGAAGGTGGAAGGATCCTATGCAGACGATAGCCGTGAACCTGATCGACTCAGCGACTGAGCGAGTTGTCCACGTCCCGCTTCTGAATTCATTTAAGCATGAGCCTAACACAGAATAGCTTACAAGAAGAATTGAACAACTTGAAAAACGATTGCGGGCAAGCCCCCGTCCCACTCCAGTGCCGTGTTTAACAGTGAAGTAAATTGCTTACTTACGACTTATACGGCGGTGTGAGAAGTATTACAATCATTGTACACATCACTGCACGTGATTTCGTGACACTTTGAATCACCTGAATTGAGTTTCTCAGCGTACCTGGATGGGGTAAGACGCTGCGGCGTTTGTCAACATTCATTGTAATACTCAGTAAACTTAGATTATTCGACATGCCAGTGCTTTTTTCCTCGTTCTTTGAACGTACAAATTTCGCGTTGAATCCACGTTTCGATTGGCAGCCGTATGCCCGTTACTGAACGGTATGCTAAACCGTATCGCAGGCAGAGGCCCCGCAGGCAGAGGCCCCGCGAGCGTCGTATAGTTACGGCTAACGCAAGTTAACCAAATATCTCACTGAATAATTTTCTCATTTGATGCCGGAGCATTGTTAAACGCTTTGAAACAGCCAAGTCGTGTTTCGGCCATCACCTGTGATTTTTCCTTCGGATCTCTCATTCCCTATACCAGCAGCTAGTAAGGTTGATTTATTGATTTATTAAAGGAACTGCATAGAATGCTTAAGTTCTCTTATATGTCACGCAGACTCAGCCGTAGAACAATAGACGACACACTGATCATTTTAAGCCATGCGAACGCATGGAATAAAATGAGAACATGGCCTTTTTCTCAAATAGTAACTTGCAGCTTGCTGTCTTTATTGTAAACAGTTTGTTGATGTTTGTCGTATTTTTGCTTCTGTTGTTGTTGCTGTTGTTGTATATTTATTTATTGTTATTTCACCCATTGTTTGTTGCTTCCGCGCCTATTTTGATGACACGCTGATTTCGCCAGTGTCTTTGTTGTTGTTGTTGTTGTTGTTGTTGTTATCGCTGATGTGTGGATTTACATGACGTTCACAATTCCTATCATTAATCAACATGTCATCGTATTATCATCCACTTTCATGGCCACCTCTATCCGTTTCGTCCCTTATCACTAAGCACATCATCATGGTTTATTGTTTATTTGTCTGTGTATGGTCGATCATAGCTGTTTTTTTTTCACGTTCACACACGTGTTTCATCGCACGCAGCCTATATACTATTGTTGCTTTTTAGTATTATCATTATTATTATTATTATTATTACTATTATTATTTTCCTTTACCGTTACTCATCTCCCTCGCTTCATATGAACGTTGTTATTGTTGTGTTGATGTCCCGAGTCAATCCATTTTATGATTCTTCACTTGTTACTTTTCATTGTTGTTTGTGGTTCGGGTCGGGTCATCGTTCACTTCCCTGCCCTTTCTAACCATGTACAACAACATGTCTACATACATATATATATATATGCTGCTGCTGTTCTTTGGTGGTACCACCGCCGCACCCTCTGCGGCCTCTGTTTGCCGCGGCTGTTGTTTGTCGATCTGCTTGTCTATTCGAGCGTATTGCTTCGAAAGCCAGCACTGTTGGCCTTGCGCCATATTCCTGATTCGTTGATGCCTGTTGTTACTGGCCGTCGGATGGCGTTGTCGTTGACCTCGTTGTTGTTCTGCTGCCACCCTATTGTTGCATGTCATCATCGTCGACGTGGCTCAGTAGCTGCAGGATTGTGTGGGCGTGTCTGTCACCTGATACGCCTGTATATAGCCCATGCGTTGCTGTCCATGTCACCAGAGGCAGACGACCCGACCCGCACTGCTGCAACCGGCCGCGACCACAGACTATTGCAGCAGCAGCAGCAGCAGCATTTGTTACCGATGTGGGTCTCTTGCTTTCAGCGGTCAGCATCCTCATCAATAGTGAATTACGCTTGCGTCCACTATGAACGCTTGTTGTAGCTGTTGTTGCTGACGCGTCTCAAATATTGCGCATAGCTTGTCCTTGCATTGTTCCTTGTTGTCGGCTGTTGTTGGGCAGGGCTGGCCAGAGATGGCCGACTCGCTACGAATGAAGAAGCAGCGACTCTTTTTTTCCTGAGATCTCCGCTGGCTTCTGCATTTTCTCTTTTTGTGTCTCGCCCTTGACTCGGTCGCCCAACCTGCTCTTGCACGAGCTCCTATAGCCCATATCAGACCTTCGTTGTGCGCTATTGACCTAGCTTTATGCGCGCCGGATGGTCGAAGGCTGGAAACGAGATTAGGCTCCCTGAGTGTGAGGCTCAGTTCATGTATCCAGTTCATCTCTCCGTTCTTCAATTGCAATCAACTCATTCATCTTCATTGTGGTAGATTCAGTTCATTTTTTCGTGTTTTTGTTTGTTGTTTGCTTGTTGTTTGTCACTTTTTCTCGTTGCAGGATCGTGTTTCTGTTGTCGTTATTATTTGTTTATATGTTGTTGTCTTCAGTTCGTGCTTGTTGGTCAGCTTATACGTATCTAACCTACCTACATGGACTGTGTGAGTGAGTGTGTATGTGTCGGTTTTAGGCTATGTCACCAGAGAGACGGTTCCTTCAATTACTATCGTCGTATTAATCATCGTCACCGATCAATCAGCGTTTGTTGAAATATTCACAGCATTTTTGTTGTTATACTCGTTCTTGTCGTTATTTTCGCTATCTATCTCTCTCTCTCTCTCTCTCCTCAACATTGATTCAACATTTAACACAACATACGCAGCACAATAATCATTTCTCATCATTGTCACCGGCTTGCCATAGTGTCTACAGGCCTTTCCGTTTTTCGGGATCTTTTCTATCGCTCATGCAGCCTTTATCTTAAGGGTTCTCTCTCTCTCTGTACTAACTCATCTTTCGACTTGCATTTTCATTAATCCGTGTCAGTCGGTATCATCAATGCTAAGCACAATATATAGCACAATTAACTTGTATTAGTGGTAGTAGTAGTAATAGTGATAATAATAATTATGTTTTCATAATAATTGAATCCGACTAACTAACGTTTGCACTCAGCAGACAAGATTCTTGTGTGTCATGCAGCTCGTAAAATCTTCTTCGTAAATTCGATACTCCTGTTCATATCCACTCTACAATAATAACAATAGCTATCCATATTTGGTGCATGCAAACAAGCTCATACACATATACACGCACACAGATACGGTCCCCACGTCAAACATCTATGGATCAACCTCGGATGACACATGTGCTTACTGACGACTTGCACTCCCCTGACGGCCGCTCTCGCCACCGAAGAATGTGTAGACCTATTTACACAGGCAGATATATATATATATATATATATATATATATATATATATGTATAATATGAGGATGAATGGCCTGAATAGTTGGATGGTTCCATGTATCAGCGAACGTTGAGTCTATTGGCCAAATTTGACGCTATATTCACTGACAACATCGTGGTAACGGCGAAGATCAGCTGTTAATGCTGACTGACAGTTCGGGACATGATAGCTGATGCCGAGGGAAGTCGTGGCAGCGAATTCCGACTGTGTGTATTTCATTTTTGTGCCATTTTACATGCCAGTTTCACTGGGGCGATTTGCACACGTATCGAGAATTGTGAACGACCAAATACGTAATGTCCGTTAACCGTTTAGACACATTGCCATTGGCCAATACCGTAAATGAACTATGTGGCCAATGTAAGCGTGCAAAACAATATGACCTTATACATATAAAAAAAATAACAATAATATATAAATTTGTTGAAATTTATCGTTGTAAATGTCCCGTGAAAAATTCGTTGAACTAACGCACACCACCCGCTTTCCTTCGATAAAGGTCAAGAGAGACAAGATCACATGTATTCTGGCGAAGATATATTAAATCAGAAAGATGAGAATTCCTTTGCTAAAAATATTATTAAATTCATCATTATTATTATTGTCATCTAGTATCGCCCAACGATTATCGTTATGATATGCACCGTGTAACTCTGTAATACCCCCCGTATTAATCCAACAATGATAAATTAGCACAAAACATGACATTTATCGAGCACGACTGCAAGAACAATCAGCTTTTTATCGAAGCTAATCGAATCCTTGCATGTGTCTAGTGTCAGCGCCGGATGCGTGAATTCAGTTCACAGAATAATAGATCTTTCCTGTCCTAATTCTGCACAATTTAGCATGGAGAAATACAGGTCGATCTATGACGAGGAACTCGATCAGTAAAGCTGTTATTACAATAAGTCATCATATTAGAAATGAGAATTTAGGTAACCGATCACTAGGTCATTGTCAATCGCGTCTTTCTTTTCGATGTGATTTTTTTCTTTCGCCTTTACGAATTCACATCCTTGCCCAGCCGCAAAGAGCATCAAGCATCCTCATAAAAATACATACAGCCAGATGCAACATGTATAGCGCCGTATAACGAGCGAACTATTGAGTATATCAAATCGAGTGTGTCGTGCCATTCTCAGCCGTTGTCTCCAGCAGCCGTTTCATACTGCATCATAGCGCTCCTCACAGCGAAGCAGCGTACGCAGGGCGTCGTAGTACGACGTCATTATTTCTTAGATGCCGCAATGTATCTCAGCTGCCAGTTTGAATATATTACAATCTCTCTCTCTCTCTCTCTCTCTCTCTGTCTCTCCCTCTCTCTTGATGACGGGAATGATGATGAATTATTCATCGTACTTGTGTTAGGATTACACATCTTGTTACTAATTCAGTTCATCTGATTACCATTTTTAGATCAGCTTAGTATATTTATTTCGCAATGGGGTATCGTCCCATATCAACGCTTAGCCGCTGAGGCACTCTTTCATACATATGTTCCAACTGTTGCGCGTACTGTTAATCATAAAGCCAGCGATGTTAATTGCTATAATAATAATAATAGTAGTAGTGATAATAATAATAATAATAATAATCAACTAACCGACATTGTAATCATCCTTTACCACCCTAATCGTTGGATATATATATATATATATATATACAATACACGACGAGACATGTCGAGTGGCTCTAGGGAGTTGTCAAGGAGGCCTCGGACCTGGAAGGCCCCCAGAATAAGGGTCGCTATTTCGTCGCGTCATTTAGATTCGAGTCTACGTACTTGTCTAAATAATCAAGTGTCGTCTTTAGCAGTGTTGTTGTTGTTGTTATTATTATTATTTTTATATGATTATTATTTTAGTATCCCACTACACATACAGCGCATGGTTTTTTACGATACTTCTTCGTAAAATCTATCTCACTGATAATTTTCCGTGTTGTCCACACGTCCCTTATCGGGTATGTCTACGTGTGATCAACGACACTGTACATCATAGATAGTCGGTTCCTTATTCAACGAAGTGTTTCATGGTAATAGCGCCTTTGTCGTCAATTTGTAGAAGAGAATTCGCCTGACGAAATCTTCTAAATAGGATAATCTCTGCGCTAGCTCCCTGGCATTGTGGTGTCTACCGGCTCTGATACTAAATCTGTGGCTCCCGCGCTGTCGGTCACAAATTATGTCTTTTTTGCGGGGGAAACAAAACGAGATCGGGAAGGCTTGTGCAGGTAGCACACGACCTGCAGATTGAGGAGCTCGTTCTCATCTGAGGTAGTCTATAGTATCGTGATATCTGCTATATCATTTCTAGCTGCAGAAGAAGGTTGATTTCGAAAATCGTTTCCCGGGCAGCGATCGATGGATGGATTTGATTCGACTTTGTTGTTGGACACGTCACGAATTTCTACCTGTGATTCCTAATGATGCTTAGTATGTAGATGCTACCGAGGTCAATCTATTCTATATATATATATATATATAACGTTGTCTACCCGTTTGATTGCTTGGGAAAGGTGGGCATTATATTGGACATGCTCCTTGGTTAAAGTGCTACGCTTGCTTGATCGTTGCGTAATGTTTCGTTTGAACGAGGTTACGACTGTTTCGCCACTCGATTCTACCTAAGCCATGTCTACATTTTGCGACGCAGCGAACTGATATTCCGCTGGGATCTCGGGGTGTTGTGCGATTGTTTAACAGCGAGTTGATAACATTTATGATTATTATTATCGATAATGATGAATACTGTTTATTATATCAATCGGAAGTTCTGGGTAGTGCTGTAAACTTCGTTAGCGCTATTTTGCTAGGTCTGACCGGATAAACACACTGCTCGCCTCTGATCACGTATTCGCCCATCGATATCTGCTATCGACAAACTGCGTCATTTCACGAGAACGGCGAAGGCGACAAATTCAAATGTCCTCGGTGGGTCCCCACGCTCACTTCATTATTGCTCCGATTTATTTATTTGTTTGCAGTTGTCTGTTTATTGAGATATTGTTTGCGCAGCGCGGGTAACAGCATCTAAGGTTTTCGGGCCGACTCTCAGCCAGCATTTAGCGTCCACGGTACAACTGCTTTTAGCAATGCTTCGTAAGACGGCCAACCCCTTGAAAATGCAAATGTGCAACGCTGGGGATCGAGCCCGTGCACGTACGTCCGTCTTCTTCGATTGCGAGGCGCACACGAATGTACCACGAGGCCACCAAAGGGCTCGACGAGTCACAGCATCTATGAATCGTAATCCATCTGAATCGGTGTTCGTATGTGTCCGACTTCCCGTGCTTTCTAAATCTCAGCCTTCAACGCCAATGCGCGAAGGTGTAAACTTGGGTAACGTGATCAAAGAAACGTAGCAAAGTGGTTCGGCTTGCTAGGATACATTGACTAGTGTACAGCGTGCCACCGCAGCTTAAACGTGTATCAGATTGGTGATGAAGAGGCTGCTCATTTCCTTCAAGAAAAAGGAAACCCCCGCCCCCGGAGGCTGACACGCTTCTTCTGTCGTCAGATTTATTGGTCTTTATTTATTTATAGCCCAAATGCTCACATCTACCCCAACATTGACGCATGGTAAGATCAGTCAGATGATACCTGTATGTTTATGAGTCATTCGCCTTGTTACCACTGCCGCTGCTGCTCCTGTTGTTGTTGCAGTTGTGAGTTAGCTTTTACGTTTTCGTGGTGTCCTTCTGTTGTTGGGCGTATTGTCGTTGGGGTTGGCAAATCGTTCTATGAACGGTCGATAGGTCCTACTCATCGTGGGCCTATTCTTCTGTGCCGTTAATTTAGCTGCAGTTAAGGTTTTAACACGCTTTCTTTGCGCCACTGTGCGATAGGTGTGCATGGCTTCGATATGCGGCTATCGCTGTTGTTACTGCTAGAGACCATGGTCTTTGACGTCATTGTTTTTAACGTTGTTATTGTTGTTGTTGCTGCTGCTGCTGCTGTTGCCGTGAGAACTTATGCTGTTGTTAGGGGCCCTTTCATTTCCTCGTTGGTCTTCCCCTGGACCATCAATGCTGAGGGAGGAATCGGTTGGAAACGATGTTTAACGGGGGATTCGGGGGTAAAGTGGGCCATTGAGGGAGATGGGAAGCCGCAGAGGTAAACGGCAGCAGGAAGCGACCGTTAGCGACAAGGCCCGGCGCCGGTAGCAGCGCAATGAGAACGAGGCCGACACCGATGACGACGATTGCGACGGCAGTGGCGGAATGTCGAGACAAATTGGCCGCTTTATTTAAAAAGTGGTCCCGGCCGATCTTCCCAGGAAAATGTACAAGTAGCGCCGCCCCTGCAGCAGCAGCAGAAAGCGAGCTGCCTCCGATGCTGCGCGAACGTTGGTGGAAGGCGACTAGGCTATCGGTGCGAGTGGAGAGCGAGAGAGAACCGAAGCGTACAAGGACGAGAAAAGTGACGTTCTAGATCTCAGGGGAGACGGGAGTTGTCCGGGGACCGCCAAGAGTGGCCTGGCGGGTGAGGGGCCAAAAACAGCCGTTATTTTCCGGTTCATTTATTG
The DNA here is from genome assembly GCA_019614645.1 of Stratiolaelaps scimitus. NCBI lineage: Eukaryota > Metazoa > Arthropoda > Arachnida > Mesostigmata > Laelapidae > Stratiolaelaps > Stratiolaelaps scimitus. The sequence goes on along the minus strand of JABWDB010000013.1, from coordinate 3,262,871 downwards.
GGCGCTCTCGAGCAGCCGGAAAGCGGCAAGTAAATTGGCACAAGAGGCTGCGGCGGCGACAGTGGTAGCAACGGTGGCACCAGTGGTAGAAACAACAACAACAGCAACAGCAGCAGCAGCAGCACAACCACCATCACCGCCGGCGCGGATTCACCAGCGAGCGGACGGGCTGCTAGCCGAGCCGGCAGACGCCAAAACGGGGCAAACGCACTGAAGTGATGGGACGTCTCAGTTTCTGCCGTCGGAATACTGCGTGAGCGCGCCATGGAGATGGGACGTCTCTCAACCGTCGAGAGCGAGCTGAAAGCAACAGGATTTCTGGGGAGTCGATTTTGCTCGACAAAGAGAACGCAAGTGGGACCGAGGAGGAGGAGGAGGAAAAGGATCGACGAACGGACGAACCTTCGGCGGAGGGATTCCTTGGGGATACGAGGTCCCGAGGCATCGAGACTGCTTCAGGCATCGTATGGGTAGAAATGACCTTTGGGGAGAGAGGGAAGGCAGACGTCAACGTGTGTGTCCCAGACTGCTTAGTCGCTGGATATCTTCTTGCTAACCGACTTAGTGTTGCGTCTCGGCCTAGAGACGGAAGCTAGGCTATTTAAAATGACGTTATTGTCACATATCCAATTCATTTCGCAGTATGTTTTGCCGGCTGTGTCATACTCTCGCTCTCTCTCTTTCTCTCTTCATCCTCTTGAGTTTAGTTTACATGATAATGAAACGGGAGAGAGGGCATACTCTCGTTGCTTCGCCCGTCTCTGCTGTCGGCTGTTATCGGTCAATTCATCTGATGCTGCTGGTGCTGCTGCTGCTACAGTAACTGTGACGCTCCGCACATGTGGCTCAGCTATGCTGACTCCTTTTGTATTCTGTCATATTACGACGACATATTGTCATTGGAGGGGAGAATCATCACTGTGGATTATCATCGCCGCCCTTGCACCGTCGAAATTGCCCCCCCCCCCGGTAGAGGGCCATCTCATAGCTATCAATCATGATTCGTTCGTGTTAATTCAAGACTTGCCTTACTGCCACATTCTCAGATCGCTGCAGTAGACGAGACGAGCCGTATCATCGCATCGAATGTTATCTAAATTGTGCTTCACTGATAACGGATGGTAGTGATAGTAATAATAATAATGGTCAACATCTATTTTACCGAACGGACAACGGCAGACCTTCAATAACAAAGACCAAATCGCTATAGCACTCACTAGTTCAACAGACATTTACTCATCATATATCTCTATCTCTCTCTCTCTCTCTCTCTCTCTCTCTCTCTCTCTCTCTCTCTCTCTTTCTCTCTTTTTCTTTCTCTTTACATGTCGTCATATACCATCAATGGAAATCGGCTGTTTCACCGGCCACTCACGGGAGCTACAACGATCCAATGATCTGGGTGCGAATCGGATTGATCAGTCGCGTCGGCGTTGAACCCAATGGCAATGGGACATAACCATGCGCGGCCAGGAAAAGGGCCAAGCACGACGTGGCATCGAATGAAGATGCCAAACAACAGTGGCCGGCCGTCGCCTTTCGTTGGCTATTATGTGGAAGTGTGCGCTGCGCGATCGAGAATGATGAAGGTCGGGCCGGAGACGGTGAATTACAGTTTTCCACTTAATACTATACGCCTCCGGCAGGATCACCTAAGCCCGCGACGAGTGCATGAGTAGGGTGGTCATTATTTGTTGGCTCTGGATCAAGTATCAATATATATATGCATGGATGTTTGTAATATCGTATGTCCACGCTAATGCTTCGTCGTCATGCGGAGACCTTTAGGACATCCCCGCATAGTCAAGTCTCCGTTGTCCCCCCCCGCCCCCCTTGTCCGCAATCAGCGCAGAGCGGTTTTCAATGAGCTCAGCAAGTCCCGACAACAAGTCCGAGATCGATCTCTAGCAGCTCCGTTTCATGACATCTGGCAGACTTTGATCTTGAGCTAAGCGTGTAAACTCCTCTCTTCACGTATCATATTTAGATGTTTGTCTCGTCACGTACGTATGCTGTCTCTATGCAGTCGCAACATGCGTGCACGGAGCCCCCCCCCCCCCACCACCACATCATATTCGCTCTCCTGCTGTTGCCGTTAGCGCACATGGTCATCCAGGGTGAATCCAGCTGGGCGCCCACACATGCTCGTTATGGTTATTATTATGATTATCATGCCTATCTAGGTCGTTCATTATATATATATATATATATATATATATATATATATATATATATATATGTTATCTTCATATTCCATCATAGATATCGTCAACATTATTATTACTATCATCATCCTCCTAGTCATAGTGGTAACGTTGTGAATTTTTTGGCATACGGGATATTTCGCCGTCTTCATCATCTCGCAATTACATTTATAATTCCATAATAATAATAAGAATAATAATCATAATTATACTCTTATTATCATTAATTCATTAGGTATTAATAGGTCTGTTATTACAATAGTAATAACGGGTAATAATTCTAGTAATAACATGGGTAACGGTCGCTTTCAGTTTTGTTGCGTCTTCAGTTGAGTACTTACAGTCGGTATATTAATTAGCGCGCATAGTTTCATTTCAATTGTTGATGATCTTTGTTGTTGTTGTGTTATTGTTGTAACGTTTGTTGCTGTTGTATGCTGGTTTCGCTGTTAATGTGATACTTGTTGCTGTTGTTGTTGTTGTTAGTATGATTATTAGTGTTCTTGGTGTCACGTCGCCTGGTGAGCAATATATTTGTTAATGTTGTATTTCTGGTATAGTTATGGCTGTAGTAATCGCAGTCGTAATGATGGTGATGGTGGTAGTAGCAATAGTTGTTGTTGTTGTTGTTGAGTATGTACCTGTTATGTACCGAAGCAGGTCCGTGGAGCGGTCATCACATGTACATATGAAGTAACGGAGACAGAACTATGAAGCCAACAACGGTGATGGCAATGAACAACATGACAAGGATGCGCAACGAGTTGATCGGCCCCGATGTGAACCACGCCAGGATGTCTACGAGCGAGTCCGGCTCGGCTTCCTCCTCATCTTCCTCCACTTGCAGCGTCGTGAGCGGACTAAGCTGGGTGAGCTGTGCGACACCGCCGAGGCCGACGCCACCGATGGTGCCGCCTGCGCCCATTGAGCCAGTGAGCTGCTGATGCGACGAGTGTACTGATTCCGCTTGGCTGTCCTCAAGCTCGCGGGCCTGCAACAGGAGGTCTTCGAGCCGCCAGCTAAGCTCGTAGTGCGGATCGCGGCGTCCTGATTGCTGTCCGGACGGCGGACTCGACGGTGAATGCTCGCCCAACGACAGGCAACGTACGATGCCCGGTGACGACTTTCGTGACGAGACAAAGTTCTCGCTGACGGTCGAACACGATGGCACCGAACGTGACAGTGAGTGCGATTTGGCACTTCGCGTACGCGGCAGTGGCAGGCCGAACTCGCGGAGGGCGGCGGCGGCCACCGCTGCCGAATGGTGGCCGCTGCCGCCCCCGCTGGTGCCGGCGCCGAGGCCGTGCAGGTGGCCGTGGTGACCGGCGACGGCGTGGGCTGCAGCGGCAGCTGCTGCAGCGGCCGCAGCTGCAGCGTGCAGGTGGCTTGTGTGCGGTCCGCCGCCGCCGCCGCCGCCACCACTGCAGCCGACGCCTCCTCCGCCTCCGCCGCCGCTGCCGCCCGCTGTAAGCTGGCTGTGATGTACTGGCTCGTCAATGTCGAACTCCGTAGCCGATGTCGAGGGTAGGTGGCCTGCAAGAGACGCCGAAGGGTGGTGACCGTGCGAGGATGCTTCAGGACAGGGGGCATCCTCATAGCTCGAAGACCTGGCCCAATTGCTGCGTGATATGGTGCTGACTGAGGCGGGCGATGGCCCGCCGCCTGCCGTCGCAGTGCTCCTCTCTCTTTGTTGTTGTTGCTGCTGCTGCTGTTGCTGCTGCTGCTGTTTGTGGCTGCTGCGGCTGCTGCTGCTGCTGTTGTGTCGGTGCGAGGTGCTATGACGCGGCACCGGGGGCGGACTGGCAAGCGGGGTCGCCGCATCAAACACCGGACTCGAACTGCCTGAAGCGGAAGCAACTGCTGCAGCTGCGCCTTGCAGAGGATCCTGGTAGACGGGCTCCAACTTTGTGGCACGGACTCCACTTGAGAAAGCCAAGACTCGGAGGGCCGACAACGACAACAACAACGACGACGACAACGGCAACGGCGCAGCTCCGAGCTCTGATCGGCTATCGTCGGGCGACCTCGGAGCCTCTGATCTCGGCCCCGGCTACCGGTGGCGTCAGCCGCAGACAGCAACGTCGGCCGGCCTGCCGGACTCGATCCTTCCTTCTCAACGTGCTTGCTGCCGTCGGACTGCCTCGTCTAACCCCGTTGCGAGATCGCGTTCGCGGCGCCGATGAGCATTGACCGGAGACTACCAAGGTCGTATCCGAACTTGGGGCGATAATTGGGGCACAAATGAATTCGCCCCCGTTCAGCCTCTTCTCTGTCGTGTCGTGATTTTGCCAACCTGTGCACAACTATAGCTTATAGGACGAACTATGGCGAGCAGCTCTATCGTCTCCACTGCATTTGACGGCGGTTGCGTACTTGGCATGCGTTGCGTGCTGTTCGGTGCTTCTAATCTAAAGATCGAGCGTATCGAGAGATGGTCGCGTAACCGTCTTGGGATTGATGCTGGTTAGCTGCTATGGAACAACTTTATACTTGACACACGTCATCACATTTCTATCTTTCATTATATTTCGTTTGCAGTCGTGTGGAGGCTTCCCGTCGTCGGAAATACGGCCACATCTATCAACTTTATTATCTTTATTATTAATATTCTTATTAATATTCTTATTATTATTATTATAACTATTTCACGTTGTTGCTGTTGTTGTCGTCGTCTGATTCAACTTTGTACCATCAGTAGATTCGATAAGGCAGTGTTTAGTGCTTTTTTTTAGTTCAAACGGGTCGCGAACGAGTCGCCGCTCTACTTTTAAGGTAAGATAAAGACAGAGAAGAAGAAGAAGAACAACAACAACAATAATAAAGATCTGTGTAAGCGCGAGGTAGACTCTATTAGTCTTGAGAAGATGGCTACATCAGTACGCCAACAACGGGAGCGTGTCGCTGCTGCGCCAAATCCGCGTGGAAATCCACGTGATATCAGCTTGTAGCTCTTCTAACCGCCGTTCTCTTCGTAATTGCTCCGGAGAATTGTTGTATTTACATCCCGTGATTGCGCTACACAGCTGCTACTGCTGCTGCTGCTATTGTTGTTGTTATAGAAGTAGTATTTGTCGTAAGTAAATGATGTTGTTGTTGTTGTTGCTGCTGCTGCTGCTGCTGTTGTTATTGTTGTTGTTGTTGTTGTTGTTGTAGCTAACACAAAATCCAAGAGCGCACATACAACCGTCTATACTCCGCCGACGGTTGACCGATGAATACGGACCCTGATCATATTCGGCCGCTAGTCCAAATATCGACGGTCGCACGATGCATTCGACTGACGCACACTGTACTACACGCGAACGTTCTCACTCGATGACGATAACGTGCGGGAACAGAATAGACACAGAGGTCACAGAACACCAACGAGTCGCGGAACTCAATTAGCACCCGGCGGAAGTCAGCTTTCAGCTAGCAGTTCTCAATGTTCCAGCATGATTGACGAACAAACGGACATTACGAGATCGATAGATGACACTGCGAATGTGAATGCTGTTGTGTGTATCTGCATGTGTGTGCATTCTACATAAGAATACCAGTAATAGCGGCAGGTGGTGTTGTTGTTATCGTCGTCGTCGTCGTTGTCGTCGTTGTTGTTGTTATTGTATTCCGTTTGCAAACGAGAGATATGTGATCGGGCATCGCTGGTGTATTAATTGAGGAGAACCCTCACGGAGCGAGAGCGCAAGAGAAGCGAAGCCGGCAGCAGCAAACTCCACAGAGCCGTCAGTCGAATCGTGGTGGTGTTGTTGTGGTATTAGTTGGTCGTAATAGTGGTACGCTTCGCGTTGTTGTTGCTTCGATTATTGTTGCTGCTGCTGCAGCAGTAACTGTAATGGTTAGGACGTGTGAATGAATATCTGCTGCTGGTGGCTCCGGGTGGTCTTCGCGTTAGCAGCTAATGGGTATCGGGTGTGGGTGTCGGTTGGCTGGCCTCGGTCCCGAAGCAAGCCCCCCGAAGTAATCGAGCAATAATGTTAAGTTCATTGCCTACTCGGGCAACGCCGACATCGTGTATGCCTTCTCCCCGACATGTTGTGCATGCCGCGTGCTGTCGTCGTGATCAGGATGCAGCCGCTCCTCCACTCATATACATGTTCGATCGATTTCGGGGTATCGTCCGTGTCCACACTTTGTCCACACAGAGCGGTTCCACCGTGACCGGTCAGATGGTCCGTTATCACGGAACCATCATTATATGCGAGTCTACCGATCACTTCATTTCGCATGGACAATAAACCCGATCACGCCGTCCGGGCTGCTGCTGCTGTTGCGGCTGCTACTGCCCTCACGGCTCGGAGCATCAGGCCGAGGGGAGAGGTGCCGGCACCCCTCACGTGCACCGCCTCGAGACACCCGAGTGAAATGTCTGCACGCTCAGACAACGTCGCGACAGCGCAACGAATAACAGCTCAGCGAGGACTGCACGCAATGGTGCCCCACCTGGCTCCGGCAGCTGCTGCTGCTGATGTTTTCAATAGCACCTCGTGCTATGAGAAGTCAGTAGGGCCGATATGCTGAGGAGGCGGAAAGCGGATCTGAGCAGGCGAATGAAACCACTGACTCTTCGACGATTGCGCAGCAACGATTATCATAGACCGCCACGACCACCAGCGCCGCTAGCACAACAACAACAAAAACAACAACCAATGCCGCTGTCGACTCGTACACTTGACGATTCACGTGTAGTGCTCACCCACTATATATATATATACGGGGCAGCTGCCCTTTAGCTGTTTAGGTGCATCCGGATCGAGAGGCGTGCTTGCAGCGTTCGTTGGCGCAGGCCACGAAGTCAGGAGGAACTCACGAACTCGCTAAGGCGCTCAGTCGGGCACTCAATCGTTCGATCGCCTGCTCCCGAGCGCGCGCGCAGCGGCAGCAGCCTGCGCCGCGCCTGCCTACTACCCACTCCAAGTTCGCGTTTCCGTCGGCGCCTCAGCGCTGCTGCTGGGCCCGTGCTGACCACAGAGAAAGAGAGAGAGAGATAAAGAAAGTGGGAGACACGGTACGACCGCCTTGCAGGAAACGAAGCAAACGCACTTTGCACCTCAGCACCTCGTTCCACTTCCTCACTAACGCACTTCGTCACTTCGCGCACTCGCACCCGCTAACCGCCGCCGCCGCCGCTCGGCCACTAGTGTCCACAGTAGATACGACACAGTGGTGCTGTAACACTGCCACGAATCGCACGAAATATTCCACGCACTCACTGCGACCGCTATTCCACGCGCGGTACACAGATCTATTTGCTCGATATCTCTTTCGTTCTCTTCGTATTTTCCAGCGCTATCCCTGCTCTCACAGACACAACATCACGTTCCTCATATACACGCGCCTGACAATAACACCACGGCTGCCAGCGAGTCGAATTGCTGCTGCTGCTGCTGCTGTTTCTGCTGTTGTTGTCGTTGTCGTTGTTATCGTTGTTGCTGTCGCTGTTGTTGTTGTTGTTCTTGTTGTTATTGTAGTTCTTGTTGTTGTTGTTGTTGTTCTTCTTCTTGTTGTTGCTGTTGCTGTTCTTGTTGTTGCCGAACCAATGAGAAGCCCAGCCCAAACCACTGAACGAAGAAACGAAGCCACGCCGCGGGGCGCACTACCTCCCACGCCCGCACACTTCCGCGGCACGCGCTTAAACGAAACTTAAGAAAACGGGTGAGCTTGGAAATGGATTACGTTGCGTCGTCATGTGAGGGGCATGTTAAGAAAGGGCTCATCTGGTGGACCGACCAGCTGCTGGCTCGACTCCGGGCCCAAGGGGGAGAGGGAGCAAAGAAGTGAGTGCCGTAGAGAGATGTGGAGGGGGGTCAGAATGCTGAGGGTGAGAGGAGACCGAGCTCTGCTCTGTTCTGCTCCGCCGCCGACGCCGACGCCGCCGCCGCCGCCGCCGAAAGACGAAGAGGAGGAGAGACCCAGCAGACCTAGACAAGACCGGCAGGGCCACGCAAGCGTCGTCAGAGGCAGAGACCAGCAAGGCTCTCTCAGCAAGCAGCGCGGCAACGGCAGCGGCGGCGGCAGCGGCGGCGGCAGCAGCAGCAGGGCCTCCAGCTCTGAGTCCCTCTGCAGAGCTCAGGGCTAGGCTGCACTCGGCTCCGTTCATCGTCGGCGTCGTTCGTGCCAGGCCTTTGCCCTTCCCCGCGCGTGTTCGGCCCCGTTTGTTCGGTTGTTCGTTCGCAGAAGCCGCAGCAGCAACCGCACTCGTCCAACACCACACGACCAACCCGAAAGCCCACTCACCCCCCGTCCTAGCCCACAGCCGATCTCCCCATCGCTGCTGCTGCTGCTGCTGCTGCCGTCGCCGCCGCTCGACACAGCCCAAAAGCCTCCCTGCTCCTCCACCCTGCATCCCCGAACTACTCAACTCCCGCCCGCGGGCCCGTCCTCCTCCCGATCAAGTCTCTATACGAGAACCCGCCAGCGTTGCTCCTCCTCGTCCTCTTCTCTCAATCGGCAGGTCGCTTGGTCGGTCGACTGGCGGCGGGTCGCGGACGATAGCGGACGAAGCCGCTCCTCGGGTCTGGAGGAGGGACGCCGGTTGACGACCACAATTGACGACGGCGCTGACCGTCGAGGCATCTACACGTCACGACGCGGATGGCAGCGTTTGGCTGTGGGATCATCCAACGCTTGGACGTGACCGAGCGAGCGATCGCTGGTCGATAGTTTCCGAATGCTTCCAGATGCTGATCGCCCCTTCAACACCAGATGCATATGCAGAAAGATCGGCTGATCCTGCTGCTGCTGCAGCAGCTACAGGGGTTGTCCACCGCAGTCGCCACCGCGAGAATGTATGTGCAACGCTTGGCTCAAAAGCCGGTGCAGCTGCTGCTGTTGCTGATTTTACTGAGATAGTTTTATCATTGCATTGTTCGCATCTAGGTAGTGCTTCCGTAACCATCGATCGTTGCAATATCAGCAGTTACAATTTTGCCAGTTTTGCAATCGAAATCGAACGACGTCCGTGTTGTCTACAGGTCCGCAATCTCTCTGCATGTGTCTGATAACCTGAATTCTGATTGAACCGCCGCTGCTGCTGAACAGTTGCCACCTCCCCCGAAGAAAGAAGGCGGAATCGTCGACATTTCACACGATATAAGATCGCCTCATCTATGTATAATATTGCGTCCCCTCGTCGTTGTCGTTACCGCCGCCGGCGGCATCGAGACTTTGATAATCGTAACCTCCCGCAGACGCGACACGTCTGGACATTTTGCAAGTGGCGGCTGATCGCCTGCCAATGGATGGACTCGGGAACGGGTGGGAGGCCAAGGAGGCGTTTGCTAGAGGAAGCGAAATTCGATGCCCTACTAAGGCCTGCCTGTTACTATTTTTGGATTGGATCTCCTCGAATATGACCGGTGGCGCCGTCTACCACTCGTAGCGCGCAACAAATTCATACGGAAGTGCCTCGCAACTCGGCATGGTCTTGTGTGTGGCTCCGCAAGAAAGTTAGCCTCGACCTTGAAAGAAAATTTTACTGTTTACTCTGTATTGCTTGTGCAGCAAGTGGACTATTTCGATGACGAGAGAGCCAGATCGGAGAGCGTCACCGACTGTGATGCTTGAAAGAACAACTTTGTATTATTATTATTATTGCTATTGCTATAGCGGAACGAGCGACCCTATACTTGGCACAGCTAAGATTGGGGAGAATATTACGACAAGTTGGGTTCTGCTATATACATGCATGAACAGAACATATTCGCTAAGGGTATGTATTAATTAAAAAAAAGATACTACATTCACCCACTGGACGTGTTCGTTCAATGATATTGACGACGCGCTCTAGTAATCCCCAATGTGTCCCTTGGATAAGCTGATATTGCTGCTAGAAATGATGGCCAAGGTTAGTGATAGGCAAACATATATAACTATAATTCCAGTATCGTATACTACGCAATCATCAGTCGGGCGGCCCTGTAATCATTGCACTAACAGGATTCCTGGGGTAGAAATGATTCTCAGCAGGACGAAGATTGACATCCACATATGGCTTGCACACAAGTGCGTCCCTAACAGACTAACATGCACTCAGCACCTAAGTAACCTCGCCGTTGGTGGACTTTGCTCGACGTCCTACTCTCGTCACCTTCTAATAGTTAGTGGCGCACACAAAGTCTACGGAAATTATCAACGTTTTTAGAACTTACAACGTTCTAATGATCATGGTGAGTTTAAGCAAAAATCATCCAGAGCAAAACGGGAAAATATAAAACACAGCGATTATATAACAAATAGGTGGAAAAAAAACCGGACCCTATTGAAATAAAGTATCGCTTAATGCTGAACCGTTTTTAATCATCCGAATTCGACGTTCGGACAAAATTGCAACAAAAAAATCATTTCTCAAATATTGGAAACCGCCATAATTATTATTCGAAAGAATACGAGCCGAGCTTAGAGACTACCTCAGACCGAACTATCAGTAAGCAAAAATATGTATATTCGATTGATTGTGCACGATGTCCCCAATGAATACAAAATGAATTCTAATTATCTCAAATGAATCCGGCCATTAGCCAAATGAATTCTGCCGCTAATTCATGTAAAAACTTTCTGGAATTTACAATAATTAGAGCAGCTATTTATTGACGCCCACAGCTAGACGAGTTGTTTAGATCAGGTATAGATGTAGTTCGGTTGGTATGTATCATACATTCGCCGAGAGTCCCTATGCCCTAGTGCCCTTAGTAAGTCGGCTGGGTCGATGGAAATCATCCCACTGGGGAGCGTGTCCGCACCTTCGGCAAACGTCTGACAAAAGCACTGCTGGCGAACTGAGCCACTGATAGGTGCGTAGCGCATGATCGTTACGCGTTGTCCGTCTCCACTCCGCGATTGTCCTCGATGTGTTCACCCTCCTCTTCATATTCGCCATCGTCGACTTCGTCGTCCTCGACGGTAGCTTCTTGATATTGTTGGTACTCACAGATGAGGTCGTTCATGTTGGATTCTGCTTCGGTGAACTCCATTTCGTCCATGCCTTCACCCGTGTACCAGTGAAGGAAAGCTTTTCGGCGGAACATGGCTGAAAGCAGTCACACACACACACAGACATCGAGATTGAGAATCCATGAGACGGTATAGAATCTATTAAAGCAAAGATCTGAATTAAACACTTATGGTAAATTGCTAATAGGGCCTATATCGTCATGATCGCATCGAGCGGATTGTATTGGATGGGGCGGTGTCATAAAACACAAAATTGAGTGTATATGTTATATTCGCCATGTGTATAAAACGACTGGTTATTTTGCACAATAACAACAGCAACAATTGGGTAGATAACGCATGTGAATTTCCACGTATATCGTGTGATCCGGGGGGGGGGGGTATAAAACAAATTAAGCATAAAACAAATTATTATCACAATACAAATCCACCTTTATTAACCAAAAAGGGTGGTACAGAGAATATTAAAGAAAGTACATAAATTAGTAGAAGAGAAGGGAAATTTACAATTGTGATCATGGCATATGTCCACTTACTGAGTCTCTCACGATAGTACAACCACAAAAAAAAAAAATTATTATAATATACTTATTTGGTGATAGTTTAGATTATGAAAGTGACGGAACTACTGAGCTCAATGAGAAAGATTAACGGGAATGAACACAAATAGAAGAATCGAATGCAAACACAGGGGCAAAATGCAGACAATAGTTATCCATTTCGGGATTTCATTTAAGTCCCTTATAATAGAGGACAATAAATAGATGTGCCGACAAGGCCTTCCCTGTGTTCATGGCCAGAAATGATCGATAAAGCAACACACACACACATATACAGGGGACGCCTCTGTCAACCTATTCAACAGAATTGGACACAGAACAGTTATCATGATCCTTGTTCGCAACCCAACAACTGAAAGTACTATAGATAACACCCAGTTCTATCTTGCTCCGTACTACCGCGCAGGATCCCGTGCGCTGCATCTTTAAGCTTTCTTCGCCTGTGGCCAAGAAACGGTGGCGGGTGTTTCGACAAATCTTCACCATAGACACACATCTTAGACAGCGAGAATTTACTAGTTAACGGCACGCGTAACTTATAGGTGTTTACTAGGTAAGACACAAAAGCAAATGTATATTCATTCGTGATCATTGAGTCCAGTGAGAAGGCTACATGTAATAATGCGCCTAGCCTTGTTCAGAATCATGATTAAAAGACGAATCCAAATGTTGGGCGAATCTTGCGTCCGCAAATCACTCAGGCAGCACTGTTCGATATATAGACACAAAAGTATCTATTACAATACAAATAGTAAGTTAAAAAAGAATAGGAAGTGTTTTATAAGCTGTAATCGCAAAAATAGGAAAGGGTTTCACAAAAAAAAAACAATATTGTATCTATACATATTAGTTATTGTCTGTGATTAAATCTGCATTGGGATTGAAATCAAGCTCGAGGGTTTCGAGCTGTCCTGCATTCAGATCATGATATTTCAGATCAGGCCTCATCAACGTACGGCAAACCTTTTCTAGAAGACTGCAGAAGGAACAAGCTGAAAGGCGGTAGGATTTCCCTTTGTGGGACAAAATGTAGTTTATGTAAAAAAACATACGAAATAATTCCCCCATAGACTCAAAGGAAAACGAAGCGAAATATATTTTGGTAACGGTTGAGTATATATAAATTATCCCACTATTAAAGTTGTTTTTTTTTGTCTTTTTTGGCAAATGAATGAATGGTATTTATTCAATCGTAAAAGTGGGCGACAATTGTACTATCCACTATAAGTGAAAATACATTTCAAAACACCTTCCGCTAAATATATTCTTAGTAGGAATATCCAGAACAAGGAGGCCCCCTACTTCCCCGATCCTTAAGCGGGCGCCCAAAATCGAAATTGCGTTGCCCCTTTGAATATCTAAGGGAAAGTAAAAAAAAATTCAGTTGTTTTATTCTTCGATTATTCTTCGATTGTCAATGGAAAAAGTTGCCAAGTTTGTCCGAACACTCAAAGAAGTTGTGGTGTAAGATTTGTTTTTGGCGACTAAGGAGGAAGGACCCACTGAAGTCAATGTAATGTTGAGATCATGATGATCATGAGCAATGGGATAATAATGGAACTGTTTACGAGGATAATGGGTTAACCTCTCGTGGGATGACGGGATTCTTCTGCACGGGCGGATGGGTAAGTAATTGATTGATTGGGGCCAAGCGGTGAAATTCACTCATGCTAACTGTGTAGCTAACGCATTAAGATAACGCAGTACTTACAAGAACAATGTAGTCAAATGGCAGAGAAACAGGCGAATGAGATATATTTAGCTGAAGCAAGGTGACTTGCTGAGCAGAATCGTGCGGTGGATTAGCTGAATAGAGTAATCGAAATACCGCAATGAGTTCTCCACAGGGAGACAGCTCAAAAGATTCGCTCTAGCGGGAGCAATGTAGTATGTTAACCACAACGAAATGATTACTGCACGGTCTTGACTGAACCTAAACCCCGGGTTAATTGGCCACAGGAGCAGGATAGTGTGTCCGTGTGATGGCGTACCGCACTATCGCGGGTGGTACACTGAGCAGAGAATGAACGAGGTGTTTGTGCTTGGGTGTCCATAGCCGTTACAAGTGGGCCCATGCATGGTGAGGTTCGTCTACAGACAGGTGGCAAATAGCCATCCCGTATTGTATACGTTATGTGTAGTGTGGAAGAAGTGGAGGAGGACAACCGCTCAAAGCGAAACGACTGCCGCCGACCACCCCCGACTGAGGCCGGACTTCAAAGAGTTGACACTCGAAGAGACACCCCTCGATCTGGCGCGATGCAGTCGCATCGTGTCCCCCTTTTTATTTGCTCACAGATCTTGCATCGACGTTTGGTGTTTTTTTTGTTCAGCCGATGAACTCGGAAACAGGCAGACGATCCCTTCTTGACTCGTCATCAGATCACTTGTCTGATCAATTGTAACGCAAACATTGAGTGCGGCCCATGCTGGCCATGACAAGCGAAGGGAGGCCTTTCGGTCGACATCTCTTTGTGGCAAAGTTGCTCGGGTCCGAGCAAGGACATGGCGACGCTAAGTACAGCACCGCGCTCGTACAGCCCAGCCGCGTTCACTGGCCTGTCAACCTCTGGGATAATGTTGTCCAGATGAAGCGACGCCATGACCACATTGGAAGCCAAACGCCTAACCCTTCTGTCAAGGTCGCAGAGACGGATGGCGGCGGGGAACAACAGCCCAGACGGTCTAACAGCGTACACTGCTATGCGATAACACAGCACGCACTTATCCACACATCAAGGTCCAATAGATACGGCTGTGTCTATTGAATAACTAACTGCTCATGTCGGCCAAGGACAGGCGTCTAACATAGTCCCAAATTGGTGCGAACCAAGTGAATCAGAGGAGAAAATGTTTAATAGAAATTCAATGATCTATGATTTTTACTTATGCAAAAATCATAGATCATTTATGAGTCAGTGGTGCTTGTGTTATATTTCGATTTTCTGTTATTTTATGAGTCCCTCTTCGTGCGGACTATGATTATATATCACAATTCGAATTCCCTCCAACGCTGCGTAAATTAGTTACCTGGTCGACTTAATAGTACAAAATTTGCCATTTCGAGAGTTTTCATCAGCGATAACCACCCACGTAATTCGATGGCATCGGAAACGATTGTATATTCACGATTGTATATTTCATGCTATTTTTTTTTGAGAGAACCACCTATTTTACTGTGTACAGCTGAGGAACAAACGGTGAAACGCACGTGGAAATCGCCGAAAGCATAAAATATCTTCGTTGATTTCTCTGACGGTTCGCATTGGTTTTGTCGAGCCATCCCAGCCCTTGAAGACTCAAGTGTAACTTGGCTCGCTTGTCAAAAAAACCGCGCCGAAAACAACAACTGTCACTGAGAAGATAAATCACATTTGTATTTGGCAGGGCAAGAAATTTCACAGAACGGTCAAGGGTACTTGTGAATAATGTCATCATGAATTGTGATATGCAGATAGGATTTGTGACTGTTCGTTGATACCACAATTATATGTGACACGTAGAGGGTGTTGTACACGTATCCATTAAATAATTTCTCAATGAAACGCTGCCATCGTAATAACTTATGTATATATTGTACCTATAAATAAATAAAAGCAATTTCCCATAAAAAAAATAAAAGTCTGAGTCTGACCGCTACTGAAAGCTTGAGTGAACTCCTGGGAGGTCACTTGAGAATATTTTTCTTGAAAAAGATTGACGAATGCATATTGTAGCGTGAATGAATGAGATAGTTGACTGCACTTTCATGGGAGCCTACGCTGTATTGGAGGATACAGTGTTGACTGAGGTCTGTCAAATCAGTGGCTGATTTTTCATTACCTTATACATATTTTGCTATATTGGAGATTTCATTCTCAACGTTTGGTCAAATTTTTTCCCTTCAAGTTGTGAAGGATCTCGCAAGTGCCGCCAGAAACTGACATGACAATCGTCATATATTTCGTTGTGATTCAGTCGCGATTTAGTCATATCATTCCGGTGTTGGAATCAATATACAGTACATTTACAACATATACGATCATCATCCAGTTATGATTTATATAATACCATAATTCCATATACCTGTGAACTGCTCTCCAAGCCTCTTGAAGACATCTTGGATGGCGGTGTTGTTGCCCACAAAAGTGGCGGAGATCTTCGTACCACGGGGCGCGATATCGCACACCGCTACCTTAACGTTATTCGGGATCCACTCGACGAACATCGATGAACTCTTGCTCTGCATCGACATCATTTGGTCTTCAATATCCTTCATGCCCATTTTGCCTCTGCAATTGTCACACATATGAAATAATATGCATGTCGCACACGAATGTGACAAGTGGATCATTTGTTGAGAGATGCAATTTTACGTGTATTGTATTGGCTAGGTAGAGAGAGAATCGGCTGGCGGACCTCATCAGGGTGAGGATATTGTGTTATGTTTCGTGAGGGGGTATTTCGGGGGTGTTCACTCGGGTCGTCTATACGGTTGGCTCTGCGTGATACGGTTGTATCTGTTTCTAACATTATACTACACATGGATACATTGTTTTCGCACAAGAAAGTAGAATTTCAGAAAAGATAAATTGCGTACAGCATTTATAGTGTACAGAGTGGATCAAGACAACCGCTGAGGAGGCCACGCTTGCCGCTGTCTTGCAGTGCCCAGATTGGCATTGCCACCGCAACAACAACGACAACAGCAGCTACAACAACAAAGAAGCTCAGCTGGATTCAGCAGCCTGTGGTGGCTAAGTGGTTGTTTCGGGGGGCAGTTCAAATCTAAGAGACCAGCGTGCGACATACAATACGTATCATTTGGTCAATACCAAACAGCCGCTAGGGTAACAGGGTATACTAAGCAAATTGCTTACTCGATTCCAAGCGGGCCAGGCCATCGGGAGCGGGGAAATAGGGTGGCAAGCGAAGGCCTACGGCTCAAACCAATTGGCGTGTCGAAACAACCACCGAACCAATCGGCTTACTTGTCTACAAGACGTCCGTTCGTTGTTGCTGTGCGACTCTCGCTGCTTCGGCTGCTGTTGCTTTTGCCGTCGTAGCGACGTTGCATAGCGAGTGTCCAGCGCAAAGTGTCCGGTCTTCCGGCCGTCCCCACTTGGATGCACAGTTTCCGGCCGGCTCACAATGGCGGAGCAGTAGCAGCAGAGCGCGAAGCAGGAACCGCCACGGTGGCGGTAAAGGCGGCCAGCCTCATCAGGTCTTCAGCTCACGAGCCACCTCTTGTACGCATCTCTCTCTCTCGCTCTCTCCAGGAGTCTCAAGACGAAGGAGCCCCAGCTCTCTCTATACAACGAGGTGTTTGGCGTCTATTTGGCGGGCTTACTATTAATGTGGATTGGTATGCTAGTGACAAGTAGGGGTAGCCGATTCTCAAGACGTTGCACGGAATTTTTGGTGGAAATATGTGAAAGCTGACAAAAACTTGGCGGCGATTTTCAATTAAAGATGAAAAAAACACTCTTCAAACGTATTTCAAGATGCTCCCTGCGTCACGTTCTTACAGCTTTGGCAGACATCACTGATGACGGAAGTCATCGAGTCGCCTGCTTTGGGACGAAATTATTAGAATGACTTCAAGCCAGGCCAGCAGGGGGGGGCTGATGTTGATGATGCCCATTCCTTTATCAGTTGTCCACCCCGGTACATCAATTTGGCTAGTTCGCCACCGGTACAGACGATCCCAGGCCCGTGCGACATTTGGGACCATAAGCAGACGTCTTCGCACCCCTGCGCCTGACTTTTGAAAGCCGCCGTCTTCTCCGGATTCTTTAGGTAATCTGTCTTAGCGGACTGGGTTATGCCCGAACTGTGTAGATTAACCATCAAGTTGGGCCACGCCCGTCTCATAAAGCAGGCATAGAACAACAAGCTCTCCCCACAATTTGCAAATGCTAGCCAGATACAGCGATCTTTAGCAAGTGGACGAATCTCACCTGAAAATCGTGGCAACCGTCAAATACCGTCCATGACGAGGATCACATGCGGTCATCATATTGCGCGCGTCGAACATTTGCTGGGTTATATCAGCAACTGACAGATGGCGATAATGTTGCGAGCCCGCTGGCGTGAGTGGTGCATAGCCGGGCATGAAGAAGTGCAATCGAGGGAAGGGTACCATGTTCACGGCCAGCTTTCGCAGGTCGGCATTCAGCTGACCGGGAAAACGCAAGCACGTGGTAACACCGGACATTGTCGATGATACGAGATGATTCAGCTCGGGATATCCCGGAGACGCTAGCTTCAAGGTCCGCAAGCAGATATCGTAGAGTGCCTCATTGTCGATGCAGAACGTCTCGTCCGTGTTTTCGATAAGTTGATGGACCGAAAGGACTGCGTTGTACGGCTCTACAACCGTATCGGATACCTGCACTCAAACCTAAGTTACTTTAAGAGCTGGGGGGTGTGCATGGACCATGCATGTACAATTATTGAAAATAAAATGCATTGGATATTACGTTCTTTCGTAGTGAACGATCTGGCCCTATTTGTTAAACTTTTTACGATTTATGTAGAATCCATTATGACGTATGCAGCATCAGTATGGTACTCAGGATTAAAATTGAACAATGAGAGGCTGAAACAAGTGGGGGACAAACTCGGGAGACGCGTCGCCTTTAAATGTCGATGTAAAGGGAGGAAGGGAGGAATGCAAATATTGACAAAATTTGACAATATAGATAAGCGTACATATATATGTATTGGTAAACATCTTCCCTTGCAAATGAGTCCAATGTTTGATCTGACTGTGACGACTACCAGAGCTGGCATAAATGTCTTACCTAAATCCATAGCTAAGCAACAATTTGTGTAAATGACTTATTTCCCTGGAGAGAGTCTCGCGCCCTACGTGTGGGGAACAACATATCTCTCTTCATACTCTTTCACAACATATGACTTCTTTTTGGCAAACACATGATAGCCAATTCACATATTATTCAACCGACCTTTGAAATAAAGCGTTGATTATTATATTCATTGGTCGACATTGTTGTGATAGTTATAAATAAAAATTAAACAAGATTAACGTTGTGAAACGTATTTGAAGAAATTCTGCCCTCCGGACACAGTACCTAACTGTAATAACAGTGCAATATTTGCTGACCTGCGGTGAAGGCGCAACCGAAAACGAGCTCATTATACGATCCGGATACTCCTCACGAATTTTTGATAGGAGTAGGGTGCCCATGCCTGATCCGGTGCCACCCCCGAGAGAGTGGGTAAGCTGGAACCCCTGCAGGCAATCGCAACCCTCAGCCTCTTTTCGGATCACGTCCATTACAGCGTCAACTAGTTCGGCTCCCTCCGTATAATGTCCCTTAGCCCAATTGTTTCCGGCTCCGCTCTGAGCTGTAGAACAACAACATCAACAACAACAACCACGAATAACGGACAGAGATTTCAACACTGAATTATCACACAGACCTGCCAGTATCGTAGCGGATCGAGCGTTTCACCGAGACGCCAATGATCAGGGTTCGCTTTGCTTTGCACCTGCAGGAAACCCCTCAGCACCAATAAAGCAGTCACTAGAGTGGCCTTGCCCGCTGGCGCTATGAAAAGTATTACGAATGTATAGAATGTAAATAGTAGAGACTACGATCTATCTTAGCTCTTCGCACTCCAGGATCTTTCCATTCTAACCATGAACAAAGTTGTCCGGGCGGAAGAGCGCCCCGTAGGGTCCGGCACGGATCGCGTCCATGGTTCCTGGTTCCAGGTCGACGAGCACGGAACGAGGAACGTATCGACCTCCTGCAAAGTAAAAGATCACTATATTAATGATGATTGCGCTCGCGTCATACTGTACTTGATCATCCAGGTCACTGGCGTTATCCACCAATGCCACTGGCAGCGGCCTACCTACAGTAGGGAGGACGTAACGGTGATTAGTTAGATATGAGCGTGTCCGCATTGCTCAATACTTGACAAAAAGAAGCTAATACATATGAGCTGGCTCGGGTTGTTTTGTAAAAGTTACTAACGTTACACGGAGCTGCGAATATGACACTAGAATGGCACGTTCTAGATGCTACCTACCAAAATCAAGATAATACACTTGATAATTCTCGTCAACTGATCTCGAGATGTTTAATACTCAACGATTTGATTAACTAGATGCACTTATGGCGTATGGGACAGGTGTTGAAAGCAAAATTTCCATGGGCTATTTCGCCTTCGCCACGCTCATGGGTTGAGTCAGTTAGCACGGACATAAACATTGGACGAAATTGGCTTGTTTTTTTTCACTTGTTTCCTTATTTGGAAACTGTTTTCATTTTCATAAAAGGAGGGTAGTGGTGGTTAAGAGCGGTGACCAGCACGCCCACTCCTTCGAAAACGCTTGCTCACATAGGCGTGTAGGGGACACATCCTTGTCGTGGAACAGTTTGAACGTATGTCTCAAGAATAATTTCTTCATGAGCTCAGTTCCGAGCTGTAGCTTTTCGATGGACACCTGTTACAGCTGCTGAGCTAATTGTTATGCGCTATATAACAGAACTGATTTGACCGTGTATTATACGACTGATTTGCGTTGACGCAAGCAATATTTTGTCGGTGGATCTTGATAGTGAAAATCTGCGATATATCTGTAACGTTAATTTCAAGTGCATACCTCCCCCTCAGATATTCCTGTTGAGCGCCTTCAATCATGTCCAAGCACGATTTTTTATGTGGCGCCCAAACAGTAGATTATTTTTACAGTAAGATAATACAGTAAATTAGTACAACAATATTGGCAGAGTTGCCTGAATGTGTAGTGTCATGATTTAAATTAAGTACAGCAGTAACATTCACTCCAAGGTTACACATTATGAACTGTACACAGGAAAGCGTTCTGTTGTCGATTTTAAAGTCGTATGCGAGGGACCGCTCTTAAGTACGGCACACTTACGTATCGACAGCAAGGTCCCATTCAACTTGTAACATCTGGCGACTCCATCAACACCCTTCCAACGGGAGGGGATCATGAGAATTGGACGAGTTTACAGGGCAATAAATTCCCGAACCATCGCCATAACTACGGGGAGCTCTGACGGTATCTGGCTAACGATTACACGAGGTTTCTTTACGGTATAACGCCTGATCTGTTGGCGGCACTTGATGGTCGCCTCACATGCACAATACAGTATACGGCGCGCTCACGAACGTTTAGAACGAGTGCACGAAAACCTTATCTATCTCAATTGGGACCCATATTAAATATGTAGCGCCGATTACAACTAGGTATGCGTTAATGAGCCGGTGTGCTGTAACTAAAACTGAGCTGAGAGTATTCCACGAACCGCTTGCTTCATTGTAGTATACGTTTATCCGTTCCAGCAGCAAATCCGAATTACCACGATAAAGTCCTTCCGGTGAAATCCCGTGCTCATCAGAGATCACCTCCCAGAACTGAAAATCAAACGTGAGACGTTGAGTTTATCTATTTCCACGTCTGCATTATATAGGTATGTATTGTTGGACTGAAACAAGGTGTTACCACATTCCTCCACTGAATTAACCATTCGCCCACTTGAGGTGTTGGCATATATCCATTTGCGCATACAGGAATCAAAGATTAAGCTCGTAGTAAGTTATTTCGTCTAAAACCTGTGCTCGGGAAGTCTAAAACCTTGTGAAACCTCATATCGTACCTTCTATACGATTAATTGACTATCATCATCCCGTGACGAGGATCAACCAAATCAACGAATCATATTATAGGAGTCCCTTGGGAATTCTGTGAAACCCGTTACATATAGCGGTTGATCAAAGCGCATGTCTATCTTGAATCCAAGGTCTGGATCAAATATTGACGTGTTAGATTGAGCGTGGGAACCACTAAATCCTATGGGATGTTTGTGAGCAAGCGGAGATTCTTAGCGCAGTGGCAGGAGGGGCTCGATAAGTGGCCTCGCTATATACTCAGCTGAGGTGGACTATCGAAATTTAGCACAGATTTGTTGAATAGTGAATAGAGTTTTCTATTTATGTTGGAGTCTGACCAGAACTGCCCAGGAATCCACAGGAATGAATGTAAAGCAAGGTGGAGAAGTTGCTTGAATTATAAAAATAAATTCCAGTAATTGTGTTACTCTTGCACGAATTGTTGTAAACCACTAGATTTAAATCTCATCGTAAGGTCCACACTTCGATAATTTTAATGTACAGGTTGACCCTCAGCGGTCTTTCTATGCCGCTGTGAAGGCACTGCTTCAGTCACCTGTCATGTTAGTGGTGCTGGCCGCACCTAGGCTTCCTCCAGCAAACTTATGTGGATAGCACGGCCCTGTTGTTTCTGGGTATTCAACCGGCGATCACAAACGATCGTATTTCTTCGTGGTTTCGATGGCAACCTCACCCAGGTCAGGGTGAAGTCAGGCTTTTCAATCCTGACTGATTTTAAGTCTCGTCTCTTAGGTTTACTCCCGCCGGATCTTCGGCCACTGGGTCCAGGAGGGGGGGACTCATGGCTCATCTATTAATGAGCCCACTTCAATACCTGCTACCCGTGTCGAAATAGTATATCCCGATATTTCAGTCACCGGTTATTGTGCTTAATCCACTTCCAAGCGGGTGTTGTATTCGTGTGTGCGCGGGAGCCGGTGATCCTTTACACCTGGTTACGGTTAGCTTCCACTACCATCCCACACGTGTTGTGGTTGTTGTGTTAATCTCGTGACAAAGTTTAGGGGGCGTTGCTTCTCTATCTAATATTCAAGTGAATGGTGGTGTCATCACCATACGTGACTACTCTTATGACAGTACAGCTTTGCCGTACTTTGTGGCAAAATATAATTCTGAGATGAAAATATAGATCATATCGTCTAAAAAACACTGCGCGGTTTTGCAGTCGAAAATATGCGACTAAAGCCAGTTAACAATAACCTCGTCAGATCTTGTTTAATGCTAGAATGCTCTATATAAGCTCGTCTGGGTCATGCGTGGATATATTTGACAATGCATGATCCACATATATATATATATATATATAATACGTCTTCGATTATTCCACGAGTCGCCCGGACTGTATTTAGTGCTAGTTAATGTTTCCAATGCTGATATCAGTTGTGTGCAGTCGATGAAGTGAACGAACGGTATTTACTCAATGGTAGTAAAGTGGCCATTTGAGTTATCTTAATTTTACTACTGCCCGCAACATCGCGAGACTCCGTTAAGTCTTACTTAAATATCTTGCTTAGTTATACTTCAAGTATTCGATTTCCTGTCCAAATGTATATATTCTGATGTCCGAACTATTATTGACACTCTTTTATTACAATTTTATTACGACAACTAAATTGCACTGCTGTACTCACAGTTCCTTCGAATCGACATCATCATCGGTATCGTTTATTCGTATACGCACCTTATTTCCGATTTGATTCCCACATTGTCCGGCCTGTACGTGCACAATCTCACGCCCCATCACTTGCTTGTTTTCTTGTAGTGATTATTACTTCTCCTTCGACACCTGTCAAGCTTCCCTGGTTATGTGCAAACTCGCACACGGAGTCGTCACTACGCTGCGCACCTGGGCAAATTTTACACCCACGATGTGGCGATAACACACGGTCCGAAAGGCAGGTAACACTGTTGGCCAAACGATTTGTACGCTACTAACGGATGATCGCCTCAGCGCGATCCCAAACAGCACTCAACTCCCCAGCACAACGTGTGTTCCACACGAAGCACACACCGGTTAGCAATATGCCTCGCTGACGGTGACCCAAACTACGAGAATGTCCGTTGGCACATCGAGCTTTCTACTCCAGATTTTTAAGTGAATCGTATCGTTGCGGCAATGTTAGCGCATTGGCTCTGTCGCCCGCTGAATATCACAAGCCGTCCTGCCGCTGGTGCCAAAAGGGACCATCGAATCTCGTCAAATATAGCTCAAAGCGCACCTAGAACGCCCCGGGGGGCTTTATGCTGCCTATCCCGATACGGTTAAACTCTCGCGAGCTGCTCTAGGAATCGGCGACTTGAGAGCCATTGTAAAATCCGTACCGCCTCGGGCAACCGCACGCTAGTGAATGCTATTCGCTCGCGGAAAGCTTAGGTACTGTGCATTAGGTATTTTTGTCTTTCAGACACCAGTGATGTAAATCGACGCCAATGGATCCAATGGTTCAATTAGTGGCAAAATAAACATGTAGTGATTTGGGCCGAAATGATCACCCCAGGAGACCTGTACTTATTTAACAGAATGCTGTTTTCTGTTAATGTGATGCGGTGATTTTGGGACACATTTTCTACACCACTTACAGTTAGGCGAAGTTGTGCTTTGCTATAGATAAAAAAAATGGCTCATTATATATATATATATTGTGATTTCGTCTGCGCCAATGTCAGCCTATTGTTGGGCCCTCCTATTGTCTCACTGTTCTATGTTTCCATTTTTAATTGAATGGGTAATAACTTAACACCACTGTAAGGACTTCCCAGACTTGTACTAGGTATTTTCTCTGCTTGAATAAATTGACGTAGCTGACGTAGAATTGATGCAGCTCGACTTGCTGTAATAATAATAATATCAGAATGCAAGAAAGACTCAGTAATATGTTCTGGCCTTGATTAGGCACGACACGAACTCCCAACAGTTTGCTCACATTTGAACAAATCTAGACTCATCCATTAGGACAGTCAAGTCACCAATGCTTTTATTGATAATCACAGCCAAGCCAAGGTGATTTACGAAAGAGCGTTCTGTGGCGGATGTGTCGCATTTCGCCAGCCTTCTACGTCTTATTGTTGAGAAGACAATACAATGCATACGCTATTACGCATGGTTCCAATAAGCTCACGATACAGAACAAATAATATTTTGAAATGACAACCAATGCAGGTGCAATCTAGACCAGCCACGAACGTAAAATCCGACATCAAAGCAAGGGTTCTGCCAAAAACCTCTTCAAATAGACTTGTTTTTCTCACATGGTACCCCAATATCCCCACTCACACACCAAAATAATGATGAGGAATCGATGATGGGGCTACCTCATGTTTTCAAACCTTCGAATTGCATATGCTTTCCTTTTCTTTTCTCTTAAAAGAAAATGGGGGCTGATGCATGTCAACGACGTGACCGCTAGCCTGGAACTACGTGTACTAGTCAAACAACACTGTACACCCGTTTTCTTAAGACTACATCACTCATTCGTCATTGGCGAAAAGGAAAATTTGTGCTTGCAGTGATCCAGCAGTGATAGGTATGAACAGACCGATAGTTCGGATAGAAATACCCGGTGAAATTTTACGGAGGTCAAAGTGAACTGTACCGAAATCACCTCAGACGCGTCCTGAATTCAATCCGGTATCGAATTCGGTGTATATTCGACGGTGCCTTATCGGAGATATATTTACGACTGCAAATTATTAAAGGAATTAAGATTCTACGTTTTGCTTATACGTGTGTATGAAACATGAATTAATACATCACCTCAGGCGGATACACAAAAAATAACTCACTCTCTTATGGTAATAATATTCGAAGGTGAATAATATCAACCCTGAATGAATTCGAGCTAGACCCCTCTCCTGTCTACATAATCTGTTAAAAACTGTTTTCTCGAAGAGTTAATTGTCAGCATCTGCAATTGCAATCTAGCCGCCACGTGAGAAAATCCCCTCAAACCGATGATACTTTTACGGCGGATGCTACTGCGAACCCCGAATGAGTATGCAATAACACTCAACTATGATCTATTTGTGCGATGAAAGAAACAGCAAACAGCCACGAATCAGTAGCTTCCGCTCCGGTAAGAGCAATACACGGCACTGAAGCGCCGAATCGCGAAGTTCCCGATACTCCGCGCATAGAAACTCGGTCGAGTTTGTATCCGAGATATCTATCCGTGGCATAATTCATTAGGAATTGTCTGGGAGGAGCTGTACCGTCAATACGGCTGACCAGCGGTGACAACTTAAATGGGTTTTGGAAAAATTGAAACAGACACGACTCGAAGAGTTGAAGACATATTTGCGGATGGAGAGGTTGAACATGAGAGGACACGAACAATACTGGCGTTATCCTGCCGCAAGATGAGATAAGCAGCGATCCGTAGGAATGGCACGGGAACAGCAACCTCAAGTGAACCTCAAGTGTCTGGCTGCAAAGGGCCAGAGGCCGCAGGCTCGAGTCCCGCGACCTGATGACATACAAAGAACTTAAGCGTTGTACACAAGTGCAGCTCTCAATAAACCAATAGAGCATTTACCTTAATCCTGTCCAGTTCAAAATAGAATACAGATAACGCCTTCCCATTCAAATGGATATATCATTGGCAGGATTCAAGCTTGCGCCCCCCCCCCCTCGATATTTACAGCCTAAGACTGCAAAATATATTTGGTTCCGAATTTAAAGGTAGTTGTACCCCTGACAGCAGATCTCATGTCGCAGAGTGAATAGGGACTTGCTTTGTGATAATTGCCGGTGATGAAGTTGTTGACGAGAAACCCCGAATGCAGAACTCGAGTGTCCCAAATCAAAATTAGAGGCTGGTCTCGCCAGTAGCGAATTTTGTTCCAAGGCACAATCATTAGTGTAGAAAAGGCAAGCATAGCGACGTGTTCGGGATTTACTGCTGGCCTAAAATAAGGAGAAATATGAACCTGATCGAATGTGAGATGTCACAATTCAGGCCACCAAATTGCGCCACTTTGACCTTAGATTTATTCTAAGCTCATAATTTTTGAATTGGCAAACGAAAAGAGAAATCTTTGTAACAGCTTAAGATATAATACCTTCTCGGTGACGTCTTCTGATTATGATTTACGTGCTGCACTGTCTATGATGGATTGGAGTACACTCGGAAACTGCGCGCGATGGCATTAACATATACTATCATAATCGTCGGCGAGGTGGCTTGGACGGCCGCGTCTTTGGCTGTAAAAGGTCGGAAGGCCGCAGGTTCCGAGCTTTGACTGCGTTGCAAAATGCTGCAGTTTCGTTAATAACAACCAAAAAAAACTTTATACATTGTATAACCGAAAAGGCCCATAAAGATTGATAAGTACCTTCGATCAGCATCCATGCACAAAATCTAGTCAATGATAAGCTGAAGCTCCGACCTGGAACTGTTGTTGTCGGGATACGGTTATTGTATATATTTTTGGAATCACTGCTATGTACCACCTGCACTTCGTACAGTCACGTTTGAGCAGCGTGGAAATATTACAACAACGATTTCAGCCTTAATATCGGAACACTGATCTCCGATTGCGGTTCCGACCAAGGTCATGGTCGTTGCCAACTCTGTCTAAAAACATCGGTTCAGAGACACTTCGCTCAGATCACTGATGATCGTGCGTATCATATAACCAACTCGTTTTCCTCGTAAATTGGCAACTGTTCCTACAGGGTGATTACGCAATGGCCTGCTGTAAATATCAACTACGGATTCGAAGGAATCGGGATGCCACAAATGGTCGAATAAAGATTATAGACTCTCAAGCGAGACCTGCGAGCGCGGTACAATTAGCCCCGAAGACTGAGCTGCTCACATAGGTGACGAACTGAGACCAGCGAATGGATGCGACTTCTGTACATACAGGTAATTGGATTAATCGCATCTGAGCCGAATGAATACAACGCTGTTGATTATCAATGGACTCAGCAGATTAACGACAGCGTTCCGCCAATTTACAAAGAACAATTTACAATTCGAACTTAGTCGATTTTTCAGAATACTATAATTGTGTGCTAATTGACGAAATTACCTTACTTGAACCTAGTCGATAGGTTTTATATCGCTTGTATAACCAGCAGATAAATACATATACGTTTATTAAAAGTGTCAACTGAAATTTCGAGAAAGCCACTCAAAGGTTCCTGTGTAGTGTTGCGCTCACGGTCGGCAAAGCCTGGATGCGCATGATTAAAATAGTGATGACAAGAAGACGCTTCCTGCCAATGAGCCTAATTTTTAACAGCGAATAACTACATAGCCTTCGTTTCGTAATGCGATGCCTATGTCACTACGGAAGGGTTGAAATCTAGTCCCTTAGAAAATCGACGTTCTGCCTTCCACATAGATACGCTACAGCAGATACGAGCGATGCATACAACGCAGCTCTATTCTATGGATAGGTCGTGTTAATTCTACGGGGACTGCCAATACATATTGTACCTGGTACAGCACAACAACCTCATGTCCAATAGCTTCCGGATGTATGATAATTTTGGTGTGGCATTTCACTATTACTCGTGTCGACGTTGTTTGTTTCTCGGAAACCCGTCAACGCGTGTAATCTGTAATATGACTGATGCTGTCCCATATATCTAGGCGGAGCTCGGCTGACAAGTAGGCCAATGATAGTTTGGCGGAAAATTGGCCTTGGATCAGGACTGCGAGAGGCCGCACGAAACTGGTCTATCGTAATTGTCCGACATACGCTTTCTTTTTTGTTTTGATCACCAAACGAAGCTTGTCACTCATCAATATCAGCAATAGATTTCATATACCTCTATATTTGAAACAAAATTTTCTATTTTAAAGTATCGTTAATGTTGATCTATTTAATCCCCGTCGTAGCTTTGATCCAAGGAACGACTTCGCTGACACGCACACTCATCAATGGCACATCCTGTTTATCGTAGCCAAAACTCACTATGCCGATCAGCACGTTTTTACCACGAATCTTGCATACGAGGGGACTGCCGGAGTACCCTTTCCATATGACGTTGGTCGCATTGTTCTTGCTAGGTACTGCACAGATCATTCGTTTAGTGATTTTAGCTCGCTTCTGTACTGATAGCAAACGGTTCCGACACTGCCTGGGTGGAACGATTTGTACGCTGAGCTTTCGAAGGATCCTCTGTCGATCCCTTCCTTCGTTCGGTCCGCCCCGCTTGCCCCAGCCAGAGATAACGCATTGTTGACTATAAAGTTTGCTCAGATCGTCTACTGAAGGCAATCTGATTGGCTTAACGCTCGAGTCCCTGCCGGTGAAATTCAACGGCGTTTTCAGCTTCACGAGGCCGACGTCGTAGTCACGAGCACTGGCCGCCATGGAGGTACGAAAATTTGGATGTACGATAGCTTCGAATGGCGGCTGATAGATCTGACCAGGTTCGTCTCTAGCCAAACGGTGCTTCCCCATCGCGAGACGCCAAGCCTCCTTCGTTTTCAGGCAGTGGGCCGCCGTCACAATCCATCTCCTGTTGATGACGGCACCACCACACTCATGTCGCCACGGATGCTTGCTGACCGATGATGGCAAAAACACTTGAATGGACACCTGCCAGGGAAACTCACGAGGTTGGGCATCCTCACTGCTAACGAGCAGTGGCTGAAGCTTATTGCGTCGCCGGGCAGA
This sequence comes from Stratiolaelaps scimitus, assembly GCA_019614645.1. Classification (NCBI taxonomy): domain Eukaryota; kingdom Metazoa; phylum Arthropoda; class Arachnida; order Mesostigmata; family Laelapidae; genus Stratiolaelaps; species Stratiolaelaps scimitus. The sequence goes on along the minus strand of JABWDB010000013.1, from coordinate 3,233,848 downwards.
GAAAGTTTCACCACCTAGTGAGGCCAACACGAGGAACGTTGGTATAGATATACAATAATAGCATGTCGAAGCTGAGTATGGCAAAAGCATCGCAGAACGCGAATGACTTTAAAACAAATGACTGGACTTGTGTCACAACTAGCAGACGGCTGAATGCAGATCAATAGAGAAAAACAATTTGTCCTCTGTAGGGTAACGGAAATTGAGCATCCTGCATATACATATTGTATATATATATATATATATGTATGTGGTTGCCCGTCCGTTGGTTGACCTGAATACGGGTGACATTGATGAAGCGGAGGACAGACTACCGCCCCGGTAAACAGTGGCTACTTTGTCAAAGTGCACGATCCCCAGATCGGTCGAGTTGCATATCGCAGGGCGCACACATATGTATATTACCTATGGATGCGCCGCCTATACGAATCTAAGCTATAGAAATCTCGTGGCAAAAGGACAAAGCATTTAGCAGGTAGCGCAAGCGAGCATATTCGACTGTCATATTAGGTTTAGTTCACACAGCAGCATTGATCTGCACTCAACAACGATCTGGTCTGTAACGGGACAGCTTTTCAATAGCGAGTCATTACAAACGACCCGGTAGTGGACCCGTTCGATAATTCTCTACAGCTAAGACCATACAAGCGTCTCCTTTGATCAATTTCCTCCCATAATCTCCAGAGATATTGTTTGGACTCTCCCGAAGTCGTCGAGGTCACATTGCTCAGGGATAATCAGGGATAGATCGACGAAAATAGCACCAAATTTCGTGGGATACTATTAGGTTACGCGGTAGCGCGCGCGGAGCGGGCCAAGCTAAGGAAGTACGCCGCACTCCAAGCAACCCACCTTTTTTCCCCCTTTCTTTTGAGACCTTGGGCGGGCACGGCCCCCTCACCGCGAACTTCCTCGAAAGGGTCTACCATAGGCTGATCCGCCACCGGGGACAAGCGCGCAGGATCCTTCCTTCTGCAACGCCTGTCCCTCCCTGTGCAGAGGGGCAATGCCATCGCCTTCGTCGGGACAATGTCGACCTCAGCCCCGGTCCCAGCTAGTCCCCCCCATACCCCCCATAATCCCTAGAGATAATTCCTACTTACTGTATGTTTGAATAAAGCGTTTCGTTATATTGAGGTAATATGAGAAACTTCTGGCGGGACTATTTACGGGTCTTGCTTTGGTTTGTTCAGAAAAGCACTGTTTATTAATTGTTCAGATGAGTTTGGTGAGGTGTCGTTTTCGGATAGGTGCGGCTTTCTAGTTCCGATTTCTTCATTAAATTCTCCTTTATCAGTTCTCATTTTGAAATTAATGTTTGTTGTAAAGTTGTGACTCGGATCTTTGTAAAGTTGTGACTCGGATCTTTCTATTAAACGTATCACCGCTTCGCTCGAGTCTTCAAATTAAAAGCAGTGCTCGGATACCCATAAATCCGATTTAGGTTAAGCTGAACTCGACAATATGGACCCTGTGAGCGGATCTTCCGCGGATCGTTCGTCCGTCCGCCAGTCAGCCTGCCGTATCTATGACAGTCAAACGTCAGGCCACAGCCTTGCACCGCATCTTGTAATTTACAAAAAAGTCTTGAGAGCCTCAAAAAAGCGCTGTTTCGGATGGGGATTAAGGCGACTAGTCCCGATTATCGGTTCGACGTTATCGATAAGGTGGCGCCGTCAACTCATTGACGACTTACCACCAGGGCGGGGCGCAACCTTCGATTGCGGCTTCAGTGCTAAGTGGACCTCGGTTCGTCGGATGGAAATAGACGGTCGTTGCAGGGCTTCAGGGGAAATCCCATTGTGGGAATGTAGGGACAGAGGGTCTCTGCTTTTTAATTTAACAGCTATCTTATTTCACGGATACAGCCTGAATCTAATAAGAGGCCACGTCGGACGATGGGACTTTGAAAAGGCGAAGACTTGATACACATGTTGATATACCGTATCGAATGGCAAATATTTACAACTATGTCCTGCTGAACTTGAGAGAGAGAGAGATTTATCATTGTTGTCTTCAGGTTCAGCAGGGCAAATGATAAATCTCTCTCTCTCTCTCTCTGATATATATATATATATAGATATACACCCGTCACTGGTCCCAGCCACCTATCCATCTTCAAAATAGGTAAATAAAAAGCGACTCTCAGGACAGCCTTTTTAAGCATGTCTCTATAATGAACCGGGAATGGAACTGACAATTCGTTTCACAATTGCACTTTAATCAATTCAGTTGCAAATATAAATCCAAATTAATGGAATATAGCTCAAATTATATCTGAGCAGCTGGTCGTATCCTGCGATGCCCACGTGCTGTCATTTGGACCATTCACATTGCGTGTTCCTCTTTGTGAAATTTCTCGGCTAGATAGAAGGAAGTTCTCTGCGCTATCGACAACAGCAGCAGCAGCAGCAGCAGCAGCAGCAGCAGCAGCAGCAGCAGGACAGAAACTGTCTAACATCTCAGCTGTAAAACTCTTCAAATTGGATCTAATCTGTGCGTCTCCTTTCAATACAGAGGGGATATCATATCTCCATTGTTGTCATCGTATAGAACTGGCTATCTCAATCGACGAGAGTGTGCCGGGCTACGATTTGTCATAGGTTCGAAAAGCGGGCTGTTCGAGATAAGGAATACTCGTTACAGGTATCCTAGCCAAAGACAACACTTTGACCGTCCCGATCATCTGCGTCCAAGTCAGCTACTTTAGTGTCACCGCTAATAATTTCCGCTCGAAACGCGCTCTCCCTGGATGCCGTAAATGAGATTTCATTACAGTCATTTATGAAGAGTTTGGGACGCATTATGGCCACTATTTTGGAAATCGTCCTTACGAGAAGTCGTTGTACCATGGCCTGCAGCGATGCCCAATGAATATATGCGCGCATATACTCGGTAGTGCAATACCACTGACTGTACAGTGAACTGCGGAGCGTACATAGGTGTGGCGAAAATCATTTCCGGAACATTGACAATGCTATGATTCTAACTTTGCAAATCCTCCGCCTCGTCTACTAGTTAAGGTAAACCCCACTGTTCGAGACAAATAAGTGTCCAGCGAAATATATATATATATATATATATAATTAGTTTCTCTATGCGGTATACCGGGAGGCTGGTTTAAATCTTGTCAACATATATATGCTATAGTATAACATCGCGCCGATTAGCGATGAAGACACGGCTCTACCTCAGTCGTCTCGACAGTGGCCGTAGAATTTGAAAAGTTTCGAGTCGATTGTGTTGAATCTGACATCTGGCTCCAACAGGAGCCGAACACTTTGAGCTTACGGGTTCCGGTAGCAAAGGATCCAACTCAAGGTTTAACCGGAAACGACGATAATAACCACGCAACTAAACTTTCAATCAGGCACCGCCGGGTGTGATGTACGGCCGCCACGGTATCTGACTAGGCATTGACAGCAATCCTGCCGCAATTTCGAGATATTTCTTCAGTCTTCAAGCTGTCAGCAGCGGCTGATAGATTTACCGCAGATGTTCGCATCGATACCCTGCTCTGTACGAGGTTCCAACGATTTTGACTCGTAGTTTGTCGTTTGGTACAAGAACATAAATTAAGAAAAGCGCAGATTTATTTCTTTTTGATACTGTCTTGCTAAACTCAGTTTTTCTTGCATGCTTGAATCAGGAGTCCCTAGGTTGACGCATTAGTAATTTCGTCTTTTTTTTTATCCACCTTGCTCTCACTTCGAAAGAATGGACAGATCTTAATGGATATAGTGATTTCTATGGCTCTCGACCGTCTATCAGACACCATGCGGATCCCGCGGCAGAAAAGCGACTTGTCTTTGGAGGCGATCCAGCAGATACCGGACCTTCGCTTCTGACTTGAAACATTCCCCGCCTAGGTCTTTCTCGAGCGATATTTGAGCTATAGGTTGAGTGCGGCAAAAATTCCCAGCCAAAATTGTCAGCGCGGTGGCTTGGGCGGCTAAGCCTCTGGCTATCGGAAGCCAGAGGCCGCAGGTTCGAGCCCCGCTGCGTCACATATAAGAGAGCTTAAGCATTGTTAAATTGCAGCTCCTTTAATAAACCAATAAAACCTTTAACCTTTAAAGTCGGTTACAGAACGGCAGGTTACTAAAGCAACATGGGCCCTAGCGTTGTAATATCACTTTAACCAGTCATTTGCTTCTCCACGATCGTTTCCTGTTAATAAATCGGGTTGATCGGCTGACTTGATTCGTGTAAAGGTCTGCGTTCACATTTTTATCAGGTTCGCGCTGTTTATAGAGCACCACGTTCTGATCTGGCCTAATGAACAGCATAACCTAATGGCCATGAATCCCTGGTCCAACCACTCTTTTTTTTTCGTTGTAAATTATTGTAGAATATCACTTTTTCATCTTCCGTAACACTTTGTACTGAAAAGTCCTTCTTGTTTGCCGAGAGAGCAGTTGACGAGACGGTCGGTAATGGTATCTTGCTTAATTTCAAGTGGCACACCTGCTCCCTTACCCTTCCTAGCGAATCTGCACGACGCGCTACAGCTGAATGGACTACGCGCAGTTGATTGAGATGAGAAGCTCTCAAATTCACTGGGCCTATGTTCATTCAAAATTCGCGTTGAAGCAAACACTAGAGATTTCTTAAAAGAAATTCTCAAAATAATGCCGCTTAATTAACGAAAATTCAACAAATAATAATGCCGCTTAATTAACGATGGTCTATGCATGACTAAATCTAGGTTTGCAACAAGGACGAAACATGACCTTTATTAAGGTGTAACAGTTCTCCACCTAGAGCAGATTACGGTAGAAGCACATAGAAATCCTCTAAGTCTCGCAACGATGTCAGGCCCGTACATCCGCTTATTGATCCAGTTTGTATTTTATTTTTTTCTTGCCGTATCCTACTCCAGGTACAGATATTCGTATACAACTAGTCTGGAAATACAATAATATAACATGTACTCACATGTATATGTATACTTCAGATTATATATATATATATATATATATATATTATACTCCAAAATATACATATACATGTGTGTGCATATGTTATTTTCTTGTATTTCCAGACTATTTGTATACGAACATTTGCACCTGGAGTGTATACATATATATATCTATATATATATATATACGCAATGCTGGAGGTAATCGCAACAACAACGCTGAGTTAGTAACAACTATGTTGAATGGAACGGCGAGTATATTTTAGAAGCAGACAAATTACCGATTTGTATGCTCCGTCTGCATATATTTCTATGACAACAATCACAGTGGGTGTCGGCCCACGGGCCCACAACTCTCCAAGCAGAGTTAAAAATTGCACGTACCGACGCTACGAGTGTTACCGCACAGCAGGCCACTGAACACGATCAAGCAAGACCGATAAAAACTTAGTTCCATAGGGCCAATGGCGAGAGACACACCTACAGTTAGATGTAGCAAATATTGTATTCCAGTTAAACCATCATGGCATGAGTTCCTGTTCGTCATGTGCCAGACGTACAACTCGGTAGGAATTACCTCATCAGAGGGGGGAAAAATGACACAAAAAAAGGCGCGCGTCGCAGTAGCGAATTGCCGCGTTCGGCTAGAAGACAAATGGTTCACGGTAGCCGATAGCGTGGCAGCTAGCAGACGTAGCGATGAAGTTGTCTACAACGACTCCCCTCTCCTTGGCAGGCCCTTACTCGTTAACCCCTCGCTTCGACGGCGACGTCATCTCTCTCTCTTTCTCCCTTCATCGTTGTACAACTCCATTTGGAATTGCAAAGCGAGCTGCCGGTGTATTTTATCTGGCTCGTTAGGCGTGTCGTGCGTCATATTCCCGAGATCCCGCGCTGTTCGCGGTCTCGCCGAGATTCATTTACTTAGACGTCTTTTTCTCTCCTCTCTCGTTTTTCGCGCGCGCGCTCAATCTCTCTCTCTCTCTCTCTCTCTCTCTCCGCCTGTCTGTCTGTCTGCTGGCTGCAACACCGGCCAATTTATGCAGACAAAAAACCATTCTACATGTAAAAATGGCCGTATGAACATGCTGCGGATAGCCACCTACAGTCGTGGGTACAAAGCTATAATAACTACGATGGAGAAAATGCTTTCCTCGCTTCTCGCCATTCGACCGCTGAGATAAATTGTACCACTACCGGTCACCAGACTACTGCCACTCTGGCAACGTTATACTCACCGGCGAACATTTGTCATAGGATACCCTAAACATCCTTTGAGCCGACACTCACGCTGCTCCCCTGCGTGACACGGCTCGGCTCTGAACCTTTAGGAATTACTACGAGGACACGTCAGGACCACTACTACTACAGGACCACACTTTACTTTATTCGTCAGCCGTGTCGTATCTCACAAGACTCCACAGATAAAAAAATGACGATACAGAAATTCAAAAGTTCTCCGCGTCTAGCACAATTTGAACCCGTGCAATATGTCCGTTCCGCCTAGCAGTCCAAGACGCTCAGGCAGCACTACATGGAAAATCTACAGGACCATAGGATTATAGCATGTTCATTCCAAATATGCTCTGGCCTAGTCCATTTAAGAAATGCAAATGTGAAATGCCTCAGCTGGGGCAATAGACACCAATATACAATATACAATTATATTAGACCTACAATAAACACCATTGTACAAGTATATTAGCATAATGCAGTGGTACATGTGGACGTTAACTGTGGGCACCTAACTGGAGCCGATACATACTCCATACTTGTTTTATATTCTTATAATTTCGGGAGCCGACGAGACCTAAAGGGTGATGCATCATGCTTCTTGGTTGCTTGCTCTGCAGGTCGACACCTTCTCGAGATCTCGACGCTGTCACTTGATAGCTCACAAATGCTCAACTCTTGCCCGTACTTCTTCTCCATCTTATAGACAACTCCATCAGTTTTTTTGCGTGAACTCTTTAATCTGCATCTTCTTTTGGTTGTTCGGTGGCTAAATGAATTTCGCCCAACACCCAGTATTCCGCTACTGACCATGCTTTGCGCTCATCTCAGAATCACGTACCACGGTGCAAGTCCACACGAGTGAGAGATTTAATTAAGCAAAATACATTGAGCTCTACATATCACTTTTTTTTAAATTATTTTTCGCTTGATTAGAATGCTCTAACATCAATTAAATTGCTCAATTTGGGTGGAGGAGGGGTCGGGGCCTATCGAAGGCGCTATATTTTCAACGGCTATTGTTGAGTTCATGATGTGTTAATAATTTTTTTATTAACAAAAACAAAGAACTAACAATTTGTTGAACACTTTCCCTTGACTTTTTATTATTAATGTCAGTTGGAGAATTGTACGTCGTGACGACGGCTGAATTGATACGTCTCGGTGAGCCGATCAAACAAGCAATTCGCGTGCTCCTATACCTAAAGTCGATCGTTTTCGAGATAACGCCAATTTATGCTTTCGAGGTTCGTGTGCTTCATTATTTCATCGTCCGTAGCATGGAAGATTGGAGCATGCCTGGCAGAGGGAGTTCTCAAGACCAAGAAGGACCGAGAAAGGCAGAGACTCATTGGATTAGAGAGAGGAAGTGGCGAAGAGCAGGTTAACCCAGTTGACGAAGTATAGCGCCTCAGCACGACAACACCCAGACAAATGCTCGGAAGTATTAAACATCGAGTTTCAACATCTGTGTGGATAACGGCGTGTTAACAGGCTCAATAACACTGAGTCGGGGGGTTTTTAGTTGACGACTATGGAGGAGAACAACCTCTCGCTAACTAAAAACCCCCCGACTCAGTGTTATTGAGCCTGTGTTATTTCCACATAGTTAGGCCCGAATACAAAGGATTGTCTCATATTTGTCGTTACCAATTTGAGCAAGTGTACAGTTACTCTAGTCGATAGCCCGTCCAGGCGAATGCGGCACAAAGCCTCGCCGAAACAGCAGAATACACCAATGAAATTGCAGGAGCTAGAGGTGACGACAACTAGGCTCGTTGACAAAACTCACGAGCGCTCATGATGACTATGTGGATTTGAATGCGGATTTGAACCAGAGAGTAATCTATGCCTACAGCGATGCCAATCATTATTTCCTCGATTCAACTCCATCCATTCATCGTAATCGCGTTCTATGTATGCATAGACCGCCAACACTCCCTGCTCGTATTTACATTCGTTCACCTTGCTGTCCCGAGTTTCTTGGCCAGCTTTGAGAGGCGATTGAGTCGCGCACCCCGTACTGCAGCGCACCATAAACGGAAAATTAGCGATACATAGTTGGTGATGTCGTGACAAGCTAGCAGGCAAGCAGACCGAAAGGTTTTTCCGTCGGCGGAAGGCCGAAGTGTCCCGAGCCCCTCACCCATGAGCAAGACACTTCTTGGAAGACATTTATGCGTATAATGGCATTACTACGAGAGATGTCGACAAGCTGCCAATTCGCTGCAAACTGCCATCACTCATAGTTAGCTAGGGATCCGGAGTAACGAAGCGAATGATCTCCAATTTTTCCTTAGATATTATATACACCCGAGAGATGGCTGGTATTTTGAGAGACGCAACATCAGCTTGAGTGCGTTAGCTATATCGTGAACGAGAACGAAGCAGCGACCGTTGAAGAGGCCTTTCCGGTAAGTCACTGAGACACCACCATCCACCACCACCGCCGCCGCCGCCGCCGTATCTACATCACCTACCACCACCACCACAACAACAACAACAAGAAAAACCGCTTCGTACCACCCGCGCGAATGGCGTCTCTCTGAAAGTGCCTTGATGCGTGTCTGTGTATACGTGTGTGGGCTTGGCTGTTGCTGCTACTACCACTGCTACTCTTAGCGGGACATATGATTCATGCGCGCATTCGGACAACCTTCTAACGCGTCGCAGTATCCGTCCACGATAGCGCACCAACGGGGCAAACATTCACACTGCTTACACGTAGACACAGACTCTCTGTCTCTCTCTCTCTCACAGACAAACACCACAACATACTGAGGTCCACATCACACAAGCACGTTACACGGACAGTAGTTTTTGATACGTCCGCTCCCCTAGCAAGCAAGCAACCACGAAACGCACACAAGACACAGCGGTACATGGCGACATGCGGCCCCGACCGCAGCCGGCCCTGCTGAAGCTATCTATAGCCGCAGTGGCTGTAGCAGAGAGTGGGAGAAGCAACGGACAGCTCGAAAAAAGCGCCCCCGAACAGACTGACCGATAATCGAATTGCCGCAGAGAGCACGCGTCAGGGGGTGGCAGCAGCAGCAGCAGCAATGCAACCACACGATCGGACAACCAAACGGCGTCTGGCGTGAACTATTGCCACTAGTATTATAGTACTGACTATTAGTCTCCAAGGGAAAACGGTAAGGTTGGGTTGGGTTGAGCAGCCCGTGAGACTAACAAGATATATATCTTGTTTATATATATATATATAATATATATATATATAAAATTTTTCGGGCTGACTCTCAACCTACATTTAACCTCCGCGGTACCGCTTTTAGCATATATATATATATATATATATATATATATATATATATATATATTCAATTCCATATAACGAGCCGAGTGTGACAAGCGAGCGGATGCTGGTTTATGTGCGGCCAGCAGCTCGACGAGTCATTCCCTGGGGGTGGGATAAAGCCCTGTGCAGTACAATAGAAGTATATAATTACAGTAGATTGAGATGTAGATTTCATGGGTTTGTTTACGTTGACAGTTTTATTTTGTCTGGGATGGCATGAGATGCGGTATTCTCATCGATTCTTGAGCAGTTTAAACCACAGGAGAGTTTGACCGGTTCGTCGTGGTTGCTACTTATACGATGTTTGTCATAGAGCGGTCATGTTGCTTTGAGCGAGTCCACAATGTGTCATCGAATTGTTTGGGGGGGAGGAGGCGTGTGGTGATGTTGTGTATACTTTGTTATATATGATGCCTTTATTTGTTATTAATGACGCGGGCAATTCACGCGAACGCCCCGAGTTTTGCGTTGCTTCTCACAGCTCACTCGCACTCTCCCGTCACGGACAGTTTCAATGCCGGACAATACCTCGGTGGGAGATATGTGAAGTCCCTCTGGCATTTGCTTCGTACTCGGTCAGATTTTTGGCCCGTTATTGAGTATCGGTACAATTCGTAATATGGATATCTGCCTAAATAACGAGTTCAGAGAATCGTATACGCTTATGAGAAAAGGCCATAATAATATCCACTTAAGCGTGTGGCGGGCTTATTCGATCTCCATCATGGAATATAACGAACTGAGCGGTACCTTCAGTTGCATGCACTATGGTTTGTCTTACATCTAAGTATCTTCTGGGACACCCATTGTATCCACGTGCTCTGTGCGCTATAATAAAAGTGAGGCTCGCTTGAGTTGACTATGCTCAATCAATTCGTCTGAATGCTTTCATTATCTTTCTAAAAATGAAAAAGAATATATATATATATATATATATTGTTTTTCATTTCGGTGTTGCAGTCAGGTCAGGGGTATTTTTTTTCTCCACGGAGGCCGACGTCCTCAAACGGAAACCGATTCTGCAACGATCGCGATTTATCTCTTTTCCTTGACTAACTCATCGACTCCCATAACTCGGTGACGCCAGCGATGGCTGCCATTGCTTTTATTCTATACTATATAATGTTACTCGTTGGCAGTCAGCTTTGTGGAGGTGGTCACTGGCGCGTTTCTCTGCCGTGCTCGCCGTTAGGCCACTCGAATCGCGTTTCTCCCTGCTGCAACGCTGCTCACGCACGCGTCGGTCGAGACACACACGGACATCCTCTCAAGCTGTGCTCTCGCTCACGGCAGCTGGCGGTGACGGTGACCGCCGAGGAGCGATCGAGTTGAGCGCCGGCGCGATTGTAGACGACGACGCCGCCGCCTACTTGTCAGTGGCGCGGTAGGATCGCCACCGCCGCCTGCAGCAGCAGCAGCAGTGCTCCAACGGTGCTCGCATTTGAACCGAACGTGAACGGAAAGTGGAAAGTGAGCTATGAACACAGAGCAAGTGTAGGAAGCTGTAGCGGCACTGAGAGAGACTGCTCGCGTCGTCACATATCAACAACAGCAGGCGGCAGTCGTAGCAGCCCTGAACAGCACCAACAGCGGCAGAAGAGACGGACGTATTCGCAGACGTAGCGAGGACTAGCGAAAGCCAACAGCGCAACAGAAGCCACGGCAATATACAGCTAAATAGCTCGGGATAACTAACCTAGGCAGAATCGAACGAAGCCTCTCCTCTGATCGCCTCAGACGGGACAGTGACGCCAGGGCAAACAGAAGCGGTCGCAGCAACAGCGGCAGCATCAACATGCGGGAAATTGTCCATGTTCAGGCTGGCCAATGTGGAAATCAGATCGGAGCTAAGGTGAGTCTCTTCGGCGGCCGGTGCACACGCGGCAGGCGTGGCTGAAATGTGAAATTAACTTGATTGATAACAACTTCGTTGGGGTGGGACACGTTTTCGGTTGCGATTGATTTCGTTGGTCATGACTGTGTCTCTGTTGTTCCATTGATTTATTTTCTAGCTTATTGTTATCGCATTGCCATGATGTCATCTGGGCCTCTGGGAAGCGAGTCCCGGAACAACTCGATCAGAGTAGTTCGGGATTTGGCGTGGCGATCACCTCAGAACGGAGTTATTATTGTTACCGTTATGAGTATTCAGTGTGTGCGGGTTTATTGGGTCAGACGTGCATTCGATCATGTTCCAATTTGCAATGGCGGCCAAAAGTGACAATTAATGAACATAAAAGGCACGTCGTACGAATATTTCACTAATGCCTAACCGAGTCTTATCTCCACGGCCAGTTTTGGGAGGTGATCTCGGACGAGCACGGAATCGATCCCAATGGCAAGTTTGCCGGCGATTCGGACCTACAACTTGAGCGTATTGAGGTCTACTACAATGAGGCGTCCGGTAAGTCACTGTTGCCGGGAATGGGCCCCGTCAGGGGCCGGCACTGGTAGTGGTGGTGTCGAGTGACTCGCTCTATGACGACGGTTATTCTTTCAAACCAGTTCGCGCCTTTTTTATGACCGTTACGGTACGCCCGTGTTTGTAACGTATACTCAGCTCTTAGGTCTCTTATCCAAAGTGTACCCACTCTTTCGAAGTGGATGCCACATTTGAATCTAAATAAGTGATTGTGACAGTGAATGATAACATAGTTGGCTAAAAGCAATAGAAAATATTGGATTTAGGAGCGTATGTGTATTTCAAGTTCCGTAACTAAACCTCACATTGAATGAAATGAGTGAATAACACCCATAGAGCAGAATTTTGTGACACAACTAAGCAGACAATTTCCCGACGTATATACATAAATATACACACGCAAAGACAGATGAATTACTAAATGGAATTTGTGTGCGGACCATTGACTAGCACCGATGAGGTCAACATCAACCTTGGTTACAGTGCCGCCATCACAGTTACGGCATCCCTAGATATTAATTAATCAACCTATCAGTAGATAATTTGTATCTACTGGTTGACTATACAACGAATACAGGTATTGAGAGGGAGAGAGAAAGAGAGAAATGACTCATTGAGTTTCTCCCTTTTCATACTGGTAACTCTATGTAGATATATTACATCACAGAGCCAAGGGACAAAATCGGTTACTATTTTAAAACAGCAACATTGTAACATCAGGTGGCAACTATGTTCCGCGTTCTGTCCTGGTTGATCTTGAACCCGGAACCATGGACTCGATTCGAGCCGGACCCTACGGACAGCTGTTTCGTCCCGACAACTTTGTGTTTGGTGAGTGCAGCCAAGGAACATTGATACCGTTAAATTTACAATAATAATAATAATTATAATAATAGAAATCATCATGCGACACAGGAAAGAATAATAAATAATTTGGCTTTGACAAAGAATATCTAAAATAAACCGCGATCTTTATATTATATGCGTGACCTGGGCTAATCAAATGCTCGGAAATCAATAACCAGATACATTTTCATTTACCTAATTAATTCAACGAGTTCGCTAGATGTATAAACAGGTATACGAACGGTTAAGCGTAGCTGACCCGGAGCAGGTTAATATTCAGGAACAGGGATTAGTTAAAGTGACTAAATTTTCAGAACTACTAATAATCACTTCGTGTAAAGGAAGGTTTCTGAAAATACATATTCCTTTTACATTGTTAAATAACGAACGTCAAAAAAGGCTATATATATGTATACATATATATATATATATATATATATATATATATATATATATATGTATATATATATATGTATATATATATGTATATATCTATATATATATATATTATAAAAAGACAAGCAATGGTCGCGCTTGGGCCACGTTGCTCTGTTCCCGTCAGTGAACTCAATCCACTGTGTGTGGCTCATCCCAATCTCGTGGCCACGCGAACAATGCGTCACCAAGCGAATGAGCGACCATTTCAGAGGAAAAAATAAGAGATGACGTTGTGTGCAGACTCTGGCCGACTGCGCAGGGAGACTGCGTTCTGCCAGTGGTAGCACTGGCAATTTGTCACATGTATGGTTAAACCATGTTATCACACGAACTGTAGACATCCGGGGTCTCTGCGCACAGGGATTTCACTATGCACTAACTAAACAGAAGCAGATTGTTCTATGAGGGCCCGGTCGCTTCGAAATAGTAATAGTAACGGTTAGAATTTGAGATATGTGTAACAAAAATCGCGAAAGAACAGCGAATATGTAATAAAGGTTGATATTTCGTAAAAACGAGATTAGATGCTTTAGTGAATGCATGCAACTTAGTGATTATTGTACGATAAAAGTAAATGCTCATACAAAATCATCAGAGAATTCAATATCCGAGTAATCGGGAAGGACGATTAATATGGTTCTACGATTAGTTAACTAGGCTACAATATTTTTTATTTATTTCCAAATTGGAATCATCAACAGTTCCAGAAGGGGCGGCGGTCATGGTGTTGACATGCATCTTAGTATGACAACATTCTCCTTTTAACTAAAAAAAAGATCGGCAATAGGTATAGCCTTTTCTAGACGTTCGTTATTATTCAAATACAATATGAGCATCATAAACATATAGCTACTTATGATGCATATTAACAATGTAACAGGAATATGTATTTTCAGAAACCTTCCTTTACACGAAGTGATTATTTGTAGTTCTGAAAATTTGGTCACTTTAACTAATCCCTGTTCCTGAATATTAACCTGCTCCGGGTCAGCTACGGAGCACTTGACATGTCCAGGTCGTGCATATATATTATTATAATAATAATATAAAGATCGCTGATCGGTTTATTTTAGCTATTCCTTGTCAAAGCCAAATTATTTTAAATTTGGCTTTGATTAGATTTACTGATAAACGGTTGGAAGTCACGTGTTAATCAGCTCAATCGGCTTTCGTATTTGGCCATAGACATAATGTAAAAATGGGTCACGATCAATTGCAGGTCAAAGTGGTGCCGGCAACAACTGGGCAAAGGGCCACTACACGGAAGGCGCCGAGCTCGTTGACGCTGTAATGGACGTGATCCGTAAGGAGTCCGAGAATTGTGACTGCCTGCAGGGCTTTCAGCTGACCCACTCACTCGGCGGAGGTACAGGCTCTGGCATGGGGACACTGCTCATATCGAAAATTCGCGAGGAATATCCCGACCGTATCATGAGTTCGTTCTCAGTCTTACCATCACCCAAGGTAACACTGGGCCTGGGCACACCTGAAAAATATGACCACCTCTAATTACTTTCATTGCACGTAATGGTAACGCGCATGATTAGTGGATTCACGTCGGTAACCGGTCATCGAGGGAGATCGGCTGAATTGCTTGACACATGACCTCTAGCTTAAACGTGGACGACCCGTAGAGCTCTCCTTGTCTTGTTGCTTGATTCTTTTCATTCGATTCCGCTCATATTTATGGCTGTACATACAATTTGTTTCACGTGACCTATTTTAGAGACCGCAAAGTCATCGTATTAATACTCATTATAATAATAATAGCTATTGATAATACTAATCATCAGCAATGTTCATGAATAGGTATCCAACACCGTTGTCGAGCCGTACAATGCCACACTGTCAGTCCACCAGCTCGTCGAAAACACCGACGAGACATTCTGCATCGACAATGAGGCCCTCTACGATATCTGTTTCCGTACGCTAAAACTGCCTTCGCCGGGATATCCCGAGCTGAACCATCTCGTATCATCGACAATGTCCGGTGTTACCACGTGCTTGCGTTTTCCCGGTCAGCTGAATGCCGACCTGCGAAAGCTGGCCGTGAACATGGTACCCTTCCCCCGATTGCACTTCTTCATGCCCGGCTTCGCGCCGCTCACAGCCCGCGCTGCGCAGCAGTATCGGCAGGTGACCGTTGCCGAACTGACACAGCAGATGTTCGACGCCAAAAACATGATGACCGCTTGCGATCCTCGTCATGGCCGGTACCTCACGGTAGCCGCGATGTTCCGAGGGCACATGAGCATGAAAGAGGTCGACGATCAAATGTTTAGCGTGCAGAACAAGAACTCGTCCTACTTCGTCGAATGGATCCCGAACAACGTGAAGGTCGCCGTCTGTGACATTGCCCCTCGGGGCCTTAAAATGTCGGCCACCTTCGTCGGCAATACGACAGCTGTTCAGGATATCTTCAAGAGAATATCAGAGCAATTCACGGGTGAGTATAAATACAGCCCAGTATAAAATATGCCCCTTACGAGTGATAAATACAGTCTACGACGCGCTATCTTTGTTCGTCATATTGATATTCACCCCTTCCCAAGGGCGCACACCTGAAGAGAACTGTAGACGATCGTTGACAAGAAGGGCTTTCATTTTTTTGTACTTGGTTTTCAATTGCAGCAATGTTCCGCCGAAAAGCTTTCCTTCATTGGTATACGGGAGAGGGTATGGACGAGATGGAGTTCACCGAGGCTGAATCCAATATGAATGATTTGGTATCCGAATACCAGCAGTATCAAGAAGCAACCGCAGATGACGAGGGCGATTTCGATGACTACGAGGAGCCCATTCCGGAAGAAAATGAGGAAGAGATAAATTGAGCAATTCGATCATATATGAGCGTGCATTGACGTACGACTTGTAGAATAATATAACCCCGTTTTCACGTTTTTTAATTGACGCGGATGAAGAATCAATAAATGAAGGGATCTCTTGTAGTTGTCTAACCAAATCGTTGTGTGGTGAAGGTTTTCCTTTTTCTTTTTGCCTTGATATGTTGGCATTCGGAGTCTCAGTATTGTAGCTCCATCAACATTCGGTCGACGCGAGCGCTGATTAGACAAGCCGGTGCCGGTGTCGACGCAAGCAGTGGCCGTATAAGTAGTTCGCCTTAAACACACCGATAGCGCCCGGACAGACTCCAGCAACGAGCATGTGACAGAATTCAAGAGATCTGTAAAGGAGTTTTCTGTGGAGGAAGGTGGGGGAAGACGGTAACGATACATATACTAGTTGGATGCTGTCCCGAGACACACAGCGTCGTAGTGCTATTCTGAGTGCAGAGGACCCCTGGGGCCTATAAGACCGGCGTCTAACGCCCCTACTCCTTCTGAACGGCTACTGAATGCAACAGTTTTCGTAGCCGTTGACTCGACGAAGCATCGTGCGAACGGGCCTGCCGGTCGATCATTCGAGTCAACCAATGAGCGAACTAACGACCACACGCGACAACTATTGTCTATCCTGGATTCCCCTGGACCTGCAGTGACCATTATGCCTAGCTATATATATATATATATATATATATATATACGACACTGACGTGTCTAGTAATCCGAAGACGCTCTCCAATCTGCACCACCAAATTGGCCGATCGCGGCCAGGGCACTGCTGGGTCTATAGTAGCTCCTCGGGTCTTTATCTGTCTATCGCTCGATCGAATGGCCCGTTAAGCAATGTTCTACAATGGCTTACTTTGATGAGCCGGTAAAGAGATTTTTACATAGAAAATTCGGGGATCGACGCCATGGACGAAACTTGAATTCGATAAATAAATCCATCTAAACCTTATATGTACAAATGTCCAATTTAGGCCGTTGATTGAGGTCACTAATCACCGTCCGTATTATAGTCCATACCCCCAACGATGTACAAGATTCTCATGAGCTTGACGCAAAGGGACTAGAGAAAATATTCGGCTACTTTGTCTCGAGTTCCTGGCACGGCAGATCCTTCCTTACAGCTCCGACAGGATTCGATCTGTAGCGTCTGCGCAAATTCTTGTTAAATCCTGTCCTGAATGATGTAACAAATATTCGACTTACCTGTAAATGTTTGATGTTATGCAAAGGCGATGTGTTCCTAAGCTTATGCGGAGTAAGTAACATGGCTGCCGTATTGCCTCCATAGACACTGCCAAAATGATACAATCGCAAAGTGTATCATAATATAGTTATTGTACGGTGTGACTTCAGAACTGTGTGTCAAGGCCGTTATATCCGACATTCATCTAAACAATATGAATTCTGTCCGGGGCGGGCACGGCCCTCTCACGGCGAACTTCCTCGAGGGGGTCTACCACAGGTTGATCCGCGCCACCGGGGACAAGCGCGCTGGCTCTTTCCTCCTGCAGCGCCTGTCCCTCGCTGTGCAGAGAGGCAATGCCATCGCCTTCCTCGGGACGTTGTCGTCCTCACCCCACCCCCATAATCCCTAGAAATTCCGACCTATTGTAACGTTTAATATATTATAATAAATATATATTCTGTCCGATCACCAGTCCTCAGTGCTAGTCTGAGAATTTAATTCCGAGCTGAGCTACAACAACAATCGCCCATCTAGCCTCTTGCGGAACTCCTCTCTACTGGATATTCGGGTGCGCCTGTAAAATCGCTGACCGGCGCGTGTCAAAACATTTCGTTCGTAAAAGACAGGAGTGCGTATGATATCACGTTCCTTGAGTGTCATGAGAGGAGGTGTCATTTTTATCGAGTCTCACCGTTCGAGCAAATGTTGGGGTCCGCTAGCTCCGTAGACGGACTCGCCGCCTTCTACCAAAAATAGAACTGCATTCTCGAACGCTGCCGGACAAGCCTAAGCTGGCAACATAAACGTTTCGAAGAAATCCTTAAAGGTTGCCACCAACGTGGTGATTCTAGCAAGCCGGCAATAGAAGCTCGATATTTATGGCGCTGTGACTCGATACATTTTTAGGTAAATGCGTTCACAGAAACCTCGGTGCGGTGACAATCGACCAAACAGCGTCTATTTGAAGCGATTTCTAAAAAAGGCATTTTAAACATTTTCACATGGATTTATCCCCAAGGATATATTTTCTTCTACTTAACGACCAGACGAGTGCCCAAGTCGACCTTCGTTTCGATGGGACTGACCGCGAAACGCCAGCAAAAACTCTGCAGAATTCAGCGACTCGATTCCGCCATATCGAGTATTGCCGCTCGCATCTCTGGTTCGGCTCCCACACCACGTGTGTCACTGAGAGCGGTTTTCGCTTGCTGTAAAAAATCGACACACCGTAAACAGATGGAATACACGAGTACCCTCAACGTGCCTGCTTCTACGTAAACAAGAAGGCTGTTTCGAAAAGACTAGTTTCAGCTTTCCGAAAGGGGCCGGTTTCCAGACGTCAGAACCACGCCATATGCTTCGCGGGTTGCACGTCTGCGCGGGACTGCTCGTGACCTTTCTACGATACGGGGCACGGTACACGCCCTTGCAAAATAGTATCGATTTGTCCCACGATGGTACGCGATAGCACCTCCCACCGAACTCGTTCATGTGGGAAGAGAAAAATCCCCTCCTGTTATATTACATAATTCGAGATGCACTTTTTCATCTAATCTTTGCCGAACCCCTGAATTCGATTTGCCATCGCAGAACTCTTTACACTCATTCAAGCCAAAACAACAACAACAACAACAACAGCCAAAAAAGCTAGTTTGCGGAACCGGTTGCTGCTAACGCTCTGGGTGGTGGCAGATATGGGGAAAATCGGCGTTCGTCACGAAAAACTATGTGTATGGCTATGGTTTGACTTTTATTGCATTCCATAGTAAGAAACTTAATCAAAATTGCCACACATGAAGATCCGATCTGTTTTGGGGGCAGGTAGGCATGTTGCCGTTGTTGTTGTTGTCGTCGTGCTGGTTCGGTCGATACTCCTCGAATGAAGAAAGGCCAGCAAGCGAATGATTTAGCCCAGCAGACACGGCTGGAAAATGCCGGCTGCATTTGATTTTTAGTGTATTGACAGCTCACCGCGATGTCGTAGGGGCAACACAGGAAGCAGAGGGTCTCCGGTTCGAATCCCACAAGGCACATGCGAAACGACGCCGTCCCGTACTTGCTGGTTTATCAACACGGTCATTATCATTGTTATAGTCGGAGAACAGCATGCCACGATTCTGCTGGGCTCATTAGTAGTCAAACGAAGAGAATAGTTTTCTAGCGTACAGAAGTAGTGAGAACACTTTCCGAGTAAAAAAAAAAGCTTCAGAGCCGAAGTCTGTCACAAAAGGCGAAGACACACCGGGGTCAGCTAAAAAAAAGAAACAAGTGAAAACAAATACGAGTATCAGTGGTGGAACCGAGTATGGCAGAAGCCATACTCGGTTTTTCGTCACAATCGAAAAGGGCAACACACACTTGCCCACATGTTACCGCGGTTCACCAGCGGTAAGCGTTCTGTTCGGGTTAGATGCAGTCCGGTTGACGGTGAGGTGTCTCCTTTTTGGGCTCCCTTGCCACTTTCGCCTTCTAGGAATGTGGTGATGAAGAGCCTCGCGAGTTGCCGTCACCTGACCGCTGATGGACAACGGTGTCAACAACTCGCTGTAGCCGACCGGTGTGTGGCAGCTCATTGAGTTATGCCGCGAATGGAGCTTCGCTGAAGGAATGCGATGGCTATCACCGGACGACGGCTCGACACTCACAACGTCGTGGCGGGCCAACGCGATGGGCTGTGCTTGCAGATTGAGCCTGCACAAAAGTGTGTGCCGTTACCCCTTCCCCTTGAAGTCGGTTTGTTCGACCGTTTCAGGCTTCACGCGTTTACTGGATGAAGTCGACGGGTCTCTTCACCGCTATTCAATAGGGTGCAAAGTTCTCTCTCTTTTGTCCCTGATATATATATATATATATAGAGAGAGAGAGAGAGATGTGGGTGGGCATTGACGGCATTCGCACCATTTTGCTGAGAGCAGTTGTCATTCCACAGAAGAAAATGAAATATAAAATACAGGAAAGGATCAAATGGATTCTGCTTTCAATATGAAAGCATTCTGGGGGCGTATACGATGAACTTTTGTAGGTGTCGTTGTTATTTTATATTAATTTACTTATTTTTTTGGGTATGTAAGTTTCTTTGGTATATGCCGAAAGACTATTTCATTTTTGGTAACTCCGGCTGCGTGAATGATAGGCGCTCACGTTACCTCTGCGGGATCACTTACGGCGAGGGAGTTCCAGTTGGATTACCTCAAATACTTCCAGACGTGTTTATGAGATTATATTGGGCTTGTTTTTCGATGGACCGACGTTTGAAGTCTAGCTGACGGCCTAGCGATTGATCCTTTGAAATTGTCGAAATATGAGAAGAGAGATGAATGACCTCATGTAACGCGAAATCGTTGAGCTAGCTCAAAATGAATTGTCGATATGTTGGTTCTCGTCGTGACTGACCCTGAGTTGACTTCCCATAGCAGGCCTAGGAATATGTAGCACTCATTTACGCCTATTTAGGTATCGCAGTTCACTAAAGGAGTAAATCACAAATCCTCCTATTTGCACCAGCTTTGGTGTTGGCCTCTAGTGGCTCTCACGAATTCTACACTTCCTCTGCCGCCTCTGCTACATTTCGTAATTCTGGAGACAGATGTACTCTGTAATAAAGATGTGTGAAGGTTGAAGTCTAGTAAGGCTCCAAGCATAGTTCCGTGATGAAGTATATGAATCGCGCAAACCTATAGACTCTCACCGAAGACAGCTAGCATACGCACTTCTATGGAGTGTTAAATTTGGCGTCAATGTTGTCAGCGCCGCACCCAATCACAGACATATTCATTTACGTGGCGTCTTCCCTGATCATCAAGCTTGTTGAATCAACAACCGCATGCCTTGCTATCTGAGCTTAACCTCTGGTGAGCTGTGTCATTGGCGTAAATCCAAAGAGTTCAGTACAAAAGACGCGGCCGAGGTTGTTCCGAAATGACGAAGTATAAGGAAACAAAACGCTTAAACCCTGTGGGCTGCCTATAGCGAGAAGGTGCAAAGGCAATCAGATGGCCCTGTTGCACGCCTGATCACAACACCTCAGGCTGCATCCACCAGGCGCATCAACCGTTTCGGGCCATTTTGAAATCGATGCATCTCTTCACGAGGAACCAGTTCTCGACTCCCACACGAAACTTAAGTGACGGCTGTATGACAACATCTTACACGCTTCGAGTGCGCTGCCGAGTGACGTTCTGTGTGATACAAGGAGCGGACGCAGCCCGCTGAACCGTCACATGCGGAACGGTTGTTGTCCCCCGAGCACGACGACACGCAAGCCGCGTTCGTCGCGTCCGTACAGAACGGTGCTAACGTCGGGCGTATCTGGCGATAGTTGTGTGGCGGCGTGGCAGTGTATGTATGCACGTGTGCAGCAGGATGTTTGAAGGCGACCACGACAGTAGGTAGTTGGTGAGTTGCGGTCCTGCCGACTCGCGGGAGGGCAGGCGGGCGGGCGGGCCGTTCTCGACGATGTTCCGCGATCGGGGTTCCGGTTCGCTCCGCCCGCGTGCTCGACGAACTCATGAATACAAAGTGGTCCTTCTCCTCTGTCGAGAGAAGCACCCCTTTGAGTCGGCTGGTGCTGTTGCTCAGTCGGGATAGCTGAAACTCGTCAACTCGCACCCTTCGCATCTCCGTCGGCACGGAGGAAAAAAACTAACAAGTAACGATACAGTTGCCACTGTTGCTTCTACTGCTGCTACTGCTTCTATGGGGAACGCTTGGCCTAGAGAATGGCACGCTACCACCTGCTCTGGCCTAGCACCTTATCAAGTTACGAAAAACGTACGCACGTGAAATCGCTAGCCCCAACGGCGGATACGGACGGCAAAAGTATATACGCCGTACAACTGTAACGCGGCTGGTGGAAAGAGATTCTCTTCCATCATTCGAAACCAAGAAGTCGGTGAGAATTTGCTTATGCGGGATAAAAATTACTTTTCGCTGAAATCGATCACGCTTTCGGCGAGTTTGTTGGTTCTTTGCGCATGGAAATGAAGTCGCTGCGATGAAGTCAAGGGCATGCGAGGGCTACATGTTATAGGGCTACACGGTCACATTTGGCTCGTCGAAATCTATACTAATGCTCTAATAAATACACTGAACGATTATTTGGTTCGATTCGCGGTGTGTTCGGTGGCTTCTAATGCGCAAACGTATATAAATATTTATATCAGTAAGATCACTAGCGTATGGCACGTATAGATAATCATGTGTTGGAATGGTTACGTAGAGGATGAAACTATTAATAAAAATTCGTATGTTCATAATGTTCACCTCAAAGATAAATGGCATGACTATTCTGTAATAACATAACTATATTTTGTCCAATTAATCTTACAATGTTTTTTACCGCGTCTAAAGTAACGTAGCCCACATGCGTAGCTGTCATTTTAGCGCACATTTATTCCATAGTTATAGTAGACTTCAGACATAGAGACTTTGGCAGTCGCAGCCTATATCGATCACCTAGTCAATATTTTATTCACATTTGCTGGCGGTATTTATTATAACCATTTTGTATTTATATATATATATATATATATATATATATGTATACATTGGAACCATTTACAATGTACGTGAGCAGGACCATTAAATTACACCTCCAGTTCAAGTTCCCATTTCGAAGTTACAAATGTTCAGTGTCACAGACCTCCTATCGTCGTTTATATTACTCACCAATAGAAAATGATCAATCAAACTCCTTTATTCAATTTACGCGATTTAAGCCGCCTGTACGAAGTCAATAAGTCATATTGTATAATCAGCGTATTGTACTGTGTATAGCCTTGGATTCGATTTCCACTTGAGGCACAGCGATGTTTACAGGTCAGTTAATTATTCAACATCAGCTCATCGTTGACCAGTATTTGACCAGCATGAATATTATTATAATCTATAATCGTAGAACCGGCATCCATAAGAATACCCACCGCGCCACGGGCACCTGCCATTGTAACGGGACTATCAGAGCGGGGAGATTTCGCCCCTTCTAACAAAGAGATTTCCAAGGAACTCGCAAATGCGACATACGTACACAACGTGATTAATTTCCCCGAAGCACCTGAACACTGTCGATACAGCGTGAAAGGGGCGCTTTACAGCTTCCGCAGAGCAACCGGTGTCAAGACACAATTCGCTATGCTGTTGTCTGAACAATTGGATCTTCTTTCCATTAAAAAAAAAATCGGCGTTCTCGAGGAAGCATACACATAGCTTGTGATTCACCCAGGACATACTGGAAGGACTTTGTTCCAAATAATAAATCGGGTCCGCAGTATGTAAAACATCCGCATATCGTCGGTGCGGCCCGGAACACAAACTACGCTACGGTACTCCGAAATAAAAATGTATTTTTAAACTTCAATTGTTTGTTTTGTGTCCCCTGTTCCCTCCGTCCCTGTCATGAAATGATGGTAACAATGTTATACAGTTATGGTGGTGAAGATAATTAGTCTGTCTAGTGTAATCGGTCTCATCGGCTTGTGATATCGGTAATTAACACGAGCCTACCACACCGTGAAGGGGGGGGGGGTTGGCGCATGGGTGCTAAGTAGCTCCGCGAACGCAGACTTAATTTTACAGCGATCTCGTGAAGGGTGAACAGAAGACCTGCCCGTACGAGCGCATCAAGTAGCAGCTGCTCTAGCAATAATGATAGTGTCCGTTGTATTTTAGGCCGGGGCACCGTCGCCATTTCTCGGTAACCATTTCTTTTATAAATATATACGATGCTTACGACGAGCTAGTTAAAATAACATAGGGGGACATCGTACTCATTTCTAATTTCGGTCGTCATCGTACCAGCAAATATTTAATAGTACTGAGAAAGAACACGCCGCCATGACGCATGCGGGTTTCTGCCGACGTACGATGATGCCCCGCTTCGGCAGCAGTCGGCCGGCCAAACTTTCCTCTCGCCGAGGTGGAGATTTCCGGGAAATTCGCGTTCGTCTGTTGAATAGGGCAATATGGCTATAGGAGAAGGTGGGCGAACGCAAATAGGAAAAAGAACCAAGTGGGCTCTATTCTTGCCTCCCAGCTAACACCCGCTGGGAGCCTGCAGGATGTGGAAACCGTATAGAAATGGTTCTCCGACCGGGACGCTTCAACGTGACTCGGACCCGACTCTGCTTCGCTGGCGGAGTTCGCCACGAAGCCAGCACGAAGAGAACAGCCTAGAAGAAGTACATATTTTTGTGCGAGTCGCTGCGAAAGCTCAGAGGTGTGAGAGGGCTAGGTGCTGGGAATGCAGCGCTAGCCACCTCTGGTTGGAACTTTTTACAGGAAATACTTCACTTATATGGATACATGGTGGATAAGGTATCCTAACAACTTAGCCAGCCCTGTCTTTCATGATGCATGCTTTTAGTTATTTATGTCTCAGTCTCTCTCTCTCGCTATTTAGTATTCAATGAGCTGGGTGTGACGTTTGTGAGAACATCTATCATAGGTTCTTGTAAGTTTAGCTTAACATTTTCAAGGGCCCTATAATTATCTCGATAACACTCTGATTGGTTTTCATTAGTACACTATATATTGTTGTGCGTCCTCAATGAATCCTAAAGCACTGGAATAATACAGAAATAATGCATGATTCAGGTGCTCTAATTCCATACATTATGCATTTACAATTCTCCCTTGGAACTCACTCCCTGTTAGTATCCGTTCCGTGAATACATTCGTGCCCCAATTCAAATTTTGCCTGAAAAACATCTCCTTGAAGAGCTAATCAAGGACGCTAAAACCAGTACACTGCACAATCCTCTCATTCACGATACTTTTCACAACTCCCCGTTTACCCTCGTAATTACACTACGTTCATTCCAATAATCTCACCACTACCCTATACTTTTACTTATATACATTTTACATTCAATATCCAGTTAAATTTTTAATAATTATACGCATGACGAGTTACGAAAAAATTGGAGGAAAACAACACGCGATTATTTCTCTTAGATTTGCAACAGTCCTTGTCTCATCGTTATGACTGTTGTAGTTAGTGTCTCATGTTCGCGCCACTAGTCACTCACGAAATACTAATCTCTCTTGTTATAGAAATGTTCTTTTTTCTCTCGTATTCTACCATACGAATGGCGTGGTCAGCATTTTGTGTAAATGGCTCGTGTTTATGAAGCACTTGTTTCAAAATTGTCCCGTGACATGATAGCTTGGCAAAAGTCATAACATAACAACTTCGGTCACATAACAACTTCGAGAATTCATGTCTGGGGCATGATATCATATCAAACTCATGTGCTCAAGGACCATGAACTTCGTTTGACACTGTACATTGATCAAATAACAAAATTCAAATACAAAAACACTGTAGCAGTATCAATTCAACAACTTAGAAAAGCACTCGTTCGCCTATCTCTGCAGAAATGAATAATTATTATTAAAATACAGTAGTACTTAATACTTATTTTTTAAAGAGGTTAATGGTAAATCGTACATAGACGCCAGGCCTCACAACCAAGGTATCTGCCTGGTAGTGTCAGACCCTTACTGACAACACCCAGAACCGACTTTGAGTTGGGGCACTGACCGGGACTGTCAAAAGTATTACTTCAGTCAGTGCCTTGCAGGGACCGGCAGTTGATTCCAACCATGTCTTATAGCACAGTTCCTCCTCTGGGGCGAACCCTCCCGCCCAGCCGCAGCCGGTGGGCGCCCGTCCTTCTTAATGTACACTCTCTCTTTTCTAGGATCCAGTTAATAACGAACGTGTAGAAGACTAGACAGGGCGACCTTTGTACGATAAATGATATAAATTTAGATAACGCAGGCATGCTGTCATTGAATGTGGTGTTGGGTGGTGTTTGCATAGGAAATCCAGGTAACTCGCATTTGTAATGTCACTATCCCAGTCTAAATGAGTATCATCAAACGTAGAGCACATCTTGTGCTCTCCGCGTTCAGTATTGTTTTTCTGTTCTCGGGCTTTTGCCAACTACCATGCGAGACTCTTCGAAACGTCTACCGTCAGCGGCTTAGTGCGATCCACATTTGCTCTAGCAGTTAGATAAATGCAGGTTTTAGTTAAGATGCTATACTTTGTTTTAATTAGTTATACTATATGTATTTATTATAGGTTTCAAGTTTATGTTTGTAAGTATTTCTTGACGTTATCGCTGCTAAGTAGCGATTCTTTCTTCAGAACTTGTTATCATTTTCATGTCGTGTTAAGCATGCTACACAGATTACTGGTACAGTTTCATTTGCATTAATCTAATTTTGCCGAGCGGCTGGCGGATCGCAGGAAAAGTGGTAAATGGCAAATTTGTAAGATGACTTCCGGATTTGATGTTTCCCTTGTCAAAGTTATTCAGAAGTGGCTTTTGCAAAGTCATTTGGGTCTAAATATACAACAGCCTATGTGTACATAAGGCCGTTTTTCCCACGAAGGCTAAGTGATTTTACGACGTTTTTCCGGTATCAGAACGCTATTTAGATTGGCGTACATTTTTGCTGCCGCGATGCGAAGGGTCGTGGAAGTACACGTCTATTGGCGACTTTGCATTGTTTCTTACTGACACGTCATATGCCCAAAGTTAATTTATTGTTGTGACAAACGGACAGTCTGTCGAACATGTGAAATACGTGTATTTGGCGCTATTATTAGTATTATTATTATTATGTCTAAATATTATTTTGCTGAATTATGTCATTATATATATATATATATAAATATATAAATAATCATCATAGGTATTATACATTTTATATTAAATTATCAATAAATGGTGCAACTGGGTGGATTAGGATGATGGGTGCGGCCCATTATTGGGAAAGAACAAGAATCTCTATGAGACAACTGTCAACAGGTTATAAATTACTTGCACTTCATTCAACTTGTGAGTCAGTCATCCAAGAGGTAGGTCCTCCATTTTATAGTCATCCCGCAGGGTTCTCTACTGATCTCGCCTTCACAGCCGGCCGGTCTACCTTACTCTCCAAAAGGAAGTCGTCAAGTTTTCACAATTATATTTATGGTATTTTCACTTAGGTAGAGAAAAAAGTGCGTGTTTGTAATAATTCTTATTGTGACCTTGAAGCCACACATATATATATATATATATATATATATATTGTCTGATGAGTATTATTAGTATCTGCGACAGATCCTTTCCAAGGAAAGTACCTTTCTACAGTGGGGAAAAAGCCCAGTTGAGTTCGGCAAGACGAACAGCCCGCACAAGGCCAACAAATAGGAAATGGCCGACTAATAATCTCTGCACCTGGCCTAAACACCTAAATTGCTCGTATCGTATTTCCTCTCCTGAATCCTCGTCTGAGACAGCTGAGACCCAACTATGGAAATTATTTTTGTATAAACGTACCTTTAAGGGCTAAAGCTCAACAGGTTACACTTTTACGATCCTCCTATTTATAGAGCTGTGATAAGCGTTATAGCATCCGATATACAATGATGATGAAATAGAGTAACAGCAAACAAACAAAGTGTATAAACATGATATTTTAAGATGTTGATTAAAAATATAGTTGAATAATTTCATTTGTTTTACAAAAACTCCTTTAATTGAAAATATATACGTTTTTCATTGTGTTATTTGACTTACGCCAGCACTAATCTGGTGCTGATATTTATACTGTACTCATTTTAGAGCCCATGTTGAGTAGGCATGACGGTTTGCAACGTGTGAGTATCTATGGCCTACCAAAGATTCAGCCGTCGAAACCACGAGTGCACTACGATGTTGCTAGTTTATATAATACCTTTAAAACTTAGCCTTCTGGAACACGAACCCTTACCTTCAAATATTCGTAGATGGACAAGTTCAATGGGAGGCAGAAACTAAACAAACAAAAAAGGTCCGAGCAATAACAGGCGAAGGACAGCGCTACATTTGGACAATTGCGCCGATCTCCAAAGGTGCAGACACAATTCGTTTAGGCAGCGTTTTGTACAGGTTTGCAGCAAATCCGCGCCCATGTCTCAAGAGACGGCCTTTCCCGACCGGCATGGCTGTCACAATAATGACTGTTTGTGCCGATACGCTGTGTCCGAGATTGCACATGGATATTACTAGTCGAATGTGATTCGAGTTTTCATTAGTGTCTATATAATATTTCGTCCTTTCAAAACTATTGCAGAAGAATAATGATGGACGACCAAAGTGTGTAACGCACCTCCATCAGACTACTTTCTACGTCTCACGCTTGCATATGTTTATGTGTGAGTGACACGGGCAGCCAGTGGTAGTAGTGCTACACGAGCAGCATTTGCTAGGTGAGTAGAACCAGCCAAAGGCGATTTCGTCGTCTGTATAGCAACATCGAACACGTCGCCACATGGCTATGTCCCTTGATCAAGAAGTCGGAATGACCTCGCCCCGTGTGAGTCCGCCTGTGTGTTTACAAAAGGAAATGAAATATTCCGATGCCACACTTCGTCGTGGCTTACTTACACACCGGTCAAACGAGATAGGCTGTACAAAGCAGTCCTGTACAAACCAACCTATCAGTCGAATCATCGCTAACGTCATCGTCATAGATAGAGCGAAAGATGATTGCCGAATGTCTCTAGCTATTTGTTTAGGGCCCGACTTTGATCAGCCCTGCCACACCGTTTCGAGGGGCCCACTGTTGAGCCTGAGGGAGAAATGGATAAGGAACGCCTTAGGAACAATCCCGCATCCTCTTAGGAATTGTGGCGTACTTTGCTACCTATACAGTCAGCGTGCGTGTACCAGTATTCGTGAGGAGAGTCCGTTCGAATGGCGGATTGAAGCCTAGGCTCCTGCATTAGGCTGGTAGGGACAGCGTCACAGGGCTATTGAAAAGGTCACAGGTGGTTAAAATGGAAGCCGGCGTTCCTCGTTGATGATGTCCGTTTCTGCCAGGCAGGATCGTTGGGGACTTGGTGTTCTCCTTGCCGTACGGACGACCCCCAATGGAACCCTATCAGTCCTCCCCTGGGCCAGCTTGTCTGTCGCGTTGAAGGCTCGGAAAGGGCTCTGCAAAGAGCCCCGCCGCGAGGCCAAATCCCTATAGCTTCCCCTCGTTTCCATCGATACGTGGCCCACTCACCGGGCCAAGGCTCTCTCATTGGCGGCAATGCTTATTGGTGAAACGGAGAAAGGCCTGCCGAGGCAGCAGCAGCAGCGGCAACGGCGGCAGCCGTGGTCGGCAAATTGACGTAATGCGTCCGAATTACCCTGGGCGTTACGCTTCCAACCTCACCATCATCACCACCACCGCCACTACCAATGACTTCCATTACCACCACTGAGATAGCAGTATAAGCTCCACAGTAGCGGGCCCCAGGACGAAGGTGGCTGATCTCAGGGCAAAGACCCCGCACCGCTCATCCGCCAGCGGCAGTAGCAACGGTGGGGGTAGCGGTCGTCTCTCCAACCTCCAATTCCCTATCATAAACGAAATGATAGCTTCGTACGTTTTGCAGTGGCGTAATAAGGCCCTTCCCTCATCGCCATAATATGGAGATATCCATCCGTACGAGGTACGTGTGCGTGTGTGAACATATAAAAGTACAGTGTGTCCAAAACGATACGGTGAATGGTGAATTATCATCTCGCTTTATAAGGGTTGGCCCGCATGGCTAATATAATATTTGGAAGGGAAATAAATGCAATTGATAACAATTTTGCTTTCATCTAACACGATTCGCCTAAGCTTCTAGTTTACGAGATATTGTGCCAATGGAATAATACATATAATGAACGTAGCAGTGCATATAGGACCCTTAATGTCGCATTAATGAGATACTATTGTGCTGATGTGTACCTTGGACCGATTAGAACGGTGCTCCAAGATGCATATTACATATCTAGAGTCAGGTCACTCACTATTTCCTAAACGTGGTTGCGAGGCGGGTTTTGTGTGTTTGGGAGTCCCGCTCTAGCGCTGGTTTATAGTTGGGCCGCGCGGCGTGTGTGTGTGTGCATCAGGTATTCCCGTAGTTCTCCCAAAAATGATTTCTTTTCTATGTGAAGCACATGAAGAGTGGCAGAAATGGTCGCATGGATGTCAGCTGGAAAACCTACTATTATATTTGTTTCAAGTCTAATCTAGGCGTTTTGGTATTAGTTCTGACTTGTCGGACCTAAAATGGTCATTGAGTTGCTCTTTGGGTAACAAGACAGAGAGAGCTAATCCCCCTCATCCAAATACCTCGCTCCCATAACCCCTAGAAATAATTCCTAATTACTGTATGTTTGAATAAAATCTATTGATCCAATTCGAGACAGAGAGGGTAACCCAAGCATCACACACCGTAACGACCTAATACTTTTCAAGTGGCTCACTTGCTAAGTTCACTTGCATGTAAGACCTTAGATGGATCTGGCTCAATCACGGCTAGTTTGTTAACGGCTCATCACAAATACAGGACATAGCCGAGTAGGGTGAACATGGGTGATAAACGAGAATCACTTTCACTACAACGGCCATTATTCAGTGCACAAAGGGGAATACGCAATTGCATTACTAGGTACTATGGCCACTTTTTTACACTTTTTGTATCCGTTCAAGCGAAGTGGGTCCCCCTTTTGTGAAGGTTAACGAAATTAATACCGAGATTAATAAGAGAGAGGGAGGCGTCGTCGCCGGAGCCCACACTCTGGCGTGTCATCAGTTGCCTCCGTTGCATGTTGTGCTGAAGAAAATCAGAAAATCCCTGATTCAAATCACACTTGATTATCATGAGTGGATGAAGACCCCAGCAGGATGTGATCGCCTTGGTGGAGTCGTTAACCTCACATTATATACCTACTGAAAGATGGGAGTAACTGCCCAAAATGAAAATGCTAGATATCCAGCTGTCCTGAGCAGAGTGATTCGTGCTTGCAATCTAAATATAACCTAAATATCAATGGATGAAGCTGGCCGTTGATCACGAGGACGTGTTTAGGATAGAACTCTGAAAGTGACCGCCGTTTGTGACCTTAATTGACGTCACTGTCGCTCTGATTACATCCAAAATTTCTAGATTAATAACGTGACCGCAATGAACATTGTTCGTTTGTATGATACATTCGTTCACATCAGGATTCAAGCGATCAAGCTACGGAGCTGAGGTCGATTTTCGTTCGGTTGTCGTATTGGAGAATTCGACAGTGCCAAGAGATGACAGCCATGTCACAAGCACGACACCCCCCGGGGGCGTTGTTTGTCGCATGAAAGCGATCTACTTGTATTCAGAAAGCAGCCCATCGCAAAGGAGACGCTAGATCGTTTTTTTTGTGTTCTCGGTGAGGGTCGGTTCAATTAACGAGCTCATGTGCACAACATCGTGGGCTCAAATACTGGCGTTTACAAACAGCGAAAAATAGCTGCTTGGGTGGTAACAATGGATCCACTATTAATGATATGCAATGGTGTTCTTTCTCTATCAACGATGGTGGTACGCACGAGAAGTATTCCTCAAGTGCCTGAATACGCGGTACGCGAAGGGTGGCGAACTTCCAAACGATTGTCACTATAGAAATTATATATAATAACGATAGCTCGTCGAATCGCTGCGATTATTGAAATATATGCCCGCGTGGGTAAACCTCATTTCACCTTATTTGGCTATTATTTAGCGTGTATTTTAATAGCTTGATTTAATGTCAGCTGTTCACTCTCGAAGCGTGTGGATGATTACCATCGAGTTCCGCAAAAAGCTTTGTGTTCACAGAGGGTCATAGCTTGCTGTTCCCTGCGGAATTGTGTGGAGATTGGTAAACTGCTTGGGTGCTAGCGCCAGTCCCTAAATTTGTGTCTCGTCATTTGTGCAACATTACTTCCGGGACCCGCTACACGTTTGTCGTCCAACCGATACTGGATCGCTCATGTACAAGATCGCATCCCTTTCTGCGTTGAAGTTGCGCGAATTCGATGACCGATCCATCCTTCGACGTTTGTGACTTAGCCACCTGCTGAACTCTGTGTTTTACAACTTCAGCTCTGTGCCACCCCGGCGTGGTGCTTTTGTCGGAGTGTACTAACTGTAGAACGCATCGAAACTCGACAGGTGGAATGACGTCGATGCCAGCTGTTAACGAAACGGACCATCCGAACCTTCCCGGAATCCAATGTCTCAATTGAAAGAAATCCCCTCATATATTCCACCTCCCACTGACCTACCCTTTGTTACTTTGCTACTGAGACAAAGTCAGTTACTGCATCTGTCGCTTCCTAAACTCAAGGCCTCTTCAGGCGACTCACTCTGAGCGTGCCCCTGTAAGGAGACTGGGCAGGGTTCACTTGGCCCTTGTGCCACTTTTTCGAAGGTTGAGCAATCCGTGCTCGAACTTGACCTGTATACTCGGTGGAATGACGTCATCATCTTTGGCATTCCGGTCACCGAGGATGAAACCGAAGAAATACTCTACACCGATATTCTGGAGCTATACCACAGTCTTTATCCCGAAGTGACATTGGATCGTAAGGATTTTGACGTTGCTCACCGCCTCCCCAGACGAGTTAACAATGGGGAGAGAAAGGTGTTGGACAAATCCTTCATCACTGTTCGCGTCCGGAACTGTTGGATCCGTAACAAATTTCAGCAGACTTCCCGTTCATAAACACCGAGCGCATCAATCATCACTCGCTATGCCGAGCCTGACACCCCGCTCTACGTTAGCGATCATCTCTCACCGCCCAATGCTGCCGTTAGAGCCGCCCGGAAGCTAGTCAAACAATGGACAACAAAAACTAAAATAGAAGACTGAAGGTCTTAATAGAAGTCAACACTAGTCAGCCTCGGGCTTCCCCTGAGTTCCTGATATTCCTTGCCAGTAGAGATAATCGTCGGAGAGCTTGGTAAGGTCGCCCAATTACGTTAGACTGCGCTCCACCTATATCTCTATCAGAAATGAGGTTATATCCATCAAACGTCAATTAAAACGCGCTTATTAAGGAAAGGCTAGTGTCCGATGACCGATGTAGAGGAATGGACCCACCTCTTAGTCCGTATCGTCTCTAAGCTTCAACGGCTTCGTAATCTGTTATAACTCTACTGTCTCTGAAGCTCCGTGCCCATAATCTCTCCGACGATGCTGCAGACCTCAAACAGTCTCTCATGTCAAATGGTAGTTGGCATGTCGTCACATCAGGCGTACTCTCTTCGAGTGAAAAAATTAGCTTAGGTGTCCCCTAGGGTAGCCGTCTAGGTCCCAAACTTTTGTCTTCATTCATCAACGATACAGTCAATGTCTGTCAAAGTCGCAACATCCTCCTTTACACAGACGATACTTCTGTATACATAAATGGAAATCATCGTAAGTAATTGATTCGTTAAGGCAAGGAAGGTCGTCTTGTCCTTGCTACCTTGCCTGAACTAAACTGCCCCTCCCACAATATTTCTCAGTCCACATTCGTCCCACTCTTAGTCCTTCTGGTATTACCCAGGGTGCGATAGATCTTCGAGGCACACCTATTGTACGTTGCACTGCAGCCCGCTTCCAAGAAATTATCCTGGACGATCAATTTACAGGAGCAGCGCACCTCTCTAATCTCAGGCCAAAATTGGCAGGTGCCATAGCTGACATTAATGGGGTTCATGCTTGGCTAATGCCTACTCCTGATCATGCCTGTCTCACCTCAAGAACTCGTTAAGGTCTTGAATATTTCGGCCTCAATACCAATCATATGACGTCTATTTTCGTTCTCCAAAAACGCGCTGCCAGAGCCACTTCTCCTCACGATCCCTCCTCATTAATTTTCATTTCCAAAGACAATTTACCATTTCTTATTCACGCTTACTTATCACACATATTGCTGTTTTATCATCTGAATTATCCATGAGTTCACCCGGAACGTCGGGCGGCTGGTGGTCTTCTGAAATAACACTCAAGGCAGTGCCACCGACTCATTATTACAGGCACCTTGTATTATAAAAAAGCGCTGGTCCCACAACTTTTGCAGTGAGTGATCCTCTTTTATGGAACTCACTCCCTATTAGTACCCATTCGTTAGATAAATTTTTTGAAATGTAATGCCCTGAAAGAACGCCTCTTTGAGCAGCTAATCAAGTACGAAGTAGCCCCGGGGCATTGCACTGTTCCCTCAGTCACAATACACGCCAAAGCTCCTCACTACTCTCTTCATGACTTTCATTCCAATATTCTCACCAATACCTTATATTGGTGCTTGCAGAAACTCTATATTCAGTGTCCAATTAATTTATTAATAATGCGTATGCATGTTATTTTTCTCGACACCTGCAAACCTCGCGTCATCGCTGCAAGTGTAATTAGTGTCCCATGATCATGCCACTAGTCCCTCGAAACACTAGCCTCTTAGTTATATTAATTTTCGATGTTCTCGCTTATTATCCATTATCAATAACGTAATCAGCATTTTCCAAGTGCTTCTTGTTTATGCCATCAAACAGTCAACAAGGCCCTTCTTAATTGTGCCCCCACCTAGCCCCTCGCTAATACTTACTAATTCATCCACACGGGACTATCCAGCCACAACTGTTAGATGTTTGTTTATCAATGATCAATGAAGTGTCATTTAACCTTCTGGACCCGCCCCACAATGAAGTCCACACAGGGCAAGGCCTCGTGTTCTGATGTTTGGTGTGAACATGCAGAGAGCTTGGGGTGTTGAGTAGCCTATTTTTCTTACCTTGAAGATCGCAAGTTGATAATAAATCACCAGGTCAACAACAGCAACCTGGCAACTAATGCACTTCGTCTCGCTCGAAAATAGCATTAACAAAACAACATGTGAGTTAAGTCTGAAGATGTGTAACCTTCAGGATGAGTTGACATGTTTCAATTTAGCCAAGTACACTGATTCCATGTACAATGTGTCGATCCGGCAGGTGTTATTCTGTCACAGTTATTTAATGTCTGTATATATATCCGCTTCCTTCAGCCAATCGTTTTATCACCGTATCATAAAAATGTATTGACGTCTAACATTCCCCAGCCGTTCAGCTTGAGTAGTCCATCCATCTTTTGGAATAGACATGGATATATGACCATATGCATTTCTTCAGAATAGTGCCGCAGGACGCCATCGGTATAAACGAAACAACTTTAAGAAGTCCTGCTAAGGCTTCATTCTCCGACCAGCATTACCTTTGCGCCTGATGGAGAACGCGGCGATAACGCACACAAAAGCCGTGCCAGGTCACTTCATCCAACGCCTACAACGAATTGGACTGCCCCTTCTCCAACTCAGCCACACAACGCACGAACATTTTCGACATCACGCGATCCATTTGCTCGTTTTTTCCCTTTATTGAAAACAGCCGAAACAACCGAAACTTATTCTTCTGTTCACGTCCCTGACCGCGGGATATATATATACATATATATATATAGCATAGCAAGCGATGCCGTAGCCGAGACGTGCCAGGACGTATGGCGAAAAGAAGGTGGCCGTCCCATCGTGGAGTTCCTTTGTGCTCGCGTAGAGCCTTTTATGCCTTCGCCCCCGGGCCACCCCCGGGCCACCCCCGGGCCACCCCCGGCCGGAATATCGTTCGCCTGTTATGTCGTGTTGTTGTCGGCGTTAAGCACGCAGCTGGCCACCAAAACGCACCCGGCCAGTGACCCTAAAGCGGGTTCACATAGACGGGCATTAAGGGCGGGTCGTAATTCTACGAGTTGGCTCTCTCTCTCTCCCTCTCTCGCATAGCGCCACTTGCCATAGGCCGCCGACGCAATGGCCCTTCGGAGCCTCGCTATCCCGGTGTTCATGTGTTCTGCCACCATATGTATCCGCAGGCAGGCTAACAGCCACCGGAAAATGAACGACCGGTTCATTACAAAAGATGACTGCACACTAGAACGCTTTACTGGCACAGTGCTTGTGTGTATAACGGGTGTGCGTGTGTGTCCGCATGTGCAAAAATTAATGGGGACAAAAACCTGTGTTATATATATACAATAGATTCGTTCGTCCGCCGCCGGCAAACGACTCTCTTCTTGAATCCGCACGAAGATCACATAGTCGAATAAGAGTGAGTAAGACAAACGGTGAGATGATTGCCGATATTTATCTTAGGCATTCGCGGTTCGTGTTCAGTGTAGCGTTGTGTTCGTAGGGACGTAGTGATTATACTCCAGTGAGCGCTATGTGCCATGTATGCGATATCTTGATAAATTAGAAGCTCCAGGCATTCATTAACTGGGCGTATGTAGCTGATTTTTCTAGTTTTAATAAAATCATTTTCCATTGAGCATTGTATAATACATGTATTCTGTCCATTTCGCAATTACCTATCTATTCTGTATACGATACAGCAGATGGTTTCTTGCGAGTCGCTGTTTCCCCGTGGGTTAGAAATTGGACCCACAGTTAAACTAGTAAATACGTCCGCTTCTCAACACGAGTTTCACAGCTCTTTACGTTGTTTGACTTTTGAAACCCCGAGAGATCAAGAGGCTATTGTGGCGTCGATGAGGGATTAAGGCAAACTTGGATTATTTCCATGAACGTATTTTCAATTCGTAATCACCGAGGGATGAATCTGGCCCACGGTCAGTGCTGGTAAACCGCCACCGCGACATCTCATTCGAGGCACGGGCGTGTGGCCCGATAACGTCAACGGCCTAGAGGATAAGATACAGTCAGGTCTCGGATTTCTACGCAAGGTGCTACCAGCTATTATATATAGGTATATATAAGATATAAGATATATAACCGCTCCATACGTTGGTCTGGTATAGGCTCCGTTGGCAGGCTCCGCGATGACGATAACAAAGGCTAGCCGTGTATCAGGGTATTTTCTCGACAGAATGGTTATGCCAGGTACGAAGCCATCTCGGTAATGCTTCGAGTAATCGCGCAGGAAGCGGTAACGACGTTCTAAACGAAAACTCGCTACGGTAGGCTCCGAGCCAACGTTGGGCGAAACGATGGTAATCTGAAGGAATAACTGGGCTGTATCAGCTATTTACTATACGAATTGATGGTCATCGCCAGGCCTACGTTACTATATGAAATGCATTCGTTAAATAGAGTCCCTGACATAAGTTTTGTCTCAATATTTCTAGGGAGAACGGACACACATGTTGCAACCATTTTGCGACTGCTCATTTTCCGTGACGAGATTCGTATACACAACGAAGGATGCTTACCGAGGAGTCTTAAGCGGCATCGAGTTTATTACCAGCGCAGTTGTGCTCGTTTAAGGTCCCATCCACCTCAATGGATTAACAATATGTTAATGTAGCTGGCTCTCAGCGGTTCCTTCAATGAGAGGGTTCGGTACAGCCATTTCCGACAGTCAAACACCGAGTAGAATATGGAGCTGGATACGCTAAATCAGACGGTTTTTCGAGTAGAGGTTGTGATTATAGTAAAGTATATTCCTCGCTTGTTCTCTCTGAGTCATTTCTTCTCAAGAGTATCAGACCTGTCGGTGTGTGCTGTCATAGACGAATGTGACGACAGCAGTCAAATTTCATCCATGTACATCTGCAAACCGCGTATCGTGTTTCCGATGGCAAATGCAGCCAAATGAGGTGCCTCATTAGGCACCCCCACGGGATTTGTCGCCACACCGCGAATGTATTAACAGATATATACAAGAAAGTAATGGCCCGAACGCCGAGGCTCTACCACTCGTTTCTCCATCCATAGTGGTTTCATCTCTTATTATCTTGAAAGACTTACAACTCAGAACAACTGATTCGTTTTCAAGCAACTACTATTATTTATATGTAGTATCAGATTGAACAATACTGGTCGTTGTGTTCTAAACAAATATCAACGGATGTACCTATCGTGAACATCTTTGAGCAATCATATGAACACTGGAACCCTTCGCTTAAGCATCCCTGGCAGCTGATAACAGAAGCAAACAATAAGGCAATTAGGATAAGGCAATCTGAGTGATATATACAGATTTCAATAGGTCAACCTGTTGCACATGCACGTATATGTTTCAATAGACTAAGTACATTGCACATATATGATTTTTAACACTAATTTTCTCTGTCGAAGAATGCCTTCCCAGGCCTGTTTTCAAGCGGATATGCTGTTTGAACTGGCTGCGCTTATTCCAGACCACCCGTGGATAAACGAACCCAACCTCCCTCCGATCCCTATTGAAATGGTTCCCTGAACGCCAGCGAACCCTGGCCCAAGTTCGACTGCGGACCTGCATGATTGCAAACGCGACAAAAGGTCATGACGCCAAATGCGTCAGCAGGTGGATAATTCATTCTCCGGTTTATCAGTTCGGCCTCTGCCCCAGGGGCCACGCTATGGATAGTGCTTTTAACTGTCCGATTAGCGAAGCGATTGCGAATGACAAAATCGTTAACTGTTTGAGGCAGTTCCTTCATTAGTTTCTACCAAACAAAATCGACCTTCGAAACTTAGTCCAGGCTTTCGTGCCCTGGTCCCCCTATGTACTGTATGCACTGTGCCAACATCAGCTCCGAACGAGTCTGCCAGAAATGTTGACACTCATCACAAGATCGCCAGATATTCAAAGAGCGACATTGCGGCTATTTTTAGCCTGTGAGGACATGACGGAGTTAGCACGGGAGCTCGAATGCATAAATCCACTGAAACGTGTGTGCCTTTAGGAGGAAAGACCAAATGTAGCGTAATACCCAGACTGGAAAACTGTGCAAAATCGCTTCGATATATATAATAGGAGAGTTTAGCTGCTATATACTATATACAAACATACATTCGAATGTAACACAGAAGAGATTCGGGCCCGTTCATAAACTAACCAACCCACTATAATATGGACAGACGTTTAAATTGTAAGGGGAGACGATTGTGACAATTTTCGACACCACTATTCCGAAACCCACAGAGGGAACTATGTCACACTTTGTACGATTCGATTCGAGTTTTTTAGAAAGCATCTATACTGCATACTTATGACTATTATTATGACCACTAACGTGCGACTTGTAACAATTCTATTATAGCTTTGAATAAAGTGTGTGTTATTAAAGGGTGGGAATTACGGGAATTCGAAAGCATTGCATATGAATGCTCTGATACGCGGATTTCTCCACCGGCATCCGTACAACTTCACTCGCACTCCTCTAAATTCAATTTTAGAAGACGTCTCTATTGTATATATATATATACAAATATTTCGGAGCAATGCCAAAACGATAGATGCAAAGGCTGAGCGGGCATCTTCGTCTTCGCTGTCATTCCTTTCGTTGAGAGGTTGTGAATGGTGGCTGTGGAGCGTGCCTTCCATCTTCTCGCTATTCGTCGTTCGCTCGCTGTTTGGACAGCGCCGTCTGTCAAAATCATCGATGTCACCGCGCATCGCAAGTAGGGCATCACGGACTGGCGTACTATGGGAACCTAATGCCGGAACCACCGCGACCACCATCACGACTCCATAGTAGCTCATTTGACTATAGAAGATGGCCCCGGACGCCCTACCCCACTACTGAGGAGCTGGTTTCTACCTCGAACCCAAGCTGTGAGCTAAGTCAATTTGATCTTGGCTAACGGTTCCTGTCTGCATGAGGTCGTGCTGATGCAATTTGGCCTAGGAGAGAGAGAGAGAGGCACAGCGGAATTCTCTGCTCAGATCAAAGGCTCAGGATATGGGGTTTGCGTCGTTATAAGTGAAAAACATAGAGAGGTATTATGGGAGAAAGGCTATAAGCTCTTGCTCCTCATATGTTTTCTTAGGAACACTTTTTCACTGATTACAATACAATAACACCTCTTTGTTTCCAAGGAAGACGTAGACGTTTATAGTGGTACCAATTCAAAAACTCCAAAAAAAGTATACAAAAACTCCGTATAGAGAACTCCGGCTCACGACCGTTAGCTAGAATTTCGCAGGATTTGAGAGACCTGGTGAAAGGATTACTGATTTGCATCGAGGATTACTGTTCCAGCGCCTCCTTACAAACAGGTTGTCGACAAGGTTTTACTCAGGCTCGCGTGCTGCTTCGGACCGCTCGGTAGACACGAGTTTGATTTTCGCTTTTTGATCCTTCTTGTATAGGCTCAAGTGTATCCTTAGAAACAGGAGGTATTCTCTAGATATTTATTCGTTTAGTTGTTTTCAGTGTTCTGCTTTTGCCTTTCCGTGACCTTATGACCTTTCCGCTAGGATATGGCTCCGATATATTCGAGGTCGAGCCAACTTTCGCCCGTATTGGAGGCCGTATGAAGTGAGATGCCATGAGACACTTCACTACCAGCATACCGCCGATATCTAGTAAAGGTTATGGAAGGCCTCGAATAAACAACATGATAGATACACAACTGAGGGCGATGTGGACAGACACACGCCGCTGCCCGACTTGGCAACGTTTGCTGAAAGTGTTAGCTCCGCAGTTACAGCAATGGTCATTGCTCCGCCAATGCATTCATTCCAGCTGAGCGGCAACAGCGGCAGGCTGTCCCCGTAACCTTTCCAGTTCTGTCGTTCATGCTAATTCTCTGCGTTGGTTCGCGATTGTAGTGAAACCGCAGTGTTATGCTGTTTCACATTCACCCTCTACCGACCTCATCGCTAGGTTTTTCGGCGACAGGACCAAAAGCCCGCAGCTGTTGTTGATACAGCTGCTGCTGGTGCTGCTGCTGCTGCTGCACTGTCTATGCTTTCGAATGGATATCTCGTTGATAGAATCAACAATTCTCCACTTCGTCTAGCATTTCTAATAATTGTTTGAACATCTTGGGAATCTATTATCGTAAACTATTGTATCTAAACTTTACCAACCCATTAAGTCATATATGCATTTAGTATTATTATTATTAGTAATTGTGGTGTACTTGTTGAAACGATTCTGGTACCTACCACGTCACCAGCTGGCTATGATTTATTCTCACAGCTTTACAGTACACTTTTTGTAGGCTCCCCTTTACAGTACACTTGGACATTCTGTGGAGTGGCGGGTAAAATTGCTGATTATTCTTCGATAAACACAAAGTTCTAATTGTAAACTGTCTCCAAGTTCTCGCATTGTTATTATTGTTTTTATTAGGTAATATTAATATAACGAGGTGCCGCTCCCATTAGGGAAGTGCGACCCTAGCCGTTATAAGCACTATCAGTTATTTAATTGCATTTTTCTTGCAATTAAAAATGGCAATTAGAACAGTCGAGAGATTCATGATGCGCATTGATTCATCGTATGATGGGCATCATCATTTCGCCCATCTCGTTAGCCCCCACTTGCCGTTAGATAGAATTGCGGTTAAAAATAGAGTTAATTTTGTTCGGTGTACTCTGAATACAACTTAGCTCTTTTTTCTTTAGATTTTTATTCGGTGACATTACTCACTTCATAAAAAGCTAAGTTCTGCTATGTGAGTTCTTCACTATACATGTATAAATAGCATTTCGCGTACTCGTTATGTACTATATTGCGGCCAGCTTCCGTGGATTTGATTTTTTTTATGCTAAAGTCATTCGTGTGACGTTTCTGAGGAAACTAATTTGTTAATTACTCTGCTTCGTAGGATACTGGTAAATTTACCTACAAAACTTAGGAAAGTAATGTACAAAAACATCTCATGGCATATTAAAGCCGTCGCGCAAGCAAACCTTTGCCTGAACAAGGACCCGGAAATATCCCTAACCAGCTTCAATTTTAATCATAAGTGCCACGACTCCACTCGCGCAACCACAACGCCATGTATTTTATATGTGAATTCTATTCGAGAAAGTAAAAATGGCAACGATAGTCGAATACGTAACTCCCTTGAGATGGGCGTACATATTTACACCAGACTTTTCTTTTTTTTGAGAGGAAGAAATTTTCTTCAAACACACGGACACCAGACCTGGTGAATTTCGCTTTTCGTTCTTCGTAGCTATGTTTGTGCGGACGAACTCGAAATCGGCTCTAACTCTAACTTATGATCATTTTTGTTCCTTATTATAATTTATTTATTGTATGTTCTAATATATACAATAATTACCGACGCAGTCGAGGATAGGGTGTCAGGCCGAGTCCGTCATGGTCCCGAGGGGGGTGATTGCATTGCCTCTTTGCACAGTGAGCGAAAGACGTTATAGAAGGAAGAACCAAGCGAGTTTGTACTTAGTGGCGCAGTCCAGCCCGTCGCAGACCCCGTCGAGGAGATTGGCATAATTTTCCTTTATGTTGAAATAGGATCGAATACGGTGTTTTTGGAAAACCGGCTGAGAACTTTGGAGAAACGACACCAGAGATAGTTGATTTTTTCCAGCAACAGGAGTAAAATTTGTTTGAACACATTGTAAAGGTAAAGGGTGTATTTTCCTTAAGACCTCGAAATAGGCGCTATGGAACAACGGGCTGACTTGAACGGAAAAGCGCTTGCGTGGTACAAGGTGGATTGCAATGAAAGCAAGGAATAATTCCTAGGCCGGAATGGGATAACTGCTACGATGAAGTCTCTGGAACCGATCGGACAACGAAGTTAATTGTTATAATTAGGGAAATTTGGCGATGGAACAATAGCAGTAATTATCGAGATCACGAGAATGATGCAGTGGGTCAACTGAAACGGTGTAACGGTAGAACTGTTGTTGCAGCGGGACAACAGCACAGCAATGTTATGAGCTTCTTCTTGCGTATCGCCCACTCACATTGGTTGGTAAGGTCTAAGCGTGAGTGGGTTACAAGTAGGCTTTCGACTTGGGCTGTGCCATTTTGCCTCCGTCCTGCAGGTGACACTGAGTCGCCCACGTACTCGACATGATTTATGTTATAGCTCGAATCATACACTCACTCGGCATACGGG
The DNA here is from genome assembly GCA_019614645.1 of Stratiolaelaps scimitus. Taxonomy (NCBI): domain Eukaryota; kingdom Metazoa; phylum Arthropoda; class Arachnida; order Mesostigmata; family Laelapidae; genus Stratiolaelaps; species Stratiolaelaps scimitus. Next base: position 3,190,969 of record JABWDB010000013.1, on the reverse strand, counting down.
GTCCTTGACAAGTACTGTAACTCTATAGGAGAGACTATCCAGACGGTTGCGAGACTACTTGTATGTGAATTTATTTATTTTGCTCACCAAGCTCTAAATAGTGTAATAGTACACATTTCAAAATGCAAAAGTAGGAATGTGCACAAAAATTACCTCAGAGGATGTCGAATAGTGGTGGAAATCTTCAAGCGCTGCTGGGATCTTGGGCAAAGCTTTTGATCCTCTAAGAATTCGTTTCAGGATTTTTCCTGGATTTTTTTTAAATTTAAGATTTACTGCTCCACCATTTAAATATGGATCGGCGGAGAAAAGAAGGAACACATTGTACGAAACGTCGCTTTCGGACCCGTCAAATTTTATTAGCCTCCCACAGGGATCGCGTAACTTTCCGATCATCCTGTACATACATCGCACGATACGACGCGTTTATTACATATTCATTATAATCTGTTATGCATGATTACGTTAACGTAAGTGATTCTACGATAATTTGCATTATGATGCAAATGTCTGTATAAACAATATGAGATTCAGCTGCGGGTGTCTACCTTGTATTATTAAGTATGAGCGAGTAGTTATCTAAATGGAGGGTGACCTTGGTCGGGGTATCGAAGCGAATCCATATTGCACAAATACTCACCCAATCTGTCTTGCTCTTGACAAATTGCCGACGTACAACCACATATATAACTAACACGAGAACGCTAGTTACGATAATGCCTATCAAGCAACACAATGTCTACAATCCCGTGGATCCCGGATGAATAGATAATAAAGCGGTTTTGTTTTAGAAAAATGATTATCCGGGAATCGATTTCATATTGCTAATTACAATATCAGCTTCGCTCAAGAATTGAGGAAAAGGTTGGTCCCGAATAAATCAATGTAGAATCGAGCGTTAGCTAAAGCACCGTTGGATAAAGTCTTCGAATTTCCTCGGGGCTGACGAGATAGTCCAGTATCAGGACAATCTGGACAAAACATTGTCGACCGTCTGCAAAAGTAGGCACTACAATGAAACACAATAACGCCATAAAACATCTGATCAAGGAGGTCCCGGCACCAGGTAAGTATAAAAAACAAAACATCTGAAGACAAATATCGTGCATATCGTTCTACTGCCAACGTCGATATTCGTTTGAGCGGACGAAGGTGAGCAGGTCTCGTCAGTGTTGTGAAATGTCGGCAAAGCATCGATATTCGAAAGCGATACAGCGATAAAAATAGCCCGGACTTAATCGACATTCGATCGACAAACGCGACACTGCCCTATATTGAAGCCAATTTAGCAGCGATGAGCGGAATCGAAGTTCAGATAACAGATGTGGTTGTTCGGGAAATTACTACCGGTCTACTTAGGTAGAATATCTGAGATTGTTAGTTGAAGGCATTAGAGCAATACTTGTAGTGCTTGCAGTGGTATAGCGAACAGTAAGCATGGTATAAGGGTCGGATTTTTGTATTGGAGGAACGCTGAGATTCTGCTCCGCATTCTTCTAGTTTCGGTGGTTAAAGTTATGATGGAGCATGCTACTGGATATACCAGATATATTAACGCTTGCATCAATAATCCCGTTCATATATATATATTATATATATATATATATATATATATATATATATATATATAGTAACGGATTAATAATATGTATAATGTATCCTTATTATTATTATCATTATCTTAATGTATGCAATAATTACTGACGCAGTCGGGGACAGGGTCCTGCCGAGGCCATCGTGGTCCAGAGGAAGGCAGATCAGCCTATGGCAGACCGAGGAGATTGGCTGCGAGGGGCCCGGGACCGCCTTCAAAGGTTACAGGGGAAAAGAGGTGGGTTGCCTGAAGGGGTGCATACTCCCGTAGCTTGGCCTGCCGTAACCGGGAGTGGTTGTACAGTAGCTGACAGTAGCGGGAGATGGACTGTCTACCACTGTGTCATTCCAAACTAGGTGCGGATCTCGGTGGGAAGGGATTTCGGTGAGGCAGTCGGGCGCCCGTCCGCAACATGTAGGCCCTGCGGCTCCCTTGTGCAAGAGATAGCTGGCCTTATCAGCGACGTGTGGTACTGGGCCAGGAGGGAGTCCCGCAGCTCCTGGTGGAAGACATCAGGCCATATGCGTAGCTGGCGCAGCGGCGCTGATCAAGGGCACCCGCATGGGAAGCGAAGAAGTGGGGTGTGCACATCGGCGGAAGGAGCGTGGCCACCACGTCAGCGACCGACATGAGCGAGGTGGGGTAGCATATCGTCAAAGGTGTAAAGGGCCGAAGCCTCGGTGCTGGCCGTGCTAGTTCTGAGCACGTGTTTCATGCGTGCCTCTGAAGGAGGAACACTGGTCGCCCAGAATCGCTGGCAGTCGGAAAGAGCATCACCGAAGTCCTCTCGAAACAGCGGTAGAGAGGACTGGTCGCTCGGGGTGAGGCGGCGCCCTCGGAGCAAGCGCTGAAGGTCGGGTTGGGAGCCCAAAGAGAAGCCCTCGTACTTCGAGGGCTTGAGGCAAGGCCGCTGGGTCCCTTGTTGTCGAGTATTCGCAGGACGTGGGAAGCGACAGTCACCGGGTCGCCCGTCAACGTTCCGTCATCCATGTACCCTAGCTGGATACGGGCCTAGAGAGACACAACAAACTGACCGAAGGGCTAAGCAAAAGAGGGCCTGTAGGCGGCATGGTCCATGATCAGGTGGGAAAGACAGCGGTAGACCAGGTAAACCAGAGGGAAGAGGCTGGGGACATGATCGACAACCTCCCGAAGAACGAGAGCCGAGCTGACAAGTGCCGCCCGGAACACAGCCGGTAGCCAGCGGGTGATGTCTCTCATATCCGCATCTGCTAGACCACCTGTTCGAACGGGTTTATGCGGACGTCCAGGAGGACGTTTGTGAGGACCACAGCGACGAGGGATGCGGGCACTGGACGCCCGCGGGGCCTGTGGCTTCCTGGGGGCTGTGGTGGGAGCTGGGCTCATGAGGAGCGCGGGGCTTGAGGGTAGTCCGGAAGGAAGCGAGCTGGAGCTGAAGGAGTGGTGCAGCGAAGCGGGGATTTGCCTCGGGTGCTATGGTTCCCGTGAGCAGGGCCATGGGAACCTGAGCACCGTCAGGATCAAGGACGACCGGGTAGCCGAGGAACTCCGAGGTGGAGGCGGCCCGCTAAAGGTGAGGAGGACCGGTCCAGGCAAGCGGCTAGCAGTCATCAAAGCGGCGGGGGACGTCAGACAGAAGTGACGCCGAGGGACCCGAAAGACCCGAGATTTCGGCGAACAAAGACTGAACCGAAGAACTCTTTATAAGGTTCGATTATACGGGAGTAGTCTTCCTGCAGGACGTCATCAATTTACTCCCTAAATCCCTACCGTCTTCGAATTTTAGGGCGGATTTATGTAAAATACAGAGTCGCGTGGACGATTTAGCCAACCGAGATGCCAGGCGAGGACTAGGGTCTCTTTGGGAGTAGGGAACTTTTTCACTTCGAGACTAAAATCGGTAATGAGGTGCTGCAAGGAAGCCACAAAGAACTCAAACATTTCATTGCAGCTTTGGCATCCTAAAGAAGTCGCATGAGTTTACAAAAGTAGCTTCTTTGGATGAACTATTAGAAATGTCTATGCTCGGTCAATCGATAGGTTGACGACGTCACATGCGACGACAGAGACAGTGGTGTCACAAATGTCATTAAAAAATTGTGCGCAATCGTGGACTCTTTGCTGGAAGCGCTCACACTGTTTGTCAGATAACTCAAGACAAATCGAACTGACCTGTTACCGTTGAGGTGGATGTCAATCACCACTGCTTCCATCGGGCCCTCAAAGGAAACATCGCAACATTTCTCTCCAAGGATCAGTGTGCCATCCCCTCGAGAATTCTGATCGGGGCAAACCTTCTCGTTTAGTGACACTTTCCTATCCTTTATAGCTGGTATGAACAAGGTTTTAGAAATGAGAACAACCTGAATCTCCAGAAATCAGTGCGACATAGGCACAGAGCGAATCAATTTTACGAGAGCTACACAATGAGCGAGCATTGATACACTATATATCTAACATCGGGACTAACGCTAGATATCGAGAGTGGCTGTTGACCGCGTTGTACATCGGCCATTTGAGTAAATACGTTTATTGGGCTTAAGTTAGCAGGCAGAGCACTCAAGCCGTCCCTGGAAGGGATGGAAAGGGACATTTGTTACTTGAGAGCGTACTTACACAGCGACTACTCCGTACACTACGAGTATCGCTGACTATTTTCTAGACTCCCCTGACATGCCGATAGTCCTGTTCGAACGTGTTCGGAAGGAAGTCCAGTGGATGATCCCACATAAGGGGAGGGCGTGGCGATGCGAAAAACCTGTGGGGTCTTTACCCGGTGGCAGTTCGAGAATGGGCCCAGAGGGCGTGCTGACGTCAAGACTCTGCGACGCTGCTGGGGGGGCGGTTATTGGATTTGGTCCATCCGAGCGTGACTCCTCGATGTTCAACTCGATTGCGAGTGGCCGTGTTTGATAAGGTATCCGGTGTTGACTTGGGAGTGTGAACGTCAAGGTCCCTTCGCGCATGGAATATACCGCGGTCATTGAAGTGAATGCCGTCATTTCTAAACCCCGCCTGCGTGTTACCAGTTGCGACGAGTTTATGGTATCGAGGAAATAACATAAATATGCTACGTAGCCGCATTGCATTTTGCCACCAATTCGCTGTGGTCAGTTTGCTTGAAGGCATCAAATACAGTCGAAATCGAACAGAAAGTGATCGTGGAGTCTCGTTTGTTGTAGTAGCCAGTGATCCCCTTGTCATTGGTACCACACAACAGCTGATGTGTCACTAGCAGAGAGCAGTCATTGAGATCGACATGGAAGTAATCCAAGAAGTTGCGTCGGGTGTAAATTTCATATGACTTTTTACCTTGTCAGCACACCTTTCCAATGTATCGCCACCTGTACCACTAACTACAACTTGTTCACGCAAACTGATGATTTACTTCAACTAACAAGCCATATTGCGTAGATCAGATTTTTCCCGAAAATCAGCCTGAGGGTATCCTGATCGTCGGGTATAGCCCGCTGCTGATGATGAACACCCGTTGTCCGCCCACAGCGATTCTCTCTGTGCTAAAACGCAGCTGGTCCATTACACCGCGGACGTCTAAAACAACTTAGGCATTCTAAAGATTACAGTTCCGCTAGTAAGCCAATAGACCTTTACCCCTTACCTTTTTCGGCAGAATGTCAACAACACTATCGCTGTTGTTTGAGTCGTTCAGGGGATGAGTTGGTACGTTCGAATCACAATATTTAGATTTCGAAGTGAACTTTATTAGAGGAGTTTAAAATTTGCACATAATATTTCGGCAAGCTCGTCAAAAATACAAACAAAATTTTCCTCATTCTTTAGATCATTCTTGGAGAGTTCTCCTTTGAGATTGAGCAGAAAATTTCGGATCTATTCCAGCACCTCTTTGAACTTCAACTGGTGTTCTCGCCAAGAGAAACGGACCCCTTGGCGATATCCAGCTCGCGATTGGTATCCACGAGCACATCTTTTGCACACAAGACTTGCGCTGCCATCCTGGGCGCCCAGAATCATATCCCTCTTGAAGACGCCATGCCAGTGCTGACAGAGAACCACATACAATCGAAAGATTGAGCGGCGGCGAGCTAAAAGTGCTCTGGACTGTCTAATTGCAGGGTCTGGTGTAAGCCGTAGTCGAACTCGAGCGAGTCGAGGTTGTGGCGGACCGCTCGATGTACTCCCCATGTCCATGCTTACCATGTTGAACAATCAAAAACCACCGTGAATTTGTTCGAATAATCGAAACCGCATTCGGAGCCATTTACCGAATCCTGGCTGACGCTGTCGCCATCGCTGTCATCTAGAAGCAATATTCGCAACATTTTTCCGCTTATTGGAGGTTGAGCTCTCGTTGAATTTGGTGAAATCTTCGACCCATATGTGGTTGGGTAGACCATTAGTAGGATATTTTTTTTTCGTGGTCAGGTAACGATGGATTGGTGTGTGAGGATACGGACGAGGATACGCTTGAATCGGTGGAGACTGTACCGATGCACAATGTGACCCTGAGAATTAACATATCGATTACTGCTGAGAAGTCTCGCTGAGTTTCTTCAATTATCGTGTCTTCGAGTGGTGACGAACATCGTTCGTTAGTCGGTGATGTAGACTCATTCAGGCGAAATATGTATTGTCGAATCTTTCTGCGAACGCTACCTTGAAGTGCTCTAAATAATCGAATTTTTATGTTATCGCGCCATTAGTAAAGTACGCCACGCCCGCTAGCGGCAGAGAGCCGCGTAGCGGATCATCATTGTTCGAAATGTACGGCGCAGTATTGACGGCTGGGGGCAAATTGCCCACCAGTACTGTAATCGAAAGTCTCTTGGTTTAGTGTATATTAAGAGAACGCGGAGAATCTTTGGAGTTCTTTATCATCTTTCTTTATCTGAAGATTCTTGTCAGGTACGAGTAAGGAAGAGAATAAGCAAAGGTGGCCCCGATAGGTTCTCATAGTAATACCTAAAGGTTAAGAGCTGAGGCCTGTCAGATAGGGGAACAGCTGAGGGTCAGCTCAAAAAACAAAAAAAGAGAACAGGAGACAATCATATGAACTATAATCGAAATTGTATATATTGTGACCAGGATAATTACAACCAATTGACCGAAACGCCCACCGGGCAATTAATCAATTATTAATCGTGTATCCGCGTTAGCGGACTTGTGCAGACGAATTATCGTATTGTAAATAAATCGAAGTTAGCCGAATCACTTCGGCAGGAGTCTCCCACAAGAACAGACGTGTGTCCTTCTTGTCCACAGCGCTAGAGTACTACCGCTAGGGAGACTTAGGCCGCTCGAGGCCTGCCCCGGTGATCGCCCTGCCAACCTATCTCCACGCAACGCCTGCCCGCTTCGCACCCGTAGCACCCCGAAGCTACCCTGCCCTATCGATTGTCGACCCACAAGACTTCGCGCCCGAGCGATAATCTTGTCAGTGGTGCCGTGACACCAGGATACAGGGTCTCAGCGACGAGGTTCCGTAAGTTTACGTAGTGCGTCGTAGGCGATAGGTACGCATCACCGTGGCCCCACGTGGCAATCCGGGTAAGCCGATCGAAACCGGACGGAGTGTCTGCACGCTGGTGGTGGTGGTAAAGCATCACGCGTCTCGCAGCCAGAGCCCCACCACACCGTGTGGAAAAACAGGTCAGAAGCGTCTCGCGGCCTGCCACGGTCTGGGACCGGCGGGGCAAACTCACACCCCGATGTGGATTTCCCGGCAGCTATAAGGCGGCACTCTGGTGAGCTTATCCCGCGCGTCAGCGACCGACGACAGGCATCTGCGCCGTTAGGGCTAGTACGCGAGGAGACGTCTACGACTGGACTACTCATCGGTCTCAAGGTGCGATCGGAACTATTTCGTGTGTCGTGTGAACTGGCGACTGTGTGTGCGGTGTGGGATTCTGCGTCCATCCAGCATTTCGCCCGTGCGAGGACCTCGGCGGTAGTGCGGCGAACCCTAGTGATTGGGCTAGCTGGTGTGCCGTCCGTAGACAGCAAATTTCCCCACCCCCCGGCTCATAATTCTACGCAGAAACAACAGCACAATGTCGATCCAGCATTCGCCCGTGCAAGGACGCACCGCCAACGATTCGCCTGTACCGACCAGCCACACCAGCAACGCCGCCGCACCTAAGCTAGCTGTTCTTCGCGCTCAGCGGACGAGACATCGGAACGCGATACAACGAGAATGGCTGAGTGTGCAGAACTACAGCGCGATGACCGAGACAGAGCGGCGCGAGCTCGTTAGAGCTGCTGGCATCATCGAAGACCGTTGCGCCCTCCTGCGCCAATTGGACGCACAGATCTCAGCGCATCCTCTACTGCCCGACGACGAGGCCGAGCGCGAGGCCACCGAGAGCGAAGAGGCAACGAGTGTAGCACTAAATGCCAAGCACCGCATCGCAGCGCTGTTGGACGAGGTTCGGCCAACTCATACCGTCCCTGGTGCGACGTTGTCAGTCGGCGCCAACGGCGGCCATGATGGATCACCTCCACTCTCTACCAGCAGCAATTCGCAGTTGCCATGTGCCGGCGCTGCCCCTCTCTACTGCACGGCTACGCCCTCGCCACTCGATGTGTCACCAGACGTGTTCGACGGCAAGGTTAGCGGCTACCGGATTTGGCGCGCTCAGCTCAAGAACTATCTCGACCGACGAACTGCTGCAACGGGCACCGATAAGCTCGTAGCGCTCTCGAAGTTTCTGCGCGGCGCACCGAAACAGCTGATCTCTGCATTACCGCTCACGGACGACAACTACAGGGTGGCGTTAGATCTGCTCGACCAGAACTACGCAGCGTCAGGTGTCGAGGAAAAAGCTATCGTAGCCAGCACCTTGGTAGTCCCTACAGTCAAGCAGCCGGGCGACGTAACGGCTCTGCGCGAGCTGGTCAACACGACTCAACGTACCATACTGTCAATGCAGTCAGCTGGTTATCCGCTCGAGGATTTCGCAGTCACATACGAGTTACGTGTTCGGTCGGCTCTCCCCGCGTCCATACTGTTCGATTTCGAGGAACGGCAGCGACATATGGTCCCCGCACATGGCGAATCGCCCACGTCAGATGGCTCCCAGCGCCCCGCTCAAGCGGCTGCTAAACGGTTAACTGCGCTGCTGGATAGCTTGCGCCGATTAGTGTGTCTCCGCGAGCAGTTGTCCGCCAGTGGCCAACAACCACAGCCGATCGAGCAGATTGAGCTTCGCAAGCAGGATGCAGCTGGTACCGAACGAGGACGCAACGACAAACGGTATCCACCACGACAGCGTCCGAACTACACCATGGCCCCTGCGGTGCTTAGGGAGGGACAGCGTGCATACCAAACGAAGCAAACGCAGTGTCTCTTCTGCCGGAGCAGTGATCACCGACCGTCTCGATGTACGGCGGACCTGACATACACGCAACGCGGTGAAATACTGGCGAAGTTCAACAGATGTGCGGTGTGTTTCAGGCACAAACACGGATCGAGCAAAGACTGTGAGGGAACGAAGGTGGCTTGTACTATATGCAGCTCCAAGGCGCACTATACCTCGATGCATCCCCCCCAGTCGGCTGTTGGGCCATCACTTCAGCCCCCCGCTCAAAGTGTACACGCCGTGGTTCCGAGCGCGCCTAGTCAGGCCGTGGTGATGACGGCCTCCGTGACGATAGTGCATGGGTCTCAACGTATCGCAGCGAGGGTTTTCCTAGACACCGGCTCGATGCTTACGTTCGTCAAGCCCCAGCTGATCGGTCGGCTTAACGGCATCCGTCCCAGAGAACGCGCAGAGCTCGATCTGCAAGCCTTCGATAACAAGTTCACAGTGTCGTCAAATCGTTACGAGCTGCGGCTGGAGAGCGTTCACAACCCGTCGACCAAGGTTAGCTTGCTTGCTTACGCCCACGACTTCCAAGTCGACCCACCGGCTGATGGGCCCGCTGCCATGCCATACGCCATTCGACGTTTTGCTGACAGCCATCCACTAGCGGACCCGTCCGTGGTAAATGGCGGACCGACGCCCGAAGTCACCTTGCTCGTCGGCATCGACCAATTCTACAAACTGGTGTTCGTTAACCAGGAGAAAAAGGTCGCCAAGGGGCTGGTGGCTAAGAACTCACGATTTGGATGGCTGATCGGGGGCACGTACAGCGCACGATCGACCCGCGACGACGTTCGTCGCATAGTACCGGTCTGTTGTGTCGCTTCACTCTCGAAGCCAGCTAGGGACATCGAGCGACTATGGTCTCTCGAGTCGTTCGATGTCAGCGATTCCGCTGCCCCCACCTCTGGTTCCGTGGACGAAACCAACGCGCTCGAGCAATTTAGGCAGTCGGTTCGGTACGATGGCTCGTGCTACCAGGTAGCTGTACCGAAAAGAGAGTCGATCGCAACGCTTCTCAACAACCCGACGTCAGCCCGCAATCGGCTAGCGAATGAACGACGCTGCTCGCTAAAGAACCCTGAGGTCGGCATCGACGTCACAGCAAACAGCTCCCAGGACGGCTCGTACTATATGCCGCAACAGAGTGTCGTCACAGCAAGTGAACTGGGACAAAAGCGGCGCATTGTTTTCGATCGTTCTGCGTCTGCTCCCGGCACGAAATCACTCAACGCTCACCTGTTGCCAGGCCCAAACCTAAACCCGGACATTGTCGCTCTACTTCTCAGCTTCCGCGTCCACCAGTTAGCACTGTCGACCGACATCGCCAAAGCGTACATGACCCTCCGATTGGCCGACCGCCGACTGTCTCGCTTCCTCTGGCAGGGTCCTGATGACGACTCACCACGCGTATTTGAGACGCAACGGGTCACCTAGTGCTGGTGTACGGCGGAGGAGCCTTCCCGGTGGAAACGTTCTTGTACAACCGTGTCAAGGAGATCCGCAGAGCAGCGCAGCTCCTGATACCCTTGGAGACTGCAGCCGGACCCCCCATACAAGAGCGAAAATAGACGATTCGAAGACCTGGAACGTACAACGTTCCAGGGGCGGAGTGTCGAATCTTTCTGCGAGCGCTACCTTGAAGTGCTCTAAATAATCGAATTCTTATGTTATCGCGCCATTAGTAAAGTACGCCACGCCCGCTGGCGGCAGAGAGCCGCGTAGCGGATCATCATTGTTCGAAATGTACGGCGCAGTATTGACGGCTGGGGGCAAATTGCCCACCAGTACTGTAATCGAAAGTCTCTTGGTTTAGTGTATATTAAGAGAACAGGAGACAATCATATGAACTATAATCGAAATTGTATATATTGTGACCAGGATAATTACAACCAATTGACCGAAACGCCCACCGGGCAATTAATCAATTATTAATCGTGTATCCGCGTTAGCGGACTTGTGCAGACGAATTATCGTATTGTAAATAAATCGAAGTTAGCCGAATCACTTCGGCAGGAGTCTCCCACGAGAACAGACGTGTGTCCTTCTTGTCCACAGCGCTAGAGTACTACCGCTAGGGAGACTTAGGCCGCTCGAGGCCTGCCCCGGTGATCGCCCTGCCAACCTATCTCCACGCAACGCCTGCCCGCTTCGCACCCGTAGCACCCCGAAGCTACCCTGCCCTATCGATTGTCGACCCACAAGACTTCGCGCCCGAGCGATAATCTTGTCATGTATATTTCGTCGATATACTCGGACAGTGTCTTATGGAAACAATATTCACAATACAATCGAATCATATAGCTTACCTAAGTTCCAGGGTACATTGGAGAGAGTAATTTTTGATAATACCTGTTTGTCTGACGTTCGTTGGAGAACGTCGCCACTGATCGGTAAGGATATCTGTCTAGTGAGATCTTCATTACTGGATATAGCGTCGGTGGTACGCAGAACCCAACCGACAACTGCAAGTCGCGAGAACATATCCACATTTACCGGGGCCATGTTGAAGCATGCAGGTAGTTGAAGTTCGTGTCGAGAGCTGTGACGTTCGCGCCCGATCACAGAACGGTTAATTGCACTATTCGACAGATGCTGTACTCACAGTAGCATCGCTCTATCTATGAACTAGGTGTACGTCGGGGATCACTAACCGGTCAATATTGCAGTCCTATCTGCACACGCAGCTTTTAGTGCAGTATACATATAGTGCGGGGTATGTCGTTGAGTTGACTATTAATAGCAGAACATTGCAGATAGAATAGAAACAGGCTTCAAATTGACGCGTCCCATTTTTTATATGGGGGTTTTCGGGAACGCGTAATCCACATGCGTGACAGAACAGCCACCTAGTGTGAGACTCATAAACTCACTAAAACCCGTTTTCCCCCCCACCCCTAGTTGTTTGGAAATTGACTCGTCCATTGTTCGAATTCTGACAGGACACAGGTACGCTTCCTTATTTGGTTAACACCCCCATGTGTTAACCCATGCGTTAACGCGTAGTTAACGTCCTCCGCATTCGTTTCTGGACCTGCCCAACTGATCCTACTGGCACACAAGATGGCTTCCCTTTTTCAATAAATAGTCGTTTAATTTATTAAAATACATAAATTTATGTCTTGGATACACGGTGTCTTCTAGGCATGCATATTCGTATCTGGTTGTTTTTCTTTTTTTTATTGTATGAACCTCATGTATGAACCTGCCGTCCACGACCTAAGGAAAGCGTGTCACATCGAAATTTTGCCATGGTGGTGACGGTGGTGTGGTGATGGTAGCGGCGCGCTGTCCAATATTCCTCATATTCTACAGCTACTCGGCTACCTCCTCTTGTGGGGCTTCCCCTTCGTATTCACCTTCTTCGAATTCTGCCTCAACGTCTCCATCGTCCGCTGTTGCCTCTTGATACTGCTGGTACTCGGAGACGAGATCATTCATGTTCGATTCTGCTTCAGTGAACTCCATTTCATCCATGCCTTCGCCCGTGTACCAGTGAAGGAAAGCCTTTCGGCGGAACATGGCTGAAAGCATACGAAAGCAGCAAATGATCGCATTGCAGAGAAGGTGCATAACCTTATACGAGTATATTAGCCTCGCCTATGATGTTGTCGTGTCATTCAATGATAATAGTATATATTCTCGAAGCGTTAAATGGTGACTCCGACTAAAGTACGATTGACTTCGAGAATTCAAACTTGATTTGCTTGTGCACCAGCTGTGGAACGGAGTAGATTGCTTATCTGGCAATGTTTTTCGGTGCAACATCACCGGGGTCGTTATGACCAAAACCGACACCTCGTATGGGGTCAATCACGCGGTTAGAATAAACGGCGTGGAGTCGGCCTCTCTATTCGGAAAGAAATACGAACTTTGGGCAGCAAAAGACGCTCCAGGGGCACACTAATCGCGTACACCCGAAGATAATGTCAGCATAGGTCAGTGTCAAGCATGTTGCACGTCTATACATGTTCGTACTTTAAATCCAATGGGCGTAGCCTATTTTTGCTCGTGCAGCACTGCTTCATAATTGTCTAATTGTTAACTTAGTCAGGATATCAAAGTTTAGCATAGTATATCTTAAGATACATAAACATGATAAATGCATATTGACCAGGTTAAGGTAAGTCTCATGTGATTCAGGCTTCGTAAGCTCAACAGAACCACCACAGACAGGTGTACAGGGCTAAAGCGGCTGAGGTTCATCATATTGACTGTCGTTGCTGGCTACAGCTACAGTTGCCGGATGATCGTAGCACGCGTAATCCGCTTTCGGAGATCGTATGCCGATCCTCGCGCAGTGGTCGAAATCAGAGCAAATTCAGTGGTCGCTTCAAGCAAAGGTCCCATTGGATATAGAATAGAGTAATATACAGCTCAGCGAGGCATAATACTAAATTCATCTGCTCCTGTTTGCAGACGGAGCGGCCCGGTTCATTTGAACGCCGCAGGGTAGTGACACCGCACACGCGCACACAGACACAACGGTCGCCAAGCAGAAATTGGCAACGAGACTCCAATTCTAGTAGCCGAGAAGTGTCGAAAAATTCACCCACTGAGAGGCGAGGAGTGTGAACAGTGCTATGAGAATCAAGGCTGACAAACAAGGTGCCCTGCTTGCAGTAATTCAATTGAGCCCCTTAATTGAGTCCCGCAACGCTGGGTCATAAGCTCAGCGGGATGCGAAGGCATCATCTGAACACGGGAAAAGGCACCGCCATCCTTCTGGAAGAGACTTCCGCCACTCTCGCCGGCTTCCAGTCATACGATGCATGTATTAGGAACGTCTCGCAGTCACCTTAAAGGTCCGGTCAAACTAACCTACTCAACACCGGACACAGATTTCAACGAACGATTTGTATCCAGCGTGGCGATATGACCACACACTGTGATTTGGGTACGTTGAACAAAAAGTTATTCCCAGCCCAGTTGGTCCTGCTTTCCTGTATCGGAGAGCAATCTGGGCACAGTGGCAATCATTCGAGCGAATCTAGTATACTCATGTGTTCATTAGGGATCTTCCCCTATCTACGGCAAATGCGCGGTGCGTTCAGCCAACTGTAGCAGTATTGAATCTATTCGTTGTTACTGTGTTCATACTCTAAACATACCCGTGAACTGCTCCGAGATGCGCTTGAAGATTTCTTGGATAGCTGTTGAGTTCCCGATGAAAGTTCCGGACATTTTAAGGCCCCGTGGAGGGATGTCGCATACGGCAATCTTGACATTGTTCGGAATCCACTCGACGAAGTACGATGAATTCTTATTCTGTACACCGAGCATCTGTTCGTCAACTTCCCGCATACTCATCCGCCCTCTGGTGACAATTAAAAGAAGCAAACACACACACACAGACAGACAGAGACGGACGGAAAATACGAGACGTTATCCTCCGCAGTTATATATATATATATACATATATACACATATGTGTGTGTGTGTGTGATGTGCATAATAGTGTATATATAATATGAAATGATGTCGAATTCAAATCGGAATATCTTCATTCCGCTATGCCATGCTCTATAGGGATACTCAAAGTGGGATTGAGTGTGGGATGTATAGCTCGCTAGAAGCTAACTAGCTGGTGGAATAATTCAAAACATATTTTACGATCACCCAAGCTGATAGTCACACTGATCGAACGCCCTAGAGCTTTGCTTCGTAATGTTTACAACGGAATAGCGAATACCTCTAAGGTATACGCCATGTGTGTGAAATTGAACACAAGATATAATAGAACTCCATCGAGCACGCTCGTGTATTTATAAGAGTTTGGCGTGGACAGCTGTCGGCTCCTTCGGAGAACCTTAGAAAATGATTGAACGTAATATTAGAAGGCAATTTACTGTAAGCGGTTTACAAATTGAATAAAGCACAAAGCTGTGCACCCGATATGGAACTCAATGATAAATTTTCCCGGCTGACTCACAGCCAATGTTTAACGTCCATGGTACGGCTTTCGGCCTTGAGCCATAAGACGGATCCCTTTAAATGCAAATACTATTATTATCATGTCATTATTCTCTTCCATATACTTTAATGGCCCCTGTGCCGACGTCCAAAGTTCTCTAGCGCCGTAGTTCATTAGTTGCCCTGTTTGGTTTTTCTTTGCTAATTTTGATTTTGAAATACACATTGCTATTTAAACTACTAAAGTACTCATTGACGTATGTTTATTTCAGATTATTCCGCTTTTTCTTGTAACATTGAATAGATTTGAGTATGAAGTCTGCTGTTAAACATATTTATAATTCGGATGCAAGGAAACCTGAAATGCTTTCGAGCGGCACTTATCAATTATAATATAATCAATACGTAATTCATGACGTGGTGGCCGTCACCCTAATTTCCCATGTCACACCGCTGCCATCAGGTTGTGTGGAAAAAAAAAGAAAATTAATAACGTGGTCCTCATGATGCTCAAACGAAGCTCGTAGATTCTCCTGGAACGTATCGCCAACCTTCTCACAATAACGGCTTTTTTATGCACGCATTTGACACGTTTCGCGGGTCGGCATTAATCGAGGCCCAGAGAAATATCGTTGGAGGCAATATTCTCAGAGGATGGCATACGTTTCAACCTTGGGATTAACACTCAACCCGGAGATAATTTTCGCGTCACATAAAGGATACAAATATATATATATATGTATATATATATGGCACGAGAACCTCAAGTGCTCACAGGTTACAGCGACGGAAATGCCAAAACTATGAGAACACAAATATGGCTTTAATAATACTATAATAATAGGCTAGCTGGAATAGTGGCCCTGATTGAAAGTTCAGAATGCCCCCATAGAAGACTGTGAAGTTTTCTGCTGTTGAGGCCACCTCCACCGATTGAGGTTTGTTGGGAAGCAGTGACTGATAGAAACATTATGAATGATTTCTTAAACGTCACCGCCTATATATATCTATATATACAAATAGGACAAAACCCATATCATCAGTGTTGCTAGCAGGGTTTGTAAGCGATATGGGACTCTTATCATGAGACTTCACTAAAATGGGCCGAAATGGCCTCTAGATGTTCGCCATGACATTTTTGCGCCCATGGCATATCAATCACATTTCGCTCATGCAAAATCGGTCTCTTCGAAAATGTCATAATTTATGAGCTATTCCAAAGCAGTGGAATCAATAATGTGCTGATTTGACCTCGTGAACGTTTGCAAAATATACTCGAGCAAGTACCGTTTTCAATGCATGAACTTAAATTATATCGGTTGACGTCCGGAAAATACGGGACGTTGAGGCCGACGTTGTCCGCTTGTTCAGGGCGTAATAGCTGCTCTTCGATGAGAGCTCGCAGTGTACTAGTACCGTCGATGGGTACGCCACTTATTCATGAGTCTTGTATTTAGAATCGAAGAAAATTGATTATATTCTATTCTCGGCTAATATGCTTGTAATAGAGAGAGACCAATTCTAGACTCGGCATTTCACGATCGACCTTTCTATTTTGTCAAAGTCATTGTTTTACCCGCTCCTTCCAAAGGTGTCTGCGTGGACCGGCCCATGTCTCGTCCATTATGAACAGATGAATGTGCAAACCGACTCTACGGCCGGCTACAATTTTGCAAATTCGATGTAGACTAAGCTCCACGTACTTCCATCAGACTCAGTGGTCAAATTCAATGGTTAAGGCATTCGGTATCAAACTTCCCGGTTTTAATTGCTGGTAGAAATGCTGCAGGATGCTCCCATTTTATGCAGAAGGGCGTTAGCTTGAATCTAAGTATCCATCATAATTCTCCTGACGATCAGTATAGTCCCTGTTACCGGAAACGGAGAGTTTGCATTGTCTGCTTGTCTAACAAGATTTTGTTAACGGCGTATACGTTCAGAAGCATCACATTTTGGTGAATGCGCTGATTTTGCTAAACACAGCTCGATATTAATAGTATGAAACCTTTTTTTATACTTTTCATCAATGTCCTAATTAATTTATGGATAATAAATTAGCAAATTAAGTTATTACTAATTAATTAAAAAAAATTCCGTTATTATTCAAGTTTCAAAGATATATAAGGTATATACGAAGTGAAACGCTACCAGCAGTGCGTGTCAATGTCAGTGTAGTACAATATATATATATATATGGTCCGAACTAAGATATTCTTTTATGATTCGCACAGCTTTGTGCTTTCTCTTCGTTCAGACATCTACCCGTATCGTAGCAACAAATGCTGAAAATGACCTTAATTGAGTCGAGTAATTGGGGCACAAAGCAACATTTTTATGTCTACATAGAAAGCCTGCGGACCAACGAACGTAGGCGGAGAGAGAAAATAAACGTCCGCCTTCCAGCAAAGTGATCGATTCCATGTTCGTCTCAATATACCTGAAAATGGCGGCCACTGTGAGGTACCGGCCGTGTCGAGGGTCGCAGGCTGTCATCATGTTCTTCGAGTCAAACATCTGCTGCGTCAGTTCCGGCACTGAAAGCATACGATACTGCTGCGAGCCACGGGCTGTGAGTGGCGCGAAGCCCGGCATGAAGAAATGCAATCGCGGAAAGGGCACCATGTTAACGGCCAGCTTTCGAAGGTCGGCATTCAGCTGGCCAGGGAAACGAAGGCATGTGGTAACGCCAGACATTGTGGCTGACACCAGGTGGTTGAGGTCACCGTATGTTGGCGATGTGAGCTTCAGTGTACGGAAACAGATATCGTAGAGGGCCTCATTGTCGATGCAGAACGTCTCGTCGGTGTTTTCGACGAGCTGGTGGACCGACAGTGTGGCATTATATGGCTCGACGACTGTGTCAGAGACCTGCGGGGGTTAGGATCAAAACGGTGTAAAGGAATCACGAGGTTTATAGTGTTCACGGGGTATGGGGGTGCAGGGGCGTCGAAGCAAAGGCGAAATGCAGGCTGTGCCCTGTCACACATTGAGGATAAGACAGGCAACCAATACAATGTGACTCTCGCGTTACGACACGAGTCGCCAGTCGTGGCCGCCCTCCCAAACGGAAAGAGAGCACGAGCCTGACGAGGGGGATTGGGCCATAAAAGCAGAGTCGGCATGGCAGAACTTGCAACCGGCCCAGCCAGCACTCCGCTTCCGATCTGATCGACCTTACTTTTGTTTGTGTTCACATGCAAGAGTAGTATGGGCAGCGAGAGAGGCAATTGCTAGGGGTGGCACAGGCCTACCAAATATCGGTAGAAAGAGTCAAACAGAGGGCTAGAGAGAGAGAGAGAGAGAGGGAGACGTCCCGCACACTATTTAGGGTCGCCGGTCATCGTGAATCTATATACCTCAAGGGAAGAAGGACAAAGTACCTTGTCTGACATTTTGTTGCATTGTTGGGAAAGAAAACAGAGCATTTTAGATTGCTTATTGCCTTGTTGCATGAGATCCGCTTGAGCGGTGCTCATGCAACACTCAGGAGATTGAGTATGTTATACATCTCCTGCGTTGACTTAGAATTGTTATTCCCTTGAGCAAACTGACTACAAGTGTCGGTACAAGCTTTGAAGAAACGAACATTATGGACCCCCTCATCTCATGTCGAAAGTTTACCTAACTCAGCTTTGGTATAGACGAACTGCAAAAGGTCACGATATTGATTTAACGCATTCTGACTGATACAAAAGAAAATAGTAACACTGCTCCTGCTTTTTGACCATTGTTACTCCCACGATTGACAGATGCGTCAAACAACAAGAAAGCACTTACAAGAAAGCATAAGGAAAATCCTTTTTAAATGAAAGGGTGGGGTACATATTTCATAAAAGTCACATAGATCACAAGCAGAGTGCCTACGAACCTTTGGTGATGGAACAACAGAAAAGGAGCTCATGATACGATCGGGGTATTCCTCGCGAATTTTCGATATGAGCAGCGTCCCCATGCCGGAGCCCGTACCTCCGCCGAGTGAGTGGGTCAGCTGAAAGCCCTGCAGGCAGTCACAATTCTCGGACTCCTTACGGATCACGTCCATTACAGCGTCAACGAGCTCTGCGCCTTCCGTGTAGTGGCCCTTTGCCCAGTTGTTGCCGGCACCACTTTGACCTAGAGCAATAGACGTTGTGGAACATCCATAGGAATCACTCCATTCATCTATTTATTTTAAGGATCGCCTATAATTAATATATCGTGTTATTATATATATATATATATATATATATATATATGCTAAAATTACTATAGTTACCAAAGATAAAGTTGTCAGGGCGGAAGAGCTCTCCGAAGGGGCCTGCTCGAACTGAGTCCATCGTGCCTGGCTCCAGGTCCACAAGAATGGCCCGAGGTACGTACTTCTTACCTAGCCAAGCGAGCATTATTATATGAGCGTTAGGTAAGAATCTATTTTCAGAATCATTATAGCGTGCGAAATGAGCTTCCTCATATTGTACCATATAGGCATACAAAAATGGGAAGATCGACGTCGTAAGTCTAATAATGTTTTATATATGTCAGCCAGAAGATTTGTGTGAAGGCAGGAAGCGTTGGAAAGTTAGAGATGAATATTGCCTCTGCACTTCATCTAATGAGCTGCAATTTGCCTCATCTACTGAGCTAAGGCCCTGTAAAATGTAGAAATGTGTCCTGTCATACCACAGGACTGATCAATTATTCAAACAAACCGTTCAAGCAAGAACGCTTTAAGTGAGTTGAAGTAGGTTTAAAATATATATATATATATATTTCTACTAAAAATAGATTCAGCACACAGTAGAAGGGGAATTGCCATCGCCTCCCTCGGGGGTGACCATGACGGCTTCGGCCTGATACTCTGACTCCAATTATTGTATATTTACATTTTGTTTAACTAATCGAAAATAAACATCGTTGACTCTTAAAAAATGAACAGAGGGTATATTCAAGTAGAAGCTATGTTTTCGCGAGGAAAACAGAGATAGTATCGGAAAAATTCTCTCTGAGCAAGAGCTTGGGACAGGGATGTCTATGTATGGATGCTCCGTGAATGGATGTCCATGCTCCGTCCGCACAGGATTCGTGGCATATCACAACCACGTTTGGTTTTTAATCCCCGCCCTATTCTCCTTTAGAGTTTCTGAGAAATTGACAATTGCTTATATCTGATCTATAATGGATTGTCCATACATCCGTGGTATTCCCGCAAATATCTAGCATCTGTTCGAGCTCTGGTTGTGCTTTCGCGCTTTGAGGTCAATTGCTGCTTTGTATGTCACCAGACAAAGTGGGGATTTGCACCACAATGAAACAATTGTTACTATTAGTTGCATCGTATTGCATGATTGGAGTTTTGACCTGTTGTAATTGACAATACACCATAATCACCAATGGAGGCCATAGCATATATTCGATGACGCGGAAGTGCAGATCGTAGGATTAGGGCAGGATTGGTTTCAATCAATATGTCTCCTACATATATTCGAGCAGTATTGTGTTCCGAGACCATTTCGACAATCGAATGAAGGCCGCTCAAAGACATTGACTCTTGTTTTCGGTCTTACTGGATTCAAGTAAGTTCGCTTGGCTTGTGCTGAGGAGGTCACGACTCACCGAAAGAAGATAACGAAACGACGAAGCCTAACAATAGTGTTTACAAAATACTACGTCACAAGGAACAGCAACTTAAGACAAGCCCTTCCATCCGCCAACAAGGCGCTATCAACTCGACATAGCGGTTATGTGCCAAATGCTGGAGCATTCAATTTGTTCTAATCTACATTAAGCCTGTGTTAGGAATACGAGACGATTGCGAGCTGCAAATTTTACCGTTTAATCACAGCGAGTGTGTGTTTGTGTATAATATATACTTAGGATAATATATATATATATATATATATATATATATATATATATATATATATATATATATATATATATATATATATATATATATATATATATACGTGCAATATGGTCTTGGCAGCAGCCACCTTTATCCGCCTGCAAAGGCGGAGGCCAACACTAGTTCAATCCCAGCCCCTTCTACCAGTCTCCTTCACACACGGTTCTGTTAAAAGCAGTTCTGCTGTCGTAGAAGTAATGTTCCAGTTACTGTCTCTGTGCTGTCCGATCAACGTTTTTCAATTGAGTTCAAAACGGAAATGCTCGATGTACACTCGATATTCGGTAGGTGAACAGGTGACATTTACAAGTTACTCATATAATTCAGTTCGACACAATCACACTTATGTTCCTGCCAACACAAACCTTAAGAACGTTCGTCGGGGTATTCTTGATATTATCCCGTCATAATCGCGTTCGCTTAGTCTAAGTGTAATACATTCGCGTTGGCCCAGGCCGTAACGTAGATGAGAGCCGGTGCGAAACGCGCTGCAAGGCTTTAGTTCCTACATGGCTTGCGCTTGCTGTCGTCCAGACAGGGGTGAAAAAATTGACGATAATGACTCTTTTCCTAGCTTTCTTTTCCTCTCAACCCCTTGAGCCTCTCTTCTTACCCCTCTCGTAGAATGATGTAAGGCAGTACCCGTCTGCCTAGCGAACTCCTTTCATGGAATCACGAATAGGTGGCTGGAGCATACAAAATGGTTGGCGAATTCTCGAATTTACGCCTCTACACCTAACCCTATTGTGCTACATTCGCGCTCGTCCCTGCCCAACCGTGAGCCTTATGCCGGGTTGTACGATTCTGAACGTCACTCCGCGTAGCCCCATGTGTAGTCGGATTGTGAAATATTTATATTACTTGCCTTCCACTTCTTCTGTTGCGAAGATTAGAATATTTATTAGAAATTTCTCTACATTGTATATATGTGTGTGTGTGTAGAAGCACGAACGAGCTCGTTGCCACTTCGTAAATCGATAGAGGTTCGGCGGAGTGGTCCAACCGAAATTCGATTATAATCCACACGTTTACACATAGCGCGAACGGAAGAGGTGTCGGTTCACCTAGCTCTGCCGAAGATTTGTGGTAGAATCCTCATATACAGCTGCTGCTTGCTACACTTCACACGTGAACCGTTACACTTCGTCCACTGTTCAGGCAGGGAGTAATTTCAAAAAACATGGGATTTAAGTTAGCTTCGCGGAAAATGCTATGTCCCAAAGGCGCCAGTGCTTTCGAAGGGATGATGATTCATCCAGCTATTCGCATTAGAAACAAATCGCCCATAATTCATGAAGCATTTTGATTACCTGCCAACATAAATCATTCCATTTAGAAGATGGCTACCATTAGGCGTCGGCTTTCGTCCCAGTTCCAGAAACAATTTCGTATGTCTTTTGTAGCAGGTGCTTCCTACACATTACGATCAGGGTCCACCCGAAGACTTCGTGGAAGACTCCCGGGTGAAGGGACGGGACAATCTGTGCCCTCTTTTTCGAACGTAATACGAACGTAAGAAGGACTTCTTTACGACGGTAAACGGGAAACTATAGGTACGAAAGGCGTGCACATCCTCAAGAAGAATCCATTACTGATGTCGGCCGTGATGGATACTTGGAAATATGCATTTACGAAATCATGACACCAACCAATGAATATATATATATATATGTATTGTCGTCCTCACCCCCCCCCCACCCACATAATCCCTAGAAATTCCTAACTACTGTATGTTTGAATAAATCATTATCTTGTATTATATATATGTAGATGACAATATAACCATCTAATGCTCGAGGCTATGACAGTCAGATGTTCTATGAAGTAATCAGCTACTAAACCTAGACTTGAACATGTAAATCAGGTACACACGGCGCAACCCTCGATGTTTCTCTGCTCAACTATGACTACGGTGTTCCATTTAGTGTTCCCCTTTCAATATGATAAAATCAAGATGGTGGATGCATCCACTTGATTCAGTTTCAACACCAATTTCGTGACATATCGTATTTACGTATTTCGTCTAACTGTTCCCACTCACAGGTATTCTCACGCGAGAAATCTGCGTGGCAGAAGCATCGCGCTTATGATAGTAAGCGTGCATTTCAGCTTTGACCAATTCATTATCGAATCGTTAATCACAAGTTCACCCTTGACGATCACTGAAACGCGTTCAATCTTAAACACCAACTTGTTGGTGCTTAACTACGTCGATTTGATTCTCCCATACTGTCTCGTCGGGCCGTCTATCTAAAGGCGTTTGAAAACCCCATGTCACGCATCACAGTTTGGACCGCGGTGGTCGTGAACGTTCTTGCACTGAATCAGACGGTAGCCACGGCAGGTGAACACAGATCGCTGGACAAAACTCGCACAGAGAGGTAACATAATGTGCTCCTTTTCCGATGACAGAACTTGCTGGCTGGCAATTGTCAACTGGCAATCACTGGTTGCGGTTCGTCAAATCGGACCTCAGCACGTGCAGGGGATGAGGGTGATCAGCCGAACTGAGGACGCGTTGGCTACGTCGGCTAGGCTGATGCATCTGTAATGGCTAGCAATTTTCGAGCCTTGCGGGCGGGGAGGGAATCCAGGTTTGGCGGGTTTGTAACTAAACTCTGGTCGACTGGACCTCAAACCGGACCCAGTGGTCACAACTTTCACTCTACGTTCCTCGCTTCCCCATCTCTCGAATGCACGAAAACGCTGTTTACACTGATTAGGATCACTGTTAGCCGCGACCACTGCTGGGAGCCCTGAATTGCCAGACAGAAGAGACATATAGATCAAATTCGAATCCTGGCAGACATAAAGGGTCTCCCAATTTTGTTTGTTACCATCTTTCTCTATCTGTGGATTGTTCTCAGGTACGAGAGGTTTAAATAATTAGTGAAGGCGGCCATTTGGACAGGTCCTTGAGGTAATTTCAAAAGGTGACTCCGAGTCCTGTCCCAAAGGGGAACCGCTGGGGCTCAGCTAAATAATCCTTTAAAAAGTAGCCCTAATCCTTCAATTAATGGCACCACCACAGCTGACGGACGTGACGAATCGCGATACGACAAATACGACCAGCGTTGTCATTCACCAATCCGAGCCGCACTACTCAGCTATAAGGAGAGAGGCGATATGGCGCAGTTTGTATTGATGTGCGCTATTTCACTGCATTATTCGACCCATTGGTTCTTGGTGCTTCACTCGAGGTTCCCTCTTGTCGATCATTTACTGTGACATTGACGTCGAGTTATTCATCGATTGTTGTTGCAACACTTCAATTATTTTCAACCAGGCCTCCTATCGCCGACTTGTCATCACTTGTGAGCGTTTATCGAGCTCAGCTCCCATCGACGATCTACGTATATTAGCTTACGAATGAGGTTTGTCTAGAGCTTCAACAACAATAATGATAAGCGGTGCCGATGTATATACAGCTGGCATAGTTATGCATTGGCACGCAATTGCCGTTCGAGTTCTGCGAAGCTAGAGAATGTCGTCAAAGGGGCCCGCCTCGGCTAGAGCCGACTGACATCTTCATAGGTAGCACAGCATTGTTCGATCTATACGAGCGGACATTGTTTCATCATTCGGTCGCCTGTTGTTTATGTTTATAGGGTTGCTGTTTCTGTTGGTTGTTGTTGCTACAGCCGTCCGGCCCACAGACACGACCCACCGCTCAGCGATGATGAGGCAACGAGGGTGGGATATTTTGGTCTGCGGTGTAACATCGACACTAACTATACTACATCTAAATAGAGCAATAAATGCATGGAAAAAAAATCATGAATAGAGAATAGATTAGTAATAGATTTCTTCTCATCACTTATTGACACGGTATTGTATTATACATACACAATAAAATGCTGCAACAATGTACACGTAATTAAGAAATTAAAAAAGAAAAAAGCTACTTGCTGGATGTGTATATCGCGCAGAGAAGTTCCTCATCTCAAACGAGCATCGATGTGTGTCCTTTAATGGCAGCTACTACAGAGACCATCGATTGTGGTGGAACTAACGAGCTATAAGTAACCTACTAATTGTTTATGTCCAGGTGATTGTATCGTCAGATCGTTACAGCACTGTGCAAAATAAGGTTACATGTTGTAAACGAGATCAACTGGACGTGTCTCGGCAATAAATTACCCATAATAGGCGAGTTCGCAAGTGGATGTTATTTATGTGTGTATGTTTTACGAACGGACATGAGATACGTAGAGGTATATATATTAATAAATCCCAAAATACTCTTAGCTACCGGAGCTCCCGGATATATATATATATATATATATATATAAATATATATATATTCTACTATGTCAATCTCGATATTGCTAATGGCATTCGTGTATCTACCCCGCAGTATCGATAATATAGGTCTCGGTGGGTCGCTTCCATTATTTCGGCGCATTAACAAGTAGCCTCATCACCATATGAATGTATTGTGATGACGCTTCCTGTCTGACTCGCCTATAACGTTTTGTTCCTTTCTCGACACCATGTGGTTGGGATCACCCCCGAAGCCGGATGGAACATTTGTTCAGCCAGTGGCTGTTGTGGACTAGCAGGGGTCGTCGGTGGTTGGAGACCAACAAAGTATTTCAAACCGTCCTCGTAACATCGGTGTAAAGCTGTCTCCACCGATATTCAACGATTCAGAAACCGAATGCGCCATCTCAGTAGCCACGTGTCGTGTGTGCAGGCCATAGCAAGCGAGCGTCACTACCAGGTCTCATGTGTTGGTTTCTAAGGACACTGCACGTGGGCAGAGGACGAGCCAAGGACAGTCCGCTCGTCCAGAGGTGAGCCGCTCTATGACAATCTTCACTCAGCTGAATGGGCTCAATTAACAGCAAAATCACAGAACACAAAGAGAACTAAGGGCTATCTGATCATCTGACGAACGCGAACGGCGAAAATGTCTTGACTAAGTCACACCTCGACGACCACTGATGATTTATGTTTTGTTAACTAACAAATCATATCGAACTAATTCTATTTTAGGAATTTTTTTTGTTATTTCTACATAATTTTCGAAAACAACGAAACTTTGAAAGCAGAAAATTAAATAGTGGAAGTTACCCATTGCCTCGTTGTAGTATACGTCGATCCTCTCAAGCTGCAGATCGGAATCGCCATGGTAGGCGCCTGATGGATCGATTCCATGCTCGTCCGAAATCACCTCCCAAAACTGTAAACAAATATTTCCGATGTTAGTTAGCTTAGAATCAAGTTGATCATCATGAAGTTGCAAGCTTACGTTTGGCCAGCTTCTGACGGAACCATAAAGCATAGACGCGTTCATTTTTTTGTTTCGCTAATTCGCACAAATTGCGTCCTTCGTTCAAACGATCCGAGACACGATCGAGCTTGAACTCAAAGTATATAATCTGGATAACGAGAGCCTGTACGAATTCAACCTAAGCATGTTTGGCACTTTCAATTTGTACACCATATGCTATCTTCCGGCCTTGCGACATTATATATATACATATATATATATATATATATAATATTTATATATATATATATATATATATATAACTTAGCAAATTGGAAACTACCGGAGGATTACAACAATCGCTGGTCTTTGCAGAAATGATGCACCATTTGGTCCTCAGCTAGACCGTACACGTCTGTTTCATAATTCCCGACCACGCAGTGATTTGTAAGGTATGATATGCATTATGCGAAATCTCGATACGGAATCTCAACCAACTCGGAAGGTGAGTTCCAATATTCCATTAAATCTAATCTTTGCACTTGACGTCTCCTAATCACAGGTATCGCATGGTAATACTGACCGGCTACGATTATAATTGGCATTGTTGCAAACGATGGGGAGCAGCGCCGCCACAAAAAAGAAATTCGAACAAATATATTTGCAAAAGCAAGTGCCGATTTTAGAAGCGCTTCACATGTGCGTACAAGGAAAAAGAAAAAGTTCAAGATTAATTGAGGAACAATCTATTGAACTTTCAAACTGTGAGTGACTATGTCATTGAATAGCGACAACGTGATTGTGTGATTAAATATCAAAGCAGTCGTATCCGCACCATGGGTAAAGGTGAAGCTTTATTAGTTAGAGGAGCTGCAATATCAGATTAACGGAGCTGCAATTTCACAATGCTTGAGCCCCCTTATGTGTATAGATACAATATTGTTTTTTACGCGCAGCAGGTGCCTGCCGAAGTGTCGGCTCTGAAGCTGTACGCAATATAGAAATATCAGACGCCAATTAGTCAATGGTTAGCTCCCGGTGGAGTCCTCCTTCTTATTACATCGTAGACAAAGAGTGTGCCCCGCACTATGGGCTAAGGTCTTCATCGTTACCCTTTCAACCTACTTTGACACCGACAATACGATACAAAACACGCATGTACGTGCTTTCGAAGAATTGATCAGCTGGCCACTTTATGACGTCACGCATACGCAGACAGCGGCATGCGTAAATGACGACGTCGATGTTCACCTATATTTCGTCAACATTGTTTGGAGTGGCGCAGCACTTTCACACAATTCACTTATTTTTGAATACCCGTTAAACACTCTGGAGTCAAGTTAAACTTCAAACTGAGTTTGAAGGTCGTCGGAAGGTCTTCGCAGCAAGCGAACCCATGATGCAAAATTAATGCCATATCGCGATATCGATCAGTGCCACGTCGTTCGGTGACTGGAAAATTGAGTTGTCCTCACTAATCCTATTGAAATATCCGTTACGCTGAAAAGCGGCACCTGGAGGGTGGATGGTAGTCGTTATTGCGATGTTTAGATGAGACCAAATCAAAATAGCGAAATTTTCATACCTGCTCAAATTTGTCATTGGCACCCACCAGTGGGGTCGGTGTTTATTCGATGATAATTTATGCACACCATACGGTGATCGCAAGTACGGTGACGACTAAATTAAAATCAAATGAGTCAATCGATGTAATCAACCGCGTACGTCAACCACAACGATGAAGGGCGCGACCAAAGCCACTCATTGACGCAAATGGATAAACATATAATATATGGACGTCAATCGAATACCAAGCACGTCATTGTGCCTTTTTAACCAGGAGAAAATCGTTGTTTCTTCTAACATACATGATGACTTCTTTGATATCTACTCTCTGTGTCTGTCCTTGTCTGGTCCAAAAGTTGGGCTTACGGTCAGACTTCTCTTCTCCTTTGTAATAATACCACATTTTGAGATACTGGCACCATTGGTGCCTTTATAATTATCTATCGCCTCCCTCCTCTATTCGATTTCTTCGCGCTGACAATTTAGTTTAGTCAATACAATAATACTTGGTAATACGAAAATGTACACAATGGGAGAATAACTGAATGGTTTGGTTCACGATTGTGCTGTACGAGCTCAGTGTTTCCGAACGCAAAGTTCGAACAAGTGCTTGCACTCAAGTCCTGCCAATACACTCTACAATATATCTAAAATAAATAATGTCGATACGACTATCCAAGCGAATTTGATTAGCAGGCAGGTATGTTTGCTGCCCGACCTACCTACGCCAGGCAATTGAACGCACTCATCACGTCCAAATCATCGTCTTCACATAATCACTTCGATTACAAGGCGTATCCCTTGCTCGCCTCGCGAATAGGCGTTGCTTGGAAATAGGCGGTCTTTTGTCCTCATGAAAAGGGGGAGATACCATCACAATAGCGGCTACTACTATTGCCACTTAACTATTTCCTCATCTGTCTTCCTTCGATAGCGTCTATAACCTCCGTGGCACTTTGTAGCATTGCACTTCAACCAGCACTATAATAGCAGCCGTAGCCGTGAAAGTGTCAACAATGAACCACCTATGTGGTCTTTGGTATCGTATAGAAATGTTCGGCGTGGCAGGCGATTGGACGGCTGTAATATTCAATCGTAGTGAGTGCATGTTGTATGCGCATAGAACAAGCCGACACGTTCTGTCGTGCCGAAGCGGCATCCAGCGGCTTTCCAACACGCCCACGTTTCTCGTTTAAGGACACAACAGTTCCTTCGAATGAATACACGCGAGCACGCTCAAATAGACGATCACGCACACACACACACACGCTCTGGTAGATAGATAGATAGACGCTCAGAGACATCTGATGCTTATACGGAACAGGTTGCTTGCAACTAGCGGAAAAAACCCTATTTTGGGAAGATACGGCCAATGACAGGTTGGCTCCGTTGTTTCATGTTCGTTGACCACAAATGATTAACGATCGGATCACGCCCACACGCACACAAACAGACACGCGTGACGCCTGAATCAAACATTGACTCACTGAGCCGTCAACTGTAGCCTCACGGGTCCATTGACGCTCGTGTATGTGATACGATCCACTGCTGCGTCGACATTGGCGATAGATTGTCCGTCTGTATGTGTCATATGAGTGAATTGTATTCGAGCAAATTTAAATTTTAGAACAGCTTTTTGATTTGAAGCATAAGCAGAACAATGCAAAGAGATATTATAAGAAGAAAATGCCAGCCGAGAGCCAAACAAACATAAACAAACATTTTAGTTTTAATGAGCATCGTAATTGTTTTCATTATTTCCAATATATTATTATTATTTACTCAGCTGGCGATGAGATTCAATGTCTCTATGCATATGTCGAACCTATACATATATATATATATATTGTTTATCTGGACTAATTCAGGGGCAACTCAGGATATCGACGTATACATCGACATGGCCGCCGCTGCCGGCGTACATTAAAGAATCAGTCGGATATGCGTTACTTACCGATCGCCATACTTGCATTCAATTCTTTATCACTTTAAACCAGCATGTATTGAAATGTAGTAAAAAAATCTAAGCCCGATCCATCGATAACTAATTGTTAATAAGTTCAAAATAAAATATACCTTCGCGCCGATCTGGTTGCCGCACTGGCCGGCCTGAATATGGACAATTTCTCTCATTTTGATCTGAAACAGAGCAAATTATTCACATCACCTTTTGTTCAATAATAATAATAATAATCATCATAATAGCGAATATAATAACGATGATAATTAATCGTATCGCTCAAGTATTAATTGACAATTAAGCCGTCCAACCCCATCAAACATAGCTGCTCGATGCCGCACGGTAAGACGAGTTATCTATCTGTCTAAGATCATCTACGAATCTCGAAGAGAAGAGACGAAATCGCGAAAGACAGAGCACTCTGCACACCACGTGTACCAACATCCTATTTCGGAAGATGCGGCCAATGACCCTTCCACTACTGGCAGTTCCAATACCCGTCGCAGCAGCAGCAAATAGACAACGACTGTAGTAGTCTCCTAGAATAGTAGCACTAAACCCGCCAGCTCAGGCACCCCGGTATCCTATGTCGGAATGGTCATCCCATCCACTTGTGCTACAACCCCGCCATAAGCTGCTAGCTCCGTTGGAGGGTCCTCTGAAACCGCCACACCCAACATAAATTGCCTCGTGTTCCTGGCGTGTCCCCGTGAGAGGAGTGAGACACGCATAGTAAGCAGCATTGTGGTCGCTTCATAGGGCACCGTTGTGACGCACATCAAACATCATTGAAGTCGGATAACGTAATATCATTTTGTTATTATTATTATTATTATTATTATTATAAATATTGCTATTATGAATAATAATCACTTCGCGGTTGACTGGCGTACTTGATCGATCGAGAGGTGCGGCCGAGCAGCGATTGGTTAGTATCGGTTTTAAGGATAAAAGGCACACGTCCTGTTGGTGAAAATTCAAATTTCGATTCAGGCTTTGAAGTGCATCATCATCACCAGCGCCAGGAGAAGCCTCTGATATAATATACAATATAATTTAAACGCTAAACTCGCATACGGTGCTCTGATGTCGATAGTTTGATGGGAGGTACTTAAGGAGGGGCATAAATATGAACGATTTTAGGTGAGCATGGTCGAACAAGATTAGGATATTACCCTGTCATCTTAATGATAACAGCGGGTCGACGAAATGGCTGTTATCACGCACAGCTCTGCGAATCACATTCTCCGTCGTGAGCCTTAGTCACACGACACAAATGTGCGCCGAGTGACTAAGGCTAAACTGGAGTGAATTCTCGTCTACTTCTTGCATCACCACGATCACCGTTACTCGAATCGAAAGCACAGTTTTCAATTGCAGTAGGTCTTAGAAATGAGAAAATCCAAACACATTGTTGCACTTAACCATGATATTAACACTGGCCGAAGCCAACATCGTTTCGTATCCCGAGTGGACAACTCCTCAGCGCGAGATGTTGAAATGAAACGTATCGTGTAAACAACGCATCTTGATAGCAGCTATCCCAGGGCAGACTTCGCCTGAAGCCCATTCAATGGGCCCAAGTCACTAAAACGAGGTTTGCTGCCAACCGAGTAGGATACTACGACTAACTCGACTGAATGTCCATGTGCTGCTGTTATCGCTAGAGATGACACCCCGTTATCGTTTGCGCAAGCTTCATCAGGAACGCTTGATTGCGTTCAGCGGCGATTTTGCCAAAGCGCGAAATTCGCTAAAACGTATACAACATGCTATTGTTTAGTTGTGTTAATAAACAGGAATGAACTCACTGGGTGTGCCTAGCTACTATGGCGACCACTACTGTTGCTGCGAGTGCTGCGTGTATCACTAGAACTACTAATTTTCTTCCTATTTCGTTGTGTGACATACCGAGAAAGCTGCTGGTGTCGTCCTCCTTCGACTAAAAGGCCTGCTCGGGTCTCGTTGGTGGTGTCTGGCTGGTGTTGCCGGCTCAGGTAAGGGCATACGGGCGACACATCGTGGAGAGGAGTATTTTTGGACCAGCAGCCACTATAACCAGTACGAGCGGCACTGAACTGCCGGTAACAGAACTACTACCAGGGAAGGAGCCAGAACAAACGGCCTAGAGGCAGGCCGACGCGCGTAACATCGCCTGGGTGAAGGGTCAGAGAAGCCCGTCGATGCTGCTGCTGCTGGTGGCGGCGGCGGTGGTGGCGTATGACTTGCGGCAGGGCACAACAGAGAGGACAAACCGGCTTCCCGACTCGCGCAGAAGGCGCCGACTAAACCCAGATGCATAGAATGAATGCATGGGATTGGTATAGGAACGTCCTGAAAATTTGGCCGAAAATGAAATTAAGGGCTAGAAGTGTCAATTAAGAGTCAGTGTCCACAATGGCTGCTTTCTTGATGCGAGATAACATTTAATAATAATAATAATAATTAATAATAATAATAATAATAATAATAATAATAATAAATAATAATAAAATACTGTACATTGTAGAGTAGATTCACTTCGGTGGTAGGCCAAAGTGAAGTACTTGAATCCTTCTGGCAGTTTCGACATTGGGAAGCGATGGTGGTCGCGATATTTGATCGAACTGATTCTCATCGCAAATCTGTTTAAATTGATGTTCGTTTGCAAAGTCCTCGACAAAAAACAGCAGAGTACAATAACTACGATCTCAGAGTGCTCTGCTACATAATCAGTATTCCTCCAAGAGCAGATTCGCACTTCAATTCCTAATCAACGTGTTACGTAACGGCTATTAATACACTTCGCTCACCCCTATTGAGTTTCCTGTTTAATTTCCCACAGAATGACGGCGCTCCTAGATTCGAACTAAAACAAACTAAACAAACAAGCCAGCAAATCCATAATCCTTAAAGCTACAAACGTCTCAAGAAAGCCTCACAGCTCCCTTGTTGCTCGCATCGAGCAAGTATTTCAAACGCTTTGCAGTCTCGGTCGTTAATAGCAGCAGTAGTAGGCGATGCTCGCACTTTTCCCGGCGCAATATATGTCAGCGCGTTCCATTCCCTGCTGGGAACGCTCTTGCATTGAAACACGTGTTTCACAGCGTGTACCTACATGCAACGGTGTTTTGCACACACGTGCTGACGCTTATTCGCTAATAGTACACCCCAACCAGCTGCTGTGGCTACACAGCTCCTATCACGGAACAGCGTCAATGCAGCGCCAATGCAACACAATGGGCCAGTTGGTCGCTCAATCGAATCATCGGGCGAGCCTTCTTCCCATGCTGTCCGACCTGCGCGTCACTTCAGAACCGAATCCATTCGTGATGCAGACATAGCTGGCGTATCCATATATCTAGCACATCTAGCCGAGCAAAGCAGAGAAAAAAAATGAGGCGGGGAATGACTTATAAAATCGCATTCACATTCACCAGACGGACTCCTGCTGAAAGACAAGAACTCTTACGGAACAATTGACGACGTGAGTGGACACCGCCCTGTGGCGGGCTTCGCAGATATACGGAATCAGCTAAGGATGACATAGACAATAGCGAATCATCGATGAATCCATAGCGGCATTTATAGCGCATGTATGGTAGTGTTCAACTCTATCTGTAGCGTCTGCACGATCAGTACCGCTATCCGTGAACAGCGCGAATAGGTCGAAGGCGTCTGTGCCCTCAGTTTCAGTCAATTGTGTGGCAATCCTTTGCTAACCTTGAGCATCACAGGCTGGTCAAAGTCGCTCCACAGATAAATCATTAAACCTTTACCTTTACAGTTGCTCCTTTCACGAAAGGATCATCTCCCGAACGCAACTACTTGTTTCATATTCGGCATTGAATTAGGGTACAGATGAATTAAATGCGATATGCCTGTCTATTTTTCGGTTTCTTTAAGAAGCGGATGAACTTTCCTTCAAACGTACGGACGCTTCTAGAGGCACTCCAATCTCGATCAAAAGTGCACCGATCCAATACAGGACTAACGTAGATAACAAAACGCCTCTGCCTGCTAAAACCATCCTGAGTTGAAAGTCTATCTCTATGTGTGGCAAATACTAAACACGACTATGACAATATAGATAATTCCGCCGGAAGGCTTGGTACGAGATCCCCATCTCGAGAACGACAAAAGTGCCTGTGCAGAGTCATTCTCATATATAAATAAATACAAAACTCTATCATGGACCTCTGCTGATATGTGGTGGTTGGTCATTAATGCCAACTATGAGCCGATCAAATGTTTGAATAAATGAATGAAGTCTTTCTTCTTCAATCGACCGCGAGCTTGGGCTATACCTATTGTTGCAGCCAAACAATCCTTTAGCTTGAAACGCACACTGTAGGCAACGGTATATATGTGAAGAAATCGTTCGATGTAGATTATCATAAAGGAACACTTAAGGTCAATAATTAGCAATTTCAGTAGGTTTAGTTGGCGCGGAGGGAATGCTTACGGGATCCGGTAGTATTCCCGAGATTGTACTGCCCGTTGCGATCACTGTTCCATGACCTTTCTAAAGAAGGTCATTTCTCTGAGCTAACTCTCAGTTGTTCCCTAATGTGAGATGCCGCGGATCTAAATCTTAATGTGTTGCTTCAAAGTAACACTTGAACGTTTAGATGTGTCGGGGCCACCTTTGGTATATATTTCCGCCATATCGTACCTGGCAATATTCTAGGCTAGCTCCGCGATAAAAACCAGACCTTTCTAAAAATAGGCCTGTGTTTTTTGTGTTTTCATTGGCCGAAGGCCCCAATTCGTCTTCTAGCAGATATTTCTTAGAAGTCCTCATCAGTATGCCGCTATTACTACGAGAAATGTCGGCAGGAGAAAACCACAACTGTCTAAGGCCACGGCAGGACCTGAACCCGTTGCGTATCCGCTCTGTAGCATTTATTCAAGCTCCGTCACTAGCTGCTACCAATGTTACCGTCTAGACCTGTCACTGGGACAAATCAGGTCATAAGTTAGGTTAAGACTTAAGTTAGGTCTACCCTGTATTTCTAACGAGTTTAAAATATGGAACTATTATACTCTAGGGGTCGACTAACACGGGGTTGACCATAAACGTGATACAACAAATCCAGCAAGAAGTGCTTTGGTGCTGGTAAAATCGAGTTCTGTGCTCTGGCATACGCAGTATTCTATTTGGTTATGAGTCCCACTTTTACTCATGGAACTCTTACTCGGTTACATTGATATAACACGAACATTGACAAGCCCCAGCTGGATGATACCATGCTTACGCTTGCAATAGATTGCGAATACGAATTGCGTATTCGTGCTCAAGCCTAGATAGGGTCACATAAAGAAAGCAGATTTTGCTATGTGCGAAGATCAACTCAACCTCGTATTGTTTTATTGCACAAGCGGGCTCTGGGTGTTCGCGGGGAGATCTAGAGTAGTAAATCAGATCGACAATAGGTTCTCATGCCGAATCTTATAAATGTAAATCATAGAACGACGGTGCTCATTGGCAACTTATAAATTTAGCAGCTGCCTTGACTGGTCAATTTCAAAACCCAAACTATAATAAATAGTTTATTATGGTCAAGGAGTTTCTTGTAGTCAAAGGATCCGATGTCTCGTAAAGACTGATTGACACTCCTCCGGAAGCCTAACGCTTTATGGTAGTGAAGTACACTATTCCTGCTCACCTGCTCTTGTTATCAATGAACGGATTGGCAATAAATATTGGGGTTGATGATTGTGAACATGCTGATGAGGTCCTCCAATTAGGTCGAGTGTCTGATTACTCGGTCGCACAGCGAACTCGGTCACACGTTCATTACATGCTGTGAATAAGGCATATTACGGAACTAGAAGGAAATTTTACGGGCTCATTCTCAGCCAACATATAACGTCAACGGTAGTGCTTTCGTCACTACTTTATAAGACGGTCCCCTTAAATACAATGTGCAACGGTCGGGATCGAATCCGTGCACCCATGTGTCTCCTCTGGTTGCAAGGCGTCCACGAATGCACTACGCCACCGCGCTGGCAGCCCGGAAATTTGAAAAAAAAACCTATTTCTCATATATTTATTTCGGAACGGTTACGTGAACACACGACAACTTTATCTGTTTACTATGCATGAACTGCTAAAACTGAAAACGCACTGAGTTACTTAGCTGGAAAACTAAGACCGCACACAAAGTTGTAATGCTCGCCTATATTTCAACTTAATAAATACAAGGGGGAATATACTCAATCAACGAGATCGTGTTTTATTGTCCGCCCTACGAATGAGGGGTGAATCATCACGCAACTCGGTCACAGAGCCAGGTCTAGGTAAATTGTATTGACCTGCCTTTAGTAACAAGATATTCACATGGATGGAACTAGTTATTCTAATTATCGAAAACGCAATCAAGAATGTTCCGTGGTATTTCAACTCGATCCATTATTCAAATGGGTTTCTATAATATCTCACCACCACATTAACGTATCTGTTTGAATTCCTTTATTGAATGACATATGTATTTCGAGGGCCTCGGCCAGATTTGAAGCGCTCGCTGCTGAACATTGGTAAATAAAAACGTAAGATTATGCGGTTTGATTACACGTGTCAATATTCCAATTATTAAAATTGACCGAGAGATGAAAGCCGATTGGTGACTTACTTAGAACTATTGTAGATCATCTGCTCGAAGGTTCTCCTGGCAAACAAAGGACAAACTATTGAGAGAAAAGAGCGAGTTTACATCTGCTAAAGGTCTAGACATCAGCCTGACTCCAAGCAGAAAAGGATTAGGCCAGATAGCACCGATGGATCCTGCCTAGGCGAGCTTGGAAACGATTCGACGAACGCGTGGGTAATAATCGCCGAGAGGCATTTTGCCTACGCGGAAATCGTTAACAACTGGGAATCATTTGCAGCACCTTTAGCGCATTTTGCTCGTGAGCTCATTTGGACGCTTTGATGTTTGTTCTGGAAGGACACTTCGGAAGCTTCCACTTAACAAGCCTAGCGAACCTTGGGGCAAGGCTTGATTTTAGGCTTGTGCAGATTTTGTGTATTCACTGTTTCTAGTTCAGCTATGACGAATAGATTGTCCCAGTCGTGAGAATCCGCAGGTCGACAAGCTTGAGGTGACTGGCTTGATTCTCTGTTGAAACTTGGTGATATTTTGAATGAATTTCTAGTCGTGATATCAGCTTGTCGAGTAGTTGCGCCTACAAGCTTAAATAGCATTACGCTACTGTACACACGTAAGATATTCCGAGTGAGTCCCCAAGCGAGCCACACCGGGGGTATCTGTCCTGTGAAGCTTGTGCCCATACGAAAAACATTTCAGTTGAAGTACGCCTTTATGTAAGGCAGCCCGATATCTAGCAAGTAAGAGACGTTATGTGGAGCTACTTAAAATTTAAAAAGTTCCTCTTGCAATGCCGTTCTCGAGAATAGAGTTCGGTTTTCTAAATGGCCCTAAAGGTTATCTGTGTATCAGCAATTGCCATTTCACACTCCATCTATAAAAAGTGCCTTTCAATATAGCCCGGGTTGCCAAAACGGTTTATGTTGTATCAGGCTAATTTCTAGCTGCCCAGACTATACCACGAATATTATAGAAGGGTGTGCAGGAGGCCTTACGAGCTGAATGTATGCTAAAAACAAAATGTATTTAAGAGTAATTTTTGACGCCACATACTGATTGAGAACAGGATGTTTAATTACAGTGATTCAGATGAGAAGCTGGATAAATATGACACACGCACATGAGTGGAGTTAATTCATTTACTATTATTATTACTTCTACACAAAAGCTGGTCAGAGTTAGGTATTATACAAGTTGAATGTCATATAAAGTAC
The DNA here is from genome assembly GCA_019614645.1 of Stratiolaelaps scimitus. NCBI lineage: Eukaryota > Metazoa > Arthropoda > Arachnida > Mesostigmata > Laelapidae > Stratiolaelaps > Stratiolaelaps scimitus. The sequence goes on along the minus strand of JABWDB010000013.1, from coordinate 3,153,711 downwards.
AGTGATGACATTAACTACTGAGTGTCACTTGTGTCATTGAGGTAAGCAAGTGTACGTATGTAAATCATGAACAGTATTCACCTTTTTGCGAGAGACAGATTTAGACGAAGTAAGGATATTACGCGCACAGATTTGACCGCAAGACAGAGTGCTCTTGGTTGCTAAAATATCTCATATGTATATATAAATATACATATGTTCGAATGATCTGAACGTGACTTTTCTGAAATTTGAGACTCACATTGTTGGGTCGTTACATGTCTAGCCCCAACGAGGATCCTTCAGCATAGAACGGCAGTCCGTGCAAGGGCTCGAGTGTTTGCGACTGGCGAGCTCTCTATAATTCACTGCTATCAATTAACTCAGCCACGCAATGAAGCATACATATTATTAGTATACGATCGACATTCTGATAAAGAAAAAACACCCGCACATACTCTGGTAGCTAAACCTCGACGTTGAGCTATACATGATATATTTATAGCATTCTGTGTGGTACAAAATAGCGAGTCTTTCCTTGAAAACACTACTGCCATAGATACAATACAATGCTTGACGTAACGTTAATCAAAAACGCGTGGGCAAGCCGGAGCTACCGTTGGACGAGCGGGTCACTGTAATCTACGGCAGGAACTAGGTAGGACGCGGTGGGTCACCAGGATTCGAACGGTTAATGCGGAAATTGCGTTCTTACCTGGATAGTACTACGTTTAGAGAGACAGAGCTCAAATGACCTTATATGCGAGAAGGCAAGCAAAGGTAATCTCTTACACACTCACACATATATACACAAACACACCATAAGTACAATAGTTTTTAAATATTGGGACATCACCACTTTGCTACATACTCACACAGTGAGCTCATATACACATTTACATGACAGATTTTTTTTCAACTATTATAAATGTGAAGCGAGTATAACATTTAGGAAAATATAATTGATGGAAATTCGTCGAAATGTGCATGCCAGCAACTTAAAAATATGCAATAATATAAACTAAGGGGTTAGTGACAGTAGACTAACGCGTAAAAAATCTAGATAATCTGGTACTGAGATGTACTCATCACTTATGACAGTCTATGACCAGAGGGATTTGATTAGGTGAAACATTCGGGTTCGCCAATGATGTTAGCGCGACAAAGAGCCTCCCAGAAGGGCAAAATAGAGGAAATTAGTTGTAATACTGTGAATGATAATGACAATAATTGGATCAAGGAATACAGCAAGGATCGAACTTCTATTGCATGCAAAGACCGGATGCTAGCTGATATCGTTACACTCAGAATGATCTTGAAACGAGGAAGTTCATCTTGAAAACAGTACGGTAGACTCAGATCTCGAGTGTACTAGCCTAAGGCAGTAATCATTTAACAGGAGTGATCTTAAAACAGAGTCAACCTTCAAAGTTCAAAAAGGCGCTGCAAATGTTAGTCAATAGAGAAAAATATATCTAGATGGTATACAAACATTTCTGAACCGCCGCAAGACCTTTGCACTGCGTGCACTACGACCTCTGTACGAGAAGCTCGACAAATTACGGGTGGATAAGCGCACGATCCACTGGATCAGCGTCTACTTACCAAACACCAAGTTTTCGCTCTGCCCCTCGGGAGTTCCTCAGGGCGTCTGCTTGGGGGCCCTTCTCTTCCGGATACTTGTCTCGGACGGGCTGCAGCATACGAGCCAAGCATATTTATTCTCCTGGCGAGCCCCGCGCCAACTGCGTTCGTAAACTATTGTTAAACCTGTAAACTAATGAAAAACATCTCTTTGAGTAAAGGAGAGTCGTATTGTATATACTGGAAGCAAGCGCCACTTACGGAACCAGCAAGAAGAGGATGTGTTGAAACCTAATCATTTTCGAATATCTCGCATTTTTCTTGAAGGTCGTTCATGAGATCTGCCGCTTAGCATTATCGAAATATCTCTGCAACTAAGACTTGCTCACTGGTCTTCGTCCCTTGATTATTGTGTCGTATGACGTTATACACTGTAGTCAATAAAGACCATATGTTACCGCTTCAGAATAAATAGAACAGATAATATTACTATTATGAACTCGTTCACACCTATGCATTTCATAGGTGACATTATGGACATTAAACGACCTAGACACGTAAATATCTGACTGGATCGGAAAGAAAATAAATCAATTTTGAAATTCGATTTTTGCAGAAATGGGCACAGCGGAGTCCATTTAGCTATAGGAAGTATTATGCAATTACTTTTGTCCTGATGTATGTTAACACGGCTCACATTTAAAATGCGACCTCTAGATGAAATTTTAGTGCTTATCTCTCGATTTAGACTTCTTTCAAACTCTTTCAAATTCTTTCGGACCTGATCGGATCGGCAACTTCAGCAGGAGTTCCTCACTCTGACAGAGACGACTTGTTAGTGGCTATTAGAGAATTTTGCGTGTACGAAGCCTCTTAAAAGCGCGACAACCTCCTACGGGATGTGTATTTTATCTAAACGGTGGACTGTACAGGTCGCCTTCCAACACACCTAGCAGCGTCTCCATTGAACGGTTCATCAGATAATCGCTAATGGTTCTCTATCGGTTAATGACCGCTTGAGAGGACGCATATCTGGTCGATTGGATTACTTTAGCCTTTTTCTTGTATTTCTCTTATAATACAGAAAGAGTTGATCCAACTTCATCGAGAGACAATCAATGACATGTATTGCATATGCCCCTATAGAAAGACAGTACTCGAATGCCACCAAGCGACTCGTGTCTAAAGATGTACATGCTAGATATGCAGTGCTAGGTATGCAGCCATATACAGCCTTTTTCGAAAAGGCTGTATATAGCAACGCAGTCAACATCACCACGGTGGCTTGGACGGGCAAGTCCCTGGCTGTAAAAAGCCAGAGGTCGCAGGTTCGAGTCCCGCTGCATGACGTATAAGAGAACTTGAGCATTGTGAAATTGTACTTCCTTCAATAAACCAACTAGTCTTTACGTTACATTACCAACACCATTGCTAAACGAATATCGCATGCATGTTTCTCGAAAAAGATGAGCTATGTTATGGTCAGAACATCGACAGGTGTAATAGTTATGCAGAAGATCTGAGATCAATCACTGTCAGTTTTGTTTGTTTGCTTGAAATGAGAATGCCTCTCAGGCTTCACAAAATGAGAAAGCTAGCTGTTCCATATATGATAATATATTATAGCCAGTAATTTACTCTGAGCTGAGCGATAAGCGTGTTCGTACGACGGCACCATCGTTGTTGGAGCACCGTTTCACATATATAATATTTCCTCGATTGCTCGTGATATTTGAAGCGATAGCTGGAATTTAATGGCTAAACAAAGTTATTCACGAACCTTGTTCAAATACAGGGAATAGCCTCGCCAATGGCAAGATTGCCCTTCGAATTCCCCGGGATCACATAGGCACACAGTATCTAATTCTCTCACGGTAGTCACATCGTTTTGGATCGATCTCAAGTTCTGGACGCAACAAGGGTATATTCATCACCGTATAGGACTTACATTTGGGCCTCATTCCCTGCTTGGTCACTATCCGTGTGCACAATCAAACACCAAAAGTGGCCCTAAGACGAATGCGACGATATTCACTGAAGAAAATGGGCGCACGCAACCGGGAAATAGAACCCACATGAATTCAAGCTGGTGAAAACATATAAGGTCGGTATTATCAAAAACATATGAGGAATATAAGCCCACAAAGTATGTGCCCACCAATACAAGCCAGCTTGCTACAAATACGAGGTAGGACAGTTATTATAGCCTCATATGCCAAGCGGAGTGTTCGACGTGATCACGTCGTGGCGGGATGTTGGTGTTGTTTTTTGTTTCTTGCAATATTGTGTTTGGCTATATGTAATGTTTTCGGAAATTACTGTAAAAAATACCCGTAATAGTTCGTCTCTTAATCTACTTTTGTCGACTTTATCATCGCATTTCAGTGGAACCCACAGTAGTGATGGTAGAGTACGTTGTGAACAGTGGGACGCCTAGCGAGACTCGGTTGATACATCGAAATCTCCCTTGCAAGAAATCCTTATAATCGTCGGCAGCCAGTCGAATTCCCAAGGCTGACACAAACAACCAACATTGTCCAACGGAACACTATGCTTGTTATTCCCTGTTGTCATCGACGAGCCCGCTGCATGTGTTGCGGCACGTCACTCAAATCTCAAGCTTGTCAAAAACCTCGATATGTCGAGACCGTCCGTCGATCTCATCTTCAGCAGTGGCGCAGGTCATTACGTCGAAATTCGAATCAGTCATATCATCCTTAAAGCAAAAGCAGTGAGAGTTAGTAATGACGGGTAACTCTTCCTCTGATAACCTCCATCTGGGAGTGGGGCGTGTGTGTATGGAGCGCTTGCCGCTCGTACGTAGTGTACAAGTTGTACACTAACCTTGTGCCAAGGAGTGAGATCGTACTCTGGGGAAGAGATACGCCCTCAGCAGAGGATGGTTTTAGCAGGCAGAGGCGTTTTGTCATCCACGTCAACCCCTCTGCACTCGATCGGCCCACTTTCATGGAGATTGGAACTTCTCTGGTGGTGTCCGTGCGTTTGAAGAAAATTTCCTCCTCTCAAAAAAAGGGGTGAGATCGTCGATTGGATATTGAAAAGGTCGATTTTCTATGTCTCTACCCAGAGACGATGTGGGCATCGTTCATGTCGGGGTATACGGCCACCTTACGTCACAATTTGCAACTGGACCGAATCAGTCCAGCCGACGCTTTTATATTAGAACTAGCATATAACATTGCTGATGGAAGGTTAAAATGTTACATCTGTTCGTGTAACCTGTCATAAACGAGGTCTCATTCCACGGCGACATGCCATGGCACGATGAGTATTGACTATGTTCAATGATTCATCAAATCATCACCTTAGGTTGGTATCAACGTGCGCCGTTTCACACGACCGTCACTCACTCGGACTATTGCAAAGAGCCGACAAGTAGCCACCCGCCTCGAGCTTGAAAGAGCGAACCTACTCACCCTCATCTGCTGTCGGGTCCCCCATCGCAGGACCCCGCAGGAACTTGTGCTCGAGCTGGCCGGCGAACAAGCAAGCCAGTCGGCAGGGCGACCGACCGACCGACCGACCTCCCAGCTCGGGCGACCTCGATACTTGCAGCCGGCGTGTCAGGGTGGAGGCCCCCGTTAGAGCCGACCCACCTTCGCATGCGTGCCGATGCACAGCGGGGCACATGCATGTGCAGTGACCACTAGACGTACACATATATACATCCCCTCACACAGACACATACACAGAGAGACACACAGTCCCGCAAGTCTCACACACGCAAGCTAGTTAATTAGTAGAGGGAGGAGCTCGGCAGAGTCGACGGATGACCTACACCATCGGCAGGCCAGGCCAGGCCAAACCCACGACGGGGGTAGGGTCGAAAAGGGGCTTGCGTCGGAGGTTGGGCTTGGGGAGAGTCTGAGCTGTGGGGAGTAAGGGTAAAGGTGGACGGACGGGTCAGCTAGCTTAGGGCCTACAGTTTAACCAATCTGGCCTGCTGACCCCCTGCTAACGACGAACTCATCTAACCCGACAAATAGCAGATCCAACATGTGGGCCCCATCCTAACCAAATCCACCCCTTTAGTTCGCAGCCTACGGGATACAAAGGGCACCACAAGCTACGTTCGCGGCAGACGATCCGCGAGGGCGAGAGCGAGCGATTCGGGCAGGCAGCCAGCCAACCAGCCCCCGGCAACGATCCACCTCAGCTCGTATCTGAGACGAGATCCTCCAACGATAGATGGGTCTACACGATCTACTTGTAGAATAGTAGACCACCCCCTGCACTGTGTGCCTCAGTCCGCTCATTGATCAAAGGTCAGCTTCATCGAAGACATTCTCTCATTACTTAATCATATAGAACGAAAGAGATTTCTCAAGAACAATAATGCGCTCAGCGTCATATATTTATGGGTGCCTACCCTTTACACCGTTCGAGTTTGCAGCGCGCCTACTGTTGCGTAATGTACTGTTTCTATGACGCTTAGGTCGTGAATGAAGTTTTTCTATTTTCTTGTCTAAGTTTTACGGAGACAAGATTGAGCTCCAATTCGTAACTGCCTCTTGCTTATCATTATTTTTAGTAACATAGAATAACATTATACGGGTACTGGTAGAAACGTACAATGTACACCAACGCGAAACACAAATTCTAGCATTTGGGGCGCAGATACCTTCTAGATCGCCGAAAATTTGGATTTCAAGATTTTGGCGGAACTTCTCAGGTTGTTTCTTTACTTCGACAACGAATATTGCTAGAACTTGAACGGATAAACCCCAGACGAATGTTGACCCCACTATCTGTAGAATGTTGGAGATATTGAATAGGTGATTATATCATATCATTGTCGACTTAGGTACTTATATATTGTAGGTGCCGCTATACGGTGAGGTTAGCCAACTGCATCTCGCATACGGACTTTGACCTATTCATCTTCTGTATGTTATCTCTAATACACGCCAAACCGGGCCTGCTGCAGATAAGCTCATTACAGTGCCGTCGCCCTGTCTCAGGGATGAAGATATTCTCATATGCAGAATGTTACATGTTTGATGTTCAGTAATCTAACACTGTCCCAATTGGATAGATCACAAATGGTCTATATATATATATATGACAAGTGGTGGTTTATTAAAATATTAATGTGGAGGCATGCTCTTATTTCATATCAATGCGTGTTTTGAAATATTCAATATTAGAGAAGCAGCTGGGGACAGGGTGTCAGGGCGAGGCTGTCCTGGTCTCGAGGGAGGCGATCGCATTGCTTCTCAGCACATGCCGTGGCTTGGGCTTCGACGGCAAGAGGGGAAAAGTGTTGAGTTGCCTGGACGGTGGCGTAGTACTTCTGTAGCTTGGCCTGCTCCGCACGGGATACCGCATAACCGGGGTGGTTGCACAAGGGCTGACATAAGAGGGTGCTAGCGTGTCAATAACCGTGCCGTCCCAAAACGAAATGCTGGCCTCGGTGGAAGGGGATGAGGCTGAGGCCGTCAGGACGGCGTCCGTTCGCAGCGTTTAGGCCCTGCGGCTCCCTTGAGCAAGGGACACCGGGAGAGCAAAGGGCCCTAGATAGCGTGTCATTAAATATCGTGTGACTCGGCTGGCGACCAGCGCTGCACTCGTACTATAGGCCGTGGTGGAACACTCACCGCGACAGGGTCTCTATAACGGCCGCAGCCGTGGACCGCAACCACAGGGGCTCCGAGGTGGAGGCCCGCGTAGAACCAAGGGAGAAGTCGGCGAGGGCACTGCCACCGGACGAGGAAGGCAGAACGTGAGCTATACACCCGTACGAGCCCGGTCGACCGTGCCGAGGCAAACGCTGTCAGCGACGTGTGGGGCTGAGGCCAGGAAGGAGTCCAGCAGTTCTGGTGGAGCACATCAGGCCATATCCGCTGCCGGCGTTGCTCATCCGTAGGAGCCTGGGCCAATAGCGATGTCGGGGGCAGAGGAGCATGGTGACCATGTCGGCTACCGATATGAACGAGGTGGCTCAACAAATGTAAACCAAGCGGTGAACACTGGGGATGCCTACCGGAGAGGATGGCCAGGGTAGCCTGGGGCGCCGCTGCCGGGGGAAGCTGGAGATTGACGATCTCGTAAGGGCCTCCAGCACCTTGGTCGAAAGCGCGGAGCGCTGAAGTCGGTCGGTCTACGAAGCATCACCGAGGTTCTCTTGAGCATCTTGAGGTTCTCTCTCTCTCTCTACCGTAAGAGGGGCGCCAAGAAGCACAAGTAACGACCTCGAAGTGAGGACGCTCCCTGGGAGCTAGCGCTGGAGGTCGAGTGTGAGGTTCAAGGAGAAGACCTCGCATTTTGCGGGGTTGAAGGCAAGACCGCCGGGACTCTCACGACGGTCACCGGGTCGCCCGCCAACGTTCCGTTATGCATGTACTACAGGTGGAAACGAGCCTGTACGGACGTAACGAGGAGCCGAAGGGCTAGGCACGCAAAGCACAGGACGGCGTGGTCCGTGATCAGATCGGAAGGGCCAGATCAGGTGGGAGCGGTAGGCCAGATAAACCAGAGGGAAGATGCCGCGAACGTGGTCGGCGACTTCTCGCAGAAAGAGGTCGTTTCGGAAGTCGAGCTTGACCAGGGCACGCGGCGGGGTGAACGTGGATCAAGGTGCGTGCCGCATGAGCAGCGACCTCAGTCCCAGGCGGCTGGCCGCACCCAACTTGGGTTGGGCCGAGCAGGGTATCAACCGTGTCGTGTTGGCCGACGACTATCTTGGCCGACAGGCGACGAATCGTGCTTGAACAGGCAATGGATCCCATCGAGCCATCGTTCTTCTTGAGCGCGATGAGGTCGGCACCAAGGACTGTGGACAGTAACGCGGATGGTGCCATGCCAGCCCGTATACAGTCGACCACATTAGCGAGTGCCCTAGGGAGAGCGGTGGCGACGGCTACGAGCGTCGGGGAGAGCACGTCCCTGACGTGACGCGGGGCCGGCGGACGAACTTGGGCGGAAGGAGGCAACGACCGCAAGAACCTCATCAGCTGATGTTGGGGCCACGTCGACCAGCGGAGGCCATTCGGGGAAGGTGTAGTCAGAACGGGGAAACTCAAACGAGGATCGAAAAGTCAACCCCAGAGGCTCCCCGTTTGCGACTCTGTATTCTAAGCGGGAATAAATACCATGGGATGTGTATGTATAACATAATGCAATAATAATAATATATAATATAATATATACCACCTGTGAATAATAATATATAATACTATTCGTCTCATCTGAAATGAAAAGAAAATGAGACCGCCCGAATTCACGCACTGATGCGTTGTCGCCAGTGAAGATGTTGAATATGTTGTCTCAAGTTGAGATTAGCCTTGAGGTGTTTGGGCGCTCCGTTAATTGACCGCGTGCATCGCTTGGTATTGATAAACGTCGGTTGCATTATTCATGAACTCCGCTGTGGTGACAGCAGATTCATACGCGATGTCAAAACATCGCGTGTGTCACTGCCGTCAACGCCCTAATGATCTCAGGTGTTCGGGGCTTGTGCACCGGAATTAAGAGCTGAATGACACAGAAGAGCGAACGACACTCGTTGGGGAGGCGGGGAGGTCAGATCAGGCGAGCGATTAACTCCCCTCGTCAGACGATAGAGAGCCCCGACGCGACAACGCGTTCGGGCATATCAAGAGAGCGGAAGAGAGACGACTCAAACCGAGGCAGAACAGCCGATGACGGTGACATAAATACAAAAAGATATCACGACATCCATACAATGTGTGCTATTGTATCGTAAACATCGTTTATAACTTATTTTTTCCGGGCTGCCTCACAGATGCTGCTTTCGGCACTGCTTCATAAGACGGACATATCGTTTATATGTTAGCGATGGCTAATATACTATGGAGGGGTATGATAAGTAACGAGATATCAAGATGCAATAGGATATGATCCTGTTTATCATTAGGTTGTATGTTCGGCCTATTAGTTCAATCGCTGTAGGTTGGCCGTGGGGTGGAACAACCTTTATCGTTAGGTTCGACACATGGGGCATCTTCTCAGCTTACAGGGTCGGTGTTACCGGATGATTTTTTTTGTCTTTAAAAGGTTAGACAATAAGACAACATCGGCATTTATCCTTCTAAGAAATAACTCACATATGACTCACGTAGGCATGTATGATGTGTGAAGACGATTTAACTAAAGGCGAATAATTAATAAAGCAATGTTAATGAAAAAGCCTACCTTGTTATCGTATGACGTAGTTCATATAGTACACATATCATATTCGACTATAGGATGCATTATTTTATTCCACAAAGAAGTGAGTTCAATGAAATGTTCCGAATAGACGGCTGATACATTAGAAGTTCGAATTTTGTACCACAACACCGTATATATTCAATGCATCCATTACGTTGATATATCCTATCGGGGGTGACATCTTAACGCTCACACGCATACATCGTTTTCCTTGTCAGAGTACTAACAATGGATTTACAAAAACTATAATACATGTGCCCTTGGCAGGTGGCATTTGTCTATTGTACTTCGAAAAGTTCCAAGAAGGCCGTGCATTCAATATTGTCCAACGCTTCCAACAGCCGTCTCGACAGTGGAGACAGTGGCGCTTATTCCTTTTATGGAAAGTGCAGATTTTAGCACTGGACTATTTTTAAAGGGATGAGAGATTGTTCCTCAACTGAATCGGTGCCGCTATGTAGGATGTAAATTGTTCATTGCGGGCCATACTATGCGGGGTTGACTGTGGATGAAGCCGACCTCTGTCCACTAATCCCCCAGGTTCGTGAGTAAACCGGGTAGTTCGGTAACTCTTAACACATGCCAATGGAGAGAACGACAGTAGTATTACTTCAGCTACAGGATGCAAGAGTTCCCCCTTGGGACAATAGATCAAATCAGGGTTCCAGGTCGGAACCTTCTCACTTACCTGGGTGCGTCACCCCCGATATGCTCTCTCCTCAACCTCTCCTTTTCTATCTTAAAGTACTAAAGTACTATCTCTCACTACAGCTTCTCGTAACCTCGCTGGCAGGATCATCAGTGAGTATATTTTAAGATATGTTTAATAGACCTATCCTTAGTCCCCCTATAAGTTCTCGTAAATAAGAACAATGACAAAGGGAGAGCCACCGTGTATTAAACAATTTACACCTGAATTATTGTACCAAATAACAATATGTGATACGCCTTGCAGTGGAAAGTCCCCTAACATTCTACATTTTCAGATTTTAAATACACATAATACAGCAGCAATATGGTAAGGTATTAAAAGAGGTAAGCACATAAATGATATTGGATTATTATTCCCATCGAAGTCTGTAAACCTGCTTCACCATTTCATTCTTGAATTTATTCACTGTCCTTAAAGATATAATTTCATGTGGGAGCTAGCTTTGGATCGAAGGTATGCTGTGAGCCAGGGGATGTCTGCGAGATTCAAGGGGATCCCAAACGTAGTAATACAAGTATCTCTATATAATAGAGATATTTGTATCTTTTGTATATTTTTTGTAAGCGCGCAGGATTTTTGCTTCTGCAACGCCTGTCCCTCGCTGTGAGGCAGAGAGGCAATGCCATCGCCTTTCTCGGGACAATACCGTATAATCCCCCCCCCCCCAAATAATCCCTAGAAATAATTCCTAATTATTATATTGTACGTCATGGTGTATGTTTAAATAAATTCTATTTGTATATGGTATTTATATGATATCTTGAATCTTTAGATATCTCAATCCTTAAGTGGATACCTTGATTCGTTTAGTATCAAGCCCAGATTTATTCATTAGGCATAATTATAATATTCCTTCCTTTATTAATATTGAAGCTTATCGTCTGTCATAAGTTCTTGGTTCTTGAATCTGACACTTAAACGTGTAGGTAGTTGGCGGTTTCGTTTTGGTTATCGAAACCTGACTGGAATAGTTTCAGGAGGTAGTGATATAGATGTCCGCTCAGTAAGGCGCTCCTTTTGGTTGTCGAGATAATACAACGGGAACGTTGACTTCTGAGGGATTGATGGTGGAGATCTGTGACGTAATCGATTTATGTGGCGTCTCCAGGTCAGTGTTCCGACTTGTACTTCAAATAGAACTTTACCAATCCTGCGTTATGTTGTTCCAGTTGTCCTGGTTGGTTTTTGAGGATTATGATAGCCGTTGACAAAGACAATATCGCCTAGCAGCCATTTTGTTTATTAATTCTTACAATTACAGGCAAAAATACCAAATAGCGAAGCGATGTCCATTTATGACACCCGCTCTTCCATGCTATTGGCCTCGTAATCTGAGTGAGCCGCAGTTGTTAAAAGTGCCGATGCATTTCTTGTAGCTAATGTATGCAGTGAGACGATCGCGTCGCGATTCAAAGCACTGCGTTCCATATTGTATATTGTACGATCGGGGCACCGGCTCGTACGGAGAGGCATGGTTCTAGCTGGCCTTACACTCTTCACGCTGAACGCTATCCCAATTGAACTTGAATAGCGAGGAGGCTACAGATACCCTGGCATGTCATAATAGATACCTAGACCTGTCGTTCTGCAGTAGATTGACGTTAGTGCCCAGCTTATAACTCGCAGTCTAAAGTCAGTGTATCTCAATTGCACACCGACGGAGATCTCTCGCGACGTGATTTTAATTCAAACAGCTTTGCGCATGATGTTATGAATTACCAACCGTAGCCATCTCGTTCTTATGGACGACGTCGAATGCGTGCCTGACATTTGATTTTATTACCACAATATTCGTCAAATAGAAAGGGCATAGCATAAAACTAACCTCAAACCTACAAGGTACTCCAAGCTATCAGTTAAGTGTATAACGTCGGACGCTAATGAGTTCCATGGATGTGCGCACCATGTCTTGTTCTTTATATCTTCATTCCATTGCTGTTTCTATTCTAACGGTAACATCTCCTTCCATTATACGAGACTGTAGATAATCAGCTCTGTGTTTCCATGCTCGTCGCTTGTTGTCCGTCTGTCGAGTTTCAAGTGCATATTATCATATATAATACACCCACCCACAATGCGCCCCACCTATAAATGTATCAGGAGCTTCAGCAGTCCTCCTCGAGTATGTGGTACTCCAGTTCGTCGGTGGTAAAGCAATGGGACCCACCAATTGCGCCGGCCGAAGCCTGCCGCAGTCGCAGATCTGGGCGGTAATATTCACTAATAGCCAGAAGAAGATATAAAACGGCAGACGCTTGAAATGAAATCACCGGCAAAAGTTTGAATCAGGGCACTAAGATTTGCACGTGGAGCCTATGAGCAAATTGCCTGACGCGTCATAACTGTGTGTGTGCCTCGCACAAGTAACAATGTTGATCTTAAAGTCTAAGTGTTTCAACGCTTAAATTTGATCATCTTGGCGCGAGGTAAACATTGGGTTTTATCCTCGGGCCTTTGGGGGTTTATTACTCTCATTAATTTCGTTCTCAGGATGATCTCTCCAAAGGATTTCTGCAGGATGATCTCTCCAAAGGATTTCTGCAGGACGATAACCTATGAAGGTGACACTTTGGTTTTGTCTTGCATTTGTTCTTGTGAGGTCCGGCTCGATATCAGTCTAGTACTTGGTAAGGTGAAAAACCTTGTGAAGACATTTGAAAGGTTAAGCCTCGCTATCAACAGCAGAAGGAGAAGTATCATTCTTTTTCGCGAATCTCAAAGAGCGACCCAGGTTCCCGCAGTACATATGTACAATTATCACCATCGGGGGGGGGGGGGGTCTATAAAATAGTGTCTGACATAGGAGACGTCGTCCAAAATTATGCAATTATAAAACTATGCTAATTTGCTAAATTATGTTATTATGCTTCGAGCCATTTTCGGTAGACACCGCAAAGGTTCCGTGTACGATATCCGTGTACGATATCCGGGGATTCAATCTGCCCACGCTAAGCGAGATGTACTCACTCCGTATTGAATTGCTTTCAGAAGTGAGAAGGAATTATTCCTAAAGATGTTGTCTTCCCAGTTAAGCCGGTGAGGAACAGATCGACCCATAGGTCGATTGACTTTGTGATACCATTGACTGTTAAATCAAATCTAGCCGGTATGATATCGCCTATCGCCTACCGGCGACAGTGTACTAAATAATCTACTGTTATGCTGTGTATGCACCTGTTGAATATTCTGTATGTAGATATGTGCTACTGACTACTTGTTATATGTTTGTCATCCAATACGTATGTTAATATTTGGTTTCTTGTTTTTTGTACAATTCTAGTTCCGAGAAGAAACTTCAATTCGAGTTGCATTGAATTACCCATACACCTCATGGGCAGCATTGGGTGCAGAGATGATAATTAATCTAAATATTATCATTCCAACGTATTGAGACGGAATTCAAACCGCAATGAATCAGTTATCTTGATTAATTTAACCAATCAATATTCAGGTTCAGGATCGAGAGAGACGTTCGAATTCTCTTGCCTGTTGCTCAGTTTCTACCGGACCAAACTAGGTGCTACATTAGCAAACGACAAATACGACTTCCCCCATTATTCTAGGTGATCCCAGAAAAAAAGAAAACAGCAGGATGCTACACATAGTGTTTACCCATTTATCCATTCGCTCATTGGTCATTGTCCGCGACAAGGCATCACTGACATAGATAGCCACGGTGAACGTCCACCAGACAAGGTATATTTTTCACCAAGTCGCCATACTGCAAACAGGATCCATCAAGGGTCGATTTTTACAGTCCAGCAAAGCACACTTAAGCGTGCCGAATTCAGCTAGACTTGATAAGGAAGCCATAAATCGTCCTATGCTTTATTAACCAGTACGATCATTTAACTATAATAAATAATCACACACACACATATATATATATATATATATATATATATATATATATATATATGTGCTGGCCGTTCATACTTCAGGCTAATGAAATGACCTTGTTCTGAGAACAGTATACACTACATAGAGGTGGGGTACTTTTGATGAATGATATTAGTTACCTAGTTTCATTATAGAGATGATGCATGCCCAAGTACACATCATTAGTGCCTACTCAATACGTATGAGTCCCTCTTTTTTGTTACAAAATATAAGAAGCGGGTGATTTGACCTATGGAGTTCACCACGTCAACATATTGAAATAACGAGGAGGCGGGACAGAATTACCTCGAACACGAAAGCCACACAAGAATATTTTTGGCACTACCGGGGTGTTACTGACAAAGCGACGAGACAGTGAACGAACCGAACAGTGTTGCTTCTCGTGGGCCAACCGAAACTGTCTAAACGATTGGTGACAGATACGCGTGTCATGAGGGTCTTCGCGGGTGCACGCTAGTTCCTGTTGTAAATGTGGTTAGGTTTGATTTGGCGTGCTAAGCAATGTGGTTTTGAGTTACCAGTTCGTCATTGTTATAGGGCTGAACTTGTGCTCAGCGAACAGGTAATCAACATCTTTGTATTCACAGAATACTTATCTTGTCCACCGCTGGGATTAATTAGTGTGGATATATTATATACCCTTTAGAGATTCTCAAAAGGCTAATGACAGCCTGTATTGGATATTCTAGACTTTAAGCTCGCGCGATCCATAGAACGGACTAAATTATAAGACCTGACCCTCAGTTATCCCCCTTATGTGACTTGTATTGGGTATCACACAAAGCAAGGAGGGAGCACTAGGGTCTAACCAGCTTTTGCGCTTTAATTGGACATAGGAGCTTGATTAGTTGGATTAATGTTAGGGTAAAAATTAACAGAAGGCTTCGCGAAATGTCTCTCTTTGGAATATAGACATTGTATTATATTTCTCAGCCTCTCTATTGTGAATATGTCATCGTGTAACCGGCTTGCTTCATAGTATAACATAACATTTGCGGTTTATTTCCGGAACTGCAATTTTACAATGCTTAAGTTCTAGATTAAAAATATAGGGTAAAAGTAACAGTGTATCGTAGCACATAACTGAACACATGCCCCCCCATAATCCCTAGAACTAATTCCTAACTACTGTATGTTTGAATAAATATAAGGTTATACAATAGTTGTCCTAGCAACTGAACACATCCGTTAGCGGAATATACGGACATGCCTATGTCTAGATAAGTCTGATTAAAAATATGATAGTTCTTGTCCTCGTGCTTTTGTTTGCGAACAATTCAGGGTTCATCCTAGCAATTTACTGAGTTTCTCGCTTACTCCCTGAACTCCCTGAAGTCAAGTAGGACTCGTTGGCAGTACATGAATTCTAACAGCAGCGATATTCCCATAAGAAAAAAGGAAACTAGGAGAATATCTGATTGTTCAGGTGAAATTCCTATATAGCCACTATTATCACTACATGATTCAGGACCCAGTTGACCAGATCCTGTTGTTCGTCGACTACACGCAGTGTCGTGATTGATTGATTGATATTTGCCTGTCATGCCGGTGATGAATGTTAACCTTGCATGAAGCACCCTAAAGCACATAGGCTCATGAGACGAGACAGATCTGGCTTAGCGATGTTTGGGACTCCTTCGTGCGCTTGCCCTACCCTTGTCTAGTGGATTCGTCCCATCTTTGAGTGACCTAGAAATGGCTTCAGGCGTAGACGTGTTGGCTGTCTGAGTAGTCCTGCATCGTCGACATGCTCGCGGCGTTTGCATGATCACAAGTTTCGAATCGAATTCTGTGGGCGTCGAAATAACGTGTTGGCATGCGGTACCTGTTGGTTATGGCAGACAACGCCGCTATAGGTTACGCTGATCCAGGCTTTACCACTGAAAAGCTCCAGGCAGGCTAGCGAACAGCACCGTGATACCGGCATAATCCCTCGGCGTTTCTTGGCTATCCATGCCGCTCGCCGTTTTATCAATATTCAGGGCCGTACCACCCGAGGTATACCACCCCCGCGACTAGGTAAAAAAATAACACGCCTATAAATTTGACCTGTGTCTACCTAGCCAAAGCAGTCGACAAATGTATTCAGAGCGTAGAGCAAAAAATTGATCCGCTGGAAAGTCCGATAAGAAGAAATGGTATTGAGAGAGGTGGGAGGATGCATCGCGTAATATGTTGACTTTGCTTGAGGTTGGGAAAACTCTGTAAGGGCAGGCTAAGCCGACGGAGAACAGCTTCTTATTGACGTGATTGATATATATGCAGGCAGAAACATTGCCCGGATTGACGGAGGTGTGATCGAAGCATATCTAAAGGCAACAGCGCTGAAAACGAAAGAAAACACCATCTATTTATCATCATATGGAAGCATCGCCGACCGCTAAAGAGAGCATGTAGTTGATTTAGTCATTTGCGGTGGATAGAACTCAATAATGCCGGGTCGTGTCTTCTCAACTAGGATAGAACTATATTTGTATTGCTTCAAAAGGGAACCAAATGGATCGTGCGCTACATCAGAGGATGTAGCGCAATCAACAAAAGCATATAATTGGAACTGTTTAAACAATTTCACAATGCTATCTGCGAATTACCAATTAATTTCTAATTACTAATTAATTATACGACCTACCTTATCACGAAGTGCATTCGGACATACGTACGTATTTGTGGTGGAACCATACGCTAATAGAGGTAAGGAGCCGATAATACCAAATCACCTAAACGCGATCTGACATGCACAAAAAAAAACGAATTAATTTCTAAATCATCGAGCACGCATGATTTATGCCACACAAACCCACACGTTAGCAAGCCCAGAGGAAACTATGACGTCACTTTATTCCTAAACTGCTAAACGGTTTGAGACGGTGAATCCCAGGGGCTGATTGCCACCAAGAGACAGCCAAGAGCAATGGGGCTACGCCTTCCATTTCATCTCTCTCTCTCTCTCCCTTCTCTTCAGAGGCAAAGATCTCGAAGCCAGAATTGGCTGCGGTGCATCGATAAACTTACCGACGAGCGTGAACGGCATAAATGAAAATGACGAAAAATTACATTTTCTTTATGTGGCGCAGTAAACGTGCCGGCAACTGAGACTATCCCTCCTCTGTGACGACATAAGCGTGAGTATTATTATGTAATAAATATGAGAACATGAACTTAATTATCTAAAGGTGATATTGTGATAAGGCGATCGAATGCGGACAACCCACTACGAGGAGTGTACATTGTCGATGATAAATAGCTTGACTGGGCTATTTCGCTTTTAGCTTAGGTTTCGTTCGCGCTATTTAAGGACGCTCAGGTTGGCTGCAGTTCCCTGCAGATCTGTCATAGCGTGCGGGTGCATGTTGAGATTTAATTTTAATCGAAATAAATCGAGAAATTGTGTTATTGTTTAGAGTTCTTTCATGAAATCGGAAACGAAGGACTCACTATGCCCGTGTGAATGAAATTCAATCCGCTAGCTCAATAAATGATAATGAGTACGTTCTGTTATGTAACTTGAATCTCGTGAGTTAAAACACAAAAAAACGATACGTGAAGAGGTACTGCTTTGGATCGACGACCGACAACGGAGCTTTCTGTTCACGCTATATCTCTAGTGAGGTCTCTTCGTCCCCTCCCCGTCCAATAAACGATATAGATGACGAAATTAGTCGCGAAATTATGATACCTAAAGTAGCGCCTCCAATATATCACTCTATAGCATGAAGATAGTCCACCCAAAAATGTCCATCTGGCCATCTGCCTTTCTTTAACCTTACCATATTGAATAATTGTGCGAGTGGATGTATTAATCCTTATTAGCATAGCTTGACATTCTGCTCCATTAGGCGTAGCAGGATGTCTGGCCATTTCTGGCGTTACGATGATGCGTCCACATCAAGTGGAATACCGGTGCAGGGCCACAGCATACGGTCTACCTTTGTCTCCCGTTATTAGCATAGCGCTTTCTGCGACCATTTTCGCATCGGGGGCGGAGGACGTGAACACCTTTAGGATGTGCTCGGAGTAGCGCGTTCAAGCGTTCGATCCTCTCGGGGCCTCGGCATTGTCCCGACCTTTCGTGAACGATCCCGCTCGACGTTGTGGGAATTTTTCATTTGTTGATCCTGGCTGTATCACACCGAAACATTGTTCTGTTCCTTGCATGGTTCAATCAGCTGTAAACAAGTGGGCGGGCGGCTGTATATACAGGTTGTTTTTTATACATGATATGCTTTTTTCTACTGTTGCTGCTAATGAACCAGTTAGGCTTTGAAGTTCCTTTGTTTGGGGGAAACGACTGGAGATTCACCAGGAGCTCAATTGAACGCATTTGTGGCCTGGTGAATGAAATCAGTTTCCGTGAGCAAGCTCGCAATATGCTGCGCGTCAGGAACAACATGGTGTTCTGTTAGTAGAGAGACGCAGGCTCCGTGAAGTGCTAAGAAAAATGTTAGATTTTATTCAATTCCCAGATTGAGACACTGAGCGGAATTTGCATTGGGATTTGGTTGAATCTGTCAGTCGATACATGTGGTCGTGGTCAGTAGCAAACCCCTCATATTCCTCTTTCGTTTAATTTATGTAGAGGCTTGCGTTTATGGCCTCGTCATCCAAAACGTAGATGCCACCCGGGAAAGCTTGAGCTTACTATCCACGTTTAACAGCGCACTCTATGATAGTACATACGGTAGATTGCCTAGCGGAACATTGCACTATCGATACAGAGAGGCACCGTTTCTCACCTAACGACACAATCGCTGTCATATTGTCATGGCAGCGTTAAGGCAGGTGCACATCGTCAATGCTCACTCACTTAGGACAGGTCTTATACAAAGAAAGCGACCTTTTACATTAGTTTCAGTGTCGACAATAGTATTTATTTTCTGTTATGCAGAGATCAACCGAACGCGCTGACGCTGTTGAAAATATATTCAGTTGTTCGCTTTTTTTCCGTTCAAACCGACCGTTGAAAGGATTCTCGAATGTATTCGCAATAGGATAACGGAGGCCAAACTGTTTGATTAGAATCGTCGATATTTTGTTGTTGGGCGTACACCTGCTTGCCGGAGGCAAAGCCAGTCTGGCACGGCTGTCCCTCACCATGAACAGCGTATTCTGCTCTGACTACTCAGTATATATTTGCATACACACAATTAATTATAGAGCACTAATTGAGAATAGGGAGCGATAATGGAGGAAGCAAGCGGAGCATTGTCAGTTGACGCCTCGTGTCAGCGACCACTTGGCATTAACATGAGCTGGTCCGGTTGTTTTTGCCATCGGTGAGGTTTAGGACGGCAGGCTGTGGGCGTCAGGGAGGATACACCGCGTCCATAAAGTCAACTCCGCCAGGAGAGTCGGGATGGCCTACTGTAGGCCGCTATTCGTAAATACTGCGCACGTCATGACCTCAAGGTGACGGAGGAGCGTCTAACTGTTGTTTTGGAAGGCTCATGTCCGACAGCTTATATTAATATCTATGGCAGTCATGTGCGTTCGAGCAAACACCAGCAGTGGATTCGCGTGTGACAGATTCGAGAGGTCTGCCTCATATGTCTCAGATCTCCTTCTGAGACATTCATTCGAATACTCGAGCCAATCGTACTGCACAGTCCGTTTCAATGTCTGACGTGGGTTAGCACAAATCAATTGAATCTGTACGAAATGCTATTATTCTGCTGCACGAACTTTCAGAAATTCTAATCTATATATATATATATATATATATATATATATATATATATATATATATTATTCATTCTATCTTATTTTATTTCGCAGAAGTGGCCCACTCTGTAATCAAGTCAGTTTCTGGTTGCTACGAGGCAATATTGAGTATTTGACACCGCCTATACCGCATCGAAGGCCTATATATCTCGACTGCGTTTTAGAAAAAATAGGCAACTTGACGTCGTGGAGCTTACTTGACCTTGGGGCCTCCGTAAGGCTATTTTAGGACACATTACTGGACCTATGTTTACCTTTGCCTTTCCCATCTGAGAGGTCGAGGTACCGCAGAAGGGGTTCGATGTTTGAGCTGTTTTTTGCATTCAACATTATCAATGAGCTATAGTCTTAAAATGGAGGTATTATAACGTTTCCTTATTAAGACGTTTATTACAACTGTAATTCCATAGAGTCGAGTCTCCTAATAGGTACCAAATGATGAAGAGAACATCGAGTTTAGCTGATATGCAAGATAAGTCAGTTATTGATCGGCGGTTGAAATCCTGCTGCCAGACCCTTTGCAGAATCTTTGGATTTCTTTAACATCTTTCTTAAACTGTGGATTCTTGGCAGGTATTACCTGTTAAAGTAAGGGAAGGTGGGCCCGGCAGGTCCTCATAGTAATAAATGAACTTTAACTGGTCAGGCCTGTCATGGAGGGGAAAAGCTGATAGTGAAGTAAAGAAAAGTTAGTTATTGATCGGCACCACCAATAGAATACACAATGAAGTCTTCAAATGAGTATATATATTATATTTAATCAACAAAATGTTTAATCAATATTGAGTGCAAATTCATACCTCCCTGAGGCCATGTGTGTATAAACATATACAAGGTCGTTTTCGGAACATACACAGGGTGTTGAAGACCAAGCAGATGCATGTTTCAAATAGCAGCGCACACTTAACCTGAGAGGTTTTGAACTTCAATCCGAGTGGCGGCACAGAGCAGTCTTAGTCGTTTGCGTCATTTGATGGAAATATTTCCATGTTGAATGTCCGTTCAGTATGTTCACGATGAAAGCGAAGAGAAATGCCGATGTGTCTCTTTAGGCCTGTCTAGCAGGCAGACACATGCGATAGTCAAGGACCTGAAACACCTCCGACTCAATCGGCTCTTCGGGTATCGGATCGTGCGAAGGTACAAGGACACAGGAAGTACACGGGCAGCTACCCGCTGTGGCCGTTCCGCAAGACGTACTCCAGCCCGCGCAGGGAACGTGCAAAACGTGGGTGGGGGATCGGTTGCGATCGTTGTGTTCAGTGATGAGACGATGTTCGCGATCAAATACTGGAACTTTCAAGCCTACTAAACCGGCATAGCCTCCCCCCATCCAGATGGCTCGGAACGTTTGGCACATTACGCCGACTGTTCCGTCTGATCGGCAATGCTATTTGTGGGGGCCTCAACTGGATGGCAAGCCACGTGCTCTGATATGTTTGCTCTGTTCATATGGCCAGATTTACTTAAGATACGGGAAATTCAAATATTGCCGCTACGTCGTCCAATCATATTCGTACTTGAAATAGAGTGGTGGAAGGGGCTCCAAATTATCTACGTACAGCTGCGGTCATATTTAGAAGTACACATTTTTATTTGTACGCAAAGGAAACTTCTTTTGACGTCTGTCCTGTCAATTTAGATAAGTTAATTAACAGGGCATGGCCGAAACTCTTCTAATGTTTGTTTGTTACGCGCTATTCTGAGCTCAGCCGGCCAGAGGGCGACACCATTGAATGAGCACAAACGATATCATTATTTTACTTGCTTACATATATATATATATATATATATATATATAGAAGTTATAGATGAGGTCTGGCCCATATACTTTCAAGATGGCTTATAGTCGTGAGTACACCCTACACTATAATATAAAGCCAAGAGTTACGCACCTTTCCAAATTCAATCATACCAGTAGACAACGTTAAAAATATAAATTCAACTTACATTGCAAACAACATTCATATGGTCAACACAGCCATATTTTCGCTAATCGTTCGCCGAACTCCGTCACTGAGCACGCTATTACGAAGGCTATCGTACCTTCTATCAGGTACTCCATATAGCTCGAACCTAGAACGTGTTCAACGTGAACATGGAGCATGTTGCATCCAGCCGTTGATCTAAAGCCGATGAGGCCACAGCGAGGTGAGGTCGACTGCCAAAAGCAAACGGGGCCAGCAGAAGCCGCAGCAACAAATTTGTCATTAATTAATACTTTGCAGGGTGCACTGCGCCCGGTGCCCTTGCCACCCTCCCACGAGCCAAACGGGAGCCAGACTAGAGGCTAGATCAGTAAACGACAGCTAAAATAATTGAGTTACGCTGTCAGTTGCTTTATCGAGTTACCTTCCTCGAGGAGGCCGGTGCGGCACCCAGCCACGGTGGGATGCGGGACTCACCAGTAAGCGATAACGTACGGTAAAACCTAAGGAAAGATAGCATTACAGATGGCATGGATCGCAGGCGGGTGGGTCGACCGGGCGGCTGCCTCGGCAGAGGCAACTCTCAACGGTGGCGTGAGGCAATTACGTCCAATTTGCCCAAGGTGATTGGATGTTCAATGTAAATTTGTAGGGAAAGGACCCCTGCAGCTGCCGCTGCCGATGACGATGCAGGCTGCTCGGACCCGCTGTTGTACTTACGTCTGTCGTTGGCAGCTGTGGCGAATGTTTTGTTGTTGGCACTGTTTGCTGCTTGTGCGCCACGAGTCATCCACAAGGGACTTCCACCCGGCGGCGGCGTCTTGTACGCTCAGAGAAAATAGGACGCTTTCGACTTTAGCCTGATCAGATGGCTCGGGTTACGGGAAGACAAAGATTGTTCAGTTATTCCGGGGGGGGGGATCAGCGAAAACGATGCAATATATCTTCTGTATGAAATAGAAACATTTAGCAAGACGTCACAACGAAACAGCTGCAGACCACTAAATACGTACGAACAGAAATAAATATGAAATTTCCGCGGGAAATAAATCGAAATGGAAACGCTAAGTAAAATCAGCACGTTACATTTTCAGCAGATGAGCTGATACACGGTACATTTTAAGCAAAATTAAAATTTAACTCTTTGAGACGCAATAGGGCAGGCCGTGTTTCAGCCAGCCATAACCATCAGAGGTAAGCGTTTACTTCGTTACAGCGCGAAGTGGATTGCGCCAAACAGTTTTGCCGCATTTCTCTGTTGCGGTTAAATGCAAAGATCGATTGCGTACCATAATCATCTCATTGGTTTTTCGTTTCTGAGAAAAACCATTTTCGAGAGCCTTTTGAGCAGCCTTAATATTTACGTTCTGCTATATTGAACGTATCGAACTCGAACTAATAAAAACGACTGACTCAGAAAACCGAGATGCGTTTCGTATCCGCCACCGCTGTCCAACGGGATAAGATGCTCCAGAAAGTCGATCGAAGTACGCACTGATTACACCTTGAATTATAGAATAAAAGTTCACAGCAGGTACAGTCAAGGCTTCAAATGGGTTATTTTGCGCCACTGAGGCTCTGAACTCTTGTAAGACTATTACTGGATTGTACGATACGAGATAATAATAAAATATGCCCGCTTTAGTTTTCAAAGAAAAATATTACAAAATGATATTCCTCTTGTATAACCCATTAAAATGCTTGAGGTTCATATGGTAAAATGTGAAAAGCAAACACACAGCGGTTTGCTGCTGGGGGGGATTAATAGATAAACTAATGAACCCAAATCACAACTTCTTATCAATTGAGAGTTCGCTTATTAATCCGTGTACAGCGTACGTATGCGCGTAGTGGTATCCGACAACACTGTACAAGCCAATTCAAGAAGATCGCTTGCGGAAGAACTGAACGCCTGTTACGTAAGCAGCCGCAGAAACTACATATCTAGACCATAACTAGGTAACGGGCTCGCCTTGAATATGGCATACTGCAAAAATGACAAGTTCGATTCGTTCGTCCAGGGGCCGGAGTGCCACTAGGAACAACCGACTGTTGTTAGTCAGCGTCGAGCACCGCTCGGAGCCTGCTCCCACCAACCTTTGTCGGCGGAGCGGCCGCCGGAGACGTCAGTTGACGGAGCAGCTCAGAGACGTGGCACGCTACCGTTATGTTCGACGAGGAGAAAAACTGGCCAAGCCGGATGCCGCACGATCGTTTCGAGTGTCGACAACCGGCTCTCGGCTGCGCAAGGTCCAGTGGAGATATCTTAAGGGTCCCGGGCCACTGGGTCTGACTGGATCACGTTCGACTCGCCACCCCCTCAATAATGGCCGGCGGCGTTTCCGCAAGTGCAGAGAACGCATCGGCAATACTCGACGAGGAACGACCCGACTAAGGTTCACTGAATGGAACCGGTGCCTTTTGTTCGCGTTTCGTCCCAACCAACCGAAGATATTTGAGGGTGCCATCTCTATGGGTCAACATTCAGATGTGGGGACGTGGGGCGAGGATGCAATATCCTCGCAATATGATTTAGAATGTGCAAATAAAAACGAGGTTCAGGCGAAAAGCACCAACGTGTCGTGCTCGATCTATCCAGCCTTCGCGAATTCTCTGATTCCCTCGGGAATTGGCATCTTTCGTATACAGGCGGAATTGATAATTGTGGTAACACCTCCTATTTCGAAGACTGAGAATGATTAGGTTATGAGAGAACAATCGGAGAAATCGGCGCGGTGGATTATTTCGTTGCCATAATAAATTGCAATTTATTTCAATAGTATGTCACTTTCTTCGATTGTTCTAAAATAGTCTGCAGATGAGTATATCATATCTCTATCAACGAGTGCCTACCGATAGCTCTCTATGATGCTTCCGATCACCGTATTATAGAGATTATCATATACATATACAGTCGACGCGGAATATCAATGGACTGGACAGGAAAACCAATTGTTTACACTCGAAAGCACGCACACCTGCGGGCACGACCAACTCTATGGTCAAGCATATTGCACAAACTCGAGATCACATACTGATGCCGACACCATAAACGTTAAGATTGACAGTAATGTAATACAAAATATAGACAGGGATGCCAGCAGAACTTCCGAGTTACATTATCTCATCTCGAACGACGATTTATAGAATTCCTTCCAGACACTTTCGACGACGTATGTATTCACAGCAAACGAAACGATTATACAATGCGAACATTTGAGGACAGACGAACGCATATCCAGTTTTACATAGTACTCCGGCTGTTTGATTATGGAACATCGAAATATTGTATTACAAATACTGTTTACAGATCTCAGCAAGTTCATTAATCGGGGTGGTCAAGTCGAGATTGGAATTAATTCGACGTCGGCAGGAGGCCGACACGAAATGTCTCGACCGGCATAATAATTGTTTTGCCGGCACAATCATCCGGGTCGAGAGCAGCACACCCACGGAGGTCAACACCGATCGTATTTCGTAAGGTCGCCAGCAGGGCATTTATAGGAGCGCCATCGAATCTTTTCGCGCTGAAAGCTCCAGAACGAGACGTTGAAACAAAAGAGAGTCGAGCAAACAGCCACGCGAACACACCTTACGGGAGAGGCATGAGCGGGATGGGCATCTGCTCCATGTGCCAATGTGAATCTATCGAACCGTGCGTTTATTAACCGCTGTGCTAAGGGAAATTTTGGTGCAGGCAGCGAATGACTCATTCGGGGTCTTTATAGGCGAAAGAAACGATAGGTGTACTGAAATGTGCTTCGACGATGGAATGGAAACGCTGCCCCCACAGCTGCTGGCCATCCTAAGCTATTGACAGTATGGGGCGCAGTCGTATTGTTCGATTTCTTACTAATTGTTTAGCTTGCAGCACAGTGCCGTTGAGAGTTTCCGAGTTTATGCTAATTTCTCGACCAATAATTGTAGACATAGAACGAATGAAGTGAAAGTGTTAATTGTAATCATTCAGTGAAACGGTTGGCGTTAAATGAATCGTCTTAAAGTTCACATGAAACTCTCAGCCAATGTAGTGCTGCTAAACATGCAATGTCAACATCAACAAGAGAACTAAGTTGGACCTTTGGATCATCATTCTGTGCTGTGTGAAAAGGTGGTGTGTCCAATAAATCCACAGATGAAACACCAGAAGAATATGTGCCTGCCTTCATTGGGACCCATGATCCTCATACGGCTCGAATATCACGTGTGACGGCGCATGTATTCATCCATTTTAAATAGAAAAGTTTGCGCAAACGGCAGTTCTCTTGGGACTGTCTGAGATCGTTATATTTTCCCTGTCAGGAGGTTCATATCGCCGCCGCGACAATTGGCAGAGACACAACAAGTTCTCACAACATCGACTGCCTCTGGATCTGCCATAGAGTGGGAATTAAGAAATAGACATGTCTATTGATATATGATCTATTCCATTTTAGGGACTTCGCACGCTAATGCCAATTTGAGAACGATATCGAACGTGATTGTTTGAGCCTCCCGTTCGAATGCCGACTGGAGAGGAGAGACGTAGATACGTGTCGAATGCATGCTGGGTCTCCGGAACGCATGAGCCCATGAGACCATTCTGAACACTGTTAAGTCCACGGGTATAGGTGTGACAACCGTGTGGACCGTCGACAGAGCAGACCTCTTGGTTGGCCTTGTCGATAATCCTCTGCAGACCCACTGGATGACGGACCCGATGAGGAGCCGACAACGCCCGTGCCTCGGGTTTATGACGAGGACCAAGCTGGCGAAACCCGAGGCATGAAATAGACTCAACTGGGCGTTTCGTCGTGTGAGAAATATCGGGTGCGGCATTCAACGCCGTCATTGGGATTAGCGAGTTCAGCGATACTAACGAGGTGAGGCCACTTGCTGAGGAACTTCCCACAATCTGCCTACGATCTATTGAGTATAGTAGTTTCAACCATAATCATCGAAGCTAACGTCGGCTAATGTCTGTTATTAAGGCAACTGCAGTAACAGCAACAACAAATTGTGATTCTGTTTTTGAAGAGCCGATCGCGGTCATCGAAACCACCAAGCCTGCCAACCTTGGAAGACAACTGCGGGCAAATTACCCGTATCAGCTAACACCTATCTCTGTACAGAACATGCCAGAAGACGATATTTTCGGCACGACGTACACATATCGATCAGCGCCCAGTTATGTTGATCAACGGGGCTAGTTGATTACCGATTTCGGATCAGCAATTTCTCGAAGCGACATTCAAATATCTCGTATCCACATGGTAATGACTTGGCCTCGACACTTTACTTGGTGATCCTTTATTAAAACGACTGATCGATGCGTTCATACGAATTAAGAGAGAGAGAGAGAGTAATTGAGCAGTATGTAGTTCAGCCGAAAGGACAATTCGGAACACTCTGAAAGGGCGTCTGATTCAATGTCATGATGTCATCATGCCACGATGTCATCATCCAGGAACATTGATGACATGCCAATGATCTTGATCAGCATGGGGATCGTTTTTTCTTGCACATCAATAATGAATGGTTATTAATTAGACTTAAACTGTTATACTACTTCTGCTTCAATTCCAAGCCTACTCTGTCCCAAACTCCGCCTGAACTGATTTTTCTCCCAAACGGTAAATCTGTTTCGCCTCTCATTCTTATTGTTGTATTGGATATAATTGTAGGGTGTAATATAATTCGTACTAATGCCAGCAAAATAAGACACCCGAATACTTCACTCATAGAACAGCTGGCCCGTAGTATTGTTGCTGTTTCTGCTGCAGCGTCCTAACGAATCTTATGAGTCGATTGGTATTTTCAGTATTTTCAAGTACATTCCAATGGAGTCGGGAGATTCATAACTTATATTATTGTGGCAGTGATAAGAATGACACAATAGGCTATCAACCGTAGACGCTTGGATTCGGCCTCAGGCTAACGTTGAGCCATTTAGCCGACCAACCAGGGTTGAAACAGAGAAACATTGGAAGTAAGTCCGAAAGTTCGGAAGTCGAGTGTTCATTTGAGATGATTTCGGAATAATGCATATACCCAATATAGAACCATTTCGCTATGACTTTTGTAAGACTTGAATTAATGTGCATATTTGTAGCTCTCCCCTAGCTAAAACTTTCGCTCTATGTAACTATACATAGATCCACATCGCTGCACCGTTAGCCACTTCGTAATGCCGTTGACACATACAACACACGCATGCCGAGACAATTATGTCAGTCTTGGCCGCAGTGAGATGTTGTGCTTTCAGATGCATTTGCCAACCTATGTGTCTGGTTATGGACGTGTTCATCTAGAAGTCTGCATTGCATGTAAACGAAGTCGATTAGTTAGTAGGTGAACGAGGAGATGATTAAGAGTCTACGAGTGCATTGGGCCCACAGTCATCACTGAGGACGAAGAAATCGTTAGAATTTTATTAATTACTTTGAACGAATAGCTTTTTTGAAAGTCTTAGCTGAATATGCCCGTACATGCTTGCAAATCGTAGGGGCTATAGTTGAATTGAAGAACGTGGTCAAAAGTCCTCGGCGTGCTCCAAAGTGGCCCCCCTCGTGCATGTTGATATTGTAGACGTTGCAATGATTTATCTTCTTGGTCTCCAGAAGTGAATCGTAGCAGTCACCGGGGGTGCGTCCGGAGGAATCACCGGGGCTGCCTCCGGAGGAATCACCGGGGGTGCCTCCGGAGGAACCACTGGACGTGCCTCCGGAGGAATCACCGGGGGAACCCGCGGGGGAATCACCGGGGGCGCCTCCGGAGGAATCACCGGGGGAACCCGCGGAGGAATCACCGGGGGAACCCGCGGGGGAATCACCGGGGGCGCCTCCGCAGGCACCACCGGGGGAACCCGCGGAGGAATCACCGGGGGAACCCGCGGAGGAATCACCGGGGGAACCCGCGGGGGAATCACCGGGGGCGCCTCCGCAGGCACCACCGGGGGCGCCTCCGGAGGAATCACCGACGAATTGTCTGGAGGTATTGTCGCGTTTCCATCTCTAGGAGGTGGTGGTGGGTTACCGGGGTCAGTCGCTCGCTTCATCGAATACGGACGTCCATGTAAGACCGCAGACGTGAATTTCATGGTTGGCCCCGGTCCCCTTCGAAGGTTAGCCCGCCTCGATTGTACTTCCTGGACATCGTCGACCACCATGAATTGTCCGCCATTAAGCCAAACTAGGCGGCTCGCGATAGCTTGCCTTCGACCGCGTTCCGCGGGGCTTAGGCTCACATGGCCATATGTTCGTAGCGGATCTGTACGCGCCTCCCATCGAGGTGGAGCAGGCCGATACATCCAATGAGGCCGTTGCGGTGGAGATAGATGACGGACCAACATAACGGCAATAAACTGTGGAATCAAGTAGGTTAGACCCCAGCACGGCAGGAAGTAGTCAAGTCTCGGGCAGAATAATGGTAAGAGAACGATCGGCCACAGCAGCCTCGTAAGAACCAAGGCTATTGTTTTTGCTAGAATCCGTGGTTGGTCGATAATCGAATATAACGGATTGCGCTCCCGGATGCGCTTTACTACTACAGCGAAGAGTTCGCTACTGAATGATGACAGGAACGCGCCTAACCGACCGCCTTGTAGAAGAAATGAGAGTCCAGCAAATTTCAGGATATAGATTAATACTTCCGTATGTGTTGCTTGCTCGGGTGGTAGGTTGCTTGAACCGACGTGAGCGTCCGAGGCCACCGCGTCATGAAGAACGGGCTGAGTATTGTCCTCGTTCAAGAAAAACGACATCCCGGGCAAGGCAGATCCGACGACAAGCAGCCTCTCGACCTGTCGCAGGGTGATATCCCACGCGGCTAAAGACTCGTCAAACCATATCGCTGTCATGCACCTAACCACATCGACATTTACTGCCAATGCGTATGAATGCCGTTCTTCGGCACTGTTGCTGTTGGGCAGACTTTCGAAGCAATAACCATAGCCTGCCGAAGCGCACACTGCTTCGCACAGCTTCCAGTGAGCAAAGCGGAATAGCATGTACGCCTTCGTCGCAACGAACATGGCTATGATCTGGCGCGCGACACCTGAATCGGCCGACTTCAGACTACGGCAGTTCGGGAGGTCACTCGGGGTCACTGCGAATAGCGACTCGAGCAGTTGGTAAGCAATGCGACATATAATAAACCAAGCCAAAGGGCCGGAAATGTGACGCCAGCTTGGTGGTCCTTCCGGTAGTTTGATGACAGGGTTGAAACGGTCTCGCTCCTTCGATCCAACATCACCGTAAAGCTGTTGTGGAGGCTGAGCTAGCTGATCAAAGTTCTCTTCGAGGAATGGTCGTCTTTCGAGATGGCGTCCCTCAGTGACATCCTGAACATGTCGATAGGGCACCAGAGGGCCGCCGAGAATCATCTGCGGGTCAAGGCAGTAGGAGAGAACATCGAGAATTGTTGGCATCTCGCAAACGGACAGCTCTCCGTGCTTGTCCAGTACCGACGAACCTAATCGACCATCTCGTAGGTTCAACCCTAATCCTGCAAGTCTTAGCCATGCGACCATCGAGGCGTAGCCCAATGTCAGATGGGTCACCATGGTCGAGCTCGGTGAGCACGCTAGATGCATAGCAATTTGGAACAACGAACCAAATACAATCGATGCGTTAGGCAGGCACCTCGCATCAACAAAATAGACGAGATACGACCCCACTATGGCCGGAAGCCACAGCAACATTCCCTTACAGCCGAAACCGAGCAAGCTTAGAGCAATACCGGCGAGTACATTGAACACACGACGTCGCCTAGCTGTCGCATAGATCAAAACTGGTTTTGATTCACGAATGTACAGGTTGGTAGTGATGAGTAACAATTGGCAGGTGACTATCCGCCACAGGAGATAAGGCTCGCACCCGGAATCCGCTATAACCTCGGCAATATGTACTGTGTTCATTTTATAAACGGGCATTTTACTAATCTCGATGTGACGTGTACATGAATATTGCGTTTAATATAATGCATTAATCATCCACTCAGTAGATTTCGACCCTGGGAAGATGCAGCGATTACGACGTCGACGACGACGACGACGACGACAAGCAACATGTAAGGGAGAACAGGTGTAGCATTTCAAGTGCACTAATTTGCTTTTGCAACCGGGCACTTTTCGTAACACTCTACAGGAGCTGATTGTTAGCCCAGTGTCGTCATATGTGAGTGACTTAGTGAGCAGATTTGCTGACCGTTCAGCGGGAGAAATATTGGTATCTCGTGTACTTGCTAACGAAAGTTTGGCGTAATTTTGGGCGTGAAGTTATTTGACGCTCGGGCAACTCCGTATCGGTTGCAGGCTTCGTTTCTTCAAACTATCAGTGCGGTAATATATTGGGTGTTTGGGTGATTGTTATGCAACTCAGCCGTGGCTCCAGCCAATGACTCAACTATCTCTTCCTGGCTGGGGCGGTGGCATTCAACAGTTCGAAACCAGCCGGCCTTCATCAGATGAGTTCTCCCGACAACGAGTTACGACAATCACATGGATTTGACTAATTGTGCCAGAGACTTCGCACTGGCGGAAGTCGTTTCGTACCTGGGCCCGGAAGAGAGCCACCTGGGACGCTGAGAACACACTGAAGATTTCTAGAAGGCATTCGGGCTTGGTTAGGTCATTTTCCTGAATTTTCAGCTGCGGGAGGGGCAGCCGTACAGACATAACTAGCGTTACTACCAGGATATGCATTTTGCTTCGCCCCTGCTGACCCTGTATGTGAAGCTTGCACTCGTGATAATAACCGCCGTAATAGGCTCAACAATTTTGTAGATATTATTGTGCCATACATATTCACCGTAAACCGGCAAAATCTTCGCTCGCCTTCCGGCAATCGATTCGCGTCGAGTTGTTTTTCGTGTTTGTAATTCTTGCTCACTATCTATATTGTAGTGTGAACACCCTTTAGGACGCAGATCAACTAACCCTAATCGAGCTGGAAAATGTGCCCTCCGCACTTCTCAACCCGGGTTGCATTACACTAGCCTACTGCTTAAAGCGTTTCACCTAATAGGCCAGACACTCTGGCTAATAGACTAGAACGTTTGCTGCATCTGCTCTGCGTTGCGTTTAGTAGGGGGCCGTCGAGCTGCCGTTGTATTGAGTCCTGGAGGCTTGTAGAAATGTTATGCCTGGCGGGGTATACATAGTCTGCTCCAGGAGCTATTCAGTAGTTGTCTGTTTTTGTGGTGAGCTATTTCGCCTGGATATGTGGCATTCGTATAATTATAACAATATATATTATATATTATATTCTACCGTATTCGAAAGATTCTTGGTCATTTATATATATATATATATATATATATATATATATATACATATATACATATATATATATATATATATATATATATATATATATATATATATATATATATATATAAATGACCAAGAATCTTTCGAATACGGTAGACAGAAATAAAACTATTTTATTTCAAACAATTTTAGGTATTCACCTGTTTATTATGGCCAGTTACAGCGTGGTGCAAAGGGTACCAATATATTATATTTGAGCCGCACGTCAATGTTTGCGCTATTTATTACTTTGTTCTTTCATTTATTACTGTAGCTTGAAGTTTGTAGTTACACGCACAAAAATGGAGAAAAAGACCGAACATCTTGTCCCACCAGTAATAGTGCCGGTCCATAAGCAATGTCTTCAACAGGACGTGGTTAGCCAGCACCCGGAATTTACAAGGTTACTATTAAAAATCGAACTGTTGCCTTTATTGCATGGAGCTGAACATGTATGTAAATAATAAAGGAGATAGTTCTCGCAGAGGAAATCATTCTCGTTTGAAATAAACTGCTTGATTTCAATAAAGACAATATTTTATTATTAGTATTCATATTATTGCTATTCAGCTCAGTGACAGTTTAGAGCCACAAATTTTGCAGTCGGTTTATATTGTAGAATCTGTTCGTGCGTTTTTGGCACCCACGTGAGGTTCCGGTGATACGCAAACGATCTCATCTTGAATTGATTTATTTCCACTATCAGGCGATATTTAGGAATCTAGAAAATGGCTATTTCAGCATATAGAATATGCGCTCGAACGGCTTGCATGCAACGGCAATCTCTATATTACTGCTTATAGTCCTAGCGATTCTATGCTTATACTCAGTAAGTAGGAACGTCCTCTGCTGATTATAGCGTTTGGGTAACTGCACAGATGA
Source organism: Stratiolaelaps scimitus (assembly GCA_019614645.1). NCBI lineage: Eukaryota > Metazoa > Arthropoda > Arachnida > Mesostigmata > Laelapidae > Stratiolaelaps > Stratiolaelaps scimitus. Next base: position 3,120,527 of record JABWDB010000013.1, on the reverse strand, counting down.
ACACGTGCTCCTTTACGCAATCGTTGTACGCGCAGCCACTATAACCAGCACGATGAGGCTGACAGGCGAAGTTTGGGTCGAGAGTCAGATCAAGCAACCGGTAAAATTGCAAAAATTATTAGGTTTATTCAAACATACAGTAGTTAGGAATTATTTCTAGGCATTGCCGGCAAAATTGAACCCTACGGGTGAAAACCTGTAAGCATATATATGTGGATAATGGTACTCATTATCTATCGATGAAATATGACCACATAACAGCTAATTAACACGATTAGCGTTTATCTCATACTGTACATTGTGCTGTCAATTCGCTGTGTTTTTGTAGGTTAGCATTTGATGACCTTCAGCGTGGTCTTACCAAAGGTGCGTCTCTCGCCTGATGTCTAGTGACACTCACTTGTGGCTTCCTTATAATTATAACCAATACCAGCCAAAGTTTATATCTATATGCGCTTCGTATGTGAAGTGCAATATCCACTAGCGTTCCATTAATTGTCTCACCTTGGCGGTTCGTATCGTGCTGAATGCCAAATTGTGGAGCATTTCTTGGAAAGCGCCCTATTCGCACTCGAGAGGAATGATTCTTGTAGTACACTTGCCCAGAGGGAAATACTGACAATACGCAGGCAGTGTCATGAAATTACATGGTTTCTTTGCGATTGCCGCATAATACATGCACAGGTATCATTTCTCGGATAGGTCATCTCCATGATGGCGAGTCGAAGCGTATTCGAGCCGTGTAGGCCAGGGTGTTGTTCACCTTTCCTTGCATGAAATGAAAGCCAATAGGCTGAGGTCAGACTTTGCTTCGGCTTTGTCGTCCGCTCGAAACTGCTGCGCGATATCCATTGCTGCTGCTGCGGATTGCTGGCGGTTGATTGGGGACAAGATTCGTCCTCGTCTCTTGTCATGACTCGTTCGGTGGTCGTTCGCCGGCGTCACAAATCCTATTACCAGCAATCGAGGATGCGGAAATGGAAGGAGCCTGAATCGCTGCCGCTTACGCATGAATCCCTTTGCTTGATTCTCCTCGTCGTCGACAAGTCGTCGTCGCCGCCGCCGCCTACTACAGATGCTATTATTTATTATTCCTTCTACAACAGATACAGCGGAGACAAAAAAAAATCCTCCTCCCATCGAGGTACAACATATATAAACACCGAGATATACCCTCGCCTCGCCCGTGTCCCCGTCGCCTTACGCGTATGGATCTCTAGGGAGTTTCCCGATATAACATTCATCCTTACCATTCGTCCGCCCGTTTCGTCGATCGATTCCGTTGGCGTCACCGATTTCACTCCTTCTTCTTCTTCTGTTCCCGTTGGCGGCCACTTGGCCGTTGTCATCTTCACATTTGCTATTTTCGCCGTTATCGTGCACTACAGTAACACTCCCGGCTGACAATATCCATCGGGGCAATATCGACTTCTTCCTTTATGACGTCTACGGTTGCTCGATATGCCGGGACCTCCGCGACAAGCAACTGCCGCACCCCGCGATGAGGGGAACGGGACATGATGGCTGTATCTGTGTCTATGTCTCTGTGTGTGTTTGCGTGTGTGTGCTTAAGAGTGTGCTCGAGTACTGTAATGAGTACTCCCCATGACGTGATTAACGGGCCACCTAATAACGCGAAGGATGATATGATAGTTTCGACATGCAGTTGTTATTATAAACACCATTATTGTATTTAAGGGTATGTCCAGCTCGAGCGCAGTGTTACTCAGTGATTGCGAAATATGGACCGCCCGACTGTCAAGTACCTGGTGCAGGCCATGAAAGCTCGAACGCAGTTGAAATCGCAAAGAGTAACCTTAGTTCATATTCGAATATAAGTCCGCGTCTATACCGTGATACGAGAGATTTCCGTAAACATGTCTTCCGAACAAAAATCCTTCTCGTTTAAGGGCCCTTCGTTTTTTCGCAGTAGGCATTATTTGTTACGAAAGGAATACGAATATACTTGAAGAAAATTCTAGTGAAAATACATGTGGCATTTTAAACATACAGTAGGTCGGTATTTCTAGGGATTATGGGGGGGGGGGGTGAGGACGACAATGTCCCGAGGAAGGCGATGGCATTGCCTCTCTGCACGGCGAGGGACAGGCGCTGCAGGAGGAAAGAGCCAGCGCGCTTGTCCCCGGTGGCGCGGATCAACCTGTGGTAGACCCCCTCGAGGAAGTTCGCAGTGAGAGGGCCGTGCCCGCCCAAGGTCTCAAAGGCAAGGGGGGAAAACAGGTGGGTTGCTTGGAGTGCGGCGTACTTCCTTAGCTTTGCCCGTTCCGCACGCGCTACTGCGTAACCGGGGATGGTTGCACAGTGGTTGACATAAGAAGGTGCTAGAGTGTCAACCACAGTGCCGTCCTAGACCAGGTGCAGGCCACGATGAAAGGGATAAGGGTGAGGCCGTCAGGGCGGCGCCCGTCAGAGGTGTCGAGGCCCTGTGGCTCCCTTGTGCAAGGAATACCGGCGGAGTGGAGGGCCCTCACGAGCGTGTCGTTAAGCATCGTGTGTCGCGGATGGCGACCGGCGCTGCGTTCGCACGAGAGACCGTGATGGCCATTCGTTGCGACGGGGTCCCCGCAACGCTCGCAGCTGTGGGCCGCAACTACAGGGGCCCCGAGGCGAAGGCCCACACAGAAGCGGAGGGAGCGATCGTCTAGAGCAGTACCAAGGGACGACGAGGGCAGCGCGTGGAGCCACGCCCCCGCACCAGGCCTGTCGACAGCCCGGAGGCGAGCTTGGTCAGCAACGTGTGGCGCAGAGGCCAGGAGGGAGTCCCGCAGCTCCTGGTGCAGGGCATCGGACCATGCCCGCTGCTTGCCCTGTTTGTCCGGAGGGACCCGAGCGCGGACGCCCGTCTGGTCAAGGGCAGCTTCCCTTGTGGCATTTTTAGAGACTGACATCGAGGCCTGAGGTTATATACCGCAAAAGAAATAGCTTGCTACGATGCTACCAGCCAATTCTTCAGCTGCCTATTTGAGGGGACACTGAGTGTTTTCACGCTGGAGGAGGAGACACGTAGGTGCGCGGGTTCGATCCCCACCGTTGCCCACATTTGCATTTTCAAGGGGTCCATCTTACGAAGCAACGCTAAAAGCAGTTGTACCGTGGAGGTTAAATGTTGGCTGAGAGTCAGCCCGAAAACCTTAGGCTGACTTTCAGCCTTAAACATTTAATGTCCACGGTATTCCTTTTATATTCCTTTGCAAAACGGGCCCCTAAATGCCCGGAAAAACCTGTCTGTGCATTGCCTAGACAAACCTGAATAACAAGAAACCCAAAAGAACATACGAAACAAGAACACGAACAGTTGGTTGTCACAATCGTGATCAGCAAAGAATAACGTTCTTGTTCTAAATCGGTATTGGACAATGTTTTATTTTCTAGTATGACAAATTAGACAACGACACTCCTCCTATCAAGACAACGATCGTAATAACTTGTGTAAAAGTTCATCTCGTTGCTTATCCTCATTTCATTTATTGTTCAAGGAGCTTCTATTGCTTATATGTGCGTGTTGTGTGCACTGCGATCAACGCTTTCCTGGCTCGCTCTTCAACATGCGGGGTGAATGACTTGCCCCCGCACACACAATCGAGTGACCACAACGGTTATCGGTGGACACCGATTTATTTAACCTGAAGATCTCGCCTATAGCTTCATGGGGAATCCAGGTTGTCTGGGACAAACTCACTTGCCGGGATCTGACCACCTTAGACAGAGTTCAACCGGCGTTCCTGAAATCGGTACTTGGACTGCACGCGACGGCCCGAAATCGAATGGTCTACCTGCTGACCGACACGCCATCATTCGTAGAAGAATTCCGCGAAACGTTCAATCTCCCGGGAACAGAAATTTATCGTACGTTCATTGACTGCCAAAATAGGAAGAAGAGTGAGGTGGACCCTTTATTTTCTATGACGCCGGCCATGACAGATGACACCTGGAAACTTAGCGGCAGAGCAAACAGGCACCATATCACTAGGTTCGCCGTACACGGCTTCCACCACCTTGTATGTCAATCCGAGGGATACCACGACGCAAATGATCGCTGTAAATGTAAATTTTGCGGATCTAAATGTTGTAAATATCATGCGGGCGAGTGCAATCAAATGAGATCACTGAACCATTTGATGAAATTGAGCATAGATAATAACAACAACGACCGAACTCTCGACACAGCGACTGGCGAAAGCACATTGTAACATATTTATAAACCACCACACTGTTTGTAAAATAAGTATATTATAATATTACACAACTCGTGTAAATAAAAAAAAAAAGATATGTGCATGTTCTCATGCACCTACCATTGATGTGTGTGTTTTTCATTCTATTCCTATTTTGTGGGGATTGAAACCACCCAGCCCTCCTTCACTATATTGTGTTGTTCTCCCGTAAACGCTAACTCGTTAAAGTCCAATGCCCAGTCCGAGCCAAGCTATCCTCAGGCTAACTTCTTTAGCCCCCTGGATCCACAGGGGAATTATTCTGCTGCGAACCGCCTATACCACAAATAGCATTTTAGGCCAAATAGAAGACGCAGCATCGTGGCCCTGTAAAATCGATTGGTCGGAACAACTCTATGCAGGGAAATATGACGCTCTTGACAGAGATATAAACAACACATATTGCGCATAATCTTGATGAGCAGCTACTTGGAAGCACGAAGCAATTACTTGGAAATAAATGTTCAGGGCCCTTCCTTCTGTGGGGGGCCCACTCTCTTGCTGTGAGGCTAAGAGGCCTCAATGTCATCGCCTCCCTCGGGACCCTAACGGCCCATGGCTGGCACCCTGTGCGCAACTGCGTTGCTAATTATTGTACATAATTTGGATGGGGAAGCAGTTTAAACATTTCGAAATTTCCCCGTTCACGAACGATGGGCTTTGATGAAATCGAGCCGGTTCGATTCGCGTCTAAATAACGCTGTTTATAGATCCTATTGCTTCAAATTTCCGATACTCGATAGCCCGCTTCCGTTTCAGCGTCGACATAGCAGTTACTTGAAACAAACATAACCTTTGCTAATCAAACTTACCGTTCCCAGTTGCTCTGTCTTACGAGAGCGGGACCACGCCAGACAATTCAATGGGACTAAATTTTACATGCATGTGTGAGATATGTAATTAGTGATTGGGTAATCCACTGACGTTACCATATGGCAATGTTTGAGTCCAGACGTTCTTGTACTACCATTGTTCACAATTCCACATCGCTAGTGGAGTGATATATTGAGCGCACTCTAAAAATGAACGCACCTTGCTGACCGAACATATTTCTCTTGCCTTGCGTTGTACGAGTAACATGAGTGAACATGCGCGCTCAAGACAAGTGACCAGGCTTAAGATCTGACCCAATCGCGAACTTTTGGTGCATACACTTACCCTTCTAGGCATCCTTACCTTATAAGTACCGTCGCTAACCGATTGCGCCACTGGGGACACACAAGATATCCTTACCTAATACCTGTTTGCAGTCTGACTTTTTACCAGTCAACCTTCAACGTCTACGGAATTGTTTTTTGCACTGCTTAGTAAGACGAACTCCTCAAAGACAAATGTACAAAGGTGGGGATCGAACCCGTGCACCTGCGTGTCTCCCCCGGATTTAAGGACACACACGAATGCACCACGCCGCGAGGGCTCAACAAGGTATCCTTACCCAGAGGATAGTAAGACAGATCTTTACCTACATGAGCAAGCATGATTTATGTATACCATTATATGTGATATGCATCGAACTCTTTCAGTCTACTCAACTTCAAAGCAAGCCTTCTGGGCGTCTCGTGTCAACATGTTGCAACCACGTTTGACTCGGAGTTTACATAATTATATTTTATCAGTCTACATGTTAAATACGAGATTTTCCATATCGCTATCATATGCACCGTTTGCATGAGTTATGCCCTCACGTTCGTGAGTACGCATTGACTTTATAAACACCACTGCCATTACAGGAAACAGAATAGCCGTCTTTTGATTTGGCAGTCCACAGCTTAAATTGATCCGAGCCTGGTGTTTTGTTTTTTGTATTTTACTAAATTTAATCAACGAAAGTGACCGTTCGAAACAGTCAGGCAATGAGAAACGTTATGAATCTAAGAAGTAAATAAGAATCTTATACTTTGTCATACTATGGTTCAATGTACGCACCCGTGTAATGATAACACACAGCGCAGCAAGCCTGGTAGCGTTCAGGCGCAACTCGATCCAGCGTGAAGTCAGTCCAGAAAACGAAGTTAAAGAAGAATAGCATTGTCGATATGTCTGTCATCATAATTTCGTTAACCGCTGTCACAGCACTACTGTAAATAGAATCGTACCAAATTACTTCCCTTACAGATGTCTGCCTCGTCAGGCCCAGATTGGATAGAGTCGATAATCGAAGAACGGTCTGCTGGAACGTGTGCATGTTTCGAATCGGGCGATATCCATTGCAGCTTTGAAATAGTTATAACTCAATATGAAAAATATGATACGGAAAAAGAGAAACCGAGTTGGTTTTAACATCGGGGCCTGACATTGAATGTTATCACTTCAATAGCAGATATACACTAAACACCAGTTATCGATGCTGTAATCCAATTATGCCAATATAGGCAGTACATGTGCTGATAACTACCTTTGAACCTGAGCGCGAAATAGCCCCAAACTGCAGTAGTCGTTGACCTAAATGCTAACAGCAATTATACTGTTGAATACGCTAAGTCGAATTATATGATTATTCACTATATATGTATGACGATTGCACAAACAATAATTAACGAACTTACCATATTTTGAGCTTACCCAAATGAAGGAGACAACGCTGATATATTTCGGTAACTTGCATAGTCGAATATCGTGTGTGTGTGTGTGTGTGCGAGAAAGAGCTAGAGAGAGAGAGATATTCGCATACACTACCTACTTGTAAGACTTCCCAGTAGTCAGTAACTTAGCGTTTGTTACTTGCGAGTATTCGAATTGTAACTTGCGAATAGGCGGTGTGTGTTAGCCGCGTCTAGATAACAAAAAAAAAACTCCAGGCTGATTCACAATCAGGATTTAACAATGTCCACGGTACAACCGCTATTCGGCATTGCTTTATAAAACGGACAATCCCTTAAATGCAAATGTGCAACGGGGGGATCGAATCCCTGTGCAAATCTACGTCCGTCTCATCCGATTGCAATGCAGGCGCACACGAATGCACCATCACGCCACCCGGCTCGACTAGATCGCCCTGTAATTCATTTGGCCTATTGGAGGTCGAAGAGATATCCATAGAATTGCACCTCACCAACTTCGTTGCACGGAGTTACACGGAAGTAGCATCTGACGAACCGAGTCGATCTGCAATAAATTTATTTCATCATATATGCTGCACGTAATCGTCATATCTATAAATTGTGACATGACCTTAACAACGCCTCGAATCGCTCACAATTTCTGTTGATTCAACGACCGACTCTTTGATCGAGTCTATAGGGCCTATCTGCGAAAGGTGCACACGTTTCATCCTGCCAAGTGCATCCTGTCAATCTATCCTCCATCGCTTAGGTTGTCAATTAACTAATTGCCTTCTGTACGACTCAGTACCCGATCGACGCAGCTGCTGTCAACTATACAAAATACGAGAATGAAATGGTGAAATCTGTCTCTACACGTTATCTTGTACGCAATAGAAACCTAAGTATCACAATTGCATAAATAAGAGATATATCTGTTGTTTAGCTCTGCACCATCTTGTCATGTGCCCACACATCGAACATAGATAGATATACAATAGACAATTCACTTTATCGGCTCATTATATTAAATACGTCTTTATTATCTTTCTCGTCGAGGCTTCGCCTTGACTCTCATTCTGTGTGTTTTGCTTATATAATACATTTGCCCTCCTCGTTTTTATGTCACGTGCGCAATTGGCAGGAGTCCATTGACCACCGAAGCACTGATCTCCGTCAACATCTGGAACAGCAGCCCCTTGCTCTGTATCGTGTGCCTTACGAATAATGGCACAGATGCGTTCGCCGCAAATGTGGCGATTGACAACTCTCTCTCTCTCTCCCTCCCCCGCAAAGTCACTAAAGTCGTACATAGCAACACTGTCGACATACGCTGGCCTCGAGCTGCCACTTGTTATATAATAGTATTCATTATTGGCTACCACCGGCTACTGGTGTACATCGATGTCGTCAGCCAATAACATGTATACAATAAAAATATTTTGTCCCATATCAACAGATAGCCCACAGATGTATCGATCGGCTTCCCGGTGCTGTGTTAGAATCAACGGCTTGGAAAGTGTTACATAATATTGGTTTGACGTGCCGATATCGTGCAGCCTCAGTCCGATCCTATTAGCGGTGGCGATTTTTTCCAATTATTGTCGTTCATTATCTCGGCCAATACTTGTCGATCGGTCGACAGCATAATCGTCAATTAGTGCTTAAATTTGTTTTGTTCTATTTGCGTGAGGCAAACATATCTGTATCCGGCAACATTGGCTTTCCCAATGTGTTGTTTGTTTTTTAATGAGGATACGTATTCCCATTGTCTTTCCCGTGAGAATCGTCGATATCACGAAACTTAACACAGTTGTCTGCAAATACGCCCACCCAACCACTATCGTTGTCGCATAAGCACAAAAATAAACTATTTAATTCTCATTGATTCGCCGCCTATTTCGCATTTTGTTGCCCTCCAATAGCAACATATATGGGTATATTTTCCAATATATATATATATATATATATCCTATATCTACGTTTCACTGACATCTTCAGCAAATATACATTTATATATATATATATATTGTGTCCATTTTTCTTCCGTGTGCTTGATCGTGTCTGTCTTTGTCACTAGTCACTGATTGCTCACTGATTCGAGACCGAACGCCCAGACCTTCTTCAGTTGTCTCGACAAGATAACAATAATAGCAATAGCAATAATAGTAATATTTCTATACTTATAGATCTCACCAGTCACCTCGGGAAAATCACCACCGTACTAATCATATGTAATGAGACCACTAGTCACAATTGACAATTCCCGACCCGCCCTGCATTTCTCTATGTGTGGCCAGTTTTTTTTTGTTGCGATTTTTTCTGCTACTTATTATGTTGCGTTTTGAAACGCTCGCACCATTCGCTTCAATTCAAGATGAACGAAATGAATATCGCTAAGTTACTGACAACCTTATGATTGATTGATTGCTCCATCGACCTCTTACGAGCGGCCCAGCCTCTTCTATCACAAGATCGACATCGGTCAGTGAATCATGACCATGTGATTATTATAATTGTAGCTGCGTTTTGCTGTTACGGATGCATTGGCGGCTTGAGAGAAACACAATAAATCAGTCCTACGTGACGCTTTTTCGAACATGGCTGATACGAAGTATGTAAATCTGCATAATAACTCTCTCCATTGGCGTATGCAGTATCATGGTGAGAGAGAAGAACTGCATACTATAATAATCATGCAATGACACATCTGTCGAAGGTATTGGGAACTAATAGACCCATTAATTATTCGAATCACACACGACGGGGGGCGGGGGGGTACATATTTAAAGTACATAGAACTCGGCAATGAAGAGGAGAAAATCTCATCTGAGAGGCATATAGTGTTGATTAAAAAGCGGCATCATTAGCGTCAATATATATATATATATATGTATGTATCTCGTGATAGAAAGATGCGCGTCATTTCAACTCAATTATTCCACGCTCGGTTGTATTATATTAAGGAAAACATTTATTTCACCAAAATATTCGATCTGAAGGTGAACGGGACTGAAAATGATGTTCATTTCAAGGTAAACGCGAGGTAGCAGTGAGATGATCACAATATTCGCTTGTAACAATAAATATATATATATATATATAGCACAATACCGAGTCATCTGTTATCTTGGCTTGAACCACAATCTCCATGATTATTACCAGCATTGACACTGTTGTTTGTCTCATCTGTTGCTTCAGCGGCCAAAACCCGTTGCTTTCTGATGAAAGAGTAGATGAATACGAGTATCCGCCATTCATTTGTCTCTTCGCTGCACTTACCTGTGTATACTCATCCACTATAGTCTATACGATGATATGAAAATGATTGCACATGATTGCACCCTGACACAACAATGATGCCAATGTGGTCGTGGGGCGGCTTGTGAATGCCCATATATTATACCGTAGCGTATGTAGTTACATCGACCCGAACTCGCTTCTCTCTGCACAGGTGCCAGCATATATTTCCATGGTACTACTACAGCTGTTGACTCCGTCACGAATCAGTCAGAGTCGAAGCTAGCCTCGACGAAAGCCCAAAGACAAGAACTACTATTACGTTGCGAGCTGTCGCATCGCGGACAGCGGACCCCTGCTAGGCCCAGGCAGGCCCGGCACGCTTTCACCCATTCATTTTGTCCGTTTGCGCGTCACCCACTTCGGTGATCGGTGCGCGCTCCATCAGTCGGCCTCGAGAGCGGGAATTCAGCTGCATTCAACTGGTAATCCCCTGATGTGTTTCGCCCTCACGTCCGGGAGTGTTTCGTTTGCTTGCTCGGTAGCTTGCGGAACGAGTAGCGTGGACAACGCTGCCGCCATGTTTGTGTTCGTCATTCATTGCATCGTCAAACAGCCGTCGGTAATCCAGCGGTAACCTTCGGTGACGTGGGCGTTTCGAGTTTGTTCGGGCGTGCTGTCGATTTGCCATTTACGATGAATGGATGCCGGTGAATGCTATCGCTGGTGCTGTTACCGCGTTGACGTGTTCGACGTGAGCGCGACGCATCGCGCCGTACTCCATTTGTATTGTCGAACTGTATAATAATAATAGATCCGACTGCTTACGATAGATATCCCATTTTTTGATCTTGATACCGTATGATCGATTATGCCGAAGGGTAACTCCGCCTTCTGGGCGAACACTCTACGATGCGGTTAAATACTCATATATGTATATATATATATATATATACTCCCTGTGCCACATACTGGTTGATTACAAGATCTCCTGATCGATTCACATGTGTATATGTTCATCGTCATGGAAAAGAACCGTGGGGGAAAGATCTGGGACGCGGCATTTGGATCCTTCACATCAGCCACCGTAATCAATCAAGGGTAGTTAGACCAATAGTTAGGTAGAGAAGAAACAGCACCTTATTCACCCTGCTGGCTTTGCTCTTCCGACGAATGTCCCGGCAGGGAGGCCGACACAGCTGGTGGTTGAACAGAGGCGACATTCTCAGTTGCGGGAACCTTTTGTTCTTGAGGAATTCGCGGGGGTTCCGGCTGTACCGAGACGACGAACGACTCGACCAGCGAGTGCCGAGAGCCGTTCAGCTCCTCGGACGAGCAGAAGGCTCCGATCAGCAAGCCTTGAAGGAGTGGGAAACAGTAAGGTCAAAGCGAAAAATGGGACTAATATACGCTGTTGTGGTTTATGGGCAGCTTCAACGAAACGAGCTACACAACTAGTACGTACAACGCTATAGATCTAGCTGGTTTATAGCGTTCGTGACATAGAGAGCTGCATAGATGCTCTCTAAGTTTTGTCGAATAGTCCGAGCCAAAATGAATGTAGCATGTAACCTTCTCTCTAGCCACTCAGAAGAGTCTGTCAGCGTTTACGGCCCGAAACACCTAGGCAACGGGTTCAATCAACGAGTACTTAATAATGCACATGACGGCAGGGCCACCAAGTTCACGTTGGCGACATCTAGAAAATGAATCTCCTAGGGAACATGCGATAGTGACTGCTGTAGTATACCGCTCGTAGAGAAACTTCAAGGGGGAAAAATTACTGAGGGGATCACGTGTTGTAATGTGGTAATAGGACCAGTCAGTGAGGACAGGTCGCTGTAACCTGCGCCAGCCTAGTGCTCTCGAATCTATAATAAAACGAACGGAGGACATCGGATGTGGGATAGGCAGCTATTTGTTTACGATGTCTACTCGAAAAATAGACATATAATCATGCGGGAATTGTCACACGCCTGTTATTCGACACTGGCAAGAGTGATACACAGGGGAAACCATACAATGTTTCAGGGTTTTATTTCATGGAGTGCTTTCGTGGCGTATAGCACCGACGGACAGTCGATATATATATATATATATATATATCCTAAAATGTTTGTCTTTCTTAGAAATGATTATTGTTCGATTTTCTATCGCTTAGAGAAGCTCGCCTTTTCCTCAAATCTGAGCTGTGAAAAGTTGTGGCAGATGGACTGAACGAAGCAATCTGCAGCGAAGTGTCACGGTCTACTATATAGGTATCTATGTCTGTGAGCGATAGCGCAAACGCAGGTGGATTACCCAGTGAATGAGAAACGACACCATATATTCAACTGGCGTCGGTGCTATTGTCCATTGGAAGGCATTGTGTCTGAGGGAAAGGACTTTACGGCTATTGTTCGCTTAGTACCTCCAGCGACGAAGAGTCCCCCCGAGCAGAACAGGGCGAGACCTACAATCTGGCAGGTTCTTAAGAGGCGATTGAACGTTAGCGCAGACGTGCGGATCAGTTCGATGCCATCCTTATCGCCTAGGACGGGATCCTGTCTCGGGATTCCATGGCCTAACGCCAAGAGTACGACCGCTACCGACATGAGAACCGCTCCTGCAATCGAGTAAGGATAGGCTGCTTTCACTAAACCTTGCGAGGTCTTCGAAAGCTATCGTCCCTGGTTCTACAACGGATCTAAATAACACACAAGAATTTGTCTTCCACAAGAAAATCGATTGTACGAACCATTTACATTCACTTGTTTAAGTTCTATGGAGCTCAACGAATGACTGAAGCATCGTACATGCACCACGTGAACTTATTCCGATAAGCTATATAAATCTCGGGACAGAACGGCGATTATTGGCAGTTCAATTTATTCCTCTGAGAGAGAGAGGGAGAGCCTCCTCAGAGTGAGGCAGACAAAATAGACACTGACCCGAATATGCAATTCCTTTCCATGCAGGAAGTCGGAACAATCTTCGGCGTAGTGCGGTCTGATTCTCTAGGATGACCCCGTCCGCACTCCATTCATCAACTTCTTCATTGTAGAAATGTTCCAAGTTATCTCGAACTCCAAATCCTTTCTTTTTGCGCCTGCTGCGCTTAGTTGATTTGCGTCTCTTCTGACTTCGAGGGCTATCCTGACAGTCCTGACTTTCGCTCTCCAGCGCTGCTCCTGAGAGCAGTCGCTCCTGTTCTGCACTCATCGCCTTTGGCCGCCTATCCAGTTCAAGGGGCATAGCAGAATAATCATAAAAAACGTTATGTAAAAACCGTCCTAACAGATTGACTTCAAACTAGAATAACGTTGTACCAAGAAAGAAGTTAAACGTTGCACAACCATGATACCTCATCCCCAATCTAATTAACACCGGTGCAATTTACAAAAAACGCCCTACCCTCCTTTGGGTCCGATTTCACACAGAGGTCTTACGTGGTAAATCCGCTGATATCGTCTAAGTCCGTAGTGTCGAACAACAGATGACTTCAGGGCTGGTGCGGGGAACGGATGGGGTTCCGGGGCCCCGGAGCCAAAGGGGAGAGAGCTATGACCCGTGTCAGCTCGCTCACATCTTATTCGTTTCCCACTAGCCGGTGTTTAACCGTGGCGCAAATCTCTCTTAGCGAGAAGAAAGACCGCAGAGGTAACTTACCACAAAGTTTCATTCACTGGCGGGAATGTTTCCGACGACCGCGAGCACGCGACGACTGCGGCGAGCCCTTACAGTGAACAGCGACAGCCCACCTGTGGAGCGGACTGGCTTCTGGGGGGCATCCTGACCTCACTACTAATCACCGAGTGGCCGACGAGGCGAGTTATCGGCACGAGAACCTCTGGCCTACTTGATTACTACAAAATGGACACTGCGGCACCTTCTTTGACCTTCTTTGCCTCGGGCGATACTCCCGCCTGCACTGGATTCGATGCGTCGTAGATCTTTCTTGATGTCGTGTTGAAGAGGTCACCTTGGACACGTCCACTCTTCACTCGAGAGGCGGTATTCTTACCGCCTCGGTAGCAAAGCGATGAATTCACACAGCACACAGCACAAGCCCCAGCACAGCAATCAGCTCAATGTCGGCGCGGCAAAGAACAACAGTGTACACACACGATAGCAGGTTGCCAACCACAGCACCCGTACCGCTGTTCCACTCTACCCGGCGGCGCTGGGTGAAGGCTCAGAGACCCTAGCGATGCCGAGGCCCCGTCCTGACCCTCCGCGCGCTAGCGAACAGCGGACGGACACGGCATAGCACTGTTCAGTTTGCTGTTCCCGTATCTGCGAAGGAGAGGCGCATGCGCGACGCTGACGTCATCACAGGAGAGAGAATCCATGATGGTGAGTGGGCTGGTGGGCTTGGGAGGTCTGGGGGAGCTGGTGGAGGTTATGGATAGGCGTCTATGAAGTCGGGGCAAAGAGGATTCTATGCGAGGTGGCGCTCGTGGGTAGGCGGCATCCTAACGTGGACTAGCGGAGCCGTTGTTGTCGCTTGGGGCTAATGGCTTGCCCCGTAAAGGACACACTGCGGCCCCAAAACACAATGCGCGCACACGTAGATAGCAAGTCGGCTGGTGGCCGACCCGTCCGACAGCAGCTTTTCAGATCGCTCCACTCGGAGTAGTATAGTACCAGTGGGGTGAGCCGAAGCAGACAAGTCACATGCGAGTCCTAGCTGCAGCCTTTGGGTTCCTGTCGTATTTCTATTTAACCAAGCCCTACTGCTGGTGGGCAGAAACAGTAGCACTAGTGCAGCTGGTGGTGGTAGCAATAGCAGCCACAGCAGTGTCAGGGAAGTTCCACAACGGACGGTCCCCGTAAGCGGCGTAAAGCCAAACTACGTGAATCAGAGAGTTACCTGTGGGCAGGGTCGCGAACGGCGACCGGCCGACCGGCTGAACGTCACGAACATCGCTGACGTCTAATTGTGACTGACATGAATGACGAGACACCAGCAACAGACAAGGGGAGGCGACAGTGGGGACGGGTCGACGCCGGCGATGAAGACGACTAGGCCAACGAAGAAGACAAAAGAGAAGAAGGGGTCTCCTGAAATAGCGCAGAACAGGCCAGCAAACAGGTCAGAGTCCGGCTTGCTAAGCGAGAATCTACGAGACGAGGACAGGCTAAGGGCGTAAGTGCCTCGGGGTTGTCGGGGATATTCGGGGAGCTTTAGCGGCAAGCAGGAGACAAATATCGTCCAGTCATCAATACAGCCTAAGCAGTGTTTGCTAGCCGTTAGGAGGCTCTAGCCAGACTTCCACAACGACTTAACTCGCCGGGCAAACAAGTCGTCGTTGTCGTCGTCATCACCGCTGTGGTTGCCCCAGCCAGATCTATTTCTTCGTTCAGTAGTTGGGGAATTACAAGCTGTGCTCCACTACTAGACGAACGGCGCTCGACCCCTCTCGAAATTTCAACGTAGTCATCGAGGTGTTAGGTGCAGGAGGGAACGAGCGCATTCTTTTTTGCACGCCATTAAGCCTTTCAAACAGAGACGCGCAGAAGAGCACTTCCTCTCACTGGCTAGCAAGTCGCGTGCCCCCCATCCTTCTCGAGCTAAATAATTTCTTCCGGCCACTAACGCCCATAGCTCGGTTGGTTTCTGAGGGATCAGCCGTCTCTCTCCATCCTCCATCCTCCTGCAAGCTGAAGTCGGTGCGTTTACAAAGGCGGTGACGCTATCGCCGACCCCGACGCAGTGGACCGGATAGCTGCACATGGACGCGGACGTGCCCGGAATCTAGTTAAGTGTGTTGCAACTCCGCGCCGCAAACTTAAGACTGAGGATGCGACCGCCGAGAGAGTCTCGTCACATGGATCTCGCTGGCACTTTAATAATTGTTGCAAGTTAGCGCACTGTTAGCCACAATTCGACAGATTTCATTATATATAACCGGAACAAGCGCAAACTTTGCAACATGAGGTGCATGAACTGGATTTCGCTCATAAGTCGTCTGTATACCAGCTACTAAAATAGTCACAAATAAGGCTTGAAACTCTCGGTCTCGAGAAGAACGTCGCCCTGAACTAATTTGACGTCAGATAAATCAAACATTTTCCTATAAATACAATGCCCCTAGAAATGCATAGGACACCAGTGGTTTTAGCTCGATTTTTATTTTGTTTTTAGCGGCAGATAAAGCTCGACAAAGTCTAATCAAATACTAAATGATGACAAATATCAAAGATTAAACGGGAGCCTTCGCTGCGCCATTAATAATGTCTCGTGTTGAAGCGACACGATAACACAAGGCCAGTGAATTCAATATTGCGAATTACTGATCCCGGAAAAGGTGCAATTCCTACAGGTGAATGAACTAATCTGTGAGACGCTGAATTTAGGCTCACTAGAATTAGCATTAGCAGCAAATCATAGAAAATAGTGGATATTTACAAAATGTTTCATCCTGTCCACGACTACAATAGGGCAGCGAGTTATATAATGAAGCAAATCAAACCGTAGCGTTGATTGTGACGATTGAACGCGATTTATTGTTTGTAGTAAAAAGAGCCATTCCACCACGAGCTCGCATAGTCTTTGTGGAATCGCTGAGGAGGAATATAAATTAATAGGCTCATTAATAATTCGAAACGATTCTGAAACGAAAAACTTTAAGTAGCTACGATTCCACTCATATTCAGATTATGCTGTTTTAAGCAGAAATACCTTCCCTGAACAGCCCGAATTCATCAAGGACCGACGACGAAGACGTCGCGAACGTGAGATTGATTTCGAAATCAGATTTCGTGTCCTGAATAGCGATTGCTTCTTCTTCCTGCGCGACGCCACCCGAATGAATGCTTACGATTGTGCACTCACTAATATATATATATATATATCTCGATTAGTGTCCAGCGTTTCGTTGAAGAAGAGATTTCTCTACCCAAATGTATTTTGTTGTCTCAGAAATTGTCCTCCTCTTCAAAGTGCCTGGAAGAAACAGTTGAGTCAATTGTATTGTGTTCCTCAAATAGGTACGTGTGCTTACATCAATTATCCATGAACCGTCGGACGCAGTATGCTCGACCCGCCATGTACTCTATCACTATCTGTTACCATATGAGCGTTCACTGAAATCGACCTACTTCGTTTTTGTTACAACTTGAGTGAAGAGAACTGCTATGACAGCAGAGGTAACTGCCAAAGCGCGCGCAGACCATGTTCACCGCCCAGTTTCAGCGGAGGCATTCGGTAACAGAGTTCAAACTTTGGCGGCCTTAACTGCTATCCCGCCACCGCGTCCCTGTAACAGCCGGGTCATCGCTCTCCGAAGGATAGCGCATACTCCATTCGAAGCAGCTGGGCTTTTCTGAGAGCTTTTCTATGATGAGGGTTCGGCAGGCTCGATTTCACCTCATTTACGTGTCAGACGGACCGTATAATAATGATTAATGGAATTATCGACAAGGCAAGAGCATCGTCTAAGAATTTAGCTATCATATATACCTATGTAATATAGCCAGCTTGTATTAATTATTAGGAAAGTCGAAAGCTCAAAAACAGTTTACAGATATATATATATAATATGCGAAATACAATACAAAGTGTGGTTTATTGGCGTAACTGCGACTATTACATCGCTTAAATCCTCCCCGTAGATAGAAATTAGTAAACGTAAGTGTCACCGTTCACAATACATTGACAATAGCACACTTTGATGAGAATTATTCTAGATCATTATTTACACATTCTTAACAATTATCCAGGTTTCGACATACTATATTTGAACTATGCCCTTCTAATGAATAAGCAAAACGAACGAGCAGCCCAGCCAGATACTCTGCTTAATTGCCACGTCCAAGGCTGTCAGATAACTATCATTATTACTAACGTTATGTGACAAAAATGCATTGCCAATCGTAGCTGATCTCTTGACACTTGATTTCATATTTCCCCACTCAAGGGAAATGTATTTCGCGACGTGCGACACCTGCATTAGCCGTAAGAACGAATCTTGCTAACAGAGAGAATACGCTTTGATCTTTCTATGTGATCTCACACCGCGCCAAGCTCCCACGCCGACAGTCTACCTGTGACGTCGAACGCTCTCTCGCAGCGAGACAGTCGGAAGAGGCAAAATGTAGTTAGGGAGTGCGAAAAATGCACCCACAGGTTAATGTTGTCACGAGAGAGTACCAAGATGAGTACGTTAACGGTATCGGCGTCGATCTCTGTTGGCATATATTCACAAAGGGTACTGAGGAATACAGGGAGATGCATTGGCGTTCAGCTGTCAGCGTTTCTCGTATGTGATCTGTTGAAGGTCAGCTTGTGTGGTGCAATCGGATGACACTTCAATGCACCGGCGGATTGGACAAATCGAAGATCGTGAGTCGGCTAAGCAATCTTCTCACTGTCGATGCGCACGCGCGAGGAGCATGGACGTGTAACGGCTGGAAGCGTCGGGGTGTCAGGGTGTATAGCTTCTCATAGAATTAGCCGGACTGAAAAATTTGATGTGAAGGGGTAAACGCCACATGTTTTGACGCAATACTCATACAGCAGTTTAATGGAGAAAATAAGAAACATTTAACATAGACATTGGATTTGTTTTGGAAATATCTCATGCAGATTGTATTAGGTAAGGTACGTATATACGAGCCTCGTGCGTGCTTAGCCGGAACGAGAATGACAGAAAAGTTCTTGGAAACTTGGATGTCAGAAAAAACGCTGCTGGGGCCGTTCTCGGTATAGACCGCTTTAAGTATGAGAAATAGTACAAGGTTCGTTGTTTGCTAATGTTTCAAATATATTGTATAACATGTGCTGCGATATAATGCCTTTCTTTCTAATATACCATAGAGTGTTACACCAATTAGCGAATCTTCGTGGGGTTGATGAAAGCGATTACGGCAACTAATTGTATCTCATTATCTGATGTAGCATAGCCTTCCTTTCGCCTATCTTGTCTGAGAATCCCAATCAGTTCAAGTCCAGTTAATGCCGCTCTTATGCTTTAAGTCTGTAAGAAGTGTACTAGGGATAGTCTCTGTTTATATGTATTAATATACATATATGTGTGTAACACAACGCGCCTAGATTAAAGCCAACTGTGTGTAATGATTGCCAGCTGCGACCTGTAATAGCGAAGGAATATCAACGAATACTGGTGTTCGCACACTCTCTCTCTCTCTTTCAGCTGCCCAGCAAACTGTAATGTAGCATCGCTCCATACTGCATCAGTCAAGTCGCGCCGAAATTCGCCAGTACAGCCGGAGATCGTACATCCCCGAAACCGCCTTGCTTCCTCCCATAGAGACGAGTTACTCAGATGCTCGAAAATCACACCGTAGTTCGGCGGTGATAACGCTGACCTCTAATATAAGAAGCAACGACTCACAATGCAACTATAAACCGTCGTACGATGGCCAAACCCAAACATATGGGGCCTCTATACGGCCGCAGGGACAGCGGAAAAAGAGCCTCTCCCTCGGGTCAACCTCCGACCGCGGTTTGCTATAGGGGTTATGCCACAAAGGAGTGCGTTGCACCAATAACTTGGACTATTGGATACGCTGGGGTCGATAACATACCGAAGTTAGTACCGTATAAGTTGACGTCCCGTATAGAACAGTTGACGATCGTCAGGTTTTGTGCGGGCCCACAAACGTTTGGAAGGAACTTTGCTATTAAATCTTTATACGCTTGTTGACAATTTTTAAATTCGTTTATACGCAGAACGCCACATTTGGAGCTAAATGATGCAACTTTTAATTCAATTTTTTTTAAATGCTATAACTAAATGGCAATATGAAATTGAGTCGGCAATCCATTTCCGTAGTGTGCCGTAGAGCTGCCTGCTGGTTTTCGCCTATGGTTATCGAGAGATTCGCCCAGAAGCGCAAAGCTTAGAACGAGACTTCTGGGATCGCTCTCCTCCTCGTGACCCGACCACAAGGGTTCAAATATTAATGGGAATAAGTATATGACGGTCGCCCGGTCGCACGATGCGAGAGAAAATTCCGTGAAAGCATAGCCGCGCCAAGCGATCTGGATCGCAGCCCTAGCAACGCGCTTAATGCAACCATGTTGCCACAGGCATAATCCCCCTGGTGAGCAGTTTACAGAGGGAAGGAATCTCCCAACCACAGCTAATGTCGGTACGATCACGGGACAAGTTAGTCTCGGCGTTTCCGTTTGAAAGAAGAGCAGCTTAGTTCGTACCTTATTCTGGCATTTAGCGCTGACTCGCTCGAGCTCAGGAGAACTAGCTTTTTCCTGAGCTAGAAATCTCCTTCTTTCGTCTGTGGCCAAACTGTGTCAGCCAAATCCGAGTTATCGAAGGACGCGTGTCTGAGATAGAGGATTCTTCGAAAATTCGTGTTGACAGAATGTAACTTCTATTTTGGATTTCTGTCCTAGTCATTGTTGCCTTGGATGAACGCGTCGGTTGTTCAATCCCAATAACGGTCTAATGCTATTGGCCCATACCACAGTGGGAATGACGCAGAGAATCTGTCTACACACTATGTCTCCGTGATGTCTATCTACGCTTTGTGTCAGTCAACTATCACATATTGACGACAATACTGAGTTAAGGTTGTAGTGGGCACCATGTATGTATCAAAGATCTTCTAGCCCGGCATGTCATTACGATACAGAACTACTGAAACGACACACCGTCTTGAATACGTCTACAATCGAGGGGGATCCACATTTTGCCAAAAAGTCATTGAAGGTGGGTCGTCCTCTGCCTGTCATTTATGAACGCCTGTGCTAAATATACGTGCGCGTCAATCGACCTTATTGAAAATGTTGCCGAATAAATTGGCCCTAATATTTAACGGCGCATCAGTGTATTTTGGTAAGGGCTATTTTGTGGTTAACAGGCGATATTAAGACAACGATCCGCGAACGTCCTGCAATGCCTGTATACGTCCTGCCAGGATAAATTTGGTCCTGAAGGATAATTTTGCTAAATCGTTTCCACGAAATATAGGAGCAATTTAACTTAGTTGATTATAACTCACCAACGCGTAGAGTATTATATATGCACGGCTCCAGTTTCAAATTCCTTGCTACTAGGAGATGGGGTGGAAAAATATGACG
The DNA here is from genome assembly GCA_019614645.1 of Stratiolaelaps scimitus. Classification (NCBI taxonomy): domain Eukaryota; kingdom Metazoa; phylum Arthropoda; class Arachnida; order Mesostigmata; family Laelapidae; genus Stratiolaelaps; species Stratiolaelaps scimitus. The sequence continues at coordinate 3,099,465 of JABWDB010000013.1, read as the reverse complement.
TAGAGCCGTAACACTAAGACAGGATATATCTCAAACTTAGCATGATCCCTTCCCGGGAGGATTCTAGTTGAAGTGCCGCTATTGGTTCTCGAAGCTTGGAGTGTTCAGTTGAAAATTCTTGAGTCTCAGTGGAAGGAAATCAGTCGAATAACGAGATTCAACAATAAACGAAATAGTAAAGTAAACGGTGTTGATTGAGGATGACAACGGCTCAATATGAAAGAAGGTTCCCTTGAGCCTTTCTGAGGTCACAATGATAATTTTTGTCAAGGTGACCTTTGCGTCAGCAACTTTTTACAGAACGTTTGTACATCTACAGTTATAGGGCGAGACTATTCAGCGTACAAAAGAACCGTTTTGTCATAGGCGACCTTAAAAGGGAAGCCTTTTGAATTTGCTTTCCTGGCACCTCTCCACGACTAGATTACCCCCACACCTCCCCACGCGTCCCAAGCGTGGGGAGGTGTGGGGGTAATCTAGTCGTGGGAAAACGGTGTAGGTATTTCCGTCTTTCCTCATAAATAAAAAAAATATATATATGATAAACTACTGCTCTTGCTGTTCTCAGTACTCAAAGCAGATTTGACTTCGACTCTGAAGAAGACGACATCCGAGCTTGAATATGACCTGAGGCTTTAAGCGTCGACAATTTGAACCTATTTACTAATACCCGTTTTCATCTCTAGTATTTGCTTGCTATATTTAATGATTATGTGAAATATGAATGTTGGGTTCGAGGTTTATGTATGTAAATATGGCTCCACTCAGAGTTGAACCTAACACTTCACAAAACTCCCTTTGATATTGTCTCCCTTACCCATCACGCCGGGACCGCAGGCTTATTATTTAGTATCTTTAGTTATGACATCGCGATTATACGGCTCAAGTTGACTAGACCGTGCATCTAGATCGAATCACCCTTCCAAAGAGGGTGATAGGCCTTCACAACTTAGCGAGGGATCGTGCTGTATATGTGGTAACTCCATGGCCTGATCGAGGACCTCGAACGTCATTTCGATTTGTCGGCAATACCAACAGGCCAAGCCTTCCTGCAGATCTATGAGGAGAAATTTCACAAGAGATCGTCATGATTGACTCCATCTACGCGAAGCAAAATAATTCAGCTGGGACACTTGCAACAAACGTAGTTTATTTGTCATAATAATAGTTTTACTGCAATAAATAATATTTGTCACGATCAACTTTTTTTTGTGTTTTAATCAATAGTAGTAAGTGAACCATCATTCGTAACAGAGGTAATGAACTGCTATAACAGGTAGTATTTACAGATGGGCGAGGTGTGGAGGAGGAAGGTATGTTAATTAGCTTTAATTAATTAGAACAACGCTGACTTAGAGGTACACACACATACTACTACTACTACTAATATTACTTCAATTGTCACTTCATCAACTCGCACGCCTTGCGAAACCCTTTCTTCGGCTCGACGGACCGAGCCATCCCGGTCGATATTGTCAGAGAGGGCTCGATACTGTCCTCTGCAATAAATGTATCATTACAATATATCTCGGGCCGCAAGCCGCCGTCGCAATCCCGGGACAGGCCGAGGACCGCTTCGCGCGGGTATTTGTGTTCCGTCATCTGTTTGTCGTCGAAATACGTTCACCTGATCGCCTCTCATCGTGGTCGTCATCGTCGTCATTATGGGATTTTCGTACAACACCTCAGGCCAAGTCAGCTCAGCCGGCTGAGGGTTCTGATAGTTATCTTGCGGCGAAATGCGCCCGATTCTCGATCTCTAGTGATTCGTTCGTTATATTCGCCGTTCCTTAACCATTTAATGTTATTATATATATATATCAGCAGCTTGAGGTGACGCTGTGTGCATTCGAAATTCGTTTTTCGGTGAAGGGGTGATCCGCTGTCGCCAGGCGGCTGTTGTACGTATGCCACGTCAAAACTAGTGATAAACGACATTTTTCGTTTTTTAGAGAATGACACCTCGACGCGACCTATTTGAAAAGCTATGTCTGCCTAGGTGAAACATGTTGAGATGTCTCCGATGCTGTCTGTCTATGTGTATCTTTTCTAATAGCTGATTTATAGAAGACAATGATATCGTGAGTGGGTATTGAGGAAATTGAGCGTCTCTGTCCATCTCTATTCTCATTTTGCTTTCCTTCTACGAATGCCGTTTTGATCCTGCTCATCGCTCGATTGTGGCTTATACACCGGCTGAGGGAAGTCGGTGGCCCCCGCGTTGGGACGACCCGTTGTCTTCGACAGAAGACTGAGGTCGGTGAAGAACTCGAAAGGAAATCCCTTCTCGTAGCCATCGTGGACCGGCACCGCGTTGAGCATTTTCAGAGGTGGCCGCGGCGTCGTACTGGTCATGATGGCCTTGAATTTGTACCATGACGTCCCGCCTGCCCGGTTGGAGAACACTTTGAGGACGGGCTTCAGAGTGGAGATGCTGGCGGTGGAGGCCGAAGCGGTCATATTTTCGCGTTCTTTCTCGGTGTCGATGACAATGATCTCGTCGTGTCGATCGTGGTTGAGCGAGATGTCGCTCTGAGGAAGAAACACTGGAGCCGGGCTGGTTGTAGGCGCCGTGTGCTCACTCTGCACGGCTGTCGTAGGGAATGTGAAGAAATCAAAGATCTCATCTGGCGTTGTTGGCGGTTCCGTAGGCGGCCTGGCGGTGCTCGTGATCGCCGGCGCACTCGCTCTCGTCGTGACTCTGGTTGTAGCTGGTGCGTCCGTGGTCGTTATCGGAGCTGTTGTCGTCGTTGTTGTCGTCGGGTGGTAGACGGCTACGGGACTTTCCGTGACCGCATCTGCCACAAAGGTGGGCGTGAATGTAGTTGTAGGGAAGGTGAACGGCGATGCGGTGGTGGGTGACACGGTTGAGCCTGAGGCGCTCGAGGTGACCGGCTGTGAGCTGACATTCGTCGTTGTCGTGGGAGATGCTGCCCCCGCCGTGGTCGTACTCAAGTTGACCGTCCGCATGAGCGGCGGAGATGGAGGGATCGGCGTCGTAGTGTACTTTGCATAGGCGGTCATCTCGTGTGGGACGTTCGTGGCCATAACGCGGGGCGGGAACATGTTCTTCTTATAGAGGGGGGCATTGGTGACATCTAGACGCTGAGGAAGACGGTGCTCGAACGTTCCAGGAGCGACGAGGTTATGGTACACACGCTTACCAGTCGAGCTTGTAATGGTGGCAAACAAGGTAGTCGGCGCCCGAGTGGTTGTCGTTGACACGTGGCCGGTAGGAGACCTCGTAATGTAGTTAAACTTAATGGGGAATTGAGTCTCGTAACGCGGGGGCTGAGGGGTCGTTCCGTACCAGACGCGCTTGCCCGATGGGGTCGTGATGATGGTCGGCAGCGTTGTAAGTTCCCCGCTATCCTTGCTGGGTCTAAGGTGGACGTTTAGCCCCGAATCACCGTGCGTCACTACCTCAATCATAGACGGCGGCAAAGGCGTCGAGGTCGAAGGCTTCGGGCGTCGCTTGCGGGTCTTCGTGCGCTTCTTTGGTGGCTGAAACAAGGAACAATTTCCACGTATATGTTAACCGCATTTATGCTAGTCATGATGTTGCCTATGCTGGACCATTCCGACAACGTTCAGTACAATCAAATTCACGATATGAGCATGTGCCACCAATGTTAGGGTAGTATCTAACGTTGTGCATTTAAGTTTTGCGTTACGTGTTCGTAGGGATGAAATATTTCGGCATACTCTTCGTAAATTAATTAATTGACTCGATTCTGTAGGGTAAGTGGTAGCAGATCAATATCTGAGCGCAGTATATATACGAACCCAACCGCCCGAATGGCTATGATCCAAAGCCACTAAAATTAAGGACTACTTTATAGTTCATGGAAGTCTATGAACTTTTTCGTTTGCGTTGCTTTCAAATAGCCTGCGTACATGATTACGTCCTTACTAAAAAAATCGACTTGCCTTATCTTCGCCCTTGTTGTTACCATTCGGACTTAAATGCGCCGGCATTGGAGGCGGCTGGCGAATTGCTGGAATCGGCCGCTGTGTAGGGTTCAGATTGTCGGGTAGATTGCTAAAGCCGAGAATCGAATCCACTGATTTCACTGGATGCTTATGGTGGAAGTAACTGCCTCGGGCTGACGGGTTGCGCAAGGGGTAGCCCTCCAGCTGAGGGCTGAACTGGGTCTGCGGGACCAAAAACTGTGGTGTACTAAACGAATTCGTGTGTGGCTTGGGTAGTAGACTACTGAACTGAGGGAATTTCTCCGGGTTCCTCGCCAGATGTGTGGGGTATGGAATACTTTTCATCTTGTCGTTGACAGCATTGCTGACAGATGGTTGTTTCTTGAGGCCGGGAGGTGTCACCTGCGTAATATAGTCATTAGGATGGGTCAGATCCCCTATTGCAGGATCGATATGAGGACGGAATGATTTTTTCATTTGTGCTAACACCTCCTTCGCGTCGGTTGGCCGTAACTGCTTTGGAGGGAACGACAACGGAGCTGGCGACTTGGAGCTACCGGCTTCCTCAATTGAGTCAAGCGTCACTGTGATCTTTCCGCCTGACATTGGAATATATGAGATAGCAGTCTTATCGTCCTCCTCGACAATCTCTGCGCTCTGTTGCAGTGCCTGCGGCGGTATGCCAGTGGGCAGTTTCGGTGCTGTTAATGCTGCAGGGCTAGGCTTAAGGCCCGTTTGTGACATGGTACCAGGCGACGGCAAGATCTCCTCTCCACTGCCAGTACCCAGAATGCCTTGAGGCGCCTTGCTCGGGTTGATCTTGGCTGCGTTCTGTTTATGGATAGTGGCTTGACTGAAGAAGGCATTGTTGTTTAGTGCAAGATCAGATGCATGCGGCACCTGATTGAGAGAAACCGCCGTGAAGGTTGAAGGCCCGCCAACATTAATAGTAGGCGTTCCCCTGCCGCGCGGGAAGAGACCTGGAGATCCCATTGACATTGGTGGAACTCTTAAATGGTTCCCACCAGATCCACCAAATGGTGACTGGGGAGGGCCGGTGAAGAAGCGAGTGAAGCCATTGCTAAAATTTGGGAATTGGGTTTCAGGCGTAAGCCGTTGTGTAAAGCGGCCACCGTAGAAGCCGGGAACTTCAGCAAACGTGGGATTCATGGAGGAGGCAGACGCGAAGGGATGGCTTTGTCGCGAAGGCTTCCTGGAGAAGATGTTCGGGATTATCGAAAACATCGATTGCCTCCTCTGCCGGGAGCGGGGAATACTGCTCTCATCTGTGGTGATTGCCTCGCTTGGCGCGGCATCTACATCCAATGATCTCCTCCTCCTTGAGTGAATATGATGTATGTGTTGTTCCGGGAATAAGGACGCGGCCGAGAAGCTTCCACTGGATGGGGTTTGGCCGGTGAAGAATCTGAAGTCGATCGAGAAAAGTGCATCCGTGTAATATCATAAAACAATCATAAGTTCAAATGTTAAGGTGTTGTTTATTATAATAATAATTATTATTGTAATTATTATAAAAGCCTGTGTATACATTTTCTACTATATTGAACATATAGCGCATCGAATAACAACACAGCACTTTTAAGCTACGAAAACATACCCTTGTGCGATGGGACCGGACGCCGCACCGAAAAGACCCCCGTAACCAGAGTCATATGGCGTTATACGACTATAACCTTGGTGGCCCTGGAAAATCGACGGATCTCCCTGCGCGAACTGTGTCTGTGCCTGTTCAAAGGGTGGTTTATACGACTGGGTCTGATCAAACTGAGGCTTGAAGGACTGAGGCTGGGTGGTGAATGGTGGCTTAAATGCTCCTGCTACTGAGAATCCACCGGGTTGCTGTCCGTCTTGATACACGTATTCGTACTGTGGTCGAGGAGCGGCTGTTGGCCGGGGGTTATGCTGGGCCGCATCTTGCACATAGTTCGGGAACTGAGAAGAACCTTTCGATTGTGGTGGCGGAGACTGTGGAGATCCGAATCCCGTTGAGAAGTGAGCTACCGCTTCAGGACCGCGATAGAAGTGGCTGTCGACGGTTCCGGGAGCTCCGTTATGACGACCAGGGTCGAAGCCGGCGAGTGCCTGCGGCTTAAGGGGTGGAAACTGCTGTTGCTCAGCTGGAAAGCGCACAGAACCTTTTGCTGGTCCCGCTTGAGCTGGTGGCGGTTGCTGAAACTGTGAAGTCGGGGGCACTTCATATTGAGGAGGGGGATGGACAATATGCTGTGTTTGATGCTGAGTAATATGCTGGGGCTGCTGCAGTGGCGTGTGCTGATGGTGTGGCATCACTTGTTGATTTGGTAGATTCTGATGATGTTGTGGCCGAAACTGGGCGGCCAGGTCGAGTTGCGGAACAGGTGCTTGGGGAACATTCGGATTCGCAAAACCTTGCACAGGCTGTGATGGGAAGGCGCCGCGTGGCTGTTCTGCGGAGAACATTCGATCATACTCGGGCACCTCGTTTCTTACTGGCTCGAGAGGAGGCCGGCTTTTCTTGCGATTTTTCTTTGGCAGTTTCTGCCTATGAAACTCTGCCTGAACGGAGGGACGAATATGATTACGTGGCGGCTGTGGAGCAACAGGCACAGTATGAGGAACTCGAATGTTGTCTGGCTTTATGTCTAGTTTGGGTATCGGTGGGAAGTCAGGGTTTGATGGTTGAGGAAAGGTGTTGAGAAAAGAAGGAATCGGGGGAGATGCCGATCCAGGACCTTTAATTCGATTTGGGGGTGCTTTTGATCGAATCGGTGGACGGGGTCTCGGTGAATCCTGAAACACGGGGGCAGTGTTCAGAACATTCAGGGACGGCGGAACATGCAGACCGAGTTGAGGTATGGGCGAGTGTTTTGGTCCTTGTGGTACTTCGTTATTAGTAGGAACGTTTTTAGTTTTCTGTGGGGCAGGAGTGGCAATCAAAGTCACCTCTTCGGAATCACTTACTGCGGGTTTCGTAACCGCTGGATGGCTTATATGTTCGGGAGGAGCTGGTTGTACTCGAGGAATTGTTTGCGGGCCGGGGGTGGTACGCGGTCTGGGGGATCGATGTTTCTTCTTGAAACTTGGCTTAGGCGCGTCTGCGTTTGGTTCGGACCCTGCAGGTCTCGGACTTGGCGAAGGTCTCGGTTTCCTCTTTCTCGGCGGTTTCTTTACTGGGTTTGGCTTTTCCTCGACAGAGGAGGCCGCCGGCGGGGCTACAGTTGAAGGTCGCGCCAGCTTCGTTCGAATTTTCGCCCGTTTCGGCGTGGGCGTTGTCGGCTTTTCCGGCCTCTCCGTTGTTGGTGGCTCTGTAGGTTTCTCCGTTTTCTCCGGCGTAGTGTCACTGCGTCGCTCAACGCTGAGAGGAGTAGTTGTCTCTATCGAAACGACCTTCTCCACAGTCTGAGACTCGGACGTGGCAAGCTCAGGGAATTTGTAGTTTTTTTTAATTCCGTACAACTGCTTATTGAGATGGAAGTAACGAGGCGCCTCAAGACAAGTTTCCTTAGCCATCTTGTCGTAGTCGCAGATCATCAGCCTCTGATTAAAGGTTGAGTTGGGAGGGCAGATGAATGAAAATCGTTTTCCCTCCTTTTTACAGTAATGGAAAACCTCGCAGCCAAATTGCAGGTCAGCGTAATAGCCTTCGAGGCGGCCGACGCAGTCGAATGTTATGTAAGGGAGGAGTTTCTGCAGTGGATCCTCCTTGGGCCTTGCCATGAGTGGGTCTCCGTCGACTCCGTCCTCTCGACTTGACGTTTCATTGCGCATGTTCTTGCCTATCTGCTGACTTAGGACTTCATCGTTCTGCAATTGGCGAATTCATATTTGCTACACGTTAGTATCGAAGTAATGTTTACCTGAGAGCATGGTTGTCGAAAACATTCGCATATATATCAAATAATAAGAAGATTCTAAATCCGATAGTTTACTCGGCGAAGCAAAACATCCTACCATACTTCTAAATCGCTGCATGAACGTGATAATTTAACGTAATTGCCTATTGTGAAATCGAATGCAATCGACGCAGGGTTATAGGACAATCTATTTAAGACGAGTCCATACTGTGTCCAGTCCAGTGCTTCTGTTAGCTGCCTCTGAATATGACCACCATTGCCGACCTTCTCCCTTGCCACTAAATCAAATACCGGCTAAGCGACGAGCGGACCCCAGGGCAGACGGCGATCTCACTTGCGAACCTAACGGAGACCATGCCAGCTAAATGGCGTTATGCTAGCTCGTCATCACTGTAGTTTAACTATCGCCGTCAGCACGTTGTGGCTTGCACATAAAATGCCGAGTTCTCGCTGATCGCTGGCCCATCATTGTAATGTCGTCGATTCAGTCGAACACATTCTCACTTAACGGACAACACCGTCATGAGATTATCGGTTGGACGTCGCAAAGTGTGAAAGGTTTTATGGCCGATTACATCTCTATGAGGTGTTCAGCTCATCTATGCTATACGTTTCCCATAACCTATTATATTAAAAACAACGATACCTAATGATATATCCCAATAGCTTTTCACTGAGATAACTGTGTCAGCCCATTCAGAAGGATATTTGCTACAAGGAATCCTATCACCGTAGCTGGAAAAGACAGAACCGCAGAGGGCGTAATAATCGAGGGCGTAAAATAATAAATCGTGTAAGGCTGAATGATAGGCTGGCTATTTATCGTTGTGCAACGCTACAATATAGCATAGGATGACTTATTAGATAATGTATACATATATGTTATGTAAAAGGTGATGCTAAATGGTCAACACTGTTTGACACATAGATTGACGCATCTGACTAAAAATGCTCAATGAGTCTGGTGGCCTCTCTATGTCACGACGAAAGGGGAAACGATAGAAGCGGGGGGGGGGAAGGACTTGAAAGATTAAGGGAGGAGAATAGCAAGGATGCCTCAAAAATAGACGAAGCTGGCAAGGGGACAGTCATAGCGGGCTGAATTCAACTATCAGCAAAGTTCAGTGCTCGAAGAGAGCGCGCCGCCCGAAAGTGCAACGCTTGTGATGCCTCGCAAAGTAGCCTGGGAGGGCCGAACAGTGGGGGCATGAAGGTCAGGCAGAACAGATGCCGGCTGCACCGCATATTCACGAGAGAGAGAGAGAGATTCTGAGTGAAGGTGTCTTTCCTAATAGTGAACATAGGCCCCCATGGCGCCTCAGCTATTGGGCTTTCATGTGGTATTGCTAGAATTCAAGCTTAAGAGAACGGGAGGCTAGCTTTATCCTGCGAAATGAATTGGGCCGGGCCGAAGATGCGGAGAAGCGCAGCGGAGCCATATCGATACTATCCTCATTGCTTACTTTGTATTAGAGGTACAAATCAAAATGGAGCACAGCTTGGCTCGGAAGGATCTCAGTAATAAATCTTCATTACTTATACAACTTCCACTTAGCGAGATATCTTTGATGCATTTATAGCAAGCTTGAATGCATTGTTTAAACATTTCACTCGTGATAGAGTTAAATTGGCGAAAAATAGATGGATATGAAGAAAACGCGAAGTACTCTGTGACCTGTTCCGCCTCGACTTGATTTTGCGACGGATGCGAGACCAGTCACCTCTTGGATCGAGTCATTTTCAGTCCTCCTATACGAGAACTGTCGACATATATAGAAACTGTGTATGTTGCATGCTCAACTTGCGGCTAACACGTAAAACCTACTGACAATTCTTACGATGAAACTAATTTTATGTATGGAAGATATAATAGAAGGGTGTTCCTAGCACCCGGCAAGGTTTTCCTACGGGTGTTTATGAGATAATATTATATTATACTTGGGTGACAAACGTATCTCATAGAGTTGGCGGAATATAAGGGTAGACATTATGAAATCCAGGAACGATTAGTTCCGCGTGACTCTGCCCGGAATACAAAAGATTCGCAGTCTCCCTGACAACAATGGCGTCTCATATTTAATGTCTATATAGGTGACAGCTCAGAGACAAGATGACAGGCGGCCCTAAATTCATAGCGGTCAGCGAAGTTAAAAATATAGTTCTGTCTACGATGGTAGCCAGTGATATTTCAAAGTAGCTAGGTATTTATCAAGGCGGTAAACAATCAACAATCCCGAATCACCGAGGTGACGGCTGATGTGACCGCTTTTTTTGTGGCAGGGGAGGTACTTGGTTGAATTCACTCCGGTGGCTTAGCCGACCCCTTAGAAATTTTAGAGTTTCAAAGAGCCTTCAAGAACCAGGTAGGCTAAAGCCTTGCGATTCACCAAATAATATATAGATATATATAATTTGGTAAAAGGACTAAGATTTCTATGAATGAAACTCGTTAAGATAAAAGATGGCTTCGCGGAATTTTCTTCAACACCAGCAGGAACGAAAACAATTCCGCGAAGCGGCGTTCCATTCGTCAATATACAAGCTATAATCGGGAATGGGAATGTGTCCTGTTGATTAGTATAATTACAGTTGAATGTAAATTCATGCAGATAGACAATAGTCTTGCGGGAATAGTCTTGCCTCATAGGCAATTCACGTCAATGCTACGTTAATTTGTGAATGTCAACAACCTGTGAGGGCAATGGGTGATTGTCGTCCTCTTCGAATTCATCATCATAATATTCTGCTGATGCAGCAAGAGGCGTCTTGCTTCCGACAGCCTGATCGATCTGGGATGCCCATACACCTGAAATAATGAAAGTAATCAATATATATATATATATATTTAGCGTCGATACTAGAATAATACGATAGTATTAATAGTATATATGGAGGAAAAATTTAACGACTATATATTTTATCTAACTATCCCCATTTCAGAATGAGAATAACATTGTGTTGAATTTGGCTATGTCAACGGTTAGTTCCTCTGGCTAGGCTGTCATAGGGGACATATCTGGCCCAAACTTTCGTTAGGCGTTCGTTTGCGGCTGAAACGTCCCCTCCAAGCCCTTCAGGCATCAACCATGTCGCGATACTTATCCGATATCTGCCTGCTTAGATACTGCTTAAGACGAATGTCCTTTAGATGCGTTTACTCATGAGACTACATTGGCATAGTGAATAACCTGTAATTAAGCCTAGTCCCGCAAATGACTTTGCTGTGATTCGGTGATGTGCCAGTCCGCGAAACACCAGCATCCAAATGTTAGCTGACGTTGTAAATATTTTTAATTACACAGGAGGGAAGAGCGTGTAAGCGGTCAGAAAGTTCTCGTAAATAAACGAATCACACTTAAAATAGAGACCCCGATCGTTGATATGGGATACCTGTCCCAATGTCATAAACAGCGTATTGGCTTCTCCATGTCGCTGGTTATTATTAATATTAATTTACTTTGCTTAAGTATTCAAATCGTGAATTTAATTTTATTAGTTAATTCGAATCGTGATCATGGTACACGAAAACAGCGGAAGCGGGACGATAGCCTTTTAATTAATTGGAAACTCAAGAGCCTTCTGTAAATACATGCAAACCGGATAGTAATTGCAGTTCATGAGTCAAATATGTGCTAGGTAAGGCCTCGTCATTAGCAGTATTTGTGGACGTTAAATGGTGGCTGTGGGTCAGCCCGAAAAACTTATTTATTTATTTTATTAGCAGTATTTACTTATGCGCAGATGCTTCTACGTTGCGTCTTTAGATAACGACTATATCAATCTCCTACTGGATATCACAATCGAGATATACAAGGTAGCTAGTTTCAAAATCGTGCTCGAAGGGTCCCTGTTACTTCTCTAATTACAGCCTCTGCACCTTACCACGGTGCAGAATTACGTTAATTACAGAAGTTACCTCAGTTGGCTAAATGGTCTAGGTGCCCTCTCCGTGGCCTGCCCCGTCTTGACCATCGTATTGGCCCACGAGTTCCTACGAAGACAGTCAAACAGACCGCCTTCCTTCGCCATATAAATACAACCTACGAAATGACCTTCGAAAAAATCATCGTCGTTATCTTCGTGATGCAGGAGCGGCCTGCTGTTGATATTCGAGCTTTGGCGGCATCCCCAAAAGCTTAGGGTGAGGAAAGCCCTCTCCTTTTGGTGAATGCCCAAAGTCTTAAGTGCTTAATGAGCGATCAAAATCGCTCATTAAGTGATTAATGTTCGTCTTTAAGTGATGTTCACTGTAATGTTTTGCCCTATGGTCGAACTTGTTACTAATTTTGATTCAATGAAGTAAACGCATTGTATTCTCTGCAAGATCCCCTTCGTTTGGGTTTTAAAAATAACTGCAGCCAGCAGGTAATGTTCTCTCCCAGTTTCAGCGAAGGCTCTAACGTGCACTTTCATAGACTGTCCTTCCCGTAAATTTTGTTTTATAGTCAAGCACTACTTACATATAACGGCCAATGCGAATGCTGAAGAGATCCCGCGGACCCACATTTTGGTCAGCGTCCGGTAGCGGGGAACCTCTCTGGTTCGAGGGGTCAAGATTGGATCGTGAACTTCACTCCTCCATTACAACCACCTGTTGCAGAAAACACGCATTCGAAAAAAACAGTTATTATTAACCCCAATTCAGTTGCAGTTTTGTTCATTTGTGGCAGTTGTTGTTGTTTATTTTCATATTGTGTGTGTACTCTATCACTGTCATCAGTGGTGTTTGTTTATTTGAAAGATAATAACACGCATAAATTACAGGGTATAAAACTACGCGCTGGACGAACAAGACAACTTGAGGGTCGTAAATGTCAGCAATTTTTTTTAAAAATCAAGTTCCATTTGAGCTGCTCGTGCGCACGTATGAGCGTGGACATTGCTTTTTTTAGCTATTGTTTGCTATGTCAAGTTAAGTGTATTGTATAGAGTTTTTCGGAAGAATGGGTATATTAGCAACATCCGCGCTGCTCAGAAACCTTACGATGCTCAACATATACCTAGTAATATTTATTACACGTAACTTAACTAATACAATGTATAACTGAAACCAATAATCATATTTACTTCTAGGCTGTCATAAGTCTGCTTTCAAATTTTATTCTACAAAGGGTACTCATTGTTTGGACACCATTGGCTTAGTTTCCATGGTTTTCAAGTAAAATCAGACCAGCGTCACGATATTGCCGAGTCAACAAGGAGATAGCACATTTGCATATGAGACAAAACCAGAACAGCCCAATAACAGTAAGCGTCTGAAGCGTTTGCTGACAACATAATAACACCGTCCAATGGTAGAATAATAGAGGGATATCTCACGCTAATTCTACAGGTACCAAGCTTCAATTCACACATACGTCTGGCTGGAGAACATTACAAAAGCCTTAATTGATTTCAAAGCCACCGCAAGTATACGTGATTTTGCAAAATGCATCAGCTCCACATAGTCGTGACCCATCGTGTTGCTCACGGGAATTTTTTTTCAATCTCTGCTCGAACTCGCCGTAGAAAATTGATCTGTCTCTCTTTCCCGCTCTGATTGGCTCGAAGATTACACGCGGGCAACAGTCAGTCACCGGACAGCGGGCACGACCACAGATTGATAGTTATAAGCAAACACAGTGAGTGCTATCCTGATGTCGATGGTAAGCTCTCAGCACGGCGACACACATCGATTCGATGATAAAGGACAACAGCGTTGATCGACTGTTCACAATTATTCACGGTGAATTCAGGGAAGAAGCGGTTTCGTCAATCTGAAGGCATCAGACACTCGAAGGCAAGAATTGTGTCGGAAAACAACCATTGAGTTGAAAGAAGAAAAATTATCTTTCAATATTGTATTCTTAAGTGTCTCGTAGATCGCTAAATTCAGCTTGTTGTTTCACGAAGCGACATCCCGACGTTCTTCTAATCAGGAATAAGGAAGGAGGACACGCTGACATGACAAAGTGATCAATATATTTCGAATCAATTTCGACGTGGCGAAACACGTAGCTTATGCTCTCGTGGTGATTTATTACTATCTTTAGATGTGGGCAAAACGACCTTAAGATACGGATGGTTCTGGTGGAAGCGATTGAAGATGACAACTCGAAAGTGTTTTCAGTTAGATGATGTTAAAGAGCAATACTCTCTGGTGGTGTCCGTGCGTTTGAGGAAAATTTCCTCCTCTCAAGAAAAAAAAAGCAATACTAGATTTTAATGAAAAGTTTTTTCGTGTCTGGTTCGTAAACGGCGTCAACGGCCATTGGGAATATTGTTATCCATTTTTTGGGTTGAAGGTTAAAGACAAGCATCCTTCACTGCTTGACAGGTATTCGCCTTTTCGGGGAGTGTGAGACTCCTACTCATTAAAAGGACCTTGAACCTATTTAGGAGTTGGGCTTAAGTTAGGATTGAATTTCTTGTTGATTATTGTTATTGGGTATCAACAACCATCGGTTAGCTGAGGCGGCAACGCATCGTGTCTAACATTATTCTCTTAACAATAAACTAGTTGGCATGGACGCTACAGGAGTGTGAGTATATTATTGGCTGACCCAATTCTCTTCTCTATGCTCATTAACTGCCTATAAAGCGAGATCAAACCGCGGCGTTCAATAGTGGACCTTCTTTTATATTCCGACGATGCTGTCTTATTCAGTACCAACCAGCATCACTGAGAAAAAAAACTGGGACTCGAGGTAAATCTTGGAAAGATTGTGACGATGAAGTTCCTCCGAGAGAGACCACTCGAGAATACTAGCCAGCTGCGACGCGGCGACAAGGTCTCGGGTACGCGAATTCCTTCATCAACTTGGGAGCAACATTGGCTCCAAGCGGAGAACACATTGCTGAAAGAAGTCGAATGGTTCTGGTCGTGGCCACGTCGATCAAGGACCCACAGAAGCTAAGGACAGCGCTGGCGTCATTCGACCTGAAGGTAGCCAGCTCGACGACCTCGATCGCTTGAAACTAGCCTTACTAAAGCGCGTTCTCGGACTTCATATCTGTTCTGCGAGACGCCAATCTTCATTGAAGGGCTGAGGCGACGATTTCACCTCCAAGAAACGGGTAGCATTTCGACGGTTCATCGGCATTGAGCTAGATTTTTATTGATGCAAAATCATGGTTAAAGCTGCCTGGACATGAATGCGACAGAACTAACCGATCAGCTTGTTCTCATGCCTCAGCCTCAGCGCGCCTGTAGATTGCTCATTTTAAATAAATCTTCCAGCTATATCGCCAGGACACTGCAGTACAGAGTGTTCTGAAAATCGAATATAATAGTATTTACATAATATAATGATAATAAACGATTGTGTTATTTCACATTTTTATATAGAACACACACGCGTGTGTGTACACCTACCTAAGCAAGGTGTCAACAAGCAATCAGATAACTTAAAACATACTACTGGATGAGAGAGCAAAGGAAATGTATGCTAGCACAGTTCGAAAAACGAATATAAATTTGAATTAAAATAAAAAGCAGCAATGTATCCGTGCCACGTAGAAGGATATCAAACCGGGTAACTAGTTTTTAATGGTTGTACTGCTCGGCTCAACGTGGTAGGGACAGATGAGAAACAAATCTTTATCGATGATCACACACAGACAGACGACATGGCTGTTTTATCGTTCTTCCTGGCGAAATTGTTTTCGACGCTGCAAAAGCCTTCGATTCAATGGCATCGCGCAGTTGTGGGTGAATAAACAAAAAGAAAAAAGAAGTGAGATGATACAAAAAATAAAAAGAGAAACACGGGAAATAGAAACACTTTTCCCTTTATCAAAATGGAAGACATCCGTTGTTAAGTTTACTTCCGCTAGCTGGCCAATACGAATTTCTCTGTATGCGATATGTCTGCGTATATCCACGATTATAATCGTTATCAGATTGTACATTATTATCATCGTTGAAGCCGCGTTCGGTGTTGACCGACATATTAAACGCCTATTATAGTGATCGGGGCAATTCGCTGTTCGCAAATGCGAGCCAACGTGGAAGAGTCGCAGTGCATAGCCCTGCTGCGTCTCGAGCTCGGGCGCACCGGGCGAGCATCATAGGTTTGCACGTTTGACGGCAGCCGTTGGGGCAGCCGAACTGCCGCCCCGCCGGTTGGACACTATTATATATATATATATATATGTGTGTGTGTGTTTGATGTTGCTGATGTTTTTGTCTCTTCCATTTGGGTTGGGCTGCAGCGACGACGTCAAAACTAAAGCGAGGCGGCGAGGAGACGATCAGCAAACCACCAAGCGATGAAAAACCACACCCAGACGACCAGATGAATCTACCTGATTTCTGCTATTGCGGGACCCACTCTTGTAGAGACAACCGCCGACAGACAGATGAGTATAACGATAATCATAGCAAGCCAACTAAACATCAGGAGCAACCAAGTAACCCAACAAATAAACAAACAAACAAACAACCAAGCCGACAAGAAGCCAAAAGGCTTTCTGATACTACGTATACAGAACAGTGCAAACGTTGAATCCAGCGATTTCAACGTATCTTTCTTTACTGGCTCATCCATCGTCTTATACACCACGGAAAGGAAACATACTATACGCCTAGCACGTAATGACGGGTGACAAGTTAGTGATGCACGTGATGCAATGAAGCCATACCAACTTGATTAACCTGGCACGCTAAGGCTGACTCATAAAGAAAAATAAATAGAAGCCAATTAATTCGTACGCTGTAAACGTTCATTGATTGTATATGAAGTATTTCACGTGTTAGTTAGTAGGTTGCACTAGTGCAAGCCGCATTCACAATAGCTGTACTTCGAAATAGACAAAGCAGCGTCACCTCCCCATGAATAGTGATGCGCCATGAATAAGCTGGGCTTCTGGGAAAATCACGTGCAAGTTACTAAAGAATTCGCAAATTGTGTACTGACGATACACGGGCTTTCTGCACGAGGAGAAATATACTTCAAGGAAATGTCACCCCAATTCGGCGGAGACACCAGTGTATACATGATTTTCCTATTAGGTAGTCCCCAGCGAATTGTCGCGCCTTTCGGATGGCGCACAGCCCGAACTACGCCACACAATGCGTTCATTTTTGGAGTGGGCACGCGGTAGGAACGTGGCTTCCTTTCGAACACTGAGTGGTTTCGATACGATCAGAAAGATGGACGCTGCAGCAAAAAGTTCAAATTCCCCCAAAAATCAACGGGAAATCATCAAGTTTTTGTTTCTCCAAAAACACCCTCCAGCTGAAATCCATCGACAATTAGTGAACGCGTACGGCAGGTCTGCCTTATGCCTGCGAACGGTGCAACGTTGGTGCGAGCGATTTAACAGTGGAGATATGGACACCGATGACCATCGAGGTGGGGACCACAAATCAGGTGCGACAAGGGACGATCGGATTGACAGAATCAAGGCAGCTTTTGAGCAAACTAGAGCTTGGTCCATGGAGTCTTTGTCGGCTGAAACTTTGATTCTTCGGACGACGTGTTATAGAATTATCACCAATATACTGAAGAAGAAGAAAATCAATGAAAAATGGGTTTCCCATAAACTGAGTGCTGACCAAATGAAAATGCGTGTGGAGTGTTCGACATCTAATTTGAATACTTATACGCAACAAACCAGTCGCTTAGAGCACACCGTGTCGATAGACGAGACATGGGTTAGCCTGCATAGACCCCCTGAGAAGGACCAAGCAAAACAGTGGCTCCGACAAGGTGAAGTGGCGACGTCTGTGGCATTGCCAGATAGATTCGGACGAAAGGTGTTGATTACACTCGCTCTGGATAGCAAGGGTGTTTGCTATTACGAAATATTAGCGGCAAACGAAAAACTCAATGCTCCCCGATATCTCGACTTTTTGAAGACATTGATGAACAAATGGCGTGGGGATCGACAGCACCGAGTGTGGTTACTCGACGACAACGCAAGACCTCACCGCACTGCTGAAATTACGGCCTGGATGGAGGGGAACAATATTGAGCGATGGCATCAACCCCCATATTCTCCTGATTTAAGCCCATGTGATAATGGTTGTTTCCATGCATTAAAAAGGGCAATAGGTGGGGTTCCATATGCAACCGTCGACTTACTCGCAAAAGCAATGGATAATGAAATTATATATGGAAACGCAAATGGTAAATATTTGGCTATTTCAAAACTCCCAGAGCGCTGGAATCGGTGTGTCAATAAAGCTGGAGAGTACCTCTAACTCATACTAAAAGATCTTTGTTCTAACTCATTTAGTTCAAAAGTTATTGGCATTTAAAGAGGCGACAGTTTGCTGGGGACTACCTAATAGTTTAAGACTTGCTGACGCTCCATAAGCATCTTGTCCCTCGATCCGAGGGCATTGAGCCAAAATTGATTCGTGTACAACGGAAGTTGTGGACAATTTTCTCACAGAATAGACTAAACGCATTATACAGTAAATGCAAAACTGTTACCAGTTGTTTCTCGTTACTGTTCATTATCGACCCCCCCCCCCAGAACGTGGTCGTTTCAATTTTTATCGCCTCTCATTGTATTTTAATTTGACTTCCGCTAATTGGATGGCGCGGGGGAAGCGCCGGATTGTGTAGCAGCTCCGTTCTTGCCTCTTATAATCCCACCAATTTTCCTGTCCAGCGCACAGTTAATACTATATATATATATATATATATATAGTATATATATATATAGCTGTGTGCCTCTTATCTTCGCCTATATCAGTGTTGCTGTGAATTGCATTTATTGTTACGTTGCTTTTAGTGTGCAGTCGTCTTTCCTCTTCGGGACGGCGGACACGGAGATGGCGCCGAGGCTATTCAGCGTGAATCGACCGAGGGGCTGAACACAAACGCGGTGAGTGTTCACTTTCATTTTCGCTTTGGCAACCAGTCTGCTGCTGCTGCTGCGGCGTTTGTCTGTGCGGTCTATGGCATTTGGCTGAGTTCCCAGTGGGTTCCTCTCGAGTCACTTCAGCTCACCTTGGCTTACCGAGTCCTCTACTTAGTCGCAATCCGCCACCAGCAAGTCAGCCATTCTTCCAAGTTTTCCTGCTCGTTTGCTGTTGCTGCTGCTGCTGCAACGATGTGTCTTCGTCTTCGATGCGTGTTTTTTCCCCTCTATATATATTGTTCTTCGTTGTCTTCATCGACTTCATCATCTTATGGGAAGAAATTAAGCAACACACCCACATACACACACAGCCAGACATACCGAATCCATACGGATATTCATCGTGGATATATTCTAGATAGAGAAGGAAAGACGGGAGGCTTGCAACGAAGCAAACACAAACAACCACAGACACGCCACACACACACATATATATATACACACAGTTACAGGGCCAGACCATGTAAAACTTGTACCGTCTCACCGCCGTGGCCGCGGCCACCGTTGTTGCCGGTATTTCTCTACCGATGAGTGCTGGTGATACCACAGCTAGGACTGCTACAATAATAATAATACTGGCTAATAATACCAATCACACACACACACCCAATGCACCCAACACACATCTATCCCATCTCATCGCGCAGCAGTAGCATAACTTACAGATGATGATGTAGTTTGTTGCCGACGCGCTGCCGTCGCAGCAGCAGCAGCAGCAGGAGTTTGTGCTGGCGCTGCTGATGCTCCTGCTGACATGGTTAACATCCTGATCTTTCCCGCCGGCGCGAGTCGCCTCAACCATCGGCGTCTGGTCCCGTCTTGCAGAACGCGTGCGCCCCGCCAAGTAGCGGGTGGTCGCAGTGGTAGCGAAGTCGGCGAAGAGCAGCCAGAAGAAGAGGAACCGCCAGCAGAAGCAGAAGTAATATCAACAGCAGCGGGAGTAACAACAAATATGAGCAGCAACAAAAACGCTCACACCCACGCGCACACACACACTCAGCGACAGACTGGAGACTCATGCAGGCTTCTTCTGCTTCAGCTGCCAGGGCCGAAGTTAATGTCTGTTAGTCTTCCGTGGTCCTTTTCGTTCTCATCGGCGTAGCGCATAGGTCCAAGTGAAAGGAACAAGCGGCGAGGACGAGGAACGGAGCAACGGCCTAAACCGGACGAACAACGAATCATGGGGCGGTCAGCCCACTTCAACCCGTCCCGCGCGCGGCCCTAACCACCCGATGACGACGGCAACGATCAGTGGGATCAGAGAACGAACTGTCTGACTCACTGACTGTCTGACTGACAGTTGCTGTTGTTCTTGATCTTGTTGCTGCTGCCTTTACGAGTGTACATGTAAGTCAATGGCTTCTCAAACATCAGGAACGCGATCGGTGGTAACAGTGCTAGTGGGGGCCAGTGCTGGCGGCGTCTATCTGTTTGACAACGGGCGGGCGGCTGTTGGTCAGCCCCAGGGAGCAAGTGGCTTAGCGAGCTGTTCGTCTGCTGCTCGGCAGTGGTAGTTGTTTAGCGTATTCCTCATTTCCCGCTCCCGAACCATTACCGTTCTTCATCCCATCGTCCCATCGTCTTATCACATTATTGTCTTGATGCTCCGCATCCGGAGATAGTGTCGGCACGGGAGGTGATTGTGCCCATAACGGCTACGGGGGGGGGGGGGGTTAACTGCAGGTATAACGACGAGGCGGTTGCCCTCAGCGATTCTCCATTTCGGAGGTCCGCATTAAACATTTTGCCCAGCATTTACCCCATGGCATGGTGTGAGTTGAAACGCTCGTTATATTGCAGAAAATGGGCCAAAGTCAGATCGCGCACAGCGAGGCCGCGAAGCAGGAACCGAGCGCCTAGAACTCGAACTTCCGTCCAATTACTCCGGCATGATGGTGGATGCGACGGGTGGCTATAGTGGATAACTTTACTGCAGGCGCATGGAGCGGGGTAAATCACTCTGAAGAGAAAAATGCGCATCGCGGATTGAGAGGTCGGAGAACTGACAGATAGATAGGGGGGACGGAACAACAGCCGATTTTTCGGCTAACGACGAACACCAGAGACGATGCCATGCGGGCCAGAAGCCAATCGCCCTACGAGCTAGCCTACTTATGTGCTTTGTGGCTGGCGGCATGTTTAACAACGTCGGGGCACCACCAGTCTTCAAAAGGCCCCGACTTCTGCAACCACACACATCTGCGCAACGTCGCTCGAGCCGCTACAGTCAAATCTATTCTAGTGTCTAAATAGATATGCTGTTTCGTTTGCGAGGAAGTGGCTTCCCCAGAAGTGTGACAACGCTTGAGGATCAAGTCGTTGTCGGAGTCGATTTGACAACTGCCCCGCCGCAGGGTTTTTAAAATAAAGCAGAGCTGTTCGACTACTACGATTACTACTGTTGTCGTGTTGTTGCAGACTGCCTGTTCGACATTTTTTGTCCTCTCGTTCCTACCTGCTGGGGACTGGCTCCCCTTTGACAATACCCGCCGTTACCACGACCTCCGGTGCGAGGCATGCCTCCGGGCATCCCCTTCGTGCAACAAGACGCATTTATTGCCTGACCCACCACTGACACAGCCGCCGCCAGCGCCGTCGCCATGTGCAATTGCCATAGCTTGTGTCTCTATAGATTGGCTGCTATTTCAGAAGTGGAACCAGCCCCCTCCCCAGGTCCATCACTGTGCGGCGTCTTCAGCCTGCGGTATCAGCTGTCAGCCCGCGTCGATCTGAGCTCCGCGCGATCTGAGGCAGCAGCGGCAGTTCGCCGCTCTCCACTTCGATAGGTATCGCGACAATCTGCCCACGACGTCTGCGACGGCGGCGATGATTGAAGCAACGATCGAAGAAAGACGCCAGTCATCTAACCGCTCTCTCCCGGGGCAGGAACGAGGTGAACGGCGAAAAGTGAAAATGTGTAACAGCTTCGTCGTTGGCGGCGGCGACGGTGATTTCCGACCAGCGGAAACTTGATATAGGTGTTTCGTGTGCGTTTGTTTGTGTGCGTTTGTATGACTGGTGCTCGTATGAGTCGTTCCTTTTTGTGCGTACGCTTGTCAGGTATAATATTGCGCGTCAACTGCCGCTTCTGCTGCAACAGCAACTACTACTACGGCGGTGGCTGCTGCTGCACCACCATGGCGACCATCACCTGCCGCGCCAAAATGCTGTGTCAACCTCCGTTGTTACGGCGGCGATGATGGTGGCGGCGGCGGCGGCGGCGGCGATTTTGGCTCTGTCGCCAGCACGGTTTCAGAGCCATTCGTCGATGAATAAAAGAAAGACGAGAATCATCATCTCAATTCCTTTCTCTACTTTGACGTCTTGACGGCGGCGGCGGCGACTTCATCATTTTTCGCCGTTTTTTTTTTTTTTTGTCTTAGATTTCTTCCAGTTCCTTGATTTTCTTTCCTTCGCTCCCCTTTCTCAGACAACGACGTCAGTGGTTTACACCGATTGCGCGCACATTCCTGTGTCTGTATATACACATATATATATATATATATATATATATGTATAATATATTTATCTATGTATACATATATATATATATAATATGTAAATGCGTGAGTGTGCGCCGCCCCAAGATGATCCCAAATCGTCAGTTCCTAGTGTCTGTTCCGCGTCCGTTCCGTTGCTACTCCATTCAATCAGACGACAATTTTTCTTCTTTGCGCCACATGTCCACCACACCACTACCACTGTACACCGCCAACAACAACAGCAGCGGCGGCGGCTGCAGCTACGCAGCTTTCTTCTTCAACTCCCAGTCCTCGTCACCAGCTGCTCTGTCGGCGATCACCAGTACGCGGCGCTATGAGTTGCCGATCTGTCGGCCCGTCGACGGGCGCTTGTTTCTCTCTCTCTCTCTCACGCACTTTCTGGTGACGGTGACGATTGCTGCCAGCGGCCGCAATTTCGCTCTCGTTTGTCATTGACCTCCCGCAAGCGCCAGACTCACCACTATAACTTGCAGTTGCCAACGCGCTTTTGAAGCGAGAAAAACGCAAGGGAGAAACAGCCCGCAGTACTCGTTGGGTGGTATTCTGCATTGCCGTCGCTGCCGCCGCTACCAGCAGCAGCAGCAGCACTCCACGCAAGACCGCACAAGCATCGCACAGACGAGCAGGCAGAGGTGCAGGCACACTCGTAAAGAGATAGATACATAGATTGCCGAAAGGCGGCAAGTGGCTGGACGAACAACGAAAAACCCGAGAAGCGTGCGTATTCCACTAAGAATGGTGGCAATACCAAATACAACAATAGCAGCTACAACACCGCACGAGCGATGCACTACGCGCTACGTTGTTACGCTGACGAGGCCAAATTAAGATGTGTAGTGACCGGAATAATAATGTAACGGACGTATGTATGTGTACATCTGATGAAACAAACGGCCTCACAATTTTACTTGAGTTTTTTTTTTGTTGTTGTTGTTGTACCATCATCGTCAACATCATCACAATCAGGACGTATTGTCTGTACCTGCGGTCGCACTATGCCATTGCAATGAGCATCGTGTGGCCGTAGACAAATGTGTGTCTAATGTTTTTGTCTCCAAGGAACCATGCTGAAGCGTCGATTTAATCTCGGGCACTCGTCACAGTACCGTCACATCAAACACACACACACATATATATGAAAAACATGTATATATATATATTTATATTTATATTTTTTTTCATGTACTCTTATGCCGTTGTTTGACCAGCGGATCAAAGACTTCACGGACTAACCACCGAACACCTGTGAGTCTTCGCCGTGTCCATTGTGAACACCGTTGTACTGCCAGTGTACAGGAGACGGCATAGTAGACAGGACAGCTAAGCAATACTATCGTTCTCATTGTTGTTTGTACTTGTCTACTCGTGTTGTTGATTCGTCAACGATTACTATAGACACATTTGCTGTCAGCCAGATCAGTCGATTTCGGTTGTTACCACATTTCCCTCCTCGTCGACACCTCCACATCAGCTGGCGCTATCGGCCCCCTGCCGCGCGTTGCCAGTTGAGCTGCTGTCGGAGGGCTGATGTTCCGACATCTTCCCGTCCCTACTGACTATACACTAGATATGTTTCGATTTTCGTTTGTTGCAAGTGGGGAAAATTCAGCTCATTTCGTTTGGCGTGCTACTTGACCGGGCCCGCTAAAAGTTCGGCGGGATGGGGGCAACCGACAAGCGGGCCAGCCTATCTCACTAAATGACTAGGTCCATCTGGGCGGTGGGGATTGAGGTAGCGACGCGATGTGGTGACGAGCAATGCGCTTGTACCCATGACGAAGAGATCCTTGTTCACCATCTCATTCTGTCTGCTTCCGGCGGTGCGTGCGGTGGGTACGATCGCTGATGGTGCCGATGCCCAATCCTGCTATCGCTGCTGCTGCTGCCGCCGCCGCCGCCTCGGCCATCTCCGCGCGAAACGCACGCTCACACGCGCACGAATGTGATGGTCATACCAGTTCCGCTATGTGGCCCACTCACTGGCCAGATAGAAGCCCGTTCCCCTGCTGCTTGTAATGTGATCATCATTACATGCTTACCACCAACCTACCTGCTAGCTATCTTCCTCTTGTTCCTTCGTTCACCTTCATCGTGTAAGGTGTTGCGGCAGTTGTGCACAAATGGGCGAACAAACAGACGACCCCTGCCGTGGATCCCCGCCCGTCGCCTCATCGTCGCCGCCTGAACGACGCGCGCGTGAGGAGGGAACGCGCAGACCTCGGTGAGAGAAAGCTCCACCTCACTGAGGTAAAACTGACTCATCTGGGCAGTGACTTGCCCTATCACCGGGCGGTCAGGGTGTCAGTGACTGAACACTCGAGACTCTTGCGATAACGATTTGCTGCGATTCTAGTGCGAGTGCTACCCGTCGAATATTCGGATGCGAGTGCAGGACCACCGTTATGTGATAGCGATTGTGGTCGGCTAAATCGAGATGGATACAGCTGAGCTAGAGTGGAGTTATCGAGAGTCGGACACACACTTGAAAATGTCAGAATCAAATGTCACATTAAACAACATAGCATACTATACATACTGTTACAATGTAGAAAAATGTGGTTTGTGCATTTCGGACAGCTAAATAAGGCGGTAGTTTGATTGCAACCTAAGTGATCAACGAAGACAATCATAATGTCATTTATGCTAACTTTTGATTTGACTTTAACCTAACAATAACTTACAAAGACATCGTTCAACGTCATCTGCTCATTTCTCGATCTTGTTATAGTGCATGAATGACACCAAGCAGCGCGACTCACAGCTATGGTGCGCCGCCGGGCGCAGCCTGCTCAAGGGGAATACGTTCAATTCTATTGTATGATCGTATTTCGATCGACGACTCCATCTTATTAACTGAGCACAATATATTTTATCCCAAGGTCCTCAAAGTCCTCAAACTGGATAACTAATACGACGAGCGGCGAGTATACACACCCTCCGTGAAATCTGGGCACGGTGAATAATACACCCGTTTCCAGTGTCAGATCACTATTGATCTTGCTCATCTCATTGCACTTCGTATAATGCGATGCCCGCTAGCGATACACATCTCGGCGCACTGCACACCCGCAAACAAGCTGTCCCATAAAGTATGAGATCGTTCAGCCATTGAGTATTTCGTCAGGACACTCGCAGCGGCTACGCACGCAAGCACCCAATCGCTGGTCCACATCGAGGAACGCTCCGAGACATAGACACAACAATACAAATAGTCAGACGAAAGGAACGAGCTACGAAGGTGGCCGTCGCGGTAGAGCGGCGATGACAGCAGATTTTGTCTTCGACTGACTTCAAATGTTCGTCATTGTTCGCTATCTCGTGTGCTTCGACTTCGTAGTTTTTGAGCGTTTCTGTCGAATCAAACAGAAGCCATCAGGGTACGGCACCGATCTGCCTCTGAGCGGTGGTCGTGGTGGCGGCGGCGGCGGCGTTCGTGCGACGCTTTTGTCCACCGTTTGAAGCGCCAGCCCTCGTCTTCGCCGCAGAAGGCGACACCGGTGTAGTCTCCTGCGGCCCCCACATTGAACGCGGACGCGAATCTGGGTCTCATCGAAATGGGGAACCATGCGCCGGTCGGCGAAGCCCTGCAATAGAAGCGGCGCCACAGTGGTAGCCGTCCCTCGCTGTGACGGAATCCGACGGCTGCCCGGTTTCGTTGTTGCCGAAGAAGATACTTTAGCACGGCAGCAACAGCAGCAGCGTCAGTAACCGTGGCGGGCGGGCGGGCGTTCTCCGACAAGATGCTGATCAAGCAGTGTTCAATTGCGTTATTCACGCGTGACAAACTCTGTGCATACACTTCGCACGACGACGGCCGAAAAACTACGGCTATCCATTCATTCATTCGCGCACACATACACATAGTCTGTCTGACTCGCTCCTCACCCACTCGGTTAGACGTCGATCTAGGCAGCGACGTCCGCTACGCAAAAGTGTAACTGCAACGAACGGAGATGGCCGGACGGGAGGACGGTGCAATGACGCTGAGAGCGAAAATTCAGATAGATGTTCAATGCAAGCGTTGCAGGAGCCGCACATGACCGCATGATCACGATCTAAATTCAATTTTTATTGAGTTCAACTATTATTAAGCACCTCATTGCAGGCGATAACCTCATCGTCGGCGCGGAGCAACATGGCTCTCGATGTCGCGTTCGTCGTCTGAAATAACGAGATGACAGACACGGTATCGTGCAAGCAGGCATAGGACTAGTCACCAATACAAATCCTTCACAAACGTATTCAGATGTACGTGAGCTCACAGACGAAAACTCACAGGAACGCAAACTTTCGCTCGACATTAATTGATTACAATTTCAATTCAAGCACGTAGCGCCCAAACCGGAAGCCTGTCTCGAAATGGACTCGGAATAGCACTATTTCTAAAATGTATGTCAACTGAGAGATGTTTCCAATACTCCTGACGTAATCAGCCGATAAAATGTCGAGCTTCCCGTAAATCAAACCACGAGATGCTTCGATGTAGGATTTCTGTATTCTATTGTTTCACCATCATCGCTGCTTCCTGATGACAACCCACTTGGTGGATGATGCCAGGCTACAATAGTTAGACCCCCAAACGAGCTTATTAAACATCATTAAAAGCTTAGCTTTTATGTCACGCTCTTTTTATTCCAATATTTCATCTCGTTTAAACACGTTTAAACGAGAAAAAAGCTGCTGGAAATAGGGGTTCTATAATGAGACAAGTTGGGCTTTGATAATGCCAATATTTTCCGAAAATCGTTGCCCACGAGACATCGTGCCGCCCATGCAAACGTGTCGTTTGTGTGCTCGAAGCGAGACAGCACTTATTGGGCG
The DNA here is from genome assembly GCA_019614645.1 of Stratiolaelaps scimitus. Taxonomy (NCBI): domain Eukaryota; kingdom Metazoa; phylum Arthropoda; class Arachnida; order Mesostigmata; family Laelapidae; genus Stratiolaelaps; species Stratiolaelaps scimitus. The sequence goes on along the minus strand of JABWDB010000013.1, from coordinate 3,072,500 downwards.
GACAGTTTGTCCATGGCTGTGTAGATCATTTATACGGATGTCGAAAAACATTTACCTACAGTTATATTTGCTTGTGGTCTCCTGCACATCCGAATATCGGAAGCATTGAACGCTCAATCAGATTATGTGGGTTTACAGTACGATCGGCTGGACGACAGTGATCTGTTCCCATTGATACCGAAGGCAAAACGGTTTGCTTTGGCATTTGTCTAGATAAGTGCTATTATTTTGCACAACGTCAATTTGCTATTTGAATTGTTTAAACGGCATTAAATAACACTTTCCCGTTGGATATCACCCTGAAAAAAATTGAAATTAAACATACTGTTTTTATTCCCATTTATAATTAAGGCATTATAGTCGGCAATTGGCGAACTTTTTGGTGGTTATCGGGCTGGTCTGCACAGGTGGAAGTCCTGCTTGCGAGATCAGCGATGCTTCGCTTGAACCATCCTATATAACACATAGCAATTTGAGAGGACAGTGTATAATAGTAACAATAATGACAACAATAATAGTAATAACATAATAATAATGAAGAAGACCAAAATAAACCGGAAAAATAAGTAAACATTACCAGGTGACCCTACCTAGTCTGACTAATACGTTTGTTTTAGCAGGCTGATGCCGGTGAGGCAATGCGATATAATACTGTTTAAATCACACCCAATCTGGGTAACTTCCGATCAATAACGATCTTACAATAATAATATACAATAATATACACAATATACAATAATAATCAAATAATAATAATAATAATAATAATACTAGACATATTCTTAAAACTATCTAATTAATTGCTAGAAAACTCCCTACTGATACTTAATTAGATAGATTGAAGACTTACATGCCAACTCAATGTATATAGCTTAACCTAAGCATAGTTTGTATACTGGCACTCGTTTATTTAGTTTACTGTCACAAAGTACCGTATGAATACAGCAAATCTAAACGGAAGACATTTTTAATTATCCTGAGTGGATGTTGTTGAGAATAGTTTGGTTGATTAGTTGATTTATAATGTATGATCTTGAGATGGCTTGTCAACGTACATAGGGGCCTATCACAGGTTGTGTTCATGGGGGGTGCTCATCGAAGAACGCTAGCCCTCCTCTACCCCTCTCATGATTTAAACTCAAGTTGTGCAACATATTTTTAGACATTTCGAGTCCCCACAAGGACCAACAGCTTTTAGCATCACCAGCAAGAAGCTCTGCTGTGTGAAGCAGTTCGGCATAGCAACCTACTTTGCATAACGAGGTCAGACAAGCAGAAACAACGCACACACACACACACGCATGTATAAACACAGGGGTGCTGTTATTAGTGATTCCCCCGCAAGGAACAAACCAAACAGTGGGTGATGTATAGTGAAGCTGTTGCTTGTGCTTGCGTAGCGGCTGCAACTGTAGGAACTTCCCCGAACGGCGTGGGGCGCCGGCTTCTTTTTCGGTCGGCAAACCTCCAAATAGAAGGAACAGATCTCGACAGAACGAAGTCAACAAGGCATCATTTGTTCAGTTGTTGTGAACTTCACGCACAAGCACATTACCACGTAGCTCTGCCGTTCAGAGATGTGCATATCACGTGGCTTCCCTGTCGAGAAAAATCCTGCGTCACTCTTGAGTACGCTGGTTTGTTTATAGGCGCATCGCTGCTGTCGAATTTGCAGCTAAATGGCCAGCCAGTCAACAAGCTGGTAGAATCCTTAATTTCCGTGTAGATGATCAGACTCTGAGGTTACATGTCGCACATTTCAGTAGAGTTCAAACTACCAACCCCTCGACGGGTGCTCGATAGAGCTCGAGCAAATCCCTCGGTCGATTGTTACGCAACCACTGTGATAACCCTGACTGTGATGTTAGATTGACATACATATGTGGTGTCCATGCCACAGGTGGTGATGACATGGTCAATGATGACGATACATTGATTGATTCCGATAGAAACAGACAAACACCCTTCTCATATTCGTGGCGAATCATAATGCGAATAACAATCATATGACGTGGTTGCGATTGTGGTTGTTATTTTTTCTTCTTCTGCCGCTGTTGCTGCTGCTGCTGCTGATGCAGATCATAGCTATGGTGTTTGTTATAGTTGACCTGGGTGGTTGCCAGTGGCGGGGTCTCGTTGAAACGTCCGCTATACATCGCTGCATAGACTGCGTGTGTTCCGCGGTCGCAGATGTTGTTGCCGCTGAAGGAAGCGGCCACTGGGCAGCACGTAATGCGGCAGCGGATCAAAGCTCGAGCTGGCGATGGGCGTCGGGCTGTGTGATACCTTCTTCGACTCTCTCTTCATTTTTCTCTATTTCTTCTTCTGGGATCCGAAGCGTATCCACCAGCCAGCGATAGCCGCTACCCAACTGACCAACGCCAGCAGCTGACCAGTCAGTCAGTTAGCCAAACCCCACGATCCGGAAGAGCTCATCATGGTAGCAGCAGCAGCAGCCGCAACAACATCAGCAGCAGCAGCAGCAGCAGCAATAACTTAATTCCACCTTATAGATGCTGTGGACTCAACGTCAGTCGACTGCCATTTGCCGGTACCGCCAATGATGTCGAGCCTACGCTACTTTACCGCTACACCTACCCACCATCCATCCGACTACAACAACAACAACAACAACAACCAGCAACAGCAGCACCCGCGCAGCCACCAGTGCTGGGTCGCCTTCCTCCCAGCTGTCTATCTGTCTGTGTGTACCACCTATATATATATATATATATAATATATATATATATATATTGGCCTGTCTCTGGCGGGCAGAAGAGAATGCACTGCTCTGCAAAGGAATAATAGGTGGCCCGAGCTAGACTGACGGCGGCGGTGGTTGCGGCTGCTGCGGCAGAAGTGGCAGCAGCTCCTGGAAATGGAATTATGAACAACTATAAGAACAATCAACACGTGCTTCCAAGAATCAACAGGCAATACAACAAGCTACGCCGCACTCTTGTGCACCACCCCACGCCACCAGCCATGATTTACCCCTCGATTTATTTGGCGGACCTGTGAAGAGTCATCGCGCCGGCGGCGACGGCGGCGATCTTCATATACACTAGCTAGCTGTCATCCGTTAAAACAGTCGTCATAGTAGTGGTATCAGTAGGAGCAGTGGTAGTAGAAGTTAGTATAGTGTTCAGCAGCAGCAGCAGCAGCAGCAGCGACACCCAAACAGCAACATCAGCGAAGGTCCACTGGGGTCCACCATCATCTCTTCCCCGAAGCTGTCAATGACATCAACAGAGGTGATGATAACAGCAATCATAATAATAGAGAAAACTATCTCCGCCCGTCTTCTTCACAGGAACATATATATATATATATATATATATATATATATACTGCTACTACTACTTATTATTATTATTATATATTTGTGGTGCCCTCCCACGTTTTCGTCGATGCTCGTGAGATGTCGTAGTGGCGGCGGCGGCGGCGGCGGTGGCGGAATCTTCAGTCCACTGTCAATTTCTCCTCCTCTGTATCTGTTCATCTCCGCCGCGGTTCGTCGTTCCCGTATTGTTTTGTGGATTTCTCCCACAGTTCGACACACTTCACCCCCCCCGAAACACCGTCGCACCTCGATGAGTCCACAATAAAGCAGACGCCAGCGATGTCCAGACAGTAGCTACGCAGTAGAAGGTAGTGTGATGTTCAAACCGTTTGAATCAATGTTTATTGCCGCAGGATAGATTCGTATCGAGTTCAAAGTCTCTTTGAAAAATATCTCGCAAAAAAAAATGGTTGCTCTTGATGGCCGTGCACATCCGAATCTAACTCGCTGCAAAGTCTCGCTCGGTGTTAGAATCTACCTTGAACTATCATCGTAGTTCATCACATAAATAACAGTACATCTATTTACCACTAGGCAATGAGCGCAAGGGTAAGTAAGCCATTGGCATGGAGTCGATTGACCAATGGCAGTTGCGACTGAACTGTTGTTTGTCTTCTTGTCAATTTTCTGTGGTCATACTAAGTCATTCTCACTGGCAACATGACAGCGGTTTGCAATTGTACTATGCAAAAAATAGATCTATATCATCTATCTCGACTTCATATAACCTCTCAACCATAGATAATGCCGAATTCGTCTTTTCCACCGCTGAGTTCTACCGATCATCGTTACTCGACGCTTCGATTGCTTCCTGCAACCGACTGCGTAGAATGTTGTTCTTGTCCGGTAGATGCGACCTTGATGCCACCATTTTGCAGCAACAACTACAACAAGAGCAAATCTTTTATGCATGTTTGCTAGCTGTAGATTTCGAGAGTCTGGAGAGGGGGGGGGGGGCAGAATTCCACGTATCGAGAAGTGCAGCACAACATCTGCGCCAAATTCAAACGTCCGATCTTCAAGTGATCGGAGGAGCTGTGTGTAGGATCGAAATGCTTCTCGCGCCCTCATGAGGCTCATATCCGAAGATATAGATAACGACTTTATATATTCTTGCGCTTGCTCACTCACTGGTGTTCATTGGCAGGAGACACGAGCGAGAAACCGCAAGTCCCACTATCGGTTCCGAATTTCAGAGAGATTTCCAAAGTTCTAAGTGTCCGATATGTTCTAGACGACCCACATGAAATCTCCTTATTGATTACATGACACGATTTTCAAAGGTTACATGGAATACGACGTGACAATATTATGAAGCTTCATATTGTCGAGTTATCCAAATGAGTCATTGGTCGCAGCGCATTTCGAAACAAAGGGTGCTAGCTTGACAGTTACTGATCACTACTAGTACAATCGTGTATCGACTCTGTGTTATGCCACTATTGCGCGGGAACTTTTAGTTCATCCTGTATTATTCCGGTAGTGAATCCGCTCGTTGTCGAAGCTGAACTCGACGTAATGTTTGTCGCGAAGGGTTACAGCGATCCTCATTGCATTAAATGCAAAATGTGAAATCGCAATGTTGAGGATACCCTTTTCAAGTATAGCACTCATCTCCACTGACAGGTGTCAGTGAATCAGAAACTGGCCGAAACCAAAGTCGGCCTTCACCTTTCAACGGACAACGATTGCAGCGAAGATCTTGACAAAGTCACATGAAGGTCATTCACACATTCACTTAAAAAATCGATGCGGGATCCCTTCTTGCTCCGGAAATTGGCGTGCTACTCCTGACTCCAGGCGGACCGGTGCCTCAGCATATACCTGAGATATTTTTACCTAAATTGGAGACACGACCATTGAGAGCCATTTTGGATCATTTTCACACACAAATTCCGGGACAACGCCAAGCATAGTCTTGCCACAAAAAGCCCGTGAGTTGTTTGAGTTGGAAACGTCGTTTTGCAGTCGAATGTCGACAACCGATTTTCTGCTCGCTGCCTAAACACAGATAGGGTAACGCCCGAAACCAATTTCTGTATCCGCAATTTCTGATAAAATTCATGTGAAGAAATGCTAGTTTACAGGATTGCAGTTACGTTTATCTATAACTCTGCGATTTGGTCATGTATGAAGCTCGTAGAGAAAAGAAAATCAGAGCTTTTAGACTCGAATGTTGGGGTTGTCCATCATTGTCCAAAATATTTAAGTACGGTTTGTATTAACAAACGAACAATCTGCGTGTAATATTATATTATATAATGCAACAGAATAAGGCAAGACGTGCTGCAACGAGCTGAAGAGGAGGAAAAAGTGCTTTGCGCACCTCACAATAAAGCGATATGAATTGAAGCTCATATTTCTTAGAGTATTATACGCATATGTAATATAGATAGATCAGCTGGTAATATGTTTGCTAGATATTGTTCTCATATATATATATATACACACACGTGTATCATGTTTGCAGATCGAATTATTAGTTCGATGCTACTTCAGCCTGCATATTTGCCAGCAGATTCTAGCGGATTTACATACAGGTATATGGTATACAAGAATAGCAGCAGCAGATGTATTACATGAGAGCAAACACAGGTCCGGGTGCGGGTTCCGAGATTCAATCCTGGTGGTGGATAAGGTCAATAAGGACAATTCTTACTCTTGTAGCCTAGCCTTCGAGATAACAGAACAAAGAGATTAAATCGAGATAGTTCTATTTCTCATTACTCATCCGTCTCGTTGTGCTATACAAGCTGACTCATTCTAGCGGAGTACAGTTCAATTGCAATTGTTGCTAGAACGGACAAAAAACTGTGTGGCCTTGCGTGGCCTTGCCCCATTTGTCTGTCCTCTATTATCCTCCAGCCGCGCACTCATTCACCAGAACCAGCGTTTCTCCAGCAAGCACTCCCTTTCTCTCTGGCCTACACTTGTGACTACGGGCGTCGTTGTAAATGGCGTTTGACGATCTTTCCTGCTGATCTCAACATCCTTGCCTCGAGTTTAATCGCGACATCGGCACCACGTCTAAGGTCATAACCATGTCGCGTTCCGTCAACCAGCTACAGTTACCTCACCAGCAACGACGAAGTCATTTTTACTATATCGTCATATATATATATATATACATTTGCACGGGTACTATCATTTCAAACAGTAGTCGTTCATGTTCGATATAATGACCAATCTCTTGCGTGGGGTCACCATAGCAATCAATACGTTCGTATGCTGCGAGTTCCTCAACAGGCGTTGACAGGCGGCACCTTCGGGTCCCTCGGGTCACATTCAAATCAAGCTAAACGAATCACTGTACCATCAGTGCTACCGTTGACGATAATGATAATCTGTCTATTCGACGCTTGCTTGTTACCGAGTTCGTGGGAGAGTCTTCACCCGGGTAGATGAATAACCCTTTGAACGCGTCATCTGGTCGCCGTTTGACCGACGCCGAAGCGTCCCCCACCGAGTTACCGACCGCCCGCTGTTCGTCAGGACCCACCGTGTTGAATCGGTCGTTCATATCCGTCCAGAAAATGTCTGGTCACGAAAACGTCGTCTCGGACGTTAGAGAAAAAAAATAACGGCACCAACGACGGGCCTGCTGCTTGCTTCCATGTAGATATCTGCCATCTGGACGCGACGGGGAGAAAGATGCACCGATCTGGAAACCGCCAGTTCTCATGGTCACCGTTGGAGTCACGGGGGTCAGCACTGGCAGACGGCTACGGTCAAGCGGTCACCGGGAATAGTGAAAGTGTGTGAAATGTGGAGGCAAGGTCAATCGGGTCCCCTCCGTCCAACGGTGGCATCAGCGGAACACGAAGCATCTGTTATGTCAGCAGGAGGAAGCTGCGGATGAGGTCGAAGGTCATTATGTAATTAGGAAGCGTCAATGTGGTCGTGTGGATAATCTTCACTGAAAGAACTCTTCGCTGTAGTTCACTTTCTCGCGGGCTTCTGCTGGGCGGCAATTGATAACTGAACTCACAGAAAGTGCTTTGAGGGGCGGGAATGGGGGTCATGAACCACTTGATTCAACTAATCAGTTTCCGGAGGTTTTTAAAGCAAATAAACAAAATGGTATCTCGCCCCTAGTATCGCATCGAATGTACTTGAGACCATGAGGCCATAGGGTGCTGCATAGAGACACGTGGTAAAGAGCTTTTTTACTGGCAGATGATCCCGCTCATAGATCGGTGTATGCAGGTATACCGCAAAATTAGTTTAAACTCCCAGAGTTGCACATGGGTAGATCTACCCCAAACAAGCTGGAGGTCCGCTCGAGCGTACGGACAACTGTTGAAAGTAAACTATGGTAAGAACTACAGGTTGACTTTGAACAAATTATTCAATTTTAACGTCTAGTATATTTTGTTCACATATAGAAATCAGTACGAATTCGATGGCAGTACTCTAAAGATAATATCCGAGTGTTATCATATGACTTTCGTCTATATCAAACAAGTCGTCACGTCTCTAAGGGATCACAGCGTCTGTGCGTCGTGAAATTTGATGAAAAAACAGCCTCAAGCGAGGCCAGCTTTACGCCAATGTCATTCAAACGAAAAGGCTTTCCATTATTACTCCTTTTTTTCGTACGTTTTTTCCTAACGTAAGCCTCGCTTAATCTAAAGGCAATTTCAATACTTCGTCAACAAAATGCCAGGACCAGTTTTCAGCATGTTTGCCAACTGTCCCCGTTATTTTATTTATCGAGTTCTGTAATCGTTCGGTTCTTTTGCATCAGAGTACGCATGGCCATGTTTATTGCCGCGTAGAATGATTGCATTGCAGCAATGTCGAACCTCCGACCAGCACCGACCTTACCTAATTGCGAATAGATCACATATACGGGATATTACAGCTTATTCCCCTCTATCAGCTCACATAATTATAATAAGCTGATTCTAGATTCTAAAATAATCAATATTATTCAGCTATCAGATGCATCGTAGCGACAAAGGCAGCGCGAGATAAGTATAATAACTATTCGCCCTGTTGTATAGTAATAGTTGTTGCTGTTGAAGTTGTTGAAGTTGAAGCACTTGTATACACCGTCCCTTTCAAGAAGCTGCAGTGCCGAAAGCAGTTGTACCGTGAACTGAATTAAAGTGTTGGCTGTGGGTCAGCCCGGAAAATTGACTTCGTATACATATTTGGGATCGAGCTGCTGCTACCGTCTGCCGACAACCGTAGCGAGGTGTGGCCAGACCAACAGTCGCGTCTTTGTTCGCGCAACACGTTAATGTCTGTGTCATTCATTTGCGCTTACGATTCGTCACAGTGCGATTCGAGTGGAGTGACCGCATGACCAAGCAACCAGCTCAAGCAGCACAATGACATCGTCCACTTCTTGGGATCGGACCAGAACCGGCCGCGTCCATCTGACCAGCTAGCTAAAACTAAATCTGCAGACATCTTGACAGAGAGACGGCTCAAGTGTACGAATTGCGGATGCAACTATCGCCGAAGCAGAGAGCGCACGAGCGAGGCAAACAGAAGGTCTGGGGGGGAGAGGGGTTGTAGATGGGCAGAGAGAAAATGCAAGGGCAGAACGTATAGCGTGCGTTTGCACCCGAAAGGCGAAATCTGAAGGAAACAAAAAATAATCCGAGACAAATATAAACAAGCAAGCAAAACAGACGGGTGTAGGACTGTCGGCCAACAACAAATGTCCTAGAAAAAAAAACTTTTTCCAGCCAACTGAAAGGAGCAGGAGAACGCTGAAGGGCGATCAGAGACAAATTGAGGGAAACAAGGACATAGAGAAAGAGAGGGACAGATGAAAAATTCAAGCTCAGAGTAGCCGCGGTGCAGCAGTTCCTGCTGGGCGGGTCCGCCAGCGGGAGAAGGACTGCTGTGGCCTTTTTTTTCTCAATTCTGCCACTCGACAGGCCGGTGAGCGAGCAAGCGAGCGAACGATCGGCCGGTGACTTGCGCTATGCTGAGAGGCCGAAACAACAGCAACGGCGGCAACAACAACGATGACGACAACGACGACGACGATGATCAACAACAGCGGGGAAAGGCGTACAACAAATAGAAATATCGTAGAAAATGATGAAAACGAGAGTGCGACTGCAACTGACAACCCTGCATTGCGTCACGTACGCCAGCGACGACGTGGCAAGCGAGCATGCAGACAGGTAAAGACGTATAGGTACGTGGCAGGTACATAGGTGGGTCCAGCGGCAGGACAGGCGGAGACAGACGGTAACAGGCGTAGCAGTTCGAAGGAGGCTAGACGCGCTGGCTCGGCGAATTGCTTCATCGGCGAATTTGTGGAATGAAAAATGGCGCAAAAGCGGGCGAGCGCGATTTTTTAATGTCGTTCTGAAAACAGTTACCTCGTCGAGACGAACTGTACGAACGGTCGAACTGCGTTGTACACGACTGATACGCCAATGGGATAAGGAAGCCCAACAGACATCACCAGGTGCCATAATATGTTGATATATATATATATATATATATATATAGGCATAAAAATGAAATAGTACTGATAGCGACAACGACCGCTGATAACGTTCACTGCGCCTCCGTTCAGAACGGGTGGTCCATCAGGCATCACGTATTTTCCTACGGAGCTATGCACATAGCAATCGTTCCCTTATCGTTGCCATCACTAATGTGATGTAAAAAGAAAAAGAAAAGATATATATACAATAAAAAGAATATATAAAAAAAACATATATATATATATATATCTGTATGTATAATAATCTATGTGTCTGTGTGTTTTTTCTACGCGTTCGTGTGGTCCGTTCCTCGTTTAACGCTCGCGTTGTCCTCTACGCCGGAGTGAAATGGACGAATCGACGCAGATCGGAACGAGAATTGAAATTGATCGTGATTGCTCATTTCGTTACTTCGGCCTTTGGCTTCGATGCGCCTGTCACAGTTTCCTGTCGTACCTATCGATGTGACGTTATGAGAGAAAGTCGACGGTGGGACATTTTTTTCGTCATTTGTATAATACTACGTAGGATACAGATAAAATTCAATGTTCCCGTGGAGCAAACGAATATATGTGTGACTGGATTCGGTCTGACGGTTAGTAGGGCTGCGACTGAATTTCATTCAGACGTTTAATTTATGCAGAAACAGTAACGTTTACAATTTCCGATAAGAAAATGAAAAAGTGCAGATTACAGCAATGATGGGGATCCGCTCGTCTGTTGGGTACATGCCGTCAAACGCTCTCGGGGAACAACGATCGACGACGTTGCTACGTATAAGTTGACGTGTACACAACTAATATTCGACGTGTACATATTGAAAAACTAGCGACAAGAATTTTTATTGAAAAAAACTACAGTGTAAAAATAGCGGCCATGCTTTAATAATATACTAACTGAGAAATATATACAGGTGTTTACGTAATATATTCAATAGCAATATGTATGTTGCAAACTGAGCCACTGATAGAAGTGCAACAACCATCCGTAGAAGCTCATAACGTTGTAGATGTTATTTATGTCAATATTACGCTCCACCATTACCGTCGTAATCGCCGTCCAATTCATGCGTTTACCCGCACATTGCGTTAGCCTAAGTATCCTACATTCGACTTACGGGGTACGAGCTAGAATGGAAAACAGCAAAACAACAGTCACAATTGGTTGATGATGAATGATTATACGGAGCCGGTTAACTACTGTTCGTGTTAAATAAAGCTGAGATAAAAATTACCCGCCGCTGTCGACGGACGCTGATGCAGGTCAGTCCGAACGACGGAATGACGGGAACGCCACTCACGGAATTAGTGCTTTATTCCCTGGTAACTCCCATCGATCGACATCTCGGACATCACCATCCCCTTTAATGTCGGCTGCACCGAGGCCCCTACCACCGGCGTTACGGCTTCATCTTGAAATACCGCCATTACAACTACTGGTACTAGCGCTGTTGCTGCCGCTGCTGCTTCTAAAACTTAGCGTGCGTATGCGAGCGATTTTCTCGTTATAGTTTTATTTCCCGAGAATTTCAAACGAAATTCACGTTAGCCATGGGAGGTCCTTCGAGCATTGGGTGAAATGCGTTGGACCCCCACCGCTCGGATCGTGACAGGAAGTGGCCGGCAAAGACAAGTGCAACATCCCGGAGTCAAATCAACGAGCGGGCCCATCAAGAACACACAACGCAGACGCATTGAAAGCCTCAAAACGCCCTTACGACCCACAAATTTGCGTCGAACTGAAGTGTGCCTCTGCTTCGCGCATGGCAATGCTAACGGAGCACGGAGAGAGAGAGAGAGAGAGAACAACGACTACGGCTGCCGGTGCATAAAGGCGGGAGGGTGGGGTGCTATGGCCCGTCATCATGCGGTAGGCGATTACGCTGTGGAGGACGCGAGGAAAGCATATGTAATCTGTTTATGTAAGGCGGAAAACACAACGCTTGCACTGCTCTCCTGACCGGCGGCTATATATTTATATATTAAATTTTCATTTTAACCATATATATAGATATATATATATATATATATAGTAAAAGAATTGATTGATTTGCTTGATTTCGAGGGAGAATAACACCAAGTAGTAATGATAATAAGAATAACAGCGGTGCAATCATTGTAATGATGCTTCTCATGTTATAGGATACGGCCGTAGCTGACGAAAAATCAGGACAATGATGAGTTATCAAATTTGTTGTGTTGTTCCATTGGAAAAATAGCCTTCGTGGCAGTAAATTTGAGCTTCGTTCTATTGAGATATTCATCATATTGGAGTGTTCTTTTGTTTCACATATGATTCGTAATCTAATGTTTCCGGGCTGACGCCAACATTAAACGCCTACGGTATTGCTTTTTGCATTGCTTCGTAAGACAGACCCGTTGCATGGAAATGGGCAACGGTTGAGATCGAACTCGTGTGGACATGTACGTATTACACTGCCCCGGCTGCAAGGCAGGCGCTTACCATAGAATTGACCACCAGGCTCGGCCCTATGGGTACAGAATGTAAATGCTTTAGGTGTTGTGTCAGTTCGTAGAACTATGCACCTGTACAGGAAGTAGGAGAAGACATATTCTAGATATCGATCGATTGATCGATACGCAGAGACACATAGAAGTAGTCACTGTATGCGTTTGTTACACGTTTGATTGATTACTTAACTCATGTCTGCACTGCTTTTCAACAGACAGCAATTGACTTGACTTGATAAGTCCGGACACCTCTATATGAATTGACTTATCATAGTAATAACATCTAGTTTAAGGATGAAACGCCTTGCCGCAAATACCCAGCCAAGTTGAGTGTATCCCAAAAACAATACAGAACCCATTTCAAGCAGCGATACAACAACAACAACAACAACAACGACGATGTCGCTATTGTTTTATTGTAGCACGGAATATCACGCGCACCACGAGTGTCCCTTTCTACCAGCAGCAGCAGCAGCGGTAATAAAATGATTTGCTCAAATGGTCGCTTATGCCATCTGATACAGTTCATATGTGTGAGCATCCTTCTGAGCAATGACAGCATGAACAAAGTGATGAACGCTTGCAGGTTGAGGGTCTGGTGGCCTCATTTGACGCTGGTTGGATGACGTCGCCGTCTCACGTGGCCCGAGTTGTCATGTTGCATCAATACAGAATGCCCCGTGGTGTCCGCGGTTCTTTGGTGCCGGACTGGCCACTTACAGTTGCTACTGTTGCTGCTGTGCGCCACTCATCGTAGTAGTAGTAGTAATCTTAGTAGTGGGCCTCGTAGACGAGTAAAGGTGAAACAGTTTTTCTGCCCGGAATGCTCAGTGGTTAGCCAGCCAGCCAGCCAGCGTGTCCACAGCTTGTTTGACCCTTGCACATATCGCACGCAGCACCAGCAGGGGACACGCACGCTCGCTCTTATAAATATATTTATTATTATTACTATATGCGTTCACGGGCGCGCGTTTGCGTATAAAAACGCTCGCTTGTCGTTCGTTGGCTAAGCATTGTAATAACAACAAGATGATATATGATATGAAATTCGATTACGATATTCTTCAACACGCTAAATATCTGTCTTGAGCTCTCTCTCTCTCGCCCTTCTCGTTGACTTCGGCAAAAACAGCTTGGTCAATGTTGCATTGTCATAATACCCCTTCTCGAACGAGTCCACCCCCTGACCACACAGTGGTCATAGAAATTCGAAACGTCACAGCAGCTGTAATTTTATCGTGCCAGTAACAACCGCTATCGTAAGCATCTGCTTAAAACTGTAATCTGTTTAAAACGCGTCCATCCGTGACATTGTGCGTATCGCGTATTGGGACGATCTGTAATAATCAGCCAGATAACGAAATCAAATTCGTAAGCGACGCTAGTTTAAACCCGGTCCCCTCTCAAGTCGAAGCCTTCGTCCATTGACGGCGTCGCAACAAAGCGATCTTGTTCAAGCGGTGGTGTCCAACTGGCGGTGGTGGTCTGTGACGTGCGTTCCTTCAATGCGAGCCAGCAATCGAAGTAGGCTAAGCGTCAACACTAGTAATCGTTGTGATTCCGCGCTATGAGCAGATTTTTCGGCCACAGTTAGACACGCAGATTGTCACAAACACTTACATATATATATATATATATATATATATATATATACACACACACGTGTTACATTGCGATACGATACTATATGTTCACTAGTGAATCAATCAATCTATCGAATGATGATTGAGCGACTGGCCAACTCAGCGCGTGCGTCGCGCACTAATTTCTAGAGAAATACGACAAGCCGGTGAAAGGACTAACGGAGGATTATGCGACCAACAGCAGAACCGACGTTGCCTTCTTGAACAAGCGGGTTATATACGCATAGGTATTACAGCTTCTGATTGAGCTTAAACGATGCCTGATAGTCGCTTGCTGTTATGGGTGTTTGTCGTTGTTGAGCATTTGTGGCCGTTTCGTTCCGAGACGGTGCCATGGTGACAACACGTGCGTGTCGCGTCAGGCGACGACAGTGGCAGCGGGTTCTTTGATCTGACTTGAATTTGATTTACCGTCGTCGCCACGCTAATTTAGGCAGACACGTGCACACACTATCGAGGTGGCAAAGACCAGAATTATCCACAGTATCTACAGTCCTGCGTGCATAGTTCTGTCGTCAATAAAATCAAGCGCACCCGTTCGAAGGTCACATTTGTATCGAGCGTAATCACTCATATTCAATAAAAAAAAGGAACTTTGTTAAATTCTGCCGAAAGTGTTCAATGACCAATCGAATGCTACACACAGGCCGTGACCATCGGTTTGACGAAATGCTCATTAAGCGATTAACTCAAATATAGCTGTATATTCAGAGCGAAAAATGTCGATTGATTTATTTATGGCGCGTTTAAAAAATATGCAATATATACAATAATTGCATGCATTCATCATCATTGTTTAGTCATGGTTGTCGATTAGTATATGAGTATCTCCGGTGCGCAATGATGAGCGATGAATCCAATCCTAATTCGCAGAGTTCTTCTGCTCCATGCGACCTGTGGGTCAGCAGCGGGTTGACCACTTCGTTGAACAATATCATGAGGCAAACGATATGCAAATACAAGCAATTGACGCCGGGTGCCGAGATCGCCGGCAGCAAACGCCTTGAGATGAACTGTCTACCGCGAGCGTGCTCGTTCGCTTGTCGACTACCCTGTATACCTGTCATGTTCCCGGCGCGATAATGTCCATACACTCTGCAGGAGCTATTCTCAGGAGTGTCGGCTCGCGTGCATCAACCGATGCAACAAAGTCTTCCACACTCCGGATATACCCTGACCGATTCCCGACACCCGGCGCAAAGAAGCCGTCCAGACGCCCACACGGAGCGGTGGCGCATGGTTACTATGTGTTTGCGGCCCTTTAAAATAGCCTCTCTTTTGGTACGGGCATCCATGCGAGGACAAGCAACAGCTGTAATTAGATAACAATTGTGGTACAGCATGTCTGTCCAGTTTGAACGTAACAGGATATTTGCCGACGAGCAGGAATATAACGGCGGACATATCATTGTCACGGCATTAATATAATCGTTGTGGTGGTGGTAGTAACAGCAGCAGCAGCAGCAGCAGCAATAATAATAATAGCCCACAAGAACACGGTTGTTTCTGTCTGATTTTCTTATTGTAGGACAGCTGTACGTGGAGGTTGGTCGACTACGAGACACGGTCGCAAAATTACTCCGACATTATGATCATATTCGCGTAGACTGCATCACTTACAATGCAAACAGATATATATATATATGTATATAACAAACAATGCGGTCGGTCCCGGCCATGATGGGCATCACCGATACCGCGGCTGGATGCTACGATTAGCCGATTTACACGAGCGGCGAGACTTTGCAGAAATGAACATAGATCTTAAGTATTGCGAGGAGCACAAACCCGATCCACTTCAGCAACGCCTGCTCACCAAGTATTAATGTCATATCGTACAATAGTAATTCATTCGCAATAACCAAATACCATCGAAGAGGAGGAGTGCCAACGGCCGGCTTCAAATAATCGTGATCGCCATGCCACGGTTGAGCGCGACAGCTCCAACTGAACCGAGAAGCGCCAAGAGCAACGTATCCAAACACAGCTCCTGATAGAAGAGGTATCGGATTTATTTTCCACAATCACGGCGGTCATGCGACACATTGTCACGTTGTAATCAATATGTCCCGAATGTGTTAGTCGTCATGAGAAAAACGCGGCGATGACGGGCGCACCGCGATGACTGCGGTAATTGCCCGGATCGTGACGCTGGGCAAAAAATAGCAACTTTTCCATGCGTTGTCGTCGGCCCACCTAGACGCTACTGTTTTTGTGCATTTTGCTGACGAGGTTTCGTGTTTGGTGGTGTGGCGACTGCGGTAGTCGGATGCCTCACGGCAGTCGGCCGTGAGGGGAAGATCTATTTGACTAATAAAAGAAACATAATTAAACCATTAATTCTAAGAGATTCACAGCGTGAGACTCATTCGACGAAGAGCTGCTGACTCGGACAAGAATAGCCGGAAGTTGCCGTCGTCATCATCAGCATTTATTTAGTCACTTGAGCGCGATAATAGGATGTGTAGCGAGCGATGTAACAACCAATTGAATGGGTGATCATTCGATCGGATTTATTTCGATTTTGTCGAAGAGGCTAACTATGTCTGACGTTTGTCAGGTCACAGTTCGTAAACGATTGTAGGGAGGTTGTTATTGGTGACTCTCCGCTCGCCCTGGCCTCTGATTGAAAGACCACGTTCATAACTGTGACACACCAAGCATTTCTAGTGTTTTTCTCATTTCCAAGCAAACACGCTGTTCGTGGCTACCGTTCATCTGAAAACAAATGTACGTTTTATATATGAGAACTTTCAAGACCTACGCCTATTATACTATAGAATAAGCTCTGAATCGATTTGTATACTTGTAGCCACATTTACAATTCCAATAATACTTAAATGATGCATTTAGATATCACGGTTCGTTTTCCTCGGGGCGAGATGTCATGGGAGACACATATCCATGCATACGTTGTCGGATCACTCCGTATCAATTCGTTCGACTATTTGTCGCTCCGACCCGACGCAATTATCTCAATCGATCAAGCTATAATATTAGTTACACGCAACTGAATGCGGATATCTCTGGCATCGGTGTATCCAATCAGTGGGGCAACGAACGAGCTCAGCTCTCAACAAATTCACATGTCTCAAATGCATGTCACGCGTAGCGGGCTCGTTTTACAGCTGCCGGATCGATCTACAATCGAACACATAGACGTACACAGACGATAGATCATTGTTGCAATAGATAACAGAGAATGTTATCTGCGAATGGTGCAGTCTGATTGCTGCAATAATCGCCTTGCTGAGATGGCGAAAAACAGCAGATACTTGGTGGTACTGCCTAGTGGTAATTATAATCATTTTGTTAATAAAGGTACCAGTAGTTGCCCGCCGTATCTGCTACGGGGAAATCGCATAATAATTCATGGCCACTCGAGCTGTTCCGCCTTCTCTGGCCAACACGGTGATGCCTCATCGTTTTGTTTTTTTTTACAAAAGCAATATCGTATTTTCTTGTAGAGATTCTCAACGAACAGAGCGTGACTGTCGCAATCCTGCGACGAAGTTAATATCCGAAGTGGATTCACATTGAAAGTGGCACTATGAAATGTTGCTGGATCACAAACCGCGTCGAGCCCACGGTGGCCTGCGGGTGCAATCGTGTGCATCTGCCTTGGAATCGGAAGGAAGGCCCAGGTGCTCACACGGGTTTGAACCCCATTGTTACTCATTTTCATTTAGAAAGGAGTTGTCCGTCTTATGAGGCAATAGCGACAGCAGTTGTACCTTGGACGTCAAATGTTTGCTGTGAGTCAGCCTGGGAAATTTACTTGTGGATGACGAACGGACGGAGTGCCGACTTCGGGGACAGGACTCCCTGCATGAGCAAAGCTACGAACGTCGATGTTTAATGTGTGTAATTAAGCTGATAGTAAATGTTGCCTTAGTGAGTGCAGTGTTGAGTTTGGGCGAACTGATCTAATCTAATTGGTGATAGGTCCAATGGATTCATATTTATTCTATTGATATTCATACTGCTCTAATTATAACAGTGAGCGATTTTGTTCATAAAATCCACTAATAATTAATAATAATAATAATAATCGACTGGTAGATAGTTGTTGGCATTGACGACAAAATGGACGACATCAAAAAATACAGCCACTCGACCTCAAACGTCACCTCGAGAGTCCATTCGACAAAATGGGGCTCTCCTGAAACGGCTGCCCCCACAAAAGTAGCAGTTAAACCCTATCAACGTATTTGTTAATCGTTAAGATTGCCTATCCACAAGTAGCAGTGCATGCAGTCTATCATATCACGGTATTAAGAGATGAACATTTCCGAGGGTTTGTTCGCCTGCCGGCGCGTAACGACTCGCTCCGCGCCGATCCAGACGTCTGGTCAAGCGCAGAGTGCAGCAGATCGTTGCGCAAATCGGCGCAGCCGGCGTAACTTTCTGATCCACTGCTCCACCGCTGCAGTTTCCACAGGTGTGAATCGCTGTGTCGAGCCGTCTGATTGTCTGACATTATTAAATAGTTATCGTTGGTCAGTTATCGCTTGCGCGGTGGCAGCTTCGTGCACAGGCTTAATTAGATAGCTGCTATCCATTTAGCTGATATATATATATATATAGTTGAAATTCGCTTCGATTTAAAATGCGTACGATAGACGCGCCTTAAAATGATCCCATTCAACATGGACCAGCAGCGGCGAATGCACCGTATCCAACTCGCATTATCCAAACAGCAGCCAACTGAATATGCACTGTACGTAACCTATATCGCTACTGCTAATCGACAAGCATGATCTGCAGATATAAAAAACCCTCACAGGGAATTCTCACATGGGCGTTGTTGCTGTTTAATAATCTCTCATCTTATTAGTGTGACAGCTGCCCGGCATCGCACACGGCTTTTTGCCAATTCCCGTCAGCCGACTACGTTCGCGATGGATGCAGAAGAGGGCATCCGTTCGAGTTGGCCATTTTCTATGCCCTCGAATCGCTACCGGTCGCCGAATGCGACCAGAGACTTCAGAATCGCTATGGAGTTCGCTGCCGCCTAACCAGCGGCACATCAGGCAACGCTATAATTAAATGAGAGATGCGCGCGGACCGACCCTGTTCAACGTCGCGAGACGGCAGCGTTACAGAACAATGGTCCGGTGAGTGCGCTATTATTGCTACTGCAGCCACAACATTGACGATGACGACAAGAACGACAATATCAGCGATATCAGCAGTAGTAACAGTAACAGCGGTGTCCAACACTACGAGACGGCACGACGAGGCAGGGCCGAGCGGAACAGGCTCAGATGCGTTGATCAGGGCGTTCAGAGCGTTCTGTTCTACTGCTGCTGCTACAGCGCCCGCCTGTTATCGTTCCTTCGGGGAGCTCACCGATTCACTGCGGTGGTGGCCCACTTCACGGATACGGGGAGAAGCAGTGCTGCAGCAGGAAGCAGCAACGAAGCTGACGGAAGGTCGTACAACAGCTGAGCAGACGGCGACCGAGCGAGTATCAGATTCGCACGTATGCAACTTTCCCGGCCGTGCCGTGCCCCCGCCCCACCAGACTCGACCGCCACCGATGCGTCCACACACGTGGTTCCGTTGTCTATGATATCACTACGATATCAAGATTGGCACCGCTTCTTCAGCAATCGAATGGAAACGTCGAATGTCGTAGGGCAAAGCCAACTTCGGTAACACGTAACGAACTGACACTGCAGCTCGTGGCGGAGGTAGCAGCAGCAGCAGCAGCAAGCAGTAGTGCGATCGGCGTCGCGTAACGAAATCGAACAACGAGCGCCGTGACGGCTGAACGCGGGCAACGGCATCGCGAGAGAGGGCCGGGCTCATTGCAGCCTGAGCATTTGACAGGATGACGAGCAGAGCGTCTGAGCTGCGAATGAATTCCGGCGAGGCGATAATTAGCGCGCAAAGTTATTACATCGTTACGCTGACGTGTTCACGTAATATCCGTTCGCGTACGACGACACGCATAGAGACGCAGGGACGATACGATTGAAAAGAATATTGTCACAAAAGAGATTCAGTGAAGTGGATGCAGTCGTCATTACTGGAAGGAATAAGCAGTATGTTTTTTTGTTCTTTCCGCCTCCTCTAGCTCATTGGGAGAGGGATGATATTTGGGTAAATTTGACTAATGGTGGCGGGGATCGGGGCGAGAAGGATCGCGACGGCAGCAAACACGTCTATTTACTAATTGACGTTCGTTTCTACCACAGCTTATGTGGCAAGCAATATATGTCAATTATGAAACGACAATTACAGCATGACGGGATTTCTTCCACTCACCTCATTCGCTAGAGGGAACCTTTGGAAAATCCCAGGTTTGCTCGATGAAATCGGATGAATGTACATCTCGCTACAAAGTGTTATCGTCAAGCCCTATATATATATATATTATCAGAGTTCGTCTTGTGATTAGCTAGTTCAGCTGCAAGGGACTCAATACTGCTTGCGATCTACTTTCCTAAACGTTCCATATAACCGATATGTGCCCAAGCGTAGTGTCTCAGCCCACCTCGACGGGTGGTTGACAAAATCGAAACGCATCTTCGAAACGCACACTGCTGCTCTCTGCCGATACACGCAGGACAACAATACAAACGCTAGCCGCCATAAGCACGTCTACCTAAAGACGCTTCGGGCTAAACAACTAATGATGAGAACGCCAGAACGAGAACAGAACATCGATTTATCGACAACGGTCGGCCGACACCGGGCTGGCAGCAACAGTGGCAGTTGAACAGATGGGGGAGGTGGTTTCGCTTAGGGGGAAGCCTTTTGAGGATATTGCAAATTGCAAGCGTTAGCATTCCGCGCGATCTCAAACAAAAGCCGATACAAAAAGCCTCAACAAACAACAACAACAATAAAGAAGAAACAACAACGAAATGAGTGGCGCCGAACAGCGAAACGCAGGTGAACGCATTGGGGATATTGTGTAAATAGACACTTCCGCGACAAAAGGCAGCACGAGCCATTTGCAAGGACAGCTTTGCGCCAACGACGAGTCCGTGGGCTCGGCCACGGTCATAGACAGTAACAAGGACTATGTATGGTGTCAGGCAGCGCAGGACGCCTGTCGAACGCCGGCATTGACGGCGAACAGGTGGAAACGCGACTTCCATGGATAATTTGTTCGTTCATTTTTCGTCGGTCTAAAACGAAGACAATCGATTGAATCAGTAAGACCCGTCGGTGTCGACCCTAAGTTACCTACTGCCCCTGTGACTGTCATAGTAGTCTACGAATATGACAGGACAGGGGGTCAATGGCCGGGTAACACTCGCATTGTAGTAGAAGCGTACTTGCGGGATACTCTCATTTGGTTGGTCTCTTTCACGTAGGTACGAGTCTAGTGTCAATGCGGAATCGACAGGCACCAGTTGTCATTGGACACAAACAAGCAAGTAGTATGAAATACGGCGATTTATCCAGCGATTCATCCTTCCTCGTTCGGGGCTTCTATATAAGGCTCATTGTTATATATACGTCATAGAAATAATGGGATAATTGCCGATTCCATTGTAAGGGACTGTAGGCATATGTATTAAAATCTAAAGTTGTGTCAATTCATCTTCGCTTACGAGAACATACGGGTAGTCACAATACAAGCAAACCGAATGTGGGACATAGTAAATGTTTCGGCCAATAATGGTTAAAGGGTGTTACATACTTTTCCCGCAACCGAATGAGTGGCGCGAGAGATATCAAAAAGATAGAGCGTTCAACGAGTTTTGTAAACTGCTTTGTCAAATGTAGTGATTGATGTTCACGAGATTATATATATATATATATATTAGTTGAATGGTCGATTTTCGATTGACTGGGTATTTGCGATGCAGCTGGCTCGGTGATGAATGATAAAGGCAGCCCTAGATATTTTCTGGATTGATTCAGCTGTCTTATTGTAGTATGGTCAACTGTATTGAGTATTCGACTACTATTTTGGCACATAAGTATTTCGCTTGACTTCAAGAGAGACCGATTATTTAAAACGTTGAAGGGAATCTGTTTAGTGAATGCCCCGCACAGGTCGCAGATTTAAATAACAGCTGATCCATTTTCTGCCAGAAGAAACTATCCTCATTGAAATGTGTATATCACAAACTCGCTGTTAGCCAAAAACGCCTCCACGGCCGTGTACAATGAACACGAAAGGAATTACACTCATTGATTTGTTTGAATTCGTCAAAAAACCTCCCATTAATTAGCATATTAATTCGCTTGGTAAATTTATTTAGCTCATACAACTTTAAACATACAATAATTAGGAATTAGTTGAAGAGCGAGGCCTTCCCGAGGAAGGCGATAGCATTGTCTCTCTGTCTCACAGTGAGGGACAGGCGTTGCAGAAGGAAAGAACCTGCGCGCTTGTCCCCGGTATAGCGGATCAGTCTATGGTAGACCCCTTCGAGGAAGTTCGCAGTGAGGGGGCCGTGCCCGCCTAAGGTCTCAAAAGCAAGGGGGAAAAAAGGTGGGTTGCCTAGAGCGTACTTCCCGAGCGAGGTCAGTTCTGGCATTTGATAACCTGTGAAGTGACACCGATAGGGATAACCTAGACAAAGTATCCTCCAGCTAAATTTGTCTTTAATCATGTGGATGGGCGCACCTTTCGTGTGGATGTTTCTAATTTATTCCAACATGGCTAAGAAATATCCTTGACAATATTAACGCTAGTTTGATGCAGCGGCACTATGTTCTGAGTTAAATAACTCATTAAACATCAACGAGTTGCTGAGTATCAGGTGATTAACGAGTCCGCGCTCATACGCCGAATGCTCAATGTTTCCAACAGATATCGATTTGAAATCAAATGTACGCATGCTGAATGATGTCTCATTCGGTACATCCGCAAGACGCCGCAAAGACGTTCACTTACCAGAGCAGAAGAGTCAACGAGTGAGTGAATCCTCAATCCAGATATGGTCGAGCCACACACAGTTTTCAGAGAATGCTGAGAAGATCCGCGTGAATCAGATCGGTAAAGCTATGTCGGATCGGCTAACAACTAGCTGGACGAAATACAACTGTACCCCTCTTAGTCCAAAGGCACTCCGGATACTATTGCACAACGAACGAAGAGAACCCGTAATACACACAGCGGGGGACCCCAAAAAGTCAGGGGTGTTCAATTAGCGTTTTTCCTACACAATCCTGTCCCTCTATCGAGTACGCCGTCAAGGAGAAACAGATGGCCGTCAGCCAGCAAGCGAAAAGGCCACTTCTCCCGTGGAAAATGTCCAACCCTGCGGTGGGCACTGCGGAACACACATTCACATCTAAATCAAACCTGGATCACCACAATGTGCGCGCGCGCGCGTGTGCGTCTTTGATCCACCGCAAAGATTTCTGTCCCAGAGTGTTACGGATGCGATTCACAGATGATGATGACGACGACGATATTGTCGCCGTTGTCGCCAACGTTACTGTCTTCTTGTTCTGCTTCTTGTGCTGTCGTCGCCGGAGTCCGAGTCACTGCTGCCTGACTGGCTACACGTGTGAGGAGCCGCGTTGTGGCCGCACGCTGCGATGCTTGCCGGCGTGTGCTGGAGCCCCGTTGTGGTGTGGCGTGCTTCTGTGCCTCTCCTCTGCGTCATGAGCCGCCGCCGCCGCCGCTGCTGCTGCAACCGTCGAGGTGCTCAAACACCGGAGCGCCGCTTTCACTCCTTGCCGGTTCCGTCGACGTCGGTAGAACCCGACACTATAGGGGACTATAGGCTTCTTCGGATGCTCGCTCACCACTTCTCCACACCTTGTTGCGCCCTCTCAGCTGCGTCAGCGCCGGAGCTGTAACCGCCGCGATGCCGCCGTCGCCACCGCCGTCGCCTCCGCCGCCGCCGCCGCAAGATCCCAAGGGCTGGCGTTTCACCGAAGCAGACAGCGCGAGTGGAAGAGGAATCGACCAATCGTCCCTCGGTTCGACGCGCTGCCAAAACCCGAGCTGACGTTGAGCAACGCCGGCCGGCGTAGCCGTCAACGACGACCGATGCCAGCGGAGTTTCGCGGAGACGGGGGCGACCGCGTGGCGTGTTCAAGCTCCGGAGGAGAAGAGAAGAAGAGAAGGAGGCCTCAAGACGTTTGCTCGCTCCGGTTAGTTGCTCGCGCAGCGTGATTCGTCAGTGAGCAGCAGCAGCTGCTACAACTGCTGAGTGTTTCTCTCTGCTTGGCTATGTACCACTGGCCGCTACGTCGATGAACGGCCAGCTGGTGCCGCAGATGATGATGGCGGCGGCGGCAGCGGCAGCTGCTGCGGAGAATGAATCTGTGTGTGTGTGTGTGCGTGTTTGTTTGCGCGTCTGTATAAAAGTGAAATTTGCGTCGTCGGGCTCCACCACAGGCAGACAGACAGAGATAGATAGATTAGGGCTGGCGGCCGAAGTCATCCGCAGGCCACCGGATCGGCCGACAGCCACACTGCGGAAGGAGCAATGGGATAAGCGGGATAGCTCGCGCGAACGGCGCGATCCGACTATGAAATGCGCGCAGTGTCGGTTCGGCACCGGGTCCGACTCGGGGGAGAGCGGGGGGGGGTGGGGGGTGGAATGCCAACGAACACGGAATACACTTTAGTAAATCAGACCAAATGTCCTCGGGGATGGTTGGGTGGACACTGCCACTACATCTTGTTCATCATCATTTTCGCCTGCTGGTGATCGTGCAGCTGCTGCTGGTGCTGCTGCTGCTGCTAGAGCGACTAGGGCAGGACAACACCACGGTCGCTGATGCTCGAACTCCTACCGCAGCAGCGGACACACCGATAACATTATTATCAAAGCACACAAACCACAAATCGCTCGTGTGCTCATTTTTCTTCTAGCTTTCATTTGGTGAAGGGCTGCGGGAGAAGTCAACGGTGAGCAACGGTGACAAAGGAATCACGCATGTAGATTCCACTAAGCGTCGTGGTAGATAGCCGATTTCTCGATAGCTATCACAAATCTATATCAATCTGTATGTGCCGGTTATAACAATGCTCAATGTGATTAAATATGCTATACGCAGCTGGATAGATATATTCGAACGTTAATTAACTATTAAATTTATTATAGCATACGCGCGTCCATTTCGAGTGATGACGGATCCGAAGACAAAAGTACGCAAACGAAACAATAACCACAGTTAATAATTTTACTTATCTACACGTCAGAATCGACTCTCGTGCAATCACAAATATCGCAATGCATCTACTGTGTACTCTAGTCCCGAGCGACGAACTGTTAGTAACGTAGAAATAATAGAAACTTCGTCTCTAGGTAAGGGCTAGACTCTCAGCAGAAGATGATTTCTAGCAGGTAGAGGCGTCCCTGCACGAGATCGGCCCACGTCAATGGAGACAGGAATGACTCTGGTAGTGTCCGTGCGTTTGAAGGAAATGTGCTTCTCTCAAACAAAAAATAGGAACTTTTTGCCGAACGAAGAGTTTAGCCGGAAATACAGTTCCATTGGAAATCCATCGATCGACATCATTTTAACTGCAAACAATAGTGTGCTGCACTTTGCGTTTCATTGAAACGAGGCATTTACTGGGTAAAATTACAGAAGGAACATGGTTAAGTGAGACCGGTGGAGAAGTCAACGTAATATTAACGTGAAAGATCAATTAATTTCTCTGTGGGGATAATATTTATATTTACGATCCCCTTTGGCAGAATTGCGAAAACAAGCCACAGTTGTCAGTTGTTAGCAGTACTTGAGTTAAAAGAGTGGTCTCACTTTTAAGTGATAACATCTAAGCGTCAAGTAAATCTCATCACTGATTGGTGCTAGCCCCGCAACGTTGATTTGAGTCATTAATTGATTTTGATGACAGACAATGACGTAGATTGTCCCTACATATATATATATATATATATATATATATATATATATATATATATATATATATAATAGCTGATGCAAAACTTGTAGAATGATTAAATATCACATACCTACTCATTTGAATATATTTGAATACTAGCGATTGAACTATCTGTTGCAGTGTTCTAGGTCGGCAGTGATCAATACCAATTTGTTCGAAAGCCGTTCGACAGCGAAGCAATACGAGCGTTGCTTGCGAGACAGTTTCACCAACGCAACCACACACATAACCTACACACAAACACGGGGTAGAGTTTCGTTCCCATGAGATTTTTCTAAATAGACCGCTTTACCACTTACGATCCTAGTGATTTCGGGCGCACATGTGCGCGTGTCATAAAGGTCACAATGTTTATAAACAAAGCCGGCCGCCCCTTTTTGACGATTGCATTGTGAATTCAACCAGTTGAATCGGATGACCTTCCTCGAAACGTCATCATCATTCAACTCCTTCTACTCAGCTGCAAATTGCGGCTTTTCGATGAAACAATTCGATCAAGGTCGATCCGCACTTGCCCCCCCCAGATGATTAGGGCATTGTTTTAACGCTAACCAGCGCTAGAAATTGACTAATCAATCAGAAGTATTCGAATTTCTGATTTGTGCGCCCACAAAAGTGAAGTTATTATGACGTTAATGCTCATGGTCGATTATCCGATATATAATGCTGAGGTTTTATAGAACCTGTGAGTGCTGTTCACCCAATCGTAAGCAGCGGCCCGCTGTGCTTACAGCAAAAGTGGACGCGTTCCACGTGTCGACAATTCCAAGACGCACCCCTCTCCCCGAAGTTGCCCCGCTGAAAGTGGTCCCATTTCACAATTTGCGTATTAACTTTATAGTCTATATATATATATATTGATACGTTCTTCGGTTGAGATAAAATGATTTCTTCTTCAATCCGCGCTCATATGTGCATGGCTCCACGCTTAACTATTGTATAACATCATACGAACAATTGCTTCGTACTTCTCATTTCTATATCCGTTAGATCCCTTTCCCTATTGTTCGCATCAGTAACTTCGTGCTGGCGTTAGCAAGCAGCCCTACGTACACTCATCACAATGAAACTGCATAACTCGCCGTGTATCGTCATTGTTCTTTACTCGGCCGCACCGTCACGGCGGTATTCACGCGCGCCACGAAAGCCCCCTCGCTTCTTATATAACTTCAAATTACCCGTCAAACCGGAAATTGTATCGTTAAATGGAACCCCCTGAAGGGTTCAGATTAATTTTGGGAAGAACGCGCCCAGCTTTTTCGCGATCTCGTCTGGTGGCCCATGGCCCGCTATGTTCTGTTTGCTACGCGGCGTACATTCAAGTAGATCGCGGGGGGGGGGGGTGGAACATCCGAGCTAAGGGGACAAGCTGGAGCTGCCAGAACGTTCGCAGCCAACGAATTAGTCAGCAGCATGAAGCCAATTGGCGAACGCCCACGCGAAACGCGACTCACTGGACGGGGCAGGCGAAGTTCTTCCTCTTCCAATGTCCGATTTTCAAGCAACGACGAGTGGTCTACGATCAACCACAGAGGGAAATATTGTTCAGTATTCTCAAAGCTGTATAGTTAGCATAAACTGAAAATATTTAATTAAGAGACACTCGAATAATAATAATAATAATAATAATAGTAATAAAAATGCATATAATCAAGCTGGAAGAACATTACATGAAAACTTAAGCTTTGAAAAGCCGGCACGTTTAACTTGATCTTCCAGACGGTCACGAGGACCGTGTACCATGCAGTTACTGATTTTTTTACTAGTGTCCTTTGAAAGCCATTGTGACGACTCTGTTGACAAAGTACAACACAGATGTTTCACATTTCTTTCAGGTGGATTAAATTGCCGCGTCATATTGATCAGCTAACAATTATGTCTATTGCGTAATCACTTGAAGAAAATCACTTCGTTTGTCGCCATTTTGCCTGGAAATCGAGGTCTTGCGAGGAAACTGTGCAGACTTCCCAGTCGAGTCAAGGGCCACCCAAAGGCGAACAGAACTCGAGAAAAAGTCTGTAATGCTTGTTCATTTTTTTCCAAACTCTCATGCTGTTCATTTTGTCAAAATATATCTTGCCTTCATAAACGACAAGCATATATTTCGCTAATGATTAGCTGGCACATCATTCTAGTGATATTTGTGCACTAGAGTGGCCTCTATCGGCTTCTTCACAAAAAGAAAAAAAACGAGCCACTATTGTGTCGCATAGCCTCTGGGACTATATATGTGGGACAAAGACATCGATTATGTTAAGTGCCATTTTCTCGAAAACGATTATATAGTCATAAGTCACTGGTACAGTAAAAGTTGCAGTAACCCTTGCGACACCACCGTCGCCTATGCTCGGGAACTCGGACATCGAGGACCTCAGAAGGCGGCCGGAGTGTTTCGTTTATTTGTCGTAAGTAACTAATTGGCAACTAACTGCTCGCCTATGGAAAACAAACACATCGATGGGCCTGATGGCCGAAATTCGAGCGAGGCTTCGACACTTCACCCGTCCGGGCTCGAACCGCTGAGGTACCACCGGCAAAGCTTTAACTGTCAGCAAGTGAAATAATAGAACATATTTTCGCTCTACCTCACAGTGGCTGACGACGAATGGCGATTTCAGGCGTGCCACGTTGCAGAAGCCATGCGATTGTCTAAAAGATGATGTGTAGTTCATTACCACGTGTTACAATACTGGCTGTCTTAACAATTATGAGAAATTGACGCAATTTGTTGGCTAGATTAAACCCCCACCTGGTGCACAGGCAGCGAAACAAGCCGAAGCTGTTTCATATGGAAAAATTGTTGCTGGCTGCTCAGCTGCACGCCTCTAGTTAGCTGCTTCGGTGGTATCTGGTGTAATCACTCGAATCTCGCCACTAGGCTATTGGAACGAATGGCCAAAAGTTACTTGAGTCACTTATAGTGTAAACACAGGTTGAGCCAAATCAGCAACCACTGAGGAGGGTATTGTTTTCAATTTATTCCAAGATAAAGAATCCCAGATGATAACGCCATTGCTCACTTCAAAACTGATAGCACGGGTGAAGGACTTTTTGGTTCTCTGATAATATAGATACTAATACTGCTAGATGACTCACAAACGGATGATGATCAAGACATATGGTAGAAATACGATTTATTCACAGCGGAAAGTGACGTGCCGACATTGCATATCATGTTGACAAAAATGATTCCACTACTCACGACCAGAATCGAAAGATGAGAACGCACATTTCCTGGGAGACATGTGAGAAAAATTACTATTTTTCCTAATTGGATTCGATAGATATTTAGCACATATTGCGGTATATTAGATTTTTGCACAACTTTACATTATGGCGTGTATACCCGAGTCTCTCATTGTCTAAGGATACAGCATACCTTCTGGTTTAGTCTAGCCATTACTATAACAGTGTTAATTACTGTAGGACATGATCTCGTCACGTATAGAATTTGTCTAAATACAATGAGTTTCTTAGTGGCACAGGTAGATGAGGTGCAGGTGGCTACATAAACATAGTGATGATTTTTTCACTGCTCTCAAATGATTTCACCTCTTGCTTGAACGTGTGCGCAATTTATCATTCCAGACACTCCTGTTCGACCGGAGACCGCAGCCACTGAAGCAAAGTGCTACTTCTTCTCTTTAATGTACTATACTACGCTCAGATATGCTGCAATCTGTCAGTAGATTGAAACTTTCAATATACATAAATACGCTTGTATGCTCTTGTAACTGTACATTCCCCCTCCCCCCCAACGTATCTAGCATGTCCACACGCACAGCAACGAGATCTCGATTACAAGTTTCCAGTTGCCTTCGACGTGTCGAACCGGTAAACAAGCTAAATGTAGACTACTCCCGAAGTAAGCGATTAGATTTCCAGCTACGAAATAAAATTGAACTTTTTTCCTCATTAACAGCGGTGTTCGTTCCCCGCTCGACGACGATGATCCTCACCCGTTCCCCCGCCCCGCCGGCCAGAATCCGAACGCCGAAACAGTCCGCGGCAACAGCAGCAGCGTCTTCAGGCGAGCAAGATTGGGAGAGTCCTAATTCCACACGCAAGCAGAATTCGCGTTCAGTGGTGCAGAACACTCAAAAACGTCTCCCGTGCGAGCGTGCCTTGGCGGCGCGAGCTCGCGAGCGATCTTCGGCCAGCCAGCCAGGCAGGCAGGCAGGCAGGCTGGCAGGCAGCTTGCTAGCTTGTGTTGGAATTTAGCACCGCGGAGTCGCCATGCTCTTCTGTGGTGAACGGACCGATTCGCGGGCCTCGCACATCTCGTTCGCTGTCTTTCGTGTGGATCCGCTGTGGGGGTTTGGTTTTTTGGCGACGCGAAAATTTGTCAGTCATTCTTCCGTTATTCCGTTGAATGAGCATCACGGTAACGGAGCGGGAAAAATTCGACACATATTTCTATGATGTTGGATGCCGGATGGCCAACACCTAGATAATGACAGTACGAGAGTGGACCAGTTATAAATATATATATATATATATATATGCATATATTGACTACGATGTAAGTGTTTATGTGTGCGGGTTTAATTTCAAACGGTCAATGCAACACAATGAATTGTACGATTTGCGTGTACACTCATTGTTAGCGATCTATGATGTGACAAGCAAGTTTATAACCATGATTGATTACAAATAGCAAATGCGACATAATTAGCACAGAACGATCGGTCATAGGTCGTACTCACGCGGACGCCGGCCGAGTCAGTGATTGCAGGCTATATGTTCGATCACTAACAAACTCGGCTCTTCGAGAGGCGAGAAGTTATTCTACGCGATGTCGTGTCGAGGTTTCTTCTCATCGAGGTTGTACGACTATTCAGCAAGAGTAATCTGGTCCAATGCCAGCTGAAGCAGCTCACAGGCAATGCGGTGAAAGTAGCAGACTAAAATTACTGTTCGATATGTTGACAAATCTGAAAATGAGGATCTTCCAAGCGGCCGAACCTCTCGCCTGCTGAGCAATCATCATTTAATAATCGCTGATATTGCCAAATGTTGTGAAACTCTCGAAACAACGACCTGCTGCCGTAACTGCCTCGTTGATATGTCTATGTAACTGATCGCCGTACACTGACGTGGGAAATATCAAACAAAGTCAAGCCTACCGTATTTGTTTATGCCTTTAGTAGTTATAAAGCTATATGAATACCTTACCAAGCAAACTTGCCATATGAATGTTCAAGAAAGTTTCTGTTAGGAAATAAGCCAGCAGATAATTGCTTGATGCATGATGCGACCTGTATACAAGTGTGTTTCGCTTCATAAGTTCAACACAGGTGGGCAGATTTCCTGCAGCAAAACTTGGCACGCGCCCTTTTTACCACAACTTCAATATTGCTATTTGTCATCTATCGATACAACGCACAGATGTGAGTCGAATTCTTTTCAACACCCACTTGATTTTATTTAACAGGAAACTGTTTTTTTAATGAAGTTGTATTAAAGAAGAGAATGTAAAGGAACGCTTCCTCCACGATAACCTTTACTAGTGAAAGAGAGTAAACAGCATATTGCTATTTCGAATATACGATCGATGGGAGAACGATGATGTTCACGGGGAGCGGAGGGCGGCTTCTTTCCGTTAACGATAGCACGGATGGTCACTTGTCACAGCCTCGTTACATTTGCCCCATGGGATACTATGCGTACTCAACAGATTAAATCGAGCAGCAGCGGCCGATTGCGATGTGAGAAGCTCACTCTGAAAAAGGTGAGCCAGTAGCGTTCGGTGGAGCAGAATGATTTCTCGAGTCTGTCGTCTCTCCGGTCGACTCTTTTCATATTCTAGACACAGGCATCGCGGGCGATACTAGATAGATCTATTATGTTTGCATATGTCACTCGATTCATGACGGGGTGCATATGTAGTATTTAGTGTCTGAGAAGTTGGATAGCATGGACAAGCGGGATGGTGTGGGTGTCGCGCCGGGGACCTGCAACCATAGGGTCTCCGGTTCGAATCTCGATGGAGACACACCTATGATTTGAAATAATACGAACGTTGGTCGGAAGCATGGCCCAGGTTAATGGGCCATCTCAAAATCCGGATAGCATGTTTTCTCGATATTTAGGCGCAAAGTTCGACTGAACGCCGTTGAAACGGCCTGATTCAACAGTATATGCACCGTGGAAATGAACAGATTTAAGTTGCAATACAAGTATCAAGAGGCAGCGTATATCGTTTGCAGCACAACCGTATGTCAACACCCGTACTCCGAGTATCATACCACTGTCTGATCGTGCCATGGTAGACCCTTGCAAAAGCCTTCGATCGGAGCCCGCACTATCCGTAAACATCATATCCATTATATTCATAAATAACCTGTTCAGCCCTGTCTCATGTCGCTGCACCGTATCATTTTCTCACTCAGCCCCGCATTTGGGCGCAGCTTCTCTCCGAAATATCAACTAGTCCCCCTTCGATATCATCAGTCGTCGGGATAAATGAGAGCAATGCGAGGCCCAGGCGATGGGGTTGAGTGTCTGTGTGTGTGTGTGTATGGGGAGGGTGTACGGCATTCGTCCAATCCCGAGTTACTCCATCTTCTCTAGACGGAGTGGACGGCGTTAATCAGCCGTTTCCTTTATCGTGAGACTCGCGGGGCCGGCCGCGGCGGTGGCGGCGCCAGCTTCAATGGTGTCGGCATTTACCAACCTGTGAAGACACATTGACAGCCACTTTCACCAGAGATGTCAGTAATCAGGCCTTCTAATCAGGTGGGACGACTCTTCTTATCTCCATGTTTCAATATTTCTTCTATGTTTCTACATTCTACATACACCCTTGATCCGTTCAAGCAGCCGGCTACTGTGCCGCGATACGCAAAACACGAGAGTCGGACAACGTCCAAACTCTTTGCAGGCTTCTGAGGTTGAGAGAAGACGGCAAGGCTCGTTCGATTCTCCATATTACCAAGTCAACTAAAGCAGATAGAGAAATGCAGCAGAAATTGACGCGTGGCGCTCACCAGCAGCTCACGCCCGTTCCCGCGGTAAGGAGCAATTCGACAACTAAAGTAAAAAAAACTGAGGCGATTCAACAACAGAGTTGTGACCGTTCGTCCCTGCCTCGTTGTGCATTGCCTATGCAGGTATCTCTGAAGGATTCACGGGCGTTGGTCGAAAAGAACATGGCGACGAGCAAAAATATAACATTCGAACAGGCGATATTTCAGATAACAACAACAACTACAACATCGAAACAAATCTTGACAGCGATTCGCGACGAGATACGCGAGCTGCTCGCCTGTGTCGCGCGGGGACAGCCAAGAAACAGGAGGGGCAAGGGTTCCAACGGCAGCGACAGCAGTCGCTTGGCCATCAGCAAGAACAAAAGCTCTAGCAAGATCAAGCTACTGTGGGGCGTTTGGCAAAATTATCTCAAGCACCAGCCAACCGCAGGACGTCGTTAAATCTCTTCGTTATTTTTCGTCGGATTTTCTTGCCCCACACACACACACGGAGGCACACAACCAACCGGTCCAATGATAGCAGTATGGAACTCATATAATAATAATAATAACAATAAGCGCGGTTTCCATCGCTTGCATTTGACATCTTCATATTGTTACGCGTGTGCACAGGCGGACGAACGGGCTGGCAGACAAATATACACAGGCACACATTGAACCATTCACAGACGGGCCATAGATGCAAGCGGGCGTGGACTAAAGCGAATACTCACGTGCCTGATCATTCTGCTGCTGCTGTCGCCGCCGCCGCCGTCATCCCACCTTGCCGCTACCGATCCACGGATTAATTTCCGGCAAACGTGCCTTTAGAATAAACACGCAGGCCTGTTCGTTGAGCAGCACAGCAGGGCCACTTCGGCGTCGTCGGCGGCGACCGCGGGCTTGCTATGATGTTATAGTCATATCATCGTCGTAATCATCCTGGTATAATCTTCTTCATCGTTTTCTACCATCAAGTGGATATTACTCGCGTTATTCGAGCGGTTGCCGCTCCGTCGACGGCGCAGTGTCTCTGAATCAGCAGATGGCGATAGCTGTTCTCATTATCGCGTAAGTCACAAAGCAACGATCTCTCTCTCTCTCCGCCCTGCTATCGTTTCTACTGTATTGTTTGTGCTTATTATAAGTATCGGGTACACTAATATATGTTATGTCAGAGTTGTCAAGCAGTAGCAGCTGATCGGGCGGATAAAGCTGTCTTATAAGGTTATAGCGGTTCGTTGGCCCACTCCATATATGTCTAGGACATTTCAGAGGTAGCAAAACAGCATGATATATCCGCTATGATATACCTACTTCTAAAGGCAATAATAATAAATGGTCAAAGTATATATTTATTCAAACGTACAATAATTAGGAATTATTTCTAGGGATTGTTGGGGAGGGGGGGATTAACAGGGACCGGGGCTGAGGTCGACATTGTTCCGAGAGAGGCGATGGCATTGCCTCTCTGCCTCACAGCGAGGGACAGGCGTTGCAGAAGGAAAAATCCTGCGCGCTTGTCCCCGGTGGCGTGGACCAGCCTATGGTAGACCCCTTCGAGAAAGTTCGCAGGAATGGTCGAACAATTAAAACAATGTATTAGTAACAAGGTGCAAAGGACACCCCGTCCGACCGCCCTCGAACGAACGCTGTCTCGGAACTCGGGATCGCCGGAATTGACATCACGGACGGGACCGCTCTCACGTGATACATCCGAACGTGTACCAATAGCCAGGCATGGGAATGCGTTTCTTGCGCTTGCTTTATTTTTACACAATTCTCATCACCGGCGGGCAGTCGCTTTAATACGAGCTACCCATTAGCGCTTTTGTTGTTGTTGTAGCTGCTGTTGCTGTTGTTGATGCATTGTTCATGGTGCGGCTTTTTACCATGTTTATTATTCTTATTATTACTATGCGCTGGCTGTACTGTTCTGCCCGTTATCGCTTGCCAGGCTGTTGCCGGTCACTCTTGTTAGTGTCGTTGTGTGATGCGTAATTTTTTAAATGTGAAATTATTTCGTTGTACGAATTGGCAGATTGGCCTGCTCGTCTACGGCGCTAATACTAGTAGTAGTAGTAGTAGTAGTAATAATAATAGTAACAATAATGACCGGAGCACGTTCCACTTGTTCGTCGGCGGCCGCTCGCGGGCCGATCGGATCAGCCGGCCATCTCACGGGTGCCGTTGTCACGCGGAGATGCCGCCACGAAGCACGCATAGTGTAACTCCTTCAAGCGGGATCCTGTAACAGATTCCAACAGTGTGCTATCGGGCTGCTCGACTTGGACGTACGCTGGTTGCAAGCTTTGATGCGTGGACGAGTCGTTATGGCCTAGCCACGGAATCCGAAATCGCTTGGCTGTGCGGTGGCAACGGTGGCGACGGCGGTGGTTAAGAGCTAATGAACGACGCCATGCCGAGGGATCAGTGCCCGAATCATCAACCCTTGTTTCAGCTCGACACGACGCTGGCTGCGCAGAAGCAAAATGATGTATCTGTGATGCCGACAGATTGCCATGTTCAGAGTAAAAGTGAAGTGCTGATAATATCGAATTAATAGTTTCTCTCTTATCGGTGTAGATGGAATATTTATTGGATAAAGGAAAAATCGTGGAATGGTACCTCCACCAATTCGTGTGCAGCTTTCGGTGCGAGCATCAAATCCTATACGATATCGGTAGGCAAAAACGACCGGAAGAAATTGTCACCAGTGTTCGTCGGCATTGATGGCAACTACGCGGACAGCCGTGAGTGAAAGGGACGCGCTGGGTACAGCTTGCTCTATGAGAAGACCATCTCGTGAACGAAGATGCAGCAATGGAGGGAACATTGTAGCAAAAGTATTGTATACATATAATAAGACCCTTGATGAAAAGTTAATAAAAGCAACTCTAGTCGTAGTTCTTTATAGGACATTTTCTCTTCGTGAAAAATTGAGAACCATCGTATACAAAGAGTACGAATTTTTGGTTGATTTTGAAAGGCTATTGATCAAAAATGCCTTGTTCAAAATGGTACTCGTAATGAAGACACGATTCGATTATTGTTTACAGTTTGTTTAATTATAAAAGTGGGCGGCAATTGAACCCGCTCAACGTGAAATACAGCCTAAGAACAACCCCCTCTGTGTATTGTAAAGAGAATATTTAAGATATGGAGGTCCCACTTCCCCAGTCCCTAAGCGTGACCACAATAGAAATTGCTTTGCCTCTTTGGGTATTCAAGGCAAATCGTTACACTAATATTCCGATTGCACGTGGTTGCTCTGCGACTGATATATGAAGGTGCTAAAGTGTCAGCCACAGTGCAATCCCAAATCAGAATTTTACCTCTGAAAAGGGAGATTAACGACATGCCATCAGGTCCCATAAGAGCAACAAATACCTCGTGCTTCACGAACGCAAGGAATTAATCTGAAACGAAGAGCTCTGGCCTAGCGGGGGCCTTCAACCTTGCTCGTTCCACATTGCTCGAAGCCTGGTCGAGAAGAGACTGTGGAACATATTCATGGAAAAGCACACATTTGCGCTGAATCCTTCAGATCATCTAATGGTATCTTGTTAAGTAGGTTAAGTTTTGCACTAAGTTCATCTCTCGTTGATACAAAGAGCTTCCAAGTATCGTCAGGTTCTAGTTTCCTCAGGTTCTAGATCAGATATCGGATACATTGACGCGCTGGCGGCACTGAATCCAGCGAACGAAGCTGTTATTGCCAAATCAAGTCCAGTCATCCCAGTATGAAGGGATGCTTGTTTTTGCTCTATCGGAGAGCACAAGGAATCCACAAACTGAAGAAGCTCAGTAGGCCAAGTCCATCTGGCATATTGCAGCTCCTAAGCAATGAATAATTCTTCCAACAGACAATGAACGCCTCATTCAGACAGACCCCTTTGTGCTTTTATAAGGGTCAACCAATAAGGGTAACCTTCCCAGCATAACCCAAAGTATTTCATACTGTAATTTTAAACGTGGAGAATCCCTTAGAATGTAAGGGACATCCTAGTAGCTCGCGGGTCAAGGGTCAACCAACTCACTCAAAGCTAGGCTGAACAAGGCAGGGCCAGGCGGATCACCTTGTTGAATATCAGTTGACGAGGGTAACATCTTTCGATAGTGAAATAGCAGGAAAGGTTCACGATATGCTTAATCGGATAGAGGAAAAATGGTCATGTACATTATCTCTCACCGCTTTGAGCATTAGGTCACGACGTAATGAATTGAAAGTGTTAAACTGCCAGTTTAACTAAGATTGGAGGGCGCGAACTGCTAAGGATGAAAAGAGGGGTACCACGAATTTCAGCGTCCATTCCATCAAGGGCTCGAAAGCCAAGCTGCTGAGGTTCCAAGGTCTCTCAAAGGGGTCTGCAGGTAGCTTCAGTTGTGATCCTACGTAACGTCGAAGGACACGCGATATACAGGTCGTAACGAATCGTCTTTTTTCCGAAGGGCAAAGAGGGGGGAGAAAATATAACATGCTTCACTTCAGGCGGTACGGAACCACCCGCAATCGGAATTTCATCTTCTAATATCAATAACTGCTGCTAGCGCAGTTCCTAGTTTTGTCGGAATGTCCCCTAGGGCTGGAGATAATTACTCCCCAAGGTGACGAGGGCGTAGACCCTCAGGACCTGCTGGGAAAGACTAAACGGCGGTTAAATTTCCTTCAAGACACGTTACTTTCTGGAAAACGGAGTTAGGTCGTTCTATTGTTGTACTATTTTTTTGTTTTGTTGGTCTCGTCTAGCCACTTGGAGCATCGGGCATAAGTAATTGTCTATTTAAATCTATTTGAAATAGCGCATCGATCGATGATACGAGTGTTCCTGTAAAATAAACTGAATATCAGGGTCATTTCGTGTTTTGCTGTTCCGTGATTGTATCATTTGTCCAATACAATCGCCCAGTACAGTCAAGCAGTCGAGCCCGGTGGCGTGGTGCATTCGTGTGCGCCTTGCAACCGGAGGAGACACGTAGGTCCACGGGTTCGATACCCACCGTTTCACATTTGCATTTTCAAGGGGTTGTCCGTCTTATGAAGCAATGCCGAAAGGAATACCGTGGACGTTAAGTGCTGGCTGTGGGTGAGCCCGGAAAATTTATTAGTACAGGTAAGCAGTGCAGCTTCTTGTTGAACATCGTCAACAGTCCCACAAGGAGGAAGACGGTCATGGTGTTGACATGCATTACTATGCCAACCCCCGCCCCCTCCAGTACAGCTAAGTAACCCAATTTTTAGACCTATTCAACCATATGTTCCATTCATTACACCCATGTTCATGCCTACCTGTGAAAGCTGCACGCAATGCACTTCACGAATGTTGTTATAGAGTACTATAAATGCATCCGCCAGATGAGCCACCTGCGAAGGACGTACTTCTTTTGTGAAGCCATCCACAGCTGCCGCCATAAACTGCCGGCGAGTTTTTCGTTCTCTAACTCAAGTAGATAAGTAAGTCGCCTTTGACATGATTATTATTATCCTTAGTTGAGGTTCGTTGCGCATTCTTAAGTCACTGCATCGATACCGTATCGACATCGTCGAGCATCTGCCCCGCGTGTCCACGCTGCGGTGTTCTACAGTGATCTATCTGCCAGTGGCGCTGTATTTACATAAATAGACCTCGAGATATGGTATCAATTCATCAACGGTAGGCACGACGAGCTCACATTGGTGTGATGTGGCCGCGCGCGGACCTTCGAGGCTGCTGCTAGCCCGACGGTAGTGTGAGTCCGGTTAGGGAAAGTGACGAAGACGATAGTGAAGAGCCGAGTGTCGATTTGCTCCATTTGTCAAATTCTTCTTCAACCGACCGACCGGCCGGCAACGAAGAAAAGCGAGAATCGCAGCGTTTTTCACCTCTGCTGGCGCTGCGACTACTGCTGCCGCTGTTTCGCCTTCGCTGATCTGCCTCTTCAGTGTGCTCTGCCAGCCACCGTCGACTTCACCGCTGTCGCCATTTGGAGGGAACGAAGATTTTGGTACGCCAGCAGCGAAACGTCAGGCGTTCGACGCACACTCGAGCGAACGCGACCCCATCCCCCTCATTTCTACCCCCCGAGTCTGATCCTGCACCCCTCGGGCCTGATCGCAGCCCTGAACGCATGCTGCACTCACTTGGCTCTGACACGAGTACCCCTATCGTCCGCCTCGCTTGCCCAACCGACAGCCCTGACCCCCGCCCACTCGCCGCCTGGAATCGTCCGTCTCGTTTGCATAGGCTCGCTGCTGCCGCCGCTACCGTCTGCCTGCTCTCAGCGCTGTGTCCTTTCCTATTTAGCCCCTCTTCATATCCGCCTGACGTCTCGTGCTCATTCTTTTCTTAGTCGTAGCTTCCCTCGTTCTCTTCTTCGTGAGGACAACGGCGTCAGCGCCGGCGTCACCGTCCGTCGGCATCGAGGAGGACTTGTTTTTTCACCGTTTGAGCCGAAGCCGCTGTCGACGCGTTTTCCTTCTCGCCGTTCGCCTCTGCTCCACCTCAGGCCGGGCGCCGTTGGAGAAGAACGGGGAACGGGTGAAGAACTACGACGACTGCGGGTGTGGGCAAATTCGTTCGTCGTTCAGATCTGATCTGCTGAAAATAGGGGCAACGGCCCGGGACTCTGAGGATCGGACGTCGAGGGGCGACCGTTGCAGACGCGTACGCATCCGGGAAAGCTGCTGTCCCCGCCTCTCCATCGTCCCCCCTAGAGAGAAATCAGACGGCCGACGAGAGTGGCAGACGCTTGAGGACGGGCGGACGAACGAAAGGCATAAGTGAGCGAGAGAAACAATGGAGGCTAAGAGATGGCGCTGGGGGATAAGAGTCGGCCTGAACAGGGGCACAGGCCGCTCAGGGAGGCGACGGGTGGAACAACGAGGGGCCGACGAGCGAACGGGCCTGATGCGGACGAGAATCCGTGGCTGAGCGAGAGGATCCGTGGCTGAGTCCGGGGCAGGCGGAAACGGTCGAGGCAGAGCCATCGCGGGAATGTGGACCGGGGGTATTCTCGAATGAGAAGAAAATAATCGAATCGGTTTCCCGATCTTCGAGACATCGGTGGCACCCGCTGCTGCCGCCACCGCCACTACGCAGACAATGCGATCTTTTCTCTCATCTTGCCACTGCTGCCAGCTGATCCATGGAAGGCAAAACGAAACGGCGCGACCCCGCTGGGACGGATAGGGGGGCGGCGGCGGCCTAGGTCGACCTCGGAGAAGGGGTATATGGGACATGGAGGATAGACGGGGTGAAGACCCGAGGATGGCGGGATGCGGAAGCATGCGCCGAGATCTGAAAGTACAACTCGTTGTCGTTCTCGTCGCCATAGGCACTCGTCAGCGTAACGTCGCACTGCTGCTGACACTAAAGCGAGCAAGGTTGGGCCGAATTGAAGAGAAATTGAAAACTACAATAAGGGCAACTGAGCTGACGTAGAGAGCGTGATGTGGGCGGGGGAGATTTATACATTCGTGCATTTGTCTGCACCCAGCTATAATTTTAATTGAAAGAAGAAATTCGTATTTAAAGGGATACCGAAGCGGGGCAATACGGAGAGAGAGAGAGAGAGAGGAAGGCCTATGTCTTTGTTTCGTTGTGTTGTAAACGTATCTCAAGGTGGTGCAAAAACTTGTTTAAATGGACACCTGCTAATGGCGCTGGAAAAAAATAATAGCTCTGTTTAGTTCTATAGTGCGAACACACAGTTGAATTTGAGTAATTAATTCCTATTATATATATATATATATAAGAGAACTTAAGCATTCTATGCAGTTCCTTTAATAAATCAATAAAAGCCTTACCTTACCTATTGACTAGCAGCGCTAGGCTACAGGCTGAACCACTGTTCGCCCGCATCCCAGCTACAGGCGAAGAGTACTTCACGTGGTTCTAGGTACTGCTGAGTAGTGTTTCTTAATTAACAATCATAACAGGGTGTTTTTGGATTATCGTCTTAGCATCACGGTTCCATTTATGTAATGTTTCGACCTACCAAAATAATGCCCATAATCAAAGCCACAGCACATCCCAAAAATGCTGCTCGAGACACATAACATTTACTTGTTAGTGAGGAATAGTACTTAACGTCTACAGGTACGATGCCATCATGTAGATATGTGCGATCGTTATATTTGCGTGTTCTCTAGAGCAACAATGCCACCTCAGAGTTCATGAGAACGCTTTATGCTTATTGACAAGAGCTGGCCTTCGTCTCGATGTTAGCAGCGATTCTCGCTACGTTATCGAGCAAATCATTGACTTTGTCCAACACTTCAGTGTGCTCGTCCCGATTGCAAATCATCCCGGACGACAGATCCTGCACGTGAGAAGGCAAAAGCATATACAAGGACCAAATAAATTATAGATGTCGTTATCATTGTCAAATATTCCTCTGCTTATACATACATATTCGGACTATGCCTGTTTCTATAAGGAACTTCAAGGTACAAAATCGAATCGAACGAAATGAGAAAACGATGACCCCAAGTCAATTATTGCCGTCTCGTATAGCATGGGTGTGTCGAATGTATGTTGCAGCCTATAGCGTCCCTGAGACCTGTCGACGAGGTCGCGTAATTGGCGAATTTCTCTGCGCTAAGAGAAACAATATCGACTGATTCTGACGACATCAATAAATTGAAATGAATATATAATAGTAGCAGTTGTAGTAATGATAATAATTCATAATAATAATAATAAAGTCGGCTTTCTCTAATTCATTTTAATTTTATTACTATGTCACGCCCAACTATGATCTATACGATCAATACTACGGCTAGCGGGGCTTGATTTGTTCATCAATGACACTTGTCAAATAGCGAATGATCCTCAGGTCTGAAAAAATGAGCTGTGTTACGACGACCCGTGTGGTCAACCATAGGCAAAGATTATGGCAAAAAAAAAGAGCAACAACTATCGAGTTGCAAGGCCAAACCCTGTAGGGGCTTCGGGGAAGGACAGAACGAATTGGATACGGTGAAAGCCGACCCGCCGCAAATATCTCATGATCCTGCCGAAGCCAAGTCGGAATGTAACTAGGTCGAAAACCTACACTGTTGATCACATCAGCTATCAATTCAGCTGCAGCAACCAATAATATTTATAATTGTATTCGGTGTGCGACACTCAAATGTGAACCTTACCTCCACCCTATCAGCTACAGAGGCCAACTTCTCCTTCAGGCTCTCGAAGAACGGACGAACCCCTCGTTTGTACAGGGTATGAAGGCTCTTTTCGACACTGAAATATCAAAGTGTGACATAAACACTATGAGGTACGTTTCTCTCTTCGTGTACATTTTGTATGACAGTCATTAAATTTGTAGCGAAAACAGACAACAGCTTACAATGCAGCTCTTGAGAAAATCTGCAGAATAACAAATGATCTCTCGCATATGGCATGGCCCGTGGTGACCCCCTCCCCGCCCGGAACGCCTCAAGAAATGGTAAATCGACACAATTATACCCTGGGCTTTTTTTAGATGCGTCCGTGCTAAAGTCCATTTTCGTTTCGAGTGGAGCGTATTTACTATTCCAATGCTAATTGCGGCATCAAAAAGCCCCTGACAGAAGCTGATACTAAATGTGCGTCCTTCCAGACGCTTCTGATCTTAAAGCTTCAAACTTCATTTCGTTGCAGTCTCAGGCTGACGAACGGACGATTCGTCGTTCAAAATTCGTTGATAAATATACTAATAAAACAACAATTCATCCTTGCTATAGCGGGAGGCTAGCCACTGCAGCCAAGAGCATCCGTCCGAGTCCAGCGTACGATTCATTGCTAAGGGCCAGCCCTTCGATTGATTCCGCAATCAAATGCTACATTTCAACGTTTCTATACTACAATATATGACAAATTTAATAACAAGTATAGGCTACTACTTACCAAGGCGGGCATACCAAGCCATTACATGAATGTCACATGCGGTGCGGTACAGCCACTAGACTCCTAAATGGTCTCGACTATCTCAAAGACTTTCGTATGCTAGTTGAACCGACCCAAAAAATGTAGCATTTATTTTATTTACGGGCAAATTTGCTTCGCTGCAAGTGGTCGTCTCAACATTGCTGAGTCGAATGAACAGGGGACATTCAAAAGGCGGACAATCACGTTAGGCAATCAAGCCACTAGAGTGGCGGATATATCAACCGTGCCATTGCGTAACACAACAGATTATATTAAGGGGTTTCACCACTCACAATTCG
Source organism: Stratiolaelaps scimitus (assembly GCA_019614645.1). Classification (NCBI taxonomy): domain Eukaryota; kingdom Metazoa; phylum Arthropoda; class Arachnida; order Mesostigmata; family Laelapidae; genus Stratiolaelaps; species Stratiolaelaps scimitus. Next base: position 3,029,580 of record JABWDB010000013.1, on the reverse strand, counting down.
ACAATGGTCTGTCAATCATAGTCAAATAAGATCGAAATTTTGCGTATATTTGCCTGTTACTACTGCTGCTGAATCGATCAGATTCGCTTCGTCCACCCATTGATCAAACAAGAAAAAATCGCGCTCTGGGAATTCGACGTTTGCGGATTCGACCGTCATCAACGGCAGCATAATTCGCGATACGTATGATATGCTTGACACATTGGTCAATATGCTATAGTGTATGGATGCGTTGTTCGGGAACGGGGATGCCCTATGGCTTAACGCCGTATCAGGAAGCCAGGAAACGTATAATATTTATCATCTACTATCAGTGCGATAAGCGCTAACGGTAACCCTAATCGCTAGATCCTCCCTCTAGTGGCTGTTTAAATTATCCATCATTAAATTGTCCTGTATCTATTCTAATTATCCTGTAAGCCATATAAATGTCTGTCTCTGCAGAGGCTCGTCTTCACTATTTAGCCTCGAAATGGTCGACGTTGGCAAAACATGCTGCATCTGTCACGAACTTGACACAGATACTGCTCGGCCCTTAACACGCCATCTTATTCGTCTTTACAAAGGTAGACTTGAAATCAGGCGAACATATTCTCTGCTGCTGTTCAACCGATTCTTGATTCCAAGTAAGAATTTATAAACGAACGCAATCTATCCACATCATACGACTCAATACCATATATCACCCTCCAATCTCTCAACAGCAACAGAGTGAGTGTCAGAGATCTGATACAATCGATCCGCGTCTGTCAACACTCCACTACTCCACAGCCCAATTCAGGCGGATTCAATTTTTCACCCAGAGCACAGCATGTATTTCTTGCTGACGCAGAACTCAACACAACAAAACGTGAACGAGGCCAAGCTAAGTTCGTTGCCAGACTTCACGCCTGAATAATTTGCACGTCGTCTTGATACAAATACACACACACACACACACACAAAGGGACCGGATTTCTTGACCGAGAATAGAATTGTTGCATCGTTCGTTATGACGATCGGTGTGCGACGTTTATTCGGTGATGTTCTCTGCCTGTTAAGCTTTAATTTGCATGACTTGACTCAACTAGCTAATTATTGCGCAAAACGAAGCCACCGTCGCGTACATCGGTGACCATTTGTTCGATCTCTGCTAGTTGTGACGTGGGGTCCCGGGTTTCGCCTAACCGACTTTGGTGGTATGGCACGTGACTGAGAACTTTAAAAAATACTGGATACTAATAATTATTTATTTTATATTTGTATATCGTATGTACAATTTGTATAATGTGTATATTCGTGTGCACTTGCCTAAATAAGCTGTCAATAAATAAAGCCCATATATAATTATGATAATATAATAATAATAATAGTAAGGTTAGTTTGTTGTTCCTTTCACAGTATTGCATCAGCTAAAATTTTGAAAAATGCCAGACAGAATATTAAATCTATTATAATTATTATTATTATTATTATCATACAGGGGAGGAAAGAGACGATTTACTGTTAAAGGAGATGTGGCCAACCATACCGTTTCTCCACTATAGACTAAACAGATCTTTGTATATCTCCTGTCTCTCGTGACACGACATCCATTCGAAATGATATTTAACCTCACTCCTCCATATGTTAGAAATATGGTAGAACGGGTTTTCGCTACGGGCCAAATTAGCTACGGATATATCTGGTTCTTCCACTTACGCCTTATCGAGATGGTGGTCAATTTTCTTTAGTTTCTCCTCGATCTCTCGCAGCAGCTTCGCTTCGTCCCGAGTTCGTGTTGTCTTGTGCAAATGTTTTACATAATGCCGGATGTGTCGCACATCGCGTTCAGCAGGTTGCACCTCGGCATTGGTCAGATCTCTTAAACAGTCCTTTTGGCGGCTCCCGTCCAGGTGTCGCGTGTCCAGGCAGGCTGTGAACAAAGCAACGTTAAACAATGAACACCGACATTCGCGTATGTCGGCACCGCGTAAATCATACATCCTCCGCTGCAGTGTATGCAACGTTGATGCGCGAACGAACGCACGAACGTATGCGCGTCTCGAGAATTTGGCGAATGCTATAGCCCTTGATTCATATCATTAAAAGAATCTAATTAAATGTGAAATGTAAGTGTGTATCGTGAATAATGCCGAATACGTTCAACTGATCGGTGATAAATTTTTGCGGCGATCCTTTTCAAATGTCCGTTTGTCTTCTATAATATTTGTCTAATTTTTCGAAATGCACAATTAAGTTTAACTTGAAGACAGAACATGCGCAATCGTCACTTGGATCGTGCAAACGCAGCGGCTCGCTGCCGAATCAGGCGTATCTATTACTATTACAGGGGAGACAACAGCGGATTTTAGTCGACGGACCCGCGGAGACCCCGCGTATTCGAATGGCTGAGGTAAACAGGCTGCACGACGTTTATACGTTCATAACTCACAGTGGCCTTTTATGGAAAACTCTGTAAGTGGAACATGGCGCGGGCAGCGAAAAAAAAATGTTGCCAGAACATTGGTCAGATCAAGTTTGCAAAAGGATTGTAGTTTGTCTGGCCTTAGTAATGAACACGTGTACGTATTTCTGTTTATGGAAAAGTTCACTAGAGATAGAGTGCCTGGAGTCGTTTTGTAGTTGGAGCTCCCAGAAGTAACTGGTCGGTGAACGCCTAGTCTGCTCTCAGTGTTAGGTGTTAGGCATTCTATGTATAACTGAGCAGGTCGAACGGTCAGCAGTTGTTTTCGTGTGTAGATTTGTGGAGTATCCATGCTTGCGAAGTAACTAACATTGCCCGCTGCTAAGACAGTTCTGGCCACACCCATTATAATGTCTTCTAATGGCCTACAACAGACATATATATATATTATATATATATATGTCTGTTGTAGGCCATTGTAGGCCATAAATACTATATTATATATATATATATGTTTACCTGAAGCTGAAATGTACGGCACACTTTCAACATATGATGCATTTTACCCATCACCGACATCGAATATATATATATTTCTGAATTCTCAATAACACACGTTATGTGTATGTCCCACTCAGAGTATTTGTGTGCGAGATGCGTAAATAAATACTATTCTAATAAAATAATGAATACAATGATTGAGATAATCGTCTCACCCAGACAGACAACGACGCTCCTCAACTACGTTGTCTAAAAGACAACAAAATCGGATAGTTTGTTTTTTTCATTTCCTTATACCAAATTTGTTTCTCTGTTCTATGTTTGTTCTAATTAGTTTTCTGTCCCATTATTGATCATACTATTATGTACTATCAACGTGGCAGTATATTTTACATTACTCTGCAGGCTCATCCCGTAGTTGTGGCCGTATGTGTGTGCATGTGTGTCTAATATATGGCGGCGCGATTTTTTTGTTAGCTAACCCCACATTCGTCTTAATCTAGTCTAGTTTAGGAAGGTCATATCTGTCATATCTGTCGACTGTTCTGCACAGCTCTAAACATAGACCCGAGCCAGCGGGGGCGGGCGACAGTTGACGAGTCGGACGCTCCTGCCGGATGACAAATTGGACAATTGCGGAAGCAGTGAACCAGCCAGGGAAGGCAGCCTTATCCCCGTTCGGGGCCGAAAATTGCGCTTAGATCATTATTATACAAGTTGTGGATCCTCCCGGCGTATTCGAAGTGCAGCCGAGAGCTAGCAGTCAAAAAGTTATAGACGGAGGAAATTTGCTTAAGCATGTTGATGATTGATGGTTGACAAGATACGAGCTTTACACAGAAGCGCGAAGGAATAAGGGCTTATATTTTTGTACAGATGCCATTCGATAGGTATAGCGATAAGCGAGCTAGCGCTGAGCAAATGCACCGGTGTTGCCTGGGTAGCTTCTGGAATGAACATCTCTAGAAACGTTGGCTAGTGACGACTCTAAATAAATACTATAGAAAAATAGTAAAGTTTAACTCTATTCGATAGTGGGATGATCGTCGGGTGCACACATGAACGATTGAACCTTCCACACCCCGTAGTTAATTTATTCATCGGAAGCCAACTGGTGCGGAATATTCAGCAGCCGGCCACAGGTTATAATTAAGACGAATTTCACGTAGATAATGTTGCATGTGTATCTCACGTGAGCGTTTTGTAGATCATAGCGCTCAAGATCTGGTTTTTGCGGGCGATCGTTTGCGTCGTCGTTGTCGACGCTTCGCCCGATGATAATATATTATAACGCTTAGCTAAAAGCGGGCGCGCCAAACAACACGCCAATTTGGCCGAAGCTGAAACACTTTGAAACGTCCTAGAAGTAAGAAAAGCAAACTTCTGAACGTCTACGGAAAACTGGATAAAGGCAAACTGTCCGATTTTACGTCCATTTGAACTTGTCCCAATCTTACGGTTCCAGCTTTGAGGTGATAATTGCAAGACATGCTTCCGTCTTGCTGGACGGGTACACTGTTTAGCATTTCGTCTGCTGATTTGCAACCGGCGACTTCAGCACAAGATTGTCGGTTTGGTCAAAGAGACGTATTGCTTTGTTGTGGGACGCCGCTACATCTAATAGCCCCGAAAAATATATCGGACTGCCATCTAATAACGGCGTATTGACGATATGAGACTAGATTACAGTTCGACTGATTGATTCTGCCATGGTTGGACCTTTTGGCAGGTCTTGGTACAATTTTCAATCACTGTTTGGTATGTTACTACAACATTAAGCATTGCTTAAGTAACACTTCCGTGTTGCTATGGAAGACTCTAATATTCGACTATGAAACAGAAAATAGCAATGAATATCCACTGGATTTTCGTGGGAACATTGTATATCGAGAGCGAGAGAGAGAGACAGAGAGAGAGAAAAAATGGGAAAAATAATATATGATGCAATTCGCACTGTTACGATTTGCAATCGAATACCTAAAATATTAATTATGATTATGATAGATATTGAATGTTCGGACATTAATAATAATAATAATAATAATAAGTTTCTAACAAACAAAAAAAAACCTTAGAAACAGTAGTACACATCCGCGTCCAACAAAAACGAAATATTTGACGATTAGATTAATGTTGTACTACATAATAGCAATGATCGTTCAAGCCAGCACAAATTGCTCCAGAAATTTCGGCTTCTCGAGACCCAGCGACTCGTTCCAGATGCAGCACACGATATCAACACTTAACGGAACCAACAACAGTAAGGGAACCGCTTTAACAACAAGGGCCGAAACAGCTGCACCCCCTAAGCTGTTCGTCGGGTCACTTTCTGCTTTCCACAATAGGTCCGAACAGACTGGACGGACAGGTGTGCCATATCAGTGTTTATCATTATCAATGTTTATGCCGTCGGATACATTGCTTGTATCGAAGTGTAAGTTAGATAGTTAGTTCGTGTTATGCTTGCTTCACAGGTGGCCCTCACACCCCGACAACTGGATCTACTGAAAACCCTTGACATCCACCTCACCATCAATAACCGCCTTGTTACGGGTTTTACAGAGTGAAAAAAATTAAACTTCTTATCGATATTTAACCATTTTGATAGTATAATTATCTAACATAAAGTTATCCAACATGACTTTATTAAACTTTGCGAATATACGCACAATGCAGATTATTCGATTGTTATTATTTGCAATTGTCATATTATCCGCTGAAGTATAAGGGTAAGCCTATTGTGTGGGGATCACGAGCCACTTGATTCAACTAAGATCATCGAAGGAGGACACATGCCAGACGAAGCGATATTTCCTACATCATTAATTGGTTACTTTCTTTAAATAAAGTACATAGACTACTAGGATGGTGCCGACATCGGGTGGTAGAATTCACAAATGCACACTGTTATCATCACCTGATAATGTATATGTACTCTCTCTTTCGCTGTCGCTATTTGTATTTAAAGAAATGCAGTTACAAGTAATTTATGCTATTAGCGTTTGTTTGTCTTTAACCAACTGTTCTTCGTATTTAATGCTGCTATACTCCAGCGCTATGATCCGTATTAATAATATCTATACATATATATATATATATATATATATCAGGGTATGTTCGCGACCCAATGTCCTGTCTCGCTGTGGGAACATGATTGCAACAAACGAATCCCACATATATATATATATATATACACACTCGTTCAAGTATACAAATGCTGATACTTGCTAATTTTTGCATATATATACATGTATCAACGGATAACGTCGGAACGCTGCACACACACATACATATATATATATATATATATATGTATACAGCGTTCCGACGTTATCCGTTGCTGTATATATATACATATATATATATGCAAAAAAATGTATATATATATATATATAATATCTACACACTGAATTCCCGCAACGGAGAACGTTGGGAAATAAGCACCGAGAAGCAACGTACCAACAGCTGCCAGGAGTAGTACAATGCTACGAATCATGATGAAGGAGAATGTCATCGAGGATAACCCTCCGGCTGAACAAGTCGCAAGCGGCCCACCTGAACTTTCTCTATTCGTTTGGGCCACACAAAACTATCATGCCTTCGTCGTCAAGTGGGATCGCTTCCGACCTGGCTGAATGAGATCGCTGGCAGCCACAGACTAACGCAGCATCAGGCCGGTATCAGCAACAGGCCCCCACATATATAGCGCCACCATAGTAACGTAGCTGGCTATTTGGCTCTCTTGCGTACACTCTATATATATATATATATATATATATATATATATATGTGTGTGCGTATGTGGACAATAGTTGGTGGAAGTCAACACGTCGACACCAGATCGGGTCGATTGTATTCCTCTTCGGTGAAGCTGGAGCGGACGCAAGAATCGCAAGACGGCGGCCATAGGGTGTGGACATCTGGTGTGTGGCATTGGCATCCTTTCATAGGGTAACCGGCGGGCACCCAGGCACACTCGTGCCGACATACTTCAAGGACGCATCAAACAACTCCCAGACCAGGAGCAGCAACAGTAGCAGCAGCAGCAGCGGCCGCCTCTTGGCCTGGTCCTGTCGAGAGTGCGAGATATATACGAGAACGCTTACATGGAACTTGTCGAAGATCATTGAATGGTAATCGTTCTACAGTTGACACTTGATACGATATCTATCAACACTGGTAGAGCAAGCGACGTCGAGAGTTTCACAACCTGATAGTGTTCATGCATAGTGTGACATTGTTGTATGCTATATGTATGTGTGAGCATGTTGTAGATAAGTTCATGGACGCTGTGCTCGGTGTTCACACTGTGAATTTGAGCTCAGCATCATTTGTATAAAAGGCACTGTCAGTCGCAAATCCAAGCGACAATGGGAAACAACGTAGTCGATTATTTCCGATTCAGGTATTACATCATACATGTTGCATTCTGGTTTAACTCTAAAGCTGCAACTGACGGTCAATTCAAAAAGCGTTTTCAAACTTGTGTACAACTTCTATATATATATATATAATGATTTTAATGTTCGCCTTGCGCAGCGTCACATACGAGGCGTACCTCATACGAGTTTCTCTCGGCTGGCTGTGCGTAGAATCGACGCTGCCCCAGAACAATGTGACTTCATGGCTGTATTATGATTGTTAGTTAAAGTGATGTAGCTGATTCGAAGCTCGCCCTTCTATGCCAGGCTGTGCTACCATTTATGAAAATGTCTTTGACGACAATTAGTTAATTAGAAGGCGGGGGGGAGGGAGGGGATTTATAGGGGCAACCGGAGAGTTTTTTGGTCAGGAATAACGACAACTTTATTCATCGGCTTCCCCTTCGCTCTCTGTCTCTCTCTCTCCGTTGATTTTTGCGGGGTTACAATAGTACGACTTGTCTGCACCACCTACCTGGCTCTTCTCCAATCAGCCTATATGATGGCAGGGCAATTCAAACCATATTCAAACATCCACAAGTTTAAACGGCGCCCGTGAATCGTGATGCACCTCGATTTGTAGCAATCACACCGCCCTATCGTCCAGCCCCGGTAAAGGCCACGGCGGCCGCTCCCCGAGGAGATTTTGGCTTTATGGGATTTAAGCCTTGTTAACTATTAACTACGCGCCGTCTGTGACGTCGGTGTGTCAATTCCGGTAAGTGGACCTGAATTCGTAAGTGTAGATTTACAATGAGCTTGGAGGCGACCACATACCGACCGATTCAATAGGTCGTCTTGGCACAAAGTGTACGAGGGCAGCTGTTACCAACTGGTCTGTAACCTGCAGGTGTAGGAACACTAAACTAGTCGTGCTATCGTGTATACAAAACTTCTGAGAGCTAAACCCTGTAAAATTGTACAGTGCAACGGAACCAAGCGACCGCGCCGTGTGGCACATCAGCCACATCAACGTTGGCACGGCTAATTAGAGGAATTCTTAGCTGTCTTAAGCGCCTTAAACACGTCTATTTTCTATATGAGCAAATACCGCCTGGTGGACTGTACCTCTGACGCTTGACATTTTAATTAAATAAATTATTAACAAATCGAATAAATCTCCAGTCGAAATGTAAATATAGATAGTCTTGGACACTTCCTATACAGCAGTTCTATGCGACAATTTATTGGTAGGTCGACAAACGCGTCCACAATGACCTCAAGGCTTCCCGCGAGCTTTCAGCGCCGCTTCATCGGACGAGTCACAAACGTGAACGCTGCACGAACAACCCATTCAAAAGATCGTCCGGTCACTTCGTTAGCTTGAATATATGACTATTACTATACTTCGGCAACCCCCAATATATTTGTGTTTTTCGAGCTGACCCTCAGCTGTTCCCCTATCTGACAGGCCTCAGCTCTTAACCATTCCATTGGGCACATACAAACCCCCAATATATTTACAACCTTTTAGGTAGTAATACCTAAAAGGTATTACTCCTTTTTTTGAGAGCTGACCCTCAGCTTTTATTACAATAGGTGAGCGTCAGCTCTAATCAAAACAATATATTTACAACAGCTCTGTTTCCTTGCAGCGAGGGGGGGTGTTCAACCCATGGTGCCTTAAAATTACTAAATATAATATATCATCTTTCCTCTCATGACTGACGGCGCCCTTGTTCTGCAGTGCAGATTTTCGTTTGTGACAGTACGGTGTAGTCTGCTGTTTGTAGAAACACACAGGAGTATGCCCTGCCGTTCAATGATCATGGGCTATAGAAGGGCTTTTGTTATTGACTATATGACTTCTTTTCGGCTGGCTCTCAGCATTCTCTAGGTACATCGCGACATTTGTTACTAAGTGACATTTATCAGTAGTGCTCGCAATAGGATGTTTATCTTTTCGGATAAACACAAATTTCCCTTTGATTGTGTCGCCTTCCGTGGACTGTGATTTAGCCTCTGTTAAGGCTCACGTGTCTCCCGTCACGGGTTGGCCGTTAACTACAATCGCATTTCAGAGTGAAGATACACGGTTTGTTCATGTGGATGCGCACATGACGGTGCTCATTTTCACCGACTCACGATCGGGCAATCGCCTGTGATAGAAACGAATCAACAAACCCGCGTAGAAAAGCACCTAGCAAGAAGCAAGCTACTGCTCCTCATCCTCGATGATGGTGACAACAACATTTACCAACGATTTGTAGAGAATTACGTTTAATCTTAAAAACCCCATCTCCACAATGTTCCTTGCCCCCTGCTCGATGGTTTCCAAAATGTCTACGCTTACCCTTCGTAGCCAGCTGGATTCAACATGAAGTTACATATGAAGTTACCGCATCTGGCGCTTGTTACATACCTGCGTTACAATTTGTAAGGAAAACATTGACGTGAAGTGTATGGTACTCCTGTTCTATTGTGTGACAATGTTTTGTAGGCAAAGAGGAAGACGAACACTTTGTTTAAATATGGAAACGGCCGATACGATGAGCGAGTCTATGAGGAGATTATCACAACACAACACTCCACGGCGCACAATACGACGATATTACTTCCTGTTGGCTCTTCGGGCTTTAGATGCGGATTACCGACAGATCCTTGTACAGCGTCGATCGTATGAAAAATGTTCTGTCATACAGACTTTTCACTTACGTGAGCATGTGTTCTTGCCTGTGGACGGGGCAGTCCCCACTGTTGGGCGGTACATCGAGTGGATCACATGTAATACATGCAGTCGTTCATATGAGGCGCTCGGCTGTCGAACGACGCACTGAGAGCTACCTTCCGGGCTACGGATCACAGCGGAAATAGTGGCCTTGACAAAATTGAGAAGAGCCGCATGAGAAGGTGTGGCCCAACGTGCTTCGAACACTGTTGATGCGCATGCAAGCTAACGGTGGTGGTCCAGAGAGTAGAGCGGTCATAGTCGCCTGGCCAGGGCATTCCGTCCCGTTGAAGACGCCTTGGTCCTTGCCATCGATCACCGGAGATGGCACTTGCTTGATTGCTTGCGCGTTTTCTTTTAAGGGCACCCCCACAGCGGCGAACGTATGCGATCAGAGCGGAACACCGGGCAAGCTGCTCTGGATGGCAATTATAATATTATTACACGAAAAGCTATCATACGCCATAACAACATCGTATAACGTGGCGAATCTGGCAAGTCGGTTATAATCGAATATATTAGCACTTACTTAACGAGCTTGATACTTGTTGATACAGTACTTGTTGTCCTATGGGCGATACGGCATACGATCTCACGTCACTATGGCAGTCTAAGCCTCCCAATCAATGTCATCTATACTAGCTTTTCTCTTAGCCCTTGCCCCCATTACATTAGCATGAGGATACGCTCACATTCTGGTAGCAAATGTGTCTTTCATATAGTTTCTCTCACAGTTGCTTCTGCTCGCTCGATAGTGCCGTTAAACGGCCATTACGGCCACAATGATATGATTCATGCGTCTTTTGCGGCTGAACTCCGCAGCCAAGGGTCCTCCTCAACGGGAGGAGTCCTTGTTTGGCATTTGCATGTCGTCAACAACGGGGTACTGTGTGGGGTTGTCTGATCGAGTGAATGACTGACCCAGTTTTTATCAGTCTCTGCCAGCCGGGCCGCCGAAGACAATCCGACACTACACCCCGCCATAACAACATCACAGAACTATCAAATAGAGACAACGCCACGAACGGCACCGCAACGCTCATCGCAGGCATAGCAAGATACATTAGCGTCATATTATGGTCGTGCCTTATGCCACCGTACATGCTCACACCCATAGGAACATAATGTATTGTACAATAACAACATAGACACACATTTCTCTCATATGTATGTCTGTGTTAAAGTGCTCATTAATGTTTTCGTTCATATATTTGTTGTGATACCACCAGAAGGGTAACGATATAGTAACGATACAAATAGCTTCGATGTCAGTAGCATCGGTGGCGGCAGCAACAGCAGCAGCCACCACTCACGAAGGGAATCTAACTCTATATATATATATATATATATATATATATATATATATATAAGCGCGTAGGATAAATACGAGAACAGCGCTGTTGTTGCTGTTGCTCTTGTTGACGCCGCTGTCTGTCTCTCCGTCTATAGGATTGCGTATATTAGTGACGATTATCTTTGAAAAAAAAATGAGCCGCTCATTTTTCTCGGCCTCCCTCCCTCCCTGCGAAAGACTTCAAATGAGAATCTTGTGCTGCTACCGCTGGTGGCCGCCTGCGTTTTCGTCTCAGCGGTCACTCAACACGATTTCGACTGCCAGAAGTAGCCACGGTGGCGACTATAGGAAGCAAGTGTGTGTATGGGCGCGCATCATGTGATATATTTAATATATGTATACGGCTCGACCACACAGACACACGGCACCGGCACAGGCGAGGCGAGGGACGACGAACTATATTATTCGCGATTAATTATACCGTCACGTTACGAGAAGATTTTCGATTATGGCTAACTAAGGGTAGAACCGCATTCGTTGGAGGAAATCAGAGCCGGTACATGAGAGAATAGATCAGTTAGTTATAATGAGAGAGAGAGGGGGGGGGAGAGAGAGAGAGAGACAAGAAAGGGACAAATGATGAAAACATAGAAACTGTGGAGTGGGGTGCGTTGGGGGCGGACTATTCGCATTCGCAATATGGAATATTATGTACGCACACAGACACAAACGTCAGTCAGTCAGTCAATCAGACGCGTACCCCTATACGTATATCCATATCAATCTATGTGGTACAGCTGATATGTTTCTCTTGTTGTTATCGTTATTGTTGTCGTTATTGTTATTATTATGACTACTACGATTATAGTATAATATGTAGTGTATATATATATATGTAGTGTTATTAGCATATTTCATCGCTTCATCTGTCAACTGCTTCTGGAACGAAACAGCAATGTGATGGGTGGCACGTCTGATGGGTGTCTCCATATGAGCCACTGAATCAGTGAGTGACTATGTCTGCTTGTGCGGTTGTTGTGTGTGTATTTTGCCAATGTGTTCACTATGCTACGATATGGTATTATGCTGTACAGCATCCTGTGCGTGTCAGCGTCACTTGAGTATAGCATTGGTCGCGTCGACAACGTTACGTCGACGACCTGTCGTCATCCTGCTGCTGCTGCTGCTGCTCAAACGAGCTGACCACGATGAACAGGGGAAGTGCAAGAGGTGTGTGGGGGTGGAGTCTTGCCTCGACCTGGCTCGATTCGTTGTTGTTGCTCCTGTTGTTGTTGTTCTTGTTTCGTTGTTTTAAAGAAGAAAGCATCAACGACGAACGGGAAAACAGCCAAAATACGACAGCGCCCGCCTGCCCGTCCGTCCGTCTGTCTATCTGCAGAGCGTGGGGCTGACGTTATTGTGCTTTCGGTTTCGATAGGGGAACAGTTTTCGGCTAGTTCTTACTGCACAAGCAGCAGCAGCAGCAACTACTGGGAGAAGCTGTTGAAGAAAACGACGACGATGATGATGATGGTGGCGATGATGCTGATGACGAGGACGAATAAAGCGAACCACAGTGGCGCTGGCGGTGATGACGCTGAGACTGGGAAGGATGCGAGCAGCAGTATGACGAGAAGCGGAAATATCGCCTCCGGCAGAAGCCGCAACAGCAGCAGCAGCAGCAGCATCGCCAACAGCGGAGGCTTCGGGGAGGCTTTGCCGCCCCCGCTCGACGTTGAACGAGCACCACCGTCTACAACAGCAACATCATTGGCACTAGCAGCAGAAGCGGAGCGACGCACGAAGCCGATCAAGCGGGAGCAAGCGGCCCCCGTTCGCGCCGCTCCACGATACTGACAGCAGACGAAACACACCACCACCAACATTACGACCACACAGTGAAACGGGCTTGAGGACTTGAGGACGACGGACTGGCGGAGAGGCCAATGACAGGCACAACAAGAGAGAAGGGATCCACATCAACAGAACAACGCTGCCTCGCTGCCGCCGGGTCTGGGACTGCTCGTGCTGCTGCTGTTGTTGATGCAACTGTTGTTGTTGTTGTTTATGATGATGTTGTTGTTGTTAGTGTTGGTTTTGAGGTGGCAAGTGAGGCTGCTGCTTCTGCTGTTGGCATATATTGGATCGAACACGGAAAGAACAATCACCCTGTACAATTCCTTGCAACACGGCCCCAACTAATATTACCACCGTTATCGCGGTCTCGATTGTTTACGAGACTCATTCATTATATATTGATCACTGCCGCTGCTAACATCGAGATTTCGAACGCGAAAGGTGATAAGTTCATTTTCGTCGATATCATTTTATCGTCTCAGAGGGCGTGTGGGCTCACAGTATTAGATAAGTACAGGATATATTCAGAATGGTACAATAAATACTACTTGAGCAAACCCTATCATGAACAAATCGCCAACAATACGACAATCGAAAGAAATATCATTAATAGCGTTTACGAGAGCGACCTGTAATCGAAACTCCGGCACAATGCGGGCCATGATGAAGACAAGTCGAACAAGACAAATTATTGTTCTTGAACTGCTAATTCATATAATTTCGGCAACAATTTGGGCACCCTATGACGTGTAATTATTTCTACTAATTTCTACTTCGAGAAACGGGTGGGGTTGCGGCGGCCAAATCAACTTGACGTGTTTGTTGTGGTGATTGATGTTCACGGGTGGCAATCTGTTCGCTGAATTGCATAGGGCGATATTTCCGATTTTATTTATGTGTTAGTTGTACATTACGTTATTATTATTATTATGTTTATTAACATTATTACTGTCTGACATAAGTGCATCGCGCCTTATGTCCGAGTTGATGATAGGAAAACAGAGATGGACATAATGCACCACTGGTTGATAATGGCAATAGCATCAGCAGCAGCAGCAGTAATATTCCTTCTCTAAATGTATGGATATTTCTACATAATACTATAACGATGACGACATCATCCCTTGCGTCGCACTTTGAGTGCAATATATATATATAGAATTGCAACTATCAGAAACGAGCAAATAAATGCGCATCATAACTCCTCGGCTTTGTCAGATCGATTCGAATTCGCGATTCGCAGGAGAGAGCTATGACACAAACGAGCTGACAAAATAGCTTCGTCTCAGGTAGACGACCAGCGGCTGGCGCATCAGGTGCCGCACAATGGGAAGTCGCACAGCAGCGACTGACTGACGCAGCAATAACCGCCGCCGCCGCTGCTGCTGCTGAGGCAGAGGCGCAATGCTGCTGCTTGACACCCAACCGTAACAGCGCAATGACAGCAGGAATAACAACAACAACACAAATATCAACGGCGGCGGCCTCATGTGTAGCGATTCATGCCAAAGTGACTGGGTAAATGTCATCGGTCATCATTTTGTCATTTATTGATTGTCATTGGTTGTCGTCGTCGTCAGCGGCATCCGCTGACCCATCGTCGTCCGCCCGTCGATGTCTCCGTGCATCAATATCGCTCTCACGCTCATAGCTCCTCGGGCTCTCCGCCTGCATATCGTTGCTTTATTCTCTCAATCCTCACTGGCTACACCTGCTTACTAGCGGCGATATTTCGAATGTTAGATAATGCAGGGATGGGACGAGGCCCGTACTTCCGTCGAGCTATGCGGACGCTTATTGCACAGGGTGGCTGTACCCACCGAAGACATTAAGAATAAGCGGTTGTTGTCGTCTTTAAAAGTGGCCGCCCGAGCCACTTCGGATCACAAGCCGGACAACAGATGCAATATATATATATTGCCTGACCACATGTGTAAGCAAGCGCCCGACCGCCCCACCTACTGCCGCCCGCCAATGCAATGCAATACCCGCACGATCGTAGCGTTAGTGGTCGCAAGTGTCGGTAGCAACGCGTCGATCGCGTCATGGGTTGGACCAACGTCGGGGTTCGCTCGCCGCCTTTGTGGGCCTCTGAAGATACACGGGTAGTAAGTACTACACTTACCACCCGCTCCGGCTGCTGCTGCTGCTGCAGCTAAGTGGGAGCAGAGCCGACAACGACCAGCGCCAGCAGTTACCGCGGCGGACGTAACAATATGATATGTACCATATACCATATATTATCTAAGTTCGTTATCACAACAAAGAAATGAAGAATATGAAGAAAAGCGAAAAGAAGAGAGACCACGCTGCTGGTGATTGTGCAGGAAGCCGGACATCTTCCATCCAGGATACCTTCTATCCTACAGCACAGGACAGGGGCGCAGCGGCGTCGGCAGCGGAAGAGCACTCAGAATGTGATGTCCGATATGTTGGCGCTGCTGCCTCTCGTAGATGGCGAATGTCATCGTAACGACGATAATGGCCCTGATGCTGCTGTTGTCAATAAGCGAAGCGTTACTTTCTAACGGCTCTGTTGGACGCGAACATAACATTATATACTATAGCGTAACGTAAGCGTAATCTCCCTTACGGAGATTGCTAGTTGGAGACACGCTAAGCACTGGGATATGAAAGGCTGTTGCGACTTTCTTGTTTGCTTCGTAACGGGTTCACAGCGTTGTCGTCGTTCCTCTAATGGAAGGTTACACTCTGGCAACCCTCTCGGTATTAACTCAGTATCAAATACATATGTGTGTGTGTTACCTAAATTGACTGTGTGATTTAGATGGTTTTTTTTGGATTGCTTGATAGATGACCATCATGTGTTTGTTTTATTTAATTAGGGCAACCTATTAAATGGCGACGACAGAATTGATCATAACATTGTGTGACACCTGAGATGTGAAGTCCTGATCGGACATTCCACACTGCTTCCGTTCAGGGAAAAATTGATCCGAGACCACGAGGGGCGTGTATGCGAAAAAAACGAGATGCGCACTATTCGATCAAGTCCGGGGAAACTCGCTTTTCGAGCCTGAAAGTTGAAGATTTCGATTTGAGCCAGAAATCACACCTTGATCGGCCGTACGAAGTGGATGACGACGAACAGCGCATACTCTATACTGTGTGACAATTCAGCGCTTTCGGGTAAAGATAGCTCGATGTTATAGCTCGGAGTTTGTCATGCCAGTGCGCTTGAATCAGCTGGATACGTTAGGATGTTCTTAAGTTAAAAGAAGACATGCGATCATTGAAGGGAATCTTGGCAATTCCCTGATCATACGAATGCTTGTCGTTACATGCTCGACAGAAAAATAAGTTGTTTTTGCGCAAGGTCGTTATCGAAGATGAAAAATTTACCTTTGTCAGACCACAATCCTGGTTAAACCTCCATGAACGACTCTTCTTGTCGATGGTCAGGAAACGGTGCTCTGCGTTTGATGAAATCTGAAGGAGGAACTTCATTGTGAGGTGTTTAAACGCTATAATAGGGTGGATGCGTGAAACGCGTCAGTCGGCTCTTTGAGATGAGTCAATAAATTGACAAAAGAAAAGCCTGCTGGACAGCTCAAAGGTCCCGCACACTAATGTTGCATGACGACACTAAACCCCCGTGGGTTTGACAATCGGCGAACTATGCCAGACCTTGGACGGGGAATTCTGACGCATCTGGATGATAGCGCAGACCTTGCTCCATCGTATCTGCCACCTGCTCCGATCCGTGCAGCACGGTGTGAGAAGCAGGAGATGCCAACTAGAGTCAACTAGGTCTTCGATATGAGGCAGACAGATCTGAAAATTAGTGCCTCCATGCCCTATCTTCCTCCCGGACAGTAGATGAAAGCGCCATGAAAAGCACAGGATATCATATTTAATTTCAAATTTGGCGTGTAGTGAGACACAACAATTAGCAAGCAGGCGGCGCTAAAGCCGCTAGCATTCGGCTTTCGTTGGACGTTCGAAATGGCAACCGGCGGACCAGAAGTGTGCACGGCCGTAATGCCCTAAGTCGACGACAGGTGTGCGCAGTTTAGGCAAGGCGACTGGGACATTAATGAACATCGAGGGCGCCCACCCCTTCTAGAATCTGGATTTGACGAACGGATCGATATCATGGAAAAACCTTTTGAGCAAACTAGAGCTTGGTTATTGCGGACTTCGTCGGCTAAAATTGGCGTGCCTCGTGAAACATGTCGTCAAATTATTAAAAATAATCAGAGGATGCAGGAAAATGTGCAAAATGGGCCTCTCATAAACTCGGTCCTGGCCAACTGAAAATGCGTGGGGAGTGCTCACGAGACAATTTGAAGATATATAGGCAGCAAAAGTCTTAGAGCTTAGAGCATACCGTTGCAGTGGAGGAGACATGGGTCAGCTTGTATAGGGGACTGGAAAAAGGATCAAATGAAACAGTGGCTACGACCAGGTGAACAGGCAATGGCGGTAGTAGTACCAAATAGATTCGAGCCTAAGGTAAAGGTAAAGGTTTATTGGTTTATTGAAGGAGCTGCAATTTCACAATGCTTAAGCTCTCTTTTTAGGTAATAGTAACCCTTGACATGGATTTCAACGGAAATTACTACTACGAGATTTTGGGCCCAAAAGAAAAAATTGACTTTTCTTGAAGGGACTCATGAATAATTGGCATGGCAATAGAAAGCACTGAGTGTGACTGCTCGATGACAATACTAGGGCACATCTTAGCGATGAAATTACGTCCAGCCTTAAGACCAACAAGATTGAGCGGTGGCGTCACCCCCCCCCCCCCCCCCCCCTTATTCTCCATATATACAGTAGTTGTTTACAGACGGGAAGTGGACAGAGGTATTGAGAGAAAGTCTGGTCTTGAGGGAGTGAGAGAGAAGTGAGGCAGCTGAGAGTCAGCTAGCCACGTCATGTCGGTACGGCGAAGAGGATGTGTGGTGCTCGTGGCTGGGCTTGTACACATCTCACCACCCTTTACTGAAGAATGCGATAAGCGATACCGGGAAGGGTGGTGCTGTTGAACACCGTCAACAGTTCCATGAGGGGGGGCGGCCATGGCGTTGGCATGCATTACCATGCCAACACCTCCCCTTTAAAAAAAAAAAAATATATATATATACATATATATATTGCGGTCCCCCTCTAGATGTAAATAACAATACTCCTTTAAACGTTTGCTAAAGTTTTATTATCGATACTTTCCCCTCCCAACCCCGAGGCTCGCAAATTGCAAGGCATTACTTCGATATGTTGGAGACGGCTAGAAACGTTGAACAAGGCTCGTGTGCGTCTCGCATCATCTGACCGAAGTCATGTTCCTGTCACTTCATTTGGCAAATCGTGTTTTGAATCGTGTTTAGAGTAGGCCGCTGTTACAATCAACGGTGCACCCTAAAGTTAAAAAAAATGACACACTCACTACCACTAAATATCGACAGCCAGTCCACTATTTCGGCCAGTCCAGTACCCAGGCAATAGACATCATAGCAACCATAGCCATCCACATTAATGCTTCCTAGCATAATCAATGTCCAGCTGTGAACACACGATCCGGGGCGTATGTTCCGCCTCGTAGTTTTAATAGAACTGGTACCACGTGTCTCAATAATAAGTCATCTCTCGGGTCTCGCACTTTTCAACGCAGATCTAATCCATCGTCGTTGTCGCTGTTGTTACTGTCGTTGTTTACAGATACATGACGTGATGGTGGCTCATTGCTGATATCATGATATCATCTTTTTACGAATCGTCCTGATCATTTGTTTCCCGTATGCCTCCCGACCGCCGACGGCCGTGGGGCGGGAGAGTTTCGATTCCAGTTACCGCAGATTGAACGCAGGCCACGTCATCCTCCTGCCATCCCAACAGCCGCGTCGGTCCGGCCGACCGTTCTTCCGTTCACAGAATAGCCAGATATTCGATACTACACGATGATATGATAGATATATAACAAGTCAAGTGGTCGTAAGTGGACCACGACTTGAGATGTTCGCCTGCTCCTTCTGCCAGCAAAACACCAACGGCCATGCTCATAGCGAATCACCAGCCCTTTAATACGGTAATATAGAAATAACAATAATATATCTGGTGCCCCTATGTATAGTAATTCAAATGACGGCTGCTGCTGCTGCTGCTACCGCCGCCGCCACAGCAGGAACCGCCGTAAGAACGCATGAATTGTCGACCAACCGAAGCCATCAGCATATCTGTTTTTCGACAGCGGCAGCCTCAGCAGGAATCGTTCGCTCGGATTGCTCTTGTTGCCGGCACTGCCGTACATTGTTATTACGATTGTGGTTGAGATTATGCCCTTCGAGATATGTGGCCGTTACGTTGACACTTGAACAGATGATGATTGTAATTATTATTATTATTATTATTATCATCATTATGTTGGTGTTAATGTCTTGTATTGCCCATGCTGTGGGATGAAATCCGAAAAAACATCATCCTGTATATGTATATATACATCACTATTTGACTCGTCCCTTGCTCATGTACACCTCGCTATCCGGTATGATATGTATGCCATTGGCGTGTAGCACTTCTCTTGTGGCAGCAGGTTCGTGTATCGACAATCACTACAGGGTGACCGGCTTTCTGTCTCTCTGATTGTGCAAATTGTGCATCACAGTGACTTGTCAACCTGCGACCAACGCCATTCAACATGGGCACAGCAGGGCTTTCAGCTTGACACAGTTGTCACTCGCTACGTCCGTGACAGCCTAACACATTGGGCCTCGCACGACAATGAGAAGGGGTCAATGAGTCAATTTACGTTTCCTACAAAGACGACAACACAGCACCAAACAACTGTTGACAATTTCACTCGGAACTGATTAGCAAATAAACCATTCATACAGTTGAATTTCAAATTCAGAGCTAACGTTAGTTGGCAGAACAGAACGACTCAAACAGTTCGTGTACGCACGGTGATGTCCAGTCGACACTAATGACACGGGCAATTAGCAGGTTTCGCTATTACAGATAACGACATGAATGGAAACAGAAACGAACCATTGAATGTGTCTATTTTTTAATAAACAAATGAAGAAAGAGACTTTCCCACAAAATGACAAATAAGCCGCCACAATTTGTCACATATTATTATGAGGGTGCTATATGTATATATAATATATATATATATACATATATATATTGTATGCTATCCGCTATTCGCGTGCGTTGATATGCTCTGATTTTTGCGCCGTTTCAGATGTCTGTCCCCCTGAAATGTACGTCCAAGTCAAGGCCAATACGTGGGGGGTACTCATGGCGCGTAGACGGTGTTCTTTTTTGCCGAAATGTTCAGCTGAATAAATCATCAGACGTAGAGGCCACTAACTAAAAAAACTGTTTTTCGAGCTGACCCTCAGCTGTTCCCCTACCTGTTCCTCTATCCCCTACCTAGAGACTACTAACTAAAGACAAATTCAGTCGCGGCATATTGAACACGTCTATATGGACGGGCAAACACGCGTATATGTGCATACGTGCTAACGCGAACGATACCCTATTGTTGTCAAGTGTATATATATGTATATATATATATATATGGTTATAATATATATCCCGTCATGCAGGTCGATTATAGGAGATGCCTATAACAATGCAAGAGAGACAGCGGAGGGTCAGCTGTGGCGACAAGAAAAAACCGAAGAGGCAGCTTGTCGCAAGTGACTATTTACATTTGCTACGCTGACGTCACTCAGCCCGGTTTCGAATAGACCATCAGATCTCAGAATATTTTTTCGGACGAAGTCACTGTCATCGACTATGCTAATCGACGAAGTCACTACGTAATCAATTGCGTAGATAATTTCTATTATTGTTTAAAACAAAAATGCGGACCGGAACATTTTGCTATTGCTGTTGTTGTTATGGCTTTCGCTTCGTTGTCGTCCCGAAGTCCTCGTCCGGGGCAGTCCCAGCGACGCGTTCTTAATGACACCAATCACAATGGCGAACAGGGCCCAGCCATAGCGAGCAGCACAATCGCCCCCGCCTTCGCCGAGTCATCCTCTGCCGTTCGTGTGTCCGCCAACTAATTTCAACATGCGCCGCCGTCGCGGCCGCCACCGGACAGCGTATCGTGTACACGCCCCGGAACTGCGTTTCTAGACAAGTCCTTTATTGTGATCATCTTGCGGTAATAAGAATAATAATAATAATAATAATAATAATAATAATAATGGTCGTAATAGTAATCATGAGGAGGGTACAGCAGCGGTCATTTTTGATGCCTTCAAAACTGGATTGTTCTCGGAATGGCAATTATTGCACAATGTAGTGTAGCAAACGTGCACTGTGCATTGGGGCTTAGATATAAAAAGAAAATAGATAGACTGACATGTTTAATGCATATGATACTATATAGTGCATCACATATTCGATAGCATACGTGCGTAATGTCTGTGCCGATGGTATATCTAGTTTTTTTTTTAGCTGTACCTGCTAATACGCGCTTGCTATCGTAGCAGACAGAGTCTATCACTTGGGTACAGCTGGATAGCTGCTTGGGATCGTTTGAAAATAAGCATGATCCATATACGATTAAGAATCCGCAATCAGCGCTAAATTATTAGGGCATACAGTTCGAACTCGCCGCTTTTTAAATGCCAATAACTTTTGAACAAAATGAGGTAGAACAAAGATTTTTTTGGTATGAGTTAGAGGTACTCTTCAGCTTTATTGACCGATTCCAGCGCTCTGAGAGTTTTGAGATAGCCAAATATTTACCATTTGCATTTCCATATATAATTTCCTTATCTATTGCTTTTGTGAGTAAGTCGACGGTTGCATATGGAACCCCACCTATTGCCCTCTTTAATGCATGGAAACAACCATAATCACATGGGCTTAAATCAGGAGAATATGGGGGTTGATGCCATCGCTCAATATTGTTCCCCTCCATCTAGGCCGTAATTTCAACAATGTGGTGAGGTATTGCATTGTCGTCGAGTAACCTCGCTCGGTGCTGTCGATGCCCACGCAATTTGTTTATCAATCCTTTCAAGAAGCCGAGATATCGGGGAGCATTGAGTTTTTCGTTTGCTGTTAATATTTCGTAATAGCAAACACCCTTTATATCCAGAGCGAGTATCATCAACACCTTTCGTCCGAATCTACCTGGCACTTCCACAGACGTTGCCGCTTTACCTTGTCGGAGCCACTGTTTTGCTTGGCCCTTCTCAGGGGGTCTATCCAGGCTAACCCATGTCTCGTCTATCGACACGGTGTGCTCTAAGCGACTGGTTTGTTGCGTATAAGTCTTCAAATTAACTGTCGAACACTCCACACGCATTTTCATCTGCTCAGCAGTCAGTATATGGGGAACCCATTTTGCATTGATTTTCTGCATCTTCAGTATATTGGTGATAATATTATGACACGTTGACTGAGGAATCCCAGTTTCAGCCGACAAAGACCTCATGGACCAAGCTCTGGTTTGCTCAAAAGCTGCCTTGATTCTGTCAATCCGTTCGTCCCTTGTCGCACCTGATTTCTGATCCCCACCTCGGTGGTCATCGGTGTCCATATCTCCACTGTTAAATCGCTTGCACCAACTTCGCACCGTTCGCAGGCATAAGGCAGACCTGCCGTACGAGTTCACTAATTGTCGATGGATTTCAGCTGGAGGGTGTTTTTGGAGAAACAAAAACTTGATGTTTTCCCGTTGATTTTTGGGGGAATTTTAACTTTTTGCTGCAGTGTCCATCTTTCTGGTCGTATCGAAACCACTCAGTGTTCGAAAGGAAGCCACATTCCTGCCGCGTGCCGGTTCCAAAAATGAACGCATTGTATCGCGTAGTTCGGATTGTGCGCCATTCGAAAGAGCGGCGAGTTCGAACCGTATGCCCTAATAGATGTAATACATTAGGCATGTATGGTAAAATTCATTCTAGTG
Source organism: Stratiolaelaps scimitus (assembly GCA_019614645.1). NCBI lineage: Eukaryota > Metazoa > Arthropoda > Arachnida > Mesostigmata > Laelapidae > Stratiolaelaps > Stratiolaelaps scimitus. The sequence continues at coordinate 3,006,558 of JABWDB010000013.1, read as the reverse complement.
GACCAAAATCGAATTCAACCCGTCCGTTCCTTCTCGTAAGACCACCCTGCTTCTGAATAGCAATAGTAGACATGAACAATAAGCGATACACATGATCCACAATCTCTTACTTTTATTATAAGATAGCACCATTCTAGAAATATACGCAGACTTTTTTTTTTTATCTCTATTCATATTAATGTTACACACCATTTCATTCCTATGTAAATATTGATATATCCATCACGACTGCCGTGAACCCCATTCAAAATATATCATTCAGTGATTTGAAATTCAGTTCAGTATATATATATATATGTATATACTTTGCATTTTATATGAAATCAAGCCACAAATTCACCGCGACTTAGTGAGTGTAGGATAGCCAAACAAAATATTACGCATATATATATATATATATACATATATGTTTTTGTTTTATGTGATATTGCGAAAGCTTTCACTTCACGGGTTTCAGATATTTCCATCGAAACATCTGTCATCTGATATTCGTGCTTCTTCATATCAATTTTGTGCTTTGGTCGACAATAGCGAACCGTTGACAAATTTTTTCGAAGTGTTTCAACGTGTTTTTGGCGCTGGCCGTAAGTATCAGTCTCGTCTGTGGGCATACAGCGAGTAATCAGAGACACTGTGTCACGCCTTGCCCCCCTCTTGACTAGACTTTCAAATATGATCGAGTATAGATAGTACGATGTATACGCACATGCATACGTGAAATCCAGGGCAAGTCACCGATTATATATATATATATATATATATATATATATATATATATATATAAAGTAATACTTGTGAGTTAATTTCGCTTAGTCATGGGCGAAGTTGCAGTCAATCAAGCGACGAAGTTCAAGCGATGGGGTCCTTTTTATTTCCGGTCCGACGCTCAGCCAACATTGAACGTCCACGGGACTGCTTTCGGGATTACTTGACAAGACGGACACGCTAAATGCAAATGTGCAACGGTGGGGATCGAACCCGTGTGTGCGTAGGCCTTTGCCAGGCGTACACGAATGCACCACTAGGCCACCGGGCTCAACAAGCGATGCCACACCGAAAACAATCAATAACATCACCTAATGACTTCGAAATGACGAACGCCATGCGGATACTTTGCTTCATTAGAGTTAAGTAAATATCATCATTACCATCATTAGTAATACTTAAGCAAATGGATATTGTGCAGCTATATGGAATATTATCATATTCGATGTTCGTCGGGTTCATATCGTACGCCTGTGGATGTATATGTGATTTGTGCCACTGCCGAAAAAAAAACGCTTTGTATTTCGAGTAATTCATTCGGTCTCAATTACAACGAAAATCAATCTTCCCTCGTTCCCGCTCCGGGAAAATATATTTAAAACGCGACAGTGGAGTTCCTCCTCAAAAGGAATATTTCCCGTATCACAGGAATACCAATTGAGAACAAGGGTGATATTGCTCGCCTCAGTATTTTGTGTACCAAGATGACATCGACACATCTGCGGTAAAACATGGGAGCCCCTTGCCGACATCGAGTGGTTCGGCTGTTCGCTAGCGGTCATCGACGTTATCGATACGCGACGCGGCTGGATGCATCGTCCGTGCCTGCGGTTGTCCACCTCTCCAGGTCCTTCTGCCTAAACTTCAGCTGGCATCCAACCTCCCTCAAGCGTCTCATTAAGACATGAAACTTTTTTATTGCTTAGGAGCCGAATCGGCCACGGGCCCCTGAGCTCGGTTGGCTGATCCACAACTCTCGAACGCCACTCGTCTGAACGTCTCGTGCATTCGATTATAGAGGCCAATTCCCCTATGCTGGTCCGAGAAGGACAAAGCACGCCATCGATGCTGCAAGAACAACGTTAGTCTGGGTCTCAACCTAGCGTAGTTTCCCGAAGGAATACCAGCGTATACAAGCTCGCAAAGGCACACATTATGCACTAATTACTAAGTTTTGCCAATCACTTCATTTAGATTCACCTACAAGAGTCAATCACTTGTTGAAATGAAAACACAGAGGGTCCACGATTATACTATTGCTTCATGTAAATGTCCATGTAAATTTATCCGTTGTCCACTGAAAGTAGGACAGTGTCGCTCTTTACAATTATGTCGTCTTGTTACTTTATGTTTTCTATGTGATCATGGTGAGCAAGTGATGCTGCGCTTGCCACCAGAAACTTGTGTGAACTGCACCAAGCGGGTGGATTCAAAGAACAGCACGCTGTGGTCTGGATACAAAACAAAAACACTCATTTCGAGTCTGCCCTCACGAACTTAAAACGCGACAACTGTCACTGTGCTTTTCTGTCTCTTTTGTCAAGAATCGATAGGGAATACTTTCTTACAGTAGCCAGCACCTACTGAAGTCAGGACGGTCTGAGGTAGACGGTCCTATGGTCACCAGCTGGTGTAGGGCTTGCACATTTAAGGTGAACGTCGGAGTCACCCTCTGCCACATCTGGCAAAAACCCGCCGGGAGTACGGCAATCCTCCTGTTCAGGTTCATTTTCGCAAACAATATTGTGCCGAGGCACAAAGCTTTTATTTTAGGGTATCCCTATTAAATGCAAAGTGTATGCCGATCGTTTAAAAATTTAAACTGGGAGTAACGATGCGAAGCATGTATATGTTGCACAGAAGACGATCGATGTGGTTGCCCTAAGGGCAAGACAGTACAAAATGGTGCTACATACAACGACACGCGCCATTGTGACGACCACTCCTGACGGCACCTTTAATCTTCTTGATGGTGCATCGTCCCCTGCGGATCTTCACAAATGCTTGGGTATAATATTTAATGTACACTATGTAATCTCATACTACGAACATTTATTTGACAAAGTCCCGCCACCTACTATTTAAATAGCTACAATTCTTTAATTGTACCGAAACTGCTATACTGCGACATACACAAGTACGGTGAAACCATGTAGCATGGAGGCGCGGTGAAAAAAATTGCAACTATCTAGCAATAGGATCATTTGCGAGATCTTAGCAATTGACAAAGAAATAACTCATTACTTAATTCGGTTGAAGTGCAAACGTTCAACCCTAGATAGTCGCGTGTTCGTTTCGGCAATGCTCCGAGATTGGCCACACCTGACGCTGTAAATGATTCCTTTACATTAATGTTAACTGTTAGTGTTAATTCATGCATTACTACCGCCTTGTGTCATTTTTTTGGCGATTCTCCAGAAGTCTGGCGAAGGATTGCAGGGAAGATTTATTGATTCCTACTTCCGCAAGCGTCAGCCATTTTGTAGTTACCAGTCTTATTTTGTTCCTTATAATTTATTAAACATTCGATTTTATTCGCTTTCACATAAATGCGTCACGTTCAGGACACCTTGACTACTATGATTAGTATATTCTACCGAGTTTATTAGTTATGCATTTCAGGCCTCTACGAGAACCTACAAATGTAATAGGCGTTTTTTCGCCTCGGCTGTCCTGTTCTACCTCTCGTCACTGATGTCATATATAGTATGTATAATATGACAATTATGATACTCATTTGTCCATCTCAGGCGTTCGATAGAGCTATAATGTAATGACATCTGCCCGACGATGATCCGTCCGTTTGTTGGAGAGATCCCTCGTCATCAAACAGGTGTCCCCGCCCGCTTCTACCCACCAGTTGTCACCGGAGAGAGAGACCATGTAAACCAGACGATGGATCTTGTCACACCTGACCGCGTCGGTCTCCATTCGGGGGCCATTCGATACTTCAAACGGCGAACCGGTAGAAGACACGGCCGACGCGAGGCCGGCACACAATGTCAAACCGCCAACTCGAGCGGTGTTCAATCTACGACGCTGCAATTGTAGCAATCATGCTGATGCTGTTGATGTTGCTATAGGTGCCACTGCTGCCGCTGGTGGTGGTGGTGGTCGTTCTGAGAATGGCTGTCACTCAGATTTCGCATGTCACATTTGCCGCCAATAATTGGCGTCGTGTCGCGCAGATGTTCCTGAATGTGTTCCACTGCTGTCGTCCACCGGACGAGCAGGACGACCGATCCGAGACGGTGTTGGCTGATCGTGGTAAACCGTCGTCGTCGTCGACGACGTCCTCACCGACTCCGTCAATCCTGATCGTGAAGATTCGCCGATATTCATGTCACTTTGGCCGAAGCGACGACTGAGTGAATGAGCCAGTCCTCACTCCAAAGAAACACAGAAGGCGACATCCCGAATAACAGCAGCCAACGTCAGAATTCATTGCTCAGCCTATGCATCGACGCGGGCTCGGCGCCGAATCGTGAATGGTGTTCGGCGTGTATTTGCGGATGTGTCCGTCTCGGATTGTGTGAACACAGCTGAGGGAGCCTGATATTTGGCACTTCAGAGCAAAAAAAAAAACTTGCTATTTTTTTCTGTTCAATGACGAGCGAAACGCAGGTCAAGCGAAAGAACAAACATCATTGAACTGAATGTTTGATACTAAATGATTCGTCTGCACCATCATCCACAGTGATGGGGTGAGGTGAAAATAGATTTTGTAGTAAAGTGGCACAGCCGATGATGGGTTGCCGGACGCCTGCTTGTCAGGCCACGGGTTTTTACGGGGTCGGGATTCGGCTTAGGAATAAATTTCCTCATTGATCTGCTGCCCCCAATCGACGGGTAAGAGCTTGATGTGTTAGCTATTATACAACTAAAGCGCTGTATTCAAGTATATTGGATCAGTGGTGTGGCTTTTCGTATTTGATTGGTGGCTTTGGCCCTTTTTTTTATAGCACTTTGCCACATGCCTGTCTCGATATTCACACACCGCGCGCTGCCTTCTCACTATTCTACAACTCATACCAATTCAATCTTAACGGGATCGACCCATTTCGGTTTAAACCAACTATAATTATTACTTATTAAGAATATGGCACAGTACATTGCAAGTAATTAAGCCTTTCTCTCTAAAAATTTTCAACCGTTGTCAAAATGATCACCGTTGTCAATACATAAATCGTAGTGTTTCCTCGTCAAGTGAAGCTTACCCACGAATCATCGTCAAAAAATCATTAGAACCCTTTTCAAGCTCGTCGGCAGATACCTGCTGTGATGTGTGTGTGATGATTTCTATGCATGTTACAATCGTCCTGTTACTTAAATCAATAGAGAGTATTTTTCCCATTAAATATTTAAATACAAAGTGGACACGCCTTCGACACGCCCTAAAGAAGTTCCACCCCATCAAATATGCCAAATCGGACGGAACAAGTAAACGTCTAAACAAGTGGTTATATTGTAAACTAAATTGCTGCTCGTAAAACGCGTTCGAAACGAAAAAGCCCCAGAGGACATTAGCCGGGTCGGATCTGTCGTTCCTCAGCTGCGCCTGTAGCCAACATCGATAGGTAAATAGCATTTAATAAGCACCAATCAGCTCGAAACAGAAGTTCATATATTTGCCTAAATATTTGTTCGTCTTCACTTAGTTTTTCCCCGAAGGAGTTTTGTCTCCCAGGCAGGTGACACGACACTGTGAAATCAACGCATGGAGCTATTGTGTAATGGAACAAAATTGTGTAGAGCGAGTTTCGTTTCGATCTGACCACGTTTCTGCCGCTACAACATGCTTCATTGCGCAGACAACTTTATATATATATATATATATATATATATATATATATATATAGAATAAGTTATGACAACATACATGTATATATATATATATATATATAGAATATATATATGTATTATAAATAAGAGCAATGGGTACATATATAAGACTCATCCCAAATAGACGTTCACGCTGTTTGTCTCATAAAGGTGAATGTAGTTCATGGCAGCTAGACTGTAGACTATCTGCCACCAATGGTCTTTACTGGCGGCGACCGTGAGCTATTTGTAAAGAAAGTTGGAGCAAATTACGTTCAGCTTCTAGTTCTTCAGTTGTTCGCTCAGCGACGACTATGGATCACAGTAAAGATATATTGTAGTGGTGTCAGCCATCTCTCTCTCTCTCCACATATATATATATATATATATATATATATATACAAAATAACTATACAAGTTATAAAGGCCGTATGGCTTGCTGCTGCAGATGTTTAGATATGTAATGCTTCCTGTTTACGTTGGCATTATTGCCATGATGACGCCGATGCGGTTCAAAGCGGGCAATTGCCCGCGCATTCAGAACGACAGCATCACAAGAGCTGTATATGGCTCCTCTATCTATCTCTCTCTCTCTCTCCCACATCGGGACCGCCACCTCCGCAGCCTGAGCGGTAAAACCACTACCACCCCAAACGTTACTGACGGCCGCAACTGTCAACACTATTGCACAATCCACATCGCCGTCACCCAAACCCCCCCGTCACTGCACCAGGGGTCGATTGCTCACGTGCGTGCCTTCATCGACTATATCGTTATCCTGCTGGTGATGCTGCTGCTGCAGTTGTCGCTCTTGTCGACGTCTGCAGCTGCGTGCGTGTGGGACACCTCGGGCTTTCTTCAATGCGTCTCGTGTATGGATATTACTGTCACCTGTGACGATGTCGAAGTTCGAATGATATCGTCGCTTTAGCGGCGGAAGTTCGGCCGGCGAAGTCGGCGGAGTCGTCGTCATCAACAGCAGACGGAGCCGTTAAAGTAAGCCGCAAGATCGAGCCGCGCACCAAAATACCGGCACAGCGACAATGCTATAGAGCGAGAGAGAGAGAGAGACAGACAACGAACGCGTATGAAACTGTACCGACATGTATCGATATGTTTAAGCATGCTAAGTATTACCACGACATGGGAAAGAGCGCAGCGGAAAAATAAGCACCGACCAAAAGTGGAACGATAGTGACGTCAATCTGATGGGGGGGGGGTTTTGTCCCTGTCAGAGAACCCGAATCCGAAGCAGCATGGAAAAATCGGTTCTTGTTGTAGCTTGTCGTTGTATCCGCAGTACCTAACACGAGCATACGCTGAGGATATTGTGCAGTCGGATAGTCGTAAACTCTAACAGGATGTTTACAATGGTGCCAGCTTCCGATGGTGGCCAATGACAACGAGATCACTTAAGATCGTCGCGCTACCCGCTGTTGCAGGTGTTCATAGCGTTACTGTTGCTGCTATTGTGATTATTATTATTATTATTATTGGTCAGACGATGATAATGATGTCTGTCCATTGAACGCGCAATATGCGATCTCGACTGCGCATCATAAGCAGTGTATGTACGGTTATGTGCAGTCTGGACATTATGCACGGGAGCAACTGGATCTGGGTGTTACGCACGACACTGCCATAGCATCAGCGATATTGTTCAGCGGGTGATTATTATTTATCATGAATCAAATTTTGTTGAAAGCGCAGGCCGAAGCAGTGAACGATGCTAGTAGCCATGTGGCAGTGTTTGTCGACTATCACGAAGCTCACGACAGACTCGTATCTGTGGCCAAAATCGATGTCGCTAAATAACGATTATCAGAGCGAGTCAATCAACAATTACGTTTGGCGAATGTGGGCGAGGGTGAATAATCTGGGCATTGTTTTCATCGGACCACAATTACGAGAGCAGTAGTAACCGACAGCTTCAGCAGCAGCAAGACAAGAAGAAATACAAGAGCTAACAACAACCGTAATCACGGCCAAGGTATATTCAATATTTGATTGACTGCGCCAACTTGCGATTCTCCTCCTGTTCTAGAATATCGAATTGCTTGCCTCGTGTTCAACTGGTCATTCCGTTCGGGCACGAAGTGTTCGACAGAAAGTCAACTGTAATTAAATTTGGTGAAAATCTTGAACGGAACTGTTGCTGTTGTTACTGCTGCTGCTGCTGCGCTTATTTCAACAACAGATTCCTGTAAATGGACCATCCATATGTATATATGCTGCTCTATGTAAATGGACTATAATATATACGATACGATATTTCTTGGATTGCTATTTTTCTCGATTGAAAAATTTCATTTCGCCCAATAACTAGCTGAACAAATGGCAGAACCGTGTAGCCAAATCCTCGGAGTGAACACTCACGGTGTTGTTCAATACCATTATGTCTATAGGAGTATCTAACGAGAAATGTATGACGGTTGCGTACACTTTGCGTCGGTACCCCTGTGTACAATCGTTTATTTGGGTTCTCATCGATGTGAGATGTCACTGAACCAGCCGAATATCCTCATTAGTCTATGCATTATATATATATATAGTGTGCATATTATATACCACTGTACTAGACGATGTGTGTAGTGCCTTTGAGACACTATGCCTGTTTTCCATAACCGACGAGTAAGCTATTATATCGAAAATGTTACCCCTGCACCCAGATGTAGGTGGATCTCACCTTATGCAATCATGAACAATGTATTTGCCAGATGAACACCTAGAACGAGATGTCACCCGCACATCTCGATGTGTCCAGTGCACAATGAATACCCCTGCAAGGAATCAGTTTCGTGTAATCCTCCTGCCATACACCCATTATAAACTTCATGTACAACCCCCCCCCCCCCCACCTCACCGTCACCCTCCTTTACGTAAATCAAAATGATATTCCCTTGTATTCTATTCATCGAAATTGGTCAGAGCCAACGGTGCGGTGACGGAATTGTCGCGCACTCTGTTATTTGCATCTGTGGCAGGTCAACAAAGCCACAGGGTACACAAATGAATGGCGTAGTCTTGACAGTGTGTATATGTTCTTTGCGTAAGCGAGCGCTGTGCACCAAATTTAGACACGAAGCGTTGTCGGCAATTTACGAGATCTGTAACGAACTGTAAACATTTCTGGCAATACTTCATTAGCGTGACGTATGGACATCATCGGTCTTTTTCTCTACATACATGCCACACTTGGCATTCTGTGTTCTCATACGTTTCTATTTCCATCGAATCGTATCAATGTGTTGGTGTATGTGGAAATTTGTGGTGATTGTGATTGCACCTCACAAAGACCACTGGTTCCTAGCGATCGAATCAGTGTAAGATGCAAGCGCAATGTGAGGCGTATTTGAACATGATGTGGTGACACGAAGATGAGCTATTCAGGCAGTGGTGGTGGTGGCGGCCGCCCGCGATAGCGTGAGTCGACAGATGAACAACCGGTACTGGCCATCTTCTGCAATCAGCTCGATGACGCCCAACGAATTGGTCAATGAAGCCTCCGGGCGTTCACTTCATCGACGAACGAGACGTCACCGTCAAATGTCAGAACAGCGTCCAACATCGCTCTATCGATGCCATCTAAACGACCAAATTACCTAGACTAGAGAACAGTTCAGTGGACGACTCGTGCAGTATCAGTCGATGCATTTAATCGAGAGGCTATTTACGATTGATATAGAACTCATCCGCTTAAGGAATATCAAATCTGCTTGTCTAGAAATATTGACACTTTCTTTAACGTATATATAGGATGATTTCGGGCCAGCGTAACCGTTCTAAGACAACTTTCAAAACGGGATGGTACCACCTGTTCTCGTGGATGACTTCATTGTAACATCGTCGAGTCTACTAACGCAAATCGGCCGTTGAGTTACCCCGCGACGACGGCATCAACAACGAAACTATCCATGAACAAAATTTGTGTGCTGTATTATTCTTATTCGTGTTGTTGGTCAAAACTGGGCAACATTTCTCCCCCGGAACACAAAAATGATAATAGCATCATAATATATTTGCATCATGTCAATTCCGACGACAAACTGAGCCCACACCGAGCGCACGCGCCGACGGGCATCGAAAATATCGATGATGATAATAACGAGTACAAGGAGGGCAAAACCGCTACGAACACAAAAAAAAAAAGCAGCGCACCTGTCCCTGAACAGAAGCACGAGACGGCACAAGTGAAACCCGCCGAAGAGCGAAGCTGACGGGCTGACGGCACAGCATTTTTTTTTGTCTTCGGCGTCACCGTTGACTCTTCCATTGACAAATTGCACTTCCACCGCGATATCGGCCGTTGTCTTGCGTTTGCTCAGGGGGATGATTCGCTTGGCACTCAGTCCGGTGGAGCTGGCTACATTTTCTTCGTTTCGAAGTCGTCATTCGGTATCACTGTTTGCCGCTGGTACTGCGACAGCCTGTGAGCTTGATGTCTTGTTGTCTTCTTGCCGAAGACGGCGACAGTTGAACCGCGACGATCGCGAGCGCCGTTATGAGCAGCACGAGTGCCCCGACCGCCACCCGCAACAACGGATGCCGCTGTATCACTTCCACTTCGCGGAAAGGCAGCGTCATGCTGGTAAATCATGTTGATCTAATGACAAATCGCAAGTTGGTGGTCGTCGCTCGTCGTCTGTGCCGCATCACCCTATGGCCTGTGTACGATTTCGGCTACTGCAATAACGCTTCTCATCTCTGTCTCATATTCTGTTGTCTCGGGGCGAGTTCGAGCCACAACGATAGCGAAGTGAGCGCAATATCAGAGGAGCAGGAGCGCATGAAGCATCCAGGACCATATACGTCGATGCAGGAAAAAGAGGGCGGCCGAGTCGAAATAGCACTTCGCAATGGGGAGAGAAGTCAAACTTGATATGGTAGATGGACCACGAACAGTAGATATTCGATAGAAACAGCAGCAGCAGAAAATGGCGAAATGACAAAGCGGCCAGGAAAACGAAATAAGCAAAACGAAACAGGGGCAACAGCAATAGTGAGTGATAGAGTCGTGTTGAAGAGAGGGAACGAGAGAGAGAGACATATATAGCCGAAGAACATTAAAAGCCGATGAAAATTTGGCTGCGTCTAGAGCCACCTTTGTTGGGTTGAGCGGGGACGTCTAGTTGGAATGAACTAGCATAAAGTAAGCGACATTAACTATATGATTATAGTTCAGTTGAAGGGGGGAATGGCGTCTCGCATCACCGAATGGTATCATAATGATGTTCGTAGTCATTTCCTCCCGAGAGGGCACTAATGATGTTAAATTTAAGTAAATTAAAATCGTCCACACGGGATTGTTGTGCTTAGGCGCATATTGTTAATAGATGGTGTATGATTACTATTTCGCAATCACTGATCGACGGCAGTTCAATTCATCTAGGTTGTTCCTCGCGGTCCTAGCGTTTGTTTCATGGGTAGTCAGCCGGAAACCACGACGACGACGACAACTAACCAACCAGCCAACCACTTTTGACATTCGATGGTCACGACCAGTTAGCTAATACGGGAGGAAAACGACCAGATCCGAACGACCAGAAGTGAATTTTTTTTCACTAGCGTTTTTTGTGTGAAAAGTTACCCAGAAAAACAACCGTTCCGTGACACAGTCACTCAGCCAGTTCCGCTATTTGAATTTGGCGCCAGTGTTGATGAGGCAAACATGTGGCGGGAAGCGAAGCCTCCACCGTTGCTCCAATTCCATATATATGTATATATATATATGTACAGCGTCGTATTCTGTTGTTTGCAGAGGGAAGTCGCCAGGCAAAAGGTTAACCCGCATGGCAGCGGACTCTTGGTCCGCATTGGTGCCACCAGCCTCATTTTGACGTTCGTTGAATCCTGAGCGTTTTCCAGTTCAGCTGTCACAGGGAGAAATGACGTTTGATGTGTCACGAACAACATACCTGAGGCAGGTTAAGATAAACGCGTCGTTATTAATAACCCTATAGCAGCAGCATGTGGTATTCAGACAACTTTCATATCGTGTATCTCAATTTGACAAAACCATGCTAGTGTCAGTATGTAGACATGCACGGTCCAGCCGAACTCGCCCAATCGATTGTGGCTGCAACCGTCGTGGAACCAGCATTCGATTCTCATTTGACGTTCGCGCCGAAACGAATTCACTGAAAATTCACGACCGCCACAGTAAATATGTATAGTGAATATTGTGGGCAGTGGGGCTATCCGTTGTAATCATTTCAGAAGGGTTGCACGGATGTGTATATGTATAACATGTTTTTTTTTCGACACGTAGACGAGAATGATATTAATAATTTCTGTAAAATAACAATTTAGGTAATTGTTCCATTAACATGGCGCTTTACTAGCCACTCATACAGTAACGAGGAGAACCAATAGAGCGGACAGTCTGCTAATTAGGTTCAATCGTTGAGATGACAATTGGCGTATAAATGTGTTCGAACATCACAGAATAAAGGTAGTTCGATGATGAGATCCCGGCAAAAACGCACATATTTTAAAGGATCTCTACTACTTCTGATTGTAGAGGCGATCTTTGCTTCATGCTTTAGCTATAAGCCGGCATAGAAGATATCCCGTATGCTGCAAGTTTCGATTTGGGATATTTGTTGTTTTTGTTATTAGTTGTCATCAGCTGTGCATTGACGACACCGAGAGATCTAACCTCGGTGTTGTACGAACTGCATTTAGTGCATTTGCAGCCTCCACATAGGTAGTATCGAGAAATACTGTGATACTAGAATTAAATAGATTTATTTTTAAGGGCAGGAGACGTATACATCATAATGCCTTATTCCACGTGCATAGCGCACTCATTTAATGGAGGGGTCGTTCTTGTTCAACAGTTGATGCGGGTGTATGCGTTAAGATAAATACACCTTTTTTTTTGAGCGAGTTTCTAGTTGCTTTCTCAGTTCACTTTGAGAATTGACATTCACAACGAAGAAATGAGCCAATTTCAATTCAATGACTAACAGAGAACAGGCTTGCCTGGGCACTACTACTGTGCAAAAAAAATTACGCAGATCGGCAGCAGCAGCAGCAACAACAACAATAAGAAACAATAACTAATGACAACAATAATTTCCGCGTATCGTTCCAACTTCACGCCACCGATTTTAAATGACCCGCAACAACAATCCAAAACTGCTATCATCATCCATCGATCGACAGCTCGAAAGCTGGCTACATCGGCGCAGGGTGCTTCTTCACGCTCGATCAGGCTCGCAGCCACTATCGCAACATCAAATCGTACCAAATTAGATCCGTAATCTTGTCGTTCGTAATGATGGTGACAATGATAATCTGTCCAATTCATCAGCGCTGGTCGGAGCGTATCCTGCCGGATCAATTGCTCTCATCACCAGACGAGTGTGTCGCATTCACCGGCTGCATAGAGAATCGCAGGAGCGTAGTGTATCTTACGGCCCCTGCCCGTACTACGGCAGGGCATGAAGTTGCTAATAGCCTGCCGTTGTTGGATACAAATAGAACAATTCCTTCGCTAATCCTTCATACTCACTGGGTGATAATGTGTCCATAGCTGATGGGAATATATATCACGGGCATATTTTAGCAGTGCCACTGAATAGATAGGCTGACGGTCGGGTGGACAGTTACAACCCGGGGGCGCAGTCGGGTGCTCACCCACTTCCGGCAACGAACTTTCGTTAACGAACGAGAATCTATTGCTATACCTACCTACAGTTCTATACGCTTGTGTTTGTACACGCTTGCTATCATTATATATATATATATATATATAATGACCCGTGCACACACCTTTTTCGTTTTTCTAATACTGTAAATAATAAAATTGGATTTCGCCGTTGACTCCTCCCTCAGTGTCCACGCTACCACACACAGCAGTCGAGCAACAGCAGCCGAGTTCATTGCGCTTATTGTTATTGCTTCTATTGTGGTTGCCTCCGTGTGTACGCTGCTGTTGTTGTCCTTGTTGGTGTCAACAACAGCAACAACGACACGACACGACGCCAACGGAAGACTGATTATTGGTGGCGCTTTCGGGCGACGACGGCGCTGGACGAGGGTCGGAGGTCGCGGATTTCGGCGCGCTGTTAAAGACTACACCAGCAGCAGCAGCAGCAGCAGCCCAACCGTAATTGCCACCGCCCCTGTGATGTTTACGGCAGATGAGTCGGGTATTATCGCCATTATTATCACCGTCGTCACAACAACTACTTGCTCTACCACTCGTACCATTACTATCATTGTTGTTGCTGTTGTTGTTATGACTGTTGTTGTTGTTGTTGTTACATAACCACCGCTGCCAATGCCCCCACTCCCACCCGACCCCAAGTGTGCCTTTTTGCATTCAGTATATGCTGCTACTGCTGGACGAGCAAGTCTGTACGCCTGTCTAAAAATTCATAACGCGTAGGGTGGACGTCACGCCGTAACACTACATCTGCCGGTGGCGGCAGCAGCAGCAGCAGCAGCAGCGGCACTAAGATCGACGGCAACAGCTGCGACAAGAAGGCGTTTTGACCCTTCGTTTAGTATGGGCCGTACGTACACAGTAGATGCATCGTATTGCTCACGCTGCTGCAATAGGTAGATGTGACGCAGCGTCATAGTGGAAATCGCCACCGGTTGTGGCCTACGGAAAGCGACCCAGGTGCATTCACCCCAGTTCCAGTTCATTCCCTGTTTTCGTGTCGTTCTTTGAACTGGCACCAACGGGGGTTGGGAAGAACATGCGATATCGTTTAGCCACGGCAAGCTGCAAGCCTAGGTTGACTGTGAGAGATAGTACACTGTAGCCCGCAAAGCAGATATATATATATATATATATATACGTATCGTAGTATCAAGCCACGATGAAGGGGGTGGGCAGGTCGATAAGAATGTTAGAACAGCAGGAGCAACAACAATAACGACGACGCCGTGATATATATATATATATATAGACACAACCAGCTTCACGACCTTCTGAGTTTCGTGAAATCACACCTGTCCCGATATTATCTATAACTCATTCACCTTCTATTCAGCGGACGAAGGCAATGACCGGTCATCCCGACAATGGACGCCACCACCGGATCGACTCCGAGTCCCTGCGGCAGGGCCATTAAACGACGCTGCTGTTGTTGTTATTGCTGTTATTATTACTAATATCGTTGTTAAAAAGAAAGTGATATCGCACTTTGTTGTTGATGTTGAGGTTATTGTCATGTCATATGCCATCACAGAGTGAATAGAGGATATGCGAGGTGCAATGTGAGTGATGTGGTACATATATATATATATATATATATTAGGTAGACCAAAAATAATGAGCCACATATAGATTTCAATATCGACTAATCTTCTTTTTACGAGAACTTAAGCATGTATATAGCAGTTCCGTCAATAAACATTTGTTTGAATTGAATTGAATTGAAATAGTAAGTTAAAACAAAGATTTTTAGTAAGAGTTAGAGGTATGCACCATTTCTATTATCATTTATAACTTCGTTATTTAAGGCATCTCGGAGTAAATCCATATTTGCATACCTTTTACCACCTATAGCCCTCTATAACCGATGGAAGCAACCAAAGTTACGCGGGCTTAAATCGGGAGAATAGGGGGGGGGGGGTGATGCCATCGCTCAATCTTGTTGACCTTAAGCCAGGGTGTAATTTCATTGGTACGATGGGCCCTAGCATTATCATCGAGCAGCCACACTCGGTGCTTCCTATTGCCATGCCAATTATTCATGAGTCCCTTCAAGAACTCGAGATATCGAGCCGAGTGCATTTTTTCTTTTAGGGCCAAAATCTCGTAGTAGCAAATTCCGTTGAAATCCATGTCAAGTGCTACCATTACTTTAGGCTCGAATCGATTTGGTACTGCTACCGCCATTGCCTGTTCACCTGGTCGTAGCCACTGTTTCACTTGATCTTTTCCGGTCGCCTATACAGGCTGACCCATGTCTCGTCCACTGCAACGGTATCCTCTAAGCGACTCTTTTGCTGCCTATTTATCTTCAAATTATCTCGCGAACACTCCTCAGGCATTTTCAGTTGGCCAGGACCGAGATCATGGGGGCCCATTTTGTACTTTTTTCTGCATCCTCAGATTATTTTTAATAATTCGACGACATGTTTCACGAGGCACGCCAAGTTCAGTCGACGAAGTCGTCAATGACCAAGCTCTAGTTTGCTCAAAAGCTTTTTCGATTATTTCGATCCGTTCATCGAATCGAGATTCGGGAAGGGATGGGCGCCCTCGATGTTTATTAACGTCCCAGCAGCCTTATCTAAACTGCGCACCCCTGTCGTCGATTCAGGGCATTATGGCCATGCGCACTAACCAACCTTCGATGGATTTCAGCTGGACATTTCTTCTCCGGAAACAGAAACCTGACACTTTCCTTCTGAGAATGCAAGTCTGAGGGACCTGGTCCGTCGGTTGCCATTTCGAATGGCTAACGAAAGCCGAGTGCTAACGGCTATGCGCCGTTTGCTTGCTAATTGTTGTGTATCACTACCCCCCAACCCGGCGAAGAATAAGAATTCGGCGCAAGAAGATAGTAGTCTCATTATTTTTGGGTTAACCTAATATATATATGTGTATGTATTGTATATATGGCTCTATTTGGTGCGACCGTATATAGCTGTTAGTGAACTAAATTCGAGACGGTCGAAGTGGAATCAGACTTATCTTAAATTTACGAGATCGACGACGGACCAAGAGTAACACAGCTTTACAACATGGATAGTGAGGAGACCGTTGTGTTCACCAACTAAAAACCGTCGAGCCCATGGCTGAGCTTCGGCCATGGACGGCCGCTATATTTTTGGCATTATCGAATGACAGTGTAAGCATGCAATTGAAGTTACATTTGTTATAGATATGAGAGTTATAATCGCCCTAGTTAGTGCGATCGACATATGGATGTTTGTCAATAATCAAAAGAACGATGGGGTCTTAGGTCCTTACTGTTTCAATCCACGTGAATAAAATATTTCATAGGAAACGTAAACAGACTAATATTATAGAAACAGTGGATGCTTCTTCATAGGTTGCGGCGAATATATCAAATAATTTTCCCCTTGCGACGATTTGGGGTCAAGTATCTATATAAGGGCAACGTAACGAACAATCTACGAGACGTGTCGTCCTGGTTTGCCCGGCATATGTTATGGAAATTCGCTTGATCGCCAAACCTACAATCACAATATCAGAGCACAGGTCTGATGTTTGTTTGTTCCACCCCGTTCTATAGTGTTTTACTTGAATATATGTGTTAAACCTATATTCAAGTATATGAAGTGTTTACAACTTAAGTTATATGCATGTTTCTATTATTTTTATATATATATATATATATATATATATATATATATATATATATATATATATATATACATTTTTTCTGCACAATCTGCCAACGTAGTTTGGCTCATCCTAAACTCACTCGAAAATTTGCCAAAGAGGTTGCCTGGTCTCGTGTCAATTGGGCGTTGTCCAGCGTTCTTCATGGAAGGCACACCCTTGAGCCAAATTTTCAAATGATCACGTTGCAAAAACTCCAACAAATAATACTTCTTGTACACAGCGTACTTATTATATTGAGATGATTTCAAGAACTTATACATCCTAGCTCAACATCGGAAGAAATCAACGAAACTATTCCTTGGCGCGGAAGCACACTTCGTATTGTAAAGTTCCCCATATTTCGGTGTAGCCTCGATAAGGAACAATCATTGTCTAATCGTTCCAGCTCTCTTCTCTGTTCAGTGGAAGTCAGCTGGCTGGAAATAGCCACACATAGCCGCGCAATGGCTATTGCATGTCATGTAATAGCATTTTGTATCATCACGTTGTATATGCATTTGTTCACGCGTCCGTCGGATTTGTGGTTCACAGCCACAGTTCAGCGTTCTTTCTATTTTACGCGCGCACACATCCATTCAAGCACCTATATGACAAATCCTCTCCACTCATTGTTGGCTAACACGTCCTGATGTTACAGCTGAGCTGGCGTCACGTTTATTGGCATATGGTTCCCACGTATTTAACGACGCTCGTAATATTATACCAGTTCTAGTAGTTGGTGTTGTTGTATTTAGCACCTACAGTGATTACTGCTGCTGTTGTTATTGTTGTTGTCGTCGTCGTCATCATCAGTGGCGCGTGTTGTTAAAAGGGGATTTCCCGCCGAGCCAGCATCGCCATCACCAGCATTTCCCCAGTCGATAATGGCTGAGTCGCGTTTCGATGTTGTCACCATAGTGGATTGTGCGATATTTCGCTGTATTTAACGGTGTACGAACGACAAATTCGTCTGCTCATTATCACTGAATGCTGCGTATAGGTCCATCATTGTCGTGCGCGAACAATGTGTCAGCCCATACGAGAAACCTCTTTGCCCTTAGGAATTGTTTAGCGTGCTGTACCGGACATTTATAGGGTCGTCGCTCGTACGCTTTTGCCCGCAGCCTCCTTTCCCGGCAGCATCGTTCCGATCTCATCGAAATTCATCGTGGAATACGCGGCGTTGGATGTCGCGACCAACTGCTGTTAATACTTCGATTTTCGAAATTACCTCTGACCTTGCAGCTGTTTTTACTTGGGCCATGCGTCGGAGCTACTTTCGTATATATTACCTAAACCATATGGGGGGAGGGGTAACACCCACCTTTTTTTTTTTTTTTTTTTTTTTTTTAAAGGGGGGGTGTTGGCATGCTGATGCATGCTAACACCATGGCCGCCCCCCCTATGGAACTGTTGACGATGTTCAACAGCACCACCCTTCCCGGTATCGCTTATCGCATTACTTCAGTAAAGGGTGGTGAGATGTGTACAAGCCCAGCCACGAGCACCACACATCCTCCTCACCGTACGAACATGACGTGGTTAGCTGACTCTCAGCTGCTTCCCTTCTCTCCCAATCTCTCAAGACCTCTGTGCACTTCCCGTCTGTGAACAACTACTGTGATCAATAGGGTGTCTGTAGAAAGCCCCGTGTATGTAAACATGCAGTATTTATGACGCATACAGGGGGTGTACGGTGCCTTCCTTTCTGCACAGTGGTAGCTATGCCGCAGACCACATTAGTTGCCACTACTACTTAACAAATCTTATTGCGGAGATACTGCCCATAAAAGTAAATATGACTCCACTCAGATTTGAACCTCAGACTCCACAAAACTCCCTTTTTGGTACTGCCTACCTTGTCCACCACGCCATGCCCGCAGGCAACACCCACCTACACATCTGTCGTTTCTGTCCCCATTTTCGTCTGCTTGTCTGAGTTCGTCTGCTCGTCTGAGTTCGTCTGCTTGTCTGAGTTCGTCTGCTTGTCTGAGTTCATCTGCTCGTCTACACCGCCCTCGAAAAGCTCATGTTTTTGGGCTGATTCTCAGTCGACGGAATCGCTTCTGCATTGCTTCATGAGGCAGACTCCTTTAAGTGCAAATGTGCAACGCTGGTAATCGAGCCCGTGTGGGCACCTACGAGTTGCACGGCTCCGGCTACTGCGAGGCAGGTGCTTGACGTCTTCATCTCATCCTGGGTGTTAGCCCCCACAACGGCCACAACCAGCGCCCCCAACAACATCATCATCATTATGATCATCAGAGCATCAGCGTTGTCATCATGATTGATGGCGGTGATGATGATGATGCTTATCACGACAATACTAGTGATGCTGCTGCTGCTGCTACTACCACTACCACAACACCTCGTTAACAATGCCAGCGTGAACACCCGTCAACAATCAGCTTCATCAATCACAAGATAAATCGTCGTCATCATCATCATCATAATCACCATGGTCATCTTATTTATCAGCATGTTTTCCTGTTGATCATTGTCATCATCATCATCATTATGATAATAATATCAATACACAAGAATTGTTGTCGTTGCTATTGCTGCTGTTGTTGTTGTTGGTATTATTATTTTAATACAATAAAGATAGCCCATCATAACGACATCATACTGCACAAACACAACGGTTACACATTAGGTGGATGAATTCATACTGGACAACTTAGAATCACTACGAAGCTGCAATAGCTACGCCGGACAACAAACGGAAACATGATATTTAGCAACTCAATACAGCAGCAGTGACAACAACAACAAAACAACAACAATATTCATAATCGTTGTCCTTACCAACAATACACTTACCATCTTGACCACCATCAATACACTTACCATCTTGATCACGAGCATAGTCAAAATCATCATCATCATCATCATCGTAATGATTATTATCACAATGACACTGATGATGATGATGGTGGTAGTAAAGATGTCGATCGGCGACACCGGCGACTGCAGGAGGAGCAGATGCCTCCAGCGGCAGTGACTCCCAAGTTGATGGTCAAGATGAAGAAGACACTTCACTCTTGTTGTTGTTGTTGTTGTTGTTGCAGCAGCAACCGCTGACACCACCAGCACCAGCAGCAGCAGCACCACCACTGCATTAGCTATTGTTGCCTAAAAAGTCTAAATCAAGCGAATAACGGAGCGCCGCTTCGATTTGTAATGGCGAATCGCGATGGGGAACTAGAGAGCAATTCGATGCAGTGGAACGCTTATATTTGACGATAACAACGATGGTCGCGATGGCCGGCCGTGTGTTCGTTCGTCCGTTGTCGTACTATCATATATAAAACATGCATCAGCGATAGATGATCGGTCATCATATCGTCGTCGTCGTCGCCGCCGCCGTCGTCCTCGTAGTAATCAATGATGAATGAGTAAATCGAAGCTTCTCGGAATGGACGACTCATACCGCGCGCTTCATTCCCCAACACGTCCCCTCCCTGCCTGCCTCCCTGCCTCCCTCCCTCTCTGTGGACACAAAGAAGAAACAAAAATATCAAACAGCCCTGAACAGAGGATGTTGCAATTCAATGGGACTGTTGGCGCTTGTGGCTGTTGTGGGGCTTGAGGGGAGATTGTCTAGGGGGGAAAACAAGCAAAAACAGTCAACGGGACAACGACGGTGGCCAGTGGTCCTTCGTCAACGGGTGTATTGTAATACTATACATGTTCGATTCATATCGGGACGGAAGCGTATGCAATTCATGCAAAAAATATCTCTTGTTATATATATATATATATATATGTATGATTTAATAACAGCATGTGTGCATACATATGTCTATATAAATATTTAGTTGAAGAGACAGTGGCCGTTCATGGTGGCCGTTTACAAAACAGCGCACACGCAACCGGATGGGTCAACACGAATAGCTGCAGTAAAAATAGGAGACGGTCAGCTGTATTGCCGAACTTCGCATCTATACTTAAGCGCAGCCCTCACACATACTCATGTTTGTTGTTGCTGCTGACAATTGCAGAACGCCACATACAGATTACCGATGTTGGGGTACTGTCGACGTAGTCGGAGGTGGTGGCAGCAGTACTGGCAGCGTATCGTGAATTGCTCCTAATTGGTGTTGTATATTTATAGCTTTAACGAAACAGTACAAGTGTATTTTTAGTCTGGATGTGTCTAGATGTTTCGTGTTGGATGTATCTGAGGTGACTTAAGCTTACGTCATATATGCTAGCAAAAGCGAGCACTTATGTGTGTGTGTGTGTGTTGGTGTCTTGTCAAGAACAATGACAAAAGGCTATTGACATATTGAAAGTGTGTTTCAAGTGTTTGAGGTGTCACCTGGATGGTCTAGTGGTGAGCGTCTTAGATTACTAGACCGGAGGGACGCGTGTGTGTTGGGTTCAAATCCTGTCAGACACTTTGGAGAATCTTTGGAGTTCTTTATCATCTTTCTTTATCTGAGGATTCTTGTCAGGTACGAGTAAGGCAGAGAATAAGCAAAGGTGGCCCCGACAGGTCCTCATAGTAATACTTAAAAAGGTTAAGAGCTGAGGACTGTCACATAGGGGTCAACAGCTGAGGGTCAGCTCGAAAAACAAAAAAGTGTTTGAGGTGGTCCTGGTTCCTGCGCTCGCTTGCGAGCCACACAGACCTGTCGTGCTGTACGGTCCAACGTATCGTCAAGGACGATCCCTGCATGAGGAAGATTCCAGCCAAATGGGCGCCACGCGAATTTTGGCCGGAACAGAGAGATTCACGCGTTTTTTGTTTCGTTGTGAACAGAATTAGTTCGCTATTATTCTGTGACGAGAGCAACCCTGAAACCCGGTTGATGAGACATAGATCAACAATATAGCACCTGCGCCCAACTAAGGTACCAGTGTCGATAACATTTGTAGACAGATGAAACAGCTGAAGCGAACTTGAATCGCCTTCTATTGGCTTCTACCTCCGAAAACCTCTGTCACCGGACGAGTGTATAAAAACATTTTCGTCCCAATAAAACTGTTGTTGTTGTCAAGAGTTTTTGGCCGAGAAGGGAATCAAGTTGTGGAGTCAACTCGCATATTCTCTTAATATAAGCCCGCCAAACTTATGTTGTGTTGGCCAATTGAAGAGGAGTCTTAGGGCTACGAACCACCAAAAATACTCAGAGGGATAGTGTATGACCTCTCGGATATTCGCCATGCGAAGGATACACAACGGGGTATCGATCAGATGTTGCCTTGTAATCAGCTCTCAGGGATCACAGGTTAACATCTGATCGATAGAATCAATAGATCTCAATAGAAAAAGGAGGTATTAATCCAGTGAGGCGTTCCCAAGACTCGCAATTTGAATCCAGCCAAAAGTATTGCAATACTGCGATGTATACGCAGAACTCGAGTATCGGATGATAGTTTATTTCTATTTTTTGGGTCGTCAGTTCATTCGAATGACTTCGGCTAGTCGTCTGGACTGAAAAAAATTTTCTACCACAGAGGCCTCGGTCTCATTCCGAACTCTTCTAAGTGCGTTCTTAAGGGCAATTGGTAAGTTCAATTTCTTGCCAGAGACACTCGAACCGGATGAATGTCTGGGGTCTCTGAGGGGAGCACTTTAGTACAGAGATGCGATTTCGGTGAAGAAGCGTGTCTGCTGAAGCTGAACTTTCGGTCCTGTTGAAGGATTTGATGACGGGGCGGGCCTCTACGTCTCGCATATGGAATTAGTTCTGCACGCAGAATGCCTTGGTTAACCACTGATAAACCATCTTTCCTTTGATAAAGTGATGCGAAGATTGGGCGCTGCTCCGAAAACCTCCCCAGATTATCAACGACCTTTTCCCAGCGTTGAAAGCAGGCATGGGATACTCACGCCTGAAGGTTTCGATAGAGCTGTCTTCCCGATAATTAGTTACCTCTTCCACAATCGACTTGCCGTGGTTATGCGAATATCGAGCATGTCCGCTGTTTCTCTGAATAATAAACTTTGCTCGCAAAAGGTCACCACATGATGACGAACTCCTAAAGGAATCTCAGCGGTCTTAGTCGTAGTCTCAAAAAGCTTCTACTATTGTTTACACCTTTAAATAGTTTTACCTTTAAATATATTTTCCATCGTTCAATAAGAGATAGCCAGTAACTGAAATGATAAGCGTACTTAGAGTTTTCTCCGGTGCCTCATTCATTGTGTACAGCATAATTAATACTATTTCACGAAATACTTCAAATCCGTATGATGACAGTGCTGCTCTAATCTATATCAGTCCGCAGCTTCGATCGTGTGCTCTCATGGGGATGCGAGGAGCTGCATTAGCAGTTTCTATTTCCACCTTTTCTTGTTTTTTTTGTCTTTCCATAAATCGTCCACCACAAAACCGTTATATATCTACATTATTCGTTTTTTAGTCTTAGCTAGTTCGGCAGCGGATCTTGTGGTTATCGCGTAAACCGCCCTTACGATTCGTCGAAGTGATTGCCAGCTATTGTTGACGTCGGCGTTTTGTGCTTGTCCATCATTACTATGATTACATGTACGCGTATTTCCGTGCGTTTTTTTGTTACTTCTGTGCTATTTCACGCGAGGGGTACAACGGCAGAGGAGAGGGAATCCAGATTAAAATAATCAAAAATCATAGGATGCCACCGTTGTAGGCAGACCTGCGTAGGTAGCCAAGCAGTCGTTGACGATTCGATTGTTGGACTATTTTTATTCGACCATGCGCTCGCTCGATTCTGGTTTTCGCGCATCGTCGCCGGCCAAGGGAGATGCGACTGTTGTTCGGCTGTCCTGCCCGCCTGCCTTGCCTCGTCTTGCTTCGCTTTCTCGGCGATTGGCGATTGAAGACGGTAAAGACGATCACTGCCGGACATCTATTATAGCTATGTAGCCCCTGCGCGGACGTCGGCATTTGTGTCTATGGGCATCTATCGTACGAGCAGCCACAGCCGCAGCAATACCAGCAGCAGCAGCAACAATAACAACAACAACACCAACGACAACAGGTATTGCATAGCGACGCGTCGCCAGGCATACATTAGACGTAGCAGGCGAGATTCCGTCATATTCGCCCGCGCTGGACGTGGGAAGTCAGACAACAGCGGCGGCGGCGGCGACGAAAGACGACTAAACCAAACGAAGAGCGCTAGAGAGGCGCTCAACACCGGCGAATTGTGTTCTGTTCAGCTGTGGGAGTGGCCTTTCTGCTTTCGTTAGGGAACGGTCTTCCGCTACAGAAGTCCGGAGAGGTTGTTATCGCTGTCGCCGTTGCCACAGCGTCGAAACCTGTAGCGTCAATATCAGAAGCAACAGCTGTTGTTGTTGATACGCAGGGCGAGCGCTTCGACCGTTGTCGAAGTCGATGCGCGGCTCGTAACGTGTAGTATAGCATCGAAAAGCAAACCCCCGGGACTCTGTCCATGCACAGCCGCTATGCCAATCACTACTCGGGCACTACCTTCGCTGCAATCGAGAACGGACAGCGACGAGACGAGGCGTAGTCGCCACAACAACAACAGCAACAAGAATATCTTCGGCGTTGGAGGCGCCGGATACAGCAACTCCCGACCGTAGCCCCTCCGCCAGACCACCAAAAGGTGGATCGGAAGCCGCCGTGTATATGTGTGCGTATGTACGGTATCAGGATATGCAGAGCTGCTGTAGCAGCTGCAGCAGCAGCGGCGACGTACTGTTCATCAACATCAGCATGTTCGATCGAACGGCAACGATTGCTATGAGGACAGAGTCATTGTGGCTGTGGCATAGTGTGCGCGCAATGCTGAAAACAGCAAGATCATACGGACGGCACACACCAAGTACGCATACAAATGAGTAGCAAAGAAAGAGCACCAGCAACGAAGAAGAAGAGGAAGAAGCAATATGAGATAGCATCGTCGTCAGCCGGTACAGCCTTAGACAAAAAGAAAATCGACTAAAAGTCACAGGTCTCGAATACCCCCCCCCCGATATATACATACAACAAACACGCGAAACCATGCACCAACACACACACACACACATACAGATTCGTGCATACAGATGCTTGGATGTCTGCTGGCGCAACGTTATGCAGAGGTGTGCAAAGCTTTTGACGACTCGACCGGTAGCGCCTATTGAGGTGTTCGCAGCGCAAGAGGCAAGGATCGAGGCGTAGGGGGTCGATTCGGTGATGAGTTTAGCAGCAGCAGCAGTAGTGGCCGTGGAACGGCAGTGCTACGTGCGGCACTACTGCAAGTATAATACAATGGATTGTAGTTTGTCTTCCCGGCATCATTCGCTGTTCGCCGATGTGCACAGAATATATTGTGGCGTTCATGAATATATATATTTATATATATATATATATATATATGTGTGTGTGTGTGTGTGTGTAGGGTTTGTGAAGAAGTATACTTCCGCTATGTGTGCTTTATTCTGGATCAATCAAATGGACACACAGGGCAACAAAGCGTATTGACGATGAGCTACAGCTCGGGGCAGTTAGGTCCTGCAAGTAGCCACTTCGGGTTGTTCGTTCGCCCCATGAGAAGATTGGGCGGCTCCTTCACACCGCTATCCAGAGAGGAGAAGAAAAAAAACCGAACCGGCCCTGCGTTCCAGGAGGTAGCAGAAAACACCGACCCGCCAACGAAGCCGGCAACGCAAACAGAGTGGCAGGGTGCAGTTACCCGTATAGGCCTTACGATACAAATGAGGCCAGCCCGATTGATGAAGGGATGACAAATTGATGTAAATGAAATCAACTTAAATTACCCACACCCCGCCTACCGTCAGGGGTAGCTCGCAGAGTGGTCGGCAGAAGCCTGCCAAGCTGAGCATTCCTCTTCACGCACGCACATAGAGGCTCACATACATATACGCACACAAACAAACACAAACACACACACACACACATATATACAGACGGCGGTGGCGGTAGTCGATACTGTCTCTGACTCGAGAGAAGCAACAAAAGGCAGGACAATCCTGAAGTCATACAATCATCGACTACGGAAACGATGAGATGCTTATCATATATCACGCACGGGACGATGTGAAACAAATGGCTCAATCGGCATCTCGTAGTTGCCTTGCCGGACGTGAGCATCTGACGCACATTTATACTCGGATGTATTATACTCGGGATAACGATCTGGGGTCGCTCATCGGCAGCAGTGCACACGCAGAACTAAGAGCAGCGTCCGTGTCAGCAGTGGACGACAGGTACCAAGCATTTTCGGGAAATCAGCGAGGCGCGAGACCACTGACAAGAACTTAACAAGGCAACATTACGGACGACACGTTGATCGATGCAGACCCAACCCGTACTGGGTAATACTGTAACTCAATACCTCAACAATGACCAACTATAATACTATGATTTGCGTTGTTTTAAAGCATTTCTCGTCTCCAACTATTTTTCTTAACTCGAACGTAGTATTTGAAAGGTTATCTTTCCTTGTTCGTATTAGTTACAGCTAAAGTGAGATTTCGGCTATATCAGAGCTTCCGTTGGCTATAATCATTCTTCGGTTTCTTTGATTGGTCGCAAATGATCGCAATTAAGTATCGTTTAGATACTTTGAATGCCTCGTACTCGTACGGGGTAAGACAGACGGAACTTAAAGTTAGGCTACTAAACATAGCGGTCTAAGAGCCTTCTATCGGTGAAGGTTTTTTCAACCCAGGACCAGGGACCCTCAGTCCCATTAGTTCTCTCAAGTTGACTCCCCACTGATCTTCAGCTGCTTCAGCACAGCGTTCGTCCAGGAGGGGACACGTTCGGAGAAACTTATATGAGCTCACTTCAATACCTGGCGCTGGTTTCGATTACGTTATGCCGACATTTGATTCACCACTCGTTTGACCTTAATCCATTATTCCATGCTGGTATAATTGTTTTGTCTGCGTGAAGTCGATATCCTTTGTACACCGTTACGGCTGGCTGCGCCCACCATACCACATGGGATAAGACGACAAACAAGGTGTTTTGTGGAAAAATCCTTTCGTCCTCAACACGCCACAAAGAGGATTGGCGCAATGTACTCTACACTCTATCGACTGAGACAATCCATCAGCTATCCATGACATGATATCCGACATTTTCGATGATTCGCATGTAAGGCCTTTAAAGGAGTAACCATGCAAGCTGTTGTGGGCTGTCCCTGGTGCTGGATGCAACTCTTCCTAATCTAAACCTAAACAATTTCAAGCAATATAATTATTTTCCCTTGAAGCTTTCTCGTGAAAGTACAGCTTACATTCACAAAGTTCACCATCATATATTTACAGATTTGAAGAACGATGGCAGATTTTGATAGAAAATCAATTTTCATCAATTTGAATCAGTGCGAAAAGAACCAAGAACAACATGAAAACAATTTCAAATTATAACTCATGCATCATATCATAAGCCGTTGACATTAAATCCGATCCCCTGAGGGCGTTGTTCCGAAAGGACATTATATTCAACAGCGTAGTGGTATAATCAGCTTGAAGACCAAGATTGATGTCACATGGCTGTTTCAACTGTTCTCTTTCGTCAAATATCGATTTAACAGTTCCCTCATCTCTACCTTCCATCTCCAAACGTGAGGACGAAGTCTCGGGTCCCAAAGCTCCCGAAATTCATCATCATTATGATAACACTTTTGCATTGTATAGTCGATATCAAAGATTTAGTGAGATCGACCACCTGGTGACCACAACATCCCCTTCGCCGCTATCTGACATTCTCACGCTTAGCCCAGCAGTGGCATGGCGACGCGCTGTTCAGTCTGAACAACATCAATGGCCCACCAGAGTCATAATTACCACTGATATGTGACTCCATTCGCAAGCTCATGCGTGCCGATAACCGGCGCACGACACGATAACCGCAACCAAGTGTTGGCAGTGTACACAGTGTGTACTCAGTTGGGCGACATCTCTACACAATTCGTAATTGAACGCACAAAAACTGGCCAGCGGAAACCTCAGCCCATCATAATTCTGCTCAACATATGCACACGGCTCAGAAGGCAAAATGTATCATAAGGCATTGCGTTCGTCGCCTCATAAACAGTGGCGGCGGCGGCGTCGGCGGAGGAACATTCCATCAGGCAATTATTGTCCAAAGGTTTTTCTGCGATGTCTCTAATATAATTTCGTATTATTATTATTATTATGTACATCCACTTATGTTCGGTTACACACAGAGAGAGAGAAAGAGAGAGAGGGATGATAGCCCGCTGCTATTCGTACGTGGCTGTGTGTGTTTTTTTTGTATCTTTAATTTGACGTCGTTATAGTCGTTGACGTAGCGTCGGCATCGGCGTCACCGTTTGCCGAATTACCATCATCGGTGATTTCCTCACGCGAGACGTCAATCGACTTCGATCTGGCCCCGGCATCCACAACGCGCTCCGTTGCCGCCAGCCCTTAACTAGGATACGGTGTGACGTGCTCTTCAAATTATCACCTTATCATCGCCAACTTTTGCTTTCAGCTAAACAGATGGTCACGACGTCGGTGAAGAAGAATCGAACGGAGAGATTCGTTCTGTTATTTATTTATTTATTCGGCGCGCGCACGTTTGAATCAAAAACGACGAAATAGTGGCGTGGTCCCCCCGCCATCCTCACACCCTATAATCCGGCTGACAATAATCCGAAGTCGTGTTCCAATAGGTTGACTCGTCTCATTGGATGCTGTCGCTCGACCGTTGCTTTGTATTGCATTGAAGCGAAAGATAAGGGGGCAGATTTTGGTCTATTTAGCAGCGAAAATGAATGACATAGTTCCGTGAGACGTTGTCAACCAGCGCCAATTTCCAGCGTTAACTGTTACTTCACTTTCTATGTGCCTAATAGTAATAATAACGCTCTTACGTAAATCCCTACGGGGGCGGTCGTATGGCGCGCGCGTAATCCCGTCGAATAGACATGTCATTTCGACTTTGCACTATTAGAGCGAATGGAAACAAATGGCCGCGTTCATAGCATCGCTAGCATTCATCTGGGACTCGTTTGGCGGGCTTATGTCAGCCGAACGCGAAATATGTGTGTATCAAGTGGAGATAGATAGTGTTGATTAATCCCCATCGGCACTCCAGGCATCAGCATAGTATCGATTTGGTGCAATCAAAGTTGCCAAAAAAAAAACGCTCGAGAAGTTTTCTTGTCGTCTCCATTGTCGTAGAAATCGAAAAATCCACAAACAACTTACCTGAGCACGAGCAACATTTCAGCGTCATTTCTAAATACTCTGTTTCAATTGTTTTCGACTGCTCGCCTACCGGCTGATTGCGCCTGGCTACGATGAACGACCCGATTGCCTTGAGGCAATTTCACAAACCTAGCCACCAATCATTGTGTCCATGTATTGTGGCGCACTCCCTCATCCCTATGTGGCAATTATCAAGCCCTCCCATTCCAGTGGACCACCGGTCTGCTGCTGCAAACCCATTCCCCTGTTGAAGTTTCCCAGTTACCTCAGTTGCGTACATTTCATGATAGCGAGAAAATAGTGAGAGCAAGCTCCAATACACTCTCCTTGTTATACTTATCATATTTCAAGCCGTTTTCAATTTTTCAGATATGTTCCCGTCAGAAATGTGTGTGTGTGTGTGTGTTCTGTTTCTCCCGATTAACGAGGAAAGCCAAGCCTACAACAACCCTTATAGGGTAGTCAAAATCGTTAGGGCCGTTCACGAGATTATTGCCGCAAATCAGCATGGAGCAACACACCAGCATCCACATATACACGTAACTCGTAACACTTTTGCGACAGTTGTCCACCGCGACAATGCACGACAATACTTACAGCTCGCAGTCGATATTACTCACCAAGGAGAACGTTGTATTTCAGAGATGATTCCACTCAAAAATAAAATAGAAAAAAAACTGTCCTTACGAAATCATTCAATGATGATCCCACAGCATGGAAGTCACATCGCGACACGACAATACAAAAGTTGTCGAACACAGCATCGTTAAACACAACTTAAAGTCACGTAGAGCCATTATGGATTGTGGGTAGTTGCACTTTTACGAATACAATTTAAATAGAAGTACAAGTAGCTCTGCGACTCGGTTTGACCTCGTCCACTTTTCTGCTGAGCGGCTGGGCGCACCTTTCGCGATATTTTGGTCACACCTCCCTTAGTCTCGGCAACGGTACGCACTGCTCTGGAAGGCATCATACTTCGATGCCGAACCGAGGCGAACTTCGAATCCAGTCACGTTCGAGAAGTTTTCGTTGAAACATTATTTTTTAGCTGCACACCCCGGACATTTTTATCGTACGCCCTATATTTCTATGTTGTATCAGTGTCCACGAATCTAGTCATGTGAACCGTGTTAGTTGAGTGTGTGCGTGCGGTGTGTGTGTGTGTATGCTATGTTTGTGGTTAATAAAATTATTTTAGTTTGTATCAATATGATTGGCCTACACAAACGTAATGTGAGTACGAATGCACTAATTGTTTTCTCTTTCAATTGCGTACGATATTGATATCGGCTTCTACATCCCTCCCTCCAAATCGCAGCGATTGCCTTCGTCGTGCCGTTCATCAAACGAGCTACATAAAACACCTGTAGAATGCAAATCGATGCAGATCGTCGATAGGCAACGCGGTCCTCGTTCATCCCTGCGCCAATAATGATGATGGCCATATAGTTCCGTTGTGTTCCTTCCTGTTTGCACGCTTCACGTCACAATAACGAGAATTGGACGACGTGTACACTGGCGTGTTAACCCTACACAATTCAATTAGTAGTGGTAGTAGTAGTTAGTGGTCTCCCTTTCAAGTACTATCCGGGCCCGACGTTGCTTAGCTTCGGTGATCGGACGAGAACCGGCGTAGGTGCACGGGTTCGATCCCCACCGTTGCACATTTGCATTTTCAAGGGGTCCGTCTTACGAAGCAATGCGAAAGCGGTACCGTGGACGTTAAATGTTGGCTGAGAGTCAGCCCGAAAAAGTTTAGTTTTAGTAGTAGTCGATTTGTACGGGATTGGGGCCAATTCGACTGAAAACTACAACATCCGCGAGGTTGTGCGAAATTCGCCCACGAATTTCATTGCAGCGTCGATTTCACTGTTAAGGGCACTGTCGATGTCCATCATCTGGGTCATCATCTCTCGGTGCGTCGCTCATATTTCGTCTTCGCTGGGTGATTTTGCCAACCGACCTCGCTTGTGTTTTTGCTAGCAAAACAATAAACATACATTAAATAAAGCATTAACATCATCATTCGATTTTCAAGTCCCATCGCAAGCTGACGATCACTTCAACTGAGTAAGTATGGAATAATCATTTTCTATTAAACCCCGACACGTATTGCGCTGAGAGGTTTTTGCTAAGGTGCATATTCAAAGTCTGCTATTCGATGTGATTTCACCCAAATCTGCCGTATCACTGTTGGGGCTTTGCTCTTCAAGCTCACACCTGTGTTGCAGGGAACAATTTAAAAATCATGCTATACTTAGATCGGAAAATAGTTAACGCAATAAGGCTCACTAGTTGACTGGTGAAGTATTACGAGCCGCTGGCCAACTTGTCCAGACAACTAATTGGCTAGGCTTGACTCAAAATTGCGTACACAGCAGACCGACAGACACGAAGCTCGTTCGGAAGTTCGTCGGTGCAACATAACACTTAGCTCGATCTGTACTTCTTGATTCACATGGCCTGTTGATGAATATATACCGACAAAATTTGCATGTCAATAGCCAGGAGCCTGGTCACACTCACATCGAGTATACACGGTATATGTATATATCGTGATGGCAGAGCCTCGCTGTGCAGAGAGGCAATGGCATCGCCTCCCTCGGGACCATGACGTCCTCGGACTGACAGTGTCGCCAATTATATATATATATATATATATATATATATATATACAAGCGAATTTAACAACATTTGAAGGAGCGCGGGAGCGCACTATAATGACAGTCGTTGAACACCTAAAATAATGAGCAAAATTGATAGGCTCGTGGTCGTGAATCGACCATATACATATCAATGATTATAACAGGATCCCAGTGGAAATTACACTTCCGTAATATCGCCACGCCGATACACTTCAAAGACACTTTGATATATAATAGCAGAGCAAAGGAATATTCAGCCTCTCTCCGAATGTCTATTCGATTCGAGGCATCGACAGACACCAACACACAAACAGGCAGACATACACACGATCACGTCGTGTAGACAAAATAATTATAACATCAATTGTAGGATTAAATGTAGCCATCGGTGGCTGCATTTGAGCCTATTTTTCGCTTCATTATCGCTTCTTCTGTCGTCGCAACCCCATCACGCGATCTATTATATATATGTATATATATATATATATATATATATTGCAAGCGCTTGCGTGTAGGCTTTGTTAGCTTTGCGTCAGTAGCGCCGAAGGCCGCAGATCTCAAACGAAGGAGTAAGCTATGAGGCCGGAGCTCCCACGTCGTGATAACACATTTTCAGACCTGACCAGACCGGATCACGGTGGAGCGTAGTACAGCATCAGAAATCGAAGACGCCCGAGATTTATTGTAGCATACGAACAGCATATAATGTCTTCCAGGTTTGCTCCTGATGCGGCTGGCCACGAGGTAAAGACGCTGCCATCATGTTGCTTCGGTCCGATGTCGCTAAAGTCGTCTTTGTTCATCTTCATCATCTTGCTTTTTATATATTCGTCTTCTTTAGACTCTGGGATCTGTTGCCGTCTTTCGTATGCTGATGGTGAACGCGAGGTACAGTATTTGCGATCACTGGCTATATATATATATTTATTTATATATATATATATATATATATATATAGTAAGAGTGGATTGGTTATCGAACCTTCGAAACCCAGTGTTATTTTTAAGATGAGTCAGAGTGAGAACAAGTTATAGTGTAGTAATGAGACAAGATTTATATTCATTTTCGGACTGAACTGCAGTTGTTATTGAGCCTGTAAAATATTGGCGATTTCTGGCGCCGAGATCGTATATTAAAAACTATGCTAGCCGTTTATCTCAAGGGACTTGCAGACCTAATTGGGGGTTAGCCCTCTATATTGTGCAATGTAATTCAATGGGTAAAAGGAAAGATAAAAACACAGTACGCAGGGTGAAGTGGCCACCTTGGTGGTCAAACTTGGACTAACTTTTATTCCTTACGACACAATGACAATTCTTCAATCTTGTCCGCATATTGTACGCCCTCTGGGGGCAATTCTCCAAAATACACAAAAGGCAGCAGAGCGCTGTTTAACATGGTAAAAATATAAACTAGACATATTAATCACAGTATTATGCCTTATTGTTTTGTCGCATAAGAATATTATCAATATAAATATGTCGCCCGCTCAATTACCATTGTAACACTATCCGCCTTAAGATTATGTAACAATCTCTAGAGCTCTCTTATACACTAGAGCGCGGAACTCTGGCCGGACTGTTGTGACAGGTAAACAAAGGTAGCCCCAGTGCGGGGGCGGGTAGCCATTCGATTCGCGACAGTTGTGTGGCCGCGCGAAAGATGAAGCCACGAGGGCCAGAAAGACAAAGCCGGCTCTAATGTGCGTGCACTAAGTGTCGCGTGTTTTGTGTTACAAGTCTATCCAGGGCTTGTCTTAAGGTGAGAAATTATAAATGTAAAATATAATTTGGGTCATTGCACCCTGTCCTTGTTGGTTCATTATTACAAGCTACGATCATAATATAACAAAATATATCCTCATATATTTCACAGAGCCTATGCATATGCTCGCAAGTACCTACAGAGCAATGCACGTTTGCACGGCAAACGTGCAAACGCGATAAGGCTACGCCACTTCCGAGCACTTCTCGGAGAATAATATTATAGTAAGTCACTTGTCTTATGGACCCACACGACCTATTATATATCTACAACATCGATTCTGGTCCCGGGACGATCTGATAACAGGTGACATGCTCGCGCGCCAATGTCAAACATGCGACAGACGTTTTTGTGTTGCCAGTTAACTGTGCAAATCCTGTCTATACAATGGCTGTGATAAGTGACAGATGACTTATTTGGAGAATATTTCGGGGTGGGAGGGGACCGCAGCAGCAGCTATCGCGAGCCATTTACCTGAGGGGAGCCTAGAGTCGTATGCTTGACGCTTCGTCAAATCAAATCGCTGCACCGTACCACGTCGCGTACAGTCGTATGATTGCTACGACAGTTAGACTGTCAGTTGCTCTGTGATAGCCGTAATCTGCATCCGCGCTAGAAAAAATAACCCACGTTTAACTGTGCACAGGATTTTTCGCCCGCTGCTAAACTTCGGAGAAGAAGTTCCATAAGCCAGAACGGTATCCGGAGACACGAGTCTTCTCTTTCCTGCTCTCGACTAATGAGCTCCATTCGACAAGTTCCATTTTGTTATAATAGCATTTAAGAGCACTCGAAAATGTCTGTCAAAATAGTACAACATATTATGGCGCTTGAAATATATTGTTGAACAAACAGCGTACGTCAATTATCTTAAGACAGTATTTTGTACATATGACAATTCAAAGTAAAGTTGAGTTCGCTTTATTCTCCAATAAAATGAGTAATAATAATAATAATAATGTCATTATTGAGTGAATGTTCCCCAGCGAGAGTTAAGGCTGTATGAATGGGAAACAGATCGGAACAGCAGCTTAATTTGCTTATTCAGTATATTAGCATTTGTCGAGAGAGAGAGAAACGTCGGGAATACATCTGCTTCACAGCGGTGCTCAGGTGTCTTTTGCGTTCCTTGCCTCCGTTTCGTCATCATACATATATAAATATATATATATATATATATATATATATATATATAGTAGATTTGCTAATGAAGAGGTGCATTCCAGTTCACAGACTGAATCAGCAGCCGTATATATATATATATGTATAGCCTGTACACATCAAGGCGTGACGGGGCTTTAACATTTCAGGCGTGCGCTACCTTTTCCTGTGTCATATTATAGAAGAGCTCTGGCTGTAAAACGCTCCCTGGTTGAGGTATCATCGACGACACCCTTCGAAACGACACCCAGCAGCTCCGGCAGGGCGTATGGGCGTATGTACATGTTTAATTCCAATCAAAGTCGAAATGTTAATGAATGCATTCAACATGGCGATTCCCATCTGCTTCCTGTCGCCCGTCTTCTTCATGATTTTGTGCTTCTTATGCTGACTAACAGGATGAAGTGTAGACGTGGCATATATACACACACAAACACCCAGAGATTGACAGACTGACTTACTGACCGCCTGACTGACTAAAACACGACTCCACGATGCCTTCACGGACGCCAGCTTCGTTGCGATGCCATGGGACGCTACTACTACGCCTGGAAGCATAGCATAGACGTGGAGGTGCGGCGGGCACAACTCCTCAGCGGCTGTTGCCGTCGCTAGCTATGTTGCCGATGGGGCTCCTTCT
Organism: Stratiolaelaps scimitus; assembly: GCA_019614645.1. Lineage (NCBI taxonomy): Eukaryota > Metazoa > Arthropoda > Arachnida > Mesostigmata > Laelapidae > Stratiolaelaps > Stratiolaelaps scimitus. The sequence goes on along the minus strand of JABWDB010000013.1, from coordinate 2,971,291 downwards.
GCTGTTGTTTTTATTAGTGCTGTTGCTGTTTACTATTGTTACTGTGGTTAGTTTTCCGTCGGCTTCAGCAGCAGTGGCTATATATATGTCTCTGTCAGTATATAACAGTAGCGCCCACAGCAGCACACGTGAACTCACGCATCCACACACAAACAAACAAAGATAAATCAACAGAAACAGTAGACTCCGCAGCGAGATCGGAGTCCCTTCATTGAGCTGATCGGGTTCGCGTAGCTACGCTGTAGGTCTACGGAGATCGACCACCATGCGACGTCGTTCATTGGATGGACTCAATTAATTATAAGGAATAAAAAATTATTAGTCTAAGGGTAGGTAATGCAAGCGCGGATGGCCACGCACACACAAACCCGCAACGACTCTGTGCCCTTCTGAGCAGAAGCTGTGGTAGTGGTAGAGATGTACCTGTGTACGTATGTGCGTCTCGATAAAGCGACTTTCTTTCTCCCGTCGGCAGTGAGGGCTTCCATCAGGGCGGATGAGCCCAAAGGCGGCCGACTATTGATCGAATTAATTAACGGCTGACCGCGTCACACGTAGCTCGGCGTACAGCTGGCTAGCCACCGGCGCTGATGAACGCCACAGCAGAAGAGCCACTGGACAGCGAAGACGAAAACAAGTTTGCTCCGAAAGCTGAGCGCTGGCAACGCCTAACAAAAACAGATTCAATGGGGATTTAGCTATTGGGGGGTGATGGGGTGGGGGTGGAGAAACAAACAAAATAAATGGCTGGCGACGAAATCGAATAAACGGTGAAAACAGCTGACGAGTGAGGATCGCTCGTGCAGCGGATCCCGAAACAATTGTTTTTTTGTTCAGCAAGAAGAAGATAAGGAGGGACGGAGAGGGAAGAGACAGTCGGCGATCGTCGCTGTTCTGCGACCTCAAATGATGAAAGTCTGTCTATTTACTGTCTGATTCGCACGTTAATAACGACGCAACGGAAGACGACACGATTCTTCTATCAAATATGCATATGTAGCATATACTTGTTGCATACCTGTTGTACGCGAGATATCTCCGATACGACTCTCTAACTGGCAATGCGGCAGCAGCAGCAGCGATACCACCACCACCGCCACGCACTGCTCAGCCCTGCTTTAGTGTGCTGCTGTGTGACGACCATGGCCGCTGTCGACACTTGTCGGTGAAATCCCCGTGAAACGGAACCCGATCTGGATCAGGGAACATCTGCGAATTCCCGGATGGACGACACCCAGCGTGTCAGCTGATCCACATCGAAGCGGCCGAGCGCGTAGATGGTTGCGGCGGCGGCGGCGGCGGCGTCGGCGGTGTCCAAAGCGGCTGCACCGATTCGCTGCAAGTCAAGCAACTAAAATATCCATAATCGCACTCATAGCAGTCGTACGCGCTCGCGACATCGGCGCCGACCAGCAATGACAGCACCAGTGGAGCGTCTTACAGCAATAGGGACAGCAATGCTATATCATCCACGATGCGATGATTGCTGACTGTCACTCTGCCCGTGGTGGTGTCGACGGCAAGGAATACTTTTCCTTGCTTTTTCCTGTAGTCCATATTCATTCCATCGGATGGGTGAACGGGAACCTGTTTCGCATGTTTCGTGTCGCTCAACGCATGCATCTCGGTGTGTGTGTGTGCGTTGTGTCTAAGCGTGCGCAGCGTAACTGTGAGGCAGCATGGTAAAGAATTGTAGTAATAGTAGCAACAGCATGAAAATGATGATTCCGCTGCTTCTATCGCTGGTAGTGATGGTCGCTGCTGGTGGCCGTCATTGCCCTAACTGCGTCGTGGGCGGAAATCTCATCTCTAACCGTTGATATCAGTACCCCACCCCCTGAATCGGATCTGGATCAGATCTGAGCAGCCGTTAGCGCTCATGATATATAATAGTACCGCTGGCGCGACGACATACACAGGCGAGTGCACGATCGTGGCGATCTTCATTGACAAGATGACCATCGCATGAGCGGTAACAGCTCCGAACGGAAGCGACAAGCACCATTTGAGCATCGACCGCGTCTAATGACAGCCGGCGTCGTATACGCGTTGGCTTCGTGTGTGTCTGTGTGTTGTTCTTTGCTAATAATACCAGATGATTTGTCTGGCTTTGCCGCGGGATAACGGGTCGGCAGTGCACAATCAATGCCGAGTAAGTCACTCGCGATGGGCGGTGATCGTGAGACGACGCAGAAGTTGAAAGGGAAAAAAATCCTCGGGGAAAGAGATCATCTGTTCTATCCCTGCGATTACCTGGAGGAGGCGGTGGCAGACGATGATGATCAAGAACAGACCCCCGAACCCCCTCAAGCCCCAACGAGCGGTACCGTCAGTAGTATACGATTGATCGCGCATCTGACGGGCGGGGATCGACGGCTAAAGAGATACGTTGGACGGTGGTCGACGAGTACATTAAGCAGGGCCGAGGTAAAATGTGCAGATAGAATGTGCAAGCTGGCTAGATCAAGGATTTGGCTATATATATATATATATATATATATAGTCAGCCAAATCCTTTTGCACCATCTCAGTGGAAACAATGAAGCGCCGAACGATCTTTTGATTCGATTGTAGTCATGTGTTCGCTAGCGTGGTTTTTTTTATTGGAGGAGTTGAGCACATCCAGTCAATCGTCCCTGCAAGGAGGAAGTGCCCAGATGCGTCTTGAGGAGATTTGACTTTCGTCTTGAGGCCGACTTGCCTATGGCCAGCCCTGCCCCAGTCATTTCTCGGCACTTGAACATCTGGCAACATCACTACAAGGGACTGCAACCTTAGGCTATTTCAATGGTGCGGAATGAATGTCTTAGCCATTATGTGAGATCACATTATTAGGCAGAAATGGGACGGACGTTCTGCTACAATATGAACTTTACAAAAATCGATTGGGCTAATAACATGGATATAAACGTCGGTCGTTCGAGTCTTCATCAAAACTCGATCTATGTAGTCGACGCTGGGTGTCCACCTAATCTCTCTAATGATGAAACAATACGTAATGGTTTTATTGGTTCATTAAAGGGACTACAATTTCTACAATGTTTATGTCCTCAGATCGCGGGACTCGAACGTGGGGTTTGTCATCATTTGTCTCTGATCGAGACACACATCAAGGAGCGTAGGCAGAAAGGGGTCTAAAATTTAGGCAAGACCAGATTGCCAGGTTTGCTTAGGGTTAGGAAATTAGTAGGGTTCCTGATGTGGGAGAACGATCGTTGCTGTAAACCTTCCCCTTGTCCTGACTGTAACCCCACTTTCACCCATCCCGATAGAATGCACGATCTCACCCACATGTGTTCGAATCTGCGAAACTCGTTTTTTCTCAACACAAAACCGAAAAGGTGTTTGCTTGTGAACTGCTCTTTGAACGGGTTAAGGCCAGATTTTACACGATTTCTATGCTACAGACAATGATGGTAATACACAACTACGAGTTGGCAACGTCGAAAGGCATCAAATTTAATAGAAATGTTACCGACCTCGCAAAAAATGGAGCGAACCATTTACAAGCAACATCTCACACGAGGACATCTTAAAATTTAGTTTGAGTTCGCGAAGCTTTTCGTCACTACCTTCATCAATAGAATATGTTTTACGGATTCAAAATATCTATATTCTGTGATCAAATATCATCATCTGCAACGTTCGCCGAGTAAGCTCTATATTGTTCAAACTAAATATAGTTCAATAGCAAGATGGTTGAGGCACACATGTGCCGTAGCTATAACACTCACTGTTCTCATCATATAATGCTCAGATCATCCCTATACCTAGACATGCCGGTACTGAACGCTTGAAGATTAGTTCATTGAAAGAGAAGTACATAGTTAGAACCAAAATCACCGTCGACACTTGCTAGTCGTGGTTGTTGACAACCGCGACACTTGTTGATGGTTGACTACTTGTGAGCATCGCGATTTTACCCATATTTCCGGCGAAATACTCGGTGAACCCTAATAGAACTGTATAGACTTTGCCCTTACTTTACGGCGCGTCTTTTCAAGTACTCAATGTCAATTTATACCATAAAATTAATACCTGATTTTTCCATGTTGTACACTGAAATAGCAAACTTGGATAATTCATACAATCGTGAAACCAACATCTTACACATTAATGTAAACGGGCTTAAATCTCATCTGGACAACTTTAGAAACTCTATTTCAGTTATGGGTCCTCCTTTTTTTCTATGTTGCAACCCTCTGCTGCGGTCAATAATTTCCTTACTCGTTTAGAAATACCTATGCATAAAATCCTACTTGGAAACCAATATGCAATCATAAGCGATGGATTTCAACATCAAGACTCTCTGTCCTAATGGTGAGAAGGGTACTTACCAAGATACCTGATGGTTTCATTTAGTTTCTTTAACCTTGTTAGTATACCTACCCGACCAATCCTCAGACCGAGTCGATTGGACTCCTCTCCTACGCATGTCTAATACTGATAGCACAGTTGAGTACTTCAGTGGAATTGCTCTTCTTATAGTTGAGAAGTCCTCAAACGGATATGGAGTATTCGCCATGGGCTACTCCGGATTTCCTGGCCCGACACGATTTGCGAGATCGTGCGCGTGGCTCTTGGAGAACCCCCGCGACAAGTGATCGTTGGATATATTAGAGTCCGCTGATATGAGTCCGCTAGTGATGTTACCAACCAGAGACCAAGCCTAAACCCTGAGTATCATTCTAAACTCGTTGCGAGTAAACTTCAGGCCCGTACCTTCCCATGCTAGAAAATGAATAACATAATTGGAACATGTAAGATTCCAGCATGCTCCACGCTGAAATTAGAAGGTGTTGAAGTATCTGATCCCGAAAAGATTGCAAATTCACTAACTAAATACTAAGCCTCTCGTGTGGACCTGTGTGGATACACGCAAAATTGATGCTTAGATAATACTAAACACGTTCTTAAGAACACCACCTCAGAGGTTGTTATTGATTATTATAATCGAATGCGCTACATTTCCAAGGCCTTGCGTAAAGCATTTGACTCAGTTAGTCCCCCAATCCTTCGGAAAACGTGGAACTTCGATGATACAAGTTCGCTTGCAACGTTTGATTGAGAAATGGTTCGTAGCCAACTGTCTTTCAATAAACATGACCAAGTCTGTCTATGTTCACTTCCGCCCACCTGGAATCGAGTCGGCCACGAACGACAACCTTTTGCAGGAGTACCTATTTCCAGAGACTCGCCGGCTTTGTTCTTGGGTGTCTTTTATCTGGGTGAGAAAAAAAGAAAATAGAAAAAAGAATTTACCTGTCTGGTAACGCGCGCTTGCGCCAACTAGGCCCTAAGTTGGCTGCGGCCATAGTAGAGGGTATTTCAAAAGTTCGGAAGCTCCTCGGTACAAAAGAACGCCTTCCCTTATGTCACGCACTTTTAACTCACGCATGACGTATGTCATTGAATACTTCGCTCATAATTTTACAAATCAAGTTCTGACCATCCTTAAATTGCAAATAGAGCATTACGATGTTTGCTTCGCCGCTCTCCATCCGAGCCGTGTGGTCCTTTGTTCCATTTAATACATTTTTTTGAAAATTTTCTAAAATTTCAAATTTTAAAAATTTTGAAATTTTAGGTCACATTATTTTTATGGAAAAGGGGATCATGCCGATTTTTAAAAATGTGCATGCAATAGAGATGATCTTAACATTTTGCCGTTGCCCTTCTATATCGAGCATATATATTGCGTCCACACTTTTAAAAACCTATATAACGTGATCTAAAATTTTCAAGAAATCATACTCACACTAGCTGTCCTAACTTTCTTTTGCTTGTCTCATGCTCGAATGATGTTGGCCGTCGATGCCTGCGTTCTCAAGAGTTTGTTATCTGGGACGTTCTCCCAAGCGAAATCCGCGGATTTCAGTGTCCATTACGAGTTGTTACGTGCGCATTTAAAGAGCACTTTCTAAGTAAGCCTAATATTTAGGATTTTGCAGTATTTTGTATGAGACAAAACTCTATATATTTAATGTTCCCTTACCACGGCTTCTTTCTCATACTAGAATAATTAGAGAATTAACATTATTCTAATAATAATTATAATAATCCTCACGTGTTATTGATTAGTCAGTTATAAAGGTGGGCGACAATTGTACCCGAAAACTCCTCACCGTGTGACACGCCTGATAGATAAATGTATATTTTTCATTGGGTGTAGACGGAAGTTTGTATTATATATTGTATATGTATAATGCCCAGGGTGTAGTAAGTAGGGACCCACACAGTCTGTTTATCTAGCTACGAATTTGACGAAGACATGAATTGTACAGCTATTCCCGATGCCCTTCTGTATGAGACTGGTTCCTTTTCCAAACGCACATAGGGGCACCCAAGTCATAAACCCAAAGCAAGGTTATTCCCCATTCATCCTTCTCTGCTCCGCGACCCCTGGACTCTGGACTTACACCTTCGCACCTCCCAAATGTCTCCTCGCGGGAGACACCTTATGACAATAATAATAATAGTAATAATAATAAATAATGTAAGTATGCAAAGACCACCGCGCTGGACGGTGTATCATGCTGCTAGACAATATGATGTATAATACTACACAAGACGCATTAAGTGAGGCAACGTTGCATTTTGATCGTCATCATCGAAATGTCAAGCAATTACTGACGATCAGCGTTCGTCGACGACTTCAAAGGATTTGTCCTTTATCCGAAGATGATTGACTATTGAATGCCAAGTGAATACGATATGGAGGGGCCCAAACAATTGCATGCATCCAATGTCAATGATGGAATATTTTGCACAACGTCCTTCAGTTGAAGATATCGAATAAAGCCGTCGTTTCTTATCATAATAATAGTAATAACACACAGTCGTATTCATAAATTTCCCAACACTGGCCGATCCGATAAGGATTGTCACACTGACACACGGTGGAGATGACGCATTTGGACAGGGTTCACTAGGCTCGGCCATCGAACTTGCAGGCGTTGAATAGTGTTGCCATATTCACAATGTATTTATTTAGTTATTGCAGTTGTCGACACATTTAGTAGATGCGATTTGGTGTACAGGTAAAACAGGCTGCGTTGTACTTGTACTGTACACCAGACTTTATTTTATAAATATAAATACAATAAAGTAGAAAAATATAGCAATATATATATATATATATATTTTTTTTTAATCAACTCAACAGCACTGTCTTTTATACTAGCTGATACGTGAAACGCTATGGGCTGCATCTGACGTGGCGAGCAATGCTAAAAAAGTGTCTCTATATCCCTGGATTCGTTGTCGATACAATGACAACAGTCTTTGCGATGACGGCGATGCATTCGGTAACATTACGACCTAATGACGTAGAAAACATATTCCTTTAAGACGGTTTTACTACCACTATCATGAACAAATCAATTAATATTACATCATTTCTGTTATGTTCTCAAAACTAGTAGTAAAGTGAATTATTTACTAGTTTACATTCAACAAATCTATTATGTAAAAATAATGTTTGTTAAACACAGACATGTTGACAAAGATTTACAATTACTAACACACACGAAATACGCCACTGCTATATTATTATATAAATTCCAATATAAATAGAGTGAATTATACAGAAATAATATTTACATATTTCACAACATGGTTTAACAGCCTGCGTGTTTCATTGACCACTATAAATAGCACTATTTTATAAGATTCTACCCTCAGCATATACACTACAGCACAGTCTCCAACGGAAGACGTACCACCGTAACGACTATAAATATTCATAGGAATACGCCACATCCATGATACGAAATCGATACATTGTTGTATGTGAGAAATGACCGTGGGCGAGCTCTTCAGTGCAATCACAGGATCAGGTGTAGCCATTGTTTGTGCTCTATATGAACGTGGCCAGCTTTGGCACTCTTCTCTATCTCTTTCTCTCTCTCTCAGAATATATATTAATCTCTCTCCTTCGAATATGGTAGCACTATCGTTGTTAGCGATTACCGTCTATTAATAGCGATGACCATTGACACGAGCGTGAGCCTTCATGAGCCCGACACGACAGCAGCCGCCATCACTTGAAGTGCTGGCGTGAGAGAAATCCAGATACGAACTCCGGATGACCTCCGTGGCGCTGGTCAGCCAGGCTGTGCTATAACAAGTAATGAATAGATAATTGTATGACACTCGACATCGCTGCTGTCGGTGCCAACGCATCTTCTCCCGTGGCTTCCTCTCCTGGACTGATTACGTAGTCCCGTTGTCAGCAACGTAAGAAAGGCGCATACGAAGGCCAACCTCATCGTGGCGGCAAACAACGACACCGGTCTATCATTGCACATGTTCAATGGTACCAATATGGCTGCGGTACAGCAATCCACTGAACCGACCACTGCTCAGCCTATAAAGGATATACAGCAAACGGTGACACACCAGTGGATCGTCAACACGCATCAATAAGCTTACTATGCCGCTGTGCTTTAGTTCACAGGATGGCTGAGATTAGCCAATTCGTAGCGGAAATGGCACAGCCCCTAAGCTGCTGCTGCTGGGGTCCACAGGCTGACGGGTTCGATCCCCGCCGTTGCACATTTGCGTTTAAGGGGTCCATCTTACGGAGCAATACCGTTATGAAGCACTACCGTGAATGTTAAATGTCGGCTGAACATCAGCCCGGAACATTTACAGACTGCCGACGCGGATGAAATGTGACGCTGTGGATGGTGCCTATGGACAACGAGATGTAGATTTGGCTGTTGTTGCCAGATTTTGTTTCACCTCTCGTCTCGAGGTGGAGTGGCCGAATTGTCAGCGACGAATGAATATGATCTATTTTAGAGTATTTGCATTTGTTTGGTTATATTCAATTTTTATTTTACATACGCTAAATGCTACTTATTCTGCGACCAGTACACTCAGTGGACAAATTTCCATTCACACGAACCGGCGAACAGTCCTGGCCCCGTCCTGCCATTTCATAGTTGCCCCTCGTCGCTCGATTGATTCATAGTGATGATCTCCAGTAGTCCGGAATTTACGGTTGCGCTTGTATAAAAATAACGTGAAATTCACGAGGGTGAAATGCATTGGAGCGTACAAAATTGTACCACTAAAGCTTGGAAACGATCGGGTGCAACGCTGCGCTATACACGCCAACTGTGTAAATAGAACAATATGATAATAAAATAATTATCCAAAACAAGTGTCCTCGTATTTCCTATACACACGTATAGTTATCGATGCGTGTCATGGTGATGGCGGTGGCTGAGTGGTCGGCAATCACCGGCCTACCATTTACGTATGCATATCTATCGTACTCCAATCAGTCCCCATATTTACAATACATACCTTTATGCTACAACCGGTCTAGTTGCAGTGGTATCACGATTATATGAGCATGAATGTTGAATCTTCACTTTAATGATGGAAGTCGAGGATACGGCTTTTGGATGCGTGGAACAGCCCTAAATCAAATGAGTGAATCTTGTGAAAAAGGACGACGAAAGGACGCAGGATATTTTTTGTGTTTGAATTTCTTCACGTTCCGCCTCGCTGTTTTTCGTTAATCTGGATTTTTTGCATTGTCCTATGGTCAATCATTTCCGTTATATATGACATCGCAACAAGGAATTAGCCACGATGGCAGACTTCAAGCTACCGAGGCGGGGATTGCGTAACCATGATGCGGCCGCCCTATATATATATATATATATAGAATTAGAAGATCTTAGCGTACATAATAGTCAGCAAATGAGCGGATGTTCGGTCTACGCCCGAGTTCATGTCTCGAATGCCTTCTGTCTTATCCGACATCATGATCTGTCTAGGCTTCTCAACGTTGACATTTAATTAATCACCTGAAAGTGCTGCAGCACTTTTCGTGACAGACAGGAAAAAAATCTTGCTCTTTGCTATAAAGTGGGTTGCCAGCACTGGCGGCGAGGTAACACAACGGATGTGTAGCAACCGATTAGTAATCATACATCATTAGATATATTAGGACCTTCTGCATTGTTTTATTATACAATTTGAGTAACGATTGCATTGATTGAATTTCATTCGCAATGGCAAGTCGGCACCGTAGAGTTTGCGACAAGCGCTATCGCACGTTGCAAAGTGTTGCTTTCAAACAACCTCAACAGCCGTACCATATTCAAACAGTTATTATATATTAACTCAAGTAACTCAAAGTGTGTTTGAATAAATTTAGTTCAGCATACACTCATTGATTTATTGATCGATCCAAGCTGTTTAAACTTAGTATAGGCGTCAATCGTCAATAGACGCTCAAAGGCGCAAAGTAATCTAACTAATTAAATAGCAGTAACCGACCTTTGTGTAGGCAACAATAAATGCTTCTTTTACATTTCATCAGCTCCTCTGATGTTGCCATCTGTTCCCTTCTAAGATGATTCAGTTCTACATATTCGAAAGATTATAACAACTAATGCGTAGCACAATGAAATCGTATATACTAAATTTAAATATCTTCTTCTTCTTCGTCAGGTCGAACCTCAATCTTGGACTTTGGTGAAACGAAAATCCGAATTTGAGACAGGATAAGTCGATTAGCAAGGTAAATATTGAACTTCAATTCGTAGACTTTCTGATTTATTTTTAAGCCCATGCGTCTTTGTCGCTGATTAATGTAAAGGTTCAATTCGTTTCTTTTTTTTTGACAATCGCTCAAGATCTCAGTATGTCACCATGTCACGCGACTCGAACCTTCGGCGTCCGGCTTTTACGAGCCAGAAACTTAGCCACCATCCAAGCCACCGCACGGACACGTTAGGTTGTGGTGGCCTCGAATAGGTATAAAAGTTAAACAATAGAAATAGGTTCTATGAAAAGTGAGAAACTTGCAACGTATGTCATCATCTTGCAACGTATGTCATCATCTTGCAACGTATGTCATCATCTTGCAACGTATGTCACCGTATGTCATCATCTAAATTCGATGATGTTCTCCAACGTATTCGTTGGAGAACATCATCGAATTTAGTTTTGAGGAGTTGTTCACGAGAGGTATATTTGCTACGTTTATGTTCGCTGCAAGTGCACTTATTAAAACGCATTTAAGCAGAAGGGTTCATATTCTCCTCTGCTAACATGAATATCAAATAGAGCAAATTATAATGTACAAGTTTATGAAATTGCCATGTTCAATTATATGGAACTGATATGTTAGCTAAGTTTCTCTAGACGTCATTAAGTTCCTTCTATACACAGGAGGTTAAGCATTATAGTGCCGGGATCTATACAGTGCACAGCTTCTCGGATGGACAAGATGGGACCTTTTTTTTAACAAGAATAAAACAAGATTAACACTATAAATGCAGATAAATGTGTATTTGATTCCGACAGGCCAGAAGGGTCGAACAAGAAGCAGAATGTAATTAAACCTATCGTGGTTGCTCTTCCATAAGGATTTTACTAAAAACAGTACGAAAACCACAACGATTAAAACACCCCCATTTCATGTTTCTCCTCGTGCCCAAGCTAACTTATCACGATCCAACTTAGCCATAATCCTGGAGTCGAATTGGAGCAGTACTCCGACGCAGGTAATGAGCGTACCGAGATAGGAGATGAAGGTATTCTTCGAGTGCACGAAGCAATCCCAGATCGTCAGGGAATCCTGTAGGTCGTCAAACGCCAGAATTTTCTGTATATTCTCCTGCTCTCGTTCTGTACATTTCGTCAGTCTCGACGAAGCTAATTTGGACGCTGTTCGTTTGCATTGATTAACTATTTCGCTTCCCTTACACGCCATTGTGAACAGAAAGGCCACGTGCAACATTGGTCCAACCGTATGGAAGAAGTTACTGCAGTCTAGTGGTTCAGATGATTTAGCAACGGCAGCGTAGCCGACGAATATCGCGGAAAAGATCTTTCCATACAAGATAGCGAGCACACGAGAGAAGGTCCGATTTAGACCGGCTATCAGTTCTCGGATCTCTGCCTTGTCTGTCGCAGTCTGCTGGGAGGTTCGATGTGTTAACGCTGAATCGAGAACTTGAAGGCGTCCCAGAACGATCACCTCACCCAAATGATAGAGAATAAGAATCAAATACTGAACCTGCAAGATGTGCACCCCACCCCCCTTGCCAATGGCGTCCATATAAATAAAAAACCTCATATTCCGATTGTACACGGCAGGAGACGACAAGAAGAAGATATCTGCTGACACCCACCATAACCAGCAGAGAAACCAACACGGCAGGGCGGGTCCATCTACGAGGGAAGCGTTGTCGCATCGATCGAATAAAAGCTGCAAAATCGACTCATTACCCCACAGAGATCGAAGAGCTGTATACAATAGAAGAGTCGTGTTTGCCAAGAGCAAAAATTGAATAGTATCACTTGTGCTAAACAAGTTCTGTAGTATGTGCCATCGACCAGCCAAGGTTCCCGTCATATACAGGCATAGCGCACATATTAAAACAGCACGAATTACGAGCAGAATGCATCGGCGAGATCTCTGGCTGATCTTGAATGTTCTCTTGTTTCCACAGGTGACAGCTGCGATGTCAACACCGCAAAGAAGACACAGCAGAGTAACCAGCTGAAGAAGGAGGCGTGTAATTTTAGTTGTCATCGATTGACCTACAGACGAACGTTTCACCATAATTGTTCGGGAATTGCCAATGTGTGCAATATCAAGGTGGCACATAATTGATGATAATGAGTACACCATTCACCGGTCTGAATCTGGCGAGCCACTGAGCCCGGGACCTTGTCGATCAGTGATTGACAATGCCTCACTGGTGATGCATCCTAAAACAAAGTGTTTCGTGCGCGGTACACAGAAGGTTAGAAGTGTGAACCATTTGTGCTGAGAGGGTTTAGCGATTACAGGAGAACATCCAATAGAATCCGCTCATTTTATGCAATAATCTAGCTCTATATGACGGTCCCTTGACAAAGGTGGTGGCGATCGATAAGGTTTTATTCTATACAATGAAAACTTTAAACAGTCCAACCTACTTTCCACGTTCTACATTACACAGTCTGTCTATTAGATCTCATTGAGCCTGCTGAATGTACTTGCATCGATTTATTGATGGAAATTACGAGAAAATATATGTTGCTAGCACTATTCTAATTAAACCTTTAGCACTCCTGTGCAAATCACACATAGAATATATTTTTACTTTTCTAACAGATGTTAATCAATGCATCTATATTATTTAAACGGCCTGGTACAACGGCCAAATGAACGCCTCTTCTATCCAACTCGTTGCATTACACTGCTTTTGACATCCGCCACTTCTAGAATTGAATTGCAAATAGAAACATATATAAGAAGGTCAAAAAACTGTTGTTACAAATGATCATCATCGATACGTTTAAATCTTCCAGCGAAAAAACTTGAGAGTTACGCCGTTTCTCCAATACAGAAAATATACGTAGCCGCTCGTAGCTAAGCGCTAAATAATATAGCTCGTCCCACTGTGTCAGATAACCCAACCGAGGCTTCTCAACGTTGACATTTAATTAATCACCTAAATGTGCTGCAGTACTATCGTCTGACCCTCAAGGAAAATGATGAAGCTACTGAATTCGATTTGTGTGCGCAACGCACCCGAGATGGGAAGCATAATATAATGCCGCACTAGCTTCTGCTTCTTCCGCAAGAACCAAGCGAACACCGACGCCGGTGTCTTCAACGAGGACGCACTGGCTCACGCGAGCAATAACTTGTCGTGGGTAACGTTGGCCATCAGTACCAATAAGGAATAGTGGCGACCTGAGCCATATGTATCTAACGCGAGCTCGGCAAAGGTCCGTATCAGCCGCTTCGGCAAAACTTCGGAACTTGTTCGTGTTTAAGCAGATCGGCGTTCGCAGCTCGATGTGACGACGTCAATGCCCATGTGAACATTGACACAAGTACGTAAGGAACCAAGTTTGATTTTTTTTCGTGACAGACAGGAAACAAATCTTGCTCTTTGCTATAAAGTGGGTTGCCAGCACTGGCTGCGAGGTAACACAACGGATGTGTAGCAACCGATTAGTAATCAAACATCATTAGATATATTAGGACCTTCTGCATTGTTTTATTATACAATTTGAGTAACGATTGCATTGATTGAATTTCATTTGCAATGGCAAGTCGGCACCGTAGAGTTTGCAACAAGCGCTATCGCACGTTGCAAAGTGTTGCTTTCAAACAACCTCAACAGCCGTACCATATTCAAACAGTTATTAGATATTAACTCAAGTAACTCAAATGTGTTTGAATAAATTTAGTTCAGCATACACTTATTGATTTATTGATCGATCCAAGCTGTTTAAACTTAGTATAGGCGTCAACCGTCAAAAGACGCTCAAAGGCGCAAAGTAATCTAACTAATTAAATATCAGTAACCGACCTTTGTGTAGGCAAAAATAAATGCTTCTTTTACACTTCATCAGCTCCACTGATGTTGCCCTCTGTTCCCTTCTAAGATGATTCAGTTCTACATATTCGAAAGATTATAACAACTAATGCGTAGCACAATGAAAGCGTATATACTAAATTTAAATATCTTCTTCTTCTTCGTCGGGTCGAACCTCAATCTTGGACTTTGGTGAAATGAAAATCCAGATTTTGAGACAGGATAAGTCGATTAGCAAAGTAAATATTGAACTTAAAATCATAGACTTTTTGATTTATTTTTAAGCCAATGCGTCTTTGTCGCTGATTAATGTAAAGGTTCAATTCGTTTGTTTTTTTTTGACAATCGCTCAAGATCTCAGTATGTCACCATGTCACTCGACTCGAACCTTCGGCGTCCGTCTTTTACGAGCCAGAAACTTAGCCACCATCCAAGCCACCGCACGGACACGTTAGGTTGTGGTGGCCTCGAATAGGTATAAAAGTTAAACAATAGAAATGGGTTCTAGGAAAAGCGAGAAACTTGCAACGTATGTCAAGGTTGGAGAACATCATCGAATTTAGCTTTGTTGTGGACTTGTTCTCGAGATGTATATTTGCTACGTTTATGTTCGTTGCAAGTGCACTTATTAAAACGCATTCAAGCAGAATGGTTCATATTCTCCTCTGCTAACATGAATATCAAATAGAGCAAATTATAATGTACAAGTTTATGAAATTGCCATGTTCAATTATATGGAACTGATATGTTAGCTAAGTTTCTCTAGACGTCATTAAGTTCCTTCTATACACAGGAGGTTAAGCATTATAGTGCCGGGATCTATACAGTGCACAGCTTCTCGGATGGACAAGATGGGACCTTTTTTTTAACAAGAATAAAACAAGATTAACACTATAAATGCAGATAAATGTGTATTTGATTCCGACAGGCCAGAAGGATCGAACAAGAAGCAGAATATAATTAAACCTATCGCGGTTGCTCTTCCATAAGGATTTTACTAAAAACAGTACGAAAACCACAATGATTAAAACACCCCCATTTCATGTTTCTCCTCGTGCCCAAGCTAACTTATCACGATCCAACTTAGCCATAATCCTGGAGTCGAATTGGAGCAGTACTCCGACGCAGGTAATGAGCGTACCGAGATAGGAGATGAAGGTATTCTTCGAGTGCACGAAGCAATCCCAGATCGTCAGGGAATCCTGTAGGTCGTCAAACGCCAGAATTTTCTGTATATTCTCCTGCTCTCGTTCTGTACATTTCGTCAGTCTCGACGAAGCTAATTTGGACGCTGTTCGTTTGCATTGATTAACTATTTCGCTTCCCTTACACGCCATTGTGAACAGAAAGGCCACGTGCAACATTGGTCCAACCGTATGGAAGAAGTTACTGCAGTCTAGTGGTTCAGATGATTTAGCAACGGCAGCGTAGCCGACGAATATCGCGGAAAAGATCTTTCCATACAAGATAGCGAGCACACGAGAGAAGGTCCGATTTAGACCGGCTATCAGTTCTCGGATCTCTGCCTTGTCTGTCGCAGTCTGCTGGGAGGTTCGATGTGTTAACGCTGAATCGAGAACTTGAAGGCGTCCCAGAACGATCACCTCACCCAAATGATAGAGAATAAGAATCAAATACTGAACCTGCAAGATGTGCACCCCACCCCCCTTGCCAATGGCGTCCATATAAATAAAAAACCTCATATTCCGATTGTACACGGCAGGAGACGACAAGAAGAAGATATCTGCTGACACCCACCATAACCAGCAGAGAAACCAACACGGCAGGGCGGGTCCATCTACGAGGGAAGCGTTGTCGCATCGATCGAATAAAAGCTGCAAAATCGACTCATTACCCCACAGAGATCGAAGAGCTGTATACAATAGAAGAGTCGTGTTTGCCAAGAGCAAAAATTGAATAGTATCACTTGTGCTAAACAAGTTCTGTAGTATGTGCCATCGACCAGCCAAGGTTCCCGTCATATACAGGCATAGCGCACATATTAAAACAGCACGAATTACGAGCAGAATGCATCGGCGAGATCTCTGGCTGATCTTGAATGTTCTCTTGTTTCCACAGGTGACAGCTGCGATGTCAACACCGCAAAGAAGACACAGCAGAGTAACCAGCTGAAGAAGGAGGCGCGTAATTTTAGTTGTCATCGATTGACCTACAGACGAACGTTTCACCATAATTGTTCGGGAATTGCCAATGTGTGCAATATCAAGGTGGCACATAATTGATGATAATGAGTACACCATTCACCGGTCTGAATCTGGCGAGCCACTGAGCCCGGGACCTTGTCGATCAGTGATTGACAATGCCTCACTGGTGATGCATCCTAAAACAAAGTGTTTCGTGCGCGGTACACAGAAGGTTAGAAGTGTGAACCATTTGTGCTGAGAGGGTTTAGCGATTACAGGAGAACATCCAATAGAATCCGCTCATTTTATGCAATAATCTAGCTCTATATGACGGTCCCTTGACAAAGGTGGTGGCGATCGATAAGGTTTTATTCTATACAATGAAAACTTTAAACAGTCCAACCTACTTTCCACGTTCTACATTACACAGTCTGTCTATTAGATCTCATTGAGCCTGCTGAATGTACTTGCATCGATTTACTGATGGAAATTACGAGAAAATATATGTTGCTAGCACTATTCTAATTAAACCTTTAGCACTCCTGTGCAAATCACACATAGAATATATTTTTACTTTTCTAACAGATGTTAATCAATGCATCTATATTATTTAAACGGCCTGGTACAACGGCCAAATGAACGCCTCTTCTATCCAACTCGTTGCATTACACTGCTTTTGACATCCGCCACTTCTAGAATTGAATTGCAAATAGAAACATATATAAGAAGGTCAAAAAACTGTTGTTACAAATGATCATCATCGATACGTTTAAATCTTCCAGCGAAAAAACTTGAGAGTTACGCCGTTTCTCCAATACAGAAAATATACGTAGCCGCTCGTAGCTAAGCGCTAAATAATATAGCTCGTCCCACTGTGTCAGATAACCCAACCGAGGCTTCTCAACGTTGACATTTAATTAATCACCTAAATGTGCTGCAGTACTATCGTCTGACCCTCAAGGAAAATGATGAAGCTACTGAATTCGATTTGTGTGCGCAACGCACCCGAGATGGGAAGCATAATATAATGCCGCACTAGCTTCTGCTTCTTCCGCAAGAACCAAGCGAACACCGACGCCGGTGTCTTCAACGAGGACGCACTGGCTCACGCGAGCAATAACTTGTCGTGGGTAACGTTGGCCATCAGTACCAATAAGGAATAGTGGCGACCTGAGCCATATGTATCTAACGCGAGCTCGGCAAAGGTCCGTATCAGCCGCTTCGGCAAAACTTCGGAACTTGTTCGTGTTTAAGCAGATCGGCGTTCGCAGCTCGATGTGACGACGTCAATGCCCATGTGAACATTGACACAAGTACGTAAGGAACCAAGTTTGATTTTTTTTCGTGACAGACAGGAAACAAATCTTGCTCTTTGCTATAAAGTGGGTTGCCAGCACTGGCTGCGAGGTAACACAACGGATGTGTAGCAACCGATTAGTAATCAAACATCATTAGATATATTAGGACCTTCTGCATTGTTTTATTATACAATTTGAGTAACGATTGCATTGATTGAATTTCATTTGCAATGGCAAGTCGGCACCGTAGAGTTTGCGACAAGCGCTATCGCACGTTGCAAAGTGTTGCTTTCAAACAACCTCAACAGCCGTACCATATTCAAACAGTTATTAGATATTAACTCAAGTAACTCAAATGTGTTTGAATAAATTTAGTTCAGCATACACTTATTGATTTATTGATCGATCCAAGCTGTTTAAACTTAGTATAGGCGTCAACCGTCAAAAGACGCTCAAAGGCGCAAAGTAATCTAACTAATTAAATATCAGTAACCGACCTTTGTGTAGGCAAAAATAAATGCTTCTTTTACACTTCATCAGCTCCACTGATGTTGCCCTCTGTTCCCTTCTAAGATGATTCAGTTCTACATATTCGAAAGATTATAACAACTAATGCGTAGCACAATGAAAGCGTATATACTAAATTTAAATATCTTCTTCTTCTTCGTCGGGTCGAACCTCAATCTTGGACTTTGGTGAAATGAAAATCCAGATTTTGAGACAGGATAAGTCGATTAGCAAAGTAAATATTGAACTTAAAATCATAGACTTTTTGATTTATTTTTAAGCCAATGCGTCTTTGTCGCTGATTAATGTAAAGGTTCAATTCGTTTGTTTTTTTTTGACAATCGCTCAACATCTCAGTATGTCACCATGTCACTCGACTCGAACCTTCGGCGTCCGTCTTTTACGAGCCAGAAACTTAGCCACCATCCAAGCCACCGCACGGACACGTTAGGTTGTGGTGGCCTCGAATAGGTATAAAAGTTAAACAATAGAAATGGGTTCTAGGAAAAGCGAGAAACTTGCAACGTATGTCAAGGTTGGAGAACATCATCGAATTTAGCTTTGTTGTGGACTTGTTCTCGAGATGTATATTTGCTACGTTTATGTTCGTTGCAAGTGCACTTATTAAAACGCATTCAAGCAGAATGGTTCATATTCTCCTCTGCTAACATGAATATCAAATAGAGCAAATTATAATGTACAAGTTTATGAAATTGCCATGTTCAATTATATGGAACTGATATGTTAGCTAAGTTTCTCTAGACGTCATTAAGTTCCTTCTATACACAGGAGGTTAAGCATTATAGTGCCGGGATCTATACAGTGCACAGCTTCTCGGATGGACAAGATGGGACCTTTTTTTTAACAAGAATAAAACAAGATTAACACTATAAATGCAGATAAATGTGTATTTGATTCCGACAGGCCAGAAGGATCGAACAAGAAGCAGAATATAATTAAACCTATCGCGGTTGCTCTTCCATAAGGATTTTACTAAAAACAGTACGAAAACCACAATGATTAAAACACCCCCATTTCATGTTTCTCCTCGTGCCCAAGCTAACTTATCACGATCCAACTTAGCCATAATCCTGGAGTCGAATTGGAGCAGTACTCCGACGCAGGTAATGAGCGTACCGAGATAGGAGATGAAGGTATTCTTCGAGTGCACGAAGCAATCCCAGATCGTCAGGGAATCCTGTAGGTCGTCAAACGCCAGAATTTTCTGTATATTCTCCTGCTCTCGTTCTGTACATTTCGTCAGTCTCGACGAAGCTAATTTGGACGCTGTTCGTTTGCATTGATTAACTATTTCGCTTCCCTTACATGCCATTGTGAACAGAAAGGCCGCGTGCAACATTGGTCCAACCGTATGGAAGAAGTTACTGCAGTCTAGTGGTTCAGATGATTTAGCAACGGCAGCATAGCCTACGAATATCACGGAAAAGATCTTGCCATACAAGATAGCGAGCACACGAGAGAAGGTCCGATTTAGACCGGCTATCAGTTCTCGGATCTCTGCCTTGTCTGCCGCAGTCTGCTGGGAGGTTTGATGTGTCAACGCTGAATCGAGAACTTGAAGGCGTCCCAGAACGATCACCTCACCCAGAAGATAAAGAATAAGAATCAAATACTGAACCTGCACGGCGTGCATCCCGCTCCCCTTGCCAATGGCGTTCATATAAATGGAAAACCTCATATTGCGATTGTACACGGCAAGAGACGACAAGAAGAAGATATCTGCTGACACCCACCATAACCAGCAGAGAAACCAACACAGCAGGGCGGGTCCATCTACGAGAGAAGTGTTGTCGCATCGATTGAATAAAAGCTGCAACATCGACTCATTACCCCACAGAGATCGAAGAGCTGTATACAATAGAAGACCCGTGTTTGCCAAGAGCAAAAATTGAACAGTATCACTTGTGCTAAACAAATTCTGCAGTATGTGCCATCGACCAGCCAAGGTTCCCGTCATACACAGGCATAGCGCACATATTAAAACAGCACGAATTACGAGCAGAATCCATCGGCGAGATCTCTGGCTGATCTTGAATGTCCTCTTGTTTCCACAGGTGACAGCTGCGATGTCAACACCACAAAGAAGACACAGCAGTGTAACCAGCTGAAGAAGGAGGCGTGTAATTTTAGTTGTCATCGATTGACCTCTAGACGAACGTTTCACCATAATTGTTCGGGAATTGCCAATGTGTGCAATATCAAGGTGGCACATACTTGATGTTAATGAGTACACCATTCACCGGTCTGAATCTGGCGAGCCAGTGAGCCCGGGACCTTGTCGATCAGTGATTGACAATGTGTCACTAGTGATGCATCCTAAAACAAAGTGTTTCGTGCGCGGTACACAGAAGGTTACAGAAGATTAGTGTGAACCATTTGTGCTGAGAGGGTTCAGCGATTACAGGAGAACACCCAATACAATCCGCTCATTTTATGCAATAATCTAGCTCTATATCAAAAGGTCCCTTGACAAAGGTGGTGGCGATCGATAAGGTTTTATTCTATACAATGAAAACTTTAAACAGTCTAACCTACTTTCTACGTTCTACTTTACACAGTCTGTCTATTAGATCTCATTGAGCCTGCTGAATGTGCTTGCATCGATTTATTGATGGAAATTACGAGAATATGTTGCTAGCACTATTCTAATGAAACCTTTAGCACTCCTGTGCAAATCACACATAGAATATATTTTTACTTTTCTGACAAATGATAATCAATGCATCTATATTATTTAAACGGCCTGGTGCAACGGCAAAATGAACGCCTCTCCTATCCAACTCGTTGCATTACACTGCTTTTGACATCCGCCACTTCTAGAATTGAATTGTAAATAGAAACATATATAAGAAGGTCAAAAAACTGTTGTTACAAATGATCATCGATACGTTTAAATCTTCCAGCGAAAAAACTTGACTGTTACTGTTAGTATTGTGATTTTGGCTTACTCGACTGATTTTCTTTGCAATGTTGAAGTATACTTGTCAAGATTTGATTTTCCAATTTCGAATAATTACAGAGATTAGCTTTTCTCCAAAAATATTACTATCGGGCTCGTTTGCTGACTCACGAACTCACGATCGGAGAGCTTCATCAAATTCGAAGATCGCACTGCGAACCGTCCCCCAGCAAGCTGCCTCAGCCCTGGTCAATGATATAAAAAGCATCTGATGGAAGTAAAACGATCGAGAAAATCAGGAAAACTGTAATATAGCCGATATACAGTAACGTCAGAATGCGCATAACGGTAACGATCCACTTCACGACGAGACGACCTGCAGCCTTGGCGCCCTTTGGCGATGAGGCGTTCGCGGGTCGATGCTGTGAGTTTAAGCGAAACAAGGCAGTGTGGGAATCGAAAGAACACAATGTGGTATTTCCAATAGGCTGCCGACCCTTACCACGTTAATTCATTGAGCGTTGCCACTGGTGACGATTGTCAGCGAAAAGTACATATGCAAATAAACGTATCAGAGGCGAACCTACGGTGAGTTAATATAATATTTCATCACAAAGTCGCTGATTTTACTAATGACACATCGTAAAATTTAGGGAAATCCCCTGAAGTTGAGTTTGGCCAGTATTGTTCGTAGCCAACTCGAAATCGGTGTACGTGTGATTCTATGGCTGATAGGGGAATTACCGTACCATGTCAAGTCAGCGTGGTATCCTTGTTATTACTAAAGAAGAACGCCAACGCGTGAGAACAGCGTTCTAGGCTACATATATATATATATATATATATATATATATATATATATATAGGGCCCCTTGACACCTATTCAATTCGCCGTCATTACTATATTGATTGGAACTGTGCAGCCCTTGAAGCGTTAGTTTTTAATCAGGCTAAAAACATCGAATTGCCATTGAGAGTTACGCCGTTTCTCCAATATAGAAAATATACGTAGCCGCTCGTAGCTAAGGGCTAAATAATATAGCTCGTCCCACTGTGTCAGATAACCCAACCGAGACATTAATACAGGCATAAATACACAAACACGGGATCACTTCACAGTGCAGACGGTGAAATAATTCCCTCGAAAGTGATCTAAATTTTCCATGAAATATCGACCTGACTGTACGATTCACTTAAATCTGGAGGTGTTTGTTTTTGCAAAATGGTTGTTAAACGCGTTGTCATTGCTAAAGCTTTGTTTTCGTTACGGCGTTCAACTCTATTGATACTTGTAATACTGTTCACTCATTGGACGCGCGAACCCACATTTAACGACTGGAGCGACCACATCAGTGGCGGAAAATAGTTCCTACAAATATCTAGAAATCCATCCCACGGCGCTAAAGACCATTGACCAGAGAAACGGACGAGATATCTAGTTTGCTATGATTATGATGCAGTCGGCAGGGCCACCTCACTATCCCAGGCTGTCTTGTTCATTCCATGACGATATTCCTTTCCGACCTTGAAAACCTCAAAACTTGCGTTGGCGAGCTGGTTCATTTTAATTACAGGGATACGGCGAAGTTGGCCTGTGGAGTTGTGTTAGTTCGATAACGGTTTAACACTTACACTAGGTCGACCCTGGTACTAATTATGCAATAAATATACGAAACAGACGCACGCCACTATTCGATAAATGGATTACAATTATTATTATTGCCGTTACCACGCAAATCGAGCAAAAACAAGGATCCACTGACCTGCTGGAACAGGATACAAGCATTGCGGTTCTCGCATCAACATTCAGCACCGCTGACCTGCAGCGAAGGGACTTCTGAACCACAACATGTAAACCGCCCTCCGACGAAAAAGATCACACAATCGAAATGTATTTTATTCATTCAGCGAATACATTATGTATATTATATATATATATATATATATATATATATATATATATATATATATACGATAGTTTTGTTTTATTAGTTAAGTAATTAATGTGGTTTGTTTGTCATCATGGTTCGTCTGTCAGCTCCTCATCGAACCCATTAACATTATCATCATTTTCATATATATACCATCCCATTACAGTATGCGTTGTTGTATGATTTCATATGTATGCTCTACATAAAATGCCGCTGAAATGAATTAGATGGATTCAAGATACAATTGTACATACTGCTGCCTCCTCTTCGTCCGCCCATCATCTCATCTTACCATCTCTCTCTCTCTCACACACATTTGTTCTTTCTCTCTCTCTCTCTCTCTCTCTCTCTATATATATATATATATATATATTCCTCGCTCATTAGCCAGCAGTCCTAGTTTGTTTTTCGCTTTGCTGCAATAACGTCGTCCATTGATTGCTCCCGTTCTGCTACATATCCGCCCCGTATTTTCCCCGTAATATCCTCTCTTCCGGTTCTTGTCTCCGTCCATTCATCCCCCTGCACACAAGTCAGTGACTCCACTTGTCATCGTGACCGCCGCCGCCGCCGCTGAAGCCACTGCTGTTGTCATTCGGTCAGTCACGCGCTTGAGAAGACTGATGTTCATCGTTGCTCGTGTTCGTGCGGTCGCGTTCTCGAGTGGGTGAGCAGCCCGGTCCGCCGCCCGCCCGCCCCTGCCGTCGTTCTAGTTCCCTTCCACGTCGCCGATTTCCTGGTGTCGCCGAGCGTATGTCCGGTGGTCGTCGCTGTCGCCGTCGTAGCCGTCCTGTATCCCGCGTCCCGCGTCCTACGTCCCGTATCCCCTAGTACCTCCGGCGCTCTCCACCCCTCTCGCGTGACCTCCTGCGCGGCGAACGCCGACGTGGTGACCTCGATCGGCTGCGGTCCTGGGTGAAGTAACCTGTGCACCAAACAGAAGGTTCGATATAGTATAGTCACCAGGTGGTTAGACGAGTTACCTCATGTCGTTCATTACTATACAATACACAAGTGGAACTCGCTGTTAACGTTCGAAGTGCGAGGAAGATGAATGTCTCACATAGAAGACTACGTAAAAATGCTTACGTGTAATCAATATTGGATCAATTCAAGTGTACAGATGGCATTTTCTGGCCTACACTTCAAAATTCTCTTCGACAATAACGAATGACACAGCGCTACGTACAGTGCGTAACGGCACTAAGTACACTATTAAGGCACTCGTGACAATGGCTCATTACGAAATCAGGAATAATGAGCACGACTACTTACGTCCGCCACCGACGCCGCCTCCTCCACGTTTTCGACCGTAAAGCTCTTTGCGCAGCTCCCTCGAAATCGGCCGCAGATGCATGAAGTTGCAGAAACCCGAACGAGTACACTCCCTAGAAATGCGTGAATCGAGTTAGTCATCACTGAGTCGGCTGGCACCAAAACAAAAAAAGAAAACTCATCCACTCATTAGCTCAGACGCACTCGCACACATACAGGAAAACGTTGAAATGTCAACGCTGAACAGTAACTAGTAACAACAAGTAGCAACAACAAATAACAATGATGCATTCGATCAAACAGACCGCTAGGCAACCTCGGGACAGATAGACAGTGCCTATCTGAAGCAAATACGTGTACAGCTATATCGTATTACTACTGGTAAGGCCTGAAACTTAACAGATCTAATTAGATAGATTAGTATATCATCGTCATTGACGGAGAATGAGAGAAATCGAATGCAAACATTTGCGAAAAGTTCTCGAATTTTATAAACCATCCAGATAGTGTGACGTCTGCCGAAGACGAATATTGGCGGCTACAACGACTACAGAGCTCGTTTTCCTCGAGAAGAAGAAAATCACACGGTGGGCGGATAGCTCGTATTACTTTTATGATTTGATTCGATGATTGTTTCAAGTACTAGCCACAGCAATAACTGAAGAAATTTATCTCAATGTGTAGTATATATATATATATAAATATATATATATAATTTTTTGTTGCTCAAGCAAAACATGTTTCTAGTCACTATTATTCTTGTATGCACTTGCTTTTGCGTCAACTAAAAGTGGAGATTTCTTCTTTCATCTACAGAACGGTGTATATTCTGAACTAGTCATTCCTCATTATTCTCTCGTCGTCATATTATATTGCCACATTATAACGTCATTATTACCAAGACCCAACCAAAACGTACGTCGAAATGGTCGTGACATCATGACACATCACTTGACACATTCACACTCTAGAACAAACAAAAAAAAAAACAGAGGAACATACATTTTCAGATATATACAATATGTCGTACAATATTCCTGTCAAAGTACGGTATATCAGTCCGTGTGGAATTGTAGCTAGTCGCTAAGGATAGGTTTACAATATTTAACGAAAAAAACAACGAAGATACAGAAAAAAGCTGAATTTTTTCTCTCTTGGGGCTTGAGGCCGGGGACTTTGCTTGATCACTGCTGAAATTTGGGTTTGTTGTTGTTTTTTTTGGCTGTTTTTTTTTAGCTGAGATTTCTCCTAACTTACTCGGACATCACGCCGGCACCTCGTTTCCGCACGCCATTTGCTTTCAAGCTTAAACCAACAGAGATAGGCTGAACTTATTAGAGATGCCTCGGTCGGCCTTCCTCGGAGATGCATCTAGCTGAAAGGGACTAGGCGACTTAGACTGAAACTCTTTAGACAACACCACGGCTTCACCCTCCCTCCCTCCCAATCGCATTTCACATTCGGAATGGCCTCTTATCGATTTTAAGGCGAACACCCAACCCCATTGTGATTTTGGCAGGTGGCAGCACAGAGAAGAAACCAAGAGAGAGAGAGATGTATAGAGAGATAGATAGACAATGATAGGTCACATGCCAACAAGAATACTAAAGAATAGATCCTTTCGAAGGCAACTGTGGATCTGTTAAGGAAAACATCTCACAGAGACCGCCATGGCGGTATTGGCGGACTCGTGCAAATGCACCAAAGTCGAAATGTATAGCGAGATGTTATACTAAGACCAAAAACAATCCCACATGTGAATAGGCAACTCAGATTTGCCATTTGAATTTAGGTCGATAGATAGGAATAATAACACTTGTCTTTAGCTTGATACGAAAGCGATCCGTCTTCTCTTGTGGGCAATAGTGCTGCGCGTTCAGCCAGACCGCATTATCACAGTATACAACCAGATGAACATGGGGTCGATGATGACCAAGTGCGGCCGTATTGCGCGCCATCATACGCCCTGCTTCAAAAGTCACCCCGTAAACAGAGAATGAAAAACAACCTGCTTACTGACACCAACAAACCCACCAACAATATTGTCTTCCCCTGACCCGCCTAATTTCAAGGCTGTCTACCCCACTCCCGACATGCAATCTTACTTTTCCTGCAACTCGTCCATTTTCCGGCTTCGTCTCATTTGATATACTCACAGACAGACAGACAGACACACAGACAGATTGACAGAGAGGCAGTCATATATTTTCTTCATGTGTTTTATGGAAGACGTCTGTATTTGTTTGTATATCAGATGCCTGATCCGCTAGGTAGAGCGGGACCCAGACATACAAGCACCCCCATGTGTACGATCATGCCAAACACTCGCGCTCTGTATCCACTTTAAAACAACAACAACAACAACAACCACCCTGTAACTGTTGTTAGTGAACTGAAACTGATCCCGCAACCCGCCGCCTACCGAAACATACTGCCTCCAAATGCGTACCGCTGCAGCTGGTAATCTGTAATTGCTCAACCTCCATAGATGTATAAATATTTATATACATATATATATATATATATATATATATATATATACACATTATATATATATATATAATGATCAACGTATTATGTCGTATCGTCGGCCATCGCGTCATCGTATATGGCGTGGTGTTTGTGTACCTACAAAAGGAAAGTCTATTTCTCGTCCCCTGCTTCTCTGAAATAGAGATATACAAAAAGCCTGTGGGAACAGAAAGAAACCTGAACGCCTTGATATCTGTAACACAACTCGATCGGGTGCTTTGGGCCTCCCGATCGCTTATAGCCTGAAAAAGCCTGAAAGGAATGAAACCCTGCAAAAAGGTTGTCAAATTCCCTGCAAAGACGAGAGGACGACAAATAGCTAAGCGATATTTCTCAGACCTCAGGGATAGGCTACGAGAACCTGTTTTGTGGTCGTTCCTAAAAACGGGACTGGGATGAGTGGAAGAAGCCGATGTTCTAACCATCATCAGGAAGTTTCTGTAGTCTGGCCAGGATACCAGCGGCTGGGTGGTGCTGTTTTTTGTTTCGTCGTCTGTAAAATCGTTTCGTGTCAACAACAAAACCGCTCGATAGCAGTTATCCGAACTATTGGCGTGCATGCGAAACGCACCTGTTTGCTTTGTTGCTTTAATACAAACGGCAATACTTCGTTAACGACAGCAATGTAGATATCGAGACGCCAACACCAACGAACGTAACGCAACATGGCACTTTAAATTGTACCTCGCAGCTTGTCGACTGTGCTGTATATATATATATATATATACATGTATATGTGTGTGTGTGTGTATGTGTGTGCGCCAGGAGCCGATACTTTCCGGAGCCGAGCTTCGCCCTAGTTTGAACTGACTCCGCCTTTTTTCTCGCTGAAACCAATATATAATCCAGTCTCCATCTATTGGGAAGGGGTCGGGTCGATGAGGGCACGCGGTTAGATTCGAGTCTAGTTTTATGGTGTGCGCTATTACACAGCTGAAACACAGCCGACTTGAACGCAGGCAGAAGACCAAGAAACATCACCCGAGAAATATCGCCGACAACAACCACAACAATAAGAGCCGCTGCAATGATGCAGTCAGTACTGCAGGGAACGTTAGTTGCTGTAAAAGAGAGATACACTGCGAACTGTGGGCCCTGCTTAAGACGAGATCGTCTCGAGTCGAGTGAATGAGTGAGTCAGTCAGTGTTTGAGACCTGAAGAGGACGCGCCCAGCGCGAGAGCCTCCCGACAACGGGCGCACGTTAGCGCTCCGCCAGACAGGAGAGATCGAACTCAGCTGTCGAGAGCTGAAATGATCAACTCAGCTGTTTAACCTCAACTTCAACAATTCAACATTCGGTGATTCGTTGATAGAGCAACGACAATAATAATAATAGTAAGAACAACATGACAAAATGCATAAATGGAATGATCGCTGTTTTGACAAAGGCGAGCAGGCCGCTTCACCGATATCATCATCAACATCATCGCCTACGAAATGTACTAATGCTACTACTACAACTACTACGCTTATAGAAACTGTTGAGAAGTGCGCTCGAGGTTAGAAAGAATTTCGGGAATTACGCACACCCACTTTCAAGATAAACACTATTAACCAAAAACGGTCTTAAACGGCCTCTTACAAATGCACTTGGTTTATTTAGGAGGGCATTTTACTTCGTTTCAAAGAAAGATAACTGTTTGATGTAGGTCGCTATTGGCAGGGTAATGTCATCACATGGAGATGCATGTCCTATACAGATATACTATTACCAGGATGAAGTGATAGAATATTGAAGTTGTGTTGATGAAATTCGGACACAAAATAGCCAGTACGCTCCATCGGAGAATTATACAAAACGTCCGTGTGCTAATTATTGTTATCGCCATTATTATTATTATTATGATAATTATTACTAGCTCGCTTTATTGAAGACGATACGATATCAACGCTTGCCAAGATGGCAAAATATAAGAACAAGAAACAGCCAATCTCCATTAGATGACTCCCTGCCAGAGAAGTTGAGTACCAGATCCGCAAACACGCGACGCATCTGGAGCCTCAACACTTCCCTTTGCACACACTTACCCCATCTCGTATTGACGGCAACACGCCTCGCGGAAATCTGTCACAGGTGACAGTTCAGCTACAACAGGCCGCCCGGCAAACCAGCGGTTGTTCAATTCCCTAACTGCTTTTTCAGCGTCGTCCTCACGTCGAAACTGCAAAAATTAGGTTAAGTCCTCGTAGTCGACAAATACTAGCAAAAGCAAAATTAGTGAGGAAGATAATAATGCACACGAGACGGGTGTGTGCGAATAAGCGAGGACTCACTTCGTAAGCTAAACATTTCCGCCGCCTTGCATTGCGGCAGTGGCAAAACTCGTTTCAGAGTGACTCTGTTGAACTTCGTTTCGTATATGATAAACTCCACCGTTTGTAAAGCGCCACCGTGTCTATTAAGCATAGTGTCTTCCATGTTAACATACTACATCCACTACATCTGTGTAGTTATGTTGCTACAACTACTCAATTAAGAACACTTGATATTCGTATCGTATATAATTAGATTCGTTTTTGGCAGACTGACCAGAGCTGGCGATATTCAAATTAGATGCACGTCTGTGTTAGTTGTCCGTGGACGTCGTCTAGTGACTGCCAATGGGAAAATTATAATAGCGTGTGAAACAGAATAGGACTGCATTAAAATAGCTTGTCGTACTAATACAAAAAATCGCCTTGTGTGTTTTTGCCTTTTGTCTACCTTTACGTAAACGTTGCCAACGAGATGGTCTCCCAAGTTGTCGCAAACGTTCATCTCCTCGATTTCACCGTATTTGTCCTCCAGCTCAACGAAGACATCCTCGAAGAAGTTGTCAAAGTGTTCCTGCATTTCCTCCTCTGTCATGTTCGTATGCGAACCATCAGCCGTCTGTGCGGTGTTTTGCGGGTTGTGATAGAGATTTTGCAGAAGAATGGTCTGCGAGAAGGTCGGCTTGTTGTGAATTCGTGAACAACGATCTCCGTGTCGGCACGCCCCAATCTTGAAGTAGAAGGAGCAGTTTACTCTGCAAAATAAACAAAATTCACCCCACTCCGTTAGTTAACCTGTAGTTAGGAACACGAAGCCCATCAACAACGATGAAAAGCGTATGGAATATGAGAGTATAATAAAATGGCACCATTCCTTGATCGAAATGTCTAAAGATAGTTACAATATATGCCGTTGAAATTAATCGAACGAGTCTAATATTAAGACGCTGATTTAATAATATAAAAATGTGTATCTATTTGAATAATATGTGATCATTATAATCTATCCACCGTATATCAAGTGAGTAATTAAGTTTATTTTCAGGCTCGAACAGACGGGTGGGGACGGGACAAGGTGAGGTCGCATCGAGAACTTAGTGGCTTGAGTCGCCCGCATCATTATGCCTTATCACTTAGTGAGCGAATCCTTATGTTGCTTGAATCGTTACGTTTTCATTTCAAGGATGTGTTAGAACTGTTAGCATCATGTTGGCCCTCTAACCAGACCAGCAAACTAAATTTCTGCAACTGCCTGTTCCAAGGCAGAACAACTAACATCTACGGCAGAATGTTGTTGAACGACATTGCGCTGAATTGATCTGAACTGCGAGTACCTGCTCGCTTGTTCAACAAAAGCTGCTAGGAGAACCGATCCCCCAGAATAAGCACAAATCATGAAGTTTTAAGCTTTGCGGGCCGATGTCGATCATGATGACCAGACCCCATTCGAAAAGCGAGGGAGCGCGATTTCATACTGTACTTAATTGCCATGTAGCGCAATATATCGGCCATTCTAGACACGCTGCCTGGGTCCGCGTACACCATCACATATAGCATAACGTGGAAAACAAATCGAAATAAACTAATCCGTATCGTATTGCATACGTGGCGACGCGGTCAGAATTTGTCACAACAAGAAACCGATCATAATATTAACAACAACAACTCTGCATAATTATTGATCGAGTTCATCATCATACTACAGAAAGCACAAAAATGCGATGTGATTTCATCATTAAACTAATAATCTAATCGGACCAAACAATCTGGTTTCGTTAGTGTTACTCCGTTCAAGCCCGCTTCTACCATGACGAATGCATACAATTGTACACGAAGGTCTTCGCCATCGTAGAAATCTAATTTCGAAAGACAATTTCAAGTGAAAAATAGCGGCTGCATGTCCACTGATCTGCAGCGTTCATTCAGTTACGTCGCGGCGTCGACCGATGCCGCCGAACAACAGAGTCGCAAATTCGCCTGGGCTCGCAGTGCGGCTCGCTGTTGGACGCTCGCCTCGACCAAGGCAAAACACGAGAGGTAGCCTTGCCGGTTGCTGTCTATTGCGTGTGCGTATCTCACAAGCGTTGCCGCCTTACGCTTGCATAGATTGGTGTTATTGGCCAGCTATCTGCGATGTACACACGCTAACATGTCAAAACCTCGATTCAATGACTACTGCAACTAATTGGTATATATATACATATATATATTATATATATATATATTTACGAAGACAGCACACATACACACAGATTCGCCTAACAGACCAAAGTGGTTACCCTAACTAACCGGCGATGTTCGATCAGCTCGACCAGTATTCACTCTACTCACTTGTCTTTCTCTGTGCCGAAAATTGAGGCCAGATACTCAGCCATTTTCACGTTTCTTTGAGGTTTCCCGTAGAGTTGAAATTTTACCCCCGGCAAACAGACACACAACAGGCAACTATGATTAAAACAACACCCAACACAAGCAAAACCGACCACCGAGTAAACGATCAACGCTGCTGACTGTTATGAGGCTGTGCCAGACGTCCGGATGGAGGGTGGCTGTGGCGGCGGCGGCGGCGGGCGGGCGGGGAGACGGCGCTACGATCGCATGGTCTGCCGACACGCGGGACATTTTGAACGAGCAATGCGAATGCGATCGACGTAGTCGGAACCTCTCCTACGACCGAAACAGCAAGGGTGAAATTATTGGATTGGACTCTGTGTGAACAATGATATCTGTCACCACATGTCCCGGTGTGGAGCTGAAAATTGCGCTGATTCTGAACGCGAGTACCTGCTCGACTCACTGAGAAGTGATTTCGAGTCACATGTAACCTAAATCCTCGAATATATATATATATATATATTCTCAGAAGGGCGGAAAGCAACAAGTGAATTTATATTGATTAGCTGATAATATAATCAGGTCATACATATCGACTATCAGTGTTGACTACCAGTGACCATGGACACATTTTCCATGCAAACATATTATTCCGCTGGCAGCTGGAATATAATATTATTTATTTTATTATAATATAATATTACTTCTCCGCCTAAATGTTCAGAAACATACTTATGTGTCAAGAACAAAAAAACTCGCCGATACTATTTTGATAAAAAAAAAAAAAAAAAAAAAAAAAATTGGCACTTTGCAGCTATGTATTTTCAGAGCTAAGTCGATCTTGCTGATATCGTGTTCATTAAGGTAGCAGCAACAATACCACCACTCAGTGTTTTGAATCAACAGCAACGAGGAGTTCTGTTTTTACCGAGAGATTAAACGACACAACTTGAAGAGTTTGGCAGTGTTGCCCATGTGAAAATCACAGCACAAAACGAATAACGAACCAAAAATGTGATGTCATAGAATCTGTGTCGGCGGTACAGCCCCCGTCTTATATATCGCAACCGCTAGCCTGTATTGGCCATGCGATGCGATCAATACAACACATCTAAGAAATACACCTTTTCCGGCTGCCAATTCTCAGCCAACGTTCGGCGTCTACGGTTAAAGGAATCCGTCTAATGATGCAAATGCTTTCGGCAGTGTTTCATAAGACGGACCCCCTTTACTAAAAGTAAATGTCGAACGGCGAATATGCAGCATACACACACACACATCGAGTCACTAGCAAAGACGCGCCCAAAAAGATCCAGCAGAAATCACAAGCAGTCCCTGCAGCAGCAGCAGCGGCACCACCCCTCCGCTGTTGTTATTGTGAGGTTGAGTTTTCAACTGCTGTCAGTGCTCCCGTCGCAAAATTCGAATAGGCGCCAAAACGGCCCAAACCTGGAGACTGTTTAGAGGGACCGTGCTGGTATATCTATCCTTCGAGCTATCCGAGGCACAAATTAGTTGCGAATTCGACACCCACCGCATTTCGCTGTGGTAACTGTGTGCTTGACGTTATTTAGCCATTATAATTGTTGTTGTTGATGGTGGTGGTGGTGGTCGTTTTGTGAGCCGCAACAATGGGTGCGTGAAGAAGATCTGGATTGAACGGGAACGTTGAAATGCTTTGGTGTACACGGAGCTGGCACTGCTGTTCAGCGGTGATGGACGATTAACCTTCCAGCGGCTATGGTAACAATCTTATCTTTCAACGCAGTTGAACGTCGCATCATGGGTTTACCCAGCGGGCGAAAGGGTAACCGTACGATGTTTCGCTTGCGTTCGATTTGATTTCTACCGACGCCGGGAATCGTCTGGGAAATAGTCTACGACGATAATGGTGTGAGCCGTTGATGGGATTTTAGAATGTATTATGTGGTTAAATTAGTTATCAGTCGTGTATACAACAACTAGCGGGGGCAAATTACCAGGTTGCTATTTCGTGGCATAACCAAAAATATTCGTTCCCATAGCGAGTAGCAATCATTGGCAGATTCTGAACTTTCACCAAATCAAATATCTTCCTCTGGGACCATCATCTTCTGAAACCGATGTCATTCCTTAAAGAGCAAGAAGGCCGTTGGACTGGGAGGCGAATCAGATGGTATCATGAATTATAAATAGTATCAATAGATATATATATATATATATATATATATATATATATAAATATATATATATAAATATATATATGTATATATATATTATTATTATTTGTCGGCTGGGGGCTGAGGGTCAGCTGACCCTCCAATAAACCAATATGTATATAAACATAAACTTTTTCGGGCTGACTCTCAGCCAACATTTAACGTCCACGGTACCGCTTTCGCATTGCTTCGTGAGACGGACCCCTAAAATGCAAATGTACAAACCAATATGTATATATATATATTTATATATAATAGCACCTTTTAAATTGATTCGTTCGAGATTGTTTGTTTTTCGTTATTTTAGGGATTGCTTTAACTTTAATTGCTTTGAGATATTCAAAACCACAGTTAGCTCTGTGCACCCTTAAATTGGCCACACAATGAATTCTACGCTTAAGAAATAAAATTTCAGCTTCTTTTTTGTTAGCAGAACGTCTCTCTCTCCAATTTCCTCTTCTCAGTTGTCTGCGAACGACCCACACAATCTGACTGTCACGGATGCATAGATTAGCATGAAATATAAACTAAGAATGCAATGCGGGCGCTAGACACTTACTACATACAGCTGCATATACATACAAGCCGATACATCGTAGGTGTTTCGAATTACAGAGCACTAAGGACGACAGCTGGTCTTGAGAGCTATCATGGGTCGAAGAGATCTGTTTTCCCTCTGTCGTCAACACAATCTAAGAGATTTACACTACCAAAGCATAAGCTGCAGTTCTAATTCTATTCAATTATCGCAGCTTCGTTGAAACAATTATTAATATATAGTATCGTTTGTTGTTTTTCGAAAATAGTTCAACGCGTTGAATACATTTTTCTCGTTTTTTCTCTCTCTCACCCCTTTGTCGCTCATGCGTTTACAGCACCATGTCCAGCGACGGGAATATCGCTATCGTCGACAGCGAATTGTGTGCCCATTCCGTCACGCGAAATCGGAAGTACGCCGTGTTTACATCAACGGGTTGCACCGATCTCGACAGCGCGATGCATTACGCCAGGATGGCGCTGCAAGAAGCCTATGGATTTGATGAAGACGCTACGCAACTGGAAGTCAAAGACTGCATCGTTGTCGCCCTCTTCAAAGGTTTTGTCGAATACGTCATGATCTGCTATCAGGACGAGCAGGTCAGCGTGGCGCTGATCGACTTAGAGCTGGCGCCCTGTATGTTCTACATTGTTCAGCTGCTGAACACGGCAACGCTCAGCTTGTGGGAGCCGCTGGAACTGACGACGAATTTGGTAGCGGCCTTCCTTGCTGCCTATCTCGATGGCAGTCTCCAGGCCCAGATAAAGTTCCAGGTCGAGTCTAACGCCGAATATCGTGCAAAATTAGAAATTCAAAATCACTTCGTCGACAACGCTCTAGTTGAGCTCTCTAGGGACGATCATCTAATCGAGGGCATCGGTCGTATTGAACAATCCGTCTTGAAGCACCTGGCAAAACTGAATTGGCGGGTAGGGCGTCTCAAGTCGTTAAAAGTTGATAAAAAGCTGAGAATCTCAGCCAGGGGACATTTGGTTGCTAACGCCGATGTGGACCTCGTTGATCTTACGAAATTTATTTCGCACGCTCTACAGGTACCAATGAAGGTATCATCAGAAAAAGAAATGCATTCATGATCGTGTGTAAACATTTGCAAAAATAGTCGTAAATAGTTCCATGTGTGTGTGTGTGTGTGCGCGCAGGCCCGGCGTGCTGCGTTGTTTTAGGTAAATGACAACACAAATTTAGAAGTTGATTGACGATTGTCTGAATACCAACATTACTATACGTCATCACGGGACTTGCTGACTGCGAAACGTGTTGGAAACAGTCTGCGTAGATGTACCTTTGCCGCTTTCTTGTCAATGCTAACTGATTAAGTATATTGTATACAAATGTACATAGGGATTTACATATACCCATATAAATAAACGGATAAACGTATCCATATGTGGATAAGGACAAATTTACGATTTATTTCGTTTCATCATTAATTCATGTATTATATATTAAGGACATATTTGGACAGAGACCGTAGTCATATACATTCGGCACAGGCCACCGATGTAGACAGGAGCTAGAGTTAGTAGCGACAGCGTATAGTCTTCTAGTGTGTACAAACAAGTGCAAGTTGAGATCCGTCGACGATGTGAGATAATAGGTCCTTGCAGAATGGAATGAGGTGAACAGAAAATAAACAAGTTTTTCAAATATTTCTACACTTATATTCTCTTTTTTCTATAGTGTGTAATCCTTTCACAATCCGATTATATATATATATATATATATATATATATATATATATATATATATATATATTTTAGGCAAATTGGTAAGACCAATAACAAATCGAATTGACTTCCTATACTTCGGTAATCCTGTAATTATACGCGCAGTACGAACAAAACACGGCGGCCTTTTTAAGTCACAAAAACAAAGAATGGTCTCGCTAAAGAATGAGCCGAATAGGGTATATATGAAAAATCTAAATACTACAGTTCCATGGGTTATATAGCACCGGGAACGTGGTGAATACAAAAGTCGTTGACTTTATGAGAACCTGCATTTCTTGAAGCAAACAAGTGAATTAACTACTTGGTCCGCCATTGGCGTACTAACTTTAAGGATGTCTCCATCTTAGACCTACGGTTCTCTATTCAAGAACGGCGGTGAAAGGCGGAGAAAGGCGGTTTCTCTATTCAAAGAACCTTTATCGTGAAGCGACCAGTCTCTCACGTTGTATATCCATGTCTCCCTGCAAGATATCAGTTAACTGTACTGCGTGCATTAAACTGGCACCACTATTTTGGTCAGTCTTTTTGATATAACCATTTAATACGACCCCGTGCGGTAAATGTAAATCAAAACGGGGCTATTTCGATGCTATTCATATATATATATATATATATATATATTTTTTTTTTTTCTCAGTAGTCACGTCAGCATCTCCAACGTTATCTAATATTTATTTATTAGTAGATCTTCTTCCTTTTGAGCTATGGTTCAGACCCGGCAGCTATATATATATATATATATATATCGATATATCTATATATATATATATATATATATATATATATATATATATATATATATATATATATATATATATATATATATATATATATATATATATGTAATACATATTATATATTGATGCGTGAGTTCTGCGAAAATTACCTTGGCTAGATATTTTTAATTATTCTTCCGGGGGGCCGATCCTTGGCCGTTATTGCGCGATACTCAGTTAGCTAGCTACTTCCCTTGTACCCGGTTGCCACGCACTTCCCTCTGTCTTCCATTACTCCTAACTGGCGATCGCGCATAGGAAATTCGCATTGAAGCGGGCAATACCTTCTTTACCGAACCTCGAGCATCGGAACATCCGACACTTTTTTTGCTGTTGCCGCTACGAAACAAAAAAAACAACAACCGATGCACCGGTATCATCTACATAATCTAAGGCAGTCCCAATCGGCATTAGGCTAATTCATCGATGTGCTAATCTGCAGTGTTGAATATTACCATCGAAGATACGAGGATGCCCCTTCGATATTTCCGTCGCTTCGACTGCCACCTCTTATTTCTCCTGGCTGAATCAACCCTCGTCATCAGTAGAATAAATCTTCTTTTCAAAATCCCCCCCCCCCTGGTAGTTCTCGTAGTGGTAGTTGTTGCTGTTGCTGACGCTGGGCCTAGCCACAAATTCGGTTCGCTACGCGCTGATTTTGACGGCATGCTTGCCTCTTGGTCGAGAGTCACTCTATTGTATAACAATCAATCCCTACCAATACAAGCGAAAATCGGTTTCACCTCGAACGCATATGATGGCCGATAGGAAGACACTGTCAACATGTTGAAATCTATGTTCCCATCGAACCCTCCAATTAATGTCAGGTGCAGGCAAGCCTTTTGCTATTGGATTTGATTATCCCTCATGTCATTCTTTGCATGGTAGGCCGCCATGTAGACTGATTGCGTGTGTGTGTGTGATCTGCCAGTAAGCGTGATTGACGAGTGAGGAGGACCTTTGTAATTGACGACTGAGGTAGCCGCAGCAGCATTGGTGGTGATAATGGTGATGATAATAAATGAACGACTGAACCATCATTGAACCAGCAGCGATGCCAACCACAGGCCTACAACTTGCGGCTGTTCGCAGTTGTCGGCATCTACGAACGGAGCGGAGCAGTGGTACGAATGAACCGGCTGTGCCGCGGGTTCCTCCTATTCACGCTCGAGAGCGTCCATTCTCAGTGGCCGCCAACATCTTTTGACGGCAGCGCATCGCGTCCACGCAGCGAACTCACGACCACGCCTTCATTCAACAGCGCATACTACCCCTGTAAAGATATATATATATATCGACTTCCGATCTTAACCATGTTCGCCATTGTCCCAGGGGCGTAAGGCTTGCCTTGCTGGCTAGCTACGTGTGCGGGGGAATCAGTCATCATTGAATCAATGTACAGCAGATGAACGGATGCAGTTTAATAATATAATAACGGACACACATAGACACCGTCAGCGACATTTCAATGACCGATGACGGCGACGGAACGTTCAATCGGGCTGATCTCTGATCCTTTTTTAAGCTTTTGTTGGTTAGGAATGACGCAATTGTAGAGATGTCATTGCTGCCACGTTGATTTGTTATCCCTTCAATACTTTGAATGTCTACCACCGTTGGCTGACTATCGTGTGTTGCTGCTTGTGGATGCATATATATATATATATATACATTTAGTTTTCAGTAATTCGACAACATTCGGTAAATAATCACAGATATTTTCGCACATTTGGCCTGGAGATTTCCGTCAACAGTGCGCGACGATGAGGTACAAGGTTGGGGCACAGCTTGGGTCGACATGATGCGAGCAATACTGAACATCTTCAGAGTAAACGGTGTCAGCCGTTCGACGCATACGAGTCCGCCTAACAAATATGAATTATGAATGTTTTTGGTGGTGACTGCGTGGAATAGAATAATTGACAACAAAAATGACCAACTTATAGCCCTCTCTAATCTGATAACGTCTAGTGGACAAAATATAAACTAGCATGGGTACGAGGAATAATACTAAATAGTAAGGATTAAAACAAGAAAATCAATAATGTCGATATCGACTTACAAATCTGGGGTAGTGGTACAGAACCAATGATTTGCCTATGTCCAAGGGAACTGCCACCAGCTACACTATGGTTCCAACTCAGGGCGTAGCGAGAACGTCACCCCGGGAGACGGGATCATCCGCATTTTTTTTTTCGAGTTAAGCCTACAAACGTCATACTCATAGACAATACGTGGACAATAAATACCCTTTATTCAACTAACATATTTTCTCTTAATAATTTCATCCTGACGGGTCATACACCCCTATCAAGAATCACTGGTTGAAAATGAAGTGGAAACAACCAAATTGTCTTGATTCGTTTGTGTAATCGGTAGTCCCTGTTGACTGTATCGCATTTTCACATTGAGATAATATTCACACGGTGGCCTCTCCGCCTATTAAAAAACCAAAGGCCGCAGGTTCCCGCAGAGTCCCGCGCCCGTCACATAACCCGTTGAATATGCACAAGGTGCTATTGTACTGCATAATACATATGCCGTATTCGGAGTTCTTCAGATATCGAGGTCTCAACGGCCGGCGACACCGTTGGCAGTTGCCGCTATCGATTACTGTAAACTGCAACCTCGCTGTGTAACGCTAGCTCAAGCAACTGCCACTGACGAACGTACAATGAACGCGCCTCGTGAGCAAACACGTTCTGATTGCAATTTCATCCTTTGGGAATCCTCCAAGCATTGCTTGTTTACAAAGCCAACGAGACGCTCGTTTGGCGTAGGGCCGTATTGCCGACAGACTGACGAGTTGCCGAATACCTGTTGCGTCTCGCTGACGACACAGGCGCACACGATGAGGCCTGATTCAATGTAGAAGAAGCCTGCTGAAGACGGTTTCATTTGGCCACTTCATACCTCGACGAGCGTCTGGCGACGGTCACTAGAGCGAGCCAGGGCAAATACTGTTGCTAAAGGCCGAATTGAGCGTTGTTCAGCATCTTCAAAAATAGACGCGCCCACTTTAGCGCTATCTCCGTCCACGAACGGTCGCGTTGCGCTTGACGAGTGGCAGTTGATTATTCACTCATAATGATTTCAACAGCTACATCGTGTTTTGAGATTGTCTGAGATGATGTAACGGGGACCATTGCAGAAATTACCTAAAAAGGATTCCAATTCAGCCGTCCGAGTTGAAGCTAAACACGATGCGGCGACGTTGACTTATCAGTGCTTCGCCCGCTGGCGTATTCTCCTGTATGAGCCTCATACATGTGAGGCGTTTAAAGCATCTTGAACCTATTATAACAGAGGGGAATTGTAGTTTGGTTCAGGTGGGAACTCGTATGCATTAATTTTATTGTTTCTGTTGTTCTTTAGCAAATGCTCGATTCGTGGTCTCATCTGCTGATTGATCGATATATAGCTACCTATACTGTTTGCGCTTATCGAAGAAATGAGGTGATACTCACGGAGTAGATAACTTCGACGTTGTCGTTGCGGGGAGCCTTCGCGCTATAGCAGGAGGTTCGCGTTGGACATTCCGCGAAATATCCTCTCTAGTGACAAGTTGACTTCTGTGGGACATTAACTATTTAGGAACTAATTCGAAAAGGCCGAGTCCCCCCTCACCGTTCTCGCAGTTCTGTAGATCCCTTCGAATACCAAAACCAAAGCCTTACATATCATTATTATTCCACACATATCCATAATTTTCATTATATGTGTGTATGGGTCATTATAGGTGATGACGTTCCTTTGGCTACCAAATGCCAATCGTCAATGCAATACTCGTCTTTATCAATAGCAGTCGATTGCACCTTCTCCAGACAATCTCCAGGTCAATTCGTTGCCTCCGAGCCAGCTCCGTGTCAGCCGGTTGGGCGGTAGTCCCGAAGTGGCGCCCCCTTTCCCGACGGATACCGGCGGCCTGTCGCTGATTGTGTCTGGTGCTAGCGGCACGCAAATGCTTTCTCATCTGACGCCTCTTCCACCCACCCACCGCCCAAGGCGACCCTATGCGTGTTCGTTGGCGGCATGAAATCATTCTCTGTTCAGCGACTGGCGGGAATCCAGTCGCAAGCAATCGGTGCTGTCCGCTATCGGTTTAGGCATCGGTTTGCGCGCAGCATTGGCACCAGAGTCGAGAAGTGCTGACGAACGCCCGCTTCTACCAATGTTTCCATGCTGAACGACTCGCTGAACCGGCGTTTTGATTACGTTCAACGTGAACCGACGTCACGCGCGTGGTGAAGAGTGAGCGGGGCTGGAGCGCGGGTTTAAACGAGAGAAACGTGGAGTTTGTGTGCTTGTCTCGATGTGGGTGCGGTGACAGTTCTGTGCTAATCCTCACTCTTTTTCCTGACGGCTTTTTCTCTCGAAGCCGAATGTCTCGAAGCAAACGGTGAGATCGTGCAGTTTTTCGATAGAGAGGAGATCGAAAATTCGTCGGGTGGTGCTGGTGTCGCATAGTTGGAATATTCGCTAAAAAAAAGTGGTTCCAAGGATTACCATGACCACGAAGAGAATTGCGGACCTGCTCACAAAGGTATGCCTATGAATGCGACTTCAACTCGGCTCCTTCTAACCTGGCTCCTTTTCTACAGAGAGATGATTCGATTTGACAGACAGAACCCTTTCGTAGACTCTGTCTCTCTTGGAGCCGAGATTTTGCACTAAAACTAGGGAAGAAACAGGCTCCCAACAGAGGATGGTGGTTTTAGCGGGTAGAGACGTATCGTCTTCTACGGCAACACTGAACTGGATAGGGGCCCACTTTCCATAGAGATTGGAACGTCTTTAGCAGTGCCCGTGCGTTTGAAGAGAATTTCATCCTCTTACAAAACAAAGATTTTACACTAAGTTTCTGATTTTATCGGTCACTAAGTTTCGTAGAGGAGACATTTGCTTATGACCTATTGGATCCAGTTGAGGCTCAGCGACTACGGCGTTTGTCGTAGTCTTCAATCCCGTCAGTATTCTATTTCGAGCATCGTGTCGCCTGGTCATGTACCAAAATTAATTAATACGGTTCAAAGTGCTACGAGGAGGTGTCATAGGCAAGGCCAGCAAAATCATCGGAAAGACACGGAGAAAGGGCAAACGATAAAAATGCATGTTATCAATATTATCCATATACTTAAGAAAAAAATATATATATTTTTTTTTATCGAAACGCGCTTATAATAATGTGTATATGAAATATATGCTATGATGGGAGATGATTGTTCAATCAGAGGTGCGATATACTCCAAACACCAGACCGCAAGAAACCAAAATAACCTATTGTACTTAGGAATATCACCACTAATAATTAGCATGAAATTAGTGACAATCTGCCATCTAAGTGAAAATCAACAACACTGCTATGAATACGCTATCCGTTGTCTTACGAAGCAATGCGAAAGCGGTACCGTGGACGTTAAATGTTGGCTGGGAGTCAGCCCGAAAAAGTTTAGTTTAGTTGTTGCAATTAGTCCATTATCCTAACCTATCATTGTTGTCACTGACCCCTTCCGCATTTTTTTATAGAGAATGCAATCAAAATGTTTGACTTATGAATTTGAATTGGTTTGTCGTTCATTACAAACACCAGTTTGAATCGAAACTAGCTTCATGGAAACATTCTACAGAAGGCAGCGACAATCGTTAATTAACATGTTATTTAATTAATAGCACAAATATTGTATGAGCCATTAGATATGACAGTACTATTATCATAATATATTACACCATTAGCGGCTGTGATTAGTGTCAGCTAAGGTCATAAAATCCCCCTTGTGTTATCATCGATCGAGCTTCAATGTGAATCCGTGCTCAATTTGTTGCTGCTGTTGTTGTTGCTGTTGCTGTCAAATTTCATCAAAAGAAACGCTTTTCGCATATGTCACCCATTCACCTATCGTAACCCGGCAGCATCCAGAGCGAACGAGACAGCGCGGCAACGTTCTGCCAGGGTTATCTACCAAACGCGACATGCTTTCGTCAGAGCTCGTGGCTATAAGGAATATATATATATAGATGAGCGTGTAATAGGTCGCACCCATGCCAATGTGTTGTGTCGCTGTGCCCGGTTCATCAGACCTAGGTGCGTCTAACGGAACCAGTTGCCGATCCACTTCAACCAATTTGTTCTCCGTCCTACGATTGGTTGCCATACAAACGCCAGGCAATAGGAGTAAACGCGGGTCCGTGCAGGTCGTTTGGTTCCGACAGCAACCGTGTTACGCACCATTGAGCCGGTCGAGTCCGGCATCGACGGGTGCAATCACTCTCACTACCACCGCAATGCGATTGCTGCTGGTAGCGCTATGGCAGCTTCGCGTTCAGTGTGTGTTTCCTCGATCATATGGTACAAGCGACGCAGGGGCTATGCCAGATGGTAGGGCCCTTAGCACGCGTTGTCGAAAGCGGCGAAACTAGAATGATTCTGAAAGAGATATCTTTTGTGTTTGAGCACAAAATGCTTGCCTGAGTGGCAATATCTACGAAGAGAAGATATGATGCATTTGTAGTGGTCTCACAATGACGCACAGTCGGGATACGATGAAATTCGGAACTGACCGTATCACTTGGGACCGAATCCTGTCAGACGTCTTGAATAATTGTTGGACTTCTTTTCTGTGATCTGTCTTAGGACCAAGGGCCCTGATAGCTGCTTGAAGTATTTATGATAAGTAATGAGTACCTTCGATAAGTAATTTTGTCTACCTTGGAGGTTGTTTAGTTTGAATAAAATCCACGCTACGAATTTCAAACGATTTGGAATAGCTTTTTCTCGAGTCATTTCCGCATTAAACGAGTTATCCTTAAAACACAGCATTATCAGACGGCATATATTTTGGCTGGGTGCATTAAGCGGCAGTTGCCTAAGCGATCGTATATGGAGACCAAAACCGTACATATCCGACGTTGTCTTCTTCACTATCATT
The DNA here is from genome assembly GCA_019614645.1 of Stratiolaelaps scimitus. Taxonomy (NCBI): domain Eukaryota; kingdom Metazoa; phylum Arthropoda; class Arachnida; order Mesostigmata; family Laelapidae; genus Stratiolaelaps; species Stratiolaelaps scimitus. Next base: position 2,927,558 of record JABWDB010000013.1, on the reverse strand, counting down.
GTTTCGGGAAAGCTGAGAACCGCGAGGATTGTGTATGAAGTGGAAGGGGAATCCTCTACAGGATCGGTCGGTCAAAACTGGCCTCAGCGCGAGGAGCGTTTCGGACGGCCACGAGAGACAGACGGTGACAAATTGCCAGATCTCTGGAATAAAAACGCCTCGTAGTCAACTTGAAAGCTTACTAAACTCAGCTGGGAATAGGCCAGTTAATTATAGCGGTGAATCGTCTACATGGGCGAGCAAGGGTGTAAAGCGATGGAGAGTGGGGGTCACATGAATTCAATGAAAATGCCATTGACAACTGTGTTGTCTGTCTCTCGGCAAACAAGGAGGATTTTTGAGTGCAAAATTGTTACGGAAGATGAAACATTGCTATTCTATTGTAATTTGCAACGCAAAAAGGAGTGGTTAGACCCAGGATTCGTGGTCATGAGGTGGGTGCTCTATTGTGATCTGCTCAAAGCTCGTGAAATGGTGAACGCAGAGCGTTCCGACACGAGACAATCCAGCCAATTAAGTCGATAATTAGACAGGTAATGATTGTGGAGAGGTAGAACAGGAGAGGAAATGATATTGGAACATTGTGCGTGTTCCGTCGTACAATAACCGATCTTGGCTGGGAAATTCAGCCGCACCCGGCGTATATAGCCTAGACGTTGCTCCATTGCAACCTATTCATATTTATGGGGCACGACCAACAGGGGAAACGCTTGAAGACAGAGGTCCGAAAAATTGGCTGGATCGGCCCTCACGACAAGAGATCCACATGCTGCCTGATCGATGGGCGCGAGTCATAGAAAACGGCGACTATATTGATTACGGGAAGATTCATTTTGTTCAAAGCATCCAGTAATTTGAAGTGGGTTAAATCATGAACTTATTTATCGGCGAACCTGATACTAGCCAGAGGTGATTGTCACCGAGGGTAACAGCTGTCAGGTACGGAGGTCAGGAGTATTCTTGTCAGGTACGAGTAAGGCAGAGAATAAGCAAAGGTGGCCCCGACAGGTCCTCATAGTAATACCTAAAGGTTAAGAGCTGAGGGTTGTCAGATAGGGGAACAGCTGAGGGTCAGCTCGAAAAACCGATAAACCGATGAGGGTAACAGCTGAGAGCCCGATCAAAAAAAAACAGAAATATTAAGAATCAGCTGTGGATGTGCTGAAGTGCGTCCCAACTGGGTGTATCTTTGATCGGCCGTTCGGGCTTCATTGTATTAATGTAACGTTCCGTTTCATAAAGAGCAGTGAGAATAGTTGTCTACTATTAAGGAATACCGAAATGACCTTCAAAGAAAGTTTCAGCGTATGTAACTTCCCAACTCAACATGTAACAGGGGTAATTTCCGCGCCAAATGTGAGATCAAACCCAACCAACAAACAAGGGGCCGGTACCTCTAGCCGCGGTCAATTGCAGACAACTGAAACGTATGGTGTACGCAGCAATCGTCTTGACCGCTGAATGACAGCAGGTCGATCTCGTCGAGTCAATACTCATACTGCAAGGGAAGGTCTACTGTTGGCTGGCTTCTTGATTTTCTTAATGTGACCACGCTGGCCACAAATCACCTTCTCAACTATTGTCATGTATACGGACATCAAGAGTGCGTTTGAGACCATGCCACGCGAAACCATCTACTTGGCAATACGAGCCGAAATCCGCTGGCCTTTAGAAACGTCTAGTCGAATTTCTCCAGCCGCAAAGGTAAATTTGTATGAAGCTTATACAAAGCTCATGTGTAATCAGTAATCTGGAATTCACAAAAATCCCGCAACGCTCAAATCTTCTTGAAAAATGCAACACAGATTTTCTACAGATAAATTTATAACCTGCCATTCTGATCGGTCAGTTCGAAAAGTGCTGACCTTAAACAGCTGAGACGAAATACCGAAAAAAAAATGCCGTAGAGAAATTTGACAAACTCTTTGACCTGTCGTGCACTGAGAGCCGAAAAAGAATTCATATTGCACCGAAAATAAATTTTGCCCAAAAGAAGTTCATGTGGCCAGAACGAACAATGTGTCTAGCAGGTCGGGTCAGGAGGACCGCACGCAATTTGCAGAGTTGTTGATAAACCAGTCGAAGAATCAGAAGAGTTATTAAATAGCAAGCGTATTAATATTTGAACCCCACACCCTTGAATTACTATTATTTTCAACTATGAACTCGTTCAATGAACGTATAGGTAGATACGGATAGACGTGAAGCGCCTGCAGTTACAGCCTTCCGATATTGTCGGTTCAGACAGCGTTCTTTGACCTAAAAACAGAACACGCACAGCGCGTCCCGGCCAGGCCCGTGATCTCTTTTCAGCAAGCCGCCATCGACACAATGATACCGTGAAGCAAACACGCTTCTGTATACAAGAGTCAAGGGTGACGTGCATGTGATTGCACCCTCTGCTTGGGGCCAAGCCTAATAGAAGAAAAAATAAAATAATATTGTGGTAGCGCATCAGCACGCCACCTAGCGAGTAAACTGACCACTAACTAGTAGGTGATATCGAGGGACGTATCTATATTTCGACGTAGATCCGCTCGATGCATCGATGTGTGTTGTGTGCGTGTGTCTTTTTTTTTTTTGACGAATCTATGAAATGGGCCTCTCAGCTCGGCCACTGTCTTCACCACACGTAGCTTTCCATTGATGGCCGCTGGATAACTCGGTATGAGAGGAGGTGGTCGCGCTCTTGTTGCTTGTAGGTGGTCGCGTGTCAACAGGCAACGTATGGTATTATAACGTTGGGAACACGTTCCCTCACTAAAAGCTGCTGTGATCAATGCATGTCAACGACTACGACGATGAATCAAATACGTGGCGGTATCGGCAGCGACGACAATGCAAACAACAACAGCAGCAGCAGCAGCAGCAGCAAACGGTAGGAAAATGGCCCACTCAGAACCGCGGGAGGTGGTGCTTCGACCGGGTATTTCCTGTGGCAGCAGCAACTCGGCAGGCAGTTGTTCGTCGCGGCTTTCACCAGCCGCTAGACACTTGTCCACAAAAACGTCGGGTCGAACCTGAGTCTAAGCCTTTGCATCTGTCCAAGTGTCGGGTAGTAGCTAGCTGGACACAGTTGACATCCACCCTCAACGGAACCCCGTGTCGAGCGGCGGTGGCAGGCCCCTCTCACGATAATAGAAGAAACAGCAGCAGTAGCAACAACAACGACAACAATAAACCTAACGGTTAATAGTAGTGGAATCGTCAGTAACACTGCAGGAACGACAGCGGCATGAATACTGCCTGTTTATCATGGCATAACAACAAAAGCAGCATACGGACGAATACAGAAAAAGAACAGACACACACACACACGCTTCGACTCGATGTGATTCTAAAGCTTTGTTACGGCTTTTGTCGACAATTGCAATAGGCTGTTTTGACTGGCCCGCAACAACGACCGGCTATCATAGTGAACTTGCCGCGTCGAACAGGGGCAGCTGACAATAAAACTCGACTGGCTTTCTATGCGCTCCTCGATTTTCGATGAGCAATAAAATTTGATAATACTTCGAAATCGATTGGTATATAGGCTGATCCGGCGCACACGGCCAACTGTCAGATCCGTGTGTCGCCGTATGAAATCTATCCTGAAGAGACTGACACCTCTCGAGCAGGGCATCAATTCCGCCTGTCAGCACGAATCTATAGCGGTTTTGGGGAAAGGATCACCCAATCACCCGGCTGATGGGGACTACTAGCCAGCACCGTAGGCGAACACCGGATCACCAAAGACTTTCAATCGGGGGTCTACTCCTCGCTGATCCGTCCGGTATTCCACCACTGCCGTGAGTGATCAGTTCACCGGTAATTCATACCTATTCGTGTCTCGGAGCGGAAATTGACCCACGTCAGCTTCGAGCAGCAGCGGCGCTTCCCTACGATGGACACGCCGTTGCTTCGAGCTAAACGCATTTCTCTCGTCAGATCGAATTGATTGGAACGGAGCCCCACGTGGTAGTTTTGCCCGGCAGACGATTGTTGTCCATGCCCTGATGAAACTGAAATGGCGCACTAACACGCAGGGCTGGTTTGCGGCTTCGCAGCTGGTCGTGGATCGCGGGTGGCGGTTGGGACTAATTCGTCGAATAATCACTTCCATCTTCGGCCCTCCTCGAATCGCCGATGCCAATAATCTGAATATTGGCGTCAGAGGAAGGCAAAAGCGGGATTTCCTTGGGTAATTCACATCACCGTGCGAAATAATTCAAACAAGAAGATTTATCAGAGTGACGATAGATTGCCACTAATGTTCGCTCAGATGGAGAATATATATATATAATATATATATATATATGATGGTTGCATCCTTGCAAGTCACACAATTCTGTCTATTCATAAGAGCCATCCATCAGGTACTATATGCTGAGCAAGGGATTCCCGTCAATATTTAATAATAAAGCTGGGGAAAATATGTGGATCATTTTCAGTGGAATGAGTCTCTATCAAGCGTTGGTTTTCACAGGTGTGTAAACAGAGCGATTTGGTGGACCCCCAATGGACGACTTTACTGACTTTGGAGTTTATCTGATTGTGCTGTGTGTATTTATGAACATGATGTGGTTCAACAGTGTGTCGGCATTGCATAAATACGTGCACTTAATCCGGAAGTCCTCGCGAAAGGTCTACTGAAACATCAAACACTAGGGGATATCTCCTCTGCTGACAATTTAACTGCTGCTGACACTGATGTTTGCGGCAGGCTTTCTCTATTTTTCTAGAATTGTTTATATGTTCTCGATATATATATATATATATATCAGGCAAAACAATTCAAGCATACAGTTGACATGTCAGTAAAAACAGGTAAACATCGTCCGTATTTCGAGGGAAATTTTCGTCGACGAAAATCGGGTCTTTGTGAGGGAAGACATCACGAAAAAATTACTCGCCCACTAGCTAACGCAGCCGCATATATGAGGACGCACATATATATATATATATATATATATATATTTATATAGGTCGCAGCCATTGATCTAATCGGAAGATCTGGAAGGGGATGGAGGGTGGTGGCGCTGTCGTCCTTACATTTAGGCAAAATTACGACTTCGTCGTTGGTTGCTAGGAAATGCTGTGTGAAATAAGTGACTAATCTTTCTGCGTGCAGTATACATGTCGATAGTTACGAGAATCGTTCACGCCAACTATGACTAGTTTATGACTAGAATCCAGACAGCAGCGTTGTTAGGACGTTTAACGGCAAAGCGTGTATTCAAGAAGACAAAAATACGTGTTCTACTATTATACACACATTACACAAATGTATGCGTGCCACAGTACCACAGAGTATGAACCAACGTCACAAACTATTTATAACAAAAAAAAGATAAAACATTGCTCGTTATTTTCGAAGGTTTGTGGTTTTCGTCGACGTCCCTTCTTCAACGAGAAAAATTGAAGCTTTTCTTCGAATTAGCTTTTAAATCAGTATAATTTGTCATAGGGGCAGTAGTATTTGATTCGGGCTAACTCAGCGTTCAGTTCTAACGAAGGGTAGCGATCCTGTAATTCTTGCAAATACATAATTTTATTAGCTTTAAACACACAGCTGACCTGTTAGATAAGAGTGCAGAATCTCACTCGTGTGAAAGTGACTTCAACGATGGTGAACATACCCGAACACATGGGTATATATATATATATATATGACATATGGCAATATATTAGAAAGGTTCACACAATTGTGTTCGTCACTGGACGGCCTCAGCGAACGCCTCGATCTGTTTTACAATCTCGGCCTGAAGTTCTTCTTCGCGACATCGGGGGTTGGCCTTGATGAAGTCCGCGATTGCGAGCACCGTTTGAGCCTGAAACGTAATAGTCAGTTCCGTTTATTTTTATTGTTAGAGCGAGAGAAGCATGGTTACGTCCGAAGGCTACTGTCAGTAATTGATACTAGTTTGTCGTTTTACAATTTACAAACGAATTTACGAGTTCACATTATTACTATACAAAATTGAACATAGAGTGGAAGATATCGTTATTAATACACGCTCACACTCTTCCATAATTATTGGTTGGCGTACGTATTTTATACAGGACTGTGAAGCAATGGCGGTTTAACGGCTCGTAAAATAGGCCTATTAGGCCAAAACTAATTATATTTGGCCAACGTCTAAGTGAGTGCACTGATTCAAAATAACGCAAATCTTCCACAAATCAAAGAATAACCGGGGATAGGCTATTAGACGGCAATAATTAGAAATGTATTTGTCTTAACACCTCTCATTACTACTACTATACCGCTAAAATTTACAATATACGTATTTTTTCAACAGTCGACTACATTGAACTAACCCTGAGCGCTTCATTGGGATCCACATTCGACTGAAAGCTGGCTGCAACCTGATTGGCTAAACGCAATCCGACAATGTGCCGGTAAAAGGTTTCCGCGTGCTCCACTTTATGAAGTGTCAGGAATAGGCCCAGCTGGATACATGTAGAGTTGAAACACAGAGATCACAGACGAAGAATGAAGAATATGAGCTATATTATAGACAATATATATGTGGCGCCAATGTGTGAAGCTCAGTAAAGGGGTATTGTTTTCTGAGCGGCCTCGAAAGGCTAATGTATGGACATATTCTATAATGAAAAAATTCTCTATTTTTGTCATCAATGTTAATAGGCGTTTTCACTTGCAACTCGTCCACGTTCATCGTTCTAAAACGTACACCTTCTTGTGGGATTATATTCTCGAATTTAGTTTTACGAAGACATAATTACTTAATTAGTTTTTATTGTTATTATTATTATAGATATTAACTCGGTGACTTATTAAAACAGAGCAAGCAAGAATGACGGAGGCATGGCCACAACAGCTGGACACTTACGGGGATCGTATTTGTTTGATACAATTATTACGTTATAGTATTAAAATCCATTACTCATAACAGTCCTTATGACTACAGAGTCTCGCTTATCGTTCGTTTGAAAACAAACTTGTTGGACCTCGGTAGTACGTTGTTAACCTTCGTGATTGACATGCAAATGATTGTTATAAGTGTTGCCAGAACGATTTGATTAGTACTATTATTATTATTATTATTATGAGAATTCGATCTGTCGCTCAATATCAAATTGTTTATGACTTCTGCTAGCCTCCCGTATAAACAACGATAGACTAATATTGCAGGACATATGATCGAGTTCCTGCGCCGTTACCACACCTGACAGAGGATGTCCGAAGCATCTGCAAAGCCGAACTTCCCAAATAGACACTTGAGCAAATCATTTTGTTCTGCCATCTTTAGTTACCGGCAGGTAGCACTTTTCTTCACTTAGGTGTTTTTCTTTCTAAACTTAGCAACCAACAAAGGCAGCCAAGCACCCAGAGCGATCGGCACGAAAGCGTTCGTCAGCTGACGTCGAGGTTCGCTTGGCCGTCAGCTCACCAAGGCTCACTCTTTCCACCTGACGGCGATGCAGCGCCGTATACACCACAGGAGTGTCCCTTCTCTAAACACGGCACACGCTCGCCCCGCTGCTCTGCTGGGTGGGCCACCGAGAGAAATCGCGGTGTAGCGGAAATTATGTCACTGGTTTACTACAGGACCATTGGTGTTCGACAATAGGCATATTTGTGGTAGCATTTCTGACTTGGTCGCGTTTTCATGAATTATTTATGATTTGTAGCTGGGATAAATGTGTAAAACGAACGTTCACCAATGGTTAACTGTCGTTCTAGATTTATTTGGTTCATCACAGAGCTTTGTGGTACTCTGAGATCGAAAGTATTGAATCTACGGAATTGGGTACATTAGTGATTATCCTAGAAATATCGTTATAAATTGGGATATGCTGTAGAGTTCTGATTGTTACTGCAGCCCTGTGTCCATAAGAAAGAGCAGCTTTGGTGGAGTTATTAGTTGAATATGTGAGGCTCTATAGCTGTTCTGAAAACAGTTTGTGTTTTTCGTCACGTTTGTAAAGTGGAAAAAATCACTGCTCAATACAGGAGTAAGTCGCGGTCTATTGGCAAATTGACCCATGATTACGCCCTGAAGTCACTGCACTGGTTAAAGCGAGTATGCCATATGCAGGGAACGACCTTTTTTCAATTATTTCCGATCCCGGGAGGCGTTTTTACTTGAACCATGGTTCGGAACTACTTGCCCATTACTTCAAACCATATGTATCCTGTGGGATTCGAACCGGAGCCCTAAGTCCCCGTTCAGTGCATAAGATCAGCTTATAGTGTTTCAAGGGAATGATGTATCTGGCGAGTTCTAATCACAATTTGTTGCACTACCCCCCAATTGTGTAGTTTGGTAACTAAAAGCTGTTTAAGAAATTATATCCCTGCACTTTATGAAACAATCTATTTGTAGTTAAACACAATGTAAATATACAATGATTATAAAAGCAGTTTGGGACTGTTGGGTGTCAGGATGAGGCCATGTCCCTCCTTCTGCATTGCCTCTCCGCCTCATAGAGAGGGAAAGGTGGTGCAGAAGGAGGGACCCTGCGAGCTTGTCCCCGGTGATGCCAAGATCAACCTGTAGTGGTAGACTTCGTCGAGAAAATTGGCAATTAAGGGGCCGTTTAGGGTTCCTGAACTCCAAAATATATTTATTCAAACACACAATAATTAGGAATTATTTCCGCGCCACCGGGGACAAGCGCGCAGGATCTTTCCTTCTGCAACGCCTCTCCCTCGCTGTGCAGAGGGACAATGCCATAGCCTTCCTCGGGACAATGTCGGCCTCAGCCCCGGTCCCAGCTAATCCCTCCGTTCCTGAACTTCATCTCACTGGAAATTATGACGGGGGTGGGCTTGGGAAAATGTTTGTTTGCACGAGACAACGATGTGAGTCTTTATTCAATTACAGGCTACCAGTCGTATCGTGAGCTGAGGCGTGTCCGATAGAGGAACAGCTAAGGGTCAGCTCGAACGACAACTATTAGTCGTATTGCGAGCATTGGAGTCAACTCAATGGTTTATGGTCAGACGACCTATACTCTTACTTTCTTAATAAAGATAGTGATATACCAAACGCCTCACGACAAGCCCATGGGCCCGAGATCGGTTGGGGGGGGGGGTTATATTGTATTAAGGGGACTCGAGCAGGAAGCTTTCTATTTATGACGAACTTCAGTGTCAGAGGTGTTTCACACTGATGCATGAAGAATGTATTTAGTCATGAATATTCCACTGCGAAATAAAACAAGAGAAAATCCTCATTTCCAATATTGTACCAACCTGTTCAGCCATTGCGAGATTATCACTTGACACAAGGGAGTGCAAAGCCCCGCCAGGTTCAAAAATGTTTTGCAGAAATGTCCCTGATCCCTGTTCACTGCCATTTTGTGCCGTCATTCTATGCGATGTGTATGATCCACCGAGTGAGTGATGACGAATTACAGGCAATTAGACGTTCTAAATAGAAGAGAATACTGGTTAGTTAGCCATCCAATTTTATTCATCGTGAGATTGGGAAATAAAAGGCCAGCCGTTCGTACACGAAATATATATATATATATATCATATGGTGGTGTCCATTAGTAGTAGCAGCTCGAACTACAATTTTTCTTGATTCGAACAAAAACAATTGACGAACGGGCTGCTGTTAAACACACTAATTCTAGGTGTAGAGTGATGTACGAGCACCTCTGTGGCTTGAGCCGATACTTATTCCTATGGACATAAGATGCTTTAAGCCGAATAGTGCACAGCTCAGAATTCGTTTGTAAATCTCTAAATACGTACAACTGCGCGATACGGACCTCGCTTTTATTGTTACATTACTACATAAAGCCGTTTTGTCTACGAGATTTCGACCGAAGCTGTCTCCGATTGTTTTTGACATATATCTATGGGCACTTTCGACTTATCTGCTACTCAGGTTATTGCTATGCCAATGTTACATCGAGACGGGGCAGAGCATAACAGTCAGAGTCGAGAGATACAAATCGCATCCACTATATTGTATGATCCTTTCTAAATCACAAATTCACTCGATCAATTATTCAATATACTCAAGTATTTGCATTGACAAATAGTCTATCTCACCACGTTTGTATTGCACTCGCCTCAGTAGCTGAGATTTCACCGTTTTCGAACGAATACGATCAGGTCAAAGAACGATGATGTCATCGACTCGGAGAACTCAAACGCCGAGCAAGCTGCTGCTGTCACTGTCAGTGTGGCGAGTTTGTTCGATCGCTGAGACCCTTTCCCAGAGGGGGGCTCCACCCTCGCCATCCCTGTTAATGCTCTCTGTTCCTACGATGTGGGGTTCAAACTCTACTTGGCGGCAAACTCCTTGCTAAAAAATATTTTTTATTGTTCTTTTTTAAAAAAAAAACAAATAATAAAACTCAATTATGTATCTTAACATTTAAGGCTGTTATTGGATTTAGGCAGATTATATTTGCCCAAGTATTCACGTGAACTCCTTCCACGTACTTCGTCGTGGCCAGACCAATTTCTGTTGTTCGGTGCTTTAGTGGCTCGACTCAGAGTTAACAGCATCTAATTCTACATGCACGTGTACGTAACCAAGCGTTTATCTAAATTTATGCACGGTTAAGATTCAACTGAACTTATCAAGAGCTTCCTGATTCTGAGGAAAGCGTCTCCGAGAGAGGTTTATGACAAAAGGTATCCTGCACCTAATCTGGGTGCGTTGACTAATGCCGGAGCTTACGCATGCAATCTATGGAACACTTCAAGTTAACTACGTTGGAGGGTACTTCACGATCTTGGTCTTGTATGGAGATGTTGCCGTAGTACAATAATAAGACATAATAATACTAATAATAATATTAGCATTGTTGTCATTATTATGAGCCTGAAATATACTTGAAATACGAAATCGAAGTCTATTACATAAGATTATTTTGCGAAGTAACATCTTTCGAAAAGTGGTGCTTTTTTTTCTGACGTCGCACCTCTGCGTGTGGTCGACCGCAACGGCGGCACACGATCAACCAAACGGCGGAGCTACTCTCCACCAAACACATCTACCGTTTCGAAAGAAGTCGTCATTCTTTGACAATGCATCAATCAATTGATTATATATATATATATATAATACATTTTAAGGAGTGAATGATGTCAGGCAAGTGGAAACAAAACGTCAGCGGAGTATCCATAAACACCTAAGTAAATAACAAAGACAAAACTGCTGAAAAGTTAACACCGGCACCCGCCGCCGTGACATGACATATGAGAGAACTTAAGCACTGTGAAGATTGCACGCCGTGAATATGGAAGTGACTCCTGTTTTGGCGACGGGCTTTTCTCCTTAGTTTATTTATGTCTCATCTTATTTCTTATTAGTTATTACATCATTCGTTGTGCTCTTCAACGAATACAAATATATATGTGAATATTTATCGGCCGGCTTGTAGAAATTTCATTCTAAATGTGTAAGTGACAACATGTTCATGCCCACCGACAATACAATAGTAACCTGGATAATAATGGCTGTATGTCAACGGACATCAGCAGCGATGATGGCATGCTTTGCCATTCTGCCCATTGATGTTGTCTTATGTTCGCGTCACTATGGTCGACTCGTCTTCTGTGTCGGGCCCACAACCGGAACCAGAATTGGGTTGCGTTCCATTTTGCAGAAGTTGTTTGTTGAATATTGTTATCACTGTGTTGAATTGTCCGGTCGGCTGATGATGGTCGAACGATTAAGCTGTGCGCTTATAAATGTCTGCCAGCTGAGACAATTGTAGCGACAATTAACTATTGTAAGTAGTGTACCAATTTCACACGCGATAAACATACTAATAAAAACAACGGCCAGATCGTCCCAGATATTCGTGTGATGCGGGCGGCGTAACTGTTCAGTTAGAATCAGGTATGATTGCGAGGTGATTATTTTTAAAATAAAAAGTGAATAATAATTCTCGGTTTGGCTAGACGAAACAACGGAACTGTTTGTTGGCCACGTTGGGCACCGTACCAGTACGTTCTATGTCGGTATGAGTTCCATAAATCGCATAGATTAACGGTTGAACGTGATAATTAGCAAATTGATGATGACGGCGGCAAAACAAGCAAACGTTTAGAACGCCTAATATCACTGTCATGCACCTTCTTTGTTTTTTGTTAAGAGGTTAAAGGTAAATCCTTCATGGACACCAGGCCTCACACTGAGGTATTTGCCTGGTAGTGTCAGACTCTTACTGACTAAACCCAGAATCATTGTCAAGCACCTATGCACGTTGATCCTTGACGTTGACCTTAGAAGATCCGCGAAACAGTTCGTGTTATGTCTTGTTTATAGCGTGAAGTGCTAACACTATGGATGCTGCTGAATCAGGAAGAACGATCTGAAACCCGTTCGTGCAGATAACTAGTTTTTAGTGGATGTGAGCTCGCAATCGGGGGAGACACGTAGGTCCGTCTTACGAAGCAATGCGAAAGCGGTACCGTGGACGTTAAATGTTGGCTGAGAGTCAGCCCGAAAAAGTTTTTGAAGTGGATGTGAGCCCCACGGCTGCCGCTCCAAATAATGTACATTAGATGTCTGCGTTAGGCATTTCCCGGTAACCCCTCGAAGGGAAAAAGCGCAAACAGATGTAATAGATGGTAGCAGTTTAATAACAGTAATATATTAATTTATAATTTAATAATAATAATGATTTTTTTCTAACAGTTCTAAGAGATGATACAGCACTGCCTAATGTGGGCGATATCGATACGTTCTCTCTTAATGACAATTAATAAAGATGACTATAGGATAAGGGTATTCTCCTATTAGACTCATACGAGATATCAAATAGTCCGTGTTCCAATAACCGATAACGCACAAATCATGGGACTAAGCCAAAAGTCGTCTTCTACCGAATGACATCGTTTTTTTGTATTGTTTCCTTCCTCCATATTATTATTATCTAACTAATAACAACAACGACTCTCTTCGTGCAATTTCCCCTCTAATTACGGTCAGTCTGTTGTAGCAGGTTCGACGTTGCTTTGTGATCTTCAGTCGGTCAAGCGCTAACGGTCATCTGTAGCGGTGACGATCTCAATGGCGCGTGCCAGAGAGCTCCAACTATCTTTCTCTCTTTCTACTCCTCTCGACTCCACTATACTAAGAGTAACAACATAACAATAATAATTGTCATCGTCATCATCGTAATGGCGGCAGCACTACCAGCAGGAATAAGCGTAATGATCATGATTTGGATGCTGCCGAACTGGCTGGTCGCCGGATCCACCGGCCGGGCGGAAACGCGACCCCAACTGAACCTCGCCTCAATGCCAACCGCTGTTTAGCGTTGTTACTCGGCCACTGGTGCCGATTGCTCCGCGCTGCTCAGCGAGGGCTTGACGGCCGCGGCGATGAGGTTCCGCTGGACTCAATTGTGCCCCGATGGTAACCCCGCCTTCAATTCACTTTGCCGGTGACGGTTGTGGTTCTGGTGGAGGCGGTGGCGGTGGCGGCGGCGGCGGCTGACACTAATTTTTAGTTTATTTCGAGGCATTATCCTTGTTGATTGTACTGTCGCATCGCTAGGTCACACTGGAAAGCAGCCAGAGCGGCGGCAACGACATGAGTCTCTATGCTATAAGGGGCAGCAAGTTTGACGCGCTCGTTTTTGGCGGTCTCCAATAGCTTTGTTTGTTAATTTTTGACAGGCAGGACTACAACTGAAACTGTGTTTAAAACCCCACGCGCAAGCTTCTATTTACGCTAAGCTGGTTAGTACTGGCGCTTATCATTTACACACACACACACACGATTATGAGAACTGCGTCGAATGGGCATAATATGACGAGTAAGCTTTCCTCTGTGTAAGTTTCTACGGAGTGTTCCGCGATGTTTATACGTAAAAGTGTAAAGTCAATTTGACCTCGATTCTATGTGGGTCATCCTCCAATTTTGAAAAACACAAACAAAATTTATCGTATTTTCTCAGATAATATGGATACGATAGTTTCACATGGTGATATCACCCCAAACGTCATGCACAGCAATATGACAATGAAATGGTCAACACCCATATCTGCGTTGCGTACGTTTTGGTTGGCTGTTCTAATTATGTGTTAAATTTTGATGCAATTACATTAATAACATGTAAAATCTAGGAGAGGTGGATAATGAAGCGAGATATTATGGCAGCTATGCACCACGCAGTGGGCCGAGGCCGTCGATCGCGCGGAGAAGGCTCTTACCAGCTCATTGAAAAAAGCAGCGCTGGTGAGCCCTCTCCCTGGATAAGTTAGCTAGAGCTTCAGTGAGCTCCCCAGCCAGCAGATGGATTCGAACGCTACGATTAACTGTTTCATTTGTCTGATAGGAGCAGATATAATATAAGGTGTGCTCTGAAGTTAGCGACTGGCAATTTGGGTCCGGTTGAAGTGTGCTGCTTGAACGAGGCATGGTGTCGCCGTAAAGATACCTTTTAAGACTACCGGATACAATCGGATACTCTCAGATGGGCTGCGTCCGGATTCATTTGTAATGATTGCTACATATAGTGCTAACTCTGTTTAGAGATACGACAACATATTTAGCCGTGTAGTACTGTCGGCTTTATGTGATGTGGCCAGTTGATACAAAATCTTATCAAAGCTCGATCGACAATCAGAGACAAGCTGATCCAAAATGAAACTTGTGCGAAAAACAATGTGTGAAGAAGAGGTCCGCAACGAAGTGATAATTACTAACTAACTAGCTGGTGGTATCGAGTAGGCGGATACGTTCTCGTGGAAGTGACCGTACGTTGTCGTGCTGTGATAGTGGCGAATATTTATTGAATATTTACTAAACCATTTGACATACTGTTTTGACATCTTTTACGAGATAATTATTGATACGCACCCTGGCGGCCTCTGATAACGGACTTCAACAAACGAACGTTCAAGGTGTGTGTACTATGCAATGTAAAATATGAAAATGCTCATTGAGTCTGTAGGATTCATTAGCAAACACAGTACCCCTAACAAAATGCACACACATACACACAAGCATAACTTGCCCGCTGTTCCAAAAATAAAGAGTGTAACAAATAATGTTAGTGGAGCAGAGACTAATTAAACATAACACACATTCGCAGCATAAAACAGAGACTAATTCCTAATCGTTTCTGGCGGATCCTTGAGGCAGAAATGGTGGATGTATGCTGTGCGAATGCATTTTAAAACATTCCAAAAACAATCAATCCTCAATCGCCGAAAAAGAAAAGGATGTCGTCAATCATCGAAGTAATTGCCACCAAAATGTATGAGCTCTCGACATTCGTCAGGCCAATCTGGAGATCCTCTCGCGATAGAATTGTGGCTCCTTCGAGTCAAAAGTGTCGAAGGTCCATTATCGGTCCTCGTGAGCGGTCGAGAGCTCCGTTCCTACAAATATGTTTTGCACCGCTCTAAGTAAATGGCAATCGGAACGTGTTAAGGCCAGCGACTTAGCCGAACAAGAGAGAACCCCCTCCAGCGCAACGTGGACGACGATGGCTCTATGTAGTAACTTGTCGGTACATTAGACGTCGTGAATGGCTAAATCTCTGGCTGGAACGAAGTCACAAGTAGATATCGCTTTCCGAGCTCCGAGATACAGCATGTCACGGCACATAAATGCGTCTGGCAAAGAAAAAAACTGGACCTGACGCTTTTCGAGCTATATACTTTTATACGCAATTTGTTGCCACAGGATATCAGCAGCAAGCGACTTCTATCTTTCGACAGGTTAAGCGTTGCCTCAGGACAACCAGTGCATACTTAGGGTGCAGTGCCGTTCTCAGAATGCGAGCATCATTCATTGCACGTAATGTTACGCAAAGACTAAGTTCTGAGGCCTGCCATATAGAACAACAGCTGAGAGTCCTCTCAACAAAACAGCGGCAACGTCGAAGTTCCAACGTCTTGACAGAGGGGATTAATTTGCGCACCACCATATTAGAGAACTATGTTCTCCATCTATAAATTTCTATAGGAAGCCAAATGTTGATGAATGGCGACCTTTCTCTTGTCTAACGTGAATACCAACTAACATGAAACCATAGATAGAGACATATCCAGACACAAGGGTTACAGATTGCTATTTCTGACCTAATGACGACCTCCCGTGTCGACTAGGTGACAAGTTTACATCTACTCGTCCACGTAACTTTTGCGGATCGTAGTCATATTTTTATAGACGAATTTGTTGGCTGCTTCAAGATTTTTCTCTGTTTCAACGTGGTCCCAATCATTAACATGGAATGATGGAAGGAAACCAATCCTGCTGCTAGAACTCGGCGTTCTAGAGGCAAGTTATAGTATTACCTGTAGGCCAGCCGCAAGTGCAGCTGCTATATAATAATTATCATAATAATAATAATAATAATACTAATAACAAAAGGTATCTACCATTTAGGTCTAAATGTATCGTATCGTCTCCCTTCCCAGATGCGACCAACCTTATACCTGCTTCTAGCGTCGATACTGTTGCCGCCTTCGCTCGGCCAAGCCGTTCCCCTGTCATTTGGAATGCGGAAGCTAGCCTTCTCAGCAAACCAGTTCGGTATTGACCTCTATCGAACAATGCGCCATTCTGAGGGCAATATCGCCGTATGTCCCTTCTGCATCGATCAATCATTACTCATGACACTGTTAGGAGCTCAGGGTCAATCAGCTATGGCCCTACGGCATGTTCTCTACCTCTGGGGAATGCAGGTGTGTACGCGATACGTTACTCGACCCAATTTCCATCATTTTATTGTTTTTCTATAAAATATCCATCATTTTATTGTTTTTCTATAAAATATCCATCATTTTATTGTTTTTCTATAAAATGTCCATCAGTTTATTGTTTTTCTATAAAATTTCCATCAGTTTATTGTTTTTCTATAAAATGTCCATTATTTTCATTCTTTGTATTACCTGTAACAATGGTTCGTTCAGTCTACGTCTTTGTGACCTAATGCCGGCTGGATTCTTACTTGTCACTCCTTCTCGATACACTTAGCCCCAGGAATTGCACACAGCATCGCATCAGCTGATCACCCATTTGGGCAGCCATCTCAGATCTGCTATGTTTGAGGACTATATGGGTCGATCAGCAAAATCTCTGAGGAGGTTCCGACGAGCAGCGGGTAGATCGGATGAAAGCAGTAGCAGTAAGATCGACGCGACCAAGGAGAAGGATTTAGCAAAAACGGACCCTCTTCGGCAGGATGAGGTCAAGAATGACCTATATAAAAAGTGCGTACACTATTTGAGCGAGAGATCCCAGAAATTACGATACAACATTTTACTCATTGTTATTATCATTACCGCTCAGGCTATCTATTCCATTATTAACAAACCGTCGATTTGCAGTCACCAGTACTACCCTACGAGTAGTCCGTTCGGCCAGCGTGGCGGTACGTCTCCATTCCGACCCGAGCCGCTGTACCCAAACCACCCAGGCGACCAGCGGGCACATCCTAGCAGTTCAATTCATCCCATGGACCTTCGCGTTCCTCTTGTTCATCATCATCATCCTCCTAATCATCACGATTTTCCTCATGGCCCAGTCGACCCGTACAGACTTATGCGACCCCATACGGGGCCCATGTTCGCACGATATCCCGATCTGCGTCAACCGCCTTCTTCTTATAATCATGGGACGCAGCCAGCACCCTACCATCAGCAACGAAACCCATCGTATATACCCGTTTCCGCAAGCTACATGAGTGCCCCTGATCCCTTCCAAGGTATGATGCCCTTTGGGTCTGGGCAAAGATCGATCACTCTGATCTGATAGGTTTGCACTAAATGAATAGTTACGATAATGTAAGCAAGAACGATCGACAGAAAGAGAGAGGGACCTCATCTGGATTGTTGACTTCCTAGCGGGTTTGTCACTGACAATAAATACAAAACATGGTGCGCTATGCTTTGTGATCGTTTGCTCAAAGAATCAAGTACAAAGTCGACTCGCGGTGCTGCGTAAATGAAACCTGTAAGGAAACGTCGACTAGACGAGACTATTAACTAACTAACTAACTTTATAAAGAACAAGTGCAATGACTCAATCGATTACGATGCTACTAGGATTAATAATAATAATAATAATTTAATTGACAAGTTTGCAAGTACAAGGCTGCATGTGTCCTGTAGAGTTGGAGCCGGACACTTTCCTATGGTGTCAACAGGCCGGCGTTGAACCAACGCAATCAAAAGTGTCAGCTTATAAATGGCCAACAGTGTTACAATTCGAATGGCCTTCCCTTGAACACTTATTCCTATCGTTAAGTGCTCGCTGAGTACCGGCCCGTAGAATGCCAGTCATATGTAACGTAAAATATATAAACGTCAGATAACAAGGTCAAGTTACATGGCTCTTCTGTGAGGCTCGAATTGCGTAATGCTGAACGGCGCAATTCACAGTGATGTGTAGTCGCATAAATTATTTCGCTGGCCTGTTACGCTACATTGGGGACACACGGCTCGCGCCGTTAAATGAGATACAATTCTGTTGTGAGCAATGCAGTAATTAAAAAAACTAAGGGTATTCTTGAGTCTTCTCAAGATTCACAGCAAGAATCATCACGTCGAATAAAATGACTGTAACTGGTTAGCTAGTATGCACAGATCATCTTGCCGATTTGCTAAACGCTTACACAAATTAGGTTGTGTATTGTTACTGGTTTGACATCATTTACAAAAATGCATAATCTCTCTAACACTTTTCTCGCACGCCGACGCTTACAGGCCGTGAACGCCATCCGAATGACTATAGACCTGGGGATTCTCTTGGAGGTTCTCGACCCCCCGGTGATCCACTTGTTGGCAATCAAGTAAGCCCACCGCATCGCTATCCCGGTCCATATCCGCCCAGCCGTACGCCGGTGTTTGGAGCAACGAACAGACCGTACTATATGGATAACCGAATCCCTCAGGACATCAGTAAGCCGTCGCCTGTGCTAGCTCCGGCCCCACCATTGGGACCCCCACACTATTTTCAACCGGATCGTTATCGGCCTATGGCGAGTCACCCTCACGGAATGTATCATCAGCCAGCCGTGGGTGGTCCACATCGACCTCCGGGTGATTACGGGAGCTCGTCTAGCTTCACCTCCCGATACAGACCGCCGACATCGACATTGTCTAATGGGGGTGGTCAATACGGAACCGCGGCAAGTGAGCATGTTCCGAGCCATGTCCCCTATAACAGTCAGATGCCTCCTCAACGGCCGTACAGCCATCAGCCCTACACGTACGGGGGGCAGCACGACAATCGACCAAATGGTGAGTTGTGAGAACTATTCACTATTTCTACTTTTTTTTTATCCATATATATATATATATTTGTTATCAATTCATCATAGATTTTTATAGTAGATATACAGGATGTAAGGTAACATGATCAGACGAATGATCAAGAACGAGCTCAGATTTGCCATTTCACTCTGGGATCCTCAGGGGCTCATCTACTCTACCCGATACAAAGGGACCGTTATTAATCACAAGGGGTGCAAAATGATCTATATGATTATTATAATCGGTTGCAAACGCCAACATCGAGAACCAATGATATCGCATTTGGCCCTACTTTAACTTTATGTTCGTTTATTTATAATGTATGCCATATTACCAGTGCTTGACGGTGGTACCCAGTGAATGTATTTTTAAAATGAATATATATATACATATATATACGCTCCTTCAAATCGTCGTTAGGCACAGCAATAGACGAAGGTTGTCACCTCCATCTAATTGCTCATTGTGGCCGTGAAGTGCAGAGCAGCTTTGGTTTGACGCTGGCCCCCTGCCTTTTTCCCAGCAGACTCTGTACTTAAGATCCGTATGGGTTCTGTAGAAAATATGTAAAGAATTACCTACCAACAACGACATAGTCGCAGCACATATACCTTTACTGTAATATTGGAAACACAGGGTAAGGCAAAACGATAGAACAACGCCTGTTGATGTTCGAACGATGTTGGAGAGCAGACCGGGAGCGCTCTCCAACACAGCCCTCTCCCTCATGTTGTTGTGAACAGCATGCCCTCGCCAATTCTACACTCTAGCAACGATCTGTCTGTGTCCTAATATAGAGCCCGGCCTTCGCTCTCCGGAAAATACTTCGTCTTAGAGAGTTGCAAGAGGACGTAGCTCATATCCTGTCGCTGCGACGCTGTTGAAACAACCCTCCGGTTGAGCACAGCCGCATCCTCACCTGTTAAAGCCATCAGTGTTTGAAAACATTCTAATTTCGTATTACCGGCGAATTTCTGTGTCGGGCGTTTGGTGCACCAGAGAGCTGCGTATCAACATAGTAAGAAGCATATGTTAGTCGGATCGTAAGAAGCAGCTGTTAGTCGGTACGGTACATCCAATACGCATCGCATTTGGCATTTCGGCGAGGAGTTCAAGAAATCTGCCGAGTACATTGTTGATCAATTTATCAATTGGTTATTGTCAGTGAGAGTGCCCAGTGTCTCTCATCATGTCGGACGACGAGAGGCAATCGTACGCCAAGCGGCGTCGTTGCGATGAAACCCCCAAAGATGAGGTGGACAGTGATGATGACTACGTGCCGTACGTGCCGGTTAAAGAACGTCGCAAGGAGCGACTGACCCGTCTCGGCCGCGGAGCTATCCTCAATGAAGATTCAAACAGCCAAAAAACCGCTAGTCAGACAGAGGACAGCCAGGATGACGAGGGACCAATTGTGCATCGACCCAACGTATCGCTGCTCGACCAGGCTCAGGAACTCAAGAAAAAGGCTGAACTACGAAAGGAAAGTGCCATGGAAAAACAGCTCAGGGAAGAGGAGAAAATTCTTGAATCAGTCGCCGAAAAGCGTGCACTTATGGGAGTTGCAGAATTGGCCAAAGGTGTGGAGTACACGGATCCGATCAAGACTGCTTGGAGACCGCCGCGTTACATTGCCGCTTGGCCAGCTGAGAAGTGCGATCGAATTCGGGAGAAATGCCGTATTCTCATTGAAGGCACGAATATACCACCTCCTATCCTTAGCTTCAGGGAGATGAAGTTCCCCCGAGCGATTCTGAGTGCACTTAAGAAGAGGAACATCAACAAGCCATCGCCAATCCAAATACAGGGTTTACCGACAGTCCTGTCCGGTAGGGACATCATTGGTATCGCGTTCACAGGTTCGGGCAAGACGCTGGTCTTCGTCCTACCGCTGGTGATGTTTTGTCTAGAACAAGAGCTCAAGTTGCCGTTCCAGAACCAGGAGGGGCCCTACGGACTCATTATCTGTCCATCCCGAGAGTTGGCGAAACAAACCTACGAAATTGTTGAGCACTTCTTCAGTCATCTGAAAAGCGAGGGCCGCTATCCGCGACTACAGGCCTGTCTCTGCATCGGCGGCACATCTGCCAAGGAGCAACTGGATGTCATTCGTCGAGGCGTGCACATTATGATTGCCACCCCAGGGCGTCTCATGGACATGCTCAATAAGAAGCAAGTCAACTTGAACATTTGCCGCTACCTTTGTCTGGATGAGGCCGATCGTATGATTGACATGGGATTCGAGGAAGACGTACGAACCATATTCTCGTATTTCCACGGGCAACGTCAAACGCTTCTATTTTCAGCTACGATGCCGAAGAAGATTCAGAACTTTGCGCGTTCCGCACTCGTTCAGCCGGTGACAATCAACGTGGGCCGAGCGGGCGCCGCCTCGCTCAATGTCACTCAGGAAGTCGAGTACGTGAAGCAAGAGGCCAAACTTGTGCATATCCTCGAAGCACTGCAGAAGACCCAACCTCCAGCATTGATTTTCGCCGAGAAAAAGCAGGATGTCGATTCGATTCATGAGTACCTCCTGTTGAAGGGCGTCGAAGCGGTGGCCATCCATGGTGGCAAGGATCAAGAGGAACGAAGTCGTGCCGTCGACGCATTTCGTGCCGGCAAAAAGGATGTGCTCGTGGCCACCGATGTCGCGTCGAAAGGGCTCGACTTTGCCGATATTCAGCAGGTGATCAACTTCGACATGCCCGAAGATATTGAAAACTACGTGCATCGCATCGGTCGTACAGGCCGTTCATCTAAGAAGGGTCTGGCAACGACATTCGTCAACCGCAGTGTCGAGCTTCCCATACTGCTCGATCTCAAGCATTTGCTACTCGAGGCGAATCAGCGTATTCCTGACTTTTTGGCCCAACTCGAATCTGACACGGAGAAGTATCTCGTGGTTGGCGACGAGCGCGGCTGCAGTTACTGCGGTGGCTTGGGCCATCGTATCACCGATTGTCCAAAGCTCGAGGCCATCCAGAGCAAGCAGGCGTCCTCTGTTGGCCGCAAGGATTTTCTGGCCAGTGGAGCCAAGGACTGGTAGACAGAGCGACCAGGCGATCTCTCGTGGTTTCTCCAACGGCGGCCGACGGGGCATCGCTGCCCTCTGCTCGGGCCTCGCATGGAGCTTCATATATTGGCTGGACAATAGAACCCAGTGTGTTACTTCCGGTTCTTTGTTATCGGTTCATTTCTTTATTTTCTGTATTGTTCACGCAGAGAAAATCTGCGCGATTGGATAGTTGTAGCGTGTTGGTAGACCCGCTGCTAAAAATACGATTGGTGAATTTGATTTTTTTCTTTACTCTTGTAACACATCGTGTACTAAGATTGTAATATACAACTAACGTAAATAGAACACTGTAAAATGAAATGACATTCGTAGTATGTCTAATAGAATGAACTATATTATGACATTGTACATATATATATGTATATATATATAGCGAATATAAATGAAGAATAAATTACATGCTATTATTGGTATTGGTAAATCGGTTTTATCTGTTCGTTACTTTGTGGCAACCTGTAGCATTATAAAGCATCTGCTCGAACATCACAATATCTTCATAGCAATACCATATGAGGGAGCGGTTTTAAGCATATATTGACCACAGCGTTTGTATTCGTGTTCCCTTGCAAGTTGTTGGCATCATTGACCCTGAATAGACTTACCTGATGATGAACAACATTTACTGAGTTCGCATTATAAGCACTCATATCGGATGCTTTCGTTACGCCCCGATGAAAATCGTTCGTTGAACTATTGGGCAAAACTTGCGAGTTGTTTATTTATGGACATAATTACGAAGTCGTCTATTATTACCTAATTAGAGTTAGCCGTTAATAAAGAATAACGAAAGTATAAAAAGGAAGGAGGAAAAAATACTAAATATAGCTATTTACACAAAAAAAAAACGTAATGGCAGCGGTGGGATTCGAACCCACGCCCCCGAAGAGACTGGTGCCTTAAACCAGCGCCTTAGACCGCTCGGCCACGCTACCACGTGTTGCGTTTGAATCAATCAACACGCTTCTTGACCTGTCTGAGCTGGACGTTTTGGTACTCTGGGATTGAGAGAAAAAAAATATTATAATTGACCGAGAGCGCAGCAAAGCTAGTAGCAATAGCCCTTCGGCTATTGTTAATGATTAACCAGTTTATTTATGGCGTAATTAATTCGAGGGAAGTCATTTTACCGATGCGATGATGATCAAATTACAAACGGTCGATTCATTTACCTATTTGGTTAGAATTGCAGAAGTTGCCTACGGTTTTTCTTCTAAATCATATAAACTATCCTATTTAACTTCTAACAATGACGTCTCATCGATAGGTTGGAGACCATCGAACTACGGCAAATCTAAGGAACAACCAGATGACGAGGACTGGGGCAACGGTCTGGGTAACGGCGACGGACAGGAGAACTCGGACGAGACCGAGCTCGTCATGTTTAACACGATCTATGTACAAAGAGAATACGGTAAGTGGTCAGTCATTCGCCAGGTTGAGATTCTTCGGCGGCGAAACACCTATAAACATCCATTATAGTAAATAACCTTCTTCGCAATCGCTTCAAAAGAACTTCGCTCTCATCTTCCGTTCGCTAAACTGCATTGTACAGGAACACACAACCGTATACG
Source organism: Stratiolaelaps scimitus (assembly GCA_019614645.1). Taxonomy (NCBI): domain Eukaryota; kingdom Metazoa; phylum Arthropoda; class Arachnida; order Mesostigmata; family Laelapidae; genus Stratiolaelaps; species Stratiolaelaps scimitus. The sequence goes on along the minus strand of JABWDB010000013.1, from coordinate 2,903,707 downwards.
TATAATTTCGACGTAAATAACGCATTCGTCTGAGATCAAACGCACACCGAATACGTAGAAGCGAGTGACCTAATACCTATTCATATTCGAGCACACGTTACGCCAGAGTGGAAGCCAAAAATATTTCGATGATAACCCGTTATTACAATGATTGAGAATCGACTGACGGTTTGGTTACAGCGATCAAATACCCGTACCAGATGTACGTGTACAACTACTACAACAGCTCAATCCATTCGCTGGACTTCGTGATGAACGGGGAGGAAGCAAGACAGCATATCAATGCGATTGTCGAGAAACGCACACGGGGCCGCTTGCAGGGCATCTTGCGGGATGTCCCCCAACCATCGACAAATCTGTTACTCATCTCTGGCCTGTTCCTAGAAAGCGTTGTTGATATTGATAATCTCGCTCCGGTCGAGGGTGTCCCCTGGATAGCGAATAGCAGGCAGAACCTTTCGAAGGACGGTACGTACGGTATAATATGATGTATATGATGCTGGTGCAAACAATATTATGAATGAGACGCTGGAGTCAAATCCTGTCAGTCGCGTAGAATCTTTGGAGTTCCTTATGATCTTTCTTTATCTGAAGATTCTTGCCAGGTACGAGGTAGGAGGGTGGCCCCGATAGGTCCTTATAGTAATACCTATAAGGTTAAGAGCTGAGGCCTGTCACATAGGGGAACAGCTGAGGGTCAGCTCGAAAAACAATTATTATTATCATCATCATAATGAATGCACGCTATAATTTTCCTTGAACTAAATGAATTGCTCAATTTAAACGATTAGCTAACGATCTTCTTGACTCTGTCTCGCATTCATAAATTGAATCCAGATGACGTGGGTCATCCGATGATGCTGGAAGCCCGCGGGGTGAAAGTCCGATACACGCGGCATGACTATCTCAACTGCAGCGCTGTTGAGGTCCCTCTCAAGGGCGGAGTAATAACTCTTCTTATGGTCACGCCTGATCACATCGATGAAATGGGACTTCTTGAAGACCGCCTGTCTGCTCAGCGCATCGCCGACATAATGGCTACGATGCAAATTAAGCGCGCAAACCTAAGGGTAGGTAGAAAATGAGGTCATTCATGAGATCGATAGATAGAGATTCTGAATGTTTGTATCCATGGATGTCACTCTGTTGTACCATCCATTTAATTATATCGGCATTGAGCAAAAAACAACAATCTAGAAAAACTATGGTTTTTGAAAGAATGCCACAATACTGGAGTATAAGCAGAGCAGTTGGAGCTATATTATGGCTTGCCAATAACCAACAAAATCAACTCATCTTTCTCCTTGGCAAATCCTGTCAGCGATCTCGCTTTGTAGTTTTTTTTCACATAGGAAACTCTCTACTGTTTAGTCACAACAATAAGCTGCACATCCTCAATCATATTGTCTCTATCCGATATATACGGTACCGCTTGTGTTTTCATTCAAGTCTAACCACTCTAGCTATTGTTCTGCGAGCCTTAACTGTATTAACTGCAATAGCTTCCCGAGTTGTCTCACAACATCGTGTTTATAATTTTTTGATTATTCATTCGATTATGTGTTTAAATGTTATGATGGTTTAACTAATTGTGTGTGTGTCTGTCTGTCTGTGTGATTATTTCTGTAACAATGTTGTACAGATGCCGCGTATCCAGATCGAGCACAGTCATTCAAATCTTACACAATCGCTATCTGCTATGGGCCTGCATAACCTATTTGTACCGGGTCGTGCCGAACTCTACGACATGTCAGAAGTCCGCTGGCTGCATATTACCAACGTGTTTCACAAGAGCGTGTTGAACATACAGGGCCCGCCACCTAAGGACGAACTCGATGAGGTCCTAGAGAAGGACAGCCAGCATCGCCACAAAGATGCCGGTACCAAAGAACAACAGCAGCAGCAGCAGCATGGAACGAAATTAATGAAGAAAATCACGAAAATTCCAGGTCACGCTGGCGAAGGCTTCAGTGTCGTGCTTAACAGGCCTTTCCTATACTTTATCATGGATTCAGTTAGCGGGCTTGCGATAGCCATGGGAAAAGTCACCAATCCCTGAGGTCCTCATTAAATTAGGCAGCCTAGAAGAGACCCGTTAAATTAAGAATGCCCACACACACACGAGCGAGATTAATAAGATATTATTGTATTATATAATTATTATTGTGATTGCAAGACTGATGTACAACTTAGTAACCGCGGCATCAACGACGCAAAGATGGAGATGTATCATCGTAAACAAGTGCATATATATTAACATATATGTTGATTGCATATGATCATCAGAGTTCGTAGAGAATGAGAAGTCAGGGGGGGACAATGAACAAATACAGATTTTCTTTCCGCTAATCTCGAAATCACACCAAGATTTGGGAGCAAGTATGCTAGTGTTCTCCACCACAGGATACAGCGTTGAGGAACATAGCAACAGTCGGGAGATCGCGACTTGGGTGTAGCAGCATTGAATGCATAGACCCTCCGTGTTGAGTGCTCACTCATGATATGAAGATGAGGGACCAATCTGCAGCGGGCGGCAGAAATCGACCTCGTGGCTTCTTTTAGCCTCCACTGATAATTTCGTACATTGGGTAGAGATCACTTGAAGGGCAACGAACGACTCGGTCGACAGACACCCATTGTCCTCAGACAATATCATCATCTAGCACCGTTATCATAATCACCATTATAGCGGAATGTAAATTATAGGACATAGACACTATCCGCGACATATGTATATGTAGCTGCTACACGGCTGCGAGCTACAGACATTACCGAGTGGATGTCATTTCACGTGTATAAGACTAGGAGCGTGAGGGGAGGTCATACTACCATAGTTCCAGAGTAACTGATTTAACGATGCGCGGGGCGCGAGCTCAGGTTAGTATAAAAAAATTACCAGCACCATGGGTTTCTGGACAAGGCACAGGGAATTTGCATTGTGTGCACTGGTACTCGAGCGATTTGTCTCCCATCGAAGTTCGAACGCTAGCCCGAATTGCAGACCCTACTCATATGGGATTGGACACGTAACGGGATCGGACCGACAGGACTCGTGGGAGGAAGATGAAGTCTGCCACCGTCGATCAGTCATTCAAACCTCATTTAAACTCGCCTATATTTATATATGTACTGCGAAGAGGGGAGTTGAAATATTTTTAATATATACATGTGAAGAAAGTGAAGCAGTGAGTAGAAACCAAATAAACTAGACAAAGGTACGCATATGTATAATGTATGTATATTTATGCACCGGCTGCATGAGTTTATTCAGTAGTAGATATTGCCTAGATATTGGTGTGGGGACAGGTATTGAGGTCGAGGCGGTCATCGTCCCGGGGGTGGCGCTGTCATTGCCCCTCTGCACAGTTGGAAGAAAAAAACGCTGCCGGAGGAAGGATCACCTGCGTGCCTGTTACCCGTGACACGGACCAGAATGTTGCTGTGATATCGGGCTACACTGTCAGTCGCCGTGTCGTCCCAAAGCAGTTGCTGACGTCGGTAGTGTAGGACATCAGACCGCACCCGCTGTGGATGCTGCTTCTCGCCGTGAAGACCCGGTCATGGCCCTCATGAGTCGGGGTGACATGGGCATGAACATCGAATGGAAGAAGTACCTTGACCAAGTCAGCGTAAGCGCACCGACGCAGTAAACATCGACAAAGCGAGTGGTCCAAATAAGCCCAAAGGAGTGCTTTGATTAGGCTGTGCGGGTATGAGCGTATAGTACTGGCAGAAAGTTTTCAAATGATGGCAGAAAGTTTTGCGATGACGTTACAAGTAAGTAAAGTTAAACTCTGCAGCTGCTCAGTCCTACTTCAAATTTTTGATCACGTTGTATACTCTATCTACTGATATATAATGACCTTTCTCTTTTATTAATACTGTTCGTTTCGTAAATGAAACTTGTGTACGAGATAAGATCTAGGTAGGTCATGGAAACTTTCATAATGAATAGAAGCCCCGGCGGGTAGAGCCAACAAAGTTAACCCGGCACTCACCACATCTTTATGAGACGTTATATATACGGCAGCCAAACATGTAGTGATTACCTTTTATCTATTACAACTCAGATAATTAACTATATAGCATATATATAATAATATATATATATCGTATATATCGCATATATATATATATATATATATATCGTGCTCAAAAATAGTTGGTCTTAGTTCTGTTCTTAAATCAATGACGTTTCATGTTTTAAAAATATTTTCTAATAGTCGTTTTTCTATACACTGAATCAAAGTACAATCACCGCTGAATCTGAATCGGTTCGGTGTAAGTTTACCTGAGTCGCTGTTTGTTCAATGACTACAGCAATATGTCATGAGGAACGGTTGCTAACAAGTATTTGGGCTTATGATTACACATCCGGTGTAATGTTTAAAATGAGATCAGATCTATAAGAATGTGTCAGTCTAAGTAAGCACATTACGCACGAGTGTGTACTCGTCAATTTAAATGCTAAAACATATTGGTCTCAAACTATAAGTATACTTATCATTTGTAGAGCGAGAGAGAGAGACAGTATCAAAGCAAAACTATCGTAGAGACAAGTGAAATCCCTCTGGAGATTCGCCTCAGAGCAATAGCGCTTCGTGAAACAGGTTCCATGTTTCTAGTTAGATGAAACAAGCCCGCTACGCTCCAGACGGATCATCACTTAGTCTTAACGGCTAAAGTCTTCGTCAAGACGCCAAAGCTCAGCATCAATCCCAGCATCAACGTTACGATTTGTGAGATCCCAAGGCTTTGGCTTGCCAGCCCAAAGTTCAAATCTTAACCCTATTGAACACCTCAATACAGAAATTGACCATCGACCGGCAGCACCCCAGAAGCTGATACTCTTGAGCAGGCGTTTCTCTATCTATCAGAGCCCGTTACTGCATTCATTAAATCGACAAAGACTCGTTCCAATTACCAATGTGCAGCCAGATTCAGCGATGACCATTCCTTCATTTCGTCTACAGCGAAATGATTTTAAGGGAACATTTACAACTTTTAAATCTTATTGATTCATCAACAGTCTTAACACCAGATACCAAGCCTGCATATATATATATATATATATATATATTATTGTTAATTGCATTTGGAGTGAATTCGAACCCTAGCGAGCGGATGAGCAAAGCGTTCCATTATAATTTTAATATGCTTTTGTTTTTATTAAAATATTTTATACAATGATACACAGTTGTTGATTCTTGTTGTCATCGTCGTTGCTGGCCGGACAAGACACTCACGCGTGATTTTCTCTCTCAATATCTCACATTCAACAGTCAATGATGATCAAAACAAAGTCAGTTCCCTGAGAGAAGTTTGTTGACCCCCACATTTGCCATCGGTTTTTTTCTTTCTTAATTCTATCATTCTTTGGATGAACAGACTTTCATACAGAAACATAATGTCTTCCTCCATAGCAAACCTCACCTCTTCACTAGGTCACCTCACGTAAGCTCTACCAAGCGCTCTACCCCTGCCGAAAGACAATATGCAAAGGGTCTCTTTTGCCTGCGATTCCGTCTGATAGACCCGAACTGAATCTCGAATTGGTTTGACCTCACAGGTGCACACGACTGGTACAGCGAAATGTTATTAATATTTAAACTAAACCCAACCAAGCTAAGCTAATTAGCAGAGACGAGGGGTTCGAGTGCCGTTCGAATATTTGCGGCCCATATTGCATTTTTGCCAGACTAAACGAACGCAATAATTTGTATAGATGCATCAATCCATATAATATATATATATATCTATATAATATATATATGTATGTATAGCCTCACGGCTTCGTCAGTCATTCGTCATTTTGCATGGTTTTCGGGCTGTGAAGAGGGAATGATGGCTCGCTGGTAGTTCAAACAGCAGATCGCTAGTTGGGGGTTTGCCCTGTTCCTCGCGTACCTTCGTACAGTTCTACCTATCACCCCTTCAATTTGCCACCCCATTCTATACGTAACAGTAATATTAACAAACAAAAAGAAAAACGATATATTGTGCTCAGTTAAACGGACACTCTGGCTACACTTGAGCCATTTCTGCGACAGTACATGAGGCCTGAGGTGTGGTGAGAGAGGGAGAAAATAGTCAGTGCGACTAGCTAGACTAAGTTATCATCTCGGGCGACAAATACGATGTCAATGCGACTGCACTCGTCTGATGAATGCAACGCTGAGCAACGTCGGCAGCAATGGCCAAACAATTGTGAAGACAGATGCGTGTGTGTGTCTGCAATATTGACCAGCATCGCGGCCACCACCACCACCGCCGCCGCCGCCGCCGCCAACTGGCCTCCCTGTCGTTGCCGTGAGTACAACTAGACACCGTTAGTTTGCCTAGTATGACGAATCCCTGTCCGTTCGGCGCATTTATCCTCATCTTCCATTGCAACCACGAGCGCAAAGCAAACGACTTGACAATAGATCGTTGAATGGGTAGAAGTCCCATCAAGTCAAACAGGTGGAGGATCTTGTTGGTGCCGTCACGTGGTCATCAGTGACTCAGGTGAGACGCCTGTACCAACAGGCTTCGTGTCAAGCGCATGTGAAGTAACGCCGATGAATCTCCTCTGGGACGTATCTCCTCTCTTTCTCTCTCTCTCTCTCTTTCTCAATCGACAACAACGTTCCATTCATCTTCGCTATCATCGTCGCCGCCCGGCGAACTCCCCTCGGTATCAGCGAATGAGCCTTCCTCGTCGTCGTCGTCCTCCATCGGTGAGAACCCCGCATGATCCTCGATGTCCACAGTATCTGCAATGATGGACACGTACGTAATCGAAAGAGATATCGAACAAGCGTCAATAGGCAGTTGGTCACGTACACTGCATGGATGGAGTGTACTGTACTGTGTGCTGTACTAAACGTCTCCAACTGCTGTGTGTATTGTGTTTAGCGAATATGGCCAACATTCTATGATGAATAATCGTTGACTATAGAGATTCATATATATATATATATATATTTATATATATAGAGCTGTGAGCAAGCAAATGTAGAAGGGTCATAGTGGTCGCGCCACTGACGAATTAATTCATTCATTCACTCCGAATAATGATTAACTGACCATTGAAGAGATCGTCCGAAGCTGAACTGGATGAAGCATCGTCGTCGTCATCATCGACATCGTCCTCATCCTGCACGTCCGAAAAAAAAGGAAACACAAGAACATTGGGCAAGCCACAAGGAACAAAAGCATGAGTTCATTGATTAGCTCAAACTAAACAAAGCCGGTAACGATACTATCCTTCACCTTAATTACACATATATATATATATATATATATTATTATTATTCGTTTTATTTTCACTCTGTTCGAGTAATTACAACGGTGTGTACAATATACAAGTCAGTTTCCGATGTGTAAGGTTTCAAGTAAAAATAATAATATATATATATATATATATAGTATCGTTTCGAGTTTCATGTTTAAAATATATTTTGCGATTCTGCCGTGGTAGAGGAAACACGTATGAAACACATCTGTTGTATAATTCGTCGCCAAAATGACTCTTCGCAATACGTACATTGTCATCAACGTCATCCTCGAGTTTCTGTCTGCCGACCTCATACAGTCTCACTACAGAATCGGAGGCCATCTGAGTTCGCTCGCTGGCATTCTCTACAATCGCCAGATACATGTCACGTCCATCCGTTTTGATGTCGCAGATCCGCCGTTTAATGTCGATCGTCGCTGTAGATATCGCAGTGTTCATATGGTGAATAAACGCGTTTGTATCATTACTCGTTATACTTAAGCTAAACTAAACGTGCTCGGCCTGAATCTCCGTCAACATTTCAAGTCCACGGAACCACCTCCGTAAAATTGCTTCGTAAAACGGATCTCTTAAATTTCAATGTGCAATGGTGGGGATCGAATCGTTAGACCAGCACTGCTACCGCCAGCATGTGAATATATACACCCAATTTATCCCATATACATATATATAGGGTTAATTGTGGGAAAACAGGCCCTGGTCGTTCACCGTATGCTGGCATATGTCATAAGGCTTCACGGATGTCTCACGTGTCGGTTGCGTGGCCTCTTAAAACGTTTAGCGCAATTCGATCCTAAAGAGGACAAATATGTAGTTCACGGTACTTCATACTATGTTCAGCTAGGATTATGTAGAACGTAATTAGTGTTAATTAACGAACCAATATTTGAGTAGTCAGTAGCATCAATGGTCTTGAACGAGTTGCCGAACATGTTCTGCAGCTGCTTATCACGTTCGTGATCCATGTCCTCGCACACAACCATAGCGCCATAGATTACATCACCCCGTGCATTAAACAGCACCTGACACTGGTTCAGTGCCGATAGTGTATGAAGGAGCTTAAACGTCCGCAAGTCCCATACTTCTGTATTCGCGATTACCTGTAGGGGGCAACATCGTGCAGACATTTTCGTCATCGTGCATATATATGTATATAGGTAAAGTATTATAGAGCGGGCACACTCACAATCACTACGCAAAACTTCATGCGATAGCTGAGAGCTAGGTGAAAGTTCGCCCCTTTATTTTTCCAATAATGCTTATTAATTTTAGTTTTTGTGTATGTTAAACAGTGCGTCCTAGTTGTTTTTGTCTGTTCGAAATACATTATTGTCTCGTCCAGCTATATACCTCGAGTCCGTTGGGCGCGAACACTCCGTTCAGGTATGGATTAAACTTGTCGAACTTATGAACGGGCTGTGACCTCCGAACGTCCCATAATACGCCGTCGTTAAGAACCAGCTCATCGGTGGGATTGAGCGTGGCCCGATTCTTCATGTACTGGTTGGCCAGTGTCTGATCGACAAATTGCGAGATTTTACGACCTGTGTTCGTGTCGTACAGCCTAGCTATGCGATACTGTGTGCCCAGGATGCGTTCGTCGCTCAGCTTGCCAAATTCGACATAAGAGTCATCCTTAAAGTTCACTTTTTGTTGAAACAGATCCGTAAATGTCCAGAGTACACTCAGCGGTTCGCGGAAGAACGACGATGTCAGGATTAACGTTCCATCCTGTAACGAACAAATCGATGCAAAATAGCGCCAACAAGAACAGCCAAAACAAACAGACGTGAATTTCAGCTATGCGTTGCAGAACAATAGCGATAGGCGCATGGGTATTGTGATTTCATCTTTATACCAACCAACTCCCGCCGCAAATCTCCCATGCAGTACGAGTCTGCCTACCTTCGATGGTTGACAATGCGTGAGGTCCGTGTCGTGACAGTTATACGTAGCCTCATCGGTACCCGTGTGCACGTTGAACACCTTCAGTTCACCATTGCCCGTCCCCACAAACAGCATCTCATTACAGGCCGAAAATGAGCAGCAGGTGAAGTTCGCAGGCATCTCCGGCTCACGGAATGTTCGTACGGGCTTGAATTTTGAATAGATAAACTTTCGGGTCATCCTCGCCCCGTATCGACCACCCCATGGCCAATCGGTCTGTCGTCGGGATAAGCGTTGGGTGACGTTGAATGGCGCCCGCGTCTTTAGTACCGGTTCCTCACAGCGGTGCTTAGCAAGCAGCTGGAACGGCGGACAGGTGGCCACGGGTACCCTGCAGTTGGCATGCTGTACCCCGAGATACTCCCGAACGATGTTGTCCAGTGAGAGGGCATTCTCAGTTATGCTCGCTACATTCTTGCGAATCACGGGCGATAGAACGTCGCGTTGTTCTGACTTCTCCACCAGTGACAGGGGCTTCAGTGAGCGCCGTCCTAATGGCGTGGCAGGTGCCATGCCGGTCGAGTCGGCTCTGGATCGATTCAGAGGAATCGTCTTCGACTGCGGTGTTACGAGTACACTCTGTAGAACGCATAGAAAATGAGAGGAAGAATACGCTATGATTATCATTATTATTATTATTATTATATATGCGGTGGGGGAGTCCCCTTCTGATAAACTCGGTAGTGGTGCTGCCAAGCAGATGAAGATCTGAGAGAGTCAGCTTCACGGAGATGAGCTAGACTGAGAGTAGGTGATGAGTGTTTCAGCAATCTTCAATTTAATTATCATGAGTATTGTCATCGTTAATAGGCCCTGAGCTTGTTCATTCCAACATTTTGCTATAAGCTAACGACTTTGCACCAGCCACTACGTATATGTTTTCATTTTGCAAGGAAAACCATATTTTGCTTAAAAGGACAATGATAATCCTTCCACATGGACACAGTTCCCTCGCACTCACACACACACACACATGTTTGGTTCATATGTTGTTGCTTGGTTGTTCTCATTACAAGAACAAACTGCTATACCTCATGCTCTACCAAAAAAAAATACCTACTACCTAGAGAATTTAGGCTCGGAATTCTTACCGTAACCGGTGGCTGTGGACTTGAGGATTGCCCAGCTCGGCTAACCTCCCGAGTAACGCTTCTGCGATGCGCCACGATGCCAGGATCCCGGCCGGTCATCTGCTGTCTTCTTGAATTAAGAGCGTCCTGTAGGCGAGCTTCCCTCATGAGCGAGTGTGCCGTTTCGGTTAACCCCGCTCCGAGCATGTGTTCATAGATTAGAAGAAGCAAATCACTCGTCTTGTATTTTATGTCAGCAATGGGAGCAACCATACACGCATCGCCTCGCCGTGCAGCCGGCAAGTCACTGTTTCCACCCCTGTAAATAACGCATATGAACAATTAGTGGACGGATCAGTTTACTCATCGTTTCATTATTGAATGAAATGCAAAATGCGTATATGAAAGCCGTCCAGGCCTCCAATCTATCAACTCTAAATTGAAATACAATGGGCACACAGCGATCGCCAGCCCTGTCATGACAGTACGGTTCATATACAGTTCATTAACGACGATATTGACTCATTTCGATTATATGGAAAATACCAGCTGGGAATGTCGTTACATAAGTCAGATAATTGCACATCATCAAAAGCGTTGAAATACAATGGTATGACAGCATACCTTGACAGCGGTGTTCCTGTGACGAGGCGGGCGAGATTGGAAGCGTATGTACAGAATTTGACATGAAGGGCACTGTGGTCATGCAGGACGGGCTCCCTTGTCAATGCCTCCAGATGACCACGGGTGAAGAGAGGAAGTTTCGACATGATCTGTTGTACTGTGGGACACCGGGCCAGCCCTACACAACGTGGGGATGAACAAAATAGCAGAATCATAATGAGAAACCGCTAGATTAGAACAACGTTCCATAAAATGCACTCCATCTAATGATCGATAACTCGTGATGAAGAAAATAACGGACCTAGTATTTAGACATTAAATAATAAAAACATATAATAGCTAGCTATGTAAGCATACATATAAAGTAGAGTCTACCTTTGCATATTGTTTAGCTTGTAGCGATCAGTGCGTTGAAATATAAGCAAGCGCAAAGTGTGTAGTGTGCAACGATATAATAATAACAATAGCGATACTAATATTAACATTAGTATTTAAAATGTCTCTAATAATACTGGTACATATAACAAAAAAATTTGAACAACTTTTTTGTTAGCTAAATGGGACGAGTCTTTCATGTTTGCTTCCACGATTTATCCATTTGCGGTAGATTATTCTTTAAAAGGAAATCGAATATAATCGCATATCGACCGGGGACACAGGTGGCAATTTCGGAGTGAGTGAAATGTGCACATATTTAATATACGTAGCAATTTTCGATCGATACAAATGCACGTCGACGATCTACAGCATGTTAATCGATAGGGAGCGATACCCAGGGGTTTGTTAAGAAGAACGACGTTCGTATACTTACCACAAAGGGCTTTGCAAGCCATCATTCGAATAGCGTCCGCCTCAGTTATTGGCACCTTCACGGCAAGTCTTCCTAGAAGTACCATAATGCCATTGTGACTTCGTACACATCGCCACATTCGGTGAAGGACAGTTCCACCGGGCCGTCGGAGTGGTCCGCCGACACAGTTTTGTATTATCTGGAGAGCGGCTTTTGGAAGCTCGGCTAGCTCGCTATTAAGGCCATACGAGTCGCAATCGACAATGTCGAGAATGAGGCCCATACCATTGGGATCCTGTTCATCTTCCATATCCTGCTCAGGATTTGGGCTCTCGATCGCTTCGGTGAGAATCATCTGTGCGCGAGGGGTCAACGTGCATATGCCCACAACTTCGAGGGCACTTCGGGGAGTTTCCGTTTTGCTGGCGTGGGCCTCATCAATAATCATGATCAATTTGAGCATCAGCTGAACACCGCCCAAATTGATGAATTCGTCGACCGCGGGCCATTTGCTCTTAGCTGGTAAGTTGTTTAAGACAAAGTCCATTGTTTCCTCGAGTTCTTCCAGTTTTAGCCTGAGGACCTTCGACCCAAGCATGTGGTCCCGGTGCGCTCCATCCGCCCCCCGTCTAAGCTTCTCGGCAGTAATCACCAGTTGCGCCTCAAAGTACCTCTTAAGTGAATGACAAACGTGTCTTGCAGTTTGCATCGACGCGAAATTCTTGTCCTCATTCTCGGTGTCCAGCCTTTCATGGTTACTCGAAGGGTTAGTAATTGCGTCGAGCGTTGAAACTACATTCACGAGACGTCGCAAGCCGTCTTCCGCGTCGAAGTACTCCAGGAACTTAGGGTAAGTGAATGCCATGCCTGAAGGGAAACATTGATTGGGGGCAATTAGGATTGCATACACATTGAGACATGTGTAGATTCTATTCAGATTTTGCCCTTTATGAATTTACAAGCGGTCTAGTGTAGCAAAAAAAAAAGGAGAGCACGAACGCGAAGATATGCTTGTCCAGCCGTTTGATCACCAAAAAAATGTACATGATCAAGCCTATCTAATCAAGCTCAAGAGAACTGTTGGCGCCAACGCTTTTTGCGCTGTTTAAAGCTACTGTAATTTTACCAGAGCAAAAAGCAATATTTTCCGAGGATTTTCCACTTGAGTCACAATCCTCCGCAAGAAAGACGTGACGTATTCTTATGAAGTCGGCTAATGAACTCACCGAGAAACATAATGGCGTGGCATTTGCTGCTGTCATGGCTTCGTTCAAGAAGCCACAAAGCGTAGCGGATGAGCTCCGTCAGGACGTCAGGCGGCTGTTGACAGAGTTTCTCCATCGCGTCTTCGCTGTAACCGAGATAGTAGAGACAGATTGACACGCCGGTAGCAGCCACTGAAGGTCGATAGACTCCAAGCAGTCGCTGCACTCCACCAGCCTTGAGAAACTCCATGGAGAACTTTTTATGACACATCAGTGAGGCCAGGTAACAAAGCGCCTCGAATGCCAGCCGGACATCGTGGTTCTCCTTAAGGTTGATGTAACGCAAGATGAGCTGGAGGACGTTCTTCTCAAAGATGAACGATAGAAACTCCTGATATTCGCCTAACTTTGTCAGATATTGCAGAATAAAGCGTTGCCGCATCTCAACCGACAACGGATAGATTTGGTAGTGTCCAATTGTCAATAGTTCCATTTCGGCCCAACTCGAATTTGAGCAGTCAGTCAGTAGGCCGCTGCGAACCGCCGTCGACGATCCTGGAGTCGCTGTTGCTTGTGATGATCGAAGGGCGTCCTTTTTGTCAGCTGGACTTGACTGCCGCTGTAGGGTGAACAAAACACATACAATACAACACAAATTGCCGTTTATTAACTCGGAACAGCTGAAAAAACATAGGAATCATTTTACTAGTGAAAAAAATGGAAAAATAAAACCATTTTACTATTATTGCGTGTTACGAGTGAATACCTCATGTAGGGTTTTGTCAAATGTATAACTGACATTGATGAATTATCAGGAACAATAGGGATTTAAGCAATTTTCCAGGCTGACTCACAGCCAACATTTGACCGTCCACGGTAGAACTGCGTTCGGCCTTGCCTCATGAGACGGACGCAAATGAGCAACGGTGGGTATCGAACAGGTTCAATAGGCTTCTGCGAAAAGCTAAATGTACATGTATGGTAGACGAATGTGTGCAGGTTCAAAATATCGCCAGTTTATACCTTTCGTTTACGATTACTCGGTGTATAATTGCTCGAACTAGCTGTCGCTGTTTGCTTATCGAGTGCATCACTCCCCTTCTGGCTGCCCTTGTTATCGCCGCCAGCTTTGTCGCGTCCGTTGCTCAGCTGTGCGAATGGCCTGTCCAGGAAGAGGAGTTTTCGTTCTGGCGGGACTTCCGATGGAAGATTGGAAAGCTCACGAAGTTCGTCCAGCAGCAGTGGAATCTGATTAACGATAGAGGAACACGGATCGTGAAAAAGAATACGCACGGGTATGCAGCGCGCACTGAAAAATACGTTGAGACCGTTTTTACGAAGGCCACATTTACCCTCATTTGAATTTAGTAAATGCGCAAACATATATGGGGGGTGGGTGCCCATACCTCAAAACGGATGCAAATATGCGTTTTGAGTGCCGCGCCGAGTGTTAAATGTGACCGTCTTATGGATTCTAGACAGAACGAGCTTAATTAGACTTCCGTGAGTCAGTTAACGCCAGGGACACTATTAATTAGCGTACGCTCCTGGCTAGCTACACAAAATATTGCGTCACCCACGAACTATATAAGTTAATAAGAATAACTATATAAGATGCTTGACAAGGCTATAAGGATATCAAGGTGCTACAAACCAGTTTGACGTTGTGATCGCGCCAATTAGCTGCAATGTCCGTCACCTCCATTGCGGCTCCCAAAAGGCCGATAGCGTACGACTTCAGGGGGTTGTCTGCATGTTCAGCCCAGTGGTACAACTTGGAGACAATGCCCTCAGTTTCCTGAAACACGATGCTGCCCTCGAGACCAGGCAGGATGTCATACAGCAGGCGGCACGCCAGCTGAACAGAAATAATGAAACGAGGCATTTCGACATGAGCACATTCAGTATCTGTGTAGAGATGGCGTCATTTACTTGCTCCACATTCGTTTTGAGGAGAATGCATGAAATCTTTGTAGATAAAAGTGAGTCGTGATGAACATATAAGGAGGCTAGTAATATAGCGTTTGATCCGGATTACCTCATTGAGCTTCTTGTTGTCACGGGCTGAGATGTAGTTGTTGACCAGGGTGTCCATAAACTCGTCATTCTTAAAAAGGGTCTTCAGCAGAGAACCCAAGGCTGAGTTTGGATTCGTTCTTGACGGGTGTCGATCGTCAAATGGGTCAATGTCCATTTTGAGATATAATTCATTTTCGCGTTCGACAATCTCGCAAAGGCGGGACAGAACAGGGATGGGATCCTGGCCGGCCCCACGGGATTGGCCCCACTCATCAAGGATTTGGTTGAGCTCGTCAATTGACCCTACTATGGGGCCGCCCGTAGCTTGATCTGGACCACCTAGAAGAGGGAATAGAAGGCCAGAGAATATAATCGAGGATCAACATCAACGACAATGATATACAAACGTCGATATATAACTGCTTCCAGCGCTTAAGTGCTCACAAGCTACGATAAATTCGAACACATCTGAAGTAGTGTCTGCGTTCGTTTCATTGGTTGACTAGGCATATCTTTCCGCCTCGTGTTGACACGGGAAGACGAACTAATGGTCTTGAGGTGCCGCGCGAAACCGATACTCCCATAGTGATTCTGGGCGACCTCAACTGCACCCGGCTAGAGTGGGTGGAAATTAAGTATGGATATGCGAGTATTGTTCGCAAATAGCTCTTTCTAGACTTTGTGGTTCTGAACGGACTACGGAAGTTTGAGGAGGAGTGGAACCACACTTGAGTTGACTTGGTCTTATGCTTTATGACAACATAGACGAGGCGGACGTGTATGATCTCCCCCTCCGCACCCGATGGCATCGAACCATCACGAATCGTCATATGTATAAGACGCTTCACAACACTGTACTGAGCATGGTCAGGCGACGTATAAGTAGCAAGGCCGCTGGAAACTTTAGAAGTATCGGGATATACGTCGAAAGAATATATAAGAAAAAGTTCTTTAGCGATTTACCCATTCTATCGAGTGATACGGTTGATCTATAAGGGAAACTTCGAGAAGAGGTTTCCCTACAAGGAAGGCGAGTTAAGAAAGCACTGTCTTAGTTGCAGAGTAGATTCACGTTTACATGATGGGAGGAACTAATATCACCTGGCTTCAGAAAGGCCCATTCCTGTTGGGCTTCATGCACAGGATAGATCTAATATTCTATCTTCGATGGGCATCGGTCCCGAATTTCTGAAGTGTATATCAGATATTCTCTAGGGTGGAAAGTTCAGAGTCAAAATCAGAGAATCTCTCCACATCGAGGTGCGCCACAACGGGGTGTCCACGGAGGGCAGTTCTAGGAAAAACCCTTTCTTGTATCCACTGACTGAAATGATAGTCCAATGACGTCATGACACTTGGATAATGTCATCAGATTTCTGATATCAATGAAAGACAATGACGATTGTAACAACACTGGAGGCAACTCTTAACGTCTTTAGCGTTTTGTCTAAAAATAAGGAGCTTAAGTTGTCTGCGAGTAAATATGGTGTGATACATCTAGGTAGTAATAGAAATAGCGGTTGGAAAAATAAACTGTGAATGGTAAAGTCTAAACCGAACTGCAAACTGTATGGGGCGTATGCTTGCGTTCCTCGGCAATGTCAACGTTCAGTGAGAACGGCGGGCACGTGATACAAAAGTGTTCATTAGTCTGCTGCTGAATCTTGGAAATCTTGCCACTCGAATCCCCGACTGCCTATATGAAATTGAATGGATCCGCCTGTCATGCCGTTCGTGCTTACGTACGCATGTTGTAATATGGAATCCGGTAAACAAAAAAGCGGAGGCATGATTCGAGAGAATGCAGAATAGATTTGTACGCAGAGTTCAACGAAAATGCGGAGAGTATGAAAATGGTGCACCGCCACGGATGCCTTCTTATATCATATATCAATTTATACTTTGGGACTGATAGGGACTTTCATGGTATCGCACGAGCCCTTCCCTCCTCTCCCAAACTGGACACTCTCCCTCTCTCTCTCTGAATTATACGAAATGCGGCACTTTTCATCAGTATCACTTAAGAACTGACGTTATCTTATCATCGAGCCTTCTAGAGAAGATTTTTAGTCATATTTGTCGATACACTGCTTGCGAGCGTTGCCCGCTCTATATATATGTATATGTATATATATATATATATATATGCAATTTACAGGATGCTAGCTCATATATATATATATTTTTTTTTTTTTTATATGCAATTTACAGTATGCTAGCTCAACTACAATCCGAGTCTCATTGGCTTTACCCATGATATCACATTATGATGACAGCAACGACGCACTTCTCCGACTGGGTGAACTCAGCGCTTCCATCATCTATGAAGTCATTTATTGGACCTAATAAATTCTGTCAGTGAACACCGCAATGTTTTTAGCAGATGACAATGCCCGCTAAAGTTCTCGGCTCGGAAGCATCCAATAGCCGCTTTGCCGAGGCAAGCCCTTACTGCCAATGAGATCCCAGGTGCTCTTCGGTACTCCGGCGGCTCTCTGGAGGTGGAATACCGCCAATCAACGAACGATATGGTACTTACCTCCAGATACTAAATCTGACATGGTTCAATGTGAAACCGAAATGCTAATCCAAGAGGCCCTATTCACTTCACCAAGAACAAGTTCACGTTTAGTTCCCACAGGGATTTGCCCCGGCGGGCCCCCTTTTCTGAGTTCGTGCAGAATATCTTGACCAACCACTCGATACACTACTGGTAACAACCAGCATGTGAAGTTCGCTCCTCGGCCACGGCGATGTGTGAATTGCTGTTTACAAATCTGTGCGGCGGGCTGTTGACGCTGTCGCGCGAGGGAGGCGGGAAATTTGAAAGCAATACCGTTCATGGCCTGACCCACTATTATGTATAGCGGTGCGGTGAAGGGAGTCGGTACAATAAATTCCGCACAAGGAGGCAGCAGACTACGCACGCGCTAGAGAATAAAAGAGCGTACAGTTCACTAGCTTGCCGGCCTGCAACTGCTAACTTAGCTTTGTGGGTGGCGAGTTGACATGAACACACGTAGACCTTGAGAAATCATTATGGCTGTGAAATTCTTTGAGCGTCCGTCAGCTGCTCCCCTATTTGTGACAGGTCTCGGATCAGAATTCGGGGGTAGTGTAACGAGGACAGCATAGCAAGAGCATTCGATTACACTTCTAGAACTATTTTTTTGTTTTTCGTTGGCGGCTAGCCCCCAGCTCTTCTCCCATCAGACACTTTTCGACACTTACCCGCAAACACGAGGAAGGTATCCCTTGGTATCATTTTTTTTTAGAGAAGGAAGTTATCGTAAAACGCGCGGGCATCACTAGAGACGTTCCAATCTCCATGGAAAGTGGGCCGATCGAGTGCAGGGGGGTTGACGTGTATGACAAAACGTCTCTACCAGCTAGAACCACTATTCTTTGGTGAAAGTCTGTCTCTTCCTTAGTTTCGGCACGCTTGATACCTCGGCGTCTGCTACGCCCATTTTAATCAATTTAGTTTACCTTGAATATAAGCAGGCACTGCTCAAATACTTTTTCAGCCTCGGCAATGAATAGAGTCGGGCCGGGTCCGTCTGGCTGTTAGGAGAGGGGTCCTTGCAGCCTCCGAAAAGTAAATTTTTCGGGCTGACGCACAGCCAACGTCCACGGTACAACTGCTTTCATCGCATTGCTTCATAAGATGGACCACTATTTAAATTAAAATTAGCAACGGCCCGGATCGAACCCGGGCACCTACGTGTCTCCCGCAATCAGGTTAACCCTGATTGCACGTATGCATTTAAAGGGGTCCGTCTTATGAAGCAACGCCGAAAACAATGCCATGGACGACAAGTGTTCCCTGGGCGTCATGCCCAGAGAATTTAGTAGATTAATTAAGCGTAATTGCATGCCGCGCAAAATAACGGGTTGCCCGTTAGCGGATTGAACGGGCACCACTCAACTGGTGTCACCAGATTTGATCAAACTCACTGGAGCCGCGTTTCCTATGCTCCTGCTAAAAAAAATTGAGGGCAGATATCGCCGACGGTACGATACGAACATCTGTCGACGGTCATTCGCCATAACACCTGTCACGGAGTCTGCTTCGAATTCGGAATTGCACAGAAGTGGAACCGCGTGTCGCTCGGGTTTCAATCCGTCATCGATTACAAGAAGCTTGTTTCCAAGCCAACGGGTAAGCTGTCTAAGATTGGGGCATTCGGTTCAGTCCAATCAATATTCGTGAATAACGAGGTGAACCGATGGCGGCGGCTGAGGCTGAAGCTGGAGGGCGTAAGTGCCCCGCTGTTCCTCCTCGCGAGGGCGAGTTGGCGTTTCGCATCGTCGATGAGCCCAGGAAATCCGATTCCGACTGGGCTGTTTACCGGGCCATCGAGCTCCGAAATGGACTCAAAGTGCTGCTCATCTCCGATCCGGATACGGATAAGGCAGCGGCTGCCCTCACCGTTCAGGTGATGCATCGTTGCCCATGCTTGCTTTTGTCGTGGTGAGTGATAATGCCGGTGGGACAGGGATATAGCATTTTCTCTCTCTCAAAAAAGAAAAGCAAACATTGAGAGATCAGTCACCTCAGTCATTGAAAGACGGTTAGCTGCGCCGCAAGAACTAGACGTCACTGTTTATGAGCAATATCCAGCCATTGATTTCATTTTATCCTAACTCTCTCCATCTTCACGGCTACTACCGAAAATGAGTAGAGAATTTACTCATTAACGAGTGAACTATGCCTAAATCGCTATAATGATTTAATGTCCTCTGTAGTGAGTATTTTTATAAAGGAGTTTGGTTCGCGGAACGGAACATCCTTTAAATAGACTAGAACCTTTGTTAACCGTTAGAGTTTGAAGGGCCTTTAATATTGGCTCATCGTGCGTTCAACTGGTACGGAGATCACTAGTCTTCTAAGAGTTATCGTTTCTTTTAGAAAATTGGCGTAATGTGCAAATTAACGAGTTAATCAATCGTTTTTAAGGTGGTATTCGCTCCTCGCCCAAATCGTCATTTTCTACTAATTGCCAAAAATTACTCTTTATCAAGCAAACTGCGGTAAGATTCCACCGCTAAGCAAAAGTGCTCAGATCTTTTTTGTTTCTGTATATGACCAACGCATCGAGGTAACCAGCGTAACTTCTCTATTGCACTGACACCGGACGCACTCTTCAATATTCGCTTGCGCAAAGAAATGAAACCTTCTGATTGCCTATGCTCAACCGTCGTCATTTGTCTGTTACAGGTGGGCTATCTGAGTGACCCGCCAGAGATACCAGGCATGGCCCATTTCTGTGAGCATATGCTACTGCTTGGGACGAAAAAGTATCCAGCAGAGAACCACTATGAGGAGTTCATATCGACCCATGGTGGGCAGAGGAACGCGATGACCTGCACGGATGAGACGTGCTTTTTCTTCGACGTTACGCCTGAACACCTAAAAGGGTGCCTGGATATCTTTGCACAGTTTTTCATCAGTCCGCTATTCGACCCAAATTGCATGCTTCGAGAAAAGTACGCGGTTGACAGCGAAAATCAGAAGAACATCAAGCGGGATCCCCGACGTCTGTTCCGTGTCAACCAGGTGACATCGGACCCTAAACACGACTACGTGAAATTCGGCACGGGTAACATGGACACGCTTAGCGCGAAGGGCAGCCCAGAGCTCCGGAGACATCTGATAGCGTTTCATTCGAAGTGGTACTCGTCAAACATTATGTCGCTGGTTATCTACGGTAAGGAGAGCGTGGATCTGTTGACGTCGTATGCCGTCGAGATGTTTGGCCCCTTGCCCAACAAGAAGGTCGAGGCACAAGTGTGGACAACCCATCCGTTCAGCGACGACTCGCTTCAAATCGAGATTAAAGTCGTCCCAGTGGACGACATTCACAAGCTGACGGTGACGTTTCCCACGCCAGACATCTGCAGCCAATACAAATCAAAACCTGACTGTTATATTAGTCATCTAATTTCGCATACGAGCCAAGGTGGGCTAATTAGTTGTCTTCGATCGTTAAACTGGGTAGTATCCGGCGAAGCTGATTTGACTGACGGCGCAAGAGGTATATGTTTCTTCAAGGTTGCGTTCAATCTCTCCTCCGAGGGCGTACTCCACACGGATGAGATTATCACCTACCTCTTCCAATATATCAGCCTCCTGCGTAAGAGCAAGCCACAAGAGTTCATCTTCAAGGAGCTCATGAATCTCGCCGAAATGAGTTTTCGATTTATGCCGAAGCCCCACCCAATGCGCTATTGTCAAAGGCTCAGCAGAGTCATCCACAAGTACGCCTGGAAGGACATCATGTCAGGCCCATTCCTATATGAAGAATTTCGGCCGGAGCTGATCGAGCAGCTGTTTAGCTGTCTGGTGCCGGAAAAGATGCGGGTAATGTTGGTGTCGAAGCAGTTCCTCGACGAAGCAACCCAAGTGGAGAAGTACTACGGTGTTAGATACACAGTGAAAAAGATTGCCCCGGAAAAAATCGAAGAGTGGAAGGCAGCGAAAGTCAGTGACGCCTTCAAGTTGCCAGTGCCGAACAATTTTGTCGCTACGAAGTTTTCGCTAGTGGACGAGGAGAAGGAATACACAAAGCAGCCGAAGATCATTATGAGCGATGAGGGCAGCAGAATTTGGTTCATGCAAGACAAGGAGTATCGCTTACCCCGGAACGTTATCTCGTGTCAAATCCGGACGCCGGTTGCCTTTCGAGACGCTCTCAGCGATGCGCTAACTCATCTAGCGGTCAGCTGCTTCCGAGATGAGATCTCCGGTCCGCTCTATCCCGCCCGAGTGGCTGGTCTAAATTACTCAATTATCAACCACCAGTACGGTATCTCCCTAAAGGTGAGCGGCTATAATGAGAGGCAGCAGTTCTTACTCGAAAGTATACTGTCACGCCTTGCTGGATATAAGGTAGATCCGGGCAGATTCGCCGTTCTTAAAGATCTGTTCACGCGCCGCTTGACCAACTTCGACACGAAGCCGTCGCATCGTCAAGCGGTGTACTACGCGGAAGTATTGCTATGCGAGAGGTTCTTCATGCATACGGAGACTCTGGCCATCCTTGATAAGTGCACCGCCAATGCATGCAATGAACATTTGACCAATCTTTTAAAAAACGCCTATATTGAATGCCTCGTGCATGGCAACATGACCTCAGCGGAAGCAAAGACGCTGGCCTCGACTGTTCAACGTATACTTAAATGTAAGTACTTAGATGTTTTCCATATTTGTTACACGTAGTTTTGTTCCTGTCTGTAAAGAGCACCACATTGTTTTTTGGCCGTTCCTTGACTGTCCATTGTGGAAACATTCGCACAGTCACTAGAGGTTTCAGCCATAGCAAGCCATCTGTGGATTCCCACTCCCCAGCTGGATTTCGGTTTTGGAAGTATTTTTTTTATTTAGAATACTCATTATTTGTGATATAAACAAATAGTCATATGACTAGAAAGGGGGTCATTTGTGGCAAGATGACCTCTTTGTATTCAGTTGTATATCGCAATCCTTACGATCGTCATTTTGAAATTGACACTGTTCGTCAGCATTGGCAATCATGCGCACAACGATGAGCGATGCTTTTTGGCAACGCAGGGGGACAGGCATTTTTTTCTTGTTTTCAAGATAAGATGAGGCTGGTCATTTTGAACTAAGTGCAAATGACGTTCCCCAACTCGGGTTCGTTCTGTTAGAACGGTAAGAGAAGGGCGTGAAGCCGAAACGTGTCCCCCAATGAATTCAGGCGATTCATTCAACCAACGAGCAGTACGAACATCATGCATGTAGAGTGGTAACGCTTTGTTGTTCTTATGGATTATTGCTATTCGATGCTCATCCAAAGGTGAGCCACTAGCGGAGGACAGCTTGCCGAACCTTCGCGAATACCATCTAAGCGAGGGTCAGACAATTCACCTTTCTCATACGAATGTCGTACAGCCCGCTGGTGCAGTGATGGCACTGTACCAAATCGGGGCGGTCAACTCCGAAGACCTAAAAACCGCTGTACTCAATGAATTACTGTGCCGGCTCATTGATGAGCCAGTCTTCAATATACTTCGAACGAAAGAACAACTTGGTTATATTGTTTCATGTGAAACAAAGGTCTCGTACGGCACGCAAGGTGAGAAATTATACATATATATATATATATATATATATATACATATATTATAGTTCAACGACTAAAATGAAATATCCATTTTACACACAATCGTCAGCATAGAGCAGGATCTCCCGAGGATGTTGCCCTATGCATTCCATGTTTTTCTTTAGCAGATGTTATTATTATAAATGTCCTATAATGTACAATTATTGCTGAAAGAGCTACTTCCGAGATATTCAGGCCTCATAATGACATACGCCCCCACCCATCACATACCAGGTTGAAAGGTATTAACACGTTTTATTCAAACAGTGGAAATAAATTTCAACATCAAATGGGTAAATAATCATCGATTTTAATCAACTACCCAGCTTTCCGTGCCTCTCAACAGATGTCACTAACCTTGAGATGTTTGTAGGCTTGCTCGTGCTGGTCCAGTCCAACTTGCCCTCATCATACGTGTTCGAGCGGATTGAGACATTTATTAATCGCACCATGAGTCGAATTCTTAATGAACTAACACCGGAACGATTGGACGACCATAAAAAAGCCTTGATTGCACTTAAGCTGGCAAAGCCGAAGACACTTGAAGAGAAAACACGAAGGTAATTTGTCAAAGGCGATATTTGTAGATACTTGATATGACTCGTTCGATTAATCACAATCACTTCATTGGCAAGCAACGGAAGCTGTACTATTGGGAGTACGGTACATCCTTTTGTGGCATCTGATCATAGCTCACTAATGATGTGTACACTGCCAGCTATTACGGTATTGGTGATTTAGAAAAATGTTTCTCAAAAGTAACTGTCCTCGAACCATAGCGGGACAGTGTCACGCACTTGCGCGATAGAAATGAGTAAGGACACGCAATGATTGTTACGCAATGATTGTTATTAAGAAATGAATTATATATATATATATATATATATAGATATACGAATGGCATACCAGACGCATCCCATAAATAACTCTTCATATTGCTGTATTTTTAAATTACATTTGTCTTCTTCTATTTCCTTCTGTTCGGATTATTTTGATGTGTGAGAGACCCACTTGATACTTGACGCCTACGATTGGAGGCTTGTTTTGGTTCGTCACTATAAATGCTCAACATTCGGGTGTGATATTTACACGCTACGATGATATTGGATCGAAGCGCAAATATCCACGCGGGTTTGCGTATTTGCATAGTTATATATAACGATGCAAATATATTAAAAAAAAAAGTATTTGATATATGTGTATATATATATATATATATATATATATATCATATTATTATCTAATATATATATATATATATATATATATATATATATATATATATATTAGATAATACGGAGCCTATTTATAAAGCCGTAGCGTACGAATATTCAGCGATACTAACGAGTTCCGCCCTCTAATTAATTTCACAGCCTATGGGATGAGGTATGCAGCCGGTGTTTCTTGTTTGATCGAGCCCGACTTGAGGCAGAAGCGATCAAGGGTATCCAGAAAACGGATGTTGTAGCCTTCTATAAGCAATATATCGAGCATGGAGCTCCGGAACGCAAACAGCTTGTTGTCTCTATCGAATCGAAAGAGGCTCAAAACATGAAGGTTTTGAATAAGAAGCTGGCGATTGACGCCATGACGATCAGCGATGTTCACAAGTTCAAGGAAGGCCATAAGCTGTTTGCTCGGGAGAGACGGAGACCAGACCAGCTTATGCTGAGCGCGACAAGTTAGTTGATACGTGTATTGAAGTCATGCGATGCCGGAGCTGTTAATCAAGGTCTTAATGATATTGCTGGATAAACGCCGTAAATAAATTAAGTGTTCGACTGTATGCATTGTGACGTGTTTTCTTGCTGCAAGAACCTCTGGCTAGGTTTGGTTCTCCACTTTTTAGATGACCGCTCTACGAAACGAATTAATGTTCTTTATTGTTGAAGAGTTATCAATGTTCTTTATTGTAGATGAGTTATCAGAAACCTAACTCGTTTACTGCCAGATCCGACTTCCCGAGAAATTCGGCATAGAATTGTCATGTAGTATCGCCTGGAAAAATCAATCTGGTGATCTACGTCATGATTTCGTACTTCACACACCGTCACCAATAAATCGCAAGAATTTGCTTTCCGCATTGAGCGTTTCTTGATATTCAGAGAAAGCTTTCGAAGATTTGTGCAGTTCGACAAGGTCACGTGCGGTGCGTTGGGTTCGATCCGCACGGTTGCACATTTGCATTTTCAAGGGGTCCGTCTTATGAAGCAATGCCGAAAGCAGTACCGTGGACGTTAAGTGCTGGCTGTGGGTGAGCCCGGAAAATTTCTTAGGTGCGCTGCGTCGACCTTGCACCTTAAAGAAACTCTTTACAGAAAACAACTCTAACAAAGGCTACCTTAAATGGCTGGATAAATCCACATATGGCTGATGAACAGTACAACGGGTCTATTTACGGTCTATTAATTTCTACTTTGAAGCTCTAACAATACAATCGAAGACGCAGAATTTATATACACTGAATGAAAATACTTTATTCCTCCTGTAATGCAATATACTAAAGCAGTATGTACAATTCCCCATTATATATATATATCTATAATATATGTATATATATATATATATAGCCACCAATCTCGTTTATATAACATTATGTACTAGGAAGGGCGTAGCAATTGTATGATTGTATGATTACAATGCATGTCATTAATTGCGATTGTAATTTTCCTTCCCCCCGCAGACTTTAGTACAAAAATAGATTTCTACCTAGACGTATACGGTGTTCATTGACTGTGGACATACAGGAATACCACTCATTTGCTGACTACAAAACGGGTTCACACAACGCAGCGCTTAATTGTTAACGTAGATTACATATATATTTTCACTCTGTTTTGTTCATTTTGTTGAGCCTCTGTACACGCATGTGACCAGCAGACTCACTTTGGTCTAACGATAACTGAATCGATTATGGCTGTTAACTGTATGCAAAAGGAACTACGAACGCAGCTGTATCTGATTAAACAACCGCTAAGTGTTATATCGGTGTTGCCAGCAAGTACTCGAGACGCATAATGTCACGTATACTAACAAAGCAGACGAGGTGTCAACGCATGGACGCTATGCATGCTATATTGGTGATTTGTTGCCAAATGATTATTTGAATCACTCACTTATTTGAATCACTGATCACATTTAGCAGGGGTAGTTGGAAGCTCAAATGAAGGCTGAGGTCCGAGTAGCTATCGAGCGAGAACCTGGGCCCTGCCATCACAAAAGGGTTGTCCCCTTGTTGCCTGACCATTATAGCGGCTAGCTGGGTCCGCCAAATGCAGACCTTGCGGATAGGCTCGAGACACCAGCGGTAAGAAGCGCGGCGTCATTAGGGGTTGTTAACGCTGTAGGTTACAGGAGAGGCTTCTCGCGCAGCTGCAGTTCTCTGCATGTGATTAGAGCGGAAATTATTAGTTGTGTATACAGAGAGCGCACGACCTCATTGGTACTTTCAGTGGACTGTCGACAATGATGGCCTAAGTGCAGGCAACCCGTAAGCATCGAATTCACACATTATATTAAACGAAATCAGCTGGCCACAATCGAGAGAGATACAAAGAGCTGAATTTCTACCGCATGGTGGCGACGGGCAAAAGTAAGCTTGATAAGAATTATATAATAATAATAATAATCACAAATACTTCATTGACACATCCGTTTAGAAAAGGCAGTGATGCTGTGCTGTTAGTCGGACTACATGGGAGAATAGATATTTCGATAAATGTATTTATATATAATGACGATATGTTAATATTCACTGTCAATATTATGTAAATGCTTTTCTATATGCAATTGAGCTCTTGACTTACATAGTTCTCTATTTTAGTATATATATATATATATATATAAGGATGCCTTCAAACGCCGTCAATCATACTGGACATTGAGCAGCCCTTCCCCTTCCAGTAGAGCACTAAAGTGTCGAGTTTAATCATAATTAGCTAATGATTACAACACATTAGTGGCATTCGTATGGCAGTGTACAACGTACAAAAAGTATCATTCTCACACACACACACACACATACATACACAAAATGGGGTGTGTTGCTTTGTCTTCACAAATCGAGTACACACTATTTTAACTAAAACTCGAGTGCTGGCAAGTCGAGCCAGTTCAGCGGTACAGCGTGATATATATCGTCTTGATGTTGTACCATTGAGTGTCAATGAACAAAGTTTGAATAAACGTAATTTAGTTCCTGCAATTTAGATCGATGTAAGAATTGATATCGAAAGATCGCCAGATGACCGGTGCAGCGACTGCAGCAGGAGTACGAGCCTCGATGACGGTTATTCGTGGAAGCCTAATGGGTATGAATCCATTCATAGTTCACCGGTGACTCCGTACACAGCCCTGCGCTGGATGTGGATCATGAAACAGTTTTCGGACTCCCCCAAAAGTTAGAGATGAATTATCCAGACAAGTTGGAGGTGCCACCAAATTAAGGAAGCACTTGGAAGTACTTGGTTGAGGGACGCTGTGAAAACTGACAATAACACTTCGATAGCGAGGAACACGTACAGGAAACACTAGTATGAAGATGGCTCCACAGTGTAGAAACCAAGTATATATATATATATATATATATATATATAGCAAACTTCTGTACGAATGTATACAATCGATATTTACGTCTAGGCCATCACTTAGCCCAGCAGTGATTAGGCACTTACTGTTTAAGTAATTTTTTTCGGCAGCCATGATTTTAGCTGTTTCTGATGTGGTGCCCCGATGATCAAGTGAGCCTACATGCCTTTTGCATGCATGCCCCATCATTTTCATAAATCTTACACATCTCATTGTTAAGGAAGCCATTTCATCGTTCCACCACACCTTTGAGTGAGTCTCATTGAGATGATTCAATATCTCAAGAGGTTATCGGGCAAAGCTCTTCATCCTCAGAAGGTGACTGGAGTACACACACGATGCGCTCTGGCGGTAGCAATGCACACATTTGCACGCTGTGCAAAAGTACAGACGCAAATAAGCTGCGTAACGTCCTATTTAAGTGTATAATATTTCGATGTATCTAACTCAAATTGTGACGCAACCCTTTTGCTATTTTCGATATTCGTTTCAGTTTGAACACCTTATGGATCGCTCTTAACCCCCAACCGCTACTATCATCTCTAGACATGGTATTCCGCAGAAAATATAAACAAAAGACAAATCAGTTCTAGGTAACAACAGTACACGTCTTCTAGCGAGGTAAAGAAGCCAATAGGTTTTTTTGAGGCTACCCCCTCTACGTCCAGCGTTGTGAACGACTCTATATATAACATACGTATGAGGTAGACAAATTGCATTTGTCGAGCCAATTTACGGAATCATTGATTCAGAAATTTCATTTCAGAGGAAGTGGAACGAAGCCTCTCTATCGCATCGTAAGATTCTTAAATGTGTGCCCATCGATATGGCGTAGGCCAATTTCTTTGACGTGGCTTTTTATGTCGCTAAAATAAAAGCGTGCAAAACTCGATCATTCGCCCACGCGATCAATTGAGTGGTTGG
Source organism: Stratiolaelaps scimitus (assembly GCA_019614645.1). Taxonomy (NCBI): domain Eukaryota; kingdom Metazoa; phylum Arthropoda; class Arachnida; order Mesostigmata; family Laelapidae; genus Stratiolaelaps; species Stratiolaelaps scimitus. The sequence continues at coordinate 2,875,136 of JABWDB010000013.1, read as the reverse complement.
CGCTTCGAGGGTCTGCAGAGCGAGTACAGAAAGGATATCATTACAAAAGTTGACGCCATGATTCTCTCTAATATGACGAAATCATCTAATAATATACAACATCACTATTTCTCATCATTCTAAAATATAATGCTAGTGTTTCTAATTGTAATGAAGGTGGCCACAATGCAATCAGTAATGCACAGTAATGACCGGCAGTAGTCACATATGCTATCATCGATGAACGCTCTCCACGGGTGCTAATGATGCTAATGATACAAATAAATTAACGACAACAAATCGAAAAAAAATTATGTACAAAACTAAAACAAGAATTTGCGACACTTCACTGATCCGCATTTGCATTCGACCTTCGTCAGAGTTCCCTCAGTTCCCGTCGCTGAAACGGAAATGGAAATAATGAATATTGGTTAGAAGAGGTGGACCGATATCAGAATGAAAAGAGGACATATTTTTGGTGTATATCGATATCGTCATATGAATAGGCCATTTACCAGATATTTGCCCAAGTTATGGGTATACTTTCTGCTTAAAGTGGACGAGTTCTTTTTTTTAATAGGATAATACACACTGCTACACAACCGGAATACGTGAATGTGTACACTTGTTAATAGTCGTTCACATTTCGATTTATACTAGTCTATACTTCCAGTAATATGTCTGTTGGAGTTACTGATTGTAAAACCATTCGTTGAATTTTCGCCTTTCAACGAATTATCAATCGTTCGGAACTAACAAATCAAAAATCTTCTCTCTAATAAAAGAAGTGCTGATGTTTCCACATACTCTGCATGCAGTAGTTGAAGGTGAGCTCTTCGTGACGCGCGATATCTCGCCGGGCGAAGAACGCCAGCCGTGGGGCTCCCGGGTTGTGGTTCTCTATATAGGCATAGCTGATTGCTATGTTCGGATCGCACTAATAGACGCACGTATCAACCGAGACGGGACATCCAATAGTACGAGATACAACAGAAGCTACATTAGTAAAGGTTGACTGCATATCCCCGACGGGCTGTGTATGTTAGCATAACTAGAGCAGTCGCGCATGGCGAATCTCAACAACAAGGCTTTCGAATCTTCTGGTCGAGTGAAACGAATGTAAGATTTTGAACAACTTGATTCTTCGCCCCCTACACAAGGCTGAAGGGACACTGAATTGGTCTTAGAATCCTAATCGAGCAAGAAAATGAGTGCAACACGTACGCTATGGTTGAAAAAGCGCGAGACATTTCCGTAGAGGGCAGCGTCAACAGTGTTCTCCACCGGCAGATCTCGATACGGTTGCAAATCAAAGAGATACGAGAAATTAACTGAGTGGCGCGAAACCGCTTCAGCGCTGGTCATTAATTCGCCGAGATATTCGGCAATAAAGGTTCCGCGAGCAATCTTCTGCTCTGATCGTACGCCCCAGCCGCGCGACACCGTCTTGAATATCGTGAGAGAGAGCTGCAAATGGAAAAAAAGACACGGTCAGGTTGTTGAAGGCACTGTATATATTAGCATTATAGATCTTTCAGCATTTCCCCACTAATGATATACAACGCGAGCGTTACTGCTGAAGCGCCAGCGAATCACGAAGGCAGAATTGTTGATGATGTCATAGAAAAATGAAGCAAGTAGACCACAAGGGTAGATCATATTATTTATTTATTTATGTGAATTCACAATAAAAACGCTATATAATTAGCGATCAACTCATAGAAGCATATGAAGCGTAAATTAAGATAAACCCTGAATATGTGGAATGATCTTGGACAGTGTGAACATTTTTCAAAATAAGAGATACGCTGTCGATCTGAAACCACGGGCTCAGTCGTCAAACTCGGGACAAATTGGCTATACGTTAGGATAAATATTTCCACACCACACCAACTGATTGTTCACTCTCCTCTGATCATTTCGCAGATTTGAATTCACGCCCATCTGCGATACGGGGCACCTACCAACAACCTGGAAAAGTGACTCCTCACTGTGTAACGGGGGGCGTGTCCGCATGGCAACCCCCAACCCGCCCTTCATTTTTGTTCACTTACCTGTACACCTTTTTGTATGAGGCGATTCTTGCATTCGGGACCACACTTGCAAAAGCGATTACATTCGTATAGCGGTACTTGCCCGCATGTTCTTGCAAGCTGACCCCGTATATAGCCCCGATAGCGTCCAGCATGAACACCACAGCACTCTTTACCGAAACAACCGCCTCCAGTGCATTTGCACGAGCGAGAGGGCGCCTCGTAACGAACATTCGGGCTGACGACGTAGTCCTGCCGTCGGGACACAATTGTGCGCACAAAGATTAGTTAAGTAAACGCCTAACGACCATTTGCTAGTGGAGTTGCGACCAACTGTATAATCGCTAATTAGCTAATGTTTCACTTATTCTTAGTTAAGCCTACGTATTATAGAATAGCTGCAGCGAGAGTGCAGGTAGAACAGTGCAGGGAGTATTCATCACTAGTATTCGTATTTCAGTATCTTCTTACGACAATATCTGGAGTTATCTATAGTGATTATCTTATATTGAATACTTAAAATGATCACTGCAAGTACTATCGTCATCATCATAGTTCAATATGATCGTAGACTAAAATCGATTTCTCCTACTCCCGAGATAAAAAAACAAAACAAAACAAACACAATCGACTAACCGTGACGTATTTGAATTCGTTTGGAAGCGACTCCGCGTCAAACACATTCTCAATCGCAATTTGAGCATTGGGTTCGAGTTTCGCTATCAATGCCTCCCACCGCTGGTTCTCGTCTAGGCCCTGAGCTCGCTTCTTGGCGAATGCCATAAACTTGGAAAGCTTGCCACCAAACTGCTTTAATAATGCCGCCTGTTTATCGAAAGCCAGATTCAGCCGAATGATCTGCTGCATCTGTCGGCGTTTTTTCCGAAACGGGATTGGTGGCCCGTGCTCGGGGTCGAGGGTGCATCCGGCGAGTGTCGCCAGCAGCAGCAAGTCCTCAGGATCTTCCTGAAGCACCGTGGCCTTGAGATATTTCACCAGATACTGATGGGAAAGTCTCGCCCTAGAAAATACACGAATAAACATCGGAGGAAAAAAAAATCACTCAATTATTGCGTTGAAGATGACCAGCTGTCGTGTATGAGTCCTATGGCAAACGTTGCAAGATACATTAAATAAACCAGCTGATTTGCTTCAGGCAAAGTTCGCATACTAGGTGTCGGCACTTTTGACAAATATAGAAAATATGACAAGAGACCAATGTTAAGCCCCTTGTCGTGCAACCTAAAAAAATGTACAAAATGCACAGAAACGTTGAGGATCATTGGTAGCAATTTATACATTCATTCATACCATTTATTTATACAACGTATGCCACTTATCAAGTATTGTCTCTTATCAAATCTTATGAAGCAATGCCGAATGCAGTACCTTGGACGTTAAATGCTAGCTGTGGGTCAGCCCGGAAAATTGAAACTTATCAAGTAGGATGGTACAATCAAATTAGTGCAATTGTACATACTCCTTTTTCCTATCGAAATATTCGGCGAGGAGGAGACAATTTGCGCTGGACACAACCACATGGACCTCAGGTTCCCACGTGTCGTATTTCGGGGTCCAGTCTTTCCATCGGACTAGAAATTTCATTTGTCCCTTCACCGACTCGTGGCCAACGATTTTCTCTACGGCATACACTGAAATAGTGAGAGGGGTATTTTTCAGAAAAAGCGAGCGAGTTAATCGTAAACTCTCCTAGCGTCGATAATGAGTTCCTTATGGATGGATCTATTCAACATACTTGGATTGACTCATACAGATTTAATGAAGAAAGCAATGTGAACGAACAGTACGTATATTCTGAATTGCTTGTAAGTACCCATCATTCAGACTAGACTTGGTATCGAGTGGATAGATAGATAGTTCGAATTGATGCTTTGGTTTATTCACGATACTGCAGTTATAACATTGGCTAACCTCAGGAAAGAACAAAGTCCGTTTTGTGCAATAGTTGCAATACGATATTGCAATACTCTATCGAATGGATTAATTGTAATACAATAACTTACCACCATCTTCTGGTAATGTTAATGTTTTCTTATGTCTACGGCACTCTTCCAGAAGTTCGCAGAGACTCTTGCGAGGATTCGCGATACGGCAACGCCGACTAAAATCAACGTAAGAATCCTGATACTGCATCCTCACCCAGGGCTCCGGCACGCCAGCGGTTACGGGTGCAGGTAAACGAGATGAAGCCTTGAGCACCACCGAGGTGACGTCGATATTCGCCGATCGCTTTTTCGAGTGGCTCCGTTCGCTCGAGACTGAACCATTGACGACACTATCGCAAATGCTGCCAATTCGGCCCCCGGAGCTGCCAACGATCACCCTCGAATTACCGCGGCTGCTTCTGCCTGTACCGCTGGCACTGCTACTGGCGTCACAGCGTACAAACGAGATTGGTTTGACGTCCTTCGGTGATTTCGACTCGATTTTCTTGTTCCGGCTGTCAATGAGTTGTTTCTTAGCAGCAGCGAACGCAGCGTCTTGCAGGTGAACCACGTTGAGCGAAAGTGATTCCATTTTCGCTCCTCTTGACGGCTGATGACGACAGCTGGCCGTTGATCCCTGATCAGACGAATCACTCCTGAATGCTTTTCTTGTTTCGGTTTTCACCTTGGTGAGATCTGTTAATTTTGCTGCGACGGCAGCTACTGACGATGCTTGTGTGCTTAGTTGAGAAGCGGCAGTGCCAGACACAGCGACCGTAGAACTGCTGACGCCTTTGGACGGCTTTGGTATGGTGGCGTTTTTTCTTCTCTTAGGCTCCCCCGGCGACTGGGCCACCGTGGTGGCCTTTCTCTTTTTGGCCTGTTTCGGCGATATGGGCTTCTTCTTCGCGGCATCCTCAGAGGTAGCGAACTTGTACTCGCGTTCTAATGTCACCCAGTTACGAACGAGATCGTGCAAGAAGAGATAATCGTCAGTAAGTAAATGCCAGTATAATTTGGAGAAGGGCTAGGGTCAGCGGCATATCAAAAGAAATACTAATAAACATTGTGAGGTAATCCAGCTCTTTACACACAGGTGTTTTCTCCCATACACAAGCTACAAATGACGAAGAAGTTCGTCCGGATATGGGATTTCAGAGACCAGACAGCAATCCACCGGCGGAGACGCCTAGTGAGTGAGACGTGCCGGTGCAATTCTGCCTGGAAGGTTGAAAAATAACCAATGCCATACCTCAAACCAAAGGTGTTTCCCAATTCTTAATAAATTCCAGCTAAAAATAAAAGTTATTATAGATTTGTATCACAAGCTTCTAGGTGATCCTTGCTAGTCGCTAGGGATTAAATAAAGTAAATTCTTACTCTCAACAAATGATTGAGAATCTCCCTTGTCCTCATCGCTAATCAATAGTCTGATTACGACTTGATTGCCTTAGATTAAATGCAATGACAAAAGAAGCAATGGCAAATCTAGATATCCATAGAACAAATGTGGTCATAAAGTTACTTCATCGCCGTCAGCACATCAAGGCAAATTCTCCTACAGTGCTTACAGAAGCCATCTGCAATCGTAAGTTAGAGTAGGCTATGGGTTATATCGTTCGGGCGACGGGACCAAGCCAATATAATAAATATATCGCCGTAGGTAAGGCGACACAATCTATTAAAGGTCACCCTAAGCGAAGAAGTCCTAGTATATTATTTAATGCCACAACCGAGTCATTTAGAGTCGGTATGGAGCCAACGTGAGGGTAGACATCGATAAGTTACAGAAAAAATGTCTTAAGGAGAACGATCTCAATCTCTATTAAACTATAGTAGCACGAACCTTTTGTCAAGTCGCTGTTTTTTTTTACTATGTCTCAATACTATTTGGTAGTTACACTTACCATGTCTGAGTCGAACAGGCGAGTTGACATCCTGCTCTTGGAGTACATCGTTTGAATCGCTTCTACGAGATCGACCTAAAGATACAAAAAGTTCACAGGGATATGGTTACCAACTCACGACGACAGTGGTTTTTACAGTAACGGATGCAATCATAACATGAAATGAATTGATAACACTGTTATGTAGATTTAGAAATAGCTACAGTTTTGTATTTGGTTATGCTGCACAAGTATATAGAAGTGAATTAGCAGCAAATATACAAGCAAACTGATAATTTTAAACATATATATATATATATATATATCTATATAATTATATAATTATATATATATATATATATATATATATATATATATATATATATATAATATATATATATATATATATATATAATATATATATATATATATATACATACTTGTGCAAGGTCTGCAGAACAATCAGGGACCACAATATTATATCAGAGATCTCATGAACGCATGCATTTAGCTGGCTCAACCTAACCACAAACCACACGGTTATTTTATATATCACATACCCGAAAATTCAATCAGTACCTATTTATAATTTGTATTATCATTATTATTAAAATTAAATAATTATTGATTACGGTGATAGCGTTCACACGTCAACTTTGGCTTCAGACGTTTGTCGCCGAAACGGCACGCTCCCATAGTCTTCCGTTATTGACCTTAATACTGCCACTGCTATATATGGCCACTGTGGTGTTGTTCATTTAAATGCACCCGCCGCCACTCCGTTGTCCTGACCTAAAACCTAACTGTCATTGACACACTTTATCAAGCGCAGAGAAGGCCGCTGGCTTCCTGTCGAGTTTCTGAGGCTCCTCCATTCGGCGATTGCTCTCTTAACAATTATACCCCATGCTAATCACTTGGCCAATGACACAACATGCCTAGCACATTTGCAGTTCAACGATCGGCTGCTTCGATCCCAAGGCCTCCCCCCGCAAGTTTCCGCGATTCCTAACGACGCTCTTCCTCTTGGCAAACACGTTGATACCTACATGGGAGTTTCCCTATCGCTGGTGACGTACCTCTGCCGGCTTTGGACTTTGGTCCGGTTGCGTTTTCGCCACCGCGTTTGGCAGTTCGGGCCCGCGCCATCGTCGGAACTCCGGCACCTTCCGCTGCTAGATACGACACCCTGCGTCGGTAGTCCAGCCGACGCACTCGCCGATCTGCCGGGGGCTCACGACCACCACAACTCGCACCGGCAAGCAGCCTGAAATGAGGAATACACCCACATAGTCCATGATCAAGAACACCACTACAACACGCACACACACACGCACGCCACACGCTTGAACTAACTGAGCGACCTGACCTGGCCCGTTTCCTTTTGACGGCTACAGACCTTTCCAACTTTGGACACCAACAACATGACTAGAACGGCGCGCCACTTTTCATTTATTCCAATGTGGATCACCCGTCAAGCGGACCCGATCCTCGGCTAAGGCAAGCTACGACGTCTCATTCAAGATAACACTACATAACTAATGCATGCTAGATAACAGTAGTAGTAGTAGTAGTAGTAATAGTGGTACTTTGATAGTTGTTGTTGTTTTAAACGAGCAAGCATTCCCCGCCTACCTCGAGAGAGTCTCCCACAACAGCTTGGATCAGCAGAGCTGCCGAACACACCGCTAGCCGGCTTCGAATTTCGAGCCCGTCGCAACGGTATAGGGGTCGCTGCGGTCGCATGCCGCGGTCAAGCAAAACGGCCACCCGAAATGGAAGAGAATTCAGGCAAAATAACCCTCAGCCGACTCCCCCCTGGATGCGCTAGCCAATGCAGCCTTTAGGCATCCACCAATGCCGGCCGTGATCACGGAAATTCGGGAAGGTGTTTTTTCTTTGCTAACCATTTTTTTATTCAGACTTCACCTTGCTGCTCTGTGGTCACATCCTGCCGCGTTTCGCCAACCTAACGTCGAATGGGCTCCTCCAATTCTTGTGCGGGTGTCGCCTTGTGTTCGCGGTCTTCAGGCGAACCAGCCTCCTCTCTCACGAGTGACCTCTCTCTCTCGCTCGCTCGCTCTCGATCGAATTTCGAAATTGTGCTGCGGTCCTCTGTTGGCGGGAAGCACGCTGGGGACCGTTGAAGCCGCCAACTTGCTGCTTATCTCTCGTATTGATCCGTTCTAGTCGGATCTATCGTCGGGATCGCGGACAATCCTGCGTCTGTTCGGCAAATACAGAACGTCACATTGAGGTAACACGAATTCATTTTGCTCCAATGCTATATTTTGTGTTTGATATTTGATATGAAAACATGGAAATATTCGAAATGTCCTTCCGGAGACAGATTTTTACAGTCAAACGCACCGTTGCCGTCAAGCTCGTGCGTGTGTGTCTGTGTGAAACATGGTCGATCTGTTTGCGCAAACGATTTTCTGTGAATGACGAATTTACTTTTATGGACCGTTCACTCACACAATGTGCACCTAATTGGTTGACAAAGTATCGTGTTAACGTCCGAAAGTAACTAACGCCCACAAAGTAAACGTGTATATTTCAAATGAACCTAATCCCTTTATTGTATTTATTTCAGTTCATTTCAATCGTGACTGTTAGTACAGAAGGCAGTAGAGCTAGACTTAGTGACGTGGGCTGTAAGTTGATGAATGGTAGGCAAATTTAATACAAGTCTGACGGGTGGTGTATACAGGGTAATGAATGGGTGCTGTTTCTATTGCGAAGCGTGCGGATTTTTTGTTGAATTTAAGTGCACATGGCGATTTCATTCAGGCCATAGAATCGTAGGCTAGTTCATAGGCTAGTATCTTTGAAAGTTAAAGGCAGAGAAGGTAGTTCTATACATTAGGTCAATTTTAGTTGCGTGCCCGTTTCAGCATTGTACGATAAATGCTTCAGTGTTCTAAGTGAAAGAACAATTGTGTCCGGGCTTAGATTGCTTAGCTGCACATTTTTAATTATGCTCATTTCACGTCAAATACATATAGAGGAGATCAGCTGCATAAGGGAGATCTCAGTGTTAACCTTAGTCTCTATTTATGTATTACTTTATGTAAAACCCGGTAAAACATTTGACAAGATCTTGTACAGTGGGCGTTGTAACAATGTCACAAAGAACTCGTCGTTCTCTTCCGTCATAGATCGACATGAGTTCAAATGACATATGCAATATGAAATCAATCTGTCCTTCCTCATGGGGGTGCGAACTTTCCCCCGACATTAGTCGTAGTAATGATGGAAATGACGATAAATAGCTATAAATGTCTGATCGAGGACCGGCTAAGGGCTATCGTCGCAGACGAAAATTCAATTTGTCCACCATCACATCACCATTTCTCATCTTAATTGCTTTTACGCTGTTGGCATACACCATTTTGGCGTGCAGCTTTCGAGTTCACCTTGTCGGTTCGGTTAACTTTTCAAACAACATCGAGCTTCGGGTTGATGTCAGCCGACCATGCAAACCCCTCCTGGTGTGATATGGATGCTACTATCATAAACCGTTGATTCTAAGCGCATGCTGGGTCAAGGGCATGAACTGAGTGGTATTTCATAAATCGAATATTGTTGTTATTCTTCATACTGAGAAAGCCCCTCATATTTTGTTTTTTGCTGACTATTTCAGATGGATTCACTCACCGTAAGCGACCTGAAAAGGCTGTGTTCTGAGCGCGGCTTGAATCCCGGGAAACTCCGAAAACAACAGATTATCGATCTGTTGGTAGATGATGGCCGTGAGTATATGAAACACGTTTCTCTGTTCACATGAACCTAAGACTGTCGACTTAAGAAATGCGGATCCCCTTTCAACCAACATGCTATCTGTGTACATCTGGTTTTCTTATTTATTTTCATAACAAATAGGAGCAATTTATTGTTCATGATTTCGCGTGTTGAAATATACAAGAATTAGAGAAGTTAGCGAGGCAGTTATGGCAGGCCGAGGCCGTTATGGCCCCGAGGGAGGCGATGGCATTGCCTCTCTATGATCAACTGTTTACTAAGAACCATAAAATGCTACCAATGTGGCAAGTGAGAAGTCAGTTTTGTCTACAATATTTTAGCAGGCTATATATATATTATTGTTTTTTTTTTTGGAATCGCAAGTAACCCACTTATATGCCTCATCCAAACTGTTTTCCGTTATCGTTCGCAGTGGAAGAATTGCCGACTGAGATCGTTGTTCGAGACACTCCCCGAAAGAGTATTCTCACCCCATCACGGTCACGGCGTTCCGCGGTAGCGGAGGCCGAAAGCGGTAAACTCGAGACACCCCGAAGCATTCGGCGACGAACCAAACTGGAAGCCGCGGGAGCCGACAAAGAAAACGCGTCGAGTGAAAATCGCATGACTCCGGTGACGCGGCGAAAACGCTCGACCCGAGCCCAGAAGGTGGGAAGCGCGGACGGCGTGAACGACGAGGACGTCGCCGAGAAAAATGAGGCGACAAGCGAGGGTAGTCAAGGCGAGGAGCCACGGCTGGGGAGAAAGTCCACCTTAAGCAGACGGAAGACGTTTAAGTCAATGAAATCTTCGTCGGACGAAGAGATGCCCGTTGAGTTGGAATTGGCTGAGGAAGACGCTCCGCAAGGTCGTCGCAGATCATCAAGGAAGAAATCAAATGCCGAAGGGTCTTCCGTCAACATTAGTGATGGCGATGCTGCCACCACCGGCGATGATCAGGAGGGACCTCCAAGGAAGAAAGTCGCTGGGGATAGCACGGATGAGGACGGGGTGAGCTTTTGCATGGAAATTCATTTGCTCGTTTGTGAATTCCGCACGTGTAGAATGACAATAGTGATAAGAATAATAATCATTAATAATACTAATGTAATTACTGTTGGTACATACTTGGCATAGAAAATATGGGAAAAATTCAGGAGAGATTCCTGAGAAATTTTCAGAGACAGAATTCCCTAATACTGTTGTTTTACGAGTGTCGGCTATCAGGTGCACTGGCTCGTTTTACCGGTATTAATGATTATGCGAATTGCGCACACTTGCTTTGCAGTCGAATCGAGTTACTGCGGATGAATCGGCACAGATCGCTTCCGAGGCCACGTCAGAACATTTAAGGCAGCCTTCAGCAAAGTAAGTATTTGTTGGTGTCAACTTCGAAACATCAGCTGCCAAACACTACGAGGTGTTAGCTCTCATTCACAAGTAGGGTGGCATATCTCAGGGCATGAATTTGATTTTATTCAAAGACGCGTTTTCTTGGAAAACTAAAAGCCCTTGGAAATGACCCTGCGGTAACGGGGTGGCAGATTATAATTCGGTGAGGCGGGCCGGATTCTGACAAAGATTGATTGCTAAATGTTCGAGGGAGGGTTGGCCATTGCCAGTCAGGGGATCGAGCTTCGTAGCGTGGTGCATTCGTGTGCGCCTTGCAACCGGAATATACGTGGATGCACGGGTTCGGTCCTTACCGTAGTATAGTTTAGGTGGCCGTCTTACGAAGCAGTGCAACCCCGTAATACAGCGGACGTTAAATGTTTAAGGCTGAGAGTCAGTCCGAAAACAAAAGGAAGGTAACATAGGGACACAGCTGAGGGTTAGGTCGAAAAGCGTTTTTTTTTAAGCTAACTACACTAACTTTGACTTAGCTTGATAGATGCCAAGGGATAATTCCCGGAAGCAACATAAACATAGCAGGTATCGAGGAAGCTTTTGAGAGAACACTGCAGGCCGGCAGTTTATACTTAAGCGAACTCGAGGTGGCCGACGCTAAACAACAATATCGAACTTTACGAAACCTAGTATGGTCCTTTCATGGTTATCAATAACGTTAACAACAGGATAGCCAAAACGCCTTCGACTTCACGGTAGGATTTGTCCGAAAAATCATTGTAGATGAGATCGATCATGCGATGTTAGTTGCCTCTTTTTTTTCTTGTTACACGCTTGCAAACGCCCACCGCAGTGGAGTTGCAACATCCAGATTCTGTTTTCAATGGGACCTGTCTATGTCTTTCGTTAACGAAATCCCTAAACAACCTCGACTATATGAATACGCAGCCCGGACGCGGACGACCGCGGCATTTCCAGTCCTGCGATCGACAAAGACGCAGAACAGGATGATGGACAGCCACCCCCGAGTGATGAAGGTGACAACTGCGATGAGGTTGACAATGAAAATCAATACAATGAAGTTATCAACACGTCGGACGGCAAAGGCTCCCCGCCATCAGAGGAGCGTCAGTGGCGAACGTCAGAGAACGCTGAGTCTGATGACGAACATTTGGAAGGTCCTAGAGTTTCAAGCGATGCCGCAAAGCAAGCCGTGACACCGAATATCGCTGCTGGAGATACTGTACCATCGAGACGGCATCGGAAGACTTGGAATTTGAATTCGACAGCTCAGTTCAACTTTGCTTGCGATGAGCAGTCGTCGGCCGAGTCCTCGCCAAAGAGCTCGTTAGCATTAGAAGATGATGAGTTGGCGGCTGCAATTCCTCTGAACGATCATTCTCCCCCGTAGGTGTTTTCTTGTAGATGTTTGTATGGTGGCATTCATTGTCGTCTAGTTTCAGTCTGTCGGTTTGAAATTGTTTGGTGAAATGTTCTGGTTGCGCTCCGTTTGTATGCAGCTGCATATATATATATATATATATATATATATATATATATATATATATACATATATTGTGTTGGTGTGTGTATGCTTGTTATGTGCATGAGCCGAACTTGGAGTGGCTCAGACGTTATCGTTGCAAATAGACGGCCTTTGGTGATGTTCGTAATCGTCCTTTGATGCTCTGCGATGGTAAACGAAGGTGTTTTGCTGTTCAGTGTACATTGGGTTCCATTTACGGAAACACAACGCCAGGCCGGCGAGGCATGTCTGTCAAGACTGTTCTCTAATGTGCGGTGCAGTGAGGGGTCCAATACATGTCACTGATATAGGGGGTTTGGTAAACAAGGTTCGCATTTTCTTCATCAAGTATACCAAATTGGACTTAAACGTCAATATTATTTTTGATAAGAAAAACCTTGCTCATACCATTGTAAATTTTTTTTTGTTTATTCATTTGCTTTTATTTGTCTCTTCGTATTGCCTTAGGAAGGAATAGTATCTTGGCAAAATTGCGAGTGGGTCGCACTGCAAACCGCGATTAGGTAGGTCCCCGATTAAGTGTGCATGCTCTGTCTGAGTCGTTTAATTAACGTCTATGAATCGCTTATTTGGACAGAGTTACTATTCGCGAAAACACTTTCGTCGTGGGAACCCCGTCACAAATGAAGGCTAACTCCAAGGACAAGGAGTCGTCACGCACACCTTTCAAGGCAACAAAGACGCCCAATTTTAAGAAGCTTCACGAGCGGGAGCAGGCTCGCATGGAAAACATTGTCGATCACCAAAGTCGAAAACGTGAAAGGTACTTTACTCTCTACGAAGAGTTATTTAGAAACGCCTCACATACAGAACACCGTCGTCTGTATATGGGACACCACAGCACTACCATTTTGTGTTGGTCCTTTAAGAAATTGTGAACTGAACCTAGTGATGTTGAGTGTCTTCACCTAACGAATGTCACCTCGCTAAAACCGACACTTCAGTGTCGTTTTCAAAGAGTGTTTCACTTCGCGGTGGGTTATATGCTCTACCTTATCCTGCTAATTTGTTCAAAGCTAGTATTGTAGTGTAACAATCTAATATACAATCATAGGCTAAGCAACGCAGGTGTCTGCCTAGGTTTCAAGCTTGTCCACTGTGCTTATTCTTTTTGCTGCGTTGTAGGATGAGGAAATTACTACAAACAACGCGCGAAATCCGTGATCGGGGCAGCATGTCTCGACTGGAACGCAAGACGCCAATGATAACTCCATTGAAAACACCGATGACTGATATAAAGAAATCCTATGTGACTCCATCATCATCGGCCAAGAAGATTCTCAGTGACAAGGTCCGCTCAAATCGCCGCTTCGATTTGCTGATGAAGGCTCGAGGAATTAACATCGAAGATGACGTGAACGATAAGGAGGACGCGTGAACTAGCTATTGGCAGTCGTGGGTGGCTACGCTGGTGGTCTGCGCCAGGGATCCCCCATAAACAACATAACGCTAAGCACATGACGAATGTTAAGAATCGACAATTATGAGAAGGGGGAGGAATATTTTTGTTCAAATAAGTTCCACAGTAATGAAAGGGAAGTGTTCTAGTACGCACCCCGAATGGAATTGATGATAATGATAGTCTAAAACTTGTATATATATATATTTTGTGTATAACTTGCTTTGTAAATAAAACAAAGTGTTTGAATCATTGGACTTCTCTCTCTCTCTCTCTCTGGATATATATATATATGCCAAATTAAATGCTAAATGATTAGTTCGGAAGTGTGAATTTTGAGGGCGCCTGCACATTTGCCATCTCCTAACAGTCGCTCTCTAACAGAGACACCCACTGCTCGTAAGGTTTCTGCCTGCTTGGTATTCATCTATAGAGCCAGCGTCAAACGCCATGTTCCGCTATTTCTGATATAGCGGAACATGGTGTTTGGTGGTAGTGGTGCTCTCACTTGATTCAACTCTTGCTAACGATTCTAATTTTTATTTACTTTTTTCATTCTCTGTAAAAATAGGGTGGAGTGGAGCAAAAGTCATTAGCTCAGGACATGCACTATTCGATGAGCAAGCAACAGCACTCCCAAAGTTTGCTTGACTAACTAATAAGATTCGGTTAATTAGTTAATTTAATGTCCGTGCCATTGTCGCTTCATGGTAAAATGCATTCCTATAATAATCGAATAATAAAGTCGGGGGTACCTTCACTGTTTGCCTGGAGGCAATCAATATTTCATCATCATGAAATCACCCGACCTTAAAAGCGAAACATTTGTATATATATATATATATATATATATATATATTTTTTTTTTTTTATGACGGAGAATGCTCATGCAGACCAGGCCTCACAACTAAGGTATTTGCCATGGTACTGTGGGACTCCTGCCTGGTGGAGTGGCAGACCTACCCACTAAACTCACGCCCCACTTAAACTTCACTCTGAGTTGGTCCGGATCTTCAGAATTAACAGTACTACGAACCAACAACGAGTGGCAGGCGCCTACCGGATCAATTGGCCGAGGTCGCCCGTCGGGTTCCCCACCTCATCAGACAAGCCGTTCCCATCAACCTGTGAACCCGACATTCTTGTGGCATTGTCCTCGGCGTGACTTTCCGCAGAACCATACAAGTCACGTCCTATATCTTCTTGAGTTACTCCCCTCTCGGCCTCTGATATAAATGGGAATCTGCTTTGGCGGATTCGGGCCAGGCGTCTCTTTTCTTCGAGTACGTTTTTAGCAGTCTCGGCTCCGATTTCCCAGCCGCTGCTAGTCTCGCAGATGAAGTCGACGAAGTCTTTCATGCTCGCCCTCGGCATGCTTGGAGGGGGAGTTCTGCTTCTAGCCTCGCCATTTAGCTGCCAACAGCGCGTGACCTTGTTCAGAGCTAGAATTCTTGCAGGCTCCAGGGCAGGGCAGACAAGTAGCTTGTGGAAGGCATCGTCTCTTGCCCCTTCCAAGCAGTGAATGCAGCTTCCTGATTGTGGAGTCACGTTAAAGTCGTCGAGGTATGCTTGGAAGTCTCCGTGACCGGTGATAACCTGAGTCAGGAAGAAATCCATCTGCCCCCCCGGACGGTTCATCCACTTCTTTATGTCGGGGATCAGATCACGGACCTTTGCACCAGGGTCGCCCCTGCGGAGCGCGGTCCACTCCTCCTGCCAAGCAGCAAACATCGCTTCTCTTTCTACCTCCTTAGAGCCCTCGGGACCTTTGTCCCAGAGCCTGCGTCGCTCGTCAGCCACCAGATCCCAAGGCGGGGTACCAGCCAAGACAAGTGCAGCCGTCGTGCTCACTGTTCTGTACGCTTGTATTATCCTGAGCGCTGCCGTGCGTTGCGTTTTCCTTAGAAGACACCTGTTTCTGGCGGTGGCGGTGGTCCGGCTGAACCAAACCGAGGCCCCGAACAGGGCAATCGACCCTGCAACGGACATGATAAGCTTCCTGCGATCTGTTCGCTTGGGCCCATGAATGTTCGGGAGAATCTTGGCTATCTCGTTAGCTGCCTTGCTCGCCTTGGCTGTGGCGATCTTGATATGTTCGTTACCACTGAGACCCTTGTCCAGGTGTACCCCCAGGTACCTCGCATGGTTTACCTGCTTGATGACTTGACCGGCCAGTTGCAACTCCAGCTGGTGGACAGGAACTTTGCCAGTCAGCACCACCGCCTCACTCTTTTGTGGAGCAAGTTCGAGACCGACGCCGACCATCCATACCTGTATAGAATGGAGAACCTTGTTGGCTTTAATTTCCAGTTCTATGCCCGTTTTGGCTTCCACTACTACCGCCAGATCATCAGCGTATGCAAGGGTTTCGACTCCGTCGGGTAAACCCTCCAGGGTAAGAACATCGTCGTAGGCAATGTTCCAAAGTAGAGGTCCCATAATGGAGCCTTGCGGAACACCTGCCGTCATGCTCATGGTTACTCCCGAACTTGTGATAACTCTGTCCTTCAAATAATCTGATATAATTCTTACCAGATAGTACGGTGCCCGTTTCCGACTGAGAGTACTCAGGACAATTTTCCATGGCAGACTGTTAAAAGCATTTTTGACATCAAGGAAAATTGCTACCATTAGGCGCCTTGTCTGTCGCGTGGAATTATGTAGAAGTTCCGCTTTTGCATATATATATATATATATATATATATATATATATATATAATATATACATATATGAAGTATATAACCTGTTCTCTCTTCGCTTACTTCGGAGTAATTTCCAATCGCGCAGCAACTGCCTGGTACGGAGTATATTTCCTAATGCGGATTAAATAAATAAAAACGAGTGAAACAAATTTGATTGAATTAGCATGAAGTTGGGGTTCAAGAATAACAAGGTGTCTCTTTCTGTCGGATTTTTCCCTCTGCCGACTAGATGGACACTCTGGAAGCTGTATGACCCGCGAAACTGCCTGCACAATTTTCAATGTGTTTAGTCGTTGACGAAATCTACTATCGTGGGAAAATCGAAACGAAATTGATCTGAAATAATGCGTCTGAAAAATCATGTCTCCCGTCCATGATAATAGGTATCTTTACGACCGAGTAATTAAATCAATATTTAAGGTTAGGAGCTGAGGCCTGTCAGATAGGGGAACAATTGAGGGTCAGCTCGAAAAAAAAAAAAATAAATCAATATAGTAACAACTAAGAGTAAGAGCCGCACGTATACTTGCTTCCACACATATGAGCGTCATAGAAAAAACACAACAGGGTATCTTGGAAATACGCCTTATATACAACATTTACTCAATTATTTAAACTATTTACAATTAGTACATTTCAATGCATTCGATCCTCATTTTCATATATATATATATATATATATTGTTCCAAATCTGCGTCCGGCCACCCTTATGGTTTCAGCAGATCCAGGATCATACTAATCATACAACCAAAAGCTAACTTGAATGTGTCTGTCTACGTTAATTACATAACTGCCCTCGTACCCTCTCTCGTCTTTGTCTCGTTGTTATTCTTCTATCCGTTCCCTATACCAGGGAATTAGCGGAGCACTGCGTTACTCACGTCCTCTGCTATTATACACAAACACATCTCCAAATTTCGTCATGTACTTGGCAACAAAATCCTTGGTTTTTAGCTTAACGGCATCGTTCACAACGAGTCCCTCTACCTTCTTGCACTGCCGCAACTCTTTCCCTAGCACGGCGTGCGTCATTTTTCTAGCCAATTTTCGGAAGTCCTCATCGTTCGTGATGCGAGCACGTGGACAGTCGTCCCGCCGATAGGGCGTCAGGATGGCAACGATGTACTGCGAGATCTCAGCCATAAATCGCTCCTTGAGGCCCTTCGCCTCACCGCTAACGACTGCCAGCTCGACAGCTGTGTCGGCGGTAATCTGCGTCAGCTGAGTGACCTCGGCTTTGACGACATGTGGCAATCGGGCGTGTACGAGATCGGCCGTTGCCGCTCCTTCGTCCGGCAGCTCCCATGACACCTCCCGGGTTAGCGCATGGTAAAAGTAGATCTCTCCGACGTCGGTCTTGGTCGCCTTCCAGAAATCCGGCAGGCGGATAGCTCGGATCTTGGCGACCACACGCTGATCCGGCGCAGCCAGAGCTGCCGTCGCGACTTGCGGGTGATGCGGATGCATCATAGGAGGTGGCGGCGGTGGGAATGGCGGCACAACGTGGCCGGGTGGAGGCAGTACGGCTGGAGGTAGATGATTGCCCGGAGGTGGGCCACCCGGAAACATCGCTTGTGGAGACGGGTCGAATGGACCCATCGGCCCCATTGGCGGTAGACATCCGGGTGGTATATGTGGAGGCATATGTCCCATACCCATCATCGCTGGCTGCATCATGACCGGCGGCGGCAGCTGTGACAAAAGGTCGGGCGGGACTGGCACGAAACGGCCAGACTCGTCTCGGAACATTGGCGTCAACGTTACCGCGCCCGTGTCCATGGCCCGATGTTGCTGCTGCAGCATCTCGTGCTGCATACGTAGTTCGTCCTCGCGTTTTGCCTGGAGGGCGAACAGGCGTCGACGCTCCTCCTTGGAGACCCGCGACATCCGTGCGTCTTGACCATGCCGGCTGTGGCCGTGTTTGCTGTTGTAGCCAGCGGGCGTCCGTTCACGACTGCTGCTGGAGGACGATGATCGACTCCGAGAACGCTTTCTGTTTCGATGTTTACGGGTCCGATCACGACTCCTGCTACGTGATCTGGACCGGGAACGCGAACGGCGCCGAGCGCGACCCCTTGAGTGGGACCGACTCCGTGATCGACTCCTGCTCCGCGATCGTTTGCGACCTCGGCAAGGCTTCTCTGAATCGTCTTCCTTCTCCTTATCTCGCTCCTTTTTCTTTTTCTCCTCTTTCTTCGCCTTCTTAAGGTCCTTCTCCCGGCGGTCGACCTCTCGTTCGTCCTCTTTTCGGCGCTGCTGCTCGAGTTTGGGTATACGATAGACTTCCTTCAACGCATTCCACCGGTCAAGAAGTAATGATATGCTCTTATATAGTTCCTCAATAGGGCCGAGCTTCTCCTCGTCAGTACAGGCCTTTCGCATTGCATCGAGCTCGTCGGACAGATCGGACGCAAGCTGATGTGAAGCAGTTAGTAATTTGCTTTCTTTAACAATCGTCTTATTTGTGACCGGCAGCTTCTGCAATGTTGAGATCATTTTTTCACGAATTTCATAACCTTTCAAATCGGTGAACCAGCTCCAAAGCAGCTCTAGACCGTGGTAATCGATAAATAGTCGAAGACACGCCTCGAC
Organism: Stratiolaelaps scimitus; assembly: GCA_019614645.1. Classification (NCBI taxonomy): domain Eukaryota; kingdom Metazoa; phylum Arthropoda; class Arachnida; order Mesostigmata; family Laelapidae; genus Stratiolaelaps; species Stratiolaelaps scimitus. Next base: position 2,855,960 of record JABWDB010000013.1, on the reverse strand, counting down.
TGTGCCAGCAATGATATCAAGAAGCCGACACCGAACTTCAGGATCTTCGGCGCGCACCATAATCCTGCAGAGATTGATGACATCGTCCCGAGACCGGAGTCCCTCCTCGAGAGCCTCAAGCTCTTCTTCGTCTATCTCCTCCTCGATCCTCGAGCGGCGTTCCTCTTTATTTTTGGTCGTCGACTTCTGGGTGCCGATGACGCCCCGACAGTTCTCTGATCCGCAATAGCACTTCTGCGCCTCCTTACCATACACCTCGAACTTGTAATCAAACGTGAGTTCTTCCCCCGCTCGCACGGCTTTCTTCGTGAAGAAACCAACACGTAAATCACCGTTGACGGTCCATTTCTCGGTAACGCAGTTTGGATCGCAGCTATGATTCATGTGCCGCGAGAGGTTCCCTTTGGCAGTCGCATCGATAGCCAAGCCGGGTTTGAGTTCCATAAAGTAGAAATGCTTGGCAGCATCGTAGCGTTTCACCCGCCGTCGAAATTCACCAGCCGATAGAACCTCGCCAACGTATTCCATAACGAAGGTGCCAGCGGCCAACGGCTCCACGGCCCGGAGACCATGGCCCTTCTTATCGGCATGGAAGCGATCCACTTTGGCATACTCCTGCCGTTGAAATCGTTTATTACCGCAGTTATCGCCCAATCGGCATCGTTGCCCGCACTCAACCAGCAGCATTCGGTTGAGGCAATCGTCGACACAGCCTCGGATACCGCGCGAGATCTCGTCCTTAGTGAGCGTGCAATCGCACTCCATACGGCGGAGATCTTTCTGCGAGTCTCGCTTGGCGTAGCGGTACTCATTTTCGACCAACGGGATATAGCCAAGTTCAGGATCGAACTTTTGCTCCTTGTCGTCAATGACGTCGTCTGGGGACTGCGACTCGCCGGAGTCTTTGGCTCCGCCATCTTGAGGCGATTTGGTGCCGTTCTCTTTGTTGTCATGTGACTGCGATGAGCGGCTGTCTTGCGAGAACTCCTCGATATCGACTCCGGGAGGCGCGACGTCAGCCTGACCCTGCAAATAATTATAGACAGTAGAATGGACTTAGATCAGTCACTGGCTTTGGAGCAATATTATGCTCAGCATATGTATTCTTAGTGAGATAGGTGGATAAATTATATATGTGATAAATTTTGCAAACTCTTTAGTGCTTAGATCTTTTTTACCAGTCGAGTTATGTTTGCTGTTGTTGAATCGCTAATCTATTTTAGTTAGTGAGCGATGTATAAGCTTCTTACAAACAGGGCACAGTGTCATTTCGCAGCAAACCAAATGACGTATTTCCTTAATATAATATATATAGTCACGAGTCTAGCTGGCAGGGCGAATTCCACTACACAATCAATTCAGTTCAAATGTGTATGCCTGTGTCTGTATTGAATCGAGACATAGCCGACAATTTTCACCAACAAGAATAGCATCTAATCACGCGACCGCGGGCGGGTTCACACAATGAGCTATCATTCCCCATTAGGGGAGTTGTTCCTCCTCGCCCTTATCGCAATCATTATCACCACCGCTGATAATCGAGCCATGCTAAATAATAACACTGAATCGATTGACGTCACGATCTCGGAACAACCCAGCGCAGCGAATGAACATGTGCCCCGACAAAAATTTCCTCTAACAAAAACAAAAGAAAAAGTACCATTATTTATTTCTATTTATCCATATATCGGACGTGTTTAGCATCCTGCCAGATCCCCAGAGGTGGTTGAATAGACTTCCCTTTCTAGACAGGTCCCGCTATTTTTTATGGTTATTCGACTTGCCTCTTAACCTAACCTGTGTACCCTCAGCTAACTGGCTGTCCGGCTTGCTCGGATGGCCGAGCGGATAAACAAACGGCACTTTGCTATTATAACACATTGGCCGTGACATTATTCAGCGATGGCCTGTGATGGGTCATTCATTTCATTGTTTTTGTTTGTTACGTCTGTCTGCATAATAATCTCTGACCTTTTATTGGCTGTCGTCTATTATCGAACTCAACTCACCTCGCCGGCTGGGTCGCTGCTCATGTTGGCGACTGGCGCGAACAGATCGTAGTGTCTCTGCGAATAGCTGCTGTGGTAGCCACGGCACCTTTTACTGTTGCTGCTGCTGCTGCTACCGCCGATCTCGTCGTCTCAGACGAACTTCTCCTTTTTCTTTTCTTTCCGTGGCGGTGGTTGCTAACAAACGCATCCGCCGATACAGACTCTGCCACCACCGGTAGTGCTACCGACTGACACGGACGACAAACAGCCGTCGTCGTCGTCCTCGTGCGGGAAAACTCACCAGCGACTTGGTTCGCCAGAGCTAGATGATGGACGGCAGAGATTGCTTCGAGGAGGTGGATGGATGTTCGTTTGTTTATTTTTCCTTTGTTTCATATAACTGTTCGCACATGCCCCTCTCTCTCTCTCTCTGTGCGCTCACCGACACTCGAACGATACGCTCATGTACAAGATCACAAACAGGCAAAAACAAACACACAGGCACACAAGCAAATCCAGCGAAGAAGGCCGCCGTCCCTCTACCCGCCGAGATGATTTCGCTCAGTAACGGTGGTAACGACAACATTCACAACAGTCACCGGCGGCTGGTGGTGGTTGTTGCTTCGGCTCAAATCGGTTTTGTCGCTCGAATTCGAATTGTGTCCGATTGATCATTCGTCGTCGTAGCCCAATCGTCGGCTTTTTTTCAGCTCCTTTTGATTCCGTTCTCGTTGTATGATTTCCACCACTTTCACTGTACGTTGATGACGACGACTAGGTGGCATGGACAAGTGGCGATGATGGGTTATTATTTCTGGCAGGACACAAGGAAAAAACAGGACAGCGCGAACGAACGAAACAACGGACCCCACCGAACAGAACAAACAGCTAACGGCCAGAGCAGAATGGCAGAAAAAGGGTCCCGAGTAAGCGGTGAATATGAAGCGATCATTTGTCTCGTCGATGTGATTCTGTGTGTGTGTGTGTGTCTGCCTGCCTTGGCAAAAACGAACCTAGCTCTCTAAGTAACTGTCTGGAATGAATTTCTGCTCAGTGAACGTTGTCTACCATGAATAGCCGCGTCGGTAGCGGTATGAAGAATAATAATAATAATAATAACACGAGGTGTGTGTGTGTGTGTATATACTGATCGCAACAGAAGTAGCACACAACACTACAAGTGGTAAAGGGGTGGTAGGATTTCTTCTTCTACAGCTATTACAACTATTAATGGTTCAACTGCTGCTGTTGCTGCTGCTGCTGCTACAAGAGACAATGATGTGTATCGGTTGGACAGTTTCGAGGCGGGCTTGACCAGCACAAGTCCCTGGTTCGTTCGATCATACGTCCGACAACGCCGCCCTGTGTATAGCGCGTCAGGCATAGGCGGGCTGGCATTCAGGCAGGCGGACAGGCAAGCACCGACAGCAGCACCGACAGATAGCACCAGCACGACCAACACCGATGCAGCAGTAAGTACACTCACGGCTCGGCTCGGCCGACTCCACTCCTCACGCGTACCAGCGCCCCTCGAAAACCATACCCGCACTCGTTTGCTCACAGTGCAGCCTGCACACACGCATATAAACAGCACACGGCGGCAGACGCAGACAGACAAACAAAGGGAGACAGACGGACACCCAAATACAAAACCCAGACATGGCGCCGTCGCCGCCGAACTGCACGAGGTACACAAACAGAAACGAAGAGGGGTTAGATTGCAGACCGCCCCGAGGGGCGGGAACCGAACACTCTCAACCACAGACTGCAACAGGCCGACAGTGGAGGAGGGAGAGAGAGAGGCAGACAGGGCTAAATGGCTGCTTAGCTGCTCGCGCTGAGCAACGGAATACCAAAAACCTGCTGGAGATAGATACAACGGGCACACACATATACAGATCAGCGAATGTGATAGATAGCCCGGTGCACTAATCGAAATGATAATACAACTATTATTTGTAAAATATTAGCGTATCGAAGCAGACGATAGGCAGAAACGCAAGCAAGAAGGGTGATAGCAGACGACGCGGAAAAGAGCCAGCATTCATAATCAAACGGACAACGCTAATGACATGGCCGTCGTGTTGTGGGCGCTGTTATGCGAATACTGGCGGGATTTGTTGTTAGCTTGGCGCGTGCAATGTCTAACGATACTGTAATGTTATAATGGTGTAATACCTATGGAAAACTATGGACGCGAAATATCGAAAGGGACATTCGCCTGATATAAACAGTATGTTATTGTTCTTGTAAACAAGTTGGTGTATTTTGGGTGGGTAAGTGGACTCGTAGCGTGTCTTGGCTCAGTGAGCACCAATAAAGGTAAACAAATCGACCTGTCACATGTGCGCAATGCACCACGACAACTGAATGCAAATCTGTTCTTAATGTCACTCTTGTGACCCCCCCGACACAACACTAGAACGAATGAATTCAAATCTATCGTGCGCGCGCCAAACTGCTCGCGAGACGTTCGATATCTCCTAAGTTTCCTTTCAATTTTGCCTCCCGTGTTGGGGAAGATTACCAGCCCCTAGCTACGGGAATTAGATGATTCGATAATTCATATGTAATGCATTCATACACCGTCATGTAAATGTTATAAGGCAAATTTTAATGAGAAATTTCCGCACCACTCGATTGACGATTTTCTTCTCGCAATCTCCCCGTCTCCATCTGTCGGTCTTTACTTTCCCATTCGCTAACGTTATGTCGAAAACATGTTGCTTCTCAGCTGGTGTTACTAACGCTATCCCGTCTGCCGGGGCCCCGCCGTCGCCGTTGTTTAAATGGTTTGGTCGTTGTTGTTGTTTATCCGAGCTGGATACCGCTGTTCGTAATTGATGTTGCCAGAGTTGCCTGTCAATTCCAACTTGCGCGCAAATCAGTGCCAAGTGGATTATGCGAGCAAGCGATCCGTGTGATCCGAACCATCGCAGATGCCGCTGTATGTCAGCTAGCCTTCGTCGAGTGCATTCACTTCCTGAGCAGTTTGCGTAGGCAGACTGTAAGACTTAACTCTTAGAGTAAGCTTAGACGGAACCGATAGAAATGGCCGACACTGAGGTGGTGGATGTCGATGCTTCGCCTCAGCCGTTCGGGCCGGTGGCTAGGAAGTGTGCCCTGTGCTCGTCGGAAGTTGGTGTCAAAACGGAACCGTTTCTGTTGCCGTGTCTGCATACGGCGTGCAAGGCGTGTCTCCCAGTTGAAGATCAGTCGTCGGTAAGTTGCTCGATCCGTGTTCGAAGTGTAGCTCATTAGTCTGCTGTAGGGTGGTGAGTTGACTTACTTGATCCGCTCACAGACGGATAGAGAGGGGAGGGAAAATGCATATGCCTGAAATATATATATATATATATATATACATATGCCTGCTAGCTTCCGTATTCGCATCCGGGACACGGGAGTGAGTTAGATATTCGAGAGCATTCGATCTCATTAGTTAGTACCTCTATGGAGAACAATCCGTGGTGCATCTGCCTTGATCGCTCTCTTTCAGATGTACATTGAAACGGGTCGAAATCGAGTGTGACCGGTTGGGAGCGTTCACACCACAATTACTATCACTAGAGGCAGGGTAGTTGATCTGTTTCTATTCAGAATATTGAATTAGAATATAAATGATGATGAGACATAAAATATTATATTATCTAGCGACTATATTTCACGGGTTACCCCTCTCCCCTGTATTTTTCTTTCCTGGGTATTGCTCAGTTTGTTCTTCATTGGGGTTTTTACTAGTTTATCGTAATTAATAGAAAATTCATAGTCAAATTGGCTTATCAATGTTTCGTACGGAATTCAATAAGATAATACGAAAAATAGAGCTTCTGTATTTTACTGTTTGAGGGTGTTACAATAATCTCACTGGGCTACGAACACGCTGCGATCGACAAATCAAGCCGATAATTCGATTATATTGCTTAAAGCAGTGCATTAGTAAGGGCCTCGGCTTCTCTCTCACCCGTGATGAACTGGCACCCACAGTCGTATAACTAAGGGCCACACTGTCCGCGATATACATAGGCATTTATTCTCAACAGGGTTAACCTAGAATTAATAGATTTTAATGCTGTACGTGCTGCTCTTTGTTGTTGTTATGTCTCGCGTACTTTAGATACAGTGCAACTACTGCGACGAAATATTTCCACCAAGTGCTGCCATTCGACATCTGGTACTCATTGAGTGTCTGGAAAAGGAGTCCCCGGAAGAGGAGGATGATTCCGGAGAATCTGGACCGAAAAATCTCTGCACGTCGTGTGATGAGGGCGTCATTGCTGGAGGGTACGTCTAACAAAAACTGTGAAAAAAATCGATACGTGAAAACTGCGCTTACTAATCTATATATATATATATATATATATGTGGCCGAACACACACACACATATATATATATATATAATGTGTGTTCGGCCATAATTGATAATTGTACGTTGCCCATACGCTTTTGCTGTGTCATATTATTAGATACTGCAAAGATTGCGAAGAATGGCTTTGTGGAGCATGCATCAAGGCTCACCAGCGAGTCAAAGTCACCAAGGACCACATCATTCTATCTACGGAACAGGCGGGACGAGCTCTTAGGGCGGCAGCCAAGCAACGTTTTCAGATGTGTGAAAAACACCCTAAGGAGCCGCTGAAATTCTACTGCAGCAAATGTTCGGCGCTAACGTGTCGCGACTGCCAGTTGGAGGATCACCAGAACCATGGGGAGTATCTGGCGTTGGTTGCCGCCTGGAAACAGCAGGAATCCGATTTCAACACCCAGCATAAACGCATCGCAGAAAAACAAGCCTTTATTCGGGAGTACGTCGCTTCCCTAGAGAAATGGCAGGATGCAGCCACTCAGGTAGGTCTGAGGGGTAAACTCAGGTAGGTCTGAGGGGTAAACTCAGGTAGGTCTGAGGGGTAAACTCAGATAGGTTGAGATTAGATCGGGGTTTCGTACCAGTATGATGGTGCTGTGTAGCTCAGAACGATGAGTAAAACTCGGATCTGATTCCGTGGAAGGCGCACAATAATTAATTGCAGCAATGTATGTTGTGAGTGTATCGAAGGTTTGAAATGAAATAGGTTCATTTCATTTCAAAGACAGTTTCCGCCAAATACAAGGCGGATCTTTAACTATTAATCTTGACCAACATTGCTTGTTGATTCGTATCGCGTACAGGTGGAATCCAAGGTTGTAGCCGATATTCGGGCATATGCAGTGCGGGCCATCACCCTTATCAACGCAAAAGCACGCAAGTTAATCCGAGAAATACAAGACACCTGCAACCATAAACGGGAGGTGCTCAGCTATAAGCGGACAGAGGTGCTTCAGGTAATCCTGCTCACTGACAACTGTCGATTTCCTGTGAAGGAGAGAGCTCCTCAATGCCGGGAGGAGTTCCCTCTGACTTTGAAAATAAGGAATGGAGAATAAATATAGGAGTTACCAAGCTAGTGTTACTGCTAATTACACCATTCGTATGGTGATTGATAAGAGCCATCGTTTATGGAGGGATCAACGACAAGTTTCGTATGTCGTCATGCTTTACGGTCACCGCGAACAAATAGCGCGCGTTGTTGAACGACAACTAAAAATAGCATCAAAGCTATGCTCTTATTGCTTAATAGACCTACACTTTCCAGATGATGTTATGTATTAAATTTTAACAAACTAAGTCACGTTTAAGAAATCAAGGAACTGCACTTATTTTCTCAGAGCGTTATATTGTCACGATATTGTTTCCTCACACCAATACAATCCTCTCTCTCTCTCTCTCTCGCTTTCTGCAGCTGTGCAAGCGACTTCTGGATTGCCATGCGATCGTGGACGATATGGTATCGTCGGGTAGCGAGTTGGCGTTGATGCATTCAAAGCTGATGATGGAACGACAAATGACGACACTTATCGAGAAAGTTGTACAGCTTCCCAGCACCAAAGCCGAGATTAACCTGAAGTTCATTTTCGAGCCGAAGGTACTCGACGGTCTGGCCAACACCGGTCAGATAATTGACTTGTCTTCGTTACGCGAATCCGCTCATAGCCTACGGGTACAGCATAACGGCCAGCAGCAGGTGCGATAGCCATCGTAATCGCGAGTATATTTAAGGACGCCTTTGAGTAGGAAATATCAATATATTATACGTTATTGGTAATATTAGGGAATAACAATATATTATTAGCAGAAGCTAGCACAGAACACCGATATGGAACTCCGTTCTCGACTTATACAAGAAAGTGATAGATAAGCACATTACAAAATCAATTTAATCACTACTATGTGACTCATTGGTAGTTGACAGGTAACCTTATTATTTTCTAATGCGAAACAGAGTCGACCTCATTCAGCAAGCGGAATATTGTCAAACGGGCGGTCAGCGCCCAGTCCTGCGCTGTCAAGCAAAAGCAGTTCGCCCCGCAGTTTGCCCAGTCTGAGCTCAACCAACCAACATCCTGACCGGCCGCCTTCCGCGTCTTCTTCACGAGACAGGGAGCCACGAAGACCGACGCCCTCAGCCTCACCTCTCGAGAATGGGAACAAGGACGACGTAATCACTGGTAAGTAAAAAGTTTCTGCGTTTTTTTCTCCGTTAGTATTATTCATTACAACGATACGGAAAGTGGGGCGCATCGCATCTATCACAAATATATCCTCACATCTAGAACACCCTACAACTATCATTCGGCTCATGAATGTCGTGTTTTCTTATGCCACCGTGAAGCAAAGCGAATCGCGATGTGTTAATTTTGGTTGTCGGTATGTTTCCGATAACCATTCCTCAGCGCGCCCGTCTTCAATCTTCGCCAGACCGAAAGTTTCCGTCAACCTCCGCAAAGTCCTGCTTCCAATTCTTACTCGGCTCAGTTGTTTGAGGCTGTCCGCCGTGAGATCTTCCCAAAGCAAGTATATGCGATACATCGCGATCGAAGCTACCTTTAGGTGGATCAGTTAAGCGCAGTGGCGAGTGTAGAGATTTGATTGCGCAGCGGCAGCAACCGCCCACCTGCATATCCTACATCTCTCAGAGACGTGAGTGGTGAAGCATCGACCGCTGACGAAGAAGAGCAGGCCTAAATACGGAAGCCCGGTTACATATGCGAGCTCTAAGGAGCAGAGTGTCATCTGTACTTCATTCCCTTCATTCTTGTCAGGTTTATAGTGAGTTGCAGCTAGGCGAATGCTATGCGGAGGCGAGCCAGGGGTTACTATACCTGGAACGTCCACAGTACTGCTTTCGCATTGCTTCGTAAGACAGATCCCTTTCAGTGCAGATGTGCAATGGTGAGGATCGAGCCGGTGTGGGCACACCTATGTGTCTCCTCCGGCTGTAAGGCGCATACGAATGCTGCACAGCACCACTATACCTGGAACCTACTGAGCCCGTCGACGACCAGGTCATCCGCGTACAGGATGACTTTGACTAACTTTCTAGGCCCTCGTATTAGGTCAGGAAGGACTTCCCTGTTCAGCAGGACTTCCCTGAGCGATTGTCTGAGCAAAAAGTTAGCGCGGCTAGCGCTCAGCGTCGGCAATTAGACGGGTCTCCATCTGCTCTAGGTATTTTTTCGCTGCGCCGGGTACGTTTTTCAACAGAACATCTCAAAAACGTACAAGGTTAAATAGTAGTAGGTAATCTTAAAACTTCGATGCCACGTCGTCTCTAGATCTCTGGATCTCCTGGATCTGCCTTTCTACATCCACTGATTGCTTGCAGGCGATGTGGAGCCACTCAGCAGCGTTCGTACGGCACCGTCCCCGTTATCCGTGTCATCTAGCAGTGTCTCGGTGTCTGCTGGAGCAGTATCGGCGTCAGCGTCGATCTCTGTAACGGCCGTGGAACCTACGCGAGCAGCCTTGTCAGTAGAGTCCCAACCGTCGCAACCGGTAGAACCCGATGCTCCGACAGCAGTGGCCGAGGATAATGATAACAGTGACGATTGGTGCGCAGTGTGTCACGACGGAGGGGAACTCCTTTGCTGTGGACTCTGCCCGAAGGTCTACCATCTTCATTGTCATGTACCTTCATTGGTGTCCACTCCAAGCGAGGACTGGAAGTGTACACTGTGCACCCCTGTACTGGAGGACTCGTTGCCAGCTGCCTCGAAGGATGGCGCGGGCAAACGCAAGATACCCGTAGGATTGAGTGGCAAGCAGCTCAGAATCGCCGAGAAGATCCTTCTGCAGCTGTTCTGTCATGCCTCGTCGACGCCGTTCCAAACTCCCGTAAGCCGGACGGTCCCGAACTACTTCAAGATCATCACGCGACCGATGGATCTCTCAACAGTGAAGAAGAAACTGTCAGCGAGCCATTTCAACCACTACGAGAGTGCCACTGCCTTCATCCAAGACATCCAATTGATCTTCTGCAATTGTTATACGTTTAACGCGAAGGAGTCGCCGTTGGCCAAACAGGCCCAGGTAATGATTTTCTCTCGGCTATTGTTTCCATTTTGTGGGTGTTCATGTTAATGCACGAATTTGGTAGGAATACACTATGGCTATGGAAGTGAGGCGTGGAATTATTCTATATCGGCATCATTCGGTAGTGCCGATTTGTGATTAGGCGAGCAAATTTAAGTCTGCTCCAAGCTGAAACAGTGACTTCGTTCCCAGCCGTAATACGAACCTCCTTTGGCTTATTGCAGCTCCTCGAACAATACTTCAAGCAGCTTATTGAAAAGGAATTACCCGAATGCGTCGGTGACCTCAAAGACCAGTTGGATGAGCTGGACACAGCGAAAAAAGCCAAAGTGACCTAGGCAGGTCCTGCAGATATGCCTACAGAGCACCGCTGTCGCCGACCTGAACTACCGTGCGCAGATAATGCCTCGATAACAGATGACGCCCGCTGTCAATTTCGTCTCTAGGAATCACCGCACATGTTCATTCAGACAGCAACGTGTATAGCAAATAGCCATTTACGTGGCATATAGGTACTCATACACGATCTATTATATTTAGGTGTCGCTCAGTATTACGATATGCCTTCGTAGTAAAGTTGCCTTTCGAATAATTAACCTCCAACGGTTAACAACAAAAACCCAAACCATTCTTATTCTCTAACAAACATAACATCCATATATGTATGCCTATATGCTTTTCGAATTATCCATTGATTTAAAATCGTTAGTTAGTTAGTTAGTTAATTACGCCACGTTTAAACGAAGAACTTTATGTTCCTGTCATGTTCTTGTGTGATCTCGTCTTCTGAACTTGTTCGAGTAGCCGTTAATAGTTTAATAACACATGCACGGGGAAGTCGGGACTATAATCAGGAGTACTGATTTACATTAATAGCGATGTGTAAGAGATTGAGATGTTATCACTCAATATGATTACACGCTTATGACTGATGTACGTGTACGCCTAAGACCCCTCAAGGTTTGTGAACAAGTGTGTCAGTGCGGGTTAGGGTGAGTCTGTATTGAATCTCGTTGAGGGAATAGATACCTTTCTTGCAATCTGTAGTCAGATTGATTTTTGTGTCGGTACACGATAAAGCATTGTTGATTGACTGCGTATAGTGTTACGCTCATGGGAAACTATTATTACGCTCATCGTCTCGGTTGGATTTGAAAGCTACACTCGTTCTGAACCGAACGCGGTGAAATCATCTGAGTTGATTTACAAAGTCAATCTGATGATCTACGAGAACCCGTTTTAACGAAAGACTTGCATAGATGCAGTCTGTGGCAGGCTGCAAAGCGTACGGCATATAACAGCAACGCTTGGGAACGTGTGGGACTTTAACGTGAGGCGTAACCATTAAAGGGATCTATTGCTCCTTCGAACAGGGATGATACAGGGTGACACGATTTACAAATATGTGACGCAAACCTATAGAGCGTTGTTCGGCAAAAAACGCAACCAATTACGGAATCCCAATATGAGGATCGTATACGATGAATTGCATACGTCTCACGATATTCCATTTTTTTGTTCTTGTTTATTCGGCGCACGTTGTCGGTTTTTCAAAACTGCTTCTTCAGGGATCATATTTATGCAGGTTGGAGCGTATTAATACTTCGCCATTTCAGCAGCCAGGTAGGATCAGTGGTGTGGCGACATACGCGTGATAGTGACAGTACAAAGACGGGACCTTAAATACAGTAGACGGTGTAATTTTTGAAGGGAGTTGGATAACAACGGCTTAATAGACAATCAAACAGGCGGGGGAGCAGATGAGTATACAATTTTTAGAGATACATATGATACGCAAACTACTATGCAAACGTGTGATACGTACAAATTGTAGGACTCTGTTGCGCCCCCCCCCCCCCCCTCACTATATATATATATATATGTGTGGCGATTTATTATTTACATTGATAACGACAAGACGGACAAGCGTCGCGAATCCTGGGATCCATAATCTGAATTATTAGATTTTTGAGTAGCGACACGCCTGGGCACCAACCTACCTGGGTGTGTGTGTGTCAATGACAATAAATGAGACAGACAATTTCTACAAACAGCATCTTGTCCTAAGCGAAATGAGGTTGACGATTCGCCTAAGGGCATCCACATGTTACACGTTCTCTGAGAAAAGGGCACTGAACTTCAGGGATATGTTTCCTATGACAAATCATCAAGTGTTGCTTTCTGTGTATCCATTTTGAACTTTTAGGCCCGTTCAGTATAAAGTAAGAATGAATATTTGGCTTGCGTATCTTTCTCTCCATTGTTGTGATCTGTATTAACACAACAGAGAAGGATAGGCACGATCTACGAAATTCGCGTGAGAATCGAGACAAACAAATTGTGGAAAATAGTACCAAGACTACTGAGGGTACGGAAATCAACGACGGACGAAAGCAAACCGGGAGTTTGTAATGCCTTACTGTTGTTCGGTTCAACCAGAGAGCAGTTTCTGTAAATATACTGACATTGGATAAATAAGTGAATTGAACACATTTGATACTGGAAAATAAACCAGTAGTTAATGCCTACATTAAGCACGACATATATATATAATTAAGTGTCTTCAATTTAATTCTCAAGTTTGAATCAGCTTCGGAAATATTGCGTTTGACAGGCACTTCAAGTGTATGGAAATGCAAGCACGCCAATTCGCTCACTGACAGCAAACAAGTTTTCAACTTATCGAGATCGGCACAGCTGATCTCTATGAAATGTGTATGCAAAATACAAATCTTATGAGGAAAGGAGCGATGGTAGACACATTTAAAGAAGCGCGATGTTTGTAGTTAAACTAGTTTTTGGTTTTCTCAAGAGTAAATTGGTTATTCGAATTATCGATAGTGTCTATTTAGAGGAACGGTTTTAAGAGTTTCAGCAGCTTCACTACTCCGTGTCGGCGACCTAAGTACAGGTATACAACACATACGTTGAGTGTGTTCTTTAAAAAATAACAACGCAAAATATCAAAGCGTACAGTCATCCACCGTGCATCCTCCCTGTCAATCTTCAGTGAAATCCACAGTTAGCCCACAGATTTTAGACAACTCAGAACTACAATCATTCATGGATTTATTGAACTATTTTTATTACTTAATTATCATTATTATTTACATCATTTATTGTGTATGTAGTATATACAGTCAACAATGTACATCAACATTCAGCACATAGCAACGCTCCGGTTCACCAATGACAAATCGTCATCTGTATAACGTTCAGACAATCCTGTTCTTAATTAATGGCCCTCATATTAGGATAATAATAATAATAATAACAATTGTGATTGTTAGTTCACAAGATAAATACAGCAGCCCTGATCGGTGGCTCCCAATGAACGAAATTACGCATGAAACGTTATTTATTAATATTATAACATTATAAAAAAAACTTATTATTATTACTGTCATTGTTATTTAGCTTAGAACTATGGTCGCACTTCGAGAAAATCCACCTTCAACCGATGCTCGCATAGCGATGCTCATCATCAATGACAGACCCAGTCGGGCTCAATAGTAATATAGTATCTCTCATCATCCGAAATCTTTGAACGGCTCTGTGTGCGGCTATGTCATTTGGTTACGAGTTCTACCATAAAGTCGATATGTTTTCCCCTCACACACACTTGACTCAGTGGAAACGTCTACCTTATTGACAATAGACTGATGCCATTTACATTTGGTGTGTCGTTGTGCTGTCGGCGATCATTGGTAATCGATCGACCAGCAAATCCGAGTAGCACGCACACACAGATTACAATGCAGTGGTAATATTGCATTTCGAATGTCTAACAGACCCCTTGCCCATCGTGTTACCCTTGTACTGACCCTTCTAACTCGCTGACTCATATCCGCCTCGATTCCGCTGCACTGCAGTGTATTCTTAGGTTATCTATTTTTCTTCTTCTATGACATTTCCTTCTATCATCCCCGTTGAATTGGGTTAGCAAACAATTCGCGGCTACCTAGACCTCGTTCCTAGATCTTTTCTCTATTGTTACCCCTGGCTGGATATTGTTATTGTGCTCCTGTGATCCACCTTCCCAACGAATCGCTAACATTTCGTACGTTCCTCAGGCGTAACAGTTCAGTAGTTCAGTAGTTCGGGTCCGGGCCGAGCTATGTCGTGTAATCATTCGAGTTTCCCCTCGGCCTCTGCTCCAACCTATTTCCCGTTACCATCAAGGTCTTGCTCGATCAGGTCTTGTTCACAGCCAGCTAGAATTGCGATCGATCAGCTGTGACCATCAGTCGGAGCCACCTGTAAAAGTAGGGTGCTGCCTTTCCCAGAGCTATCCTCGAGTGTCAGCATCCTTTTCGCTCGTTCGACAGGTTCGCCACTGCCAACGCTTCCTGCACCGTCGGAGTCGGAGCTAAGCTTGCGCTTGACCGCGCCCAGAGCCGATGGCCGTAGGACGAGTTGTGGACTCTGCGATCGGTGACGCTGGACCCGGGTGGGTGATGGTGAAGAAGGAGCTCGCATCGCTGGCCGAAGAACAGAGGGCGAGTAGCACTGTCGATTGCTCGCCGAAGGTGAGGCAGCACCCGTGGTCGCAGAGCCTGTACAGCCGCCCGGGGACGGACAGCCAAAAATCGTCGGGGAATGAAGTCGTCTCGGCCCGCCTAGTACGGGACTCGAGGGCGATGGTGAAGCGCAGGACGGAGGGGTCTCATCGATAGACAGGTCGTCCCATGACTGCGAGATCAGCAACTTCGAGGCTAGCTCGCGCTCCTGCTGAGCCTCACGTACGGTTACCGCCTCCATTTCTTCCGCGCGAATCTGGTGCACTCGAGGAACTACGGGTGAGTGTGGACCTGATGAGGTCACAGACATGGTACGACCCCGAAGACCTTCCCTAAAGGCAGACGAATATGGAACAGAGAAATGTTGTATAGTTTGTTATTCAATGTCACGGACAGCATGTATTCCTCTTGATATAATTTCGAGGGCGATATGACAATTCAAAGATGACTCGCACATTACAGCCACACGCGGCTGTTTGGCGAACGTTTGGCGTGCGAGCATTTATTCGCCTTGGGTTGTATTGAGAAATACCCGCGCATAATGGAGTCACTTACCTAACAGTCCGAAGGTAACCTTCCGTTCAATTTCTTCTTTGGCTTTTTTGTAAATATTTACTTACAAATATATGTGTAACAAATACTATACTTGCAATATCTAGATGGTAACGTATATTTAATTATTCTATTCATGTATTATTGGCGGGCGTTTAGGTATAGCATACACAGGGCTAGAGATAGACAAGCACACTGTCAAATTGTTAGCATGCTTCACAAGCTTCATACTTGCATGTATCATCCTTCATTTATTCAGTGAGGAGAGAATGTTTCCATTCATATTTCCGGCTAGTGCTTTGCGAGATACTACAATATATACGCTTAATTAGTTAGTTAGGATACCATTCCAATTCCGCTTAGTAGTAGACTGTGCGTTATCTATTCTCTGGCGATATGGATATCTCGGATGACGGTGTACTCCGACAAAATTAGCATTACTTCGGATCAAGATCTTACGTCATAAAAAGACATAAACATTCCGAATGTTTCCTTACCCGGACACCAAACTGCGATTCGAATCATCAAGTTCTCAAGTTTACCGTCCTCAACGAAAACTTTTACTATAATTTACAGAAAAAAAAATCACTCGCACGGTCGTCTGCGAAAGCATCAAACATTCCTTGGTCTCCCGTAGGGTTGCGCAACTTTACGAACACCCGGTAAGGGTCCGTGATTTAAGCCCCACTATTAAAAAAAAGTAGTAAAATCAGAACAAGTTCATTCTAGAGTATATGAAATGTATCGCAACCATTCAGTGGCAGTATCGAGCGGGTACAATAGAAAATTGACAAAGAAACACCAATCTATGACTATTGTGATGGGAACGGATTTAGTTCGCCAAGATTGGAGCACCTTAGAGTCTGGCACAAGACGACAAATTCGCAGACTCTTAATTACTCCGGGCAGACACATGCGCACACATGCACGCACTTCGCACCTATACAAAACAACGCCCTCCACTAGCAATCACTGCTAACAGGGTTATTAGTTAATTGTACAAGCGTGTGCATTATCGACACGCGTTTGATTAATGATCATCGTTCATTCCCACCGGTGCTCATCAGCACCGTTCACAAGTGCTATCCCTCGAACCGACCTGAAGCTCTGCGCAGGATGAAACGCCGAATGCGAGATTAACACGGGACTCGCTGGACCGGCAGATGGGCTTAGCCCACCACAGCACCCGCCAGCCCCGGCAGATGATGGTGACGACGTCGTTGTCCACAGCGAACCCGAACTCGACAAGGCACTGCCAGAAGGGCCTCCACTCGAAGGGCTCCCAATGAGCAGTGGCGCGGAAGAGCTACGTTTCAGCTTTGCCTGTGGGACAACGGCGAGGGATGGCGCCGTTGTGGGTTCCGTTACGGCCGGGGGTGGTACGGCCTCCTCGGACGAACTGTCAACCTCCATCGCTCCTGCTGCTGTTGCTGTCGACGGCCGATGTCTTCGTTGCGAGAAGCGCAGCAGACGAACACTCTCTGGCCACACAAAGCACCAAACACTACACCACGATGACTGACTTTCTGCTGGTGATCTGACACTCTGCGATTGACCGACTGAGCAACCCTCCGCACGGGTTCCCGCTGCAGCCGGCCTCCTCCCCCCGGGCAATTACTGCTGCAAGAAGAACAATGGGCCCGTTGTCGCTGCACCTACCACACTGTCGCCGCCTTGTGTATGGACCCTTAGCTAGCCAGCAAGCCACACGTTAGACAAGAGGGCAGGTAGACGACGGGCGGTCACCAGCCACTACCATTGCAGACCCTATGACAGCCCCGCGATCTACAGCAGCAACACTGCTGCCGCTGCTGCTGTTACTGCTACAAATATTCACAGTGGTGGTGGTGGTGGTGGTGGTGGACGAGGCGAATGGGCCACGGGGGAGGGAGGGGTCTGCAACAGCGGCAGCAGCAGCAGCAGAGTCAGCTGCAGCCGCCTACATAAGGGGATTATCTTAAAAGTACAGCGACATTAAACTTTATTCGTCCCGCTGCTGCCACTGTTCCTGCCCAATATATTGATGACTTGTCTACTATTATTGTCATCACAAGCAGCAGCAGCGACAGCGCAAACAGATGAAGAAACTTGCTTGTTTAACGCAGACGCACACCGATACGAACTGCCGACCGTAGGCATCGGCATGGGCTGGTGTTGACTAGACACAGCCGAACACAGAGAACAGTGTGTTCTATCTATACGTAAATATCGAAGGCACACACAAATAGAAGGTGCGCACGCAGAATCGAGAACAGAGAGTTGCCCATGTAGACTCAACGACAAACACTCACTCACTCACAAACAAACAGACACCCACACACACACACAGGCACTCGCAAAGTTAGAGCTTTAGGGATGTGTATGTGTCTGCCTGGATGTACGTATGTAAGGCCGCAGGAGAGGATATAACTGGCGGGAGTCTAGCTATATGTATTTCTATATATAAATCCGTGCTGCCCAAGTTAAGAATAAGATAAGGGTGGCTCTCTCTAGGCAATACAATACGCCCTAGATGGCGCTCAGAACGCTGAGCGCGTGTTGATCCTAGACCAGATGGACAGCGTCGTCCGCTTAGCCGACGATGTTTGGGCTCACCTATAAATAAACTGAAGACATGCGTTCATTCATCCAGGGCACCGGTGGAGCCGAGACCGAGTTGGTACACCTACAGCGCCAATGATGTGATGAGAGTAGCAGTAGTATGCGACTCAATGTGGGGCATTAGTCGGAGCAAAGGGCAATTGACATTGTGTCTAAAGTCCGGCAATTGTTGCCCAAATTTTATGAAGAAATTAGCTATGATATTTTAGTCTTTGAATTCGTGTGGGCTTTGCAATCGAAACAGACCTACGTAGGTGCCCACGCGCGTTCGATCCCCACCGTTGCGCATTTGCATTTAAAAGGGGTTGTCCATCTTATGAAGCACTGCCGAAAGTAGTTGTACCGCTAAATGTTGGTTGTGAGTTAGCCCGGAAAATTTACTGTTGGTCTGGGCAAGGCTATGCTACTATATTTATTCTTATTGAATAAGATAATTTTGATCAATTACTATTTGGCAATGATTGGAGTCGATGCAAGCAGAACGGCAAGGGAAGGATGTAGATCGTCGCGACGAAATCAGCATTATTTTCTGTTGCAATGGACTTTCGTTTATGGCTGCCTCTCCCACAGCCTTTTTCGCATTGAGACACCCCTCGGTGCTTATCCGTCTAGCGGCATTAAGCTGAGCAATGTCGGAAGGATAATCCACGCAAACCTCAGGCCGATGGCTGGACTTGAATCTGAGACGCATCCCACTGCCGGCCTATTTATCCACGCGAGTCATCTCTGGGTGTTGTTAGAATAATGAACTGACATGTCATTGGGGAGTAGTAGTGTGGATTATGGATTTTCCGGACTGGCGAAGCTTGCTTGCCGCCTTTGAAAGATGTCCCGTGCAGGCATTTATCTGTACGATAACTAGGATGTAATATCAGACAGTAGCTGGTAGTTGGCGTCGGATGCTCGAGGCTATTTTCCATAGCTGACCTCTCTTGAAACAAGGCTTGTGTAGTTGGCATGCCTTAAGCAGGACGACAGGCGGGTAGATTAACCGCAGGTTTGAGTCCCGCTGCTTGGTGAGGACACCTAGAGAGAACTTGCTAAGCATAGCAACAATTGCAGTTCCTTTTATGAATACACCAATAAAGCTTTATTCTTATCTTACCAAAAAGCCAACTAGTAGAACAGAAGCGATTCATTGCGTGTCTCTCATTTTTGTTCTTCTCAAAATGTTTAGTGCTTGAGCCCGTTTCGCATCCGACTATCTGCCACTAATTGCGTGAAACAATAACCCTGTACTGCGCATACTGATAGGTGTAAGCTCCTTTCGCTGGTTTATGAAGCGGGTGGGTATATATATATATATATATATACAAGCCATAGTTCAGTATTTATTTGGCCCGTGTTTGACCTTGTCTTCGGTATCTGATCTTATAGAATGACCATGAAGGGAGACGAAGTGAGATCGGATCACCGTACTCGTCAGCCATAAGCGTTTGATGCTGTAAAGATTTGACTTAGATAGTTATAAGTTCGGCGCGAGGTTTTTTATGACGGAGAATGCTAATGCAGACTAGGCCTCCCATCTAAGGACTTTGCCATGGTACTGTGGGACCACTCCTTTCTGGTGCTATGGAAGACCAGCCCACGAAACTCACACCACACATGATTTTCATTTTGGTTTGATTTGGATTTTCAGTTAACGGAACTGCGGATCAATAGAAAGAGTGGCAGAAGCCTACCGGATCAATTGGCCGGGGTCACCCGTCGGCTTCACCACCTCGCTAGACGCTCTATGTCCAGCACGACGCGTGCTTTGAGCAATCGAAGGGCCAGATGTCTCTTGCTTTAGCAGAAGCGAAAATTGAATGTACTGTAAATGCTACCACAGGCTGATAGAGTGACCCGCCCCTCGCTCCTCGAAGCTCGGTTTGTTCGTGGTGGTGTTGGGCTTTGATTTGAATTGTAAACCGAGGTTAAAGTATAGTTCGCAGGTAGAGCGGCTCAGCTGTGAACTGAGTGACCACGTGGAGCCAAGTAAATGAAGAAGACTCAAGAAAATTAAGCACCCCCAAATCGACTGTTGGACCAGCAGCGTAGAAAAAGAAAGAGTCATAGGCAGGCATTTATGACAATTGAGATCACCAATCATCGAAATGTTCTCTGCAATAAACATCCTTAGTAATAATAGTATCAATATTTCGACTAGTACACAGTAGGTGCAGGCGATAATACTCCGCTTTTTGATATCAACGAATACGAGCCATATATATATATATATATATACGCTTTTACAGGCGATGGAAAAAGTACAACAATTAAAAAATAAATGCGCAACAAACCGATCGTCACATATTGAGTAAAAGACACACAGCAGAATGAAACAGCGCCACGCAATAATCAGATCACGAAAGCGCCCTACACAGGCAGAGTACTTGTGGTGCAGACAAACGCACGTAAGGTGGTAACTAGTTAACTAAAATTCAAGTTTTATATGGGTGTAAAAATAGTTTTTTTCTGTTTATCTACAGACTTCTCACTGATGGCGAGGTGGTGCAAATTGGTTTCGAACTTAAGACCATGTCGTTAATATGTGATCACTTCCTGTTCATCAACAGTTCGCGAGATAGATAGAGAGACACATACAGAGATTTCTATACCAGCTGTGGTAAGAGGAAGCGACAACATCATCATCATCATCATCATCACCATATGGTATTACCATAATCTGACAGAGAGGTAAACAAACAACAAACCGACGATAACCAATCTGCCCTTTGGCTAATTGAGACAATTCCGCGCGAAAAAGAATCGCTCCGCCTGAGTCGAATCCCAATCATCGCAAGATATTCTCACCCAAATGCGGTCGTGTCGAGGGGCCGAACCGCCCGGCGCCGTCTGCTTGGGCTCGGTCTAGCCGAACGCCGACTGATGCGTTCATCCAGCCCGCCGTCTCTCTCCTGTCAACGAATGCAGCAGCAGCAGCAGAAAAGCAGCATTGGCTGGTTCAGCCAACGGGACGGGAGCTGCCGACTAAAAGCACTGCATAGATATAGGAACTAGCGGCGGCCACAGCGTACGACGTACTGCTTGCTTGCTGGCTGCTGCTGTCGACGGCGGCGGCGGCCGCTGCGGCGGTGGTGAGTGAACTAAAAGAGTGTAGGGGTGGCACTGGTGTTGGTTTAGTGGCCGGGCTGTGTCAGCAGCAGCGCCAGTGTTGCTTGGTCTGTCTCGCTCTCTGGCTGGCGGGCTGTGCGGATGGTGGCGGCTGATGTCGGCTGCCTGCATTTCGAGGTTGGGTAAAAGAGAGACAAAAAGAGAGATCAGAAGCAGGTAGACAGCACCAGCAGCAGTACGATAACAGCGGTGCTGGTGGTGGTGGTGGCGGCGACGACGACAACAACAACAACAAAAACAACGACGACGACGACGACGAAATCGAAGAAAAGAATCAACGTTCTGCTACAGATCTGTCCCTACTTCCATTGTCGGCCGACCAGCCGACAGACCGAAGACCCCCCACCACCAGACCAGATCAGGCGACGGCAACGGCGGTGACCACAAGCACGAACAGTGGCAGGCAGGTAGGAAGGCACACAGGCCGAGTTCCTCGACGGCTGGCCAACAGGCTAGACAGGCCGAGCAGGGAACCTGCAGCGAGCAGATAAACAACAAAATCAAATCACAGCAGCCGTAGGCTGCCGCTGCACTGCACTGCACAGCAGTAGCTGCACAAGTATAGCACAGCAGTGATCGTCGTGGATATCGAAGGAGCACCGATCCCTCGTCCCGGTTCCCTTCGTCGTGGTAGTGACGATGATGATGGTGATAGCAGCATCAGCATAGTAGCAGCAGAAGTAGTCGTTCCGTGTGTTCCCGGTGATCGGCGGATAGGTGGTAGGCAGTCGTCCCGGTGTCTGGTGGAAATAAATTCGGAAACAGTTCGGTTGGGTGGCTTGCTGACTGGCTAGCTTGTGCTGGGAGACCTGCTTCTGTGACCACTGCGATTGCCGCCTCCACTAGTGTAATCGTCGCTGCAGTGGGTTTGCGTGTGCGTGTGTATATATGTGAGCGTGTCTGTTTCTTCAGCCTTCTGTCAGCGGTGGAGCGCACGTAAGTGTGGAGCCTGTGGCAATTGTAGAGACTGTGCCATTGAGAAGCAATATCATCGACGATCGCCACAACAATAACAACAACAACACTAACAGTGCAACAAGAGCCTACAACAATAACATTCGTTGTAGCTGAGTAGCGGAAGGATGTCGGAGGGGGAATTGAACGTGGACTCGGTGATCTCGCGGCTGCTGGAGGTGCGAGGTGCGCGACCGGGCCGGGCGGTGCAGCTGAGCGAAGCCGAGGTGAGGGCGTTGTGTCTCAAGTCCAGGGAGCTGTTCCATTCGCAGCCTATTCTCCTGGAGCTCGAGGCCCCGCTCAAGATCTGCGGCGACATTCACGGACAGTACACCGATCTCCTGCGCCTCTTCGAGTACGGTATGTGTTTAAGATTAGTTGGTGATCATAACTCGGTTCGGTACGACGCCGACGAGTGAATAATTAATAATATGAAGAGTGATAGGATACTATTTTACCAAAGTAACCACCACGTACTAATTAGGGTAT
The DNA here is from genome assembly GCA_019614645.1 of Stratiolaelaps scimitus. Classification (NCBI taxonomy): domain Eukaryota; kingdom Metazoa; phylum Arthropoda; class Arachnida; order Mesostigmata; family Laelapidae; genus Stratiolaelaps; species Stratiolaelaps scimitus. Next base: position 2,833,325 of record JABWDB010000013.1, on the reverse strand, counting down.
TATACATACGTTTGGCTGTTATACAAGAACAACATGAAGGTGGGTCGTTATGTAATAGTTAATGGGACCATGATTTGTATTTCTACAAGCAATACAAGTAGTACTCGGGTGTGTTTGGTAGGAACGACAGCTTGACGTTGTTGTGGCTGTGTGGAGTATCATGCTATCCTATGATTATCTATGGTGAAGAAATTACATCCGGAGGTAGATCACTATTGAGAGATAACACCCGGACACACAGGCGGTCAGTCGCTCAATGAATCAATTAATCCGTTGGTTGATGATGAACCAAACGAGCCAGATAGATCAACAGAGCAAATGCAACTCGTCAAGCTGACCGGCTGCTATCTCACAGGAACCGCGAAATAGCGAATCCTCTGTCTACTCACGACGCGAAAGAGCCAAGGAGAATTGTGCAGCTTGTGTTTTTATACCGTATCCCTGTAGTATTCTACCCAGGCTACCAGTCTATCGTGATATTAAACCGGTAGTTAATTCGAACCGCCTAATCGTTAATCGAACGAATTCAATCTTTCTGATCGTCGCTGTTTCGTGCCAGCGCGTGATCAACAAATTGACCGGGCGGTCCAGTGATACACTTTACTCACACTATTTACCTCGTTATTATCACGAGTATCATGTGCATTTGACTATTGCTATGTTTTCACCGTGCTTTGGGCATCGGGCTAGAAGTCCACGCATGCGAAATGAGAAAAACAATCTCACACACACACACACACACACAATAGAACCGAAATCAATCGTACAATACATGCACTTGCATAATCCCAATAATTAGATGACACCCGATTAGAGGGGTTACTATTTGTCTCAACCCCTAAATATTATTATATAATACTACTTTAATACAATAAACTACATCCGTGCGTCTAAACATTACTTTGTGGCACAATCACAAATTGTTATGTGCGTGAATGCATGTAATGTGTCACCATGTGTGTACATCTCGTTTCCTGTCTCACTTTGTATTTATATGGGATTTGCCAACCGTGCCTGATGGTTGCTGTAACTACGATAGTCGATGGTGTAACAAATTTCGATTGTCCGCGTAAGCCGAGAAGGAATTCGGAAAAAAGAGGGGAAGACCTTGTGTGCAAAGTGAAGTATATATAGATATATATAGGCACCGAACAGCTGTGACCGAGCGTCTTAACATTCACGTCTAGTACTACGAATATTGTTTATATGCCTATTAGTACTAGGCGCCACGCCGCACTACTTTAACCTCTGTGCAAGTCTCAATTCTTCCCGTCAACGCCGTCACTGATGTTATAGCGACACAAGCGCGACGGCGAACTATTCAGGTTATTTCTATTCTTGTAGTTGCTGTTGTTGTTATTGCTGTTGCTGTTGTTGCGAGACAGAAATAAAAATCAAGGGGTGATGTTCGCCCTCTGGCTTAAACAATAACCGGGAGCGACTGGTGCGAATCGCGTTGTTGTTTCTTTCAGAACAGCATCCTGCGCCGAGACCAGAAGTGTCGTTGTAGGACGATAAACAACACGCGCGAGCGATCTAGTTTTCCAGGGATGATTGAAAGTCTGGGACATTTGTTATTTAGCGTCGGCCACAACAGCAGCAGACAGACAGGGAGCGGGTGGAGCTGACTGAATAAGAGAGATATGAGCGCGGAGTACAGAGACTGCAATACGCAGGCATAGAAAGTCTATTTATCTCCACTATCTCTATCTCCCTCCCTATCTGGCTTATCTATCTTCGCTGTTGGTGCTGCTGCTGCCGCTGCTGCTCGTGCTGGCTACCCGTCTCAGTGAATGGTACTATACGCGTGCGTCGAGTGTCATTGTTGTCAAGGGTTATTGTTTTTATTAGTATCCTATTGATGACAGTGATGATGACGGTTATTATTGTTCTGATGTTGTGGCCTGCTGCCGCTGCTGACGTTGTTGTTGTTGTTGTTGTTGTGTACCGGCGCGGCTGTTGTTCAGACGATTCACGTATTGTTCAGCCTACTGTCGACACATTGTGTTAGTACACAGACGTTAACCGCTGCCGACGGCTCTAGAACAATGGCGTTCGACGCCGACAGCGTGCACAGGCAGCACAAATGGTTGTGAACGATTTTGGTTCAACATTTATCGGTGTATACATTGATTATTACGAGCCAACATGCGTGTTACAGTTAGTGTAATATGGGCCGCTATGCCGATTAGTTACGGTGGCCAACTTTTTTGACGTCGCCTTTTTTTTGTTAGCTTTGCAACTCTAGCCGGCGTACACACACACACACAGACGAACAGACAATTCGCATTGGCTCTTTTTGTTAACGGATTACAGATAGGGCTTTAGAAAGAATTAATGAGCAGTGATGTTCGACGGCTCGTTCGCCGAACATCTGCTGTGCGTGTGTAGGTGTCGCGAACCGGGGCGAATTTCTGCCTCGTTTGCTTTGCTGCCGCAACTGGCACTGTCGAGAAGACAGCAGCTTGTGACGATCGCGGACAGCAAATAGCAGCAACGAACGAACATAGGCACATATATGCTTCGCCTGCCAGTCTCGTCTCCATCTTCCGCTGCCTCCAGAGGCCCCCTATCCCGAGGGGCTCACCAACAACAGTACAGCCTTCATCTGCATGATCTTTGGGCCCTACCGCCGACGGCCTGCGGACGTATCCACGCCATTGCTTTGTGTGCTTAAGCTAGCGGGCTAAGATTGCTCACTGCTACCGCCGCTGCTGCAGCTGCTGGCTAAGACTGCAGCAGCTGCAGTGGTAACACTTCCAGAACTTGCCACGCCGCCTTACCATGGCACGCAGTTTGATGCCGTGCCTGCCTGCGAACCTCTCTGCACGTCTGCCTGCTCACCTTCTTTGCTAAGTTGCTGGCTTCCACTATCCTTGTTGCCTCCAACTGCGGACAAACGATGGCACCAGCAGCAGCATTAGCAGCGGCTGAATATCGGCGGTGATCCCAGCATTTGCCATCAATGTACATGTGCCTCACTCGTGCTGTGGTTAAGTGCGCGTCGGCGCTGACGACGACGACGACCCACCGACTCTGTCGTCGATCGAGAGGTTTGCCTTTAGCTCTGGCTCGTTGACCGTCATTGTACGAATAGCTGCAGCCGGCGCAGCAGCCTGGGAGTGGTCCTGTGGGCTGAGGGATTAGGGAATCTAGGGGCACATAGCTAGTTAGTTCGTCGAAGCGCTAAGTGTTTACGCTTAGCACTCGTGGATAAGTAACACGAGGAGAGAGTAACGGAAACGGCTGGCGATCCCGTGAGTGTTGTTGTCTTGGGTTTTTCGATCATGGTTATGGCAGTTTCGGTCACTCGAGAGATACAGCTATAATGCATATCGCTAATATTATACATATAATAATAATAATAATAATAATAATAATAATAATAAGGAGAATGATATCTAAGGAATTAAGGAGTAATTTATTAGCCTTACGTTGTTTATACGGGTACGTTGCGTTCACTTTTCATCACCGACTTATACCATAATAATACGGACTACTGTCTGTACTGCAACCAAGTTTGGGTGGTCTCGTTTCGAAAGTGAACGCACCTGTCTCGATTCGGCCCCGTCACGTGCAAATATTGAACTCTTATCCGTTTCTCATGGCAGGGGGTATACGTTGATGTATTATCGTGGTTTAAGTCGTTGTTCTGTATCGTCGCGTTGAATATATTCGGTTGAAAGCGATTGGGCTTCGCGAAAAGCCTTGTGTTCCCAGGATTCTAGCCCGCTGCTCACTGCAAAATTGAGGATTGACACGTGAGGATTTGTGAACTGTCTGGGCGCCGACACCGCCTCCTAAATTTGTGTCTTGTCATTTGTGCAACATTACTGCACGGAACCCACTGCACGTTTGCCGGGCGGCCGATACAGGATCGTTCGTGTGCAAGATCGCGTTCGTTTTTTCGTCGACGTCGCGCGAATTCAAAGACCGATCCATCCTTCATAGTTTAAGATCCAGCCACCTGCTGAACTCTGTGTTTCCAACATCGACTTTGTGCTACCCGGCGTGGTGCTTTTGTGGTATGTTGTGGCACTCTCGCTGACCATGCTACCATGGATACAATTTCGATCTCACTGTGTGCCTTAAACAGAGAGTATATCCTTTGTACCGGCTGCAAAGCTTCGACCATTTGAAATGTTCATGCATTGCCTAGCGCTGCATCTTGGCGACAAAGCCCCTGAATGGGCGTGTGCTAAATGTGGAACGCGCCGGAACTCGACAGTTGGGACGACCTCGATGCCAGCTGTTAAAGACAATTGCACCCGGACTTCCCCGGGGTTTAATGTCTCAACTGACAAGCAGCTCTACTCATACATCCCATCTACCACTCTTTGTTGTTACTATTCTACTCAGCCAAATTCAGTTACCGCATCTGTCGCATACTGAACTCAAGGCTTCACCAGGCAACTCACTCTGTGCGTGCCCCTGCAAGGAGATCACTCCATCAGGGTACACTTTGCCCTTGTGGCGCTTTTTCGAAAGTTGAGCAATCCGTTCTCGAACTCGATTAGAATACCTCTGCTCAATGACGTTATCATCTCTGGAATTTCAGTCACCGAGGGTGGAATCGAACACATATCCTGATATCCTGGAGCCGTACGATAGTTCCTGTCCACGGGTAACGTTGGACCGCAAGGATATTAACGGTGCTCACGGTCTCCCCAGATGAGTTAACAACGGGTAGAGGAAAGTGTTGTACAAACCCATCAGTATTGTTCGATTCCGGAACCCTCGGATCTGTAATCAACTTACCAGCTGCGTCGCTTATTGAATCCAAGATAATACATACTTAATTCGGTGATTACTTCTCCATTTCTCCTTTGTAAAAATCCGCAATGCCTAGCACAGCACTACGCCAAAGTACTCTATCGGTAGAACCTCCTATAATTGGTCTAATATCCGAAATGATCTCAAACATCTTGATTGGTCTTTCCTCTTTGGATCAATTAACGTCGAAGACTGACGTTCCGACTCCGTGATGGCTACAATTAACAAATACACAAGGTTGCTTGACGCCGGCATCCCCTGAGCGTATTCTTCTTCCACTTTGGTAAGAAACCGTCGAACGAGTCCTCCTCGATCAGTTGTGTTCATTTTTTACCGAATACAACATCCTTACACCAAAGCAGTTCGGCTTCGGCAAGCATTATAACACCAGCCTCCCGATACTTCGATTCCCTGCATATCCACGCAAAGCAAAGGATTCCGGTTAGCACTCGCTTGCTGTACTACTCGACTTGCATATGGGCGTTGACTCTGTCAACCTTATTATTCTCTTCAAGAAACTCCCGTTCATCGAAGATGCTCCGAACCTTATACAGTCTTTCATATAAAATCATAGTCAGCGCGTCACCATACCAACGGTGCTTGGTTCGATTTTACAAATTAGCTTAGGTGTCCCCAGGAAAGCCTTCTAGACCCCACACGCTTTTCTATATTCATCAACGATACAGTCAATGTCTGTCAACATTGCAACGTCCTCCCATTCGCCGACGATACCTCGCCGAACGATGCATACGTAGAAGTGATCCGAAGGAATTGATCCGTAAAGTCAACAAACGTCTTCTTGCCCTTGATACCAAGTCCACATTCGTCGCACTCTTAGTTCTTCTGGTATTACCGAGGGTGGGATAAATCGTCGAGGCACACCTATTCGCTGTTCCACGGTAGCTTGCTTCCCAGCGAGCAACTTATAGGAGTACCGCATCTCACTAGTCTCAGACCAAAATTGGCAGGTGCCATAGCTGGAATTAATATGGTTTAAAAGTTTCTGGAGCCCAGCTGCTGCCCACTCTTGTATCATCGCCGTTCTACCTCTAGAACCCCTTGTGCTCTAAAATATCTCGGCCTCAACTATACCATATACCATATATATATACCATATGAAGCCTATTTTTCGTTCTCCAAAAACACGCTCTCAGAGCGTTCGACCCCTCCTCACCAATCTTCATTTCCAAAAGCAATTTACCGTTTCCCATTCATATTACCTTTACCTACTGGTGCTGTCTTATCAGCAGATTTATTATCTATGACTTCACCAAGAACGTTCGAGGGGCTGGTGGTCTCCACGAATAACACTTGAGGCAGTGCCAATGACCTATTATGACTGGGGCCATGTAAATAAACGCTGGTCGTAATAGTTTTGCAGTTAAATACTTTCGTGGTGCAATTTGAATTCGTCCTGAAATAAACCTCTCTTTAAAGAAGGCTAATCAAGAACGCATTAGCCCGGGGCGTTGTACTGTTCCGCCATTCACAATACACTCGAAAGCTTCCCACTGTCCTTGTAGTCCTTTTTTTTAATTCCATTACAATAACCTCATGAACACCTATATATTTGCACTTAAATGAATCCTATATTTTTTTGGTAATACGCATGGCGTGTTATTAAAGAATCACATGGATATTGAATAGTACGCCTGCAACAACTTGTTTCGTCATCGCGTGTGTAGCTCGTGTATCATAAATTAATGTCCCGTGATTTATCATAGATTAAGACGTGTGATATTGTGTGGGATTGAAATTGCAACGTCAGAATATTAAAAATCATAATTAAATATATTTTATATACTATAAATAAACGATTCGAATGGAATCATTCATAAGTATAGATTTTTATCACGGGATGCATCGATTCGGGCGTCGATCTGTCATTTTTTTCGAGCTTCCGTTCTTCTTGGCTTGAGTCAGTTCGCCCTGCAGTTGCGGTTTTATTTTATTTCTAAATAGGTCTCGTTTATAAGGGTCCATCTAGAGTCACTCATGGGGCGTATTCGCGGGAATGATTTTCCACGAACATCGAATACACCTAATCGTTGTGCTTAGCGAAGAAGGCTACGTTCGGGTATTTTTGGCATTGTGTCATACATCCCACAATATATATATATATATATTTTTTGTTTTCGAGCTGACCCTCAGCTGTTCCCCTATCTGACAGGCCTCAGCTCTTAACCTATATATATATATATTATATAACGGGATGTATATATATATATATATATATATATATATATATATATATATATGGGATGTATATATATATATATATATATATATATATATATGGGATGTATATATATGTCACCCGGGCCACGCCGGCTCGAACGTGAAGATGTGTTGTCAATAGTATCGCCCGAAGTAACACGTCAGCGATGCGACCACCTCAAAGAGAGAGGGGCGGATAACTGTTTTTTTTACCGGGTTCAACTCCCGCTACGCCGTGACGAATACTTTAGGAAGGGGAAATCCTGTGGACGGCCCTCCCTTCCTAATTTTATAGTTGCCCTTCATTAAAATACGTTCGAGCGAGCTTCATATCTGTTCTATTCTATTCCGACAATTGTATTCCGGTTGAAGTCACACTGTGCAGTTGATGCGTTGAAGTTTCTCCTCCAGCCGCCGAGATCTCTCAGCACCAATGCAAATAGTCGACCCCATGACGGGTAGGTGCGATTGACCATTTCGAATATGTTTCGTGTACACAGTGTGCGACACTGGTGTGTACTCACCACGACGGTTTACAAAATACAGCTTATTATAATAGTGCGGGTTCCGATTGAGTTATGACGCGCGCCCGTGGGCATGCTCACGCCAACATCGTCATCACCAAAAATGATCAATTACGCGCTTTGCCCGTTGTTGTTTGCGGCGCATTAGCAAACCACTCGAAACTAGCCTACTCCAGTCGATAACTAAAATAACTATTATAGCGAAAACGTGGCACACAAGCCATAAGGTTAAGATTTGCACGCGTCAACGTGGCTCATCATACTCAGCCTCGCTAAGCCGGCACTAAGACGGATGCTTTCGCTTTGTGGAAAACACGATGCAACATCTTTGAATAGGTGGAGGCTTTTTTTTCGTTTATTTTTTAGCTGTGTTATTATCGCCATATAATATATATATATATATATATATATATATATATTCTATATAGCTCGATTTCGTCCCTTGCGTTGGCTGCTTCTGCCGCCACTAGTGATGCTATTGCTGTTATTGTTCGCTTTTTCCTGTTTTTTTTTTCTTTTTGTTAAACGTGTGCTGCTGCTGCTACTGCCATTGACGTTGCCGTATCCCCGCTATCGCTTGCGGTGATGCCATCATATTGCGAGCAATGGTAAACACAAGCGAACCGCATCGATGTGACGGAGCGGGCTCCACCGCGAGAAGGCCGCTGAGAACGCCACCAAGATACGTTTATCGACTATTTTTTTTTTCTTCATCGTCATGTTGTTGTTTTCACTGACCGATGATGACCACTTGCCGCCGTCACTCCAACGACGGCTGTCGCAGACTGCTGCTGTTGTTGCTGTTATTGTAGCTGTTGCTGTGTTCTAGCGCTGCTTGCTTAACATTGTGGAATTGTGTAGTTTTTGCGATGGAAACGGTTGACGGCGCTCTCTTGGCTAGCGTGGATGCGTAGCGCGACTGGCAGAACCGGTGTCTGTTTACCCATTTCACTGACGGCTTACTATACCAAGTAATTGCGCCTCCCCCTCTTGTGTAAACCAGCTGGGTTACTGTGCGCGCCTGCGTGTGTGTGGAGTTGGCCAATGGCCGTCTGGATAGCTGGATAGCCGACAAGCACGCACCTGGACACAATTCCGTTATGGGCTACACATTATAGGCTGTTTCATCTATGATCATATTGCATCTATCTGAGAGATAGGCAGCTCAAGGGAGAGATGCCGTAGCGCGTCAATTACAGCGCAGCGTGTGTTCTGCTCCTGATGGTGAGGTAGATTGTGGAGGTATCGGTACTTGAATTTTTCACGCACTCCTGTGTCGTCTTGTCTAGTGCTTTAGCCTAAATATTCTTAATCAGGACGTTGTTTAATACCGTTGCTTAATAGCATGTAGTTCACGTGGGTCACTGTCAAGCAATATCTGCAAACATGTTTACAATACACACTCGAATCGTCCGAAGAGCTAACCACAATGAACGCTGAACAAGTGACCGATTGCGGGAGCGAGTTGACTAAAATGTCTACCATTTCTTCGTTTCTAGATGAAGTCTCCATTTTGAATGGGTGTGACTAGTTTGGGGCGGAGTGACACTTACCTCTACGCTAATGATTGAAATGTCACAAAATATTGACAGCAGATTAGATTCAAATGCGCATAGGTAGGTTAAACGCTTCGCTCGAGTGGAGAATTTTTATCTGCATGGACGCATGGACACGAAGTGAGTTCGGAGTTTGTGGCATTGTGTGGCGACACTCGGGAGACTTCGTTTGGTGTGTGTTGCTATGGGACCTTTGTGTGCAGGCTAACCAATCTGTTTGGGATGCGAATCAGCATTGAAGTGACTAATGTTTACAGTGTTCCAAGATCAGAGTGCATCGACTCTGAGCCAAGCCACCTCTATGATCATCCGCCTATTCCCATTGCAAAATGATCTTATCAGAGCTGTATCCGGCCTGATAACGCAAAACGCTACGTGATAGCCGTTTCGAGGGAAACGAAGATGTCCGCGAGAGGCCGAAACTCGGAAGAGAGGCCCTCATAAGCGAAACGGCTCATTGACACCCGAGTATAATCTTGGATCGAAAAAGTGTTGTTTCGTCAAAGCTGGTGTCATCATTTCTTGTTCGAAGTTCAACATAGGGATCCAATTTCTGTCTTAAAGGCGTTTCGCACTTTGGTTGGAAACGTCGTTGGGTTAGTAGAAGTGAATCGGCAGGCTAGCTAGATCAACAAGGTGCAACGATTTTCCACTGGACCATAAATGAACTGCGCCGTACTCGGTCTCGATACGAGGATACCCGGAATACGATGAGTAACTTAGGGTGAATTAGTCGTCTTATGGCGGAAATCGCTCATACTAGTATATATATATATGATTCGAGAGATTATAACAAATTCGTTTCGAAAGTGATCGGCCTTCTCACCCATACCCACTTTAGATAATACATACATTACACAAATATTGTGTCGGGTCAGTTTCGACAAAATGCAAAACTTCTAATATGTAGTGTTGTGCAGCAGCAGCACCAGCGTTGACCTTTTCTTCATAGAAAACAGTTGCTGAGTGGAAGAATCCATCACACAAGGGCGCTCACAAGAGGTCAGTTTTTACGTCTAGCCCGTGCTAGTGAGGGTTTGTTGGATTTAGGAGATCCAGGCTATAAGCCGCGGCGCATACTGTTATTATTATTATTATTATATACGAAGAAAATCGCATGTTTCAGATTAGACGATACACAGACGTGGATAGCAGTCAGCGCAAATTAGTGAGGCACTCCGCCGTGCCCTCATGTGATGATAGACGATTGCCGAGGACGTGGTGCCCGTTACCCTTCTGAAAACACGACATAGTATACATGCCGAATGAGAAGCTTAGACAATCTCGATGCAGGGGCGCAGACAGAGACGAAACAGCGTCCTCCTTAGGACAAATGGGCCTGCCGATTCGTTCAAACGTTCCTCGTCGTGGACGCGCTGAGCCGAGAACAGAGGACAAGCGGTGGAGGAGGTGGCTTCATCGGTCCGCGTCCCTCGTTTCATATGCAAGCAATTTATATGCTGAGCGTTTTGCGGTACCGTTGCCACAGAACCCTTCAAAGTGTGTGTGTGTGTGTGTGTTCGTTCGTGGAGATTTCAGGCCAGATTGGGAGCGGGGCCTGAACAGGGCCCTGGGAGTCTATATGCAAATACGCGTCTCTCGGAGCAATGATTGCATTCGTCGTCGGCGGGAAGTGTAAACTGCGCGAAGCCATGATTTTCATGGCGGTCTTGTGCTACAGCGTTTTTAGCATAAATCCTTCAGGGTACGTCGTAGGAGAAATAGAGGTGACGGGTGATGGTGGTATCATCTTAGTGAAGTCCGTCGTATAAACAGATTATTGATAACCTCCTCGAAATGTACATGGCGGACGGAGGCTATTCCCCAAAAGTATTTTCCGAATTCTTTGTGATGGCTGAGGGTGGACGAACGACACGAGAGTCCAACGTTAATTTCGCCTCCGACTCGAGTAGCCATGTCTGGCTGACGGTATTCAACTCGATTCGACGGCGATATGATGCTCGTACCGTGTAGTCATGCGGACGTGAGGTAGCTTATACAATAGCTACTGTTGTGTGTTGCATAATACCGATCGGACGATCTAGTTGGGAGTCTTCTACCGTCAGACTGACAACTGATCTTTATTGTCTTGAACACTATGTGTGTTCTGTCTCTCTCTCTCGTTCTATGTGGTCTTCGTATGAAACTCCTTTCTCAGTCCATGAGTGGACGGTTGGCTGTCGATGGCAGTACGTTGCTTAATCTTACACGATTTGTCATACAATCCGACGCTGCTACGCGTTTCGTTACTAGCTGCCAGCCATCAAGATGCAGAGGTAATGCAGCCAATCGCTCTTTATTCGTCGACAGGTAACCTTGTCTCTCTCTATTTTTTCATCGAATCTGACAGCCCGAGGACCCTAAGTGGCCCAACAATGTTCCCTGCCGCCAAGAGCCTTCCCCCCCGCGCCCCGGCGAAGTTTATTCAGCGGCAGTCTGCAGCGCCTTCGCCTGTCAGAGATGATTCACTGACCGGAGCAGGCAGGCATCGGGAACTCGGATGAATCTCGAGTGTCGAGCCACGAGAGTGGACGATCGCCGAGCTTCGCCGGCGGCGCTCCACCTTGCCCTTCTTTAGGTGTGATGCGATTCCGTGCACAGACCAGCAGAGTGGAAGATATACGGGGAGCTCCATGATGCTACGGGCCATACTCGGCCTTAGCTGACCGCCAGTAATTTCGTATCATGCTCGTACTACGAGGTACATAATAGTAATAATACCTATGCTAAAGCGTGTTATCGCACTGTTACCACCACGGCGGTGGTTGGCTGGAGAGAGTACCTCGATCGGTTGGATGACCGACCCGACACCTTACTTCGGTGCGGAGTCTACGTGGACTGAGCACCGACGAGGACTTGCTTGACGGCGCTTGCCCATAGAGTGATCACGAATCAAAGCTTGTGGATGGCAGGCGATTTGACTGGTGATCACTGTATGATCAAGCGCAGATCAGACAGTCCTCGTTGCGACCTCTGCCGTTGTCGACGCTACCGGAATTGTGACATAATCTTGGCTATCGCATGTCTATGCTGCGCGTTCTTACGCTGATTAACGACGCTCCCATTATGCCTATATATTAATTACATTTTATATGGATCATTTACTGGTAGATATTAAGATAGATTTATTTGGCGTCTAGACGTAACCTGGCAGAATCAGCCGGTATCTACTCCGGGGGTTAAGCAGTATGCACCATGCAGATATATTTAGAATGAATTCTCACTACTGGACAGCAATGCGATGCGTTCCCACTGGAGCAGCCTGCTCAAAGTAGGGCGCACCTTAGCAAGCCGTTTGAGCTAATAATAATGAACATCTTAAAACAGTCACATCAATACATGATTGTCGATTGAGATTTTCGTATATTGGCCAATATTTGCCGGCTCCTTCGTAAGCTTTGAAGGCAAGAGTGATCATTAGTCAAGTCAGTTGCGTTTAGAGTTGCGTTTTTGAATCACGTCGCATCGAAAAGCACAACAGATTTTAAAGCCGAGTTTTGGCGTGCGTTTTTGTCACCATTTCATCGTGGACGACATACAACTTACCTGTTAAAAGTTGCGGTAATTACGACATATTGGCTTGAGAATCACAGTCTTATATATCGCTGAGTTACCGAGCCTTTCGGGATTGGAGTCCCCTGGGGATGGTGGCTAGCAGTGTTCTAGCAGTGCTAACGTGAACTGTATACGTCTAAACCTGCTTTTTAGCGGCCGTTGCCATTTCAGCTATTGTAAATCGGCTCGGAGTCTGCTGCTTGTGGGCAAGTGGCCACAAGGTGCGGTTACTTCACGCAGACATACTTGTACAGGTTATTCACTACGTCAGCTTATTTTTGCTTTTTCTTGGGAATGGATGTCTTGGCATTGAATGCTTTCGCCGGTCTGTCCAACTTAGATACTAGATACAATATATGAATGGATCTCTGTGTGAGTGTGTCGGCGGTGTTTTTACCGAGATTAATTATGAGCAAGAATGTTTCTATTGACTGATTCATCTGACATTCAGAGACTTCCCCTCGGGAACGTTACTCGCATTCGAAATGCGCGCGCCTTCCCAACCAAAGGTGGCAGTGGTTCTGAATACGAATCGCCGGTATATCACTGCAGCATTGGAGGAATACCTCTATGGAACTGGCATGAAACCCTGGAGTGCAATTAAAGTCCTATTAATTATTGTGCAAAAGCGCTAGATTTTAGGAGGCACAATGCCGTTAGCGGGATAGGTCGTACCTTTTTCAAGCCATAACCTACATTTGGCATATGGTCAAATGTAATCTCTATGGTTTATTCTCAAATGTCCTAAACGTCGAATACAGGTTGTCTATATTATATGACATTGACTTGCCACCGGTGATCACATTAGCCCTTACCGCCAGTGTCGACAGCTTTCAGTAATTCCAAAAATTACATCAGACCTGCGTCTATGGGGGTGGTGTAACCATTCCATAATCTTGCTATGTAGAATTCTCATTATGTATGTGGATGATCCTACTTTACGTTCGTTAGCGAACTAGCCAGCAGCCAGACGCGCTTGAGTCTCGTGAGCAAAATTCTTTTAGATAGATATCTCTCGTAAGACATTACCAATGACAAATTGATCGCTTGTTCGAAAATCGAATACATTCAACGAAACGGAATCAGTGGTTTACGAACGACAAGAAAATAACGCATTTGCAATAGCTGCTCTGGACGCATAGTGTATATCCACGATACAACAACGTCTCGGAATTCTTGCCGCACCTGTCCAGCGGTCCGCAGGGTAGTGGACATAAAGGAATTAATTACGAACTGGTCAGCGAGGGCAAAACCGTTGCGGGCAGTTACTTAAGATTAGAGGTAAGCTTTAGCTGTGAAGCGACTTACCCAACCGTATCGGTGTTTGCTGCTGCTGGTTGTCGCAAATCTCAATCGATTCTCGTGGTTATACGACCTTTGGGATGTTAGTGAATGTGGGATCGCATGTTTAGTTTCTGCCCGAGCTTAGTTGTTGTTCCAGCCCTCCTATAACTCAACCCCACATAAGCAGCAGATTCTCATAGTGGCATGAGACACGGTAAGCACGGCTTTGTACGCATTTTGGTCCAATGCTGAAAGCATGCTTGTTTGGTACGTGCCGAACTAAGATCATCGGTAGATCGGTAGAAGAAATTGCTTCACGGGGCATTTTCTACATGAACGGAGTGACGCCGTTCTGAAATGATTGTAGATGTCTACAGCGTTGGTCACGCTACGGGTTCCGCTTGAAGGTTGTTCAAAATTCGGCTAATCTTTCACGAATATGGGCTATGAGACTGGGGGGGGGGGGGTCAAGTGTCGTCATCGGTTGCCTGCAATGCGTAATCGTATGCACAATTAGTTAACAGATAAAATAGGTAGAAACACTTATCCACGATGTTCTGTAGTCGATTTGAAGGATTTAGTTGTTATTTTTCTACGAGCCTAATGAAGTCAAATTTGTCAAAGCCATTTCAATAATTATTCGATTCACTCGCGTACGGCCGTACGCCAGCTTCTGTTTCGAGCGACATCAGCAAGAGTTGAACGTTATGATTTTGCAGCGGCGAAGATTGAATTTGCAGGCGAGCATCCAGGCTTGATTATTATTATTATTATGAGAAACATGTTGATAGTGTGGTAATAGTGAAACTATTAGAATTAATTATAATGATCGTGCCTCGAGTGCCATTCTTGCCATCATATGTAATTACATATCTGGGGCACTCTTCTTTCGCATCATGAGAACATGGCCAAGTGTGTCACCTGCAGATTGAATCTCGCGTTGCCTCCATTATTAATTCAGTCTCCGCATCGCTGCCTGAACAGGAAGTGGGTCTATTCGTTTTTTTTTCGCGTGGATCAATTCGGAAAGATCCCTCATTTCCTTGGAAAGCAAAGTGCAATTATTACTAGACTATGTTATTCTAATTATACTTGGTGCTTATTCAATATTTGCCGGTCGCGTTAGTTTAACATTGCAACTTGCGAAGCACAACCATACACACACGCACACACACACACACGCAGAGACTCAGCGCAGGTTATTTTGCAGAGAAATCCTGGTTTTGGCAACATGGTTTCCGTATAATCTCCCTGGCGATGACTTAGCTTGACCACTCAACGCGTGAATGTTAGCGGTGTGCAACTCGATTTGAGTGTTAAGGTGAATGATATGATAGCGGCAGGGATTGGTCGCCAATCCCACTATCCAATTGCTGTTGCGTTCCGCTGTGAGTAATTCGTTGCCGCTGCCCGAGTAGAAGTATCTGATTGAACGCGTGTCTAAGGCCCAACTAAATGTGGCTCGTTCTAAAATGGAAGAAGCCATCCGCTTGATTTTTATAACAACGTCAGCACTTACAGGTATGGAGGAGAGAGCTGCTTGGTTGCTACTTCAATAGGAATAATCATAATAATAATAATTATTATTATAATAATAATTTGAATAGTCACTATTGCGAAAAGCTAGTCTAGACATCATATGTGTTAAACATCCGAGTCACTCTTGAGTTATATCGTTCGTAAGACCGGGAGCGCGCAGCCTGTCTCGGTGAGGACGACGGCTCATGTAGAGCGTCCGATATGCGAAGGCGTCCAGTGCCGAATGAGTTAGATAGATGTTGCTCTTTTTTTGTCGCCATCTGCCAGCAATTGCATTATTCAACAAGAACTTGAGCTAAGGAACTTTGGCTGTGGTAGCTGTTCAGAGGTGTCTGCTTGCCCATAGGCTTTTGGTGTATTGAAGGCTATGCATTCCGCGTTGTGTAAAGAAGGCTATTTTTGACTACAAGTACTACTACTACAACAACAACAACTACAACTGATAACGGTGGACGGAACGGAAGGAACGAAGCAAGCCTGTGTTTTATTTAAGTATTTTATTCTAATTTTGTTCTTTATTGGGGTATTTGTATGCGCAAGCGATCTGCTGGCTCAGCTGCTTGGGCAACTTGGGGTCTCGGCAGAAAGACCCCGATTGAGAGCCGTATGTGTGTGTCATGAGGCGTTTCTATTATATACACAATATGCGTGAAACAAACAGCAGTGTTTGGTTTCATACATATGATGCTTTGGGATCTGTCAATTTCGACAGATCGTAGACGAGAATAATCTCTGCTTAAAATCCTCTCACTGCACTGTGATCTTCGATAATTACTTGTGATTTTTTTTCTCCCTATCTAATCTTGTTTGGCCATACATCGTACTATCCAAATATATTATATATTGGCAGAAGACGATTGTATAGGACATATTGAAAGAAAATGTAGTTTCGGATCTATGATACTTAGTTTAGCACCACACAGTGTTGCGTAACTCGCTGAACAGCCTGCGCATATATCCATGCTATATAATCAGCCTGAATGAAGCCTTTCAATGAAGCGAATCTCGCCTAAGTTTGTTTATCAGTGCGGGAGAATGATATCTAGCTCGCCTCGCACTTACACAGCTTGTTCAAGGCGACATGTTTGTCACAGCATCATCTTCTATCCCAATCTCCTCCGCATCAGCGTTTCCAATATGTATTTATAGATAGACTGTTGTCGGGTCTCACTGCGGTAGCAACTGCAGTAGTCCGGCCACAATTCAAACTTGTCAAATGACACAGTCGGCGTTGCGCCAACGAGGAATTATTGGGAGCGCATCCTACGGGACGCTCAGCATTGGGAGATAAAGACTACATTGGGAGTGCGGCGCGTGTTGGTTGGCCGCACCACTGTGACTCGCCCGCCACGACGAAAGCTCGGGGAAATCTGCGAATCTCGCGCTCTGCAGTAGTCGCCAAATGGTGGTAAGTGCGATTTGTCATAGTGGCGCGACGCGAATTCGATCTCAATGAGGTACGCGGTCTATCGTTGTTGGCGCCGACGGCGTTCACCAGCGATGCAACATGCTGATCCGATCAGATCAGATCAGGCGAAGTCGTTGGCCCGCTAGTTTCCGTCCGAGGATGACGTACATAGCAACGTTGTGCGTGCATACTCGGTAAGACAGGCCCTGTGACAAATATCCGGTGACCCAGAGCGGTGTTCAAGACCGGCGTTGCTCAGGGTTGTCCAGGCCAGACAGTCGGGTGTGCTCGCCATGCCCGCAGTAGCAGGAAGGCGCTTTTCGTTCGTCATCGTCCCACGGTCACTGGCAGCTCATTGCCTGGCTAACTAGTTTTGTTGGACGCACTCTAACCGACGCTGTGCGCTCCCCAGCTGGGCTGAATGCTCTCGGTGAGAGTTTCGGTTAGAGACAGCCGCCGATTCGAGGCTAGCCGCATGCACATCATAGGGTAAGCAAGAGCTGCCCAGCGAAACGAAGTCACCCAACTGGTCATGCTCTTCTACCATGTCTTGCCGCTCTGTCTCTCTGAAGAATGGAGAGAGAAAGAGAGAGAGAGAAAGAGACAAGGTGATGCCACTGTACAGCGATTTCTGGCGGATGCCGTTGTCGATCGCTATGAGAGTTCTTCCTTTGAGAGACGATGACGTTCCGCCGTGTACAAACCAGAGTCTACGAGGTGGCTTCAGCAGCTGGGTCGAGGCTGATTATGAGGCTCGTCCGCGGCCCTCACACACTCACATGCTGAAGGCAGCTGCGCTATTGGCCAGGCAGGGTGGCGTTTGGGCGACCCTTCTGGCGTTCAGCCGTTAGAAACGCCGCAGCCCTGTTGTTGAGCCATAGCTATCATACCTGTGCGGGTATCTATTTACGTATCTGTATTTGTCGATTGCTTATGTACACAAGGGTTATACCTAGGTAATATTTCTTCAGCTGGGACACAGTGGTCACCTCCGGTCCACGCACTGGCACGCTTCCTTTGTTGCCGTCGCTTTTTCATCTCTGTAGGACGTAGCATGTATTATAGAATTGCAGTCGATTCGTCATCAAGGCATCGCTGTCGGCTGAAGTATTAGATATGCCGATAGACTACCATTGAGCGAATTAATTGTTAGCTGGATATAGTTCCACACATCGTGCGTGTTAATTTCGAAAGAGCAGGTATATTGTTTACGACGTTTGTTAGTGTTAACTAAACATTTAGTTCGATTGAATTTGAAAGTAAAGATAGAAGCTACTCATACAGCTTATGAAATTTAACTCAAGATGTGGAAGAACAGAACTGCAATTTCATTGCAGCGCTTAGGTTCTCGTGAAGCTAGTCGTGTAAAAGGCTAAGTCTTTCGCATTCAACGGTGGGCATGTTCCAATTATAAATATATGTTTGATAATCAATCACTCCGAGGTGCTGAATAGAACCAAGTGTATTTGTTAGCACTTACCATAAATGTTTGTATTTTATTGTTAGTGCATTGACAAAAATCTTCACTGGGACGGGTGACCGTATCCCACGAGGAGTCGAGGCAGCCCAGATAAATGGTAAACAATATGCGATACAGAGAGAGAACATCTCTGCTGGTCACGCTTCAGTAGCCTTTACTAACCTTCGTTACCTAGTACCTGAATAATAGTGTATAAGTCCAGTGACAGTCAAGTCGCTGTCATCAAATTTCGCTTCCCGTCAAAGGTCTTGATCACAGCTATATACAACGTCGTTGTGTGTTACACTGCGATGCACAGCGGATGTTGTCGTATTTGGTTGACTGCTGAGATCTTCGTGTATCTATATATATATATATATATATATATATCTGTGTGTGTCTAGCGTGTTCATGAAATGAATTGCTGTATTTTGTTTCATTGCCTTTGTTCGGATGTCGGTGCCGGTTGCAGGCGGCTTCCCCCCCGAGGCTAACTATCTCTTCCTTGGTGACTACGTCGACCGGGGCAAACAGTCACTGGAGACCATTTGTCTTCTACTTGCCTACAAGATCAAGTACCCGGAGAACTTTTTTCTGCTTCGCGGCAACCATGAATGCGCTTCCATCAACAGAATCTATGGATTTTACGACGAATGCAAACGCAGGTGCGTATGTAATACTGATAGTGGTTATAATAATAATAATAATACTAACACAAATACTAATTAGAATATAATACTATGTTATTTGTTGTGTATAAGATACCAAAAGTGTATCGTTTAGCGCTTGCCAACGACGTGTAAAAAATCTCTCACTTTACAGAATTCCGCTATGGGTAGTCTGACTTCACGGATTAGCCAATGGGAACTGTGAGCGCACTAAGATATTTCGGCCATTGACGATTTACTCCTTATAGATGGTTATATAGAAACGTATTTTGTTCTTCCGAATCCTTCGGAAGTGCTTTTGAGTTGGAAAGGCCAAACGGAACCTGGCCTTGCTTTTATCCATTAGTCGAAAGCACACTTAACGATCCAATCCAAGGTCAGGTTTTATCAACCTGGAAGAAACTCTAAAGCTCAGCACGGATACAACCGAAGAAGCTCGAATGAAGTCTAAATAGACTCTCACGGCTCGAAGAGACGATCATTCAAGTCATGTCTTTGTTGTGAGACGAACCATCAAATGTACTATGAGAATATGACTATCGCAGGCGGATGCCGACAAACATTCGTCACGAAAGCGCTGGCTGAAATTCATATAAATTCCCATTGACGCACCCATAGCTAAAAACCGAAGTCTCGGCCAAAATATTGATTTCGGTACTTGAACTTTCCGAGCATATTCACGTTCCAACGCATTTCGGGTGCGGGCCTTCAGCGTGTGGGTCATGTGTGCTACATGACAGACAAGTTCAATTTGTCTTCCTCGAGCGGTATGGGTTCTGAAGTTCAATATAGGCGTTTTTTTAGCCTGGAATGTCTTATTAGCGCCATATAACGTAGATTCGATGCATAAACCTGACCTAGACGTTCAACTCGAGCCAACTGAACCTTCCAGTGGACACGGCAATTTCTTGTCATCGTTTCGTAGCAGCAGAAACATTTCTTATTATTTGTTATTTTGGTTGGTCTATCATTGATGTGATCAGACTTATTCTGACAATTTCCCGAAATATGCTCGTCACTTTCAGATACAACATCAAATTGTGGAAAACTTTTACGGACTGTTTCAACTGCCTGCCGATTGCGGCGATCGTCGATGAGAAGATTTTCTGCTGCCATGGCGGACTGTCACCCGATTTGCAGAACATGGAGCAAATCCGTCGCATCATGAGACCGACGGATGTCCCTGACACCGGGCTCCTCTGCGATCTCCTCTGGTTGGATAACTTGCTAACTTTCTAAATTAGCTTGACTTTCGGAGAATTTTTCACTGGCAGTATCCCGTGTTGCTTTTTGTTTTGATACAAAGACAATTTGCCACACCCACAAAACACATGGACAGCCAGAGTACCCAGCAAACTTGCCTGTTAAGAATATATTTTGCTTCATATATTCGACCTAATATGGGAAATGTGGTCCACCTCTCGAGGTCTGAAGTGTAGAGTCGGATAGCTTCAATTGATTTTCTAATTTCGTTGTTTGTTTGTTCGTTCGTGATCGATTTGTCGATTTATTTCCTTGCCATCTGCATCTTCTAGGTCCGATCCAGATAAAGACGTGCAGGGCTGGGGAGAGAATGATCGTGGTGTTTCGTTCACGTTTGGTGCCGACGTCGTATCGAAGTTTCTTTCGCGCCACGACCTCGATCTCGTCTGCCGAGCCCACCAAGTGGTCGAAGATGGCTATGAGTTTTTCGCGAAACGGCAGCTCGTCACGCTGTTCTCGGCGCCAAACTACTGCGGCGAATTCGACAATGCCGGGGGCATGATGAGTGTTGACGAGACGCTCATGTGCTCGTTCCAGATCCTCAAGCCATCGGAGAAGAAGGCCAAGTACCAATACCAGGGCCTGAACTCGGGTCGGCCCGTCACGCCGTCCAGGGGGCCCGTCAAGAAGAAGTGAGCAGCAGCAGCAGCTGCATAACATAACGCCTATGGCAAGCGAGCCAGAAGGAACGATCGAGCGAGCAGACGAATGAACCAATGAAGAAGGCAAGAAATCAATGTACGATGAAAGCTGAAACAATGAAAAAGTGGCCGATGAAAAAGTGGCTACCCGTTATCGATTTATTTCGTTGACTTTGCCAACGTCGACGATGGTCGTGGGACGGGTGGCCCTGGAACGGGACGCACGATGACGAGATGAGGATTCATCTGCAGAGGATCACGATGGCGGCGGGACGGGGGGACTGAGAGGAGAGGTGGAAATGCAAGAGAAGAATGGCATTCTGTGGAAGTCTCCGATCAGATTACGCGCGCCTGGCCTATTTCAAGCTTAGCCTATTGTTATTGTATTAATGATATTACTAATTGCTGTATTATTAGTACGATATTAGTATCATACAAATACAACGTTATTTCAGTCTGTGTCGGATATTGACATATTATTATTATTATAATTATTATTTTATTTATTATTTTAATTATTAATATTAACTGACCTGCGTGGAGTAGTCGAGCGACACTCGCATCATGTCGGTTTCCCAAAACACAAAACTCACTCCCCCCGATGTGGTAAAGTGAGGGGCAACGTATACACTATGTAGATGTACAGGAGAGCGCGAACTGTTCTAGACGACGCCAGAGCTCGTTGAGAGCTCTCAGTAGACACTGGGCGCTCGACTGTTCCAAGTCGAGCCGAGATTTTGCAGTGGGTAGTACGCACGTGTATGGCCGGTCTGCAGGACTGAGTCACAATGCTATGGTCGTCGGGATGGAATGGAGCCATCACGGAATTTGACATGAAGCTGCTGGAGAATGTGTGTTGCTGTATATAAGAGAAAAATGATGATAATGATGATGATGATTAATTATAACAGTAATGAGAGTATAATATAATACGTAAATGAACTAATCTCGCGGCACCGTCCTTACCACTACGACATTATCACAACCACACAGGTCACGATTGACGACAAACGTGCGATGAATTCGGTGTGGCCGCCTTTAGCCCGCGATCGTGTCCGTGTCGCCAGTAGCACTGCACAAGACAAGGCCGGAGTAACAATAAGAGCAAGAAAAGAAAGCATATGGTGGAAACACATAAGCGATGCAGCGGGACGTTCCCTCTCAAGGTCGAGGTTGAAACAAGCTCACGAGTTTGCGGTGATGGTGGTGGTAGTTACTATTTGTGTGACTGCTATGACCGAGCTTCATCCTTATGTGTATAAGTGTGACACCGAATCGTCTCCTGCTCACTGGATCCACGTTCATCGAGCTGAACTTTCCTTGGCTCTCTCTAGAAGCACGTGACGCCCGGCTGTTACTAATCTGAACTATATACACATCTACACACGCGAACATGCACAGACGAAGGCGGCGAGCGAGAGTGAGTGTTATGTAAAAGGCTTCTCGGCAGATTACGGTAGGCTTCTGCAATTGTCTTCTGCCACCGCCATTGCAGTGGCAACTTCGTCTTCTTCTTCTTCTTGCGTTCTTCTTTTTTTGAGAAACGCTTAGTTTCCCTTTAATTTTTCTGCAGTTCTTACTGTAGTGATTTGTTGTAATTATTATCATCATGACGTGGTCAACAGTCACATATAATATATATAGATATATACACAGTGACAATATAACAGAGAGATTCAAAATCATGGGTAGAGAGAGAGCGAGTTAGTATTAGATAGCGATTAAAAAACAAACTTCGCTCTGTCTTCGGCTTGTTTTTCTAACAAGTTGTCAGTGCAGGCGGCGACATCGGAGAAGCGAGGGAAACCTAAGCATAATAACAATGACGACAATGATTTTCATGACGAGAGCGAATCTTCAATTGTTCCTCCATTAATCACCTACCCGGTGACATCTGTCGCTGGTTACGGATTGCATGTTCTATTGTGTCATGAACGATTACGGCATGAGGAGCAGTTGTTTGTGTTCGGGCTCTCTCCGATTCTCTGCTCGCTTCCCCTGCTGTATTCGCGTTGACCTGTCCGAATAACAGCAATAGTGGGATCGACGTACAGCGATGGAATAAATGCTGGTCTTGCCTGATTGACTAAAGCCGCTTGTCGTTTTCTCATGGAGCATCGTTAAGCGATACATATATAGATGGTATCGGGAGCTAGCTCCATTGTACGACGATGCGTTCGAATAGCATCGAGTTCGCTGGACACGTCGAAGGGTGTGGCAGAGATTTCATTCGGCAAGGCTACGGCGGAAGCGAGAGAATATGCCAACGTGGCACGCAGATATGAAACAGTTACCCACATTTCACTTGGAAGTGCTAAACAAAGTTATCAAAATCACAGATTTCGTCCATTTGACACCAGGACGTTATCAGCACGAACGAATAGCAACGGCAAACTGAACATGAAAAAAACAGTTATTATTAAGTGCATTTATGCAACACATACTCGCCGTGTCGAAGCTGGCGCAACGTGGGAAAGTTGTTGGCCGTACACGCGCTGGCTAATCTCGAGTCGTGCCACCGGACCCGCTGGCAAGATGCCGTTATTTTCCGCAGCTGACTATTGCTGTTATTATCGCACGCCGTCAAGCATTGATGGGCACAGCGAGGTACGGAGAGAAGTACCTTGCAAACGCAATCGACAAACTGGGTGGATGCATGAATGAACGAATGGAGACCATGCTCGGTCGTAAATAAAAGCAATGCATTTCTGTATCTGATGATAATGATGAACGCCGATGATGATAAATAAATACACGGTCCGTCCGCGAACGGCTGTCGTCCGTAGAAACAGTTGTTAATGGCGATCGTGGTGAATTGTTTTCCAGACGGGTGTTTCACCTCCTCGATTCCGTAATGGATAGTTTATACAAAAGGGTTCTTCGAGCGCGAGCAAGGATCTGCTGAAACATTGTCTGAGAGTTCTCCAGCGACGACTTTCGTAGGAGCGGGGGGGGGGGGGGAGAGGGGATTTCTCTATTGAAGGGCAAAAAGCAGAATAGGTGATATCGCTCCAGGCAGAGATAGACCACCAGGCCACTAGTATGATACATTGGCTTTTCTGAATCCCCAATCGTTTTTCGCCGACTTCCCAGTTATCGATGCTCGGTTCCAACTCTGTTTCATAATACGTAGTCGGATTATTAATTAATCTTCGAATCAGTGCAGGTGTAAGCCGTGTAATTAAGTCAAGCTCATTGGAGAATGTTGTAAATATCTTCACCTAGCCATCACCTGGACGGCGTACAGACAAAATTCATCAAAATGTCCGACGACTATGTTATGATTATAACGCAACTCAACGCTAACTCATATATATATATATATATATATATATTATATATATCTTCTTTTGATCTAAAAATACCATTTTTCTCAGAAATGTTTCACTTTCCTCCCTTTTACGAGCGTCCACTTTAGGTTAGGCACCTATTTGTTCTTCGTGTAAATGTTCAGATGCCGGTTGCATATTGTCCAAGTCTGCAAAGCAATTGAAGTTGAGATCTATCTACATAAATCGCGTATAATAACGAGGACAATGTTCTTGCACCGGCCGTGACCTACTTAACGATCCTCGTTAATTATAATAAAATGAATTATACCAATGATAACAACCTAAACGATTATTACAATCTGTACCCTATTCAGCCTTCATTCGTTTTGTTTTTCTGTTCTCAGCTGTAGCCTATATACCGCGTATGTTCCTCCCCTTGGACAAGTGCTATTTCTCGGGTTAGCCCCACTATCACTTAATTACAAATGCGCATCAAGGCTTCTTGATTCAAACCACCGTAGAACAAAAGACCTATGTCGTGACGAGAATATGACAAGAATTGTTGGAGTCGACTGAGAGACTGAGAAAAAAGCCGTGGTATAATTTCTGCTCGAGAGCGCTACTTCTCATCACAAAAGGAAAAGATATAACTATTCACCAAGGCGGGGGGCGGGGGGCTGATCGGGGGTCAGTCGCTGCAGCACCATCTCGGAGGATTCGAAGGAGGAATTATGTATTGTGCGGTTGAAAAACCGCCTCGGGGTTGTAGATCTAATAATAAGTTCATAGCAAAAGGCAACTTCACAGTGCAGAGGAAACTACACCGGCCGACATAGTCGGAAATAACGAGAATAAATAATAATAAAAATAATAATGGTACATGTATGTGACAGAATGAGCACCAGCAAGGGTAGCCGCGCAGAAATCTGGGTAGAGAGTGAGAGTGTATGAATTTGTCGCGCATCCATATACACAAACGTAAATATGATTCAAGCACAATAGCTAATATATATATAAACATGAAAGGAGGCGAAACAATACAGTGCTGTCGTTGTACGAGGAGGATGCCGACCGACGACGAGTGTAAGGACAAACTGAGCAAATAATAAAAATAAATGTTGTCGAACATTAATAGTGGATACACACATCGAAAATGAGGTCGAGAAAATAAATCCAGTAATAACAGAGGATGAAGATTTAATGCCAGCGCTGGCTAATACAACTGCAAAGCATACCGTACGTTTTCAAACAACATCACAAGGTAGCAACACATGATCATTACGAATAGAAACAGTTATAATTATTATATTGCTATTACTTATACATTATATATTGCAACGTTGAGGAGAAGGTCGTGTTGATTGGTCAATACTTGATTCGTTCAAATACTTCCGGGAGAAGCGGAACACATCTAGCTTGACGATGCCGTGAAGGATTCGTTGAGCGCAGTGACTATAGGCGTAGAGGGGCCCACCCCGGTGTGGGGACATTTAAAATAGTATCAGACTGTTGAATGTGACAGAATCGGCAAACAGATTAAGAAGGAAATGCGAGCAATGTTAGTTGAGAAGCAAAAACTGGAGCTAAGGAAAACAGCCACTTCGTAGATGGAACAAAAATGATACCCCAAAGATCTGACGCCGACTGATCAACCTATTCGGATCTTCGGAAGCTTCAGAAATATTCGTGACTTGACTTCTGAGGGGATTAGAGTCCAACAGGAGAAAAAAATAGAGGCAAATGACCTCGACTAATAACAAGTTGGGTGATGGTACTTTATTTATGACTAAGCAACTAGTATATATATATATATATTATACATACAAATCACAATGATAATAAGTAGATATCTAATATAATAATGTAGATATGAAATTAGAGGTGTGGAACACGGGAATAAAGGCGGACACGCTATAAATAATTAGTGGAGTAAATATATATATATAAATATATATATATACACGACAGAATGGTGGATTACGCTTACCTAGGCACATACAATTTCGTCCGCCAGATACGCCAGCGTAACCAGAAAAAGCAGCACCAGCAGCAGCAGCATGAACTGAAATATAATCGTCTGCCACTGAAACATGTCCGGTGTCACAGAAGCAGAGCCCGTACGGGGCGAAGAAAACAAAATGAAGATAAAAAATAAACCACATGTTGTATTGTTACACGGTATGGCGTTATTCATTAGGATTCATAGAAATAGCGGATTATTTCCGCTTAATTGATTGTATTGATTGATCTGTGTTAGCCTTCGTTAGGAATTCATCTAGAAATATATGATGCACGCCATTTTCATTATACTCGCAGGCAAAACAGGCCGCGTGGCCTGTGTTTTTTTGAGCGAAGTAGTTGTGTTATTAGTGGTATACTACAAAAAAAAATTGTTCCGTTTAAAATTCAATTCTTTGCTATTCAACATTTGAAATTGTAACGTATGTTGCCATGCCATCGATAAGCTGTTTTGTTGTCGTTATTGTGAGAGGACACGTGCAGTGTCGAAAACGACGACATCGCTGTAGAGGGCAGGATCCTGCGCGCTCCTGTGGTAGGCTCCTTCGAGGAAATTAGCAGTGAGGGAGCCTGGCCGTCGAGGGCTTCGAAGGCAAGAGGGGGAAAGCGGTGAGTTGCCTGGAAGGATACTTCCTTCCTTTCAAGTGCTCCCATCATCACTGCCCAGTTCGTTGTGTTCAACGCGTTCTTGTAGTCCAGTAAGGTAAGGGTCACGAATTCCCTATTCCTCAGTGGTCTTCAATCTCTCCCAGCCCCTCTAGGACCCTCTTAATCGACGCGAGGATAGATATTCCTTTCCGATAATCGTATTATGGTATTTAGATCTCTCATGCAATCCTGATAACGTTTTCCGTGGCTTTGGCCGTTGTATTGAGCACGGAATTAGGACGAAAGACTGATGGGCCAGTTTTGTTCGTTGGCTTGGGTATCAGGACCAAGTCCGCCTCTCTCCATGCCCTAGGGAATCGGCCTTCTCTGAACAGCTTATCCATTATGCCTCTGAGAACCTCCGGCCACTTTTTGATTAGTACCTTCACGGCGCCAGTGGAATTCCATTCCGGGGCCTTACCTGGGACTAATCTGTCTAGCTTTCTCAGTCTCTCCTCATGACCGCCACTTGTATCGGACTTAAAGCTCTGGGTGTTGGCTGGGAAATAGACATATGACAACCTCATCGACCGCGTTCGGCAGCAGCTGTGGCGTCCTCTAGTCCTTTGAGATATACTTCGATGGAGCCCGACAGGTGGTAACCTGGAGCCCACATGTGGCAACTTTACAGCTCGGAGGTAACCTGGAGCTAGACACGCTCCTCAGATACTCTGTTGTATGAAGCGCTGGTCACACAGTGCGGGGAGTGCGTGCGAGCCTGAGGATCGAAGTGTTGGGCGCAGGGGCCAATGTCACTGTGTTCCCACAAAGGGGGTAGTAGTTGGAACCAGCCGCGACGCTGTATAATTAGATGATTGTCTTGCAAGGAGTGCCGGCAACATGATTCCTAGGGGGTCGATCCGGCTCTCTAGCAACTAACTCGCCAAAGGAATTAAGGCATCAGGGATCCTTCTGTATATAAGGGATCCTTCTGTATATATAATGACGAGGCACCTCACCTGGCATTTCCCAACAAATTACCTCGTGAAGAAGTGAATTCGGACTCGTTCAACAACGAGTATACTGACGTACGGGACGCTGCTATCTCTCAATGTGACTACGGTAAAGCCGTAATGTGCAATAGGATGTTTATGAAGCTCATTCACAATCACTGGGAGAGGTCGAATATCCGAAAACTACTCGGACAACAACAACGTTCATGTCGTCTTCGCACCCGAAAAATAGAAGGTGGCTACGTACAACAAGCTAAAAAATGAGAACGAGAACATGCGACAAAGTCAAGTGATCTACATTTTGGGCTTGTAGATTTTAATAAGGTCTGCTTGAATCTCGAACTTTAACATCTTGAGATACGTGCAGCATCCCCCGGACAGAAGGTAAAGACGACGAAGAAACTAGTTCGGAACTTAACAGCAATGGGCTTAGAGATCTGGCATCAGTCTCGTTCGCACAGCCTCGGCAAAAGTCTGTATACCTACGAATACAATGCCTCAAGACAAAGATGTGCAGTATTCAGTCGTGAGTGCATTTCAGTATTAAATAGTTTCGTAATGGGAGACACAACCTTTCCGAATAGCAGCCGATGAAGTTCGCACCTTACGGAACGATGTTGCAAATAATTAGTCCCTTCGTCCACGAACAGTGCCCTCGCAGTCTCATGGTCTGCATACATACGTGCCTAATTAAATAATCAACCTTTTCAAGGACTTGCACAAATAACGCATCCGTTTTGTGCCAATAGTTAACATCACCTGTATACCAATGCAAACAGAACTGAATTTGAGTTCAATTCATTCTATTTTGATCCCGCTCATACCTCAACGTTTGCACGAAATGTTTTTTGATACGGTTCAACCCTATCACGAGATCATTATTAGCAGATAATGATTGTTATCATCTCATATTGTACATATTATACCATAATTACTAGCAATGCTATTGTTATATGATGGCTGTATTCCTGAAATCAGCTTATGCAGAGTTCAAAGTTCGAAACGCTGGTATGGTTACCATCGTTAGTGCTGTCGCAATCCGAACAGTGTTGTGAGAGAGTGCCCTCCACAGATACGTCACAATTAATACGCTGTAGATGGCTGCCATTGCAAGATTGGTCAACAGACCGTCAGATACGCCTCGAGACGGGTTGTACCTGTATTAACCACCACGCCACATGGCTATGTGGTGGGAGTTGATGATTATTATGGCGAGTTTGGTTTTTTTTCTACCATCACTATTTCCGTACCATCATGATACTTAATAGATATTTGATTCTTTGAGCTGGGGCAATGTGGTGTCACCTATTGAACATGCTGAAACGTATAATACTGTGAATATTGACTAATTAAATATTTACGAACGATTCCAAACAGTTTCGTCAACGTAGTCAAATAATTATTGCTGTTAACAATGCAACCAGAGCATACTATTGCATTAAAAACACACACACACACACAAATCAAATAACGTGTTTGTCAATAACGTTGATTAAACATGAGTTTGTGTCGCGTATCACAGCAATTCGTTCTTGCATCCCGCATATCCACTCGAAAATCCGACGCCAATATAATCCCACATCCGTATATACTCAGCTGTCACCAGACGACTACTATGGTAACATACAAGTGTATCATCATCAGTATATCAGTGTGATTCAATCAGATGATTCATCGCGATGATCGGAGGTCTTGTCCCGCACGCCCCCTCTCACGTTACTACTGGGACCCTCCTCGCGCCGTGAGGCCACCACAGATGCGACGAATGCGTTTATCCACTCACAACACATAGCTGCCGCTTGCGAAGACACTATGCGCCCACAGTCAGCTGAGGCGCCAGTGAGCAGCGGCGGCGGCAGTAGCAGTAGCAGCAGCAGCGAGTGACGGCGCCTTGCTGCCGTGGACGAAATCAATCGCCAACCGTCTGCCCCGCCGCTTTCGCTTGTAATAGTAAACTTGTCATGTCTATATACACATGGATATATATATCTAGATCAGTAGGTGTTGTGGAATCCTTGCACGAAGCGCGACAAACAAGCCGAGCGCTGTGAATGTGCCCTCAGCAGAGCCGGCGTAGACAAAAGTTTTGTGTTCCATGAAACAACTGCTCCACTCGGCTGGCGCTGTTTCGGTGCGCGCCGAAATTGAAATCTACCTTGCGTTCGATCCCACCCGGAGGGGTGTTTCTGTCACAGTGTTTAGTGTACACCTGCCACGACTGGCCCTGTTGTCCAGTGCACTGATGAAGTTAATCCGCGTTTCGTCATTCGTTTAGCCGCTGGCTGACTCATCTGGCAGGCGACAGAACAATTGGCACATTGATGAGGCGGACCTGCTACCGGCGAGTTGGTCAATGCTGACATCTATCTGTCGATCTGCGGATGGATGTTATGTTATGTAGCCGTCGAATCGAAGTGAAGCAACGCATATGGGCATCCCCCCATACATTTTGCTGTGGAAATTCTGACATGACAAGTGCGGCGTGTGCAAGTGCGTCTTTCCGCTCAAAATAGGCGAAATCACCACGAAGCAGAGACAATGTCGTATGAAGTGGGTGACCGCTCCTTGGCCCAGGATCGAGAGCTGATAGATAGGCTGTCGGTGAAGTCGGACGAGCTCCTCTCGAAGCTGGCTGCAGTGACACCGTCGCTCGAGCAGCTGACGACCGAAAGTGCCAAAATTAATCTGTTGTTTCGAAACGTGACAGGCGATCTAAATGCTTTGTCGGAAAAGCGCTTCATCGAGAATCGGGTCGAAGTCATCCACGAGAAGAAGACACCGCCGGAGCCGAAGACTCAGGCGCCACGGCAGGCAACTGAGGACGAGCTACGCGAGGCGGTTCGAGTGGGCCTGCAGTCGTTTGGGTTGCTTCCGGCTGGCGAGCTCACCGAGACGGAAACCGGCTACGAGTGCTTTCAACGGGAACGGCCGTTCGCCTTGGTGATTGGCACCCAACGATGGCTGGAAGAGGATCCCCTTGGTGGAGCAGAGGCGCCACAGACTTCGGGCGCACTCGAAGAGTCACTGCTGTCCGAGGCCATCGACGATCTGGTGTCACCAGTTTCTCCGCCGTTCGAAATCGAGGAGGCAGCCGAGGCCGAAGAGTGGTTCAGCCGCGGCCGACAGGAGAGGGCCTCGAGCGTCAGTACACTGGGTGAGTAGAGAGTGCGCTGAGTAGTAGTCGTGTACATGTTAGCGCAGGGCTAGACGATAGTCTTGCCAACCTCGACTGGGTGCGGTTACGACGAATCGTTCACCAACATCACCAAATAGCCTCGATAGGCTGAGCCTTTGAGGGGAAGCAACAAAAACCGGACGTTCTTCAGAAGCTCTTAGGCGAGAAAACAAGCTAGATACGGAATTCTCACTCGTTAATTAGTTATCAGCCATTAACTAGTCTGTAAGAGCTAATATTTCGAGACGGAGTTTTACCTAAAAGCAAATCGTTTGTTGAGAGATCACAGTCATACACGTATAATACGCTAAATGGTGGGACTAAACTACATCATGAGCTATCGAGCCTATATATACATTTCGGAACGAGCCAACCAATCGAAGGCTGTATGAACGAATGCTATGTTGGCTTATGACACTCTGGTGATAATTACTAATTAGTGGTTTTCTTGTAACTGACAATTTTGGTTTTACTCATTTGATGTCTGTCTGATTACTTCAGGTGGTACTTTCGCCGAAGATTCTAGCAGTCTTTCATCGGCGTCCGACTTCGCACAACGTAACAGCGTACCGACAATTTTACCCCAGCCGACTAGCTCAAGGCCATCTGCCGTGCCTGGAGGATTATTTGACGAGGACAGTGACGATGACGGTGACTTGTTTGGGATTACTCGCAAGCCATCTCTGACACCCCCCGAGGTGAGTCAACAGAAGAAGCCAGCTGAAGGCGTAACGGCAAAGCTCACCTCGCCCTCTGATCGACCAGCGGCAACAGGGGGACCTGCCCAGCCGTCATTCCTCAGCGAACTGAAGTCGAAAACAAAACAGAGAGCCGAGTCCCGATCGAGCGACTCTGACGGCGACGAAGAAGATCGTCGTGGTGCCAGCAAGCCCTCGACACGAAGGCCGTCCGAGACGCCAACCCAGCAAGTTCCCAAAGGCCAAGGGACGAGCGTTTCTCACGAAAT
The DNA here is from genome assembly GCA_019614645.1 of Stratiolaelaps scimitus. Taxonomy (NCBI): domain Eukaryota; kingdom Metazoa; phylum Arthropoda; class Arachnida; order Mesostigmata; family Laelapidae; genus Stratiolaelaps; species Stratiolaelaps scimitus. Next base: position 2,801,404 of record JABWDB010000013.1, on the reverse strand, counting down.
TCGCCAGAATCAGAATCACCGCGCAGAACTGCCGAGAAATCGCGAGGTGACGACGAAAGCCACACCGGCACCAAAGCGTCCTTCACTATTCGATAGTGATTCGGACTCGGATCTCTTAGCGCCGGTGGCACCGTTGCCGAAGCCGCTATTCACTAGAGACTCACAACGAGTTGAAACTAGGCCTGCCCAGTCGAAGATCAACTCTACCTCAATACTCGACAGTGATCAAGAATCGGAGAGAGATATCTCGCCGCCGTTTATTGATCCGTCAACGCCTACCCTCAGCAAGCCCATTAACGAAAGTAGGAGTTCTGTAACCCAGCCTAAAGGTCTTCCGAAGAGAGGGTCCTTGTTTAACAGTGAGAGTGATTCCGACTCATCTGACATATTCTCTCGGAAGCCACCAGCTAAACCGAGAACGACGGTTGAGAGCACGGTGGTGACCTCGCCGCCTCTTAAGCAGACGGTGGTGGCAGAAACGACATCTACACAGAAGAAGCTAACAGGGAAACCTGTTCTTCCACCGCTACCAGTTCGTCCAGGCCAAGAGGACAGTGAGTCCGACGAGGATATATTTGGTTCCAGGTCTGCAATACCAAAGACTCCCTCTCAGATACCTGAACTCAGTCCATTGTCATTGGAACCTGTGGGGGCCAAGAACACAGAAAAGGTACGTCAAATGTCCACAAAATCATTAGAAAGTGCTGGAGTAATTTAATCTTGAACATTTTGAGGGCTGCCATTGTCCTCGCCGTTATGGTTCAGATCTAGCCGCCATTATGGGAATCGAGACCGCAGTATTCCAGGCAACTTGAAGATTGATTTTATTGATAGGCACATGATCACGGCAGTACAGTATTTTACAACAGCCTGGTATCTCAGTTATATATATATATATATATATATATATTCGACAACGACGACTCGTTCGCATTCCTTCCGAGCGACATGAGTTTATTTATTTATTTTGGCGAAACAGCACCTCTGGAATACATTCCTTTGTCTCGATTTGTTATTGTAGGAGACCGCAGCCGAGCTACAGTCGAGAGAGCATATCCCGAAGCAGCTGACATCCGTCGTAAAGCCCCCTTCGACTGAGTCCGATGATTCGTCGTTAGAGAAAGTTTCGCCTAAAGTCAACAAGCGCCAGCAGGTTGATCAAAAGCATATTCCAGCAAAGAAGCCAGCGCTGTTCGACAGTGACTCCGACATTGACTCCCTGTTCGGTGATGCCATAAGCAAGCTGGCTGTCCCGCCGCAGGCGAAACACACGCCTAATGTTGAGAAGCATCGTACAATAAGCTCAGCTATTGAACCAAGCTCAGGCGAGACAGATATCCGGTCAGCAAGCGAGGCAGTAACGCAGGACGAGATCGAAGTAAAATATAGAGAGGGTGAACAGAGCGAAACTCGAAGAATAACGGAGAAGAGAGAGTCAGTGAAGAGGATTGGCGTAGGACTTCCCGTAAGCTTACTGCAGAGTCTGAAGCAAAAACAACATCAGATTGGCATAGCACCTGATGATCGTAAGGCTGAAGGCGGCGATTCCGATAGTGAAACTCGGTATTCGACGCCGACTGCTCTGTCCAAAACCGACAAGGCCTTGTCGACAGCCGAACGTCCGTCAACGAAACCATCGGAGGCGAGAGACGCCACATCCTCAGCCGGGACGATAGTCAGCGGTCCAGTTACGGGCGAGACGTCATCGCCGATAGCGAACGAGGCGAAATCACCTGCATCGGAACAGGTCATACTTCCATCAGGCGAGCACTCAGGTTCTCCAATTGCCGATCAGGTTAAACCCCGTATTCCCGTAAAAGTCAAACCAGCAATAGCCGAAAAAAAAATAAGGACTCCGGTTGAGGACGAAATTAAAACGGCAGCTTCGGGCGGAGAGAGCACTTTAGCCACGCAAGAAACAAAATCTCTCTCTGTAGAAGAAACTGAGCGCCGGGTTGGGGCGGACGAGATTGTGCCGGGAGGCGTTTTGCCCAACGAATCTACAATGGATCAGGGTATCAAGAAAATGGGAGTCGGGCTTCCTGCCGGTCTACTGCAAGGCCTTAAACTTAAGCAGCAGCAGTTGGGAATAGCACCTCCTCAGGGCAAGACTCGCGGTAGTGACTCCGATAGCGACAGCCGTTCCAGAACTGCCACCGTTGATTCGTCGAATGTCAAAGAGCAATCCGCGGCGGCTTCTTCGAATGAGTCGAAAATTGTCGAAAATAAATGTATAAGCAATATTACAAAGGGTCGTGCCAGAGGTCCCCCAGGACGTAGATTGCCAACGAGGACGAGAACTCAGCCTTCGCCAGCGCAGGAAGAAACAGATCAGATAACAGAAAAGACTAATAATAACAAGGTAACAACGACAAGTGAACGAGGCACGCCTGTGACACACGACCAGGTCGCTAACAGGGTCAGCGATGATGCCGAAGGAAAATCATCACGAGTAAGCCAAGGCGACGCAGATAACGAAGTTACTCCAACCGAGGCGAGTCATACGGATGTGTCAATGACAACAGAGACGAAAAAAATCCCGAAGAAGAATGATTTACAGAACGAAGATGTCAAGAGCAAAGTTTCTCTTGCCCAACAGCAGAAGGCCCCGCTCGTTATCAATGCTGCGATTGACAAACCGGCAACAGAGAGGGCTGCAAAACGGCCCGCAAAACTATTTTCCTCGGACAGTGACGACGACCTGTTTACCCCGAAGACGACGTCGCGAAATACAACAACACCGAGCAAGGGTGTGGCAGCCAGCACGAAGACGGCGAAGACTTCGGTAGACGTTCCGACTTCGGGGGTTGTGACGAAGGATCCCCTTTCGATGCTGTCCGATCGCTTTACGGAGGACTCGATAGAGAAGGATGCCAGTAGTTCAGTGGTGGCCTCCAAGGTTAGTGGCCCACCTCACGACGAGAACAAGGCGCCTAGGGGTAGCGCGGCAACCTCCGAGAAGGTGAACACAATTCCGCCATCGAGAAATGACCTATTTGAAAACTCGGAAGACGACGACGACCTGTTTGGTTCAAAAAAGGGCTCGACAGCGGTTACTCCGTCGATGTCGAAATCATCCACGAGCTCGTCCCTATCTCACGGCTTTGGCATTACTAATAAAGGAACGATTCCACAGAGCCAGCAATCACAGAACAAAAAAGGCCAAAGCCTATTTGGCTCGGATTCCGATTCAGACGATCTGTTTAAAAAGTAGACGAAGTATGGGCTGACACAAAGTGAGGAACACATGACCTATTTCTCATCTGAGAACAGCAGGCTACAGCTAGGCTCATGACGTATTGGTGTTAAGGGATATATATATATATATACATACATATGCATACATGCAAAGAAATGAAGATAAATTTAAGAAGTATATTAAATATCATTTATATTATTATTCGTATACACTGTTGGTGTTGGATACCGGTTAAATTTGTTGCTAATAAATTATTGTTATGCCATTATGTAGAAGGGTTGTTCTTATTCGTTTGGTGGGATACGTTGTGATGACAGTTTCTCGAGAACAGTTGGGCAGCGTTACTCTGTATAGCGATATGCTGTGAGAGGAGACGAAATATCGTCAACGTAGGCTCAATTGAGGCTAAGATGCAGCTCTACGCCCGGGACGGGATTCCACCGATATTTCTGCGTGTATCTCGCGATTTTCTCGGCTCAGTCTCTTCAACTAGCTTATTTGATGGAGTCTATAATTGCTAGGTGTGCTTCTGTATCGCAATGCTCAATTACTTGTAGTTCTATTCGAAAAACGTTTGCTTCGTCAGACACTGGTCGACTTGCATACAGGCACAAGGGATGTGTCTTGACCAGGCTTCGCACATCAACTCGTGAACAGCAGCGTTTCATTGTATACAATTTGATCAAATGAAAGAGCAAAACCAGAGAAAACAGAAGAAAGAAAAGACCTAAAATGGGTCGAGCCGTGCCTCGCCGGAGGTGCTTGTTTTTAAGTTTTAAAAACGACAATGATCGTAAAAGCCACTTGTTTCCAGTAGTCTCAAGGGTGTTGCAGGTAGGTGGCGTGTTCCAATCGCTTTACGCTATACTGGTGTTGTGATATACATATGTCACTTCTTATCTTTAATAAACCAATAAACCTTTACCATTATCTACCACACACGGGGTCAACTTTTTTGAACATGGTGATGATCTCAAGGTACACTGTGCTATACATAACCGATGCCCTCACGAAAGTCTATAGACCGCTGTTGATGAGGTTGTTCGGTGGTGCAATTAAAAGGGTGACGTCACTCTCGAAGCAAAAATGTGTTCTTTTAAAGAATGCTGCTGCAATTGACGGAAGGAATCATGCTTCGCACAGATACGAATACCCGCAAATACGCAACCATCCTAGTTTATAAAGTGCTTTTAGTATTAAAAACTCTGACCCCTACATTCGCTTATAGTGCTGTCCAACTGTTCTGTTGAGCGCACAGTTAGTCACCTCAATTTAACTGTAAATATAAAGCCAGCAACTTAAACATTTTTCTTATACTCGGCCAGATAGTCTCAGGAGCCGCTAGTCCATTTTAGCCAAGGCCGCAGTGCTGCATGAATAACTACCTTATAAATAACTACGATATAATTGATGCACGATAATGCTATGCCGTTCAATTTCCCATTTGATTTATTTCATTTATTTTAAGTTATTTTCCTCATTTCCCGCCCCTTGACTCAAATATAGGTGTTTTTAAATCGAATGAAATTGAAGAACGCCTAACTCAGTCTTTATGATATATATATATATATATATATATATATATATAATCTATATATATACTCGTTTATTTACCAGAATCAAGGGTGTGACGCGCAACCGATTTTCCACGTTCATCATTCACCATCGTCGTTACAAGGTACATTCCCTCGAACACATCTTCAGATTGAGATGATGGCGATGTGGTTGACTTTCAGTACCCCCAGTTCTGTTGTTGACCTAACGCGACGCATTTCACCGCTCTCAATTTACATGGCTCATCTCATTCATTCACAAATATCTGTTCTCGTCTTCATTGTTATCAATATTAGTATTATTATAGTATACTATGTTTACTCTTAAGTATAATAATAATTATTATTGTCATAATCATCATTATAATTATTCTTATAATTGCAACGGACACCTTGAAAATGAAAATGAATGGTTGATACACACATACACACACACACACAATCAAATACAACTTGGTAGAACAATGTACATTACAATACATGATACAATGGGCGTCATGATCCCTGAACACGGTTGCAGTTCCTGCTGCTGCTGCTGTTGCTGTCATGGCAACAATGTCGTCAGTGAAGGCGCCGCTTACACAGCGGCCACGTGTGGGACTATACAGGAAGAGATGAATTATGGACCTCGAGATGTTTCTGCCGTATTTCTTTTGTCTTCTGCTCATCAGGGCTGATTAGCCGTCCAGTTAATTACGACTCGATTTGTTGTTACTTTGTTCGAACGCTCGTCCAGCACCAGGAGGGCAACAGGTGAAGATGGCCAATCATGACTCAGTTGTTTCAGACGGAGGAGATGGTGGAGTCAATCTGGTCATCAATCTTCGGTTCGTCTCCCGTAGCTGTTGTTCATTCAACATGGTTGTATCGACCTCGCAGGGGTGGACATACCCGTTGTGCATACTGTGAGGACGCTGCCTGCGTGGCCGGGTAACACTTCGGTAGATCAGTTGCACAATTTCGGACAATTTTATGCCAATGTGTCTCCGAGGTCGACGGCCAACCGAGGGTCGTAAATATCCTTGGAAGAGACAACTTCGTTTCCACTGGTTTCTCTCTCATTTGTAATACTTTGAAAAACTCACTCATTGACTATGTGTTTGTTTGTGCGTAACTCTCATCAGACAGTGATGGCGACAACAAGGACAGCGGTGCTGGATCTCAGTTAAGCCCGAATTTTGATTATCTAGTGGTTGTGGTATCTACCTGCGCAGTGAAGCCCCGACGTGTCCCATCGAGTTACGCCATCACTACCTGACAGAGCAACAACTCCGAAGCATGCTAATTAGTGTTTGCATTACAATAGAGCACGCATACAAAAAACAAAGTCCCCTGAAAGTCTCTCTCAGTAAAACAGTGATATATACGCGTAATATAGGCCTATCCATGAGCCTTGCTTGTCTGAATCACTTCTTCATAGGACACATGGGTGTTTATATGTGGCCGTCTTATTGCAGTGGATTGCGACCGTCTCCAACAGCAAACGTTGAAGATAGCAGGGTCGAGCGCCTTCACTAACGACGACGTCTCGTCTCTTCAAAAGGACCCATTCAAGTCGATCAAAGCATAAATAAAACGCTAAGTTGTGCCTCTGCTGCGGTTGTTACCTGTTAATCTTATCCTTGGCATGGCACAATTCGTGGAAATTGTCGTAGGGTAGCATATACACTGATCAGGCGCCCCTTATCTGTGCTAAAATGAAGCGCATGTTTAAGCCGTTAGATTTTTTCTCGTTAGGCTAGGTTTCGTTGAAGACGATGAAATGAAGAGCTGTGCTGTACGAGGTTCAAGTTGACTTCGCCTTCTTGGCTGCGTCAGATACGTCTTCTGATTGTGACTCTTTAAGATCATCAACACATTCAGGTAGTTCCTTTTCGATCAGCTGCTTAAAGTACTCCTCGAGCAGCTGTAACGGATACCGTAATACAATTGAAACAAATAGTTAGCTCACCGATCCCTCGAACTGTTCACAATGTCGTACGCATACAGGTGCTAGAGGCAGCTATGAATCCGCTATCTATCAAATCAATCGAATTGGCCACACCGAAAACTCGCACGACATATAATAGCAGTATTGGCTTGGCATTATCAAATGCCAATAGTTGGCCTATAATCATGCCTTGCGTGCAGTTTACCAGTTTAAAACGTCGTAAGCGCGCCTGTATAATGCGATTTACACAGCGTCCACTATAACCCACTCGACACCAACCTGAGCCTGCTTCGCCAACGGCGACTCCTTCGCGTTGAACGTGTAGCAATTGCTGAAAATCAGCTTGATGTCCTGTATAAAGGCGGCCGCACTCTCGTAATGATTGAAGTGGCTCGCCGAGAGCTTCTGTTTGACCGTCGATAGGTCCATCGGCCGCGTGATGATCTTGAAGTAGTTCGGGACCGTCCGGCTAACAGGAGTTTGGAACGGCGTCGACGAAGCATGACAGAACAGCTGCAGAAGAATCTTTTCGGCTGTTTTCAGCTGCTTGCCGCTTAGACCAACAGGTATTTTCCTTTTGCCTGTGCCATCTTTAGCGGCCGCTGGAGCCGGGTCGTCCTGCACAGGGGTGCACAGTGTACACTTCCAGTCCTCGCTTGGAGTGGACACCAATGAAGGCACGTGACAATGTAGATGGTAGACCTTCGGGCAGAGTCCACAGCAAAGGAGTTCTCCTCCGTCGTGGCACACTGCGCACCAATCGTCGCTGTTATCGTTGTCCTCAGCTGACGCGGACGGCCCATGCGAATGGAGTTCACTAGCCAGACCGCTCCCAATTGGCCCTCGTGCTGCAGGCGCTGATGTCGACGCCGAATTGCTGACCGAACTTGACGCTACGCTGGGAGACACGGCGGACGTCGGAGGCGCTATGCGACCGCCAGTTGGTGGTTCCACATCGCCTGTTTGTTTGTACGAACGGCAGAGCAACGAGAAACAACATGATAAACTCACAAACACGATTGGTGAACAGGTGAACCGGAATTGCCATCATCGATGGCTATATTATCGCCAGCTGCGGGCAGGTCCTAAAGGTTAAGAGCTGAGGCCTGTCAGATAGGGGAACAGCTGAGGGTCAGCTCGAAAACAAAAAAAAAAAAAAAGCTGCGGGCAGGTCCACCCGGGCTAACCGGTGCCATTGAAATTGTATAATTATTGCACTTAGTCCCGGCGTTTATTTAACACATGCAGCACTAAGAAAGCTAGAGGCATATCACGAACAAATGATATCGCAATATAATGTTAATGTTATTAAGACACACACACACTGATCATATTATAGATAATCATTTTGAATGATTAGATGTATTCATTTTTATTCATAAAGGCAGTTTCTCTCAGTTGAAATGTCTCACCCGTGATGACGTCTTCTTTGCTTCCTGCATCAAGAGGTGATGCTGCCGGTGTCGGCCTGCGCTGATGTTCGCGTTCGCGATCTCGTGATGATCCAGATGGGGGCCTCTCAGGGTGCTGAATACCTGGAGGAACCCCTGGTAAACTGTGCGGAGAGCCACTTTTGCTAGACAATGAAGGACTTGGTACCGAACGACCATTTGCCATCATTCCGCCGGCTGACTGTGGTCGGCTCTGCATGAGACATATTCAAAAAATCCCGTGGGGAGACGTTAGGCGACGGTTCTATTCGAGTGCTTCATTTCTCGACGTAGTGGGCCTATACTTGCAGATATATGTTAATATAGTTTACTCGTATTATTCCTAAATCATCCAAGCCTCAACTCTCATGCATGTGACTAAGAAGTGGATTTTGCAGGCTTCCATTATCATGCTATATGTATAATACTATAGGTGTTCCAGCAAATGTACGCCACCAAGTATCGTATAATACAATGTGGATGATGATTACAGACGAACCTGCTGGCCGTTTAGTTGTGCTCGCAGCCCGTGCATAGGTGCCCCACGCAGTGAAGACATATCGAGGATGTTGCCAACGTTGGCCATAGCGTCGAGGATCTTCGGTTCAAAGTTGAACTTAATGTTAATCTCGGCCTTGGTGCTGGGCAGCTGTACGACTCGTTCGATGAGCGCCCCCATTTGGCGTTCCATCGCCTGCTTTGAGTGCATAAGCGCCAGCTCGCTGCCCGTCGACACAAGATCGTCCACTGTCGCGTGACAGTCGAGTAGTCGTTTGCACAGCTAAAATGCACAATTAACCGAAATGAGCAGATATCCAGCTGTTAAATCTCTATCCGTTTTACTTGGGCGCACGATACACGATACTGTTTTTGCCGTTCTCACTGTTGTGCCATTTCACCGAGTACCTAGGTATGTATAGCACAATACCGTGGGAATAAGTGGCTGGTGAATTACTCATATACATCATACATACATAATCGTCGTATAGCAGAGAAATGATATCGTTGATACGCGGTTGTAATAGTAAATTCTTGGGGTGACGATCATGTTACGCTGTGGTTACGGCACAGTGATGATGCGTGGCCACCGAACACGTGCACTTGTTTAATTTCGCCCTCTAATGAGTCTCAGGGGATCGGCGGATGTGTCGTTACTTCGTTGCAACTGCTGCTGCTGCTGCAGAACTCACTTGAAGAAATTCGTGTCGCTTGTAACTGAGTACGTCTCTCTTGAAGTTGCAGATCTCCTGAACCTCCCGTATGAGTTTCTTCGCTCGGCCATTGATCAGTGTAATGGCTCGCACAGCGTAGGCCCGGATATCGGCCACAACCTTCGATTCCGCCTGCACGACAGAGAACATTGCCATATAATGGCGTTAGTAGTGTTTTCTCTACACGCATAATTGTATAACAAACAAATGAAGGTTTGCCGGCGGCTTGTTGGCGAAGTCTCTGGCTATCGGAAGCCATAGGATGCAGGTTCAAGCCCTGCTGCGTGATGACATACAAGAGAGCTTAAGCATTGTAACAATTGCAGCTCCTTTAATAAACCAATAAACCTTAAACTTAACACTTAACCCTATGATCTCGTCCTACAGAGAGGAAAAGGCTATTAACCTGAGCATTGGCTTCTTGGCATTTTTCCAGCGAGGCGACATACTCTCGAACGAAGGCCTGCTTCTCGGCAATGCGCTTTTGCAATATCTCTAATTTTTCCTTTTGTGTCTTCCAGGCAGCGACAAGAGCTAGGTAGTCTCCGTGGTTCTGGTGATCCTCGAGTTGGCAATCGCGGCAGGTAAGGGCCGAACACTTGCTGCAATAGAACTTCAGCGGCTCCTTTGGATGTTTCGTGCACATCTGATATCGCTGCTTTGCAGCAGCCTTCAACGCTTGGCCGGCTTGCTCCGTTGACAGAATCACATGGTCCTTGGTGACTTTGACACGCTGATGCGCTGAGATGCAGGCCGCGCACAGCCACTCCTCACAGTCCTTACAGTAACTACACATTAGCAACAACAACAACAACAATACGAACGTGCGAAAACAAGATTTCGTTACGAACCTCGATTAAATTACAGGTGTGTACACTAAGAGGTTTTGGGGTGGAACCGCTCTTCTAACTTGGAAAAATCTAATGGACTATAAGATGGGGCCATCATTAGTCGAAATAGAAAAAAAACTTAGAACTAAGGGTACGAACCCGCCAGCGGCGACGCCTTCGTCGCATGAGGTACAGAGATTTTTCGGTCCGGCTTCGTCTGAGTCGGCCTCTTCCTCGGGGGAGTCCTTTTCCAAACGCTCGAGCAGCACCAAATGACGAATGGCAGCGCTTGGTGGAAACGCCTGCTCGCAATGGCCACATTGAACCTGCATTGAAGATAAAGCGAAGCGGCAGCATCTCTTTAGTAACTATAAAATACATGTCCAACGTAAAAATGCAGTGATAACCACATAAGGTCAGGGAGCGAATGCCAAGTAGCGCCCAGGAAGGTTGACACTCAAATAGGTCTAAAATTCCACCGGGAAACGCGGTTAGATACTAGCCCCTCCTCGGCAAAATCTACCATAAACGTTGAACCTATATCATTTACGAATAGCTGATTGTCGTCGATAATGATTGTGCGCAAAACCTGAAAATCCAGTTTATGTTCTTCCTTGCCTTTTCAAACGGAAGCCCTCCTATTTTTCGTAACTATCCCTACAAAGATAACCGTGAAGACAGTTGAGCATGGTACACTCATTGAAGGTATAGCTTTAGTGGTCCATGTTCTGATAACAGTACAACTTAAATAAAGAAAAATATTTCCATAATGACAAAGAACACTATACTGATATTAGCGTACTCTGTCTAGGCCCTCACCCTTAGCAACATATATGATTAGCCTTAAAATATAGTTGTATCTATCATATCTACCATATTAAAACTCAACTCATCATCCTCATCTGACAAACGCCTCACGTCTATGAAGCACGGTTCTGTCAATCTGATTTTTGTACGGCCTTATTCGGAGTTCGGACATAAAGGCAGATTCTTAACCTCACTATTGTCACGGTAGTGCTTTCGGCATCGCTTCATAAGACAGACCCCCGCATAAATGTGCAACGGGGTGGTGTGAGGGGTTGTTTGCAGATGTCTGTCTGTTTGCAGATGAAATGTACGAGGATCGGTTGGATATTTATACATTTCATTAGCGAGTCCTTTATTTCCTTTCATAGCGTTTCATGGGTGGCCGTATCGACGGTCATTATTGCCGATTCTATTTCGATAATTGGCGCAGCTCGATTTTTCTCGAGTTAATTTTCTTTTCATTTAACGTCGTGTGTTCACTAATGAAGAAGTATACAGCGAACTCATTGCCTCAGTGTTCACCAGATACGTCGATTCTACAACATGAATAAAACATGTGGCAAATTAGATTCCACTTACGTACGAGTGTTCTTCAGCCCATCTGTGCCCACAACATTCCTTTTCAGCCATGCTCTACACACTTTAACTGTCAGGGAATTTTTCTGTTTTAAATCTTGGGTTTTGTTTATACTCAATTGTGTCTTGTATATGTTTGTCAATAGCTGCTAATTGACGCAGTTATATATATATATATATACATATATATATATATATATAGGTGGATGTTGCGTAGGGGATTAGTTGAGATTAAATAGAGAACACGAAAAGGGGCAACGTCATTATGAAACAACTAGATTTGAAAAACAGGATAGTGAATTCAAATTTCCCCTTTCATTAGCTCCACCGGGATTAGGGCACGAGCAGGTATACACGAGCTCTCTTATCTAATAACATCTACGCATGTATATTGATCATATAGTGATATATCTAACGCCGAAATAACAGGATACATGCAACGCGATACGCGCACCAGCTGAGCAGCAGCAGCACCACCATTATTCGAACTATAGTTTACGTAAGTACGCCGGGCGCAATATAACCCAACAATTCAGCATTACTCAAGCCAACGATCAAAGGTGTGTCGCAGGGAGATCGATGGGGAGGTCTCGCTATCATACTATTCTAATATCTGCGTTACGTTTACACTGTGCGCTTTGTCCCACCTTTTGGAAACCGTTTTTATTGCAAAATTGAATGACGGGTCTCTCTCTCCCCCTCTCTCTCTCTGTCTATTTGGTCGTATTCAGTGCCAATGGCTGCGGATTGATGTAATACTGGCTCTGTGTGTCGTATGTTTTGCCGAGGGTCACTTGTAACTCGAGGGAGACCATCACCGCGGAAGGTTATAGGATAATAAGTATTTGCACATATTTCAGTTGTAAAAGGCATTCGTCCGGCAGGGTAATAGGGAAACTAGAACGGGATCCGTCCAACTGAGAGCTACCATCGAACAATGCTTCAAATATAATCGGGGAATCCCAATACGACTCAACAAAGCCACCGGCACAACGGGCGTCACAGGGCAAAACCCGGGTGTCACTTGAAGTTTTCATCGAACAATCTTACTAAGCAGCCTTCAGGTTACCGGTTGTTCGTCGAAAAACAGTGGATGTGCGACAAATGCAATCGGGTAATGGTGGCAGCGAACAAAGCATTAAGAAACACGTATGCTTCGCAAGACAAGTCTGCCCTTCAGAAATACTGTGCACATGGCAGACATCAGTGTTTATACTATTTAAAGTGTGCGCCCACAGACTATCGGGGAGAGCGCGACAAAAGTGTATCGTTGTATGGTACAAATGGACGCTTCGAAAGATCGAATTGATAATCCAGTATACTTTAGCACCCCATAGTTCAACGCGCCTTTAACACTGCACTCTTGCCGTTGCTGCAATCGTAAACTTTTCATTTAAAATGCTCGAATCATCATAACCGTTTGATGTTGCTAGCTGTCTACCATTTTGCTATAACGAGTTGATAGATAGAGAAGGTGACGATACATTTGTCCAGTGACAAGCACAACCTACGTAAGCGTTAGGTACCTCTGTCAATTATTTAAGCAATGCACACCCCTTTGAGCTAACGAATTTTTCCACAACTCAGTCAATGTTCAGGTGCGTTTGCATCTACCGACGAAGATATATATCCACTAACGCTGTGGGTGCTCCCAGAGCGTTGGCGGGAGCTGTTGGTCTCTTCGAATAACACTCGAGGCGGGGCCGATAACGTGTTTCAGCTGGCGCCTTGTAAAAATACGTTGGTCGTAATACTTTTGCAGTGCTTTTGGAACTCACTCCCTGTTAGTATACGTTCGCTGAATACTTCTGGGTGCCCAATTCAAATTTGTCCTGAAAAACATCCCTTTGAAGAAAGCTAATCAAGCACTATCAGGCTGGGGCATTACATTGTTCTTTCATTCGCCGATACCGTCTAAAGTATTCCACTCCCCTCGTAGTTGGTTACTACAATTCCAATAATATCACCAATACCTTATATGTTTACTTATATAAATTGCTTTACTTATATAAACTGCTCTGCATTTAGATGTACGTTAGCATTGTAGATAGAATGTTTATGTTTCCTGACAATTGCGACATATTGCGAGCTGTGTCTACTCTACATGAACAGGATAACGGATAGTTAAATATATCAGCGATTAAAACCAATTTATCGTATGACGACGAAAGGGTGAGATATGAAATATGAAATAAATGTTATATTCAATATCCATTTAAATCTTTAATAATACTCATTGAGTGTTTTTTTTCACCTGCAAGTCTAGTTCTGTGTCTGCCACTGTAGTTAGTTGTCTCATGTTTACACGATTATCCCATAAAATACTTGTCTCTTAGTTGTATTAATTTTCTATTCTCTCTTTCTCTCTCTCTCTCTTATTCTCGCTTATAATTAACGTAGTCAGCATTATCGTAGGTAGCTTTTGTTTATGCCATCAAACTGTCAACGAAGAACTTCTCTGGGCCACTCTGCCCCCAGCGAACCCCTGGCTCATGGGCAGACTTACAGATACGCCCAAACACACTATCTACACACATCGTTACCTTAGCAAAAAAGAACCCCCACCAGAACAGCTGGTGTTGTTGTTCCAGCTAACAGCTTCATTTGATCCGCTGGTTGGATAGTCTACACAACTCTCATACAGGATATGAAATCGGGTCTGACCCGAACATTGGTAAATATATAATTTCTCTCGGATACTGGCAATTGCAGTTCTCGTCATCGTCTGGCAAGCATGACATAACATTGAGTTGTCAAGCGATTCAGAAAAATTATGTGAATCCGCATCTCGTGCCGTTTGTGTTTCTGTACCCGTATTGTTATATGCAATCCGGTGACGAAGAAAAAAAACGAAAGACATAACTTTGCTCGAGCGAATGCAGAGCATGTTTGTACGCAGAGCTGAACGAAAATAGATACGCTAATAATGCCCCAACAGTTGACAACTGAATGAAAATAGCTCACAGCAAACGAAAGGGTTCATAAAGGAGAACGATCGGATGCTTGACGAAATCTTCGATCTTGTACGTACGGGTAGCGGGCCTGGCTTTATTGTAAAACCGAAATTCACCGCCTCACTCTGAGATACTTAATCATATATCTCGACGACACACGATGAACACAATAATAACAGAGATATTTCCCATTAAGATGAATCCTTTTTTCTCGTCCACTTTCTGTTTCATTCGTATTGTGTACGCCCCATAAACGCGTAAAAGCGCGAGTTCCATTGACGCTTGAGGAAGCTGCATTTTCGATGTTTTAGGCCACGAGGCACCCTTCGTATATTATACACAGGTTGACCTATTGAAATTGTACAGCAAATGTACCGGCATCCATCACCATTTACGAGCAGCCAAATTGGTCATTTGAATGCTATGGATAAAAAAAAAAATGCACTTCACTTGTTATTAACAGAGTTGATTTTAAGATGACTTAGTGTAATTATGATTGTCCTACATGTTTTCCTATTACCATAATAGGCCAACTTGTATACGCGCATTAATACTAATTCTCTAGAATACAATGGGCCTATTCTCCTGCACAGACACACATAAGGTATCCGAACAAGAGTCTCATTTCGATACTCGCAATGCAACTCAAGGATACTCAGCAAGCATAGAGGCAAGGTAAGCTCTCACCGTCAATCTCTGCTACCGCGGTCCCCCTCGACCTTCTCATCCGGCCTTCACGGCCGTGTGAAAAATCCCAAAAAGGACTCACCGTTGTCTGGTCGTCCGGAAGGCACGCTTTGCATGCCGTATGCAGACATGGAAGTAGAAATGGTTCAGATTTAATGCTGACTTCGGTTGCGCAAACGGAGCATTTCTTTACCAGACCCACCGGCTGGGGTGAGGTTGCCCCTGCCGATTCACTATCTGCCATAACACCCGCACTCTCGGCCGTTCCGATTGTTGCTTGTTGCCGTGCCAGCCGCCGTGGCTCTTGCTGTCCTCTCTTCCCCTGGTCCAGTGGCCGGGGGGAACGGGACCCTGTTACGTCTCCAGCGTCGATTTCTAGTCGGCGCTTACCCCCCCCAGGACGAGAGACACTCTCGAGTGTATCGTATTCTGGCGACGATGTCGGTCAGAGCAAACGATAGTGCACCATCCGTGGGCGTCCCAGCTTAGCCGAAGCTGGACGTCAACACATTACGCTCGAATGGGCCGCAGCCCGAATCGGGCCGCCGGTGACGGTCGAAAAACAACGACAACAGCAGCAGCAGCAGCAACAACAGCTAACAACACGAGATTCGTATTAGCACGGTTGAGTCTTCGATTCGACAACGAACGATCACCATAGTCGTTGACCACCACCATGTAGAGATTGGCTGGCGCCCACAATACTACACAGCACAGACGAACATCAACAGAGTCACTGGTCGCTGAGACGGCTACTTCGACTCCGCTCTTCAATCGCTTCGCTGCCGGCCAGTTTTCATCTGCTTCGGCTGGTCGGTTACAGCTACGGCTGATACCAGCCACCACTTCACTGCTGATGCTGCCGATTCTGTTGTACACTTCGGTTACGGTGACTCTCTCCCGTCTCTTTCTCTCTCTCGAGACCTCTGCTACTCATTGGTACTCCTGCCGCCACGGTGCTCCTGGTTGCGAAGGCTGATTTTTGCTGAACAGTCCGACCCCCCGGGGTTGGCGAATAGCGTCTACCGTTGTTGCCATTAATGTTGTGGGCGCTCCTGCTGAGCTTCTTATGTTTGAGTTATTGTTTTGGCCCAGTTCGTTGGGTCTCTCCTCCTTTCAGTTCGTCTGCTAGTACGCATCCACAGAGATGTGCTTGTGACAAAAATAATCATCAAAATGCTAACATGAATGCTAACAATATATTAAAACAAACGAGAACATTTATATATATATGGCAAATTTCGATTTCGGTCACGGGCCATATAATCCAGCTGGGAAGATGTATCGAGGGTTGACAGCCGAAGAGTAATAGTCAACTTGGTTGATTTGTTACAACTGAAGAAACTACATACTGTGTAATAGTAGTAATTTCGTCCACGATAGGCCGGCATCGTGCATCGTCTCAATTTCATATGGGCGTTTATGCTTTGAAATAAGTACTCATGATGTACTCTCTATTGAGATTATCTTTGCTGTCTAAGACAAGATACCGGATAATGCAATCCTTTGAAATCTAAAATCTCATAAGTGAGTATATTTAATAGCGGTTGGATATTCGTGTGTCTCACAAATGCACAACAATCTATATATGGCAGATCGTTTGTTGTAAATTATATGTGTCTCACTTCTTTTCTTCTCTCTGGCCTTCGAAACCCTAGGCAATCTCTATCACCTCAACGGGGTCTGCCACATACTGGTCCGCGCCACCGGGGCAAGCGCACAGGGTCCTTCCCTCTGCAGCGCCCTTCCCTCGCTGGCAATACCATCATCATAAGATGGCAATAACATCATCATAAGAGGCAATACCATCATCTCCCTCTGGACCATGATGTCCTCTGCAACTGCTCCAACTGCGTCACTATATTTAGACACAAAACATTATGAAATAAAATATATTGGTCATCTTCATCTTATTTTACCTGAACCGTGTGAAGAGTCCTCACGCAAGTCCGCTTACGCTTGGGGAATTCTTTTCAGTAGCATTCGTACATCATCGCCTATCGTCACCAGAGCATTGTCAGATTGCAGTTCCTTTAATAAACCAATAAAGCATTACCTTTACCAGAGCACGAATCACACAAAAATTAATAGTTGCTCTATCGGCCGTGAACCCGGGGTCGAAAGCGTTACCGGAGAATGAAAAGGGGTCCTTAATAAAATAGGAATATTGTTTCGAACAACGTTGGACGGGTCGCCAACTAAGGGTCAGTACAGAGAGCTATCACTGTCCGTGGGACTTACTTGTAGCAACATCTGGCAGCGACACATCATTTCCAGTGCGAATCAAATTTTATCAAAATGCAACACAAACAAGTGATGCTTTAGGCTTTAGGTTATACGATGCATGAGATTGTTGAACACAACACTTTTGGCGGAGACATTTCCTCCTCATGCATCTGTTATAAATGTATGCTTCAAATGGAGGTAATTTGTCTGGATTATTTTAGTAGTAGCAATCATTTTTCTCAAGTCCTTCACTAGATTAGAGTGGTAGCGCGGCTGGTCAAGATAATACCATATGGTAGAGTGTCTAGCTATCATTGAGAGACCAATGTATTATTCGTTGGTGGACCGCGGCAAGGTTGCCATGGCCTGCTTAAGTCGTTTGTGGAACGCTTTCGGCGAAGCAATATGTAGGTTGACACCAAGCGATTCTTGTCCAACGTGTATTTTAGTTACTTATGATTATAACGACGTGGGGAATCTTTCGCAATACTTACACATTTGCAACATTACGTAAAATGTTTGTATTACTGATTGAAATATATCCCGTCCTTGTTCTCGCCGCCCTGTCTACCGGGACCGCGAATGCGGTGAAAAGTATTCACCTCGATTTGGCCTTAGGAACCGAACTTGAATTATGAATGTCCTCAATTCACAAAAGTAAATTCAAGTAGATGCAAATTTAGCAGACAGCATCTCTCACGTATGCCACACACAGCCGTAACACCAAGCAGATTTCCCGTACACGAGTACTGTCATATTAGTAAAAAACAAAAACCTGATACATACGCGTTCTAGCTCTCACAGACAATGAAAACACAACGAAGGCAATTTCTGAAGCGTACCGGAAAAAAGATCATTATATTTTTTATTACCCCATATACGTTCCACTTTTGACATGTGACATATTTATACACCTCTCCCTCTCTCTCCCTTTCTCCCTCTCCTCGCCTATATCATCCTGGTGTCTCTCGACACTGCGCATTCGCCCCTGCTTTCATACGGCACAAATCATTTGATAACACGAAGAAAACCTAGAGGTGTGTATACGTAGCACCCGTTGGAGAGATGCCGACAATTATTTTTTGCCCTTTTTCTTGGCCTCTTCATCAATCGGTGCTGGCTTCACGAAGGGAATCTTCTCCCGATACTGTTCAGGCATCCACGGTCGGAGTGCCTCGGGTACTCGGATACCGTCGTCCTCCTGGTAGTTCTCGAGGATGCAGCAGATGACGCGGGTTGTTGCGCACATCGTCGCGTTAAGCATATGGACGTACTGTGCCTTCTCATTCATCTTCTTCGTCTGGCCGTAGCGAATCAACAGTCGCCGTGATTGATAGTCCAGACAGTTTGAGCATGAGACGAGCTCGCGGAAGGCCCCGCTGGATGGGAACCATGCTTCGAGGTCGAACTTTTTCGCAGCGGCGTTGTTCAGCGCGCCTGACACGATGTTAACGATACGATAGGGCAGGTTCAGGGACTGGCAGAAGCCTTCGGCGTTAGCGATCATCTCATCGAACGCTTTCCATGATTCGCCATCGTTCGGCGAGGTAATGACGAATTGTTCGATCTTCTCAAATTGATGTACCCGGAAGATACCGCCGGTATCTCTGCCGTGTGAGCCAACCTCTTGACGGAAACAGGTTGACATACCGGCGTACTTGATTGGCAGATCTTGCGGCGCTAACCATTCATCCCGATGGAAGGCACAGATTGGTTGTTCTGAGGTAGCGATTAGGTACTTCTCGTCTAAATCTTTCTCGTCGGCCTTCTCACTACCCTTGCCGATCACCTTGTATAGCTCTTCGTCAAACTGCGACAGCTGAGCTACCTGTTGCATGACAGCCTTGCGCATGAAGAACGGCGTGTACAAAGGGGTGAACCCTTTCTTGAGTAGCGTTTGTAGGGCCAACTGGATTAGAGCTTGCTCGAGGAATACAGCTGGACCTGTGCAAGCACATATTGAGATAAAGTGCAATGTTATTATAGTATAACCCGAAGCAGCGACAGTTCGTATGAAATACCCATGAGCCTGCACCTAAACACATTGACATGAACATAACGACAAACCCCCTATTTATGTATAATGTGTTCAAGACACGCGAGAACCTCGAAATGTGTCAATGCAGAAACTCCCAACACACTCAGATAGAACTGTGAGATAACTGAATGGAAATCATTAATCACATATTATTAACAGCATCTCATTATTATTCCTACCCTTTAAGAAATATCCACGACCGCCGGCGACGACGGTGCCGCGTTCACCATCCATCCCATCGATCATCACGATCAGGTCAACATGGGAGTATTTCTTCGATATCGTACAGTCGCCGTGCGTACGGACCACCTCATTGTTGTCCTCGTTGTCTGAGATGACCACACCGTCGCCGAGCCAATTGGCCACCTCACGAAGGTTCTCATTCCGTTCTTCTTCCAATTCGACCAGGCGCCTGTTGGTCTTCTCAATAGCATCCGCAATCTTGCCGACCAGCTGAAGTGCGCTCAGATTGTAGAGAAACACATTGAATCCGTTAAAGATGGCTGGACGGATGGATCCGCAGGATCCGTCGAAATTCAAATCGAGACAATCGACACCAAAAAATACAACATGCCATATAACGTTCTCAGAGGCTGTTCGAATTTCTCGTCACCCATTGATGGTCGGCGAATTCGCTCGACTTCGCCAACTGTCGTGTCTCGACGAAGTGATAGGTTGAATTACAATCAGAGAGCAACTCAGCTGCTGTTTGACATCGTAGCATGCTCGATCAATGGTCAGGGATCAGGCTCCCTCGGGCAGAGGCGGACGCCGCACGAAGTGCACTCACCGATTTTATCTGGTTGACCGTGAGCGAGCGAATGGTGTCTGCCTGAAGTTCGTGGTTGAATGCGAAATCGCCAGGGATATCAGCTTCGCCTTCCGGCTCCTTGGCTTTCTTTTTCTCGCCGATAGCCTTTGAGCAGGTGTTCCTCAAGCGGTTCCACTCGTCGAGAATGAACCGATGCTGGCGCCATTCTGTATGAAGATCAACGACCTAACACCGACAACGAATAAGGACGAAGCGTGGCAACAGCGACAGCAAAAATGATCCGTTATTATTATTATTATAATTATTATTGTGTATTCACCTTTGATCATAAATCGGTGAATTAGAGGATTTTTGCAAGGAATAAATGTACACTTTCTTTGGGAAAACAATAATAATTGTAAACAAAATTTATAATAATTTGCTACGATATTTAGTCGTATTTATTTACATAATGATGATATACATTCAATGTTTGAATGGAACTCAGAAAGTGAGGAAACCAACTCAGATATAAATATCGAAATAAGGTTCCTGAAGACCAACTAAACGCAGTGACCACGGTAAGTGGGACGATAGCTCTTGGGTGGTCCTCACAAAACGGTACGTGTTTTAAGAACTGCAAAACTTACCCTCGTTAATGCAGTGAGAATCAATGGTGATTGTGTAAGTAATCAGTTATTCTTTTTGTTCACTTCTTAATCAATATACGTCGGCGTCCCCTTTTAGATCGTTCAGATTAAATCGGATCGTTGAATGTCTATTCACTATGTTTATCGTTCTATAACATCACTAGTTATCTCATTAGCAGGAAAATCCTTTAAACAGAGCGGCTTATGCATATACACGACGGGGCCCTTGTGTATCGGGCCTCGTAACTCACGATTATTAAAACAAATCTGATATTAAGCGTTTCACATCGTTACGCTCAAAGTAGCGATAACGACGTTGTAGGTTGCAATTAGGTGATTCTTCAAAAACACTCTCATTGGCCCTTCGGATCCGATGAGTCCGAAGTCCGAAATGTGGTATACCTTGCCAATATTACACACGGTACCACGTATCTGACAGCGAATTATAAGTACGCCCACGGTCGTGCACAACACGGAAACAGCAGCAGCAGCTCCGAACCAACGCGAACCCCCTCTCCGGCCGATCTCTAAGTTCGATACGCTCTGAGCAAATATTTCTCCTATGCCAGGAGAAAGTATTAACGTCAGAAGTTGTCATATGGAAAAGCGAAGCATCCGCTGCCGATGTCGTGGACAATAGCGAACGTGCTTACCCCGGATTACGTCAGCTGCAATCGCCGCATAACATACGAACGAATAGCGGTTATCCGTGACGGTCCTACCTTGTCGACGAGTCCGACGTCTTTGAAGCGGTTTGCCTGATTCTTGCGAATCTTCTCCGCGCTCCCACCCATATCGTCACGAAAATCATCGAGTTCCAGCACCATTTTGCACCGGTGTAGCGCGCAACCGATCTGCTTAGAGCAAAGCAACACTGAGTGATGTTTGGATCTGGCCAGCCGGTACACAACGTGGAGTTTAACGCTCACCACTTGGGGTTAGATGCACCACCGGTACCCGGAGATGGACCCAGCTGCTTCGTGACTAGATGCGGTGACCCGTTGACTCGGCGAGTGAGCGACGCGAGTGCGGCGACAATTTTGAGTAGCGGGAACTTGCGCGGGAACTCGGCGCTCCACTGGGTGGATAATAATGATAATATATCGTGCGAAGCCGAATTTATTGTAATGCCCATTGTAATGCCACATAGACATATGGTTATTCGGGGTCGAAGACCGATTGGCCACGAAGGCTAGCGCTTATGACCGTAGATGGTATTTAATACAACCCCAGTGAATATACTAACAGATTAAATACAAGGAGTTTTTACGATACTTCATCGAGAGAAATGACGCTCGGCTGCTTCACGTAGAAGAGAAGCGCTATCTGAAAGTTACCTGAAACGTTTGACAAGTGGGATGTAATGGGCGAACGTATATTACAGTGTTTTCAATTAAAATAAAAATATGTGACCCTTTCATAGAATGAGGAGGGTAACTGCCTCCTGTAAGTTTTATGCGGACTGCAATATAAACACTTCGTCGATGTACCTCGCAAGAAGCAACACGTAAAGCTTACTTTTGGATTCCCTTAACATATTTCGATAATTCAGAAGTCCAAAGGCTCTTCACGGCTGGCAGCTGGAATTGAACCCGAGCTATACTTCCTTCCAGTCAGCGGCACGCTATCAGTTTTCTATCCTTTATAGAGGCAGAGGGCTAACTGCGTTGTGCAGACGAGACTTCAAGGTGAAGGCGTTCGTCTGGTACCGGGCGACTCTCATTCGCTAAAACCCTGAAATAGTTGGCCTAGAACTGATTTTGTATTACTTCTTACCACTACGCCATCTGCCGCAACCCTAACTAATCTCGCCGTCAGCCTGGCCACCTTCACACCATTTGTGCGCTGTCCGCTTGTATAGATTATTCAGCAGAACAATGCAGAATTCAGCACAAACCCAAATAGAAGCAAACCCAGAAAAGTAGACATAAAGGTAGAGAGAGATAAGTTGAATACTAAGAACACATGGACACCGCTATATATTTTGCTGTTCTATAAAGACAATCATGTATTTGGACAACGTAGAGGGCGGAGCTGAACTGGGTTGTCATTCGTCATAGGGCCCCTAAGCTCCAATGACTAGCCCTCGTATACTGTCGCGAGATTGTTCACAAAGTATTCTATTATTGTGTTTTCCTTCGCTTCGGGTCCCGTGACCTGGGGACATCTAAGAGAACTTAAGCATTGTAAAAATTGCAGTTCCTTTAACAAACCAATACATATGAAGTATAAATCTATCGTAGCATACATATGTATGTGCGGTCCTTGCAATCTGGCACGATTGGTTTGTCGCGCGGTACCAATCGCTCAATACCGCTGCTTAGGTGGTGATTCACTGCATGATTGTGTGCTTTCCCACCACTGTAATTTATAATAATAATAGGTATGCGAGAACTATGGCAACATTGCACATTGAAAATGAGTCTCAAGGGAGCAATTAATATTTTTATGAGATAATTACCTCCGCTCCATTTCTGGATGCTGGTCAGTTGTTCCGATGGGACATATGATATGTTTTTGAGACACGCTTCGACAAACTCCGGGATCCAGGGTCCGGGCGATGTCAGTTTTATTGGAAATCTTTGCACCTCAAATCAAGATGAATAATCAATGATCAAACTCCTAATAATCGAACAAATATCTGGCCGAGTGTACACATACTTTCGATTAATATATATCCCATAAAAAATAAAACTTGCGGGTCTCCGTTTAATAGTCCCAGGCGCTTCTTGCTCAACCTATGAAACTGCATTTGAATAGCGCAGGTTATGAAGATCTCTTTCCTCTTGTTCTCAAGTACAACAATTGAGCTAGCGTCCTGTCAATGGCAGATTGCCAAATAGACGTATTTGTGAGGTGAAGTTACTTTTTCGTTCGTATATCCCCACTCATTCTCTAGTTAATTAGGTAGTGAGTTAATCTGCCATCGTCGATTCAATGAGCACAACGGGTCCATACGCCATTCTCACGGCTTCCTTTAATAGTTCACCAGTCCTGTGTGGCACGTAAACACTAATCGTCAAAAAGTATCTCCCCTTGGGAGAGATCAATTTCACAAATGAACGAGAATCAATTTCACCATGATGTGCCACCGTTCCTTCCAATTACTTTTTTTTTTTTTTTTTAGAGGAGGAATTTTTTAATTATTGCATTGTGCGAACAGCACGCTCGTTGATGTCGCCGTAGTGGCGAAAGCGTGCGCAGATCAAAGCGGATCGTTCGCTCTGATTTCAACGGTCTCGCCACACCATGTGCATAGTTCACGTACGCAAGTACGTGGGGGGCAAGTTTTCCTGCCCATGAGACACATGTTCATGTTATGATGCGGCGTAGCAGAGACAAGTGTCACTGTGGCTTCGGAAGGTGGCGTTATTTTTACCTCACCACCGGCGGATCGATCGCTGCCCTCGGTCGGTCAATCAGTGTTGGTGTTCTCAGTTGCGGAATCTATATAGTGACGTAGTGTCGGTGCCGGCAGTAAAGTGATGCTGCTCTGTCGTCAGTTCGTCGTGGAATACTAGACGCATGCAAAGGACTACTAGCCCAACCATGTGGCGAAACTTCAAACAGCGCTCGTATCTTGTTACGGCGATTTGCTGCGTACACATGATCGTCGCTGGTGAGCGTTGCCAAGTAGCTATGGGAGAACCTCCCAGCACAGTAAAATATAGTATAACCCTTAATCACAGTAATGATGACGATGACACTGTTAACACTGTTAACGTACCATAGTACCATTGCTGATCGGTAGGTTTTTGCAGATATACAAATAGCGCAGCTCTCACGCCCCAGTAGACAGGAAGCTGTGTGGTGACTAGGGTTAAGATGGAACAGTAAATCGTTCATTAGCATCATTGAACCGCAGGACGAGGAAGGCAACAACAAGTGATTAATTAATTAACACTCACACACGCGATAACGGTGGATGCTCCTGCATCCTTCGGACAGTATTCCCCGAACAAGTTGTGGTTCTATATTGAGAGAAAGTTCTTGTTATTCTTTACGGAAGAAATATGGATGAAGGCATCAAAATTGCGAACAGCTCTCAGCGACAACAAAACAAATGTAGGCAATAATGAATGTATATTTGCCCTCTAGCTTCAGGTTCCTGGATCATCTGCGATCATCATCAGATGGACAAGGCATTTAGATGCGACGGCCAAGCGGATTGTTGGGACAAGAGGGACGAGATTGCGTGCACCTGTTAGTATCAACTGGGGCTATTCTCTACGGATTTCTATAATTTAATTTCTCAGTACAGCTGAAGGGCAAAGTAATCCACCGGCGGGGATATTCATTTCGAGCTGTTCTACGCGTTTGTGTATCATTAACACAAACGTATGTAGTTTCTAATCTATACCAGTCGAGATAAAAGATAAACATCGGTTACATAAGATCCCAACAAGATGATCAGTTTTTTGCAATTAGAATGCACTGGTTCTCACGGGATATCACGGTCAGTGTGGCGTCGTGACCCGGGTGGCAAATGCGGATCTCATTGAGTTTGGCTTTCATATAGTCCTTGAGCTGGCACTCAACTGTGACAGGCCTCGGAGAGAGCCCAGTAGTGAGGTGCATCCGTGTGCGCCTTGCAATTGGCGGAGACACGTACGTGCAAGGGGTTCTCCGTCTTATGAAGCATTATCGAAAGCAGTTGTACCGTGGACTTATTTAAATGTTTAAGGCTGTGAGTTAGGCCGGAAACCTTACCTAGGCCTCGGATCAGAGCTTGTCGGTGTTGCTAAGATACAACACGCCGGGACCACCTTTGCATTGTATTTCAACCATGCCGTACCTGGCAAGAACCTATAGATAAAGAAAGATGATGGGGATATCCAAAGATTCTCTGGCAAGATTCGAACCCCGCCTGTTCGATTGCCTGTTCGATCCCCAGAAATGGCGGTTTCGCTGGGTATGCTTAATGTTGCCTTGCCATCCATATGGGTCTATTGGAGAATGCCTAAAATTAATTTTCCGGGCTGACTCACAGCCAACATTTAACGTCCACGGTAGAGCTGCTTTCGGCAAACTTCTTGCTTCATAAGACGGACGCCTTTTAAATGCAAATGTGCATTGCCTAGATAGTCGTCGTGCGTCCAGTATGACCGACATCTACAGGTTCTTGACACAGTGCTATACAGCGGTACCGAGCCCTGCCATGGAATGAACGCTGAGGGTCAACTATGAGAGAAAAATAGCTATGCTATCATGACTGGTTGGATATTAGATTCGCTTCGATCCGTGCAAACAAGCAATATTCTCGTTGTTAGTCGGTTTCATCTTTCATTATGACTTCGATTCAAGCGTCGTGAAGATAGCAAGTTCATCGCCACTCATGACTGACTTCAAAAGCTATTCATGGTTGGGCCTGAAGACCAAACGAAAGGAATTCGAGAGGCAGAGGCGTGTGTTGTTATACGATGAAGAGATTCTGTAAATAATAATTAATTGGAGCATATTTCTCCGACGTTCTTTACTTAATCACCACTCATGCTGAGTGCGTATGTCCCACTGCTACACATAAAGCTAGCCAAGAAGCAAACCGAAATCTGTTCACCCTGCGTTACGGCATATATAACTGGTCGTCTTTCAGATGACCCTTGCGCACTGGCAGAAGGTAAGACGTTCCGTTGCAAGACCGGAGATCAATGTGTGCTATCAGCATACAGGTGTGATGGACAGAGGGATTGCAACGATGGATCTGATGAAGACGGCTGTAGTAAGTATTCGTTGAATTCAGTTTCACTTTGGCGTAGTCATATATATATATATATATATATATATATGCAAGCAAAGGTGGCCCCGACAGGTCGTCATAGTAATACCTAAAAGGTTAAGAGCTGAGGCCTGTCAGATAGGGGAAAGTCAGCTGAGGGTCAGCTGGAATAAAAAAGAAAAAAAAAATATATATATATATTCAAACATACAATAATTAGGAATTATTTGTAGGGATTATTGGGGGGAGGGAGAGATTAGCTGGGACCAGGGTTGAGGCCGACATTGTCCCGAGGAGGGCGATGGCATTGCCTCTCTGCACAGCGGGGGACAGGCGTTGCAGAAGGAAAGATCCTGCGCGCTTGTCCCCGGTGGCGCGGATCAGTCTATGGTAGACCCCTTCGAGGAAGTTCGCAGTGAGAGGACCGTGCCCGCTTAAGGTCTCAAAAGCAAGGGGGGAAAAAGGTGCGCTGCCTGGAGTGCGGCGCACGTCCGTAGCTTGGCCCGCTCCGCACGCGTTACCGCGTAACCGGGGGTGGTCGCACAGTGGTTGACATAAGAAGGTGCTAGAGTGTTAACCACCGTGCCGTCCCAAACGAGGTGCTGACTTCGGTGGAAGGGGATGAGAGTGAGCCCGTCAGGGCGGCGCCCGTCGGAAGTGTCAAGGCCTTGTGGCTCGCTTGTGCAAAGAATACCGGTAGAATGGAGGGCCCCCACGAGCGTGTCACTAAGCATCGTGTGTCGCGGATGGCGACCGGCGCTGCGCTCGCACGAGAGCCCGTGGTGGCCATTCGTTGAGACGGGGTGCCCGCAACGCTCGCAGCTGTGGGTCGCAACCACAGGGGCCCCGAGGCCGAGGCCCGCACAGAAGCGGAGGGAGAGATTGTCGAGAGCAATGCTAAGGGATGAGGAGGGCACCGCCGCAAGTGAGGCTGCGTAGCAAACGTCAGCCAAGCGGTGCACACTGAGGATGCCGAGGCCACCGAAGCAGACCGGAACGGTAGCCTGCGACGCCGTTGCCAGAGGAAGCTGCAGGTTCAGGATCGTCGTCAGGACCTCCAGCACCATATCGTAATAGGCGTGAAGGGCTGAAGCCTCAGTGCCGGCCGGGCTTGTCCTAAACAAGTGCTGCATGCGCGCCGCCGAGAAACAGGACCGAAGGAGGAAGAGCCCCTGGTAAGCCGCCAACAGGGGCAGTCGGTCGAGCATCACGGCAATCCTCTCGACGCAACGGTCCAATAGTGGCCGGATGCCCTCGTCCTTGAGAGGGGGGAGCCGGCGAGCGCGCGTGAATTTCAACGATGGAAAAACTTACACAGCTCTCTTACTTCGTTGTCTATTCACTCTATATACGATTCCTAGGCAAATACTCCTATTATTATTACAGTGGTGTGAATAAAGTTAACGCACCCCTATATTTCAACAAATCGTAACAAAGAATACACATTTGAGGCATTTATTCTGTGTCAGATTAATGTACATGTCAAATAACATACATACGACAAAGAACAGCGCATATGACATCGCATGCAATCTGCTACAGCAAAATGTGTCATATTTCCGTGGCGAAAAATGATAACGCACCCTCAGTTATCGAGTGTTTTCGCTGAATTAATCCAGTTTGTGTTGAGCATTCAAGAAGTACTGCAGTCATGGGACGCGCTTCGAGCCTTACTGATGCAGAGAAAGCAGTTATTACCGCTTTACACCGTGCAGGAAAGACCCAGACTGCAATTGCCAGAGAAATTGGCAAAAATCGTCACGTAGTGCAAAATTATTGACGCAGTCCATCGAAATATGGTACTAATAAGTCTAAAGGACGTCCACGAAAGAACAGGCAGCGAACTGTCATGCATATCTGTAGATTGGCCTCGAATTCGACCATAAGTTGTGAAGCAATCAGGCAAGGGTTAACCCTTCAGGTTCATAGATCAACAGTTTTAAATACAATTAAGCGTTATCCGCATATCATACGGGCGCAAATGAGAACAACACCTCGTCTTCAACAACGCCATATGATTGCCCAACTAAACTTCGCCCGCAACAAAATGGACGGAGACTGGACATTGATGAATATTGGGGCAACGTTTTTTAAATAGTGTCCTGAGGGTGCACATCTATCTAAAAGGTACTATGTTGTTTCAAATCGTCTCCAGTGACGAGAAGAAGTTAAATTTGGATGGGCTAGATGGATTTAACGGTTACTGGCATGATGTACGTAGAGAGTCGCGGTACTCTCGAAGCACATGTTCGGCGGAGAGTGCTTTATGGGTTGGGAAGCTTTGCAAACTTGGATTCACTTTCATCTCATCTCAAATGAATAGCGAGGACTATCAGCAGATGTTGACCAACAACCTACTACCATTTAGTAGCAGATTTCACCTACTTCCAATTGTTTTCTAACAAGATAACGCTTCAATTCACGTCAGCGCTAGTACACATGCGCGGTTAAGACGGCATGACATTGGTACCCTAGAGTGGCTAGCATGTTCTTCTTAGCTCAACCCGATGGAGAACCTCTAGGGCATTCTTATCCGAAGAGTATACGCGTCGAATCGACAGTATACATCCGTGGAAACACTAAAAAAGGCGTTGTTGGAGGCCTGGGGAGATGTCAGCAACCGGATCCTGCTAAATTTCGTTGATAGTATGCCAAACCGAGTCTTTGACGTTATAATTAGCAAGGGTGAGTCCACACGGTACTGATTAGCACAAGAAAACAAGAACTAATTCAGCGAAAACACTCGATAACTGAGGGTGCGTTATCATTTTTCGCCACGGAAATATGACACATTTTGCTGTAGCAGATTGCATGCGATGTCATATGCGCTGTTCTTTGTCGTATGTATGTTATTTGACATGTACATTAATCTGACACAGAATAAATGCCTCAAATGTGTATTCTTTGTTACGATTTGTTGAAATATAGGGGTGCGTTAACTTTATTCACACCACTGTATTGTTGTTGTTATTATACAAATGTTCTCATCTTTTTCAAAGGGTTTTTTGTTATTGTGGACCAAGCTTACAATTTCACAAATATCTAGCCATAGGGTTAACTCGTTATAGTTAAAATATATATGACGATACACAGGTCAAACAAACATGAAGGGCCACTACGGTTCGAAAGAATAGATGAAGCACAAATGTCCCGGTTTCATCCCAGCCCTCTGAACCCCCACATCTAAAAGCCGTCAGCTAACGTTCGGCAACAGAAGTGATCGACTCGGGTGAGCTCTGAAAAACGCCGATATGGAGACACTTATGTTTGTTCTCAAGCGAGAGCGATACAGGGAAGGTGTAGATGAAGAACCTGGTGTTTCCAGACACTTCTTCTACGCTATGTGTCCGTAACGCCGACCCACTCACACACAAGTTCAATGGGTTGTAAATCTCCCACAAGGGTCACTCCAGCAAATGATGATTCCATGGCGTATGATGGCAAGCAATTGTTAGCGTTCGCTTTTGGTAGCGCCTTTCTTGTTGGATTTGAGTTAATCTTATCGATCAACGTGCGTTATTTTTATGATTTTGCCATTCGCAGAACCCAGCTGTCCTGGCTTCATCTGCGAGTACGATGGCAAATGCCTCAACAGCACACTTCTGTGCGACGGACACGATGACTGTGTTGATGGCTCCGACGAGCTTCTCTGCGAAAACAAACGTTTCGATGCAGATCAAGGTTGTGAAGAGAACTTCTCTTGCGGAGATGGGACCTGCCTTACAGGTGAGCCTTGCAAAATCATAACTCATAAGCGGAGTAGGCAGGTTATTGATTTGAAGCTACATATGTACACATTTAGCTTGGTAGGCGGTATATAGAGATCGAAGTAATGAGCAAGCGTAAAGTCGACTCTAGGAAAGGGGTGGCCTCTCAGCAGGTGATGGTTTTAGCAGGTAGAGTCGTTTGGTTATCCACGTCAACCCCGCTGCACTGCTTTCATCGAATATATCTCGTGGTGGTCGCGCGTTTGAAGGAAATTTCCTCCTCTCAAAAAACATATATATATATATATATATATAACATTGCGTCTGTCGTGATTCGTGTAAACATACAGTATTTCCCTATAATAATGTATATCTACCTTTTGATTTTTGCAATCGACCGATTTCATTTAGGCATCAGTCAGGCATCACTTCATTACCTATGTAAACTTTCATTTTGTGATCGAGTTGATTGATATTTGGGTTATATTGTCATTGCCTCATCAATCGAATACCGAATCCCCGGTTCCTCTGTTATGTCGGGAGAATAAGCAAGACCAAATGATATTTCGTTGCGTGTAGCCATTGCCTAACAACTAGAAATCAATTGTCTAGCTATGTTATGACCGGCTACATAATCATGCAATTATACCATATAGATAATAATCATCATAGTGAGAATAAAAACGCAAATGACGGAACAAGGACCTGGAATAATCGCTGCCTAACCGACATCAACAATGGTATCAGCACCTGCTGAAATTTCAGATGTTCATGTATGCGTGTCCATGTACTGTTGCCTAGCAAGACGCGGACAGGACATATTGTGTATTGCGGATTCACAGCTTTCTTACGGGGCAGTATTCATTTGTGTTGACAGATCTGGATGATATTTGCGACAACAAGCCGGATTGCAAGAGTGCCCTTGATGAGGACACTCACCTATGTAACGGTCGAGTCAAGTGTAACGAGTGTGAACATGATTGTATCCACCATCATAATGTTACCGCTTGCCGATGTAAACGAGGATTTCGACTCTGGTGGGACCGCAAGTCCTGCAGTGATATCAATGAATGCAAAAGCTACCACAGCTGTAGCCAGCAATGTTCGAACTACGTGGGTAGGTGCGGAGTGGATGTTTGAAATTAGCCTGCTGTTCTGTGTGTGTTTATTTGAACTTATAGAGTGATGCTTTGAGTGGGTGGTATTCAAACATGCAAAATAAATAGAACTCTATTTCAAGTTGCACAGTCGTATGTGGATAAGGGTTAAAGTTCATGAGTCATTTCATCCACCAAGGGATATATTCGGCTTTGAGCTATCACATATTATACCGAGTTTGTTATACAAATTAATCCTCAAGATTTTCTCTTTGCTTCCACGAGCGAACTCAAGAATGGAAGAGGTGTAATAGTTGTTAATGGATGTTTCTCTCTCATATTTTGCTATGAAGCCATGAAGCTCTATCCTTGACAAATCTCGTCGGAGCCCCACAGTGGTCTCCTCTGTGCAGATGAAACCCATCTGGTTGTAATTAGTAGCATTAGTCTTGTCAGAAGAAATAGTACGTCTTAGAGATACATGATTTTGTACCCTGTGCAGCACCCTACCCAGCATGGTTTCGCATTCGCTTTGCAGCTATTATGTATACGTTAATTGGTATCCTTTCAGCAGCTAACTATCGTTGGCCCCTTCTGATTTTTCGTGACGTGTTTCTCAGGTGGTTATAAATGCTCATGTACCGATGATTACGAGCTCGTAAGTGAGACGTCCTGCGACAGTTTACTGGATCCGGTGTACGTCTGGTATCGTGAGCGAACGACAAGCTCCGTCGAACTATTAATTAAGACCTCTGGTCACATCCGGAAGGTTGTAGCGAGAATGCCGTTCCCGCAGCGACGACCGATATTCTACTTTGATTCGGTCCGCGACGAAATTTATATAAGCAACGGCACCGGAATATTTCGTCAGCATATAATTGCCAATGTTGACGATTTGCCCTCTGTCGTTGTCCCTCTGCACGTCGACGTGAGACAGTTCGTCATCGACACAATCACTAGAAATCTCTACGTTCTCCACAACAAGAACACAAAACTAATATCAGTCTGCTCGATCGACGCAGTATGTGTCCCGCTGATTCCTGTGCGAGCCGCCGATGTCGACATGCTAGCGATCTCTAACGTTGACTTCGTCTGGCACATCGTTTGGAGGGAGAACGAGAATATAATCAGCAGCACCCTTGATGGCTCTGAGGTGAGGCGACAGTATCGATCTAGAGCGGACATTCGCGGCTTCACGATTCAGGACGGCTCAAGCTGGCTGTATGTCGTTCATGAGGATACGATCGTCGAGGTGAACCTTGCCGGCGATGTCAATGGCGCCGTGAGCACCCGAATCTATCGTACACGTGAGTCACTTCACGGACCTTTTAACGTGGATATTTCCTGGTTAGTGTACTCCCTCGAGGATCAGCTGGTGGTCCAAGAGCGACATGAAAGAAACGAAGGAAATGTCGAATTTCGTGTTCACCAGTACAGCCGTATGAAAGGATTTCACCGAAGCAATTTCACTAGCCCTCCCGAGACGATCCTGTTGGGGATCTCTGTTCCCCAGACGTCGACGTGGAAAAAGAATGCGTGCTCGAAAAATCCGTGCTCACACGTCTGTGTCTCCATACCGAATAGGCACGGACCGCCGCATGCCAGCTGCCTTTGCCCACCGGGGATGGTCCTGGACCGGACCGGTACCAAATGCTCGAGTGAAAAAGCTGAGGAGGTCTTCTATGTCAAGGAAACGACCTTGATGACGTTCGCTTACGTCGACGGTACACTCTATCCGCATCTAGAATTCAAGCTGAAGTCGACGCCAACTGCGATTACGGCCAGTGATAAAGGAACATTTTTCTTGGCCCGTCGTGGCCACCGGGGTTTGCTTAGTATTGAGCAAACAAACGGAAAAAGTAGGTTGTACAAAAGTCGACTGAGGTTCGCCCGAAGTATTGTCTTCGATCCAGTGGATGACATTGTTTATGCGGTGGACGGCGACCGGCGTTTGCTCGCGATTGATGTCAAAATGGATAAAATGGCTGTTGTAATGCAAAATACGTCAATCGAACACTTGGACATCGACCCTCGCGAACGGTAGGCAGCATGCCTACTTGATATCTTACATATTTTTATATGTTTTTTTTAAACACATAGTCCTGGAACATGTCTCCCTTCTAAGAGTGATGTGCTTTGGTAAAACATGGCAACCAAGGACGGCCCAGCTAAGAGAGGAAGGATTTTGATTCGATTTTGAATGCATGCAGATGTTGTTGATGAGCGTATTAGTACTATTTTTATACTATACTTGATGAGGACTCACACTGTTTGACTAACGTAAGATAATCGCTTTTTGCGGCTCCGAAGATCGTGTGAGTTGACCACCTGTGTCATTACGTTATAACATGGATTCGACTTTGGCATGCCATTTCTAGGATTTGTCGTCTATACAAATTACACTAATGTTCTGTGTTTTTGCATATGCCATGTCACTCGAAGTGTGCTGTTCACTGAAACACTCGGCGGAGGTTTGTATAGTTTAACGATTGGATCTTGGAAAAGGTCTAGCCTCAATCACAGCATATCGCATTTGAGAAATGGGCAAAAAACTTGGGCGTTCGATATGTTCAAGCGTGAGGTGATCTATGATGCTTCGGTTATCCTGAAGAACGGCTACTGTGATATCGTGCATAAGGTCGACCGCCCGTTTGACTGCAAGGTAATTAACTGCCTCCGTGCCCCTTTCTATATCCACAAATGCGAATCATTAGGCAAGTAGCAGTCCTCGATAACGAATGCCGACGTACGTATTAAACATTTCGTCGAGAATATCATGATCGGTACCGTCACTTTTTAGGTGACTTTCATATATTTCACAATTGCCACATGGATCTCAACCGATCTATTCGCAACGAAGCCTATCCGTCGCCTGTTGACTACGCCGCCTACATAACCCTGGATGCTAGAGTTCCCAGACGAGTTGAAGGTGAAGGGTACCATGCGGTGAAATCTACTCGAATCGCTTATACATGAACTTATTATGTCAGCTAAACCGTTCTATCAACGTATTTTGGTTTTCTGTTACCCGGCCCACTTCCCGAATTAATTTGCTCTCGTGGGACAGGTGTTCGGAATCTTACCCAATCCTATGGGGAGGCCAACCAAAGTTTGACAGCTTTGAGGACTACCCTGCCTCTATTTGTTGCGCTATTTTTCTGTTTGTATTGACCGGTATAACATAATAATTTTAGTATGGACATTAAGAAAAAAGCGTCTTAAGAACGTTGGTTAAAAGGTTAAAGGCACTAGTGAGCGGTCTCCCTTTGCAAGCAGAGGAAATCTTCCAATACCTGAGCGAAGTATAGGATTCCCATGCTTTCCGTAAATGTGAATCGAACATAGCGTATTCAAATTTGTTTAGGCAAAGTTGTTTAAGTGAATTTTCTGAGTCAATTATACCTTTAAAAAGGCTTCTTGCATAATTTAATGGACACTTGAGTCGCGCTTTCATAGTAGACCCCCGTTACCCGCCGAATATTCAATAGTTCAATAGAAGCACCTCAATTGCACGAGGGCCTAAAGACAGTAGCATATTTCTAATTTGAACGACCCCTCGAAGTTAACATTGGCGATCTCATTCTTGCAGAACCATCCCATCGAGCTGGAACATTGTACCGACGTTGATCATGATCATAGCCGTGACTTATTAGGCAGATCAGGCCCACCAATTGACACTCTACCCTTGTCGGCATGCAACAACAGCAACTGTAGTCTGTGCGTTACGCAGAAGGAGGGAAACGCCTCGTGCCTTTGTCCTTACGGTCATACAATGGGTTAGTAAGTGATGTCCTGCTTAGAGGACTCCTCCAGGTTTCTATTCGTTACCAAAAACAACATCTTCGCCCCACTACTGAGATAGGACAATGGTGAACAGGTGATAATGTTCTTGATGCAACTTGTACCGATCCACCAGGTGCTGACGGCGTTACATGTAGCCTGCAGTGTGATAAGCGGCACTATTTGCGCTGTCCCCTATCCGGTGTATGCATCGATAAGGTTTCACTCTGCGACGCTTGGCGAGACTGCGAGGATGGATCGGACGAGTTGCTCTGCGCAATGGTCGTCGGCTGTGGCAGCGAATCATTTAAATGCGATTCGGGGATGTGTATCGATGCCCATTTCAGATGCGACAGTCAGGACGACTGTAATGATGGCTCTGACGAAAAACACTGTGGTATGTATTCGACTATAATCATTGTTGCTGGTCGTAAGTCACAAGTTGCAAGTCGTTGTGATTCTTATTACCAGAGAGCTAGCGTGCTTGCTCGACTTGCAAGTCGGTCTTATTGAAAGTAAACACAAATATTGTGAAACGTTGTGTATTGTCATGCACGGGTGCATAACGTACATGACTAATTAAACAATCCAAAATGCGTATCGTTCCAAAGTGATGAATCCACGCAACAGGAAATGGGCGAACGGGCCACAACGAGGGGTGAAATGATCAACGCTGAAAAAACACTTCGTTGGTGTTAAAATTTCCCGATAGAATTGATAGGATCAACCTATGGTAGACCCCTTCGAGGAAGTTCGCAGTGAGAGGGCCGTGCAACCACCCCCGGTTACGCGGTAGCGCGTGCGGAGCGGGCCAAGCTAAGGAAGTACGCCGCACTCCAAGCAACCCACCTCTTTTCCCTCCTTGCTTTTGAGACCTTGGGCAGGCACGGCCCTCTCACTGCGAACTTCCTCGGAGGGGTCTAGCATAGGTGGATCCGAGCAACCGGGAGCAAGCTCGCAGGATCTTTCCTTCTGCAGCGCCCGTCCCTCGCTGTGCAGAGGGGCAATGCCATCGCCTTCCTCGGGACATTGTCCACCTCAGCCAGCCCCCCCCCCCCCCCCCCCATAATCCCTTGAACTAATTACTAACTACTGTATGTTTGAATAAATATATATATTTGCGTCATAGCGAACTAACGCCCGTCATGGAAAACTGCTCAAGGTGTTCCCAATCGTTTCCAATGCGAAACAGATGGCGATATTCACCCACTGATTCGTTGTCGAACCCCGTGCGCGGGAGACTTTAGCCGCTTATTGCAAGTGAACATATAAGCTACCTTACGGCGCCGATTCCACTAACCAAACTACTGCTCCAGTGTCTAAACAACTATGCCTGGATACTACAATACATATATATAAGAAGGACATGTACTTATTCTTCACTGATATGTTAAATTAACAAAAAATCGTACTCCATTTCATTTTGTGGTATCATCGCATGTTGCCAATGTATCGTTCTTCCGTCATGGTCACTCAGCTCCGTATTACTGCAAGGCGGGCCAGTTCAGCTGTCTGAACGGTGATTGTATACCAGATCGCCACCGTTGCGATGGTGTTACGCACTGCTTCCAGGGTGAGGACGAACAGGGTTGCCCAATAGACGAATGTGAAACGGGGGAGTTCCGTTGTAGCAATGGCCGATGTATACCGTTGAAGTTTGAATGCGATGGAGGCACCGACTGTCTCGACGCTTCTGATGAGGCCAACTGTAAGTATGTGCTGTTATCGAGTGACATCGAGTGGGGTGGACAGTATGTCCATCGCTGTATTAAACGCGGTCAGCATTGTACGATAAATGGATCTCAACCGCCGGAGACGGCCCGTCACGAACATGGTAGATGTGGGGCGTTTCGTGCGCGATATTGAGAAGGGGTGTAGTTTCTTAACAGATATTCCTGCTATTGTTCATTACATTGACCATGTGGTTTTACATTTCAGATAAATACAACCTAAAATGCGTCACTTTATGAAACGTAATAATGCTTATATATATCTATATATGATGTGGACTCTGTTTCTTTCCTGATAGGCAAGAATGCGTCGCACGATCCAAGGAGGTGGGATCGACCGTCATTTGTCGTCGCCGCTCCCAAGTGTGACCCGAATATCTACATGTGCTGCGGCTCTGGTGAAATGTAAGCTTTTCCTCTCATCAGGCTGAAATGTTACCTCTAGCTAAGGGCTTCTGTTCCAATCAGAACGATATTGATAATTGTAGTTTGTTGCGGTACAGTGAATTCTGTCAAGGCTAGGGCCTGAGAAACAGATCTCACATCTGAACGCGCCTGCGAAAATAGATTGATATATTGTTGCATAAAACGGAACCACTGAACGATTGTTTCATTTATACGGATGCCCAGTTTTGATCGAAAAAAAATCCGCACCTCGATATTGTTGGTCTCCTTAATATTTCAACTTGGCGCCTTTCCACAATTCTGAGAAAACTCCGTGTTCGTGTCTCTTTAATCATAAATACTTGGGTACATTTGTTCTCAGTCAATGCGTCAATAAGCCCTCAATTTGAATGACCGAATTTCCTAAAATTCTCCATGTAATTTTGTGTTCAAGACAAATTGATCTTGTGTTCTTTCTTTTCCACCTAGAATTTCGATATAGTAAAATTGAATGTATAATAACTCTACCTCATAACTCTACCTCAGCGTATTCGCGGTACGCCCCAGCGTCATTGTTATTTACCAATCACGATGTACGAGTCGCTAACGATCAAACGGTCTCCGATTGTGCCATAGGTTGTCGTTGAACGTCAAATGCAACCATTACCCCGACTGTGAGGACGGCACCGATGAGGAGCACTGTCTGAGCGGTGGGTGCGGCATATCAATGTTCGCTTGCGGCGACGGCAACTGCACAACAATCGACGAGATGTGCGATGGGATCAGACACTGCACGAACGGCGCGGACGAGGACCACTGTCATGGCGAATGCGAAAAGAAGGAGCTGTTCGAATGCCACTCGTCAGGCCATTGCTTGCCGTACGCGCTTGTCTGCAATGGGAAACCGGACTGCCCCGATGGATCTGACGAGAGCAAGGACAACTGCACTCAACCTTCATCGACGGCGTCGCCAACGCCGACGCCAACGCTCACCTCTGGTACGGAGCGTTCGCCCGAAATACGTGCTTCGTAACTTCGACAATTTTGTCACATGTGTTTGCTCGTTAGAACGTACCTGTTTCGATCGACCCTGCCTCTGGTGCTGTGAGCTTCGGCTTCGGCGCTGGTGCCGTATCTACATTGTATTTGATGATCTTCTGTGGTGCGATCGCCAGCGGTATTCGTATTGTTGTATCTATTGAGAAAGGCGCACGGGTGATTTCCTTCGACGAGAATAGAATAGAGATTATTTTACTTTCTTAAAGGGGGTTGAGGGGTCGCTGAGTTGGCATTAAGACCGGATCACCGACCTTCAGAAACGTCCGAAATAACGTCAACCGTCGGCACGGCAGAATAGACAATATCATCCCTCGCTATCTGGACGCCTACTCGAATTTGCAAAACAAATAACACAATAGATTCGAATTGTTATGTCGGGATATCCCGTTCCTGTTTAATCGCTGATCATCGTAGCTATGGTTTCTCGGGTTTAGATTTATTTTATTAATCCATTGACTCGAGCAAATTAATGAGTGACACGCAGAAGAAACGTAATACTAATTAGAGAAGCCTATTTACTGGGTTTGCAACTGAATTTCGTTTTTTCGTATATTGATCTCATAGGTCAGTCTCTGGTGCCACGTAGGTTGGCAAGTAAAATGTTTTTCTGACACGATCACATAAGCCTATGTCGGTTTGACCAAAAACAACTTTTTTGGTAAGGAGCAAGATACAACCAAATCTCTGATTTATCTTTACAAGAAAACCGAACGATGACCATTTTACTTTTTTTTTATGAGGCTAAAAGGTAAATCCTGCATGGACACCAGGCCTCACAACTAATATTTTACTTATTAGTGTACAAATGTTTTAAGTTGGAGTGTGTTCTTAAAATATTGAAGTACGCGCTCAAAGCATCAAGTCTATATCGTGCAACTAATTATTGATAATAACTGTATTTTACGTTAAGCGTGTCCTCCTGACAAGCACAACTGCCTAGATGGGACGTGTATACCGATGTCGCAGGTATGCGACAAGATCCCTCAATGCCCGGATGGATCAGATGAAGGAGATCACTGTCTGTTAGACGAATGTAAAAATGGCAAAAATGGAGGCTGCTCACAGCTTTGCATGGTACGTGGCTAAACTTTACCCACGATAATATATCCTCAGTCAATCAGCGAGTCAATCAATGTTTATCACTACTTGATCGCAATCAAAGTCATATATTTCTATTGCTTCATGTATAGTTTATTGTTAATGTTACTGAGCATGGATAACGACGATCCAGGTTTGACCGCCATCATATCTGACTGCTATAAATCAACGATATGGATAGATCGTGACAATTATACGAATTTCCACGCTATCGAACAGCAGAAAAGCAGGTTTAAGCCCTGTTTAATCATCATCGCGACGGGTATCGCTCCGCGAACAATTCTGCTTTAGCAATTACTCGGTACTCATGATGAGAGGAGTCAGCCCTCGAAGAAACAATCATGTCTCAGATAACCCAAGAGTTTACTCAAATCTCTATCGATCGTATTTTTTTTGTCTACACACGAATACCCTGTGCACCAACTAATCAGTCCCTATCGTGAGACGTCTCGAAATTCGCATGATCCAGGGTCGTTCATCCAATGACGGCCGTGACTGAATGCAAGCGTTGATCCTCGAAGTCGCCCTTTAAAGGCGTTTCTCCTGCAGCTCTATGTGGACAGTCTATATTCAGCAAAACAAAGCACATTTTCAGCGGCCAGCGTCATTACAACATTGTGGTGATTGCTCTTGTGTTATGCTTACGCTCGTCGATGAAAACCTTTCAGCCGGATCCGAGCGGCGTTCGCTGTGGCTGCTTTAAAGGTTTTCAGCTGATGGCCGATAACATCGCATGCGAAGACGTCGACGAATGTGAAGAAGGGATTCCTAAGTGTTCGCATTTCTGCAAGAACCTCAAAGGGAATTACAGCTGTTCCTGTGCAGACGGTTTCGTGCTAACTTCTAAGGGCAGATGCAAGGTTTGTGTTCAGTGCAATAACATAACGCGTTTTGATCGCTCGCCTTGTTCGCTGTTGATTTTATGGCGCATCATCCCTGTGAAAAGCTGGAATGAGAACAACAGTAACACTGGAAAGCTGTATTTCAAGGCTACCTCAGGGGCAATCTCCAGCGCGAGACCTTTATGCACCAGCATCAACGTCCGGCGCGTAGCAATCTATATAGCGTAGCAAATTGCTGAAGGATCCACGGATGTTACGCCCCGATTA
Source organism: Stratiolaelaps scimitus (assembly GCA_019614645.1). Classification (NCBI taxonomy): domain Eukaryota; kingdom Metazoa; phylum Arthropoda; class Arachnida; order Mesostigmata; family Laelapidae; genus Stratiolaelaps; species Stratiolaelaps scimitus. The sequence goes on along the minus strand of JABWDB010000013.1, from coordinate 2,760,882 downwards.
GTATAATGCGAGCTGAATAATAATAATACCAATAGCTGCTTCGTGTAGAGCAACAAAGAAGAACTATATTTTATGCCTATGTCAAGTTGACACAAATTATATTCCGCCCTCCCTTCAGCCCGTACATCTGAATCGAATTGAAGACCTCAGCGAAAAGGGATTCTTTCTAGTTTGTTTCGAATTGCAAAAATACAAACAGCCGCGACGAAGCTTGTATAGTCTGATACCGATGATAACAAAGTGTAAAGTGACAATGAACCAATAAACCTTGACCTTTAACCTTAACCTTCCCAGGTCGAACGTGACAGTCCACTTGTGCTCATTGCCGAGCATGGCGTTGTCGAGGTAATCGACGCCAGCGAAAACCGCGTGGCACTGTACGAATCCGCACATGAGTCGCATATTGGCGGAATCTCATACGACTTCAATGAGGACTACATCCTCATCAGCGAGACGGACGATAATGTGATACGCCGTATCGCCACGAAGTCGAATAATCATAGATCGTTCAAGCGATTACTGCCAGGCGTGTTGGCCGTTGACTGGTTGACGAAAAACGTCTACTTTGTGGATCATCTGCCATTTATTCACGTGTGCACAGATCTTCTCGGAGGCAAGCACTGCACTCAGATCACGAGAACGGCGCCGCAGGAGCTGATGGTTCGCATCGATTCCATTGCGCTCGTACCGGACGCTGGGTAAGTAAAACTGTACATCCAAAAAATTATTACATTCGATTGGAACAATGAGCCCTCTCGCCTCGTTTTTATCGACCAGACGAGTTGTTTTCCATTCTTTTCCTTTAGCTCGTTTTCGATTTTTTGTTTGTTCTTTCGAAATGACGTCCGTCGGACGAGTGAGTGGGTTCAGCCAGCCGGCACGATGTGTATACACTCAATAAACCGCACGTGTTTCAGGCTAGAATCGGGTCACTGTTTGAATGGAATATTCGATCGTCTATTTCGCCAATCGGTGTATATCAATTCGATACGTAACGGCTTGTATCGTTGATTTGTACACAAAGTCGAATCATTACTGTTGAGTTATTACGAATTATTATTTTTGATCTTCGTTCCTACATAATCGAGTACTCATGCTTAGGCTCATTTCTTTAAGATCTTCCCATCCAGCTCGTTGGGTAGAGCTCCCACGCGGATTTTACCTCACCAGAGTTAACTGACCACGTACGATACGTTCATCTGTTTTTAGCATCATGTTTTATGCCGAGAAGATAAACCGAACTATATTCAGGCTTGACATGGACGGTGCCAACAAAAAGCCGCTTGAATTGTTGCGAGACTCTACTCGGCGACCTCGTTCACTGACGGTAGACCTGATCCTTCGTCGACTGTACTGGCTCGACTGGTCTAGTGGATCGCTCGAACACTCGGATTTTGATGGTCAGGACCTGAAAACGATTGTGCGAAGCCTCAGCCTCGTGCGTACATTTGCGATGTTTGAGGACAGGATCATTCTTCCAAATCCTGAGCTATTTTCCTGGGTTATTGTTGACAGGTAAGATCCCATATCACATATTTGATATTAATGTACTCTGCATAGAAATGATAGCAGTGACATTTCCTAATAATGGGACAATAGATACTTTTTGCCGCGTTCTTTTTTTCTTTTTATACCAATACTATTGTACCTCGTAAATCATCATACTGTATGCGCTCATCTTGATCGAACAGTTAAAATTCGTTTGTTGAGACAATCGATGGTGAGAGAGATTAATGGCACCGTGTTTCCCTCGATTAACATCGCTTTCATCTCGTCTGTCTGTTATACATATCTATCACGTTACGGCATGTGTCTCTGCAGGGGTAGGCTGGATATGCACGTATTTACGTCTGCACTATCGTACCCTAATATACAGAAAATAACATGGGTATTAGGTCAACCTTAATCGAAGCGCGACGAGTTCCTCATTCGATTGCATTTGGCTTCACTGTTTCGGTAATACGTTCTGTTTGTCGTTTTCGGAATGAACAAACGCCACACGCACTCCTTACAATTGACTGTCAGTCACACTGACGTCGGCATTGTGTACAATTCTTTCATCCGCAGGCTGACGGGTACCATATTGTCGTCGACGCGCTCGATAACGGCCCGCGCTACGATAGTGCAGATGATCCACCGGGTCCAGCAGCCGCTTACAACGAACCGGTGCTACAAAAGCCCCTGCGAACAAATCTGTCTGCTCCGGCCAGATGGACACACGTGCGCCTGTACCGCTGGCTTTATACTGAATCCGACGGATAATAGCACCTGTATCGAAGCGCCAGCTGATTATCCCCTTGACAATGAACTACCGGGAGATTGTGGATGCGCTAACGGCGGACGGTGCCTTCCTCCCCGTGAAATTCATGAAGTCACGTCGTCCTCTGATTCAGATTTCTACTGCAGGTACGGACGTCTGGAGAACCAGTAATTCATATTGGCTACCAGTGGTCGACAATAATGGCAAGGAAGAAAACACCATAATGAGAACGTTGTACGAGCTGATCTCCTCTGGTCATTTACTTTTGCTGTATCATGTTCAGACCATTACAAACAGGTCAACAGTGGACGAACGTTGCTAGCTCATGTGTCTCATATCTCTTGCAACGTTCATGTTCGGTGCATGGAAATAGATATATTATATATAATATTCTGGAAACTCTTCGAATAGTGTAAAAAAAACAGCTGGCTGTAAAAATTCTTCGTATATATTCACACAGTAGGGTGCAATATCATTTACGAGGTATGGCGAATGTAGCTATTGAATCCCTTTCAAACAGCGATGCTACTTGTGATTTTTCAGCAGGAGGTAGTCACTCGCGGCCAGCTTCGAGAATGGGCTAGTTTTGAACTTTGACATATTGATCCTCAAGGTAGTGTCTCCTCGAAGTTTCTCAATATCGTTTCTTGCCATAATATGACAATAATAATCTGTTATCTCTCGAGCTCTGGCAAAATTGCCGATCTTGATCACCCAGTGCGTTTTGCCGAAAGCAGTAATTGAGCGCTACTCCTAGTTGCCTCACCTCCCTCGTTAGCAGACACCGGCCGGCAGCAAATGCAGGCTGTGACGACGATCACGAATCGGCGCCAGAAACTTGGTCACATAATCCGTCTACAAGATGTTTGCTCATGCTGAGACATTTGCTAATCGTCGACGCTCAAACGAGCTCTCGTCAAAACTCGCTGCCGATCTCTAGCTAACGATAGAGGAAGGTCTCTGTGAACTTCACCCAGTTCGGCTGTCGCTTCGATTTTTGTACATTGCATCGTTTCAACGAGATACTCTCACTGAGGACACGAATTTTGTTGAGCGACTGCTGAAGAAACCCCCAGCATGTCGGCACCTCAAGCGCCGAACAAAAGTAAAAAAAAAAACAACAAGTAATGCATGACTGCTTGCCTGCTTGGTTGAATTGATTAACCTCATCTGTGTTGACGAAATAGCCTGCTCCTCAAAGGTTTTAGAGGATGAAAACCGTTCTGAAAACGTACTGAGCTAAACCTTTTCAAGCTGATTCTCGGCCAACATTTAACGATGTCCACGGTATAACTGATTTCGGCATTGCTTCACAAGAAGGACAAACCTTTGTCAATGCAGATGCGCAACGAACCAGAACACGACGAACATCATATATATATAATTCGTATAGTTACGATACATTTTTGTTTCATTTGGCATTACTGTGCTTGGCGAAACCTGTTGAACACAGTTTGCTGACAGATTTCCAAAACAATTTTGTACGTTGCGGCTCGCTTGTGTATGAACCATATCACACTCGAAGTGGTATTTACTATTTCAAGCAGTTGCGAAGTTCAACACGAAATGGTACTGCCTTTGCATTTATGAAAGCTTTGGATGAAATGTCACTGAGAAAGCTCCAAATTAAAGAAAGATGAATCCACTGACCATGTTGGAATTCCGTCTACGCCAGCAAATATTTCTATATTGTCTGTTGGACAGGGCAACAGCTAGTTAGCCCTAGTCATTTGTATACTCGTGGAAACTGCTAAAAACTGTACCGCAAATATGTCAGCAAATATAATAATGAATTACGCAGCCACCGCTATGAATCCAACTCATAGTGCTATAAGCGGAACGGCAGAAAATTACAAATTGTATAATATTTCGGTTCTAAATATCGAAGATATATCTCTACATAGAGTCCGGCATTTCTGAGGCTAGAAGGGATTAATTTCATCAACCAAAACGCCTTGAGCGTCCTCTTCATACGGCCCGAATCGAAATATGAATGTGAATTTTTTGGTGTAATTTTTTTTCTACATTTTTCATTCAGCACTTCAAAATGAGTTTTCATCCCGAATCTCACCAATCAGTTTTAATTTTGGCTCACTATTAGCTACATGTAACTCTGTTCGTGATTGTGTCCCGTAGGTGTCGACCTGGCTACCAGGGTCCTCAATGCGAGGTCAGCTTGCACAAGGGCGCCTGGCAAATATCGCTAGTATGCGGATTCATTGTCGTGTGCATCGTCGCGGTAGCCGTCGTCTTGTATCATTTATCGCCCAGGTAAGCTTGCCTTGTCCTCTGCACTTTTTCCCACACATCTCTAGCCTAGTGTTACTGTCGCAGTGTGATCCCTCCGCCGGAAGCAATGGCCATATTTTGGACGTTTTCACACCGCCTGCAGAAAAGCTAGAAAGCCAACGCAGTGCTGTCGGTGGCAGCTATACATCGAGTGATATACATGTGTTCCAATAAAGTGTAAATATAACATCCGTGCACACAAATCACTCAGCTATCGCTGCTGCTGAACCCTGTTGGGTGTGCGTGCCACGGTCAGGACATAACGTGTGCATTTCGTGACATAACTAACACAGAAAAGCCAAAAAACTTCCAAAGACGTGTCAATGATTTCCTTTCTTCATATGGGTCGGTTCTTCTTCAGACTCCGGAACTCCCTCTGCGCCTCCTGCTGGACCCTCAAAGTCGCGAACCCGCTATCGTGGACAGGAACCGCTATACAGCTGGTCTCACGGTAAGTCGGCTGAGCAGGATTTCGGACGAGGTAACCTCTCAGATCGAATAAATGGGACTATCAATATTTAAGGGTTGTCGTGTAAATTGATGGTAAAACCGGAAGAGATCGTTATAATGACAAAATAGCAAGAGATTCCCTTGGGAGCCGTACAAGAAATGTGTGTGTGTATGTGTGGTGTTCACTATAGTGAAATGTTTACGTTCAGTCGTTAGGAGACCGCCTCCAATTTCCAAATTGTCTACAAAGCTGGGCAACGATATTCTAAGCGTATGCTTACTCTGCATACGTTGGAAGCTGCTCAATTCCTGAATGATAATGTGCTACATGTACTGGCTGTTGCGTCCACGTGAATCCCCTCCCTAAATTGCGCATATTTAATAATTTCTCCCCTGTTTTTCTCGATGCATTCGCGTGGCGGCGTAGTAACGAGTTTGCATACGGGCGTATGCCGGCAAGCTGCCCTAGTGATTTTGGAAAGTAGTCGTAGCTTCTGGCAAGCAAGCGAATTTGCTGCCGAGTTTCTGATTAGGCTATGAAATATCCTTTGTACTTCGTTCGAGCTCTACACAACAGTTCAGTTCGTCTGTCCTGCTAACAAAATTAACGCTCCATTCAAGTTACAACAGTGAATGCTGTGCAATAAAATAGAAAAGAAGCAACGAGCGGTTCGAAGTCGACAGGGTAAACTCTACAGGGTAGAGTTAGTAGCATAAGAGCTCGTAATTCCATCTTGCGCATTCACCCAAATTTCTACCGTTCGAAGGTCTTGCTCCCCAAAGATGGGGTTAATTTCCTACACGAACGTTCGCTCAAGGCAAAACAAAAAAATAATATGTGCCCCTCTGCGGCACGCCACTTCTTTCAGACGCAGGAGACAGCCAATTGACGACAACTGTCAGGAGATGAAGCCGCAGGACCCAACGTCAGATCGGGAAAGTCTCATCTTAAACGTCGAGCCAATGGACGAAAATGACGAGCAACAGCCTACAGAGTGATTGGAGCCTCTCATAGTTTTCACTCGTAAATTAACTCATTCACATGTTATCAAACACGGGCATAGCACAAATACACACGAATGTCAATTAGTCATCCAGTTCCCGAGAGACGTGGCCGTCCATCCATCAACGTCTATGTGTGTGCGTGTCTACACATGCTGATGATTTTTAAATTTTTGTTTTTTGTTCACATTCCGAAATCCGTAGCGAACGTAGGAAATCACGTCGTTATTAAAGGTACAATCCCATGTGGATGTTGGTTTCGAACACCCACGTCCTTCGTACAAATAGATCAATATGCGGCCGTTTTATGACCCGCTGTGTATAGGGAGACCTTACTACGTGGAAACATTATCATTGGACAATGAGTTATATGACAAAATATTGTATATTATATTGTGCCTCCGCGAATTTATAAATCCTTCGAAGATGACTCACATTTTGTATATTTGATATACTGAGGAGCTGGGAAGTGATATATTCAATATTGAAACATTGCAATTGCCGTATTATCGTATAATAATGAATGGACAGCCTTGAAGAACCTCAAACAATGGCCAATAAAAATAGTATCAAATAAAGCATATCTTTTTGGCAAGGCCGAAAACGTTTAAAATATACATATATATATACATGTTCATAGATATTCATTGGTATTCACTTCACATATATATATATATATATAGAAGAGGGCACAAGCTTCTTAGAGCATAATGCTTCTTAGGTGCGAATTTACAGTAATCAAATCGGCTCAATTGTTGAAAAAAGTTAGTTTGCTGTTGAACCAGATGCTGTTTCAATTGTAAGCTATTATACCATACACATTACAATACAACATACATATGAACTATTATTAATAAATCCAAGCCAGCTTGGTGGTAAATACGGGATTAAGTTGCCTATAGGCAACTTCTTAGCACACAACTTCACGACCTCTTATTTCTTCCCAAATTTGTTAGATATAATTAGGTGTAAACCTGTTTAGGGTCTATACCAACAATTATACGTATACACCTTTAGGCGAATGCAAGGCGACGCACAAACTCAAAATTTTGAAAAAGTTAAAAACAACACCATTACTACGCCGCGTTCGGTGTTCATATGATGCAACTTTGGTTGTTGTCGAGTCAGCAGTACGCATCCCTATTTAGCCTGCTTGATCGTTTCATTATGAAATAATATTATGGAAAAGCAATTACGTTTCATAAGTACGTGCGGTTTGCCTTGCGATTCTCCACCCCGTTTCCTTCAGCCCATGCGATTTGGTTCACGTCGATCTGTTGACGTGGTCGTGCTAACCGCAATGGCGCACGAGCTCGAATCCCGCACTTCAGTGGACTGGAGCGATTGGCTCGAAAAACTCCATCCAGAAGCAGCGCGACCTGGTGCGGTCACATATGCGGCAGTTACCCGAGCCTCACCCTAGACACGGCAGGCCTCCAGCAGCATCCATGCAGCCGTCGCTTCTCGATCCAGGCAAGAACCAGCTGGACTGGACGGCTTCAATGGACGATGATGGCGTGGGGAGCCGCGTGCCTCCGGTATCAGTCTCCAGACGACGGCGACCGAACGAGTGGGCGACCAACCGACTAGCCGGGTGGCTGCTTGCGTGATCTGTGTAATTAGGGGAAGACGGCCGTTTCCCCTGTGCCCATTCGAGCCCCCAAGCCACCCCCATTAGGCCAAGCCCGCAAGTCTTCCATTCGGTTGCCTTGCTTCTCTCTGGGACCGCGGCATATTAGCTGCAACTCTCCCGCATCGGAGCTATCCAATCCCCGAAAGCTCCCATGCCACTCTGTGGGGCCCAACCGCTCCCTCTTGCACCCCAGCGTCGTTCGTCTGAGCCATGCTTACAAGCGCAGGACACTGGAGACTTTCTTCTCTTTGCTAGCGGTGTGGTGGTAGTGGTGGTGGTGCTGCTGCTGCCGGCTGCGGCGGTGCTCACCTAGTGCCCCTGCAGCTGCAGCAGAAGCAACAACTACAACAACATGAGCCAACAGCTCCACACAGCACAGGCCACTCGATCTCGTAGTGAAACCGCCCCCGAGAGTATCATCATGCCAAAGCAGAGGCTGAGCTGTGTTCGAAAATTCGGGACATTTGAAAGCGAACGAAGCAAGAGACCAACTACCGACAACTGCAGCAGCAGCAGCAGCAGCAGCAGCAACCATCAAGCCGCCACTAGAGCCATCGCTGCCGGATAAAGAAATGATATCCATATGGGACATACAGCATAACACTACTGGCTTGAGGCACGACAATCATTTGTATGCGTTCATACCGTGCACACTCATCGTAGCTAGACCTGGTGTGCCATTGCGATTTCCCGCCCGTGTTATATGGACACAATTGTATGGAGTAATCAGTATAAAGATTCTCTTGAAAGGGCGAAGCCCACCTGAGTATATATATATATATATATATATATATGGCTGTGTTATCGCGCAATATCACAGCAGCTTAGAAGCTGCCAATAGTATGAGCAGAGGTGAGGCAACTCTTTCCGCTAAGTCGGCATCTATAATACAACACATATTTGCAACATAATTAGTATTTGGAAGCAGTTTACCTTCAAATTATTTTGGCACTTTTTTGCCGAAAAGATCCCCGTTTTAACTGGTAAAAACGTGCAAATTATGTTCAATAACCTAATTGGGCTTTATAATTAGTAGATACATGCAGTGTGCAACCTCATAGGCTGCAGAGTTACATGCCTATAAGCTTGTGTACGTCCAGCTTGTGTTTATCACTCCAAGAACGAAAAAGTTAAATAAGTGAACAGATCAGACAAGAGGACGCGCTGGTAATAGCAGCTCGCTATCCTTGTTCGGCTCCTCGACCCAACCATTGGAGAACACCAGATAACGGAACAGATATAGTATAATAGAAACTTCGAGACAGAGTGATCGCATTGACTAGATTACTAGACTGTAAATGTAATATACCCACAAATACGGATGTGCTACGAATCGCAAACGATCTCCTTAGCCTGCCAAAGGCTGTACAAAAACAGACCACAAAATGAGGTTAACCACAGCAAACTGTCAGGTTCAGAATTGAAGCATAACAGATACTATTCGTCGTAGTGAATATTTCGTCGTCTATGTGAGGCTGGTATCTGGCGGGATTGTAGCGTTTTGTGGCGGCGTGGTTCTATGACTGAGTCGCGGAGTCATACAGGAGGTAGTGGTAGCGAAGACGCACAAGTATATTGACGATGACTTGTGTGAGCATCAGCTAGCCAGTGCTTCACTTACTCATCGCTGTGAAGCCAAACTGAGGTCAAGTCGGGCCGATTGTGTAAGGCCCACTGGGAATCCTCATGGGCCTGATCACAGTTGTGTCTGATCTCACCCCCGAGCGCCCCCGCAGCGCGGATCCCCTCTCAAGCTCTCTGCACCCTCCTGTGGCTGCCCACCTTGATAGGACCTACTAAATTTAGACTGGTCAGGCCAACGCAGGCAGCACGCTTCCAGGAGAAGCGGGCTGACAATGGGGTTCCTGTGAGTGTCTATGCACCCAAGTAGATTCCAAATGGCACGTCAACAGGCCAGCACCGCTCACACGCTCGTAGGTAGCAACGGCCGGGTACGAAGGACCCGAGCAGGAATATCCCGTACATCGCATCCTAGTCAGGCATATGATGTCCTTTCGCCAATTGCTTTGGAGCGAAATAAAGCGCCAGAGATTCTAGGATGCCCTTCAAATGCAGCTTGAGAGAAGAAACAATAGATGAATGAAGTGTACCTATGACTAGCAGAGGATATGCAGATTTCTAGTGGGACTAGTAGATGATCAATTTCGCGGATGAGAACAGATGCACGGGTGTCGCTTATTTCGCGTACGGTAAGTCAGCTCTGTTGAAGTTGTTCGCCATCTTCTGTAGAGCTTTTTTTCGAGCTACGCGTTAAGGCGTTGAGGCGTCGGACTGACAACACACAAGTAGCTATGCCGCATCATTGTTCTATTCCACGAGCACAGGCAATCTATCAGCTATTTTTGATGCATACTTCGTCATGGCTCGGCGACTGTCCAAGTGTTGAAACGATGTCGAATTCAAGTCACGGTGCGTGTAGATCCTCGTTTCCACAGGTATCCCGATATAGCTCTACAAGCTACCACCTACATCCACATGCGGACATGTCGAAACTGTCAATATCGGGTGTTGTTGCCAAACTCTTGGAGCGTGCAACAATCGGAGATGAGACCAGATCTTGTGAACGCTTGTGAAAAGCATATCTTCTCTTAAAAATCATTATTATACCTAATCGGTGAAGCATAATGTACCTCCAGATATGTATGAAGAAAACCCTGTCTCCACTAAGATCGATAGGCGTATCGGACATTTTCAACGGGGTCTTACCTCCGGTGCCACCACACCGATTATCGTCCCGGTCCAAGGCACAACGCACACACAAAGCAAAAGGTTTTCAACAAAAAATATGTCTTCTTCTATTGTTGGCCGCACTGGCTGAAGACCATCCCGCCATCGAGTGGCAAGCATGAGCTACCGTTGTTGTTCGGATCTACTGAATGCGTCATATTAAATCTGGCGAGCTTTACAGGAGCACTGACTGATATCGGAACGACTGTTTACAGAAGAACAACAGTTCTGTTACATGAATACGACGAACACTAATTTTGAGATGATTCGAGATCAGTCTGCGATCAGCTGTCAGATCTGACTGCCATCCCTGGCACGGCAATCTCAATCGACATTTGAATTGTGGATGCGTCGCTTTCGAATGCTAAACTATCGGGTCATCGTAGCGAATACTCTCGAAGAACTCGGAAAGTCAGTGAGTTGTTTCATTCTCCTATTGAAAGTGATATTCGTTCAAGGGGCACAATGATATCAGAAGGCGTGAAGATGGAAGTTTATAAAGCTCATTTCAACGCAAGGTATGATACCAATGGCTTGATTTGATAACAAATCAATGACCGACAGTAAAGCTCGAGCACGACAGTAATATCGCCGATTTTCATCAGCTGTAATCTTCGCAGGGACATCACCTTTTTCTTTTTCGCGAATTGAGAAAATCACTGCAGTAAAAAATTCACCTCATCGTCAGAGTTGATTTTTGACAGCAACAATTTTTAAAGTTACAGAGAATTAATAATGAATTGTTACGTTAGCTCGATTTTTGTTTAGCCATTGAAAGTCCGCATGCTCATTAAACTATATATTGTACATTGAATCGTTGGGCCAATTAACATAGCACACGAGGTACGTCTGCGTTACATTCACACATTCGATTTGGCTACCCGCAAATCTACTCAACGGCCACATTCAAAGCTGAATAATATAGCTAATTATTGAACATTTTACGTTCCATACGAGCCACTCTCGGTTGACATAACTTACACGATGGGCGCCGCCCTTCACGTGTTCAAGATGTCGAAGGGTTCAATTCCACCAGAGATTGTCTTTCCGCTTGCCGTCATTGCCAGCTACTCAAATCGTCCAAACAAGATGTTTGTAGCACCGTTAGTTTTCTCCGAGTCGAGCAAACACGCTCTAGTCTACCGCTTGCGATCAGTGTTGTTTCGTCCCTCGTGAACTGGGAGTACTTGCGTCGACTACACAGTTCATCAGCGAATTATTCCAACATATTAATGATATGTATTTGTTGTCGAAACGTGTGTCTACTCGGGTATATGTACAAACAAACAATTGCGATCTGATGTAATCTAGACATTTGTGATACTCTTTTAGCGTAATTTTATTTCGAGAACTTAATTGCAATGCAGTTCTGTCTATAAATCGCCATTTGTATTGTATCTCAGCGACGCTTTGGAATGATGCTGACGAACCGCGTAAGCTCGAGCAAACAAAGTTGCCAAATCTTAGGACAGTCTTTGTTGCCATATAATCATGAACGATAGCCTAAGGCAATACGGGTTGAAAAGTTAACATGCTGGATAACATCCACGTGGAGAGCTTTATTGCTACAGCGTTATAGGTGCAATGTTAAGCAGGTATGCTAGAATTTGCATCATTTGCTTGACTGACTAGCTAAGGCTGGCTCCCCGCTGACGGCAGCTTGTGTTCTGCCTCTACTTGGCCGCATTATCGTCTATCTCTCGATCTTAATCTCGTCTGAAAAGGAGACACTCGGGCTGGGAGGATCTTTGGCCGCTGGCGGCGGGCAAATCGCAGGAGGGGGGTCGTCGGCGAGCTTAAAAGTAGCCTCGCTCACTGGTGTTACTCTGCCGCCGCACGAGCTGCTGGGATCTCAAAGGCACCCCAGCTTTCAACGTGGCACCAATGGCACCAGCCGAACTTACCCGATAGCATGATTGGAGAGAAGGCGGATGGACGCGCTCTCGGGCGGCATTCGGTCAGGCAGGTACCCGAGGCCGGAGGTGTCGCAGAAACCTTGGGGGTTTGTGGGGCGCAAGCACAGGGGCAGTTAACTCTCGGCGGATGCTGTAGCCTCGAGAGTTGCTGCAGGTTACCTGCCCAGTCTGCTTGCGAGGCTGTGAGCATGCAGGCTCGTGGCGTTTGGCCTCGTGTCCAACGGGCTTGCGTTTGCAGGTGGAGTTCACGCGACGCGGGGAAGCAAGGACCGGACTAGGACTAGACGGTGGCGGTGGCCGTGCTGGCGGCCGGCAGAAGCCACTACCTGAGCCTGGAGGGGAAGCTACCAGTACCGCGGTCCGGGGGTACGGACGCAGCCCGCTGTAAGAGCCGGGGCTATTCCCAATTAATGTGCAAATGCAGCGTCTTTATGCCCGGCCATGCGCCGGAACCAGCTGCTCAATGCTTCGCTAGTGTACTGGCTACACTTCCTATACGGGGGCGCGCGGCAAATGGCCGACCCGATACGCGTTCGATATCCCCTACTTTTCCTGCTCGCCCCTTTCACAAAAGTTCCCTTCACCTTTCGTACCGCCGTGCGACAGGAGATGGCGGAGGTGGTGTTGGTGGCGGTGGTGGCTGCTGCCGCAGCCGGGCTGCCGGAGGCCGGTCTTGTTCCCGAGACCCCAAGAACGGCTCAGCGTTCTGCCACTGGCACCAGAGGCCGATACGTAAGAACGGGGGCGGGGTAGCTCTGTGTGGAAGGGCTTGAGGATCGGCGAATCGCAACTAACGGCAGTGACGCCAAGTGCCAGCCGAGAGGTTGTGAGTCGGCAGAGTTCCACATCGGGAGGCAGCGGAGAAAGGAAGAACCTCTGCAGAAGCAGTAACCGGTGGGCCGGCAAGCAACGAGTAGCGACGCTGTGTAGGCGTCAGAAAGCCCAGCACAGTGAAGTCGACTCCCCTCCCAAGCCCTCGCTATGCCCCTCTCTACTCCTGCTCCCAGCTAAAAGCTCGTCCCGATCTGTTCCCCACCAACGGGAAGAAACGATCGACACCCTCCAGCGGCCAGTGCTCCCACAGCCAAAACAATACTCGTCCTTCGTTGGAGCGGGGTGTGGGACTTTCCCGTCGGGGCCAAAGCCGTTCGCGCCTCTCTCTTTTTTCTTTCTTTCTGTCTGTCTACCTATGTGCCTATCAGTCTAGCAGTGGTAACAGTAGTATAGTCTCTATCAGATGGCTCTCACGCTTTCGCAGCTAGTCAATGTGTCCGTTCGTGAAGAAGCATAGGGATGCAGCATCGGGCATCCTATGGACGACCTTCGTAAAAGCCACTCCCAGCATTGAAGGTGGACGATACAGCGAACTTGTTCTTTCTGCCTTGAAAGCCATTCAGCCGTGAGGCCGACGCTGCGCCGGCGACCGGAACGACCCAGAACAAGACGTCACTGCACCTGTGGCTCCTCGAAATCGTCTTGCGATCCGTGTGAAGAAATAGAATGAAATTCGTTGTAATTACAACCAAAAAGCGATTATATATCTTCTAGGCAATGTAACGATTATGGTTTACAAAACACAAACAAGCAGATTCACCTTACGGGTCAACCGATTGTGTCAGAACCGCAAATGAGAAACGCTTGATAAGCATAAAGTGGTCTATTCTAAATAACACAATCTTGATCCCTGACCATGTTTGTCAGTCATTGGAAATCCTCGGTCAGGCCATCCAGTTAATGTACGTTTCACTAAATTTAGTATTCCTTAAACCTTCCGGGCGTTTGAAGAAAATTTCCACCTCTCAAAAAAAAGAAGTATTTCTCAAACCTCTGATTAAAGGTCGATAAGCTCAGACCACGCTGCGTTTAACTACAAGTAAAAGAATCGCGGCGTCTATCAGATAAGCATTACCTTTGAAGCTACCATTGCCCGGTTCAGAATGAGTCGATGTGCAGACAGGGAACATGATTGCAAAAGAGTTCCGGAGCATCCGGTCCACAGATCTCTCGTTACTAAGAAAAGTTGTCTGAGGAAGCGTCTCATTCGACAGTAATGATCCCCAGATACAGTTAATAATCAATGCTCCGGATTCTATCTTTATTGTGCACATCCTGGGCCAATCTGAAATGCCTGCTGGGCCTGGAGAAACTCCATCCACATTTTCGATAAAGTGTTAGCTCGGAGAGATTCGTCTGATGGTGGGACAACAACACTTTATTATTGATTTCATGCGTATTTATTGTTGATCAGGTTTGGGCGGTTATCCGAAGTACATCAGAACTTGCTTTAATGGCAAACTAAATTTAGGCGAATGAGTCAACCGAGCGCTGATCTTACAAAGAAAGTGTTCCTACTACTAGGAACTATTTCAATATTCCGAGGAAATTGGTTATGAGATGAACAAGTGTTTCTGTTGAAAACCACTTTTCTTTTCGAGGATGGCCGCACTCTCGTACAATAACGACTGAGGGGGGAGCTCATTGAGACCTTTTAATTGTGCTGGTCTTTCTTCAGAAATGAGGTCTCTCGTTATTTTCTTAATGATATTTGCTATCTCTAGCGATAACGATGCCAATCTATCGATGAATAGATAAATTAATTTTCCCTGGCTGACTCACAGCCAACATTTAACGTCAACGGCATTGCTCGCACGGCATTGCTTCAGAAGACGGACAACCCCTTTAAATGCAAATGTGCGCACGGTGGGGATCGAACCCGTGCACCTACGTGCGTCTCCTCCGATTGCGAGTCGCACACGAATCCACCACCAGGCCAGCGAGTTCGACAGTCTACTGATAAACAGAGCAATTTTCTACCGAATTACCCTGTTAGGCATAACAACTTTGTTATTATCGATAAAGCTTCATTTCGTTCAATCATAGCAAAAGAGTTCATCCCATTGTCAAGTTTGCGAGACGACATTTTGTCATGACCAAAGAGCAGGTCCACTTTTCACGATAAACAGCCTGAGTATACGAAAAGTTCGTTCTTCGTGAGTCAGGAAAAACTAACCGTGGTTTAACCATCCATTAAATAGAAGAAACAATTTATAATTACATTAAATATATACATCATCCGTAAGAACAATAAATTACTCTAGGGCGTTTGTGCCAGATGGGATCAATTGCGCTAATACGCACAAGAGTCGGTTTGCACGTAACAATTGCAGGCGTTTGTTGTATGTTGAGAGTATTTAGATGCTGCTACTGCTCCGTTTCAGTGACACACATACACAAATAGAACTTATATTATCATTGTGGAGATTTGCCTCCTTAGCAGACATATCAAGTTGAAATTATTTATGACGATATAAGGTAGGGTAAAGGTTTAATGGTTTATTGAAGGAGCTGCAATTTTACAATGCTTAAGCTCTCTTTTATGTCACACGGCAGGGCTCGAACCTGCGGTCTCTGGCTTCCGATAACCAGAGACTTAGCCGTCCAAGCCACGATAATGCTTGTACATAGATATTTTATGTGTAATTCTACCCAGAGAGGGATATGCGCACGGTGGTAGCAGTACGTGTGGGCTCCCACTATTTTGCCGGATAATGATTATTAGAACTATAATAGGCGTAAAGATAGACAACCTGCTCTGACGGCCGCTTTGAGACGAGAGGGAGTCATGCCTCGGGGGCAGGTTTAGATCAGGATAACCCAACGCTGCGCCAACGCTACGCTGGGCTAAGCTGAGCTGTTTGACAGCCTGTTGGTGAAAAGTCTCCAGTCACCACGAGCCTCAATCACCGACTCAACGAAGATAGGAAGCGAATGCAGGAACGCACCTGCAGGCCAACAAATAGGCCTGTATATAGACCCACCATATCAGCCTGCTCAAAATTTGCATGGACGATATTCATGCAATAACAATACTAATAACATACGCAACCAAATACTGGAAAATGAATATAGAGCAGTATTTTCAAGGAAGAGAATGGCCAACATGACGATAGGAAGAGGGGCATGTAGGATTTTTAGGTTTACTCACAGGCCGTCATTGTCGACGTGCCACTGACTGACGAATGTACCAACAGGTTTTTGTCAGCAAGCTAAACACCAAGCTATCAACTCGAGCTACTGGAGCTCACCGCGCAGAAGGCGAACTTCACAAACGACATCCTAACATGATAACATAGCATCATCTATTGACAAGACCCGCATCACACTTAGATATCAAAGACATATATATGTATATCTACTTCTGAACACTCGATTAGTGGCGAAGCCTGACGCTGTTGAGTCGTTTGCTATAATATATCGTAGTGAAAACTGACGACGTTGGACTCGCGTCTTAATAGAAACTTTTTAAAAAATAAATAAATAAAAATAATTTTTTTTAAATAAAAAAAAGAAAACTCCACAAGAATTTAAAACAGTAAGCGCACCGTAACCCTGAATGGAGTAGCGGTATAATTGCCATCATATAATCGTGCCATGGCTCGAATCCCATAGGGCACATACGAATCGATGCTGTATTTACTTGCAGATTTCATCAATAATGTTATTAATTTTAAATTGATATGAGAAATACGGCAAGGACATATGCGTCGGGCTGTAGATCATCTTTTTACCAATCTCTGGAATCAACTGAACTTTGCCGATACTACGATTTCTACGAGACGAGTAATGAGGCTTGCCCTTATAAATATGGATTGCCGATGTCCTCTGATGTCGGTTGCAATTTGCCAGGCGGGCTTTGGGCTCCGCTGGACGGCGGCTGTATGAACTCAAATCTCACAACGGTTAACGGGCGACCAGCGGACCGACCTCGTCAAGAGAGCGTAATCTATCTAATTGGATTGATTTCGATTTCAAATCAGCTTAATACTTTGTCATGGATAGTAATGTTTTCGGGCTGACCCTCAGCCTTAAACATTTAGCGTCTATGGTGTGTTGCTTTTGCATTGCTTCATGAGACGGACCCCTCTATATGCAAATGTGCGCACGGTGGGGATCGAACCCGTGCACCTACGTGTCTTGTCCTCCGATTGCACGGGCGTACACGAACGCGCCATCAGGCCACCGGGCTCGATTGTATTTATTTCGATTGCATTCGAGAAGCAGAGTTCTTTCCGGTTTGGGTCTGTCATCGTGTGTCCTGCTTATTTCCGGCTGCCCTCAAGGTAATATCATCCCTGGGCTTCTAGTTCATATACAATGCAGTGACTCGTTGAAAGGTGTATTTCCGCCGTCAAGCTATGCGCGCTAATGGAGTTCACGCTTTTCGACGGTAAAGAAAGTCGATGAAATCGGAAGGAGTACCTCGACAGCTCTGTCTCAGAAAGGCCTCGTGGTCGGGAGCCGTGGCGCACGTGTGAACAAATGTGGCGTACTACACGCGTGCCACGCCAACCCAAATGCTGTGCTTTACCCTGGGAGAATATTGCAAGCACTATGACGTCTATCAGGCTCGGGGAAATACGATAACAGGGTCGACTCTTTCGAGGGGTACGTTCGTCTCTGTAAAATTGTAGCTCAAGCAAACAGAAAAGTCAACTAGCAAGTTGAGGTCGGCTAGTGACGGGAATAACCACGTCGGGGTTGTTAAAGAAACCTTATGCGCAGCTAGCAATTTTCTATCGAACAATTATATACTACACTAATATTTCTAGACATATAAAGGCGCATCAAATTAAAGTTCGAAGCTAAATTCGACAACAATCAATAAAGATTCAATTTTTAATATTTAACCAAATTACGCTAGGATAGTGTGGTCGTCAACGGATCGTTCACTAGGTGGTAGCCTAATTCCAAAATGTGCGAAGGAGTTAACGTGCTGGATAACCCTGTCTTCCAATCAGAGTGAGTCTGTACCATAGAGGGCCCCCATGGCGGAACTTCATCGAGTCTGTTTTTCACAGGTTCACTTCAAGGACCAAGTACAATACATACCCTTTTAAGGTGGCCAGGGCCTGCTGGAGATGATGTCGCCGCGAGGTATCAGGGACGAGGCCATCAGGCGAACAGGAGGAGATTCGCTTGCGGGTGACGCTTCGTAATCTCATTCGGAAAGTCGCTGATAGCGACCGATCGGTGGGGTGAGGTCATCACCCTGGGGTACCCCCGTCGTCTGCTCCAACGGATTAAGCTCGGCTACGCCATCATCAACGATGACTTCGTTTCCCTGCACCTGAGTTGGGCCATCATGCTTTGATGCACTCCGGTACGAGCCAGCTTGAAAAGTGCCACGTCAAATGCAGATCTGAAGTCTAGAAATACTACAGGGCTCGGCATGGGTTCGGCACACTGGAGATTACTGAGACGGTACCCACAAACTCGGGCTATAGCGAGAGACAATCTGTGACGATCTGAGATAGGAGTCGATAGTAACAGCCCCTTTTTTCGCGATGCTACTCCAGCTGGCTGCTTCGTTAAGGTCGCCGTTCCATTTGCATAGGTATCACAAAATGTAATTTTTTCAGCCACTCTTCTAGCGGAACACGACCATATCTCAGACAAGTATTAAAGAGAGACGTCCACCAAAAGAGGTTCAGGAGAACAGCTTGTCGCAAGCGAATACATTATATATATATATATATATATATATATATATATATTATGAATTCACTCGGAGTTGTGGCGTAGATTCGACGTATCTAATATTGTATGCGCCGCTTATTTATTTTCTGGATAGCTGTTATTATTATATTTACTCTGGCCAGCATTTAATTATCTCGTTGGAAAATTTTCCTATATTTTTGGTTGGCGCCGTTCGATCCTCTTATCCATTCTTGCTTATGCGCATTATTTTCCAGTATGAAAAACAACTGTTTATAAACTCTTCATCAGAGGGGTAGTTGTTCCAACTGTTGTTTTTTCTTATGATTGTCCATCTTAAAATTTACAACAGTAGTACCAGTCGTACCAGTGACAGTAGTGTTGTATCTATCAGAGGGCGATCGCTATAAGAGTCGCGAGAGTCCACCGGACAGTGGCGACCCCCGCGGTCCTGGTACTGGCACGCCAGGTCCCTTGGCCGAGGCGAGTCGAAGAGCTAGCATCCTGGGACGGCCACGCCCGCGCACTGGCGGGTGGACCGCCCATCTGCCCGCGTATCGAACGGGCTGACACACTCCAGAAATGGAATTGCACATGGACCTCGATCCAGCCCGGGCAGCCGGGATATTGGACGAGAAAACTCGTCCCGGACCTTCGGGCCTGGTTCGAACGCTGCCATGGCTCTCTATCGTACCCGCTTGCCCAGCTCCTCACGGGACACGGGCAGTTTCAGCAGTACCGGTTCCGAATGGGGAAGATCGGCTCCCCGGTGTGCGTGTTGTGTGCCCAGGGGCTGGAGGACACGGCGAGGCACACGTTTGAAGTATGCCCACGTTTCGACGAACAAAGACAAGAGTTAGCCAGACGCACGGGCACACAGCTCTCCATCACGTGCGAGAAGATGGCCGAGATTCTGATGACGGACAAGGCAGGCTGGGCAACCATCAGACGCTTCGCGGCAGAGGTGATGAAGAGGAAGCAAGATTTCGAGCATCAAGGAGCCCGAGCCTAGAACCGGGGCGAGAGAGGAGAGGACCTCGTGATGGTGTGCTGAACCTCAGCGGTTTCCAGGGGTCCGTTATTGACGGGGGCGTGGGGAATCTGTGAGGGTTGACCACATACTTTGTTGATAAAAAAAAAAAAAAAAAAAAAAAAAAAAGTGTTGTATCTATGGTTTCGTTCTTCGAATTCGATTTGTCCTTATTCGCCCCATTGTTTTTGATCGATTGTTTACATTGCCACCTTGGGGTCGCCTTCTCCCTGCAGCGTATTCTACGTGGCCATTGATCCGCTCAACTTTGCCGCCCCCGCATACTTGGCTGCTGCCCATTCTCACCTCACTGCCTATCTGAAATCATTGTCTCTCTATGCAATTTTCGACTGTCGCTGCGCTGAAATTCTGGCACACTGCCGGCGGCCTTGGAAAGCTTGGACCCATAGTGAGGCAAGACGCGTACGGGAGTCGCGCCGAGCACACTCGGTTGATTCCTCTGCTGCGAGGGTGCGAATTGACGCATGCATGAAATAGCGAGGAGGTGACATGATTGATATCGATGAAGCCATGAAGGTATGATAGGAGGATGGAATCATAACAAATGTTGCAGTGGGAGCGAAACCTTCATCAGATTGAACTGTGTTGTGATTGGTGATGATGACAATGATGATGATAGCAGAGTTGGACAGCTCATATGAAGATTAACATTACCAATGTTTCCCAATATTAACAAGAACGGAGGCTAAAGAGCGAGCGAGAGAGAGAGAGCGAGATTCATCTGCTGTGATGTTAGTGATTCGAGCGACGAGCGTGAAATCCCTATATTAAATGATCGGCTAATATTAATTTTCGTTGGAGTTTAGTTCATATCTGTATCTTAACCCGTTTCGTGAGTAGTTTATTATAATAGTATAATTATTGAGACTATCTTAGATGGATTCCTCGCTAGATTTAGGCTACTTTCAAGCTCCGGAATTTCATTGACAGTCGTCGACCCCTGCTCATTTTCTAACCAGAATGCCTGACATCCCGCATTGGCTAAGTTTACAGTTATCACTAATCTATAGTAATGGTCTATGTAGTATACAAGCTTCCTATCCCTCGCCAATGCCATTACATGTTGATTGCAATATTTGGTCAGGTTCTACGATTGGCTTTGCTTTTAAGCATGTTCATGTAACATAGCAGTAAATCTACGGAAATAATTACAATTATGTTATATTTGTGTGATAAACGTAATTTTCACAAAAAAAAGTATACTTTGTCTTTGTTATTGTTGGTAGTCCATTTATGAAACGTCACCAGAGACACCTAGATGGCACATTGTTAAAAAAGTGGCCAGACCTACAAAGTCGTACATTCACTACAGAGTTCGAAGGGTGTCATGTATAATATCTGCAGGGTCGCACCTTCACCCATCCTAGATCAGCATTCATCCATTATGTATTGATGAATAAGCAGCCGTCGTCTTTTAACACGTGCACACATTTCACATAGGTATATTCGTCGCATTGATAGTTGGCTAGGCACACAGTGGGCTTTTATCAATGAGAGCGTCGCCACGGACGTAGTCGCTGGTGGACCCGGTTAGCTTTGCCATCTCGGCTTCGTCATCTCCTCTTCCACCGTCTCCTCATCCTGCAGAACTTGAACGGGCTGGAACAGCAGGTTTGTGCTAATAAACCGACGGAACGCTCCCCTGTAGGGTAGGAGTTCTAAGGAGGTTGCTACTGGAGTGGAAGGAGCTGCTCGCTTGGAGCTACACTCTCTCTCTCTCTCCCCGCCTGTCTCTCTCACTCACTCTCGGCTCTCGCGGCATAGTCGCCAACCACGAGAAGTAAAGGGACCCTCGACGGTCGACGGGGATGGGCCGTGTGCTGGGGCGTATTGGTTGGTTGGCTGGAGGGCCCGGAGGGGCTGTGCTCGTTATCCCTCAGTCAAAGTGCCACGTCATCAGAGCAGAGCCAGGCCGAAGAGGTCTGAATGAGCAGCGGTCGGACGGTCAGGCTGTGCTGTGTGGTCGGGCGTCTGATAGCGCTGACGGCACAACGCGGCACAACGACCGCGGCTGCTGCGGCTGCTGCTGCAGCTGCAGTCGCTGCCGCTGCGGTGAACTCTCAAGGTGCGATGAGGAAAACCTCCCTTGATTCCTCAAACCAGCTTCTTCTTCTCCTTCTGGTTGGCGACCGGCCGGTACCGTCGTGATTCGATTAGGCATCTACCCAGGGCAGGGAGGCAGCCAGACCATGGATGTGAGCGGGCGAGCGGCAAGCGGCAAGCCATCTCGCTGGGACTGGGGCCCGATGGTCCACACTCAGTTGGCCGTGTAACGCTTCTCCGCCCGCGAGAGAGTGCGCGCGGTCCCGCAGAACCGCACCACAGTGTACGCTTCGTTCGTTGGATGGTTCGGTCTTACAGGATGAATCCTCTCCACACCTTCACGAAGGCTCTCGGCAAAGCTGCCGGCCAGCGCCGGGGGGCGGGGGGGGGTCTTGCTTGCTACCCCTCCGTTTGGTAGAGTTTCCGTCGCGGCAGGCGGGCTCCATCCATCCTGAACCGCGCCCGGCACAGCAGCCCGACGTCTGCCCTTGAATAGGGGAACGGCCCCTAGGTAGGTAGGTTAGTTAGTATGCAGAGTGCTACACCACTTCAGCAGCGAGGCGGGAAAGCTGTTAAGAGGAAGCGACGTTGTCGGGCAGGCCACCCTGTGAAAAAGAACCACGCGCCTTGCTCATAGGCGACATGGCATAAGCAGTCATAAACGAATCTTCTGCTGGTGGTCATGCGTATAGCGGCAGGCGGTCACTACCTATCCAATATGTTCGTTTTGACAGCTGTAAATAAAAAGAAATATTGCTGTTTCAGAGTTTAGAAGCAAGAATGAATCTGATCATTACGGCGGCCTCGTGAACTTGAAAAAAAATAATGATTAATATTAATTGATAATGAATCGGAATCACGGGACATTCCAAGGAAAGACTTTCGCTATAAAAGAGATATGAATTTTTTTTATGAGGAAAACGGAAATACCTACCTCGCTTTTCCCATGCCTCCCATATATATATATATATATACTATTATTTATCTTATCTATTTATTTATTTTATGTATACTGGCTGAGCTTTATTCAAAACGTGTTCAAGATAACAAATTTACGAATCATCTAGGGAACGGAATGACGGTGCGTTCCCGTGAGACTGCATCTCCGCGTCGGGTAGACAATAAATATCGCTCTGTACTGCTAAGAATATCAGAGTGCTATAAATACCTCTAACATACGACTACACCGGGTCATCATTTCTATAACTCGCTATGAGTGTCAATTGGTTTGTCCCCGTTCAACGTTCGACAACCAGGAAGTCCATGAGTATTGAATTTAGTGGAATTATAGCGTTCTCAACACGGGATACACCCAGTTGAAACGAACGCCGCGACAGGCAACTCCAGCCACGAGATCAGAGACTTCGAGGCCATGGGGCGAGATAACTGTGAGGCGATGTATCTATGCATTTATTTTATGCTTGCGACGTGTTTGTGATATCTTGTGTCCGAACAATGACGGTATGAGTGAATTCATAATTTCGACAATTTTTCCACAAACGTCCGTCGGCACAACCATCTTTTCTCATCGTTCCCAAAACTGTATCTTTCTCGTCATAGACGTGTATCTGTATATCAGCCCGCCTCCGCCCATAGACAAGCAAACCTTGCCCACCTCTGACTGGCTATGCCCGCTTTACTCTGCCTTGCCTCGCCAGCAATCTCTGCGCAACAATTTGAAATGAAGGACTCACGCCAATACAGATGAATTAGGGGGGGGGGGGGGGGCGAGCTCACCGACGCGGGCACCGGTTCGGCGAGCACCCCCATATGGAATGGTTTCAAGGGGAAGACAGCGAGCTAGGCCCCCACCTAGGAGGGAGCTTCGCGAGTGGTCGGCCAGAAGGATGGCGGTTGGGGACCGTTGGGATAACATTGGAATCGGCGTAGGAGATGAGGGTGGCAGGCACTCATCCTACTCAACCAAAAATAGTTTCCATTCATCGTCAGCTTGACGACGCCAACGAGGCTCTCATAGAAAGATCGACTGAAGAAGGCGGACGGGCTCTGCGGCTAGGCCAGTGCAAGCTTCTGAAGAGAGAGAGAGAGAGAGACGTAGAGAGAGAGAGAGAGAGAGAGAGAGATATAGGGGTGCTTTGGGATGGTGGGGACCACAGTGCATCACTGGCAGCCGCTCTTAGACGCGACGGCAGCCGGCTTCGCTAAGAGCAGCATCTATACATGAGCAGGTCCGCTGGATCTCAACCGTAGGATCTCACCCCGCACGCGTGCGGACCGTACCTACCACGGTTTAGTGTGTGCTGTGCTCTGTTGTGGGGTATCCTGAAGCGGTCGGCAGTCCGTCGCTTGCTTCGCTGTGCTTCATTCGAACGAGTGAGTGTTCGCGAATGAGTGCCGCGCCACTACGGCGGCTCGAGTTGAGCCGGCCAGGACGAGCCGGCGTGGCTAGCCACGATTCGTGAGGGGCCGAACTACACTTCTCGAAAGGTGCTTTCTGTACTGTAAGCTCTAGGTGTATAGTAGGTAGTTCTGCATCCGTCTCTCTCTCTCTCTCTCATAGAGGTGGTAGATGAACGGGGATATAGGGCTTGGCTGCCTTCCCGGTCGCCGCCACTCGGCAGCCACAGCGGCGGCAGCAGCAGTAGCAGCAGCAGCTTGTTGAAGTCCATCTTCTCGTTGACGGGCAGTGGTGAGGATCACCCGAAGTCTTCTCCGTAGCAGGCAAGCTGATCCGCGCAGGCTACTCCTAGCCTACCTAGCTACCACAACGACTGGCAACACTACCACCACTGCGCATAGCGCCCGCGACTACAACTACGGCTGCGATTACTAGACCACATAGGTGGCAGCTGTGTCGCTGGCTGCGTTGTGGCCCCTGGGCCTGCGTGCTCACGTCCACCAACGTTTGAACAGGCTGCAGCAGAGAGCTGTATAGAGGTTCATTGGTTGGCTGCACGCCTTCGGCTAGCAACGAGCTTGGCGAAAATCGACCGCCACGGCTACCAACGGCCCAGCAGCCGCCAACACCAAAAGCGTGCGCTCGTTGCCTCCTCGTGGGGGAGAGAGTTTAATTTTAGAATTTAGAGCCGATGAAAGAAGTGGCCGACAGCCATAGAAACGACGGGGTAAATCTCAACGATATCACATACACTTGCGAGAATGAGAGATCGCGAACGCTGTAGCGGGGCCTTGCTCCTGATAAGACCCAATCTATTTGTTGATATGATGAATATTTTGCTACATTTTGTCGAATTACTTGGGCTTAACCGATGTCTGAGGCTCGCTTTAAGAACTAACCACTTCAATAGTATGGCTTTCAGGATCGAGTTGAAATACATATACACAAATATGCATGTTCATATATATATTTATATATGTGTGTGTGTGTGTGCAAGGCTGCGTTGTGATATATTATATAATATATACGAAAATTAGTGACGCAGTGTCTACAAGGATGCATATGTGAAATTTGGATAGGTACAAACTAAGGTCAGAGCCCTGTGGTGCGCCGAGTGCACCTAGTCTACTTTCTGAAGTACTGTTCTCAATGTGCACCGCGATTTCCCGATTTCGTGCGTAACAAAGGAACTATCTTACAGTAGCGGCGTTAACATTAAGCCTACGCATACAATTAATAGGAATATCGTGCGAGATACAATAAAAGGCCTTCGGACACATTTAGGTATAAACAAACGCCCCCCACACGCTGCTTTCTGCAATGAAATCAAACTGACTGATACAGTGAGAGAGAGAGAGAGAGAGAGTAAGAGAGACGGGACAAAGGACGTTTCCTAGATGTGTGTCTCTGATTACTTGTTAACTCATCTTTTGAGGGGTTTTGCGAAGAATGACTCCAGAGCAATTGACTGATAGGTCGCTGTCGCCTTTTCTCTTGTAGATGGGCATACAGGGAGTATTTATTGACTTATATATATATACTTAACTGAAGAGAATTTATTCAAACATACAGTAGTTAGTAATTAGTTCTAGGGATTATGGGGGGAGGGGGGGGGGTGGCTGAGGTCGACAATGTCCCGAGGAAGGCGATGGCATTGCCCCTCTGCACAGCGAGGGACAGGCGCTGCAGAAGGAAAGAACCTGCGCGCTTGTCCCCGGTAGCGCGCATCAACCTATGGTAGACCCCTTCGAGGAAGTTCGCAGTGAAAGGGCCGTGCCTGCCCAAGGTCTCAAAAGCAAGGGGGGAAATATACATATATATATATATATGTATATACTTGTTTCGAAAATCATTTCGGTAAAAAAATAACAACGAAATGGCCTCGTTTCCGACGACCTGAAGTCTCCACTACGAAAATCGCCCGTCGTGGATCTGAACAAGTGGTAGAATGTCTGGGCAAGATGCGGAGGGTGCTCAAGGGGATCCCAGCCTAAACCACGATTTTTTTCAAGCTGGTCAAACTCATATGAGGACGAGCGTTTTGTCCTACTGTAATACTACTCTATTCCGGTTGACAAGTGTGGAACGGTTTTGACCAGTTTTCGATCCGTTTTTTGAGACCAGGAAGCGCCATCAAATGACTCAGTGAGGTCTAATTTCTGTATAAACGTACACCGCTTTCAAATGCTCCGGCGCAACTTTCCCAACTAATATATATATATATATATATATATATATATTAGAAATACCCATCGTACACTATCATATAATACATTAATTAACAATCGTCTAATTGGTCCAACAAAATGGAGTCGAGACGTCACTTTGACAATGATACCACTTGAGTCCACGTGTGCAAACTCACTTTCGCCACCACTGGGACGCCAATCGAACTATTTCGACATTTCTTTGTAGATCTTGACAACGATCTGGGAGTGCCTTCAGTAGGGTATGCTTTTGAGTTTTGCATTACGAAGTTTGCCCACCTGCTTGAGATTCAACAAAACATCGCGACGTGAGACCCTATTATGATCAAAGCCTTCGCTCGGAATATAATTCAAGGGAGATGTACGTTTTGATGTCTTATTGGTGGCAACAGTGTTCAGGTTTAGCTGCCATTGAACATCAGCCTGAAAATATCATAGTCAGTTTAGATTCCTTAGAATTCGCGAAGCACATGGGTTATGCAAATTAAACAAGGTATTTACCATGCTGGTCAATGATGGTCGCTGAGCCCGAAGAAGAATTACGCGAGCTCGATCATAGCCTCGCTGTGAGAAAAGCGATCGTATGCGTGGTTTCTGCATGAGAATGACGGCACTCGGCTGGGTCCGAATGTAGCATATTCTTTAAATTATTGTTGTATCCAATATTTTGACCCCTCATGAGATAGCTAACTCGCGAAATGCTATTAACAACGAATCATCCATATTGTGACACCATTCCCGTACACCATCACTGTTTTCATAGATGTTATCCGCACCACCTACTTCAATATACATATACCGAATGAAGCTGTGTATTTCTCAGCTCCGCGTCCACTGTGAGAACCCTCGTTTCGAAAACGTATGAACCTGATTTTACACCACCACGTGCACCCGTCTCCCTTGCTCGAGCGTAAGTATTATTTACAAAACACAGACACACGTGTGATACACGATCAGGCACATGGAGGTTAACCTAAGGTTATCAAGTGTAAGGAAGTCTTCGGCGGCCCGTGTTCAACCTGAGCACAGATGCTCGCTTACTGTGCTTTTGCTAATGTTTCCATCCTCCCTCGCTGAGCCGATGCTTGGTCCGGCTCACCTCGCTGCCTGCGGTTGTTGTCGGCTAGTATCGCCGTATAGTTGAGTACATACGTATAGGTTTGTACATACAGTCGCATGGCGTGATCGTACAGTCATCCTCTATGGACCTCCTGGGCATTCGCGGTTCTTCAGCCAGAGCGCCGCCGCCGCAGCCTCCGCCCCAGCCGTCCAGCCGACAGCGGGCAGCGAGTCCCACGGCCGACGTGTTCATTGCAGCACTTTTAGTTAGCGCCCGCGGCATACTTTATAGCAGCGCCATCGTCGTGGCCGGCGCTGCCGGGCAGAAGGGAGGTGGCGTCCAAGGGTTTGCCTCCTGGTAGAAGTGTGGTTGCAGCACGAAAGACAGCCGCCGCCGCCGCAGCGTCAGAACTAGCAGCAGCAGCAGCGCAGAGGACGTGCACGGCATAAAACACGCTTGGGCGAGCGCATTCCATCCGCGCAGGCTCGGAGGCTGGCCCTCCGGTTCAGCTGGACCCCCGCTAAGGAGTGTCTGCGCGTCCCCTGCTACTGCTGTTGCTGTTGTTGTTGTCCGAGCAGCCGTATGCGTGGCGAGCACCAGCCTCTGCCTGACTGCCAACCTGGCTTCTATGGCGTTTGGTTCCCTGCTAGCCCTATGCGTGTGTGTGTGAGTATTGCCCCGCTGGGGGATTGTTGCCGGCGCAGTTTTCAATGTGCGCCGCCCGAATGCTGCCACCGCTGCTTATGAGCTTTTTCATAGAAGCGCAGCCGCTGCAACAACAATTAAAACAATCATAGAGGGAGGGAAGGGCGTTGTTGGGCAGCTTGCTTGTCTGGCGGGATCTGGCACTTCTTGGTGCAGTTGCTAAAGTTTTGTTAAGTACAGACCCGAATATAAAGCCAGTCAGCAGGAATCCCCCCGGAGCGAACACAGGTGAGCGTAGACTCCGGCCCATCGAAATAGTCACAGAGTGTTTGTCCACAATGAGGAATTGGGTAGACTGCAGGGGGAATTGTCCATGTATGTGTTTTATGCGAGGCATTTTTGTTCATGTTCCAGAAAGCGATTCTAATATCTTTTGGGAGAACGCCCCCCAGTTCAAATTTGTTACGGAAGCTCACTCTGGCTACGAGAGTTCTCAAATTCAGGTACATCCCCTAAATGACGAAACAGATCTGATAACTCAAAAGGCGAAAACGAGATGTTGTCGTTCAAACGGTATCTATTTATTTGTCTGTACGTTGAAAACCCATTGAATCCTGTTGAGCTATAAGGCTATATTCAAAGCAAATGAGGAACTCCAAAAAGGGTATCATTCTTGCAACAAAAAATTTATCAAATGTCGCCGAAGGACGTTACCCCAAAGATAATCAGTCCAGTATGAAATTCAGATGGCGTCATGGCCACTTGTCCAGGTGTACCCCAAACACAATATTAACAATATCTCCACCTCTATTACTCACGTAGACCAACGCTGCGGAAATCAACCAAAGCAAAACGTATCGAGGAGGCCACGTTGTACAATGATGTTTACCGTCGGAGATAAAATTTGTGCCATTTTCAATAACTAAGCAAACCTTTATGATGCCTATTCACAAATGATTCTCTCTTGTTCTCCCAGTCGTTGGTTGAGTAAATACCCAAAAACAAAAGGGGGAATTATTTCGTTCGAGTTATGACGTCCGTGGGATTATTAACACTATTTGGGTCAGCTTGACAAGGCGAGCTTGCCAGCGCGCTAGTTCTTGGCACCGTGAATGAGATAATGAGGTAGTTTTTTTTTTCTTGCAGTTCGACGGTTTAAAGCGTAGCAGTTTACCCGGGGAAAGCGTCACGCTCGTTAGCAGCCTTGTCAAGGCCATTAGATATTGAGTTTAGGTAGAATGATCAGAAAAAATGACAGCCTCTTCGATGTTCGTTATAGGGGCCCGTGGATTGCGTTGTGTATTGCCAGGTCCAGCTATCACGAACGCAATAATTTACCACGCTGATTTGAGAGTCTGCTGGGAGTAATTGCTAAGAAGAAGCGAACACTGCTGGCCCTTGGCAGTACTTAGAAAGATTTGTGAATGCATAGCGACTGAAACGCCGAATCATCTAAATCTTGGAAGGGCGAGCCAGTCGAAGCGAGTTGTAGCTCATTTGCCACACGAGTACGTATATGCTTGCGTGTTGAGGGATTAATGAACAAAATGAAAGATCCTGATCGAGAGGTGTCTCTTGCTTGGCGCGATGCGACCCAAGCCACTGGTCGTTATTTCGCACATATGATTCATGTTACATATACATATATAGTCGACATATATTTAACACATATCGTTTCGTCCAAGCACCGGCTTTTTCTTACTAGAAAATTGGCGTTTTAGCTCGACAGTGTAACTCTGTATAAACAGATTAACTTTAAAGATAACCAAATGCTCTCGTCTCGATTCATTGTGATGAGGGAGCGATCCTTTCTATCCCTAGTTATCGCTGGCATATGTTCCTTAATTCAATCCGGTCCGTTACGGAAGTAACTATCCTCAAGCCAGACCACACGGTCATTTATTTGCTACTGAGAAGTTACTTCTCGTTCCGTTACCGGGTCACCTAGCCGCTCGCATAATAGACTAACGAATCTCAGAGCCTGTTCGATCGAGTAGGGCCTTGCGCACCTGCTGAGTAGAAGGCCAACGATTTGGGGCGACGCGATGACGAGATGAAATCTGACTTCAAACAGTCATGCAGTGTTAAATAGTTAGGCGTATACGTAAGCTGAGTAAAACCCCTCATAGTTTCAGATCAGAGCTCGTTGACATCAGATTAGAGATCGTTTTCTATTCGGCTAAATATGAAATAGGAACGCGTACGAGTCCCTGTTGTTCCGTTCAAACAACCAGGGTGTGGCTTGCAGTTTGAAATTCACTATCTATAAGACTATAAAGCATCTGCTGTCTTTGAAGTTAGTTCGTTGGAGTGGAAAAGGCACCAGTCAGGTCGCACTTGACTTCACTGGTTAGAAACTACGACGAGGTAGTCGTCAGGTGCATTCGTTGATTAGTCTTCGTAAACGTCGAATCGGTTCTGAAGTAGAGATGGCCTTTAGGCTCCTCATCTTCTGGTGGTTTGCATCGCAGGCCATATCCTCGTGTGGGCCAGTGTTTCACCGACTATGAAGTCCTCATAGCCTGTGTTTCACACTGCTCCCGCTGCTAGAAACGACACTCACGGATTCCCTGCCATACTCAAACAAGGCACCTTCAACCGTGAAGATCGCCGCAGCCACACAGGTGCCCCCGGAATGTGGTTGACGCTAGGCCGGACTACTCTAGCTGTTCATAGGCTTCGGGTATTCGCAGCAGCAACAACAACAACTCTTCTCGAGTCTATTGTTTAAAAAAGATATGGAGCATCCGAAGGCTTTCCACGAACTATGCTGCGTGAGTTCGTACAAGGCATCTACAGAATTGAGCGGGCGTACGGATCACTGGTGCACTTTGGTCCCCGAAGTCGAGACCCGGGACGGGTATAACCTTAGTGCTGTGCACAGTTACTATTGAGCTGTAGCTGGGCAAATGCTCACGAGGCGCTGAGTTCAACTCCCTTACGACAACGAATATATAAAATGAAAGGGAGAGCGAGAGAGAGCGAGAGAGAGAGAGTAGAGAAAGAACGAGTCTACATCACGGCAGATGAGATTGGAGCTGTCGGCATACGGTGCAGTGGTACCTATGCCATCGGGCCGCAGAGATGTTGAACTACTGTCGGGTAGGTCTGAAAATCTGTGTTTAAGCACACACACACACACACAGACACGGACGCACAAGGTCTGCTGCTCGGTGAAGATCTCAACAAGAAGACTCGGCTATGGAAAGTACGCTCGACTCGCTACGATACTGTTATCGGATAGCCGCTGTCGGGCGAACTCTTGAGGTTTTCACATTCACATCGGGTCGGCTGTTGAAACCGTGGGGTCGCCGGTGTCTAACAATACACACGACTGCGCGCGCTTCAAGGTGTGCGCTTGCGATGCCTGTGTTGTAGAACAGGATGATAGTGTATATCAATATGATGGCTTCAACGAATGGCCAGGTCCCGCTGAGCGACTATGAGAGACATACGGCGTCCATTGTATTCCTTCGTTAGCTTAGGATTGCCTCAGTTTAGTTAACTTGAACATTTGTAATATCGTGCAATACAGAGATCATAACACGATCGTACGCGGTACGTAATACAAAAGCTCAAACCAATCTGTAAAGATGCATATTCCCGGAGTACTATGATAGATTATTCCAAAAATATAGATGGTTAGTACAGACATGTACAGGAGTACCGGTGCTCTTACAGCATCTTGGGCACACAAGGTCGAAGGCACAAGGTTTAAGGCACACATATGTAGATCCGGTAATCTGATAATATGCCAATCGATCGGACTTCGGTGGTTCGGTCTCAGACGGATGTTCTTCTGAGCCTGCTTGCACATGTATAGATTTCGGGAGGAATAATCATAATAGGTACGATGTGACTAGCTGCTATTGTTCCTGTGCCTATTTTAGGGAACGGCTTGCCACCGCACGGGAGCATTTCTCAGAATGGACGCTCGATGATTTCCAGGAACGTTGGCAATGCGTTTTTGGATTCGTACCCTAGCCTCGTTACCCTATCATACCTGTAGAGCAGTATGTTAGCGGGAAGGGAGAGAGCTTCACAAACGTCGACGGGTTGAAAGAACAGCTGAACGGATAGTTCATTTACGATCAATGAGCGAGGTGTTTGGTTTGTGCGCAGAACTCCAACAGAAACAGTAGATATACTATATATAAGTAGAAACATATACCTTTGTTCGTTACGATGACATCATGGTAATCATTCTTGAATTCAACATAACTTGATGAATCCTAATGACAATAACAGATACATTTGAATTTCGTGATATCTATGAAAATGTTCGCGCGGAGCAACTGTTCCGCTACACTCTCTCTACGTTTAAATGACTAAGCATATGCCGTGTGTTTCAATTTCCCTGTAGAAGATGATGCTCAACACTACACATTGGAAATAGCACTCCGTGAGATGGGTGAGCACTTCGAGCTGGATCCTCCCAATGGCCCGCATCGTTGGTGGCTCCCTACTCAAATACGACTCCGCCTTTCCCTCTGCCGAGATACGTCAACTGGCCGAACAATAAACGGAGCAGGCTGTCATCGTTACCACAATGTATCTGACGCGATATATATTGTCTGATCTCGTTCGAAATTTGAACAATTGACACAAACTTATGAGATCGGAAGTTCGCACCGATCAAACGGCGACGAAGCAAACGATCGGATCATAAGGGGAGGGTAGTTCTTTCCTTCCTGCTTCTTTCTTTCGGTGGACTCCTTCGTTCGAAATTAAAGTCACACCCCGATCCACTCGGGCTCGATATCCCCCCGACACGCCTCTACCTTCCTCAAGAGCGGGTCGACGAAACGGACCTTTAGGCAGGCTCGGACCGGCGGCCACATCTACCAGCTTCTCGCGAACAACATGGCTGGGCCTAACTCCCGTTGTTTCCCTCTATCTCTCACTCTCTGTCTCTCTGTTGCACGGCCTTCCACTGCTGTATACACGAGCCGATGTGCCAATGAGTTCACTAGATGATGGCACAAGGGTCAGGCAAGCGAAGCTACCTATAAGGATTCTGACCCACCTGACCATTGGCGGTCGAGCAGCTACAGTCGGACGGGACCGGAGGTTTGTCTCCCCCGCTGAAGGTCCGGTCGTAGCGTTGGAGAAGAGGGATCTCCTCCGTTTTCTGCTTCACTTCTTGTGCGTCGGTGGGGTTGTGTTCGTTCGGCTCATTCCTTCTGGGCTGGCATCGTTCTCCTCCTCCCAGTTCCCTACTAGTTCCCTTGTAACAAGCGACTGTATCTCATTTCCGTCGGTCTCTTAGGCCGGCTCCACCTCAATGGTCGGTAGGTAGATAGAGAGGTAGCTAGCTGGTCAACCTGTAGACAGGCTGCTGCTGCTGCTGCTGCCGTACGGATGGATTTCGTCATCTCTCCCGAACATCCAGCCGAACACAGCCACAGACGAGATGTCCGACGCACTATATACACTCACACAGTCATAGGACACAACGGCTCGCAGCCACTTGCAGACACAGACACCCACACATCGCACAGATCCGTCTACTCCCATCGCACACAATCGGAGCAGATCTTATTCGGCGGGGTAGCTGGCTGGCAACGACTGGCTGTATAGTTCTCGAAAGCAAAACAGTGGGGCGGCGGGTCGAGCCCACACTTCTCCTTGGCAGCAATCCGCAGTGGAACACGGCAGTCAGCCAAGCAAGCTAGGCGGGGCGCAGGCAAAGAGCTAGGTAGGCAGGCAGGCAGAGAGAGACAGACCTCCTGGCAGGTTCCTGTAAGATCTTAGGTTTGAGGGGGCCGATGGGTTCGACCGCGGGGTTCTTCGGGGAAAGCTTCGTAGGGACATCTTTAGCAGAGGAAGAGTGGAAGAGCGGGAAGACCTCGCGGCAGAAGCAGCAGCAGCACCACAATGGCTGGCAGACCAACTACTAGAAGGGTAACCGAAAGAATCTGGGAGGTTGTTAGCAGGCCGCCGCACGGACGAACCGGCCGACAGGGCGACCTACTCCCTCCCTGCCGCCTTGCCTATCTGGGCCTATCGGAATAAGACCTATAATCTGGAAGTGTTATACGGTGATCGAATTGTTAGTCACGTAGTGAGCCAGCGCGGCGACCGCCGCTGACATCGAACAGTATCATTAGACAATGTTTAGATAAAGAATGGCGAATGAACTAAAACGTAGAAGAATGTGCCCAAACGTCGTCGACCGCAAAAGCGGCCGGAGAGGAGAAATCTACGAAAAAAATAGTACTCGTGTAGATTACAGTGTGTTCATATTGAAGCAGTGAACAAAAAGGCAGATATATGAATGAGACGAAACATTGATGACGGTGGATCATTTCGAATAGCAACACCAGGTCAGAACGCAACAGCGATAACAGTTCGATAGCAGATTTTTTTCTGACGTAATCTCATTTTATTAATTATCTCTGATCACCGCTAGATTAATGACAAAGTACACGTGTGATATACCAAAGTCGATGCGTTTCAAGAACGATAGACTCCTTCTCGAGGACTAATTTTACACATGTTGCGCGAAAATGGCTGCCGCAACACAAACAACTCTGCCCATTTTCAACATTCCAAAATGTTTGGAAGTGTTCTAATAGCGGGAGCTCAGGATGATGTACATCGGGAGAGGTGGACAATCTCGAGGGGCCAGACGCCAGCAAATTTATTCTTGGTAAGCCAAGAATAACCAACACACCTTAATATAAAAAATGGAGCCTGCTCTCCCGCGACAAGTGAAGTTTCTTAAGAGACACGGAAATAGAGCGTTTGTGTGTCCATGAGATAGGATGTGCTGGATGGCATCGGTGGTACCATTTATGCTAATGTCCGCACTGCCCGGGGGAATCTATGGGGGACTTCGAACTATCATCGACGCAACATTATACAAGTGAATCGCGTCTGTCTGGGCATGTAGTGTACGGTGTACGTTTATTTAATAAACGTCGAAAAGCAACTCGAATTGTTCCAGAAAATTTAGAAACATTATTTTGGCGGTTTAGCCAAGCCTCGCTGTAATCTTGCCTTGGGCCCGTGCACGCTGAGAGAAGTGCGGGTCATAAAAACATGGTGAAATTCGGTTCTACACAAGCTGCGCAAACAAGATCAGTGTTAACAGACTCAATTCTATGGGCCAGCAAGTGTCGAGCGAGGCTCTTACATTATATATATATATAGTCAGTGGCACTGACCAACTGTTCAATGTTATTTTACTGTAGACAGAACTAAATTCGTTAGCTGACAGTATCGTATCACCATACTATATATATATATATATATATATCCCCAACACTATAGATGTATACACACGGTGTAGGACATTTCAGCCTGCCAGAACATGCAATCTCTTCGCACATCCATCATTATATATACTCGGGTATATACGCGGATACGGCAAGCGAATCTTGCGAGGCCCTGATTTGCTGATTGGATTCTAGTGTGAATGGTGTCTAGTGGTGATGTCGGTACACCACTTTCCTACCAGTTGACTATTGCACCGGTGTATATAAATACATACGTGTGTACATATGTCAACCATGACACTCGAACTTGCATCGTGGAGCACCAGTGAATAGTCTATATCATTCGAGTCACCACCATTCAAGTCAGCGTGCGCCCGCAGCTGCGCCCAAATAAATATTATATATACTAATGCGTCATGTGCATTTACGGGCAGGACTCCCTGTCCAAGTGCACGGGAATCTCTCTCTCTCTCTCTCCGTCTCCCCTTACCTATCTCAGTATGCACATTTCGAATCGATGCCGTGTGTTCAATGGATGGAGCGGCGCCGTGCGCTGGTCGCGTTTGTCCAAATCCGTTCAATCCGCGGCTGGGCTTCTTATCGCGATGCTCGTTCAACCTACGCGATCGAAGTCATGCAAAGCGACCATTCGTGCCCCACCGAACCCCAGACGCTCCCAGCCCCGCGACGGCAACAAGCGTACGCTCTCTCCAGCAACACCGACAACAGCAACAACAACAGCAACAGCAACAACAACCACCGCCGCCTCAGAAGCAGCCGCCGCCGCCGCAAGAGCGAGTAAACACTCGTAGCAGCATCAGCAAAAAGCTCACAACACCGAATGAGTATTTGCAGGATTGGAGATTGGAACTCGCCGAGGCATTCGATTCTGCACAGTTCGTTCGGGCGGCGGCGGCAGCGGCGGCAGCAGCAGCAGCAATATGTAGAAAAATTGCAACACTGAGCTGCGAGTCGGCTTGCGGAGAATTGCACGCACACCGGTCGAGGCGAACGCCACTTTTGCAACAACAGCAGCAGCAACAACAAAAAGAAGACGTCTTTCATTAGGAATGGGCCACGGGGGTAGCTGGGGGTGTTCTTTGCGTCTGGCGTGAAATCTGCGGGGGGGATTCAAGATGAAGGAAACGAACGTTGCGCTGCTTTTCATGTAAAAAGTATGAAACAGCTACATTTTGCCGGCTGTACATTGATTTGACCTTGTTGTCAGATGGCAAGTATAATCCAGGGATTCGGTATAGTGAGGGCGAAAGGTCGCGCGACATGGTGCTTTGTCGCTGGGGTGCGATCAATGAGAAATGTGGTACTGTTCAATAAATTGTACCTAATATTTAATCGTAGATTCGATATATAGGAGAGGTTGATTTTTTTTGTCGAATTGCCTGGGAGGTTTATTAAAATGCTCGTATGGAGATATGCTCCTATTATACAAGATTTATTCAAACATACAATAATTAGGAATTATTGTATGGTATTGTATTGACTTGAAAACATATCGTCTTGTTGTGTTTTTTTTTGACCACGGAATCATTTATTGGCGCAGACCAATCTTCTTTTATTTATGGACAATATATTATATATATATATATATATATATATTTTTTTTTTTGTATGAGTTTGTCTATATCTCTCTCCCATTCGTGAAAAATGAATATTGCCGCCGTCTTCAATATTGGTTAATGTGAGTATTCAGTCGGTCTCCCCGAATAGACCACTAGGTCTTCGGCATAGATCCGTCCTTCGCCCGAAAGCTTCAGATTGCGAATCCTTCATTGTGGTACCGACAGAATCCGATGGCCGAAGCTTGCTTCGATTGCGGGCATCTATACTACATCGTTCATGTATGAGAGGATATGTCGAAAGCTTCTTTCTGTCAACATGTCTCTCTCTCTCTCTCGGTTGGAGGTTGCAGTCATGCTATTTCCCCAATGCTCGCTGCTGCAATAGCCCGTTGCGATGGCTTGGCTTGGTACTACCAGCCATTGTGAGCGGTACCGCCGCGGTGACCGCCCATGATATAGGGGGTGAGGTGGCCATTAGAAGGCGCCACCGAGTCTAAGTAGTCACCGTTTCGACCGTTGTTATCACTGCACTGGTATTCTCAGTCGAGCACTTGCTGCACCCTCTCTCGAAGACGGCGCAATACAACAATACAAAAACGCAGCCGCCGCCGCCGCCGCCGCCGCCGCCGCCGCTTTCTCTACCGTTGATCTCCACTCTGGCCTCCTCGCCGTCCGAAGCGGGCCAGGCCGAGCTCGGTTAGCTGCTAGACGTTCAACAGGTAGAATGGGAGGAATAACTGGGGGTAGGATCTCACTACTTCATCAGATGAACTCACGGCGACATCGGACCGTTTCGAGCCCACGATGGCCACGTGTGTTCGCTTATCGGCCAGGCTAACGTGACAGAGAGAGAAACGTGTGATATTTTGTAATATATATATATATATATATATTGCAATATCCTCTGTTCGTTGTGATTATAACTATAAACACTCTTTCGAATGGTTGTGCCTCGCTTGCCCGGAACACTCATAGGAAAAGTTGTTGGATGACACTTGCACTCAGATGCAACAACAGCAGGAGCAGCAACCGGCTCAAATCGTTAGTAGAACCAAGACCAAGACGAGTGCCCCCAGCAGGAGTATGAAGCTCGATGAAGGACGATGACTCAC
The DNA here is from genome assembly GCA_019614645.1 of Stratiolaelaps scimitus. Classification (NCBI taxonomy): domain Eukaryota; kingdom Metazoa; phylum Arthropoda; class Arachnida; order Mesostigmata; family Laelapidae; genus Stratiolaelaps; species Stratiolaelaps scimitus. Next base: position 2,722,812 of record JABWDB010000013.1, on the reverse strand, counting down.
AGACGCCGACACAGCAAGTGTATGCAGAATTGAGTTAGCAATCATCGAGCTGTGTCACCATCATTTATGATACTATTCTAAGTATTGTTATTCTCAAATTGATCATGTGGATTTGAGTTGTAGTGATCTAGTTTTGAGAAGGATCGCTCAGCTCTGAAGTAGAATATGCATGAACCCCGTGAATGAGTTGTTCATCGTTGGCGATCACTCGCTTCAGTTTCTCCAGACGCACAAAGAGAGTGGGCGCCACACTAGGCCCATACGAACAACAACCTCCAAGACGGTAAGTCTACCTAGTAATGTGTATATATGCCAATTTTAAGTAGAACTTGACGAGTTTATGCTAACACATCAGCTTCTATAGCTTCAATTTCTCCAGAAAAAAAAACGCAAATTTCCCGCCCTTCACCATCCGATATTGATTGGGACACATTTCAGCGTTTATGCTCTGCTGGTGTCTCTTGGCCTGCCATTTATTTACCTATTGACGAGTTCGAATAGACATATTCGATAATCGATGTCATACAAACATCATCATGGCGTCATTGATGGAGATTGCTTGCACGGCTTCATATGGAAACTACCGCTCGCTGTTCCTCCACAGCGTTGTTTCCTATGCGCCAGCCCCGCCTGTGCGCATCTTGCGTCCTGTCGAGACACGCATCTTCCACATGATTCCTGTCTGCTGGCGGCTACTATCGATGCCAATCTCACACCTGACCGTCGCTATTCTCACCCGGTTTTAGCGCGGCTTCGACGGCTGCTCTGGCGGTCGCATACGCCAGCTCGGCAGGCTACTTCGAGCCAGTTGCGTCTCCCGTTCTTCGCGCTCGGCTCGAGCGCAATGCGCGCCTTTGGCCGCAGCTCGCCAAAACTGAAATGGTCTTGCCACCTGCGGTTACTTGCAAGTAGGCGGGTGCGCGGAGATAGCCTAGCGGAGTGGCAAACGGAGCAGGCCAAAGGATTCAAATTAAATCCTTTCCCCTGTCTCTAAATCCGAGAGCGGTTTGTGGGGGGCGGACGGCGGGGGGGGGTAGTCAGCGAGCGAGAGAACCGAGTGGTCGAGTTCGTCGACATCGACGTCACCAGTGTTCGTCGGTTGGGCTTTCATTTACCGTCGGCGAACGCCGGGCCGAAGGGGGCCCCGTCAGCATCGTTCATTCCCCGCAAGGCACAGGGAAACCATGGCCGGTCAGGCCGCCACGTAGCTTTGGCCAGCAGCGAAAGCCGCGAGAAGGGAACAGCGACAGACGCAGCCGTAGCCGCCACCGCCGCCGCCGCCGCCGCAGCAGTAATAGCGGAACGACGCGAGCTCCTCATCAGCGGTTGCGGGCCACTTCTCGGCGGCGGTGGCGCCAAACGCCAGGACGGGATTGAGAATCAGGAGGCGAAAAAGCGGTTGGCAGGAAGCGAGCCAGCAGGCGAAGAAAAGTAGGAACGGGGGGGGGGGGGGGGGCGGAGGATTCAGCCCAAAAAACAGAAACAGCAGCAGCACAGTGAACGCCGGCGTCGAAGAAACCACGGGAAAGTGTATGTGTGTGTGTGTGTCAGCAGCAGTCAAAAAGCGGAGGTAGACGATGGGATGGGAGACGCGGCGCGTATTGGGCGCCTGGGGGTTCTAGGGGCCTGCATGACCGAGCGGCAAGAGCCAGACGGGGTCGAAGTTGGGGAGATCGGCTTCAAAACGGACTGTAAACGGGGTGAAATTAAGCCAAATATTTACACAGAGGGTATCCCATTAGCAATGGGGTCCGCCTGCAAGGAGAGGAAAGTCGGCGAACGAAGATTTCTTCCGCGCTGCTGCTGTTCGCTGGGCCTCGCGAAAGTCGATGTTCTACTTCGAGGCCTTTTTCCCGACGGTATGTAATATTAGTATAGTTGTAGCAGTAGTAGTTTAGAACTGGACCGTCTCAGCTTCGTTCGTTCATTGGACGACGTAGAGTGCCAGGGCGGTGGTGTCCTTTATTGTCGTAGTCGGCATCCTTCATATATATATATATATATATATATATATATATATATATATATATATATATATATATATATATATATATATATATATACATATATATATATATATATATATGTGTGTGTATGTGTGTGATTGAGCAGTAATTTGTTGAAGCGGAGAAACGATAGCCCTCAGATAGAATACTATGTTGGTCTGCTACTCATCGTGGTCGACTATTATAAATACTGGTCTTACATGCTCGCGAATTCTTGAATCATCGACAACTGCGTCTCGATACATGTATCTCCCTATAGCAGGCAAGCTAAGGGCAGGATACTTCATTCGTCTGCCTATCAGATCATCAGGATGTCAGCAGCTCTGGTTAGGAGCAGCACCTTAGCGGGCATTTCCGAGAGAGCTCCAAGCTCAATGTACTCCGAGTGCTCCTCTCTCTATCTCTCTGTCCTACACAGACACACATATCCTCGTGCTCCTTGGTCTCATCTAAATTTAGCACTTAATTTGCGCCTTCCCCTGTTGCTGGTCCAGTGGGGATTATATTGGCCCACTTTGAAGTCCGCACACCCCGCATCCTGTTCAAGAGAGCGCTCGAACTGAGAACCCCGTGAAGTACGAGCCCTAGTCTGCCTCTTGCACACCGTCGTCTATCTGTACACTTCGGTCCTTGTTTCTTTCAGCCCTGCCAAAACAGAATGTACCGATTGCAGTCAACTCCTTTCATGTCCCAAGGACTTCAAGTCTTTCTTTGGAAAAACAAACGCAGCCCCCAAACAGTGAGTCCACGGGCCACCACCCATTGACCACGTCATTATACGATGGGATGCGTCTGAAGAGATCGCCTCATTTCAGCGCCCGAAATCACCCATCGGTCAAGCGGTCGTTGTGAATAGAGGCTAGTTGCATGTTGTCGTTAGCAGGTCAACAGCGGTATTGGAGTTTAACACCGCAGCGGACTTAATCGTTGGAAGTGCCTCTGGTGACTGCGCGCGACCGCTAACAACTCTACTTCGACACTATTATGACAGGAAAGTGAAGGTTATTAGTAGCTCACGACGATAAGCAAATTAGTGTCGAATCAGTTACATGCCTATAAGAAAGGGGGACCATTGTCGCCCACTTTGATATATGCATGCCTTTATTTGTTGAAAGCCTAGGTTGATTCTGGTGCGAACAGTGCGGCATTACCTCAGAGCATAGATGATTTCGGCCAGAATATTGGTCCCCATGACGAGCTTTATCCTGCTGATATGCCGCACCTGAGCAGCAACGCGTCTCAACTATCGGCAGGCAAGAACGTTCAGTTTCTCCTTTTTTTTCTTTCAAATAGCAGAGGCTCAACCTCATTCGAGTTCCATTCGATATCAATAGCAGAATGTTCTCTCGGCTAACACCGAGCTCTGGGGGATTCTGTTGGGGTCCGAGGAGAGTGACACGAGTGGCGTGTCACCCGTTGGCAAACCAACTGATTGGACGTGTTTCTCGATTTAGAACAAGCCTTTTCAAACACCGCTGCAAACACGCGTCCAGATTGCCTGGCCGTACTGTGTCCCGCGGACAGGAGTGATCGCCGCATACAACGAGCTAGCGGCAGCAGCAGCAGCAGCAGCGAGGCCGGCGACGGTCTCGTGGTTTGCCAACAGGCCAGCTAATATGGCCAGCCAAACGAAGCCAGTCCTCTGTGCTTCATTTCAATCCTCCTTCAACTTTAGCAGTAGAAGTTGTGCGCTGGAGCCCGAGTGTGGTTTGTTCAAACTAATATTTGCTCTGGACACATCTATTCGTTGAGGGCAGCGGCCAAATGCCGACAGAGACACTAGGGCAACGAGAGAAGAAGGGAACGAGGGAGATAGAGAGCGAATGAGAGGCTCATAGCAAAAGTGAGGAAGTGCGCAGGCAACGCGGCGACCACTGTCGACCGACGCATCACTACGTACACTCGTACACAAGCCATTAGCGGATGGGTCCTCGCTGTGTGGAGCAGTGGCTGTTGTGTGTGACAGGGATGCGCGCCCGCCACGAAGCGGGCGCGCTCCTCGGCCGTTCATTCGCCTCCCAAAATATCGACCAGTCCCTTTGAGCGCGCGAACGGAACACGAATGCAGCGCATCGCGTTTTCGAAGAGCATGTTGACCGCCCTAGTGTCACACCATCGCCAGCAAACACCAACCACCAACCAGCCGAGTTTCTCGACCCAATGCTGCTCTCTCTCTCGCGCTCTCTCGCTCTTGAACTCTCTCTCTATCTGGGTCTCTGACTGACAACGCGTCCTCTCGTATTCCCGGTGCCCTTCTTCGAATGAACTCTTGTCGTGGGAAACCGCTCATCCTCCCAAAGGGCAACGCGACCCAGCTGTGCCGGCGGGGCTGTACGAAATAAATCACCGAATAAGGAACACCCTCGAAGGAACAGCACAGCTGATCGTCATGTTTTCATGATTGTCGACTGTCGGGTCCAACCTCGAATGCTTTATCATTCACATTCGTTATCGCTGACGCGACCGGGCGGCAAAGTGATTTGCGATGGATCTGTCCGTTATACGGATGACGGCCAGCGTTCGCTGAAGACTGCGACTCCTGCGAAGGGCCATCGGTCGTTCAGTGCTCGCAGCTGACTCCAACTCGACATCCTCAACCATTTAATTAAGAAGACATGATGACTTTTTCCGCCCGGCTGCACCAGCTCGGCCGCTGCTCGGGCCAGCGGTGCGCAGGTGTCCACAAATATTTCGTTCCGCGCATCGCGACCACCACCACCGCCATCTCCTCCGCTAGTAACCACCAGTCGCGTCCGGTCCTTACCGTCAGATGAGTTGCTCTAGTTGTGTCTGTGTGTTGTTGTTGTTAAATAGTTGCCGGCATTGGCGATGCTGTTTTCGCGCATCGGCCAGCAGCGGTGAGTTTCGCGGCCACGATCGCTTCACTCGTTAAGTTTCCTATTCCGGTCGAGCAGGTGCTGACCGATTTTTTTTCTCGAAGCGCTTCTGTTACCGCAGCGGCGAGGTCTTGCGCGAGCTCGCTCCTGTGCTCAGAGTCGCCACGGCCCGGCCATGCAGAGAACGAATGACTGTTTATATGGGTCAGTCTGTCTGTCGATTTGTCTGTGTGTGTGTGTGTGTGTATCTTTGAAAGAGAGAGGTGGATAGAGACATGTACGAGAGATATGTAAGTGTGGAACGGCGGGCATTCTCAATTGATCATATTTGCTTGAGGCAGTATCTGCCTATGTGCCCCGCGACACAGCTGCCCCCGAAAGCAGCTCCCATTACGAACTCGAGTCGATGCAGAAGGGTCAAGCGGAGGGAGAAAACGGATGAACGCCTTTCGCGATGCAAGCCACGGCCTGCGACCGCCCGCGATGCTCGATGATGGCCAGAAGTTGGGGCAGCCCGGGGGGTCACTGGCCACGGGCCACGATGATGGCGTGAACGGATTGTTTTGGCCTGACGGCGAGCGAGTGTGATGCCGCCTCTTCCACTGGATGCGCCTGATTGAGGTGATGCCCGGGCCGCCGATGACAACCGCTGCGGGCGGATGTTAAGGAGAATACCGTAATGCAGCAGCGAACAGCGCCGAGGTCTGCTTAGCGACGAGGTCAGCATGGCACGGAGGGACGGGTATGCTCTTACTCGATGACGACAGACGCCAAGTGCCGAGGCAAACGCGTATGCTCGCGTCCGCCGTTTGGCTTCTAGCTGGCGTGCTGTACCTCGAGCAAAAAAAACCGTTGTTATAAGGGGAGCTCATTAAGCCACGGAGTAATCAATCATAGGTGGATGCCCGCGGCATCGTTCGCTAGAGCGGCCTCCTTCGAACGATCAAGATGCAATTATTTATTTCGATGTGTATACAGATACGCAGAATGCCAAGTTCTACATATCTGGCACAGGCCGTCACGTTATCACCACCAGCGTCATCGAACGAGGCCTGCGAGGTCTACAGCGTCAATGGTATCTTATACAAACACAAGTAAATATCGTTTTATAAAATTCGCCCGTTTGTCGCTTGCGGTGATAGGAAAAAGATGGTGTTTAGTATCGTATATTGTCTTGCTTTCTCGACCTTGGCATAATGTACATTTGGGCCCTAGTACTAAGAACAGTGATAACCCTTCAATAGCTAGAAAGGAATGATTAAAAAACGTCGAATAGATGAGGTGAAACACACGAGATCATGTAATCTGTGTTTTTTCAAAAATACATTATAGCACCTTCAGAACGTTGAACGAGGAGTTTGTTCGAGCCTGTGTTGTATATATGAAATTTGGACGTTGACAACCTCATCAGAGGTAGAGGTAAAGCTTTATTGATTTATAAAATGAACTATTAAAGGTCATCCTAAGATGACACCAAATATGAGATGCAATAAACGGCGAGATATTTCTCGTGCTTAGTAGAATTTTCAGTCGGTCACGGCAACGCCGCAGTCCTGCGATCTCTAAGGCCAACCATCGACGTCAACAAAACAATAGAGTCTACTGTTCAGAAATGCTGGCTCGACATTTTCGAGAGACAAGTGTCCGTCTCAAATCAACGCGTCAAATATCAATAAGTCCTCCCACTACAAAATATCCATTCGACTGAGTCGATGTCCAGATAATGTTCACATGCGATCAAACGTGTCTTGTCGCTGTTTGTGGTCTAATTAACATTAAGTGATCTAATTTGTATTTGCTAATATATTTACCACGCGAATCGGTAGGGAGCACGTGGATAAAATCGATATCTACTCTTATATTAGAGTAGATATAAAATGTATGAAATTAATAATGTGATATTAGTTTTAGTTGTTGAGATGATCGCGCATCATTAATCTCATTGCACTGAAACAACACACGGTGTGGTTCATAGGAGCATCGTGTGTACACGTTTATTCATAGAAAAGGCACAATGCCAGCAACGAAAGCATGACTCATCCCAAAGGTGTCTAGTGAACGTGGCCGATTCCATTATCACGCATTAATTATTAGTTTTCGACATGGCGATTCTAGAATCATTATTGCCTGCATTTCCTATAAATGATAGGTCTATCTTGAGCTAACCGCACCCTTAAACCTCTTTTTTTACTGCTCTTAATTTTACGTGAATTAATTGTGTTCGCCAGCAACCGCTTGCCGGAACCCCGATTACGCACACTCACGCTCATGATGCGTTCTGACAGATCAAGCGATGGCTCGCCCGAGAGAACGACAAGTAACGTCCCAATCATCAGGTGATGAATTTCTCAATCAAGAAATATGTCACACAAATGCTAAATTCCCACCCATACACCCGCCCTCCCACCCGCAACCACCTGGGGACTCCTGGGACCCTGATTTCCCATCGAGGAAGGTGGTCCTGCGCTACCATCATTGGTTCTGTTGTGACGGCAGCGGTGACGAGGCGGTGGCGGCTGTGGTCTCGAGCCCTTCTAACTTCGGCTTCTCTCCCCCCGTTCTGGAGTTCGTATGGTCAATGTCGTGAGTGACTGCGCGTGGCGAGGTTCAACGAAGGGACGATGAATGCCGGCAAACTGTTCAACGCGCAACGGCGGCAGCGACGTCCACTATGAGTCGGCGCTGCTACTGTTGCTGCGGAACCGGGGAATTGGATGACGGGTCTTTCGAGGGCTGGGGATGGCTGAAGGAAGCACCTCGCGAGCTCACCTCGCTGCTGAAGTCGTCCTCTCGCCCCCCCCTTGCTCCTGCTTAACTAGGGTGCTTGCGGGACACCTCTACCTGTGTGTGTCCCGTTAGGCGCGTTGCAACGTGCTCGCACAGTGAACGATCTACCGCTGGCAATCATTAGTAAGCCTTGCCGCCTGCTGCTCTTGTTTTTGCCAATAATAATACGAAGAATTGTGCCGATGAGGAGCGATCTTTTGTGCGTAGAGGAGCGTGGTCGTCTGGAAATACGAGGCAATTGCTAAATCTAAGCCGATGATGACTGGCAGACATGCAGAACCTGTTCGAGACCAAACACAAAATATCACAATCGAGCGATGGGAGATCGATAACGTTTCATGAATTGCTGTTGAAGCAAATCTCAAATAAGCAAGCAGGGTGTCTATGAAAATATCAATGAAAACATGCATTTTGTAGAACAAATCGATCGCCGATTGGTGGGAGGTCCGGAGTTCATGTCGGTCTGGGGTCTGTTCAACGGCCGAATTCCAGTTCGCCAGCTGGATCTGTCCGCTCCTGAGCTTGAAGCACCCTTGCTTGCCATGGCATGGCATGCCTGGCCTGGTCTCTCCTCTCCTCAGGTGCTGCTGCTTCTCTCCTCCGAGTGTCCTGTCTTTCGTTCTCCTCAGTGCGAGGCTCCGTCCACTCCTGAGCTCAGGAGTAGAGGGAGGACGCAACGGGAGAGGGTTGCCTGAGGATGGGGATCAAATCGGGGAGAAGCGCTACTCACTCCTGAGCTATAAAAGTCCACCTGACCGGCCCGTTTGCTTAGACTGTGGCCGGTACTGCCGATATGCGGGTACTCGTGCGATCCACTTCACCTCACTCCAGTCCAGTCTATGTCACGCAGTCTCGTGTGCCATCGTAGGTCGAAGCGAGGCTATACACGGCGAGTCGAGTTGTCTCCAGCCCGATCGTCGTCGCGTCGCTAATCCGACAGCAACGTTGACTACCGTCGATCGGTCAGCAAGTCGCTGTTGGAGATGACGGCCACCTCTTCCGTCAACGCGTTAGTGTCAATCCAGCCCGTTGACGAAAACAAACCGAGGTCGTCGTCGTCATCATCGTCATCGCTCAAGTGCCTCTCGTGCAGAGATAGCTAAGAGTATCATCTAGCTTCATTTGTACGTTTGTTCGTTCGGTTTGCTCGTTGGTTGGTTGGTTGCTTCAAGCGTCACTCACGCGACACATGATCGCCACCATCAAAATACTACAACAACGTCAACAACCTCGTCGTCGTCGTCGTCGTCTACAACGATGGGAGTGCCACGTGCAGGAGGAGAGAATTGGAAAACAAAGGTGAGTGCAAAGACTAAAAGGTGGCGGCAACGGTGACCGTGGCGATTGAGTGTCTGTGCGTGTACACCCTCTAGCATGAACATGGAACGAGTGGTTGGTTGGTTCGTGGGTGTCCTCCCCCCACGAACCGCCGCTGCTGCTGCTGCTGACGTTATGTACAACAGGACGTTACGACAGGACAACGACATCGCTCAGTGCTGATATAGTAGTAATAGTGACGGAGGTGGTGGTGGTGGTGGTTCTGCTGCTGCTCGTGGTCATCTATTCTCATCTCGGCGTCGAACGCTGCCGGTCCGCCGTTCCGTTGGGCGGACGAACGTACGCCTTTACGTCGTGGGCTGTTTTCTGTTGTCGACGTCGAAGATCCGATTTGCCTCGATGCAGTCTCGTCCCCGCGATGGCATCGAGCGTATCGTGCTACCAATGCGGTGCGCGTGGCGGTGTAGGTTGTTCTGCCTGTCAATGCGTGTCAGTTCTGCTACTGCTGTTGCTGCTGTTGCTGTTGTTAGCCTGCAGGTCGACTCGCTATCGCGGATGACTCCACCCCTCGTTCGGTCTTTGGGGCTCTCCTGCGTCGATCGTGTCACACAACATCGACTGTCGCGGTGCGAAACCCGCGACGAGGAAATGGAGAATCGCGGCTGTTGCGTTCACCGGGGTTGGGGGGTGGGGGCAAGGGTGTCTATTGATCTACAAACGACACGGACGGCTGTTGCTCACCTGGCGCATCCACCTTCCCGTCTCTCCTTTTTATCTGCTCCTGATTTTGTTGCTCTTCCTTAAGAAGCCACCACCACCACCACTACCACCACCAACTCGTTCTCCTGGTGTGCCCTTGGCGTCTCGCGACAAAAGGAGGCGGTGGCGGCGGCGGCGGCGGATATTGTCGGCTGTCCAATGCCTCGTCGTCCTGTTCAACACAAGACCGACGACGAGGTTACGGGGAACATGTGTGCGAGATACTTGTTCTGCTGCAGTAGCAGCCTCAGCCGTGTTGTTGCTGCTGGTGCGGCGGTACAGGAAGCGCGCAGGTGCTCCGGGAGAAGGGGAGCAGCTGCCGACGGTGAGGAGTGAGTTGGTGAGTGCGCGGAGCAGACCGGTTGGCGGGCTGCTCCAGGGGGCCGACAATTCCCTTGTAAATAAGCCATTACTCTTGCTGATATGCCTCTATCGCCGTTCCGTCGCATGCCACCCGTCCCGACCCACTCTCCCACTCACCGTCTCCTATGGGAACTCTCCCACGACCGCAGCCACGACAGCCACCACCATCATCAGCACCATTGCTGCTGCTGCTGCAGCAGCAGCAGTTGCTGGTGGTAGACACTAGTACGATTACTGCTACAACTCCTACCAATGCCCCATCATCGGCGGTGGTGGCGGTGCTGGGACCTTCGTCGTCCGTGCTCATCCGCCTGACTCCCCTAACCTCAGTCCCTCACCTCAGCCCCACAGGCCCTGATCCCGTAGTAATGGTACTGGTAGTATCAGTTGTAACAGTAGGCGAACAGAGAGGATCCGCGACCCCCGACCCCCCACACACACACACACACAGACACACGCAACGAGCCACAACTGCAGCCCGCCAAATCTGCATGCCGCTTCGCTCAGCTCAGCTTCATTTCGACCCGTTATTTTCTCCTGCCATCCCGCCATACATTCGTCCGTTCATTCGCTACGCTGCCTGTCGCGTCACCAGCTACCACTAATGGTCTATCTAGGAGGACACGAACCGCATCGTAGGGCCCCATTGGCCTCCGTGGTCTCGTCTTTCTTGCCGCTTCTTCTGCTGCTGCTGCTGCCGCTGCCGCTTCTGCAAGGAGAAGATTCGCAGGACTCGTCGCTGCCGCGATCCTGCACCAGCACCTGTGCCTATCTCCGCTATACGCATAATGCCTAGCTGAGAAGAATCGCAAGGCAGCTTGAATGGATCTGCTTTTTGCTAGAGCGAACGGCCTCTGCAGTCGCCCCCACAACCCACCCCATACCCTGTCTTTGACCCTGCTGCCGGTCATCGTGAACTCTGTTCGAGGGCTAAGTCGCTTGTTAAGCTAGGTCAACGGGTAGACGCTTGTTGAAGAAATCTATAGCACACAACATCAGTAGCAGCAGCAGCAGCAGCTTCAGCAGGAGTTGTATGTGCAGGGACTATGAAGTACGCGGCAGAGGGTCAGCTTGCATGAGAATCCCCGTCGTGGCCGAAATGATGTCGTGGCGCTGCTGCTGCTGCTATCGTTATCGCTTGTGATCTGATGTCGGCCCGCTCGATCGCCTTCGTCTGAGGACGTCGGCGTCGCCCTGTCGCGTCAGCACTGACATTTACCAACAGCAGTACAACGGCAGCAGAAGCACGGCACGTCACTCGCCAGCGTGCTAATGTCATAACGACGGCTGCGCCAGGGGTCGACCAGTCCCTTGACGACCCCTACATTCATTGAAGTCGTCCTCGTATCAGGGTCCGCCTGTTGCCCGGTATGCATTGCTTGACGATTTCTTCCGAGCCTGTTGAGCTCCGGAATGCGCCGAAGCAGAAGGGATCCGCTCGCCACTGGGGCTCTTCCTGCTCCATTCCATCCATCGACCGTTGCCTCATCTGTCGACAGACAGCAGACGAGCTCCTTGATAGGCTGAGGTTCTTCGTAGCGACGTTCCCAGCCTTGTGGATAAAGGACCGGATGGTATAGAACAAGAGGTGGATGATAGTGGTGGTAATAGCAGTAGTACGAGAATAGTAGGAGAAAGCAGCGAAGGCGCACGAAGAGATGCCTCTATAGAGACGCCTCGGTCTGTTTGTCTGCATGTGTAGGTGAGTGTGTCTGTCTGTCTGTCTCCCTCTGTGTGAGTGTATATGTGTGTATATGAAAGGGGGCCCTCAATGTCCGTGTACTGCAAGCACTGTCACTGGTATTTAGCTATCATGCCTCCTCCCGCTTTTCGGGTCGACAGCTTCGGGGTGGGGGGCGGGGGTGGGGGCTATCTCTTGCCGAAGTCGGCTAGCTGAAGCGACTTGGGCCGAGCGAGCCTGCTGTCGCTGCTGCTGCTGCTGGTGGGGCCCCGAAGCTGCTTGAACGTAGAGGCGAGCAAAGGCGACGGCGGTGTAATAAAAAGCGTCTCCCGGAGACCCACCGCTGCCCGACCCGCCTGGCCCCCGTGCCTGCCTGCCTGAGTGAAGGTAGTGACGGCAAGCAGGGTTTTAGCGAAGGAAAGCCGGCTCGTCGTCGCCGCCGCCACCGCCGCCGCCGCCGCCGCTGCCGCCTCGCCTCGGCTGGCCCCTGTTGGTCTCCGGCTTGTTGGAACTATCGCGCTGGCTCGGCAGCTCACCGCTTGCGGCCTGCCACCCGAACCTGCCCCGCTAGGTCCGCTATCCGCTTTACGTGAAGAGGATAACTCGAGAAGAGACGGCAAAGCGGTGGTGAGGCAGGAGAAGACGACTGATTTTCTCACTCACACAGTCCAAATTAAATCTCTATTCCCTTCGAAGGAGCGCTGAGTCGGGGGAGGGGGGCACGCAACTCTTGCGCGATTCTTCAACATGCCCCCGATACTCTCTCCCTCCCGGTCGTGCTCCGCGTCGAACTCATCCGGCGCTGCCGTTATAGCGACGTCGAGGTCGGCCTTCATTCCCCATTCCACCGACGTTATCTGTTGTCATTGTCATCCTCGTTTCAGATTTCCAACTCGCAGACAATCTGCCACGAACCGAACGAACTACCATAATCACTATTTTATATATATATATTTTTATATACATATGTATATTTAAATATATATATATATATATATACTGCTAGTATATAGTATGTATATAGAGCTATATATATGGGTTTTTTTATATATACATACATATGTATGTATATATATATATATGTGGCTCTTTATCAAAACTGCCTCCGGCCGTGCGTTCATTCACGATAGTGGCACATACGGGCCCGCTGTTGCGTTATCTTCACATTCGCTTCGGGACCTGCGTGGTGCTAGTTTCTACCATCTCAGCAAGAGAACACAAACACGTGTATAGTCGACATTTTTTAATTCAGCTGTTCATTCTAATGGAAAACGTGAACGAAAGCAAATACGTGCTGTGGAGGGTCTCTGTCGGCGTCTAAGGGTCCACAACGGGTGGCTCGTAGTAGTTCTCGCCTGTTCCCCTCCCCGGAATACAATCATTAGTTGCATCATTAATTTGACTCCGTCCACGTGGCAGAACGGTGTATGGCCAAATATTTCCAGCGAGATGTGCCAGATTCCTCGGGCATTTAACGTGACACAGCTGTTAATGTCCTACATAATACATTAGGTGTATTGTATGTCACGTTGCTACCCATATGATAGCGCTATTTAAAGATTATGATCACTTGTTACTCGATGTCATATTGAGACCAATTGCAGATGCATTGCCATGCTGTGTGAATTCTGGGACCTTGTAGGCTTCGTCGCACGGCCCATGCGTTATCATTTGGCAATGCTTTATCCATTTCATGGCGATTTCCAATACTAGCAGCTGAGGGCTTCTTGACGATGTTTTGGTGTGTGTGTGTGTTTGTGTCTGTCTCTGCCTGCCTCTGTTTTAAGACGGTACGAAACAACCGTAGCGCCAACTAGAACGGGGCATAAGGTAGCATCGGCGTCCACCACCCCCTTCTTCTACAGGTTGTAGCACGCAATGCAGTTACCAGCTGGCCAGCAGCATTTCCCTCTCTCTTTCACATGTTCTGATCAGGTCTTTCGGCTACCTTCTCATCTCTGCTCTTTTGCGCACATTCACCCTGTTGGTTGTTGCTGTTGTTGTAGCAGCAGCAGCAGCAGAATATGAACAAGAAGCTACAGGTCGCAAGCCCCTTACCATAGACATGAGCTCTCGTATATCTCGTTGGCCAGGAGCCTGCGCCAGCTGCGGCAGCAGCAGCAGCAGCAGCGCACCAGGGGAAATAGCGGCAGAGCAGTCGTGGTCCTTCCCGGAGATGCATCTACCTCCTGCATCCTAACAAGACTATATAGATCGTCGGACCGAGTGTGTTATCCACCATAACCCTCCCGAGGTAGAGGCCGCGACAGTGCCGATGTTTCTCCCTCTTGGCTATCGCTGGCCCACTCTGCCCTAAGATCTCTCTCTCTCTCTCTCTGTATCTGTTACAGCCTTGGTCGGTCGGTTGGTCTCCCATTCTCAGCCGCGTTCTTCTGTTCTGCTCAGGTCGGGGACGTGGGACGGCGGATTTCGCCCCTCCGCTCTCCGTCTTTCGCGGTTCTCGCTCCCGTTATCATTCGCCCGCCTCATTCCCACTTTCTCTCCACGCCAGCAGCTGTCTAAGACACCCCCATCTGCACGCTATCCATCGTGCTCCTTCCATATATTTCGGCTCGACGAAGTCCATCTGGCGGCGGCGGCGGCAGGGCTGGCCGCCGTTGGCTGCGCGTCGCCGGCCTCCGATGTTCCCGGTGGCACGCTTCTCCCTGTTCATGGCCGACCACTGGCCGACCACGGCAAGCGGGGTACCCGCGTAGCAATTACTACAGGGGCGTCTGTGACAATCCGAATGCGCGTGTGGCGACGAACAGACACCTCGTACGAAGTGTTAGTGGTAGTCGAGCGGTTGGGCCGGAGGAGAGGATGCAGAGCAGAGGATGCTGGTGGCCAATGGAGCGAGCCGGGTGCAGCTACACTTGGACGAACGACGACGGCTGCTGCTGCGGCGGCCATCGCTGCCATCACCGTCTAACCTGGTCCACCGGCTCTCTCGACCTGGCCGCCGGCCTGCCGCTAGGTGGCAGGAACAAGGGGAGCAGGAAGGCAGCCGGGGCTTTAGCGCGTTTTCTTCCTCTCTCAGAGCTTCTCTCTATGACTGCTACTACTAGTACTACTGCGACAAGCAGTAGTGTACGAAGAGGACAGAGGATGGAGAAAAGCAGCCCCCGTGGCCCCGTTAGCTGAAGCCGGCTGAGGCGAACGGCACAGGCCGTGACGGTAGCAGCGGGCGTTGCTGGCCGCCGCAGTGCCGTGTCGGTGTGAATGTGTCTATTATGGACAATTAATCTGCAAATCTCATCACCATCTCCTGAGGCCGGGAAAGGCGGGGCGCCCACTCGGCTGCTGCACCCCTGCCGCTGCTGCAACAACTGCAACTCCAGCTTTTCTCCAGTGGTGGCGGTGGTGGTGGCGGGAACTGCCGGCGCTGTGGGAACTTCCGCGAGGGGACTCTGTTCTTCCAACTACCGTTCGACGTTCACACTCCTCACTCAGTCGAGCGTCCCCTTGCCCGCCCCCCCCCCCCGCCGTCGGCCGCCTGCCAGCCACTCTTCGTTCAATTTCCTTATCAGCAAAGAGACTGACTATCTGCGACAGCAGAGAGAGACGCGCGCGGACAGGCAGCACTACAGCAGAGGAGTCGGCAGCCGACTCGACTCCACTCGACACGTCGTCGTCGTCGTTGTCGTCGTTTGAGTAAAGCCCGTCACCAGAGTACTTGCTACACTGAGCAGCTCTGGATAAGGGGGAGGAGGAGGCCAGCGGACACACAGGGACACACGAGTGTGTGTCCTGTGTTGGATGAAAGAAGGAGCTGACTCTGACATACGGATAGGGTCGAAACAGGGGAAAATCGGTGGGAAATAGAGAAAAAGGCCTGGAGGAAAAGGACTTTGCGGTGTCACCATATATATATATATAAATATATATATATATATATATATATATATGTGTGTGTGTGTGTGTGTGTGCATGTACAAGAACGGGGAAAGAGTGGCAATTTTTATCGTCATATAAGCAAGCAGCTTATAAGTCTTTTTTTGCGAGGACGCCGGCTCCCATCTCGCTACTGTTGCTGTAAGAATGAAGCCACGTGAGCGTCGAACTGTGCACACGCACACACGCAGACAGACATTCTAGGACGAGATCTGCCTCACTACAACTACTGAGGGAGGGACACTCAAGCTCTGCCCGAGCGGCGGTGTTTCAGGAGGCTTTAGTAGTTCGGTGGGCTTTATTTATCTTGTGTTACTCACCCGTGCGCGGTGTTCGTGGCTGGAAGTGCGAGAGATATGATATGGATATAGATTGATAGATAGAGAACACTCTGAACGGGGCAACGAGCCAAACGCGAATGGACCTTTGTTTGCTTGGATATCGTTGTTGTCGTTGTCATATATAATAATAGTATTACTAATAATAACTATAATAATACTGATAATTAAGATGTCGTATGACTGGTCTCGCCAAACCGAAATTGATCAACGATCGATCCCCACGTATTCCCGTACTAATATGATCAGCGTGCCATTGTGCATATCTTCTTCATTGTTCTTCTGATTGGTGTTTTGACCCCCAAGTCGATGTCGTGTGCCAATCGTTTTCAGCAAAGATCTGCCAGCACCATAATCGGCCGAAGTTTGACCTTGGTTGTCATTGACGAAGCTAAATATCAAAGCTTTGAAAGTTCGTGATATGGTTGTTTGGCATTGAATTATAATCAAATGGCTCCATTTTGCCTCCGACGGCGTCTGTATGCGCGTGTAGACGTGAACGCTCAATTATAATAACGAAAAAGTTCCCACTCGTATCCAGCTATGGTACGCACCGACCAACCCATACATCGGCAAGCGAGACGGGATGAACTCGCGAAGAGCAGTGCCCAGGGATCGCCTACCCGCGTCAGTGCGTCGATCCAGGGCTGTCTATGTTCGCCACCTGGAGGTGAACCTTTGAACGCGCGTTCCGAATGGCGTTACTTAGCCGAGCTGAACAGGCATAGTTACTGGCAGTCTAGGGTGCTGGGCTTCTACCCGCCGCTGACTTACTGGATAGCTCTCGCCCCGCTGGCTGGTGGCCTGAATGCCCGCCCGGATCCTGTCCCCACTCCCCCTAGCACAGTGAGTGAAGACTTGAGGAGTACACAGCCCCTGCGAGCAGCGCCTCGACTCTCACTCAGTGACCGCTTCAGCTTGGTGAAGCGCACTCGTCGAGTCGAGTGGATCGGCCCGAGGCCTTGACAGGTACAAGCCCCATCGGGAAGCTAGGGGGAGCTTAGCTAAGCTCGAACTCAAGCTCGATCGTCCGTCGGTGCGTTCGTTCGTGCAGTTGTCGACCGGGCAACGGCCCACCAGAAGGAGAACGAGGGTGGCTGCTGCTGCTGCCGCTGCGGTGGTGGCGGCGGCAGAAGTCTGCGCTTCTTGGCCGCGACCACCGTCGCGGGTGCTGCTGCTGCTGCTGCTGCCGAGAGAAGCAGCCAAGCCGGCAGCTGAGCGGGAGCGCCAGTGGACTCACTGACTGACTCAGTGAGTGAGTGCTGCTTGGCCGGGAAGCCGCGAGGGCAGAGCAATTAATGTATGTAGATTGGAGCCACTCAGCGGCACATCACATGCATGGCCGCGGGCAGTGCGACGATGTCTCTACTACCACTACAACTGCTGCTGCTGCTATTTCTATGTAGTAGCATAGTAACATGCAACTGCACGCATGGAAGAACAGCTTTTATATGGAGGCTAGCGAGAGTGAGTCACAGCCGGCGGGAGCCATCGTAGACGCAGCGTAGAAGCAGTGCAACGCTCTCAGAGTGGCTGCTGCTGCCAGCCATAGTATGCGCCGCACACAGGACACAAAACAGTGGCCTGTCCTCCGATCTCAGCGATGTATCAATGATGACTCCATGTATATCTATCCGTCTATTAATCCATCAGCCCCCTCCCCCTATCTACGGTTCATTTTGGCGTTCTGCTCACGAGAACGCAGCAGCATCAGCAGTATGCCCCACAGGAAGTAAAAAGCAGGGCCGGACGGCATTCCCCACAGTCGTATAGCAGTGTAGCCTATTAACGATCCGATGTGTGTTCGTTCACATGTCAAATCTCGTTTGCTTTCGGTTGTAATCTTGCAAAAAAGAGAGCCGAGTATAGTAGAAGGCGAAGGGTGACGAGGCGTCGTTTCCAAAAAAGAAACTCGCTAGTCGCGTATTCTGCATTGTTCCCCTTAAGCAGAAAGAGACTCCTCTGACCGTACGTGTGTCCGAGGTAGATTTATCCGTGTGGCTCTACCAAAGTTCGCCTTCAAGATCAAGAACAGCGAGGATGGATCCGATTGTTTGGTAGAGCTGTCCGACGATCGCGCAAGGATAAGCACACACTGGGGTCCCAGCTCGATGTCGCGGCGCGCCGCAATGCCAAGGCATGCCGCGGGCAAGCGCAGTGCGTGGTTTTAAGCAAGTTGTATGCTGCGCGGACCCTCCTCGCCTCCATACACGCCGCTGTATAATCCTTGATACAGCCCGTTCGCATTATCCTATTGACAATGTATTTGCGTCACAGTATCCCGAGCAAAAACGCCAGTTCTGGTTCTTCTTCATTTCACGGCGGCGGCTGCTCCGATAGCAATTCTCACCTCCGCGACGCATTGCAGCAGACACAGAAAATAAAGACGGAAAGAAAATCTGCGAGGCCACCCACCGACGCACCCGAATCGAATGAGTCTATCGCGTATCTCAGGGTAGCGGAACCATACTGTTGTATATATATATATATATATATATATATATATATATATATATATATATATATAAGATCTTGCATCAAATGGGTTCTGTTACGTTTGGAGTATGAATGGTGATATCGTCAGTAGTCCCGACAATAATATAACAATGACGCTTTATGTGTGTGTACCCATCACACCACCAATATATTTGCGAGTGCCTAACTATGGGATGAACAAGTGTCAAATATGATCCACAAATTGGTTTCTGTGTATGTGCTACACTCGAGTTAGGCGGTACTGTCCGACATAGAGGTGTGTGACACCCTGGACAACGACGCGAATTAATGTCTATTCTTTTGTCTATACGTGGACGAAGGTTTGTTTGGAACCAAATGCAAATAGCTAGTAGCTTGTCTTCTAATTTCTGCTCAAAATAGTGAGCTCCAAGGTCATCAGTACTGATGAGGTAAAGGTATAGGTTTAATGGTTTATTGAAGGTACATCAAATCAATTCAGATTCTCGATGAAATTCACCAAAAAAAAGAAGCAATTGTCTTCAACGCGTGTCCCCAACGTTATTCGTTGATGTCTCGAAATGACATCGTCGACGGCAAAGATTGCGAGAGTGAATCGGCACACGACACCAGTCACCTATAGGGGACTGGTATTAGAATTCAATACAGATGGAGGTGACCTCAGCCAGTTTGCCATGTTAAAGCAAACTTCACTATACCTAGCCACTACTACCGCTGCAAGTCGTCTGGTGACTCCGAAAACAGCCACATACACTGCCGCCTGTTAGAATGTAAATCAAATCACATCACTAGAGACACTGTGACGCTCGAAGCTATACTTTCGCCTTGGGGTCATTTGGCACAAGGGCACAATCTGCTATATTTGTGCAGCAGGAATCTGCCGCAGAAATAGCGCTACAAACAATTCCTCTGCTACCACCCCCTGTTCTGGTATTGTCAGTGGACCTTGCGGTTTTAATGCATATTTCGCGCCGTATAGCCAAGCCAGGATAGAGAACAAGAAATATATATGTTTCATCGCCTGCTTAATGTGGCCAAATTCTAAAGTGTCGTGCGGTTCGTCGACCAATTGAGTATATCGTAATTGGCACCTTCTTCTGAACAACCCGTAACACTGTCAAATACTGAGGGTTGACTTTCTTGACGGCATAATTGATTACCAGTATAAATTTATTTGTATGTGGCCAAATTTATTATCATAGGAGTTGATGAAAAATATTAACCTTATCCGTCTTGCGTGCCATTCAAGGGGGTTTGTTGCACCCATTGTATGTGGATGCCGTCTTTCCCCTGCAGCACCTACAGCCTGAGCGTATTCTGCTCACAATAACTTGGTCATCTTTTGTCTAAGCATTGCTCTCCTTACTAGAACTTTACTGCCTGTTCAGCTTCTATCTGAAACAATTGCCCTCGTAGTCTAGTACCCTATTGCTACGCTTTAAATAATAACAAATCTGAAGCTATATTTTTGCGATTGCCTACATGATGACCAGCATGTACAGATATCTCAGAGGAGGATGATTAAACATATTTTGTCATCAGTCGATATCGATTTGCTCAAAAAAGTGACGCGGTCCTCGGCTTTACAGTATGTACGCTTGAACAAAGCGAATCCCGAACCTTGAATCTGTGCCTAATCCAACGTTGCCGTTGGCGGCAATCGCCAATCATCAACACCATGCACACTAGCACCCAACGCGATTGTTGCGGCCACGCATCCCGAGGGAGTCGTAGTGGAACGCACCGTAGCCCAACTCAGACCGCCAGCCGAATTGGCATGATGGATGTAGCGTGTCATGAACTCGAATAGTTCGCTGGGAGTCTCCGCTGGAGATGCCTGCCTCCCCCCCCGCCCGCCCACCCGTCTCCGTGCAGCACGCTTGTACAGCCTTCCCGCCACTGCTGGTACTGGAACAGCTATTACTAAATATTACAGACGATGCAGAATCTTGTCCAAAGTGAATGTCAAAGGGGGTTAGATATTTGAGTGGAGAGATTCGCTCCCTCACTCTGACAAGATACAAAGAGATACGGACAGACGCGCGCACGCACACATGAAGTGTTTCAGGTGGATGTACATCTCGCTGTGCTTCTGCCGCCGATGATGATGATGATTCTGCTGCCACTGGTTCTATTCTACAGCGTTGGCCGCTGGGTGGGTGAATGAGAGTGCGACGGTCTGGAAGCTCCGTTGGGAGTCGAGTCTCTGCCACCGGTGCCGCGAGTTCCGTGGCCGCTGCTGATGGTGGTGGTCCGGAGAAGCCTCTCATGGTCTCTCGGTCTCGAGCGCTGCTGGCAGGCCATGTGTGCGCTTTTGCGTTTGTACGGAGGGGCTCGGCCCGCCCACGTCGTCTGATTCCTGCTACTGCTGCTGCTGCTGCTGCTGCCAGTCCGTCCCGTCATCCAGGGAGGGCGGGGGGGGGGGGGGCGGCGGCGGCGTCTGTGGGGTTGGGTTCGAGTAACCCCCTCATCCCCTTCGTTCTTCCTTTTGTCTTCGTGCTGTCATGCTTTCAGAATGATTCGATTTGGTTTGAGAGTCGGTCTGTCGATCGGCGGTGGCGTCGCGGGGGACGCTCAACCGTCGAACAGGAAGAGAGATTCAAAAAATGGAGGTCGCTCGAGAGGATCTGAATTTGGACACTCTTTTGGTTGACTTCAGCGGCGCCAGGAGTTGCTGCTGCAGCAGCTAAAACAGCAGGAGCAAGCAGGAGAACTCGGGGTGGTGACAAA
Source organism: Stratiolaelaps scimitus (assembly GCA_019614645.1). Classification (NCBI taxonomy): domain Eukaryota; kingdom Metazoa; phylum Arthropoda; class Arachnida; order Mesostigmata; family Laelapidae; genus Stratiolaelaps; species Stratiolaelaps scimitus. The sequence goes on along the minus strand of JABWDB010000013.1, from coordinate 2,701,664 downwards.
GGGGTTCGGGGCCCTTCAACCGTTTCGTTCGAGGATTGCGGAGCAGGATATTGGGCTCGACGAGGATCGTCTGAAGAACACGGGGTTTATAAGGGGAGGGAGAAAGCGTAGTTGTGGATGGAGAGCCTCCTCCTTGCTGTGGTAACAGGCCAGGAGGCCATGAACGAACGAACATGCCGCTGCGTAACCACTCTCTTCTGTCAAATTCACTGTTCGCCTCTCGCTGCGCGTCATCGTCCTTCTCAATTTTCCAAGCGCTCCCTCAGAGAGGGACACAGAGAGAGAGAGCAGTTGAGGGCAGGAGATGGAGCAGTTGAGGGCAGCCGTAGTCGGCCAGCGTACACGTGCAAAGGTGACGCGAGCAAGCGAACGAAAACGCTGGAGCGAGTTACTGAGATTTACCTCCTGCTCTTTGCACTCTCACCTCGTCGAGGGTGAGCGCGTCCAGCATCCCGCAGCCCCCCCCCCCACGGATAGAGGACAGGGGGCAGACAGAGGAGTGACGACTAAACGGGAAACTCAGCGGGTGGAAAGCAACGATGAGGGACCGGGACGGCGTCAGCACCACGAAGTAACAGAGGGACAGCCGGATGTCGCTGCTATCACAACTACATCCACCACGATGTAAGTGCTGTTTCCGGTTCTGCTTTTGCTGCTGCTGCTGCTGCTGGTTCTAACCCCCTCCCTCTCTTAGTTCAGCCCATAGTGGTTGTCGTGGCAGGTGAGCCACAGCGACTACCACTACCAGCCGAGGTAGGAGCGCACTAAAACGCGAACTGTAGGGGAGGCGATTGTTTGAAGTCGGGACCCCCTCTTTCTCCTCTTCTCGGCTGCCATTTGCTGCTGTTAGCGAACTATCCACGTTAACGGGGGCGGCGGCGGCGGCGGCCGCCGCTGCCGCCACCGCAGCAGAGACAAGTGCAAGTATGGGAGTAGTGGATCGGCAGGATGGATGGCAGTTAGCACTGGTCTGTCGTGGTCTGGGTGGGCTGCCGCGTACGACGCCGTGTATATGTATATATACCAACTATATGTAACGTAGATACATATGTAGATATCGGAAGTAATGCACGTGTGTGTGTACCTGCCCGTGTCGTCGTAGTAACAGCCGTGAGAGTGTCCCGCGGCCCTAGACTGACTTGGGCCCTGGCTCTGTTGCTCCGTCGGTGAAATCGATTTATCAAAAGAGGAGGGGCAGCAGTGTGCCACCCCGCTCAGTGTCTCATGGTCCGCGATCTCCACTTGCCGTTACCGTTAGCTGCAAGCTCTGCCAACGACTGCTGGCGTTTCTATTATACATTACGTCCGAGAGAGGTGGGCCAGGCGAGGCGCCATGCTAAGCCAGCGGTGGCCGCTCAAGCTAAGGAGATGTCGAGCAGCAGCAGCTGCTGCTGCTGCTGGGCTGACTTTGCCGTCTGCCTTTGCGGCAAAATGCAGTTAGTGAATATTCCCCCGGCCATCTCCTTCGGCTCCATCTTTTACTGTCGGCCCTATGCTCGCGCTTTACTGCTGCACCCGTGTATGAACAGAACGACCAACATGACAGCTCAGGTCGAAGCAGACTCTGTCGACTCCGTGTTGAAACGGCCGCTTGTTCCCTAACTCTAGGCGCTTAGTGTGCCCGGCCGAACGAAGAACTCCCTGCCAGACGAATCATCGCCTCCTCCTCCTCCTTCTCGAGGGGCTCGGTAAGACCAGCTCCCCCGACGCTGGCGTCGCTGCCGCCACTTCTGCTGCTGCTACTGCTGTTATAGCCATGAAAACCAACCGTCGTCATCATTGCCGGCTCCTTGTTTCCTATATGCCTGCCACCAACGCAAACCACTGGCTGTACGGTGGTTCTGCTGTTGCGGCGGCGGCGGCGGCTGCCGCTGTTGCTGTCTCCGCCGCCGTCGCCGCTGCGACTGCCAAAATGGATCAGACGCTTGCGAGCACCTGCAACCGCGGGAGCACAACGGCCTCGTTCTTGTCGGTATCGGCTGCTCTTGCTTGCAGCGAAAAGTCGGAGGGCGCAGGACGACGACGACAACGACGGTCTTGGAAGTCGCGCACTCCTTGTCGGCTCAGTCGAGTCGTTGTTCGAGTCAAACGGTGATTGGCGTTCGGCGACTGACTCGAGAGTTGGCGACGGCGGCGGGGGCGGCAGGCTCTTCTACGGTAGCAAGTTCTTGCAGACCACGGGCTGCCGGAGTGAGTCGTTTTCATATCGTTCCGAAACGAACGAAGCAATGAGCCAACCGCCAGCTCTTCCGGCCCCAGCTGCACCAGCTCCTCACGCCGCCACCGCCGCCACCGTCACAGCAGCAGTAGCAGTACAGCCGTTCTGTGATGCGCGGGCTGGGGCGCGGAGAGAGAACGTGTCTGCCTGCCGGTGGTGCCGCGCGTCTGCGGCTCCCGCACACAACAAGCCTGGCGACATCACCATCCCATCTCATCGCACCCCGCCGTATCCCGTACCCACCGCAGTGTGCCCACGGCCTCCGTCTGCGCCACCACTCGATTGAGAGAAGCAACGGGGGCGGGCGGGGCGTGCGTGCGTGCAAGCAAGCGTGCCCGTTCGAAACGACGCGTTCAAGTTCGTTGAACGGTGGAAGAATTGAGCGAGGAACGGGCCAGCTCAGAGGAGGACCTCCGGCTCGTGGTTGCAGCCAGCTCCTGCTCTTCAGCATTGACTTGAAGCACCCATCGAAGCAGCGGCTGGCAGCACTGCGAAGTCGGCCGGGCGCCGCTGTTGGATTCGCTGACGGAGCGCTTCCAGTTTGTAGCTAGGGCCAGGAGCTGGGCTCGTTGAGGGGAAGCTGGAAGTTGCAGGAAGAGACGGGATGCTGCGGGAAGTTCGTTGGCAGGACGAACACCCAACCCATCCTTCTGTTACTGCATCTCTACGCCAGCGTTGTCGCTGTACCACCTAATTCAGCCGCGGTCGTCGTTGTCGTCTGCCCTGCACGGTTGGTACTGGACTTGCTCGCTCGCCCGTATATCTCGCGATTTCATAAATAAGCTGAGCAGCTCCACAGCGCACAGCATCGGATCGCGTGGCGTGGCGCGCGAGAGCTCTTCCTATCAAGCCGGCCCGAGCATGAATTAACCACGGACCCCCCCGCCAATGTTCAGTTATGTCCCATTGACAGGGCGAGGCTGCTCCTGACGACGACTGATAGCAACAGCAAGGGATCAACGACGAACTGACAACAACGGCAACACATCAAGATTTCCACCTGAGCACAGACCCGCAAACGAATTGAATACTAGCACCAACTGTACAGGATTAGGTAAGCGTACCCGATTGTGGGATACTGAATGCGTGCTTATCAGTAGATTTTCCACGAATGACAGTGCAATTAGTACTAATATATATATATATATATATATATATATATATATATATATATATATATATATATATATATATATAATACTTGTACAGCATTATATGTGATGACGGCTCGACGAGTCATTCCACCAGCTGTAGCAAGCGGACCACTTTGGATGGAGGATACAAATTGTGTGCGGTGCTCGCTACCGGTGAGCTTAACCGTAACTAGACGACCGCTCAATTACACAGACACATACGCACACACGTGACGGCACTACACCCGTCCACGCATACAAACGGCGGAAGCATTAGATCTCCGTTGGCACCTATTATACATCCGTTTCCAAGGGCCCGCTCGTCCAATCCTGTAGTTGTCTGCCGTAACACAGATACACACACACATCTAAACATGTTGTTACTCACGAGCAGCACTTGCTACGCTGACTAATTGAGCTGAACCGCTCTTGTCTCCTTGTCGGCTGTAGGCCTCTTCGAAGCTGTGCGTTAGTTGCTTAGTTAGTCTATTTGTTAACACCTACGAACGGGCAACGTCGTCTGTATCTTTTACCAGCCACTGTTGCTGCTGATGGCGCGGCGGATCGGACGAAGTAATTATGTTTCATATTGTCTGGTAGCAATATTGCGAGCAAAATTAAATCATGTGATAATGAGTAACTGTCAAGCACCGTCTGAAATCAACACAAAGCATGTCGCGCATTATTATTTTTATCATACCGTATAGTTTAAGTTTTTTATTTTAAATAAATCCAATTTTTTATTACTTGTTGTTTTTTCCATTTAATTATATTATCGTATTATTTATATGTAGCAAAATCTCAGAGTGCTGCCGATTATGAGGCTTCGTGGACACGGCATCCAGCAAGTCTCAGCCACACGATACCCGGCTGTCTTCGACGAACAAGGTTCGCTTATATCTATAAAATCCTTTGCCACGGTTGCAGGAGGCAATATGCAGAAGCCAATGCAGTTCTGCCGTAGTGAGACAACTACGAATTGCGAATTCTCGTCTGAGCATCCGCCATCTGAGTTGCTCTCGACTACAGGGGGAGGGCGCGTTGACGAATTTTGCATCTACTCAGCGTGCAAACTTGATCAAAGCATTGACGTCCGCCGGTGCTAAGAACCAGATTGTCGTTGGCACTCGAGCATCGGCACTCAACCGGGAAATGGAGACACCCGTAACGATGCGTCGTGTGTGACTGAGATTTGGATTGAACTTAGAGGAGTGGCAAAGCCCGGTTGGGTCCATTCTAATCTAGGATTGATTCCGTATTTATTGAACTGTGTGGGCGCCGACCCGGTGAGCTGGTGTGAGCGCGGGGCGGTAGCGAGTGAAACCTGCCGTTGACAGAGGGACTCCCAGCCGAAACGAGGTTGTACGAGATTGTATGCACGTGGCTGAGACCGTTTGTGGGGAGCGCTTGTGCGAACGGTCTAGGGCGCGAGTGGGGCGAACATCACGATTTTTTTTTTTTTTCGCCACAGACATATACGCCGGTAGCTAGGGGTAGGTGCGTACGAGCTACGGTGGAGTTAGTCGCAAGTCTCTCTCAAGAACAACCCTAGCGGTCTCGTTGGCTTTTGGATTTTACTCCTTCGTTGGGTCTCGGTCGTGCACTGTCAACGGCCGAACACCATATTCACTCGAACTCTGCTCGGTTCCTTCTTTCGGTGCCCTTCCATGCGGCAAATAAGAAACGACCACTTCGGCAATAACAGCAATAGCTGCTGCAGTCGCAGGGGTAGCTACAGCGGCCACTTGTATCTGCACACGGCCCGCGACCCGCCTGTTCACTCGGCCAACTAAGGATATAGCACAATATCTCGCGCCCTCGAGCGGCAGTGACCAAGCCCTTAAGCAGGCCTTTCCTGTCCAATGCCGAACCGGATGGTTGGTAGCAGAACTCTGGCCTTAGCTACCCCTGGGAACCTACCGGCAGCGTACACCTGCGCGTCCGTGGCCGCATTTGTCCCCGCCGCTGCAGGCCGCCCCCCAGCCCCCCCATAGTACGCAGTCGGAGGAGATGGGGGCGTGTTGCGTCGTCGTTCCCTGGCCGTCAGCCAGCATCGTGCCTAGCTCAGTATCGCTGTTAGTACCTGGTCTAGACATCCCCATTCCGGAACAGCCAGCCAACAGCGCACAGCCAGCACCTACTTGCACAGGGTAAGCCCTGAGCCGACCGGTCGGTTGTCGGTTGTCGGTCGGCCGTTCCGTGGGCCAGCCGTTTTCTTCCCGTTGGCAAATTGCGACGGTTCGTCGAGCGTATCGACGTGGCGTCCCTGCGATGGGGAACGATGGAAAAGATGTGGCAAGCCAACTGTAAGACACGGCTGAGCTCCTGCTACGGCGGCAGCGACCGTGGACCGTCGAAGCAGCAACAGTAGCCCTTCCCACTGCCGCTGTTCCTGTAACTACAGCTCCGCCTTGACTGGTCCTCTTGATTCTACCTCGCAGAGGTACCCGCAGCAGAGCAGGCAGTGCTAGCTGCCGCTCACCTGTACTTCAGTTCGGCCTCTAGCTGTTCGTCCAGCGGCCTTCTCTCACATGTCTTCTGCAACCAATACAACCACGACCGCTACCCGAGACTACCGCCGCCGGGCAACCAACACAGGAGCTGGTAGCCATGCTAGAAACTACCGAGTCCGTGATAGGATCCCTGTGGCCGTGATAGAAGAGGCAGGTCAGGTATCAGGCTACAGCTGCTCTGTATCCAGCAAAGCCGTAACTGCAGTAGTAGTGGTAGTAATAGTAGCATGGGCCCTATAGCGTGGCTATAGGGGAACCGTGGCGAGAAGCAACCTCAGTCGGTGGCGTTGATGGTAGTCCAGTTCTTCTTCGTTGTCGGTTTCTTGTCCTTCGCATCGGTCCGCCACTTCGCTCAACACTTCAACACTTCCATCTAACCAAGCACACTCGGTTGGACAGCAGCTGAAGCGGGCGGGGGTGGAGGTGTTGCTGCAAGAATTGGCCCGAGAGCTGTGGCAAGCTGGTGGCGCCGGCACCTCGGGACAGCAGTATTCGATGCAACGCGGTACGATGTGAACGCATTGCAAGCAACCTGACCACTGCGGCCGGCTGTTGGCGGCCATCCGAACGGCGAAGCCAACCGTTCCACTTCTCAGTCTCTTGCAAGATCCACAAACTCAGCGGCTCTCCAGTGGTGGTGGCGGCGGCGGCGGTAGCAGCAGCAGCTATCCATCGATGTGCTGCGGTTGCGGTTTCTACAAATTGCTGCCACATCCCCCTCTACCGGACTCCTCTCTGTCGACGGGACCAGCCAGTGCTTTGGGTTCGACGTTGGGGTAGTGCCGTTACCTCGAACGGTTCGCAGAGAGCGAAGGAGAGAGAGAGAGAGAAAGACATACCGCGTGCCAACTTGCTCCAGTGGTTTGGCTTGACCTGACCGACCTGCCTGGTCGGCCGGCTCCTGGAACAGCCCGACCAAGCCGCCAGAGTAGCGGCGTGCTGTGACTCGACCACCTCACTGGCTGGCCAGCAACATTGTCCCGGAGGGCGCCGCAGCAGTTTTCCCTTTGCAAAAGGAAACAAAGGCGGTAAAGAGTGACGATTCAGCTGCAGGCGAATGTACAGTCAGTTGTAGTTTCCATCACTTTGTCTAGCTATGTACCGCCAGGATCTCACTTCAGCTGTAGCCGACGGGCATTCGAGGCCGGCCGCCAGCCAAACTACCTTAGCCTGATAGCAGTCCAACGACTTAACATACCTTAACACCGAGCGAGCGACTCAGTGGGAAGAAGCGTTGCCTGGCGGACCGGTGAACAGAACCTGCGAGATTTGTCAACGGCATGTGAGCCATACCTAGCCAGCGAAAACACAAGTGTTCATCTTTGCCAGTAAGAGAGATCCTGCAGAAGCCCTCTTAGGTCCTGCAGGCAAGATCTGAAGTGAAGGCGAAGAAGGCGAGCCAGCGAGAACCGAGAGCAACAGCCAACTCGCTGACGTCGACGGGGGTCGTTGAGAATAGTCGCACAGAGGTCGATCGTGCTGCGGCGTTGTGCGATTCGAAAACAGGGTGAATCCTCATATTTGTCCATCCATGGCTTGTGCTCGAAAAATACGAATGTGGCTAGAGAAAATGGAGAAGGGGAAATTCTGTCGTTTATAGTCCACTATCAAACGAATCAAACGAAAGACAACCAGACCGGTTTAGCTGCGAAGACCGTACTTCGCGGACATCGATCGGATCTTATCGGACATCGACTATTCGAATGTGATGTATATATACGTACATCTTAGTGTATATATATATATATATATTAGCTTTTAATTATCAGACAACAAAAGCTTTCACGTCAGCGAAGCACGTCGGAGCTCGAATGTTCCGTAGTGAAAGTCGAATGAGCGATCCCCGGCGGCGTATGGTGCAGCCAGGGGCCGTGAGGCGCCCGTATGTTCTCATCGTTATATACAATGTTGCAGAGCTTTATTTTCTAATATAAATTTAGTCATACGATTACCTGTCATATATCATGAAACGTATGCTTTTATTTATTACTTTTTTTATTTATTGTATAATACAATCTGAGTGTCATCTTGGGACATTTCATTCAGCCTCAAAGTATTAATTAGATTGTCGTTTGTGCACGCGCACATAGCTTCGAGTTAAACAACTGACAATATTCAAGTCGCCAGCATGATTGAAGAACGCGTATAGTGACGACGTTCTGGCTGTTACGAGACCAATGAGCTGGACGTCGAAGGAGAACTTCGGTGGGATACCGATCGAATCCCCGAAGAGGCCCAACTTCCCGCGACCTGTTCGCTGTTCTGCCAAGAATATGGTGGCGCGTGTGGAAGGACTCGACGTTGGACCGGTGAGTAGGAGGAGGCCCGCAAGACCCCCCCCCCATGTGCCCGCTGACTGAGGACGACTGCGAGGCAAACAGAGGAGGCGTGCGCAAGGGTAGGGGCATCCATTGCCTGATATGGCTCGAGGCTTGCGGGGTGGATGCGTTTTTGGCACCGCGGCGTCATTCTTTGAAAGGAAACGACTCCTCCGGACGGGAGGCTGAGGAGCAAGGAAGCTCAGCGCGCGGTGTAACGTCCGCCTCCCACTATACCTGGCTAGCTCGCGGCCTGTCTCTCGTCCGTTCCACGCTTGTGGCTAGCTGCTAGAAGGGGGGGGCATTGGATTCTCTAAGACCGCACCCACATCCCGCTGCCAGGTTCACCGCCTCTGGGTCTGGCTGATGGCGGGAGCCCTCGCAGATGATGCAGCGAGGCAGCAGACAAGTAAGCAGCTTGCTGCTGCGTACTCAAACCCTACTACGTCCATCGCGACTACCACGTTTCGAGCATCCGCCGCTGTCCCGGCAGCACCAGTAACCAGTCACCAACCTGCGTGTATGCCCGGCCGAGCCCGCCATCAAAATTGCTGCTGCTGCAGTAGCAGCATACACTGTTCTGGGCCTTCTCGCGCGACTAGTACTGGTAGTAGTAGTAGGTGGCTAGAGAGGCCACCCAGAGGTGGTCCTGCGTCCCTTGCCGCCGCAGGGCCTCCCTCGCCGATGCGTGCTCCTGCGCGCTCCCTGCTGCATCCAGCTCGCATGGCTGGCTGCTCGCCGTAGTTGCAGTCGTTCGCGTCTCGTCGGCTGTCTCGTCGCTTCGTATCCTCCACTTGCTGCTGACGAAGGTGGGCGGCGGGTGACGGCGAGAGGGGGCTGTGCCAAGGACTCTTCGGCCTGGCCTGGCCTGGCCTGGCGTGGCCGTTTGTGCTTCTCGGCGGGCAGGTCCGCTCCATTGCTTCAAATTAGCGCCTGATTGGCTCACGAAACAGAGACGACGGAATGACGACGGGGGCGTACGGGAGAGAGTGAAAGGAAACGAAGGAGCAGAGCGGTGGAAAAGCGGGGAAATTGGAGAGGTGAGGAAACAGGGAAACGAGGGAATGTGCACGGACGAGGGAAAAAAAAGGACCTTTCTTTTTCCTCCTCCTCCTCCTCCGCCTTCACTCTCGCGTTGATTCTCCTCTTCTGCACTTGTCGTCCGTGGCATCTTCATCTCGGCCGCTGCTTGGCCCTGCTTGGTCCTGCTCTCCCTGCCTGCCGTCTCCAGCCGCTACCGATCGCCAGCCAGCCAGCCTGCCCCCGATGGCAGCTTCCTTATCCAGCCAGCCGGTCATAGGCGGCACGGAACGAAGCAGCGAAGAGAAGAAGTCTGCCAGCAGCACCAACAGTGGCCCCATTACGGCAGTCAGCGTGTGGGGTTTTATGGTGGGAATGGGTGCGAGCGCTCTCATCGTTCGCTCCTCCTTCTTTTACCGAAGGTACCTACCTACCTACCTCATCTTCATCTGACAGATCTGAGGATCGGGCTGCCGGCTGCCGGCTGCCGGCCGGTTCTTCGAGCGCGACACAGTCCTGGTCTTGGCCGCCGATCGTCATCGACAACCGGTGGTAGAAGATATCATGTCCGTAGCAACTTGTCAGTGCAACAAGGGGCCATGAAGATGAGGGTGACATCGTCGTCTGTCTGCGACTTACGCGATGATGCAGGGATGACTGACTTGCTGGCTGACTGCGACAAACGGAGCCGGGGCGTTTCCGATCAGGAAGACGACGATACGAGAGAAGACGACGCTTGGGGCAAAGAGCGTTAAGGGCAGTCAAGTCAGTCCAGGCCCGGCAAGGCTCATCGACTGTGTTACCACGTGAACCTCAGATAGAAGGAAAGAGAGAGAGAGAGAGAGAGAGAGAGAGAGAGGGGATGGAGCAATGGAAGCAGCACAGAGACGCCCATACCGGAGGAGCATTTGGGCATGCTCTGCTCAGGCCAAGGAAGCAGGCCCCACCAGTCCGACAGTACGAGGAACTAGGTATTATAGGGGGAAGTGCAAGCTCGAACCAGGTCTCCAACGGGCCTATGGCCTGTTGGGCGGCAGAGTGCGAACGGGCAACTCGAATTGGGCCAAGCAGCGTTTTTTTCAGGCCTGTCGCGGGTGTGGTGGCTGCCGTGACGACAACCACCGAACCCGCGGCCGGCCAATCGACGCTGACGATGACAACAGGAGACGAGCAAATCCGCATTTTCTCGCCTCTTTCTCTCACCCTACATGTATGTATATATATATATATATATATATACCGGCTTTCACACCAGCAGCAGCGGCACCGCGACACCCATCCTGCCCTATTTTACCTCATCATTCGGTCTGCTCGGGCTACAATACGCGATTCGGCGAGTGTATGTATGTATGTATATTGTATAGATGAACTTATGGCTGGGTTTTGTTCCGGCACTGGCTGCTTGTGTTCCCCGTCAGCCTGTACAAATCGACATAGAATTCGATGAAGGGATGTGACTTCGCATGTGCTGTTTTGAAAGGGCCGACTCAACTTGGCCAAACTAGGCCAGGCACAGGCCGCGTTCAACTACGAGGACAGCTCAAAGACCCGAACAAAACGAACGGACGGACGAACGAACAAGAATCAATTAGAGATTCTCGTCGCAGACGTCGCTGACTGCTCTTTCAGAGCAGCGCTTGCCCGGAAGGTCCGGCGTTCGAATTGTCTGCTGAAAACTATGGCTGCCAATGGGTCCAGTTGTGGATTGAGCGCGAAGTGACCCAAATGCGTCCATACGTTCTACGTTAGAATCGTTACTACCACGAATTTCGAAGTAACGAAGAGATATTCCACGATAAAACGAGAGAGCCAGAGGGGAGAGAGAGAGAGAGAGCCAAAGGAGAGAGCGAGAGAGAGAGAGCTGCATCTGCAACCACGCAAGTTCAATTTTTGTCGTACTTTTTTTTTATTATTATCTTGAACTTGTCTTGCCATCGGGACGAGGGCAGAAGGAAAATAATCGCACTTCTTCTCCACAACTAACACTACTATTATTACTGCCACTACCGGCTGCACCGACTAGCTCAATTCCTTTGTTGCCCCCGTCTGTCTTCCAATTACGAACGCAGACCCTCTGGGAGCGTTTGTTACGAGTTCGCTTCTCACCGCAGAGAAGCGCGAAGCCGCCGCCCCCCTGCCCCGCTACTGCCGACACCAGCGAGTGGCAACGAACGGTAACAACAGCAGCGGTTTCATTTTGCTTTCGTTTTCCTCAATGATTGCGTCGTCGCTGCGATGTTCCAGACGGCTTTCTGCACGAGTTGCAAGTTCAAGGCAGCCTGGCTGACTGGCTGGCTGGCGCCCCCCAGTGACTTTGCTTGCCATACTGATGCAGACTAGCCAAGAAGCCCGCCAAGCGACCGATCTTCCTATCCGCCTGCGACAGCGGCACTCAGTGCTCCGTCCACCGGCCCGCTATTCAGCCCGCTGTAGGTGTGTAGGTAGGTTTGATGATACGAGATCCGGGTCTGTGGGGAGGGGGGGTCACCGGGGAGAAGAGGTAACAGCAGCGGCCGCTGCCGCTGCCGCCACCACCTCCACCGTGATTCTGTCTTGTGAATCAGGAGGCAAGCTTGCCTCCTGCTCTGCATAATATTTCACTTTTTTATTCGTTGCGTCTGTCGGTGCATGCACCGCGAGGGTGTGCATGTTGCTGCTGCTGCTGCTGCTACTGCTGCTGCAACAGCCACCGCCACCGCCCGGGTCTGTTGATACTTCGCCGCTTGCGTCGTTCCTCAGACGCTGCGGAATGCAATGCGGCTGCCGCTTCTGACAAATAACGCGGGTCGGTACCGAACGGACCCCCAGCCTGAACCGCCCCCAAAGCAGCTCCGAGGGCCCAGCATCCTAACGGCTCGCCCTTCTGTACGCTTTCCCCGCTTGAGGCAGGGACTTCTCTCGGCTGCTGCCAGCTGGCCACGCAGCAAGAGCGAGCGAGAGAGAGATCCTAACGCTACTGGGTGGCTGGCTAGCTGCTTTTAACTCTGTCTCGAAGCCGACGAACGTTGCCTGTGCCCTTGTGGCGCCTTTCCCGGCTGCCGCCTTCGTTCCTGCCACCTCCGGCTGACTCACCCCTCGGCTTCGCCTCGCCCCGACCCTCGGGCAGGCCCGTTCACCTCGTTGTCAATCCCTCCCTGCTTACCTCTCCTTTGGGCTGACTCTTCAATTTCATCTTCTTTTCTTAGCAACCGCCACCCATCGCAGATCGGGCAGATCCTGGGATTCTGCTGCTTCTTTTCGCGTACATCAGCTCCTCTTACAGTTCGTCCCAGCGTTTCGCTGTGGGCCCACAGCCCGGGCCACCCACCCCCGCGCCCCCCACAGCGTCTCCTACGAGACGAGGTAGAGAACGCAGTAGTTGAACTCCGCCATTGAAAAGCTAACCCTATCCGACGACCCAGTAGCTCTGTACATCTAGCCTACTAGCCGGGACAGCGGAAACGTATATAAAACAACCTTATTATATATTGTGTGTGTAGATGGTACGGGTTCAACGGCGAACGAGCGAAAATGAATGAAATATAACTAAAAACATATCGACGAAACTGTTTAGAGTTTCTCACTAATTTGGAATAGAAGGGACTGACTGCAAACGAACGCAGCGAGACCATTCCCAAAAACAATCCAATTTCAAATGACTGATGGTATATGATTGAATCGTTTATTCAAACATACGGTAGGTCGGTATTTCTAGGGATTATGGGGGGGGGGGTGAGGACGACAATGTCCCGAGGAAGGCGATGGCATTGCCTCTCTGCACGGCGAGGGACAGGCGCTGCAGGAGGAAAGAGCCAGCGCGCTTGTCCCCGGTGGCGCGGATCAACCTGTGGTAGACCCCCTCGAGGAAGTTCGCAGTGAGAGGGCCGTGCCCGCCCAAGGTCTCAAAGGCAAGGGGGGAAAACAGGTGGGTTGCTTGGAGTGCGGCGTACTTCCTTAGCTTTGCCCGTTCCGCACGCGCTACTGCGTAACCGGGGATGGTTGCACAGTGGTTGACATAAGAAGAATTTCAAATTGAAATCATTCTACTCAAAATTTCAAGAGAGCTTTGACCCTTGCAACAATAACAGATGATAACCTTGGGAACAGTTACTGGTGCCTCGGCCTGACATCCTGTCGCCAACTAATTTTCTAATTATCGTACGTTCGAAGTTGTACATACCAAATATACGGAGACGTGCTAGCGGTGTTCAACTCAACCGTTGTTTATGCAAAGAGGGCTTCCAGTACACATGGCAGATCATCACCCCGATCAACGGAATACCCCTGTTCATATTATGCTAACGTTACTTAGAGCACAGCTCAAGATTTCGACAGCGCGAAATGCTTCCTTAAATTTAGCTGAGGGCTGAAGACCTCCGCCTGCCCGACACAGCCGAGTTCTCCTTTTTCAACAAGATACCTTCTTTCCACGAGGTTTTTGCTTTCGTACAATGTGTTTCCTCGTAGTTCAGCTGCGGGACCCGATGTTTGACGCCGCCGGCACCTTCGGGATATCTTATCCCCCGCCCTAGGGGACGTGGCCACACGACTAGGAACTGCACTAGCTGCAGGTGTGAATATCATGAGATCTTATTGGGTGCACGCCTTTTTTCCTTGAAAAAAAATAACTCAATTCGGTTCATGGCTTGTTTGTCGACCCTTCGTAGGATTGCAGCTGAAGTTTCGTGTAGAACTTTTAGAGAGAACATTACTGCAGGCTTGGGACCTCATCAGCTTGGATCTGAATCAATGGATGAGCATTGCTGAACCACAATTTTCGCAAGGCGTCTTTAACTCGCTGCGTCGTGACTCAGTACTTAGAGCAGTCGAAGATCATGTGGCCAATTTGTGATCAAGCGTGCCACGCACCCTCTTGGCTATTTCATAGTGAAAAGTGGTTGTCTTCGGCTGACTATTCAACAGGCTAACCCGCTGAGCTCAGCCGTATTGAGCCTTGCAGTCAAGAAGTCAGTTGACTCCCTATAGCTACCCTTCAACCTTTGGTATCTAGACAACTGTGTTGTAGGCTTACTTTTAATGAGAAGCTCATCGCTTATTGCTCAGAAGATGTGATATCTCAGAAGAATTTGATATGTTCAATGATCAATGTATAGAGTCTTGTCCTGTCTCTTATACATTCAATTTTCTCTAGCTGCACGAAAACACGCATTTCTTCCAATATCAATGGGTGATCTCGGTAGCCTCTATCACCAGTATCGTCCCTTGCTGGGCCCTGCATCATCTCATCAATGCATTGAGTGTCTGACCTGGTTAGTCGTTGCGGTGAACCCGTAGATTCACTCAGATATCATGGCCTTTCACGTATAAATAGCGTGGGACGTGGCCCCAGACCCTCATTTGTAAACGAAACCTTGACCAGGGTCATCCGATCTGCGTGTACCCCTTGTGTTCGTGAACCTGAGAGCCTTTGCCACCCCGATGGCAAACACCTTAATGGTATATCGTTGACTCACCAGGGGCAAAATCCTGCTCTGGGCCTGCACCGCGACTGATACTTCAGTACATATAAGAGAGCTTAAGCATTGTAAAATTGCAGCTCCTTCAATAAACCAATGAACCTTTACCTTTACTTTCTTATGTCAGTCACGGAGCAGCAAACACAACCCGGCTATACAGTCAACGCTACCGAACAATAAAAATTAATTAAAAGTATGCTACATTCATAGAAGGATGTTACTTTCGATCTGTAGCTTTCGAAACTCTAGGATGGCCAGGAGTTCAGTCTTTGAACTTTCTACATCCATTGGGGTGAGACTACCCTCTGCTACAGGAGATCCTCGTGAAGGACTAGTTCCAGTGCAAACATTTTCAATAAATATACAAGGGGGCAACGCAGTCTCCACCTTGGGGGTAGGACGTAGAAACTGGGGAGCGTCGTTTGAGAGGGTGCTTAAATGTGTTATGAATTGAGTACCCTTCTTCATTATTAGTACACGTTCACGAGGTACAATTTCTGCCCAAATATGAATACATAGCATTATTAGCTATTTCAGGTGACACCGACCTTTGGTTAAAACCTTCAACTTGAACTGATGAGACTTTGAGCAAAGTTTACAGGCGAATCAATATGGCAATGATGACATCTTGTAACCGAATTGCTTTACATTTCACTGTATACATCTCGCATCAATATCTCGTAACCGCCTTCGAATGATCCACACTCATAAGTTCTGGTCTTGCTCCCATTCCAGGTGCGCTCTGCGAGAACTACCCTGCAGTTTCGGGCACTGGACAGCTACGAAGCCCGTTGGCTCCCCCTCAATGCTGCCGTTCGTCCATCGACCAACACAGTCCCGAGGTTACGATAACTGTGTTAGCGTTTATCAACTTCTATTTCTTCGACAATTGATCTTATTTTCTCATGAACTTTAATGCCACGTGATTTTTTGTTAATTGGGTTTGGCTTTCTCCCTGCACTGTCTGTTGTTGGGGAACAACAGACAGTTGTTTGTCCCCCCCCCAGACACCCGGAACCTAAGATCACCTGTAATTCTTCGAATGTTCAGAGAGGAAGATATTACGACGAAAAGGGACAACACCCCGATGTAAGAAGCGTTCGGGCAGCTCCTCGTGCGGCCTGCCCACCCACGGAGTCGCTCTGAAGCCTGTCAGTACTGGTTCCCTGTCACGATGTAAGTGAAACAAAAATTAAGCCCAACTAACACCAGCCACCCTCCTCTCAAAGTTTCCCATGCTCGTTCAGGCTGCGAAGGTCTGCCGTTGCAAAAACAATGGTCTGATCAAATCAACCAACCGTTGGTGGTTGCCTCGATCGGGGTGTAGACCTGCTACAGCCAACGAACCTGGCGGGCTTCCAAGGGGCAGGAATGCCTTTGACGGGGACGGAAGGTCGACAACGGACGGACATCCGCATTGGCCCTGTTCCTGGTCCCGGCTCGAGCCGGCAAAACCTCTCTCGCTCTGACTGTCCGTCTGTCTGTATCCTTTTTGGCTGGTAGACTCAAGCAGCACGGCGTTGGTAAAGGCGCACTCGCAGCACCTTACGATCTCCGCATGGCCGTCATAGATGTCTATGGCGAACGATGCCGGCGAGCCGGCACCCCACAACCGTCGCCACCATGATCTCCCTACGCCTTCCTCCGACGGTAAATCAGCACTGTGCGGCGGCGGCGGCTGCTACTGCTGGTCCGTCCTTTAGAGGGCGACCGGCCTTCAAAAGGAGGATGCGTCGGGTACTACGAGAGAACGACGGCAGGCCGAGCGAGAGATGCCGCGTGCCACTTCGATGTGCCGCCGCTGCTGAATGGTTGAGGATACCCTCTAGTACGGACACCCACCGCCTTTTTTTTCCTCTTCTCATAACGGGGTCGTGACGCGGCCGACACTCGGCCGCGACAGCCCAGCCGCCTTTGAGCGGCAGCGTCAGCCGAAGAGGTGGAAACCCCCGGTCCGGATCTCGGGCCTGGAGGAATTGGGCCTGGCGCCAGCAAAGTAAAGCCTGAACGTTGCGAGCCTTGGGGGCACGTAGCAAATTTCAGATATGGCTCCTCTCTCTTCCCGCTATAACTCGTACGTTGCCGCTGCCCTTCACTTGAGCCGCTTGTGACTGCCATTCGCTCACCTCTCCTCTAGGTCTCTCTCTCTCTGTGTCTCGCCTTCTCCCCGAATCGCCGTGCCTTTTTGGGAATTCATGAACGCAGCGGGCAGCAGAACGAGATCTCCCACGAGAGCCCTGACCCCCCCACCCCATCCCTCGCCGGTTTCCCCACTCCATATGTCTATACTTTCTATATATAACGACGCTCTGATTGATTTCAGCTTCGACGTCACTTCGTGCCGTCAGATTCGGCTGTAAGTGCTTTGAGACATGCATGTTGCCTGCTTAGTTGTTTTTTTCCACTTCAACATTCGTTTGATAGCCTACGCTGTGTGCTTACACCGTGGTTTTCCCTTATTATTGTATAACATAATACGAACTATAGTGGACAAAGCTGACAACGCCGAGAGGTCGCTCCAACAGGACGCCGTTTGTGTTGCTCCACGCTAGCCGTCTGCGATTCGAGTCGTCACAATCGCAGCCACCGCCGTTGCAGCTCGATACGGTCCTGTGCATACGGAATCTAGCAAACCGTTCAAGTGGGAAGCTTTCGAAAAACGTTACCTCGCCCTTAGTTGCCTTGTTGGCTAAACATTACTACTTCGTAGGAGTCGCTGTACACTGCTTTTGAAGCCAGCACCAACAGCGCCCAGCCACCACACCATCGTTGTTCTTCATACGTTCGTCGGTCGCTGGGTCGGCCCTTCCTTCCTCAGCGGATTACCTTTTTATTATGGTCAAGTACACAAAGGCGGTTCAAGAACTCTTCCGCGTTGACAGCGAATCTCAGAGAATCCACTCTCAATCAAAAGCCGTCACGGTGGGCCGCCAAGTCGGGCGGGCGGGCGGCTGGGTGACCGGGGGAGTATTTCGACCTGGGAGAGAGTTGCGGCTGCAGAGAGTTTGGCGAAACCGATGGCCGGCGCTGGGTTAGGCACAGTCGGGCGGGGATACTACACAAGGCAGCCTACCTACCTACCTTCCCGCCTGCTAGAGTCTAGAGTAGGCGCAGAGCCTCAGGGCGAGTAGTGAGTTTGGAAGCGGCCGCTGCAGCCGCGCTATCACCGATGTTGAGGAGAATTGAAGCTGGGGCCCTGGCTGTAGCCTGTAGCGAATGAATCGGGGATGTACTGAGCGGAAGTTCCAGCGGCGGAGGGAACCAAACGAACTCTCAGCGCAGGCAGACAGACAGACAAACCTGCCCGCGACTCGCCTGCTTGGACTAGCTTGGCCCGTAACCTACCCGGCCGGTCTAACGCGCAGCCAGTGAGGGGACGGTACTCTTCGTGCTCGGCGTCCCAGCCAAACTCAACCCTCAGCCAGCGGGCAGGCCAACCAACCAGCCAGGCCGGCTAAGTCCTACGCTACGCTTTGCGACTAACCAGCGTCCTCTGCAGCCATGACCGCGACGGCGGCCGCCGCAGCGACGCCACCGTACCACACAACGTTAGTCTCGGCTGCTCGGCTCCGGCAGTGTCTCCGAATTAGCAAATTGGATATTTGGATTAAATAGAGGACGAGGAGAAGGTCGAAGCGAGCTTCGTAGCCGCGAAGGCAAGGCAAGGGACAGAGCCGGTTGCCCCGGGGGGTACTGTAGCCTCAAGCTCTAGCGAGCTAAGAGCTCCACTTTCCGCCGAAAAGCCCACGGGGACTGGACCGAAAGTGAGAGCCGTCCTGGTCACCCCGTGCACCTCCCGCACCCCTGCCAAAACCAGAGAGGAGCTCGTAGACGATGGGTTTCGAGCGGGTGACACGCAAGGGCGTGACTTAGCCAACTTTACGTCGTTTCTATGAACCCCTCAACGAGGCAAGCGGCCTTAGCGGTGGGCTAGCCGTTCAGACTGGGCTATATCTGCCTTTGGCCAACCATCAGGAGGCGAATAAGGTTGGGGTCTCAGTGGGCAGCTATGGACATCGGGTTTGGGCTCCAAAACGCCGCCTGCTTGTCTGTCCCTATTGCGGGCAAGGACTCGCTGCCGTGTCGCGGTTACCGTCGTCGTCGTCGTTGACAACGTCATAGTCGTCCCATCCGTTAACCTGAACGAGACGCGTACCTGGAAGTTGGTCTGTGAAGACGTGAAGATCGGTCGTCTTTTGAGTATACAGCAAGGACAGCTTGCTGAGAGAAAAAAAGTCATCGACTTGTCTAGCCGTATCTCTCCCTTTTTCGCTCGCTCGGATCTGCTAGCCAAGCAAGCAACCAATTGATGTATTGGCGCTCAAGCATCAGTATGTTGCACACAGCACTATTGGCAGCTTGTATAATATCTCGATTGAAATGCACGTCCACCACAATCCACATTGCCGTATACGACCAACACTACCACCGCTGTATTGTGCTAACTACAGTCGTCATAGTGCCCCTCGTCCGTGATTCAAGAAGGCATAGCCACGAAATTCAAACAACCCTATTTCTCCTCTTAGAAAGCCGCCCGCCACCCTTCACGAGCAGTCCGTCAACGCCCAACGACCCACCGAGCTGGCGCGGTCGGGTTCTCGACACCCTCGACCCAATCCTCCCTCCTCGTCTGCCAAAGCGAACGAGCTGACAAGGCCGACCGGGCAAAGCAAGCAAGGGAGATTCTTGCCCATCGAGGCGTCGACGGTCGCGGGCGCGGCAATTCAGACTGAATCGCGTATTCAAACAGCCGGTCCCCGGGCCGGCCGTACGCCTGCACCCGCCCGGACTGGAGTGGCGGGTGTATGGAGCAAGATGATAAGTCGGCTTTTTAATGACAACCCACTTCTCTGCTCCACAGCTCGCTCGATATCGCCCATCCTCCACAGCTCGGAGCCTGTGGAGCATGCGGCCAGCACGGGGCTGGCGAGCAAACGCGGCGTTCTCTATCGCATGGCAAGCAGCATTGTGAAGTGCGGCTTGAGTGGGTTGGTTGGTTGGTTGTCTGGTTGCTCGGGTCGGTGGGTGTCTGGTTGCTTGAATTGCCGTGTGTCTACATGTGTGCGTGTGTGTGTGTATACCTGCCCCTTGCGTGGCATGGTCTTTCTCTCTACCTCTCTGCTGTTGTCTTGGCGAGTTCCCCTCCAGCGTTGGCTGTCTGTTCCCTTTGTCGATCGAGGAAGCGGCTTAGCCATTAGAGAGAGGGTTGTGGGCGCGTAGCACACACGACTGCTGCCGTCGCCGCCGCCGCCTTCGCCCCCACTGATGCCGCTGCTATAAGAGAGGGGATTGAGCTTTGGCGGGGTGGGAGTCTGTGCGGTGGAAGCCCCCTTACTTGCTGCACCTTTGTACGCTTCTCTGCTGCTGCTGCTGCGTCCCTGCGCCTACGGCCGGGTGGCGCATGCAAAGCCGCCATTGCGCTGAGAGACAACGGGGACGGAGAAAGTGCAAGGGACCTGCACCGGCAACCATACACTGAGCTTCGGCTTGGCCGGCTGTCAACAGAGAACAGGACGAAATGCGACGGATGCGTCGCGAGCCGGCGCCCCAACCACCCCCCCTCCCCCCCTGTGCATGCGATGCCTGCACCGGCCGCCGCATGGGCTAGAACAGAGAACGGAAGAGGATGATATATATATATATATATATATAGAGAGAGAGAGAGAGAGAGAGAGAGAGAGAGAGAGAGCAGCAATTGACTCAGCCGCAAGCTGAGCCACTCACCGCCGCCGGCGGGCGGCGTACCCCCTATGTGCAAGCAAGGCTGACTTAAGTGAGTGAGCGAGCCAGTCAGTCAGTGAGTCAGTTGGCAGTCAATCAAGCCAGCCAGTTGTGTTGAGTAGTGTATATGCGTCTACGCACAGAAGCTGTACTATAATAGAATGCAATACTCGGCCAATGAACGCTGAGCGTGGCCGGACGAGTTGGATACGCCTGCGTGTGTGCTGCTATTAAGCTCACCGGTGTCATTCGATAGCAGCAGATGCGACGGGCCGAGAGCACTAATTCGACTGCGTATGGACACTACCTGTCACATGTACTTCGTTGGATTCAGAGACAGCCGCCTGCGATTCGCCGGCGGCAGCGGTCGGTACCGCAGCTTGGTGTCTAGCTGTGTGATTTTTGGCGATTGCAATATTGCTACTTGTGCGATACGCACTCCGTAGTGTCAACAACAGTTGTGAAGCTAGATAATTCGTGTTAAAGGCTGCTAGAAGGTATACCACTCAAACAAGAGCGCGCGTCATCTTTGCGCAAAATATAATTATATATTTGTGGCCGCTCGCGTTACCACCGCTGTCCATCATGCCCTTGCCTTATCACCTAAATGCTAAACTGAACTAAACTTTTTTCACGGCTGACTCTCGGCCAACATTTAACGGGTCCGCTGCTTAATACAACTACTACGGCTGGTCGTTAGGCATAGGCTATCAGAGGCGGCGGTAAAATTCGAACAAATTCGTTAGTGTTTCCCCCTGTCTCTCGTTCGGTCGCTGACTCGTCATTGGCTTGTGTGTTGTCGCGGCATGGCGTCTACACCTTTTGTTTCAACATCCTCCACCCGTCCACAGTGCATTGGCCAGCTCTGCTTACACAGCTCAGCCTGTTTGTATAATAGCAGCTCCGAGTCCTGTAATGAGTGGCTCCTCTCGCACATCTCGCCGCCACGATCTCTCTCTCGTATGACCGCCACACACTGTCGCCGTATACTGATGTCCCACTATGAACGAGCGTCGACGTGTACAGCGGCTAGCTTTGGCTGACACATAGGCTGCTGTTGCTTCTGCGGTAGACAGCGAGTGATGACGCTGCTAAACAGCTGCTAGATGCGGGCCCAATACTGCAAAGCATACTGTTGTCACCTTCTGTAACGGTCAACCCGTTGTACGAAGTCCGACATGGCCCCAATGATGGTAGCGGTCGCGCCCGCCCGCACTCCTTCAGCGACCTGGGGTATGCTGTTAGTGTACGCGTTGCGCACAGCGGCCGTTGCCAGCCGCCTTTCATTGCTTTTGGTCGCACAGTCCGAGATCATAACGCTGGCTATGGGATGATTGTCAATGACGACATCAGCAACGAGCTTCAACAGATATAATAGCTATTATAGATGAGGATTTGACCTGCTTCACAGGTAATACGTTGTCTACTGTATTGTCAGCAGTATTTGAACCGCGAGCTCAAATGGGCGAGTCTGCCAGTAAGGCTTTGTCTTTCTCGAGTTTATGCTTCCGCTGTCGATAGCGCATTAATAGAATGATTGTATAAATACATTGATTGCACATTAATACAATGATCAATGATGATTAGTCCATAGCCTCAATCTGCAGCGCCTTCACTGCAGCATCCTGCCCTTGCGGCCATCGTTCCCAGCTCTATCCCCGTTGCTCGCGTCGTTCAATATCACCACGTCTATGATATCCATCCACGTCAACGGCAAACTGCGAGTTCGGCTCTGAAGTGTCGCCTGGCGTTTAGACCTCCCTGCCACACGTGTACTACTAGGTCGTCGTGCATTAGTTTACTCGCGATCATAGTTAGCTCTGATAGTTAGCTAACTCTCCAGCCCCCTCGAACGCTTCTCCGCGTGGCTTCGTCTGGCTGGCCGGCTGCATGTGTGTGGCTATGCTTCGGTGGACGACGTCTATGGTCGTGTTGTGACGTGGCCGTCCACTGCTTCCGTTGCTGGTGCTGTCGTCGGCCGGGGCCCGCAGGGCGTCCTGCAGGGGCGACAAGGGCGGTGCGGTGGAAGTTATTCAATCGATCAGCCCCCCCCCATGTTCCCTTGTCCTCTGTTACCCAGCCAGATCATTAAGAGTCGTCGTCGGAGTCGCCGCCGTCTTTACAACCAACACACATACACAGTCACTGTTGAACGAGTGATGAAGGAGAGGCTGGTCCAGTGGAGGTCGGCCAGAGCAGTCGGGGTGGCTGTTGCTGCTGCTGCTGTTGTTAGCGTTCTTGACCGTCGCAGTCACAACGCTGATCTGAGTGCAACATAACGCTAAGCGCACCGAAGTGAAAGCAGCTACGGGAGCGGCTGCAGCACGGGGGGTCGTCGGAGAAAAAGACTCGGCCACTAGTCGTGCTAGCGATAGTAATAGTGGAGCACAGACAGCGAGTGTCAAGCCCCCAAGCCCCCGGACGCCCCCCAGCCTCACCCCCTCCCCCCCTCTCGTTCTTTCAGCCTCTCCGAAACAGGCATACACTCATTTGCCTGCAGGCGGACGCGCTGAAAGGATGGACTAGCAGCTCGTTTCCGCCGTTGTTCGTTACTCCACTGCTTCTTGCTCCATCGTATAATAATAGTACAGAGTCGAATAGTGATGGTGGTGGTGGTTGTGACGATGGCAGAAGTAGTCCTCGTCCTCGAAATAGGCAGACAGAGAGAGAGTGGTGGTGGTGGTAGTGGTGCTTTTGCTCCAACTGCTGTTGCTGCTGCTGCTATTGGTGGAGAGGCAGTGCCGGCCTCAGCACGAGCGTCCCTCTGATGCCCTCGTGGCGGCGATGGCACCAGCCCTGGTGACGTCGGGCTGAAATCTAAAGGACTAACATGAGCATCAGCGAGAGCTGGTTTACTTTGCTGCTCAGCATGGCGCAGCCATCGAGACGGCCTGCCGCCGAGTAAGTGAGTCAGTCAGTGGCTGGGTGTTTGGGTGTCTCGCTCGCTCGCTCGCTCGCTTGGGCAGCCACTGGTGGACGTTTCACTCAGAGGACACAGCCGAGGAGAGTTGGGCAAACGTAAAAAGCTGCCGCCGCCGACACTGTCCACCAGGGTGAGCAGAGGGGGACGGGACGATAGCTGACGATAGCCGTGCTTGCTGCTGGCGGCAGGTTTGGCCCGCAAGAAGGTGCAACAGTGGAAATAGTCAACGAATACTGGCTGGCCGCCGGCGGCGGCCCTGCCACCCTTCAACGCACCCCCTCCCTGTTGTCGAAATGAGCACAGCCATTGGCGCCTTTCGCTTGGCTAAGCTGAAGAAGCGAGTTCGTTGTCTTGTTTGTCGGGACTCCTGGCCAGCAGCCTGTGGCAACGTTGCGATGGTGGCAGATGCTAGACAACGCAATGCAGCACAGGTCGAGCAACGGGTCGAAGCAAGCACTCCAACGGACGACACTGACCCGACGGCTCTTCAGCTAGACCCATGACGACCAGTGGCCGCCGCTACCCGTGGCTCTGCTACTCACTAAAACAACGGCGACGACTACTACTGCTGCTGCTTGTAGTCCCCTTCGTTTGTGCACAGCAGCTGAGGGGTTCTGGGTAGAGATAGGTAGAGTGCTTGGGGGGGTGGGGGGGTGACGCGCGGGGAGATGAAGCAGGACACATCGGTCCCTCTGTCTCTCTCTCTTTCAATCTTTCTCACCTCTCTTAGGGGTCAGGAATCGGGAACACATTGGAAGGCGGCGGCGGCGGCGGAGGAGGCGGCGGCAGAGGCGGCTGCTAGCAGCGGAGAGGACTACAAAGAAACACTCATCCAGCTCCTTGCCTTGCCCGTTGTTTGCTGTTGTTTCGCCACCGGTTTGGTACGAACCAAAAGCAGAAGACGGCAGACATCGAGTACAGAAGCTGCTCGATACTCGAACAGCAACTCCCCCCCCCAAAAAGCCCACTGGGACTTGTGTGTATGCCGTTGGCAGCCAACGTACATACCCATGCTTCAATATGAACGCCGACGCTCATATCCGGTTGCTTCGAGGCAGGCAGCACAGCGGCAGAGTGCTAGCATGAGAAGTACCCGAGTCAGTTGTCTGTCGTTGTAAGAAGTACACCGAGAAGAACTGCAGCAGAATAGGGAAGCCGAAAGAGAGCGGCTTGTATTATTATTATTATCATCATCAGTTTGCACTCGGAACGCCTATCGACGTCGCATCATGCTGCCAGACTGCGAACACCTAGCTACGACAGACAAGCCCGCAGCAAAACTATTATCAATATATGGTTATGAGGGACAATGGACTCCTGTTACTTTTGTCACTCGTTTCGTATCAGCTATCAGATAATGGTGATATGCGCCATTGTATCTTTGCCTTCATCTTATTGACATATCGCGCGTGTGTGTGTGTGTGTGTCTAATTTAGTACAGCACTCAGCTAGAGCTAGGTGTGGCTATCAGCGTAAACGACACTGACCAGTCGCCTATGTAAACCCTCAGCAGCGATGGGCAGTGGAGACCCTTCTGCCGTGGTTTTGTGTCGTAGAGAGGGACATGGTTTTAAGCAGATATACCACTACACTGACCCCTATCGGCGGCGGCGGCGGCGGCGTCGGTGAAATGGCAACACGCTGTTAATGAGCAGGTCCCCATCAACCTACATGTGGACTGTTGTCTCTCACAGGCTTTCAGTGAACCTATGCAGTCGTGACTCTTCTACCTGGGGTTACCTATACTAGATACGGGCAAGAAAGGGCATCTCATAAAAGTGGGCATCCACATAAAGTTACAAATCACAATGCATCTATACGCCGTACCCAACTGCCTCAGCAGTGGTGTAACGCAGTCTTCGTTCTGCCGTTAGACTGTTTTGACGTGTTAATTTTCACCCTCGTTAGAAAACCGCTGTTTTCATGATGGGACAACCGCGTTAAGGAAAAGTACGTCTCATGGCCACAAGTCTTCCACACTACTCGGCAATGTCGGGAGAATATGTGAACTTCGAGCATCTTAGTTGTTTGTACCGTTACGACCCCGACTGGACGGTTGTTTAGATAGACGATTCTAGTCACATCATGCTAAATGAAGTTCACGATGTAGCGTATTTTCTTTCGAAACAAAGTATAATACATTACCTTGTCCAAGCGTTACATAACAAATGAACGGAGCATAACGTACGTCGCTGCGCCAGCTACATCTTGAGCTACTGACCCATGGACTGCCACGCTCGGCCATTCCCCCAAAGCTGGTGCTTTTATATCTGCAACAGCAGCAGCAGCAGCAGCAGAAGCTGGCCACTGGCGTCGACCCGCCCAGTGAGTCAACCAGCGACTAACTGACGCTCGGCCGGCGATCAACGGTGGCTCACATCGTACGAGGGCAGCATGGGTCAGAGACGGGAGGCATAAGATGCCGAACTTAGAGGCAGGTGTCAACCCCACTAAAACACTCTGAGCATCAAAGCGGCAGACATCGGGGGTGGGGGGTGGGGGCAACAGGCGAGGCGACGCAGGCAGGGTAGGGCAATGCAGGTCTAGCCTACGCTGGCCTGATCTAACCTAACCTACAAACGGAGCAGACGTCCGCGTAACGAGCAACTGCACACGTTAGAGTGGACAATAATAAAATGGCACACATACACCGGGACGACGCAGCCAGGATTGTTGTACGCGCACCCCCGAGACGCACATACACACAACGCGGAAGGTGATCCGGGTAGGATGGGCATTTATATAGACGACGGGGACGGTGGAGCCAAGCAGGCGACGAGAACAGGCGACGACCGGCAGAGCTGGGTAAGGCTCCTAGGCGCGTTAGGACTAGAGGCAGTATAGAAACAAAGGAACAAAGGACGAACGCCTGGAACGGGGGTCGTCCTACTGCCGTTAAGAGAAACGAAGCACACGACGACTTGGTTAGCACAAGTTATTTATTACTATTATTTATCGGAGGCAGGAGGCCGAGCGAGCGGTCGAGGACTACAGGGCTACTACTCTAGCCTACAACACAACACAGCCATAGACAGGCTCTGAGGGTGCCGGGGTGCGCGGCACCACGCGAGGCTGCGTTAGAAGCGATTCGTTGCGAGGCGCACACAAGTAACCGGGAATGCAGAGCAACAAACGGAGTTCGGTATGAACTAACGTAATAGTAGCTATAGCCGTAGCCATAGGGATAATAGTAATAATATAGGTTGTAATAGTTGTGGGTCTCTCAGATGTCCCAGTAATACATGTGGGCTTGTACTGCCTCTACAGCTGCGTGTGTCGAGCACAAGGTCAGCAGGAAAATCGCTAGGGTTAAGATCGTATAACTAGAAAAGCAGCTCAGCCGAACCCAGGCCAGTCGTACGACGTTAGTCGTGGCGGAGGCGACTACGGAGAAAGGGACTTGATGCAAAAAGCAGCACCAACGACGGACGGGCATCGGCTGTCCGTTCAACAAGGATAGCTACGATGCTCGTATCGCGGTTTCGTCGACATTAATAGTCGCAATGGTTGAACTAGTAGTGATCGTGGGCGTAGATGTATCAGCTCTGCGATCGACGCCATAATTGCTCCTGCATGAGGCCCTATCCCTCTTGAAGCAATGCTACAAAGTAGCGATACCGAGGCCTTTCTCCCATAGAGGGACACCAGCAGAGGGTCAGCTAGGGACAAGCAGAGTACGGGCACCATACGGTGCCGCCATAAGTGCCGAGAAATGTCTGACTGACTGCCGGGCTTGGTTCGACCTGGTCGTGCCGGCGAATCAAATAGTGCAGCGAAACGGGAAATCTTTTAGCAGTAGTAGTATGGGTAGTCGGGGAACTGTCTGACGAGAATTTAGCAGGAGGACGAAACGGAATGAATGAACCGACGAAACAGACAAAGGACACCAGAAGGAAAAGAAGGCCAAGCGGAGCAGCGCAAAGCAGCGGGCACCCCACCCTGACTGAACAGGCCTCCCTGTGTCGAAGGCAGAGGTAGCCGCAGCTACAGAGAGTGCGAGAGAGAGAGAGAGAGAGAGATCTCTATGCTAGGGATATTCACCGAGCAGCCCGTACACATTGATGGAACTTACAGCCGGAACAGCCTATAGAGCAGTAGTAGCAGCAGTGAGTGGAAGTTGAGAAGCGCCGAAGCGCGCGCTTCGCTAGCGTTTCCCCAAGCTCGCTCGAGAGACAGGAATCGTATGTGAATAAGGGTCTTTCCCGGCTGATTAAGGCATCCAGGCCCGGCCGATTGCTGTTTGACTAAGGGCTCTTAGGAGACCGGGAGACGGAGGGGCCGAGAGAGACGAATAGAGAGAAAGGGGTAACTTGACTTGAGAGGTAACTCAGCGGCTCCTCGGCCTTCTCCTGCTGCTGCTGTTACGGCTAGCAGTTCGTCGCTGCCTCTGGCGGTGCACCCACGGTGGCGTCACAGGAGGACACGCGGCAAAACTGGGAACGCAACGGGTGGATAGCGAACGGAGGGAAATGCCGGTGGGAACACTTGCGGGAAAGTGCGGGAAACATACGGGAGAGGAACGAGCACGAGGAGTTAGTACATAAAGGGGTAACGCCGGGCCGTCTATGGCGCAACTAAAAGGACGGACTGCTTGTTTGAGTGGGTGAATCTGCGCCGTCATGCCGTCCCCCTTCGAGACAAACTTGGCAATTCACAAACAGAGGCATTGCCACCTGCCATTCTACCAAGCGACCAACCTAGTTAGCTAGGGAATAACCAGGCAGTATGATAGCGGTGAACGCGGTGTGCACCTTTTCAATTGAGACGTCCCTGTACTGACCCTGTCTAACCGAAGCAGTTGCAAATACATAGAGGTAAATGGTAAATGGTAAATCTTTATTGGTTTATTTAAGGAGCTGCAAGGTACTATGCCTGTGGCCAGCACGCGTCAGGCATCTCTGCAATGATCTGATAATTCCGTATATATGTGAATCACTTCGATGACAGACGACACCAACAACGGGGTGTGTAGCCAAACTGTCGGATGGGTGACCTAGGCGCGCCTTGCATCCTGCGGATGGGGTCTGTATGGAGTAGAGGTGCTGGATGCTGGTGTCGTCTTGCAACAACTGCAAGACCCGTCCTCCGAAGCCTCGACTCTGCGTTCGCCGCTGCCCTGGATGGATGCTCGAGTCGGCTGAAGTAAAACTTCGTGATTTACGTTATAAATGGCCAACGTTGAGACAATGAATGCAGCTTGACAGCTGGATGTTAGGGACAAACGGCAGAGGGAAGCCGTGAAATCCATTGCAGTCGCACTTCGCACCGCCGGGTGGCCGGGTGAACGCTGCTATGGGCCTGAACTGAGGTCAAACTCGAGAAGGCGCAGGACAGCCGGGTGGGTCCTTTCCTCTCGCACTCTATCGGCTGGTGAACACAGTCAGTCCATCGTGCTTCAGTCGAAATACACTGACGCCGTAATCCCTCGAGATCGAGAGAAGCAGCAGTCCAACCGCTGACGGCTGGCTGGCCCGCCAGAGCAAGCAGCTAAGTTGTGGACATCCATTCGACAGCGGGATAAAGGGCTAAGCTAACCGTCGGATCGGGTCCCACTAAGCGAGCCTTACCAAAGCATATCCATCTACAACCCTAGCTAGCCGTTAGGGCCATGAGAGCAGACTGAGAGGGAGTGTTAGAGAACGAGCTAGAGAGAAGGCGGTAGAATTGCTGCTGACCGACTGACTTATCCGCATGGAGATTGGTTGTGCCGTTTTTTTGGCTTTATTGCGACGACCTGTTGTCGTTTCTTGTCGTCATCGTTGTTTCTATAACAAACGAACTCAACTCCTGCGTCCTTTAAATGTTCTGGCGTCTAAAGGAATCGGAAGTAGCCGTTCAAAGTCGAGGGCCGTGCCGCCCCTGCAGCGTCCCGCATCTCCGCAGTTTCCGATCGTGTGTCGCCAGCGCACATAAATACTCGAGCGACCACGAGCAGCTTTCATCTCGTAACGAGCAACAGGGTATGATCGTTGGCACCTTGCTCACACTTAGCAGACACCGAGAAGGGACACAGAACACAGAAAGCGACAGACGGGAGAAGGAGAAGCCCACTGCTTCAGCAGGCCTCCCCTTCCGCCACTGGCGCCCCCACGGCGCAGGTTTGTCGAGAGATTCAATATCCTTCGAGTCGCGCGGCTTGTCGCGCCATTGACTTGTGCGATGTGTATGCAGCTCGGTGCGACGATGTTCAGGTCGTGCTGTGACCCAGTCTCCTCTGGCTTCGTCAGCCGAGAGACGGTCGATACGTGTTAGCCCCCTTGCAGAGTTAGCGAGAAGGATCGCCGCTCGGGCAGTTCTGCCGTTGGCAAGGGCTCGCCGAGGTGATATTAGCACGCAAGGTGAGGTAGATAGATAGATACGTAGGTAGATATGTAGACAGAGGGGAAGCAGTTGACGGGCGTCGGGACGTGTGGTGGTGGCGGAGGCTTTACCGAGGTAAGAGCATCCTGTGGCTGCTTGAGAAGACGAGGATGCGGAAGCCCGGACAGCAGCAACAGCAGCAGCAGCCGCCAACGGCTTCACGGGTCGTGGCGTACGGGCAACCGTTGCTCGGCCGATGGATCGCATCGTGGGTCGACTGCATGCCCATTGGCTCCCATCTTACTCGCTTGCCTGCTCTGCCACATGTCGGCTTGGCCGTGTCGCCTCCGGGCGTCCATATTATCGTATCACTTGCGGCCTTACGCCGCAATTCGAGCCTTCGTTCGCTGAATTGCCCCACGTGGGCACACCCTGTACGACCGACAAATCGGCGCAATCCACGGCGAGTCGGCGGCGTGCAAATCACACTGGTGAAACAGATGACAATAATAATTGTCCGCCTATCTCTATCATGTTCACTCAATAGTGTACATCTCGCAATGTTATATTGTATAGTAAACGATAGCTCTAGCTCTCGGCTGAACTGCTCGAAACCGAGCACGAACACACAGTGCTGCTATTTCATGAGCAGCACTGTCTACTAACTTTGAGAGTCTTTCCTCATATAACGCACAGTGTGGCACCATGAGGTGGAACGACAGGCCTCCAATGTAGGCCACCTATCCCTCGATGACGATAACGCCGTCGTTGTCGACGGAAACGCGTGAAAAGAGGTCGCGATAGAGGCCGATCATTGGCGGGCGACATCGGCGCCGATGCCGAGGCGGCCGCCGCCGCCGCCCCGGCCAAGACAAGAGGGCATGGCATCCAAGGTAAGCAACGCACTTAACGCTTGACGGAAGCCGGTGGCCCTGACATGGCAGCGTGAGCTTTCCTCCTCCAACCAGCCGCCGCCGCCGCCTCCTCCGCTGCTTTGCCACCGTACAACAGACCGATCGGCCACCGCAACAGCACCGCATGAAGCAACAGCAGCAGTAGCAGCAGCACAGCCGGGTTCAGCAGCACATCGTCCTGACGGCGGTGGTGCTACTTGTCTGGCTCCCTTCGCTTCTCGGGGGCTGCGCTCTCGCACCGGTCGCTGGATTGCGCGCTGCTGTTAGTAATTAGTCCCAGCAAGGTCCCCGCCTCACCCACACACGCCTGCCCTTTGCCGCTCACCGCGTGGTACCAAACGAGCGTCGTCTTAAAATATCAACAAGACCGTCCGCCCGACCGCCCGCCCGCCCGCCCGCTGCAAACGCCTCGACTCGAGACTACGAACGAACCGGGACGCCGAGCGGCCAACGAACGAACCTACCAACCTGCGCATCTCTTAGTATCGCTGAGCCGCGAAGGCAGGGCAACACGGCCGCACTCACAAGCACACGCGTCTGTACATGGACACGATGCAAATGGCTGCACGTTGTCGCCCGAAGTGTCGGCCGAAGGCGCATATCGGTGTGATCTATGTATTATGTATCGGAATCGTTGCTAAAAATTATGCTATCATGTGTACAGCTACCGATCGGCTGTTTGCATGTACGGTATGGCTAATGCATATATGGCAAGCTAGATATATTTACCAGCCGCCTCGTTGACCTGCCGCGTCCGTTGCCGAGCCCGAACGTTGCCTGATCTTCAATACGTCGTTGAGCTGAATGGAATCCACCAAAGGAGAGCAGGGAACAGACGCCCTCCCCTCTCTCTCCTGTGTCTGGTTGAATTCAGGTTCGTACAAGGTCCCAAGATGTCGGTATACGTAGATACATTACGAAGTGTTGCCGCTGCAGGAGCAGCAGCAGCAGCAGGCTGGCTAGCTGGCAGCTCCGGCAAGAGTAACAGCATCAGGACAAGCTGGTATAAGATGAAAAAGACCTGTGTGTAAGCCTCCGATGTATGACCCCCCGACCTTCGTTCGTATCGGTCGGGGACATCTGCTAGAAGTGCCTTGGGAACGAAACCTCGAAGAGAATGACATGTGCTTCCGCGAGCGAGTACCGAACGACCTGCTGCTGCAGGAAAAAAAGGGGCCGCCGCCGCCGGCGGCCGTGGTGGTCGCGGCCTGACGCTTACGAGGTCGGAGGCGCGCCAAGCGGTTTTCTTTTTTCTGTGTTTTTCCAGCAAAGGCATTGTCGCATGACTTTATTTTTCCCTTCACTTCTTGTGTAGCTGCCCCTCCCGCCGGGGGGCAGCCACATCCCATCGATGAAGCTGGGGTGCCTGTCGTCTGATCGCTCGTCTGCAGTCGCCTCTACCTCTCAAGGGAATTGGATATCTCGTTGTTCATCTTTATTGCGGGCGCAGCTCAATACATCGCGACCCGCCCAACAATCGTCACTTCGTGCTCTTTCGGCCCCCCGATATCATGACTCGATATCGCAGAGTCGGCCGGTGCGGACGCCTTGCAGATATATACTTAGCAGTAAAGAGTCCTTTAGTAGTCCCTATGACAGCGTTTACCTTCTACTAAACGAAGAAGAGGAAGAAAAAGAAAGCGAAATATACTTGCTAATAGCAAGGTTATCACGTCTGAGATAAAGTACTCGAAGCGGGCTGGCTCCGAACAACGGCAACAGTTCGGTCAACGAAGAAGATATCCAGACGGACAAGGAGGAAGCGTTGTTACCTGGCGCCCTATCAGAGTTACTGCGCCGAAGAGCGGTGTTGTAATTGTTGTCACCGAAGGAGTTGACTGCCACAGTTGCTGAACCTTCGGCCATATGCCGAGCTTAGCAGGAGATGTGTACAATATCGTCCCTTTTACCACCACCATTTGGCGGTGAAGGTAAAGCTTTATTGGTTGATTAAATGAGCTGCAATTTCACAATGTTTAATCTCTCTTCGATGTCTCGGTAGGGGTGTTCGTCGTCAACTCGCGATCGCTCGTCGAATTGCATGCTGGCACTTCACCCTTTATCATACATATACCGGATCGCGTCGTCATCGGTTTCGGTCAGCACCGGGTACGGCCAAAACAGGACGAAGTGCTGTAATCAAGCTGCTGTAATCTAATAACTGTTCTCACGTTCAGCTGCTACTCAGATCTATTCGACGGCGCGACAGCGGCGCATGCTCGGAGCTGCCTCTTTAGCCGAAGCCGGAGCAGCGAGAAGCGTCGAGAAAGCACTCTCTGTCCCTGCAATAGCTCAGCGATCGCCTACGCACGATACATTACCTCACTTTCTTCTCACAGCAGCAGCAGCGGCGGCGGCGGCGGCGGCAGGAGAAGGTATGGCAGGGGGTGGTTCACAGTGCGCGGGTGGCGGGTGCGAGGCTGGGCGGCCAACCCAGCGGAGTTTGAGATCGAGAAACGATACGGCCCATCACCCTGCTCCCTCGCAGTTCGTTGTTCCGAGCGTACGCACTTTGCTTCGGCCGTTTTTTTTCTCCCCTCCTCTCGCTTGTCGATTCTTGTTCATTCTTCGACCAGCAGGAGCAACGGTGGCGGGCAGCAGCAGCAGCAACAAACGGAGGCGGCGGCGGTGGCGGCAGTTCTGCACCGACATCTTGTTACAGGCCGTCTGAACGAGTTGTTCCACATGGAACGATAGCGCAACGCAGGCGGTGTCGTGTAAGCTGGTCGTGGTGGCGTTCGGCCAGTGTTCACCGAGATGGCGCGAGTAGCTGCTGGGGAGTTAGGCAAACGCGTGGTCGACGAGGCCGAATTTGGCTAGTAGCATGGATGTGCTTCGGCGCGAGACGGAGTTGGTCGACACAGGTGAGAAATAGCGTCAAAACGAAGGTGGAAAAATGACATTCGCGGAGAACGAATCGCCTGCGAGAGAGAAAGAAAGAGAGAGAGCTAGAGGAAACGCAATAGCCGAGTTAGTGGCATTGCAGTAATGGAAATGGGTAAGTGAACTCCGCTAATATGACTCGCCAAGCATGGCGGAAAAATGGCCACCGCCGTTGCCACTGCTGCTGCTGCTGCTGCTGCTGCTGCTGCTGCGGCTGCTGACGCAATAAACGAATCAACTGGAAGGCTACTAGGGACTGTTGCCGCTCCGGATCGTCTTGATGGGGAAAGGGAAATTATGGCAGAGACCTCGACCGCCATCTCTCCATAGCTCTGGGGCTGTGTCTCCACAGGGAAACGAATGGCGACGAAGACGCCACGCGACGCTGCTGGCGGCAGAAACAACGATACGAACTCGTGGGCAGCGATCCGGGCTAGCCACGAGTCGCAGTAGGGTGCATGCTCAGAGCGGAAGGAGGGAACGTGAGCGATACTGTGTTGGTCTCGATACACCATTCGACTTTAGATGGAATTTCGTCTGAATGGCTGATTGCCACCACACGATACGTTGTTGCGGTAGGGCATTGAGCCTGCGGTCAGGGCTAAAAGTCATTCTTGATGGTCGGAATAGTTTAGTAGAGAGCGATCGGATATATATTAGATTGATAATGTCGCTTCTTCAATACAATACCTGAATACTCGGGTCGTTTTACTAAAAGCGGGCTGTTTCTTGCGTTTCAGATTGATCATTCCGCGTCCCTAGCACCAGCACTAGCAGCCGCCGCCACCGCCACACCAGGGGATGCCGTCATTTAAGTAGTCATATCATATATTTCGCAGCATGAAGACTTGCCTGATATACCCGTACACTTGCACATGCAGTCTGCCTTCGTTATTTCGTTCTTTGTTACTTTCCAATCCTTCCGCCTCCCATAATGTCGTTCACCTCAAGCGTGTGTGTGTGTGTGTCTATGTATCTGCCCGTCTCATCGCACTCGTTCTCCTGAGGCCAATTCCTCCCTTTCTCATCTTTATCCTCTTGTTCTGATGCTCCTGCAGTAGTTGCTACTACCAGCACCACCGCTGCTGGCCGCGACCGTCACTTGCTGCTGGTGCAATGCCGGCTGCTGCTGTTTCCTTTGCAACGATCCACTATCCCCACAAGTCCACTCGTGTGGGGCCGACTTGTGCCGGCTCATCTTTGCCGGCTCATTAGCCCCCGGCGTTCCCGCGGGAGACTCCGCGTTATCGGTCGAGAGCTGGAACGGATGGATCGTCCCTATTTTTTGAGCTAGCGCGCAAGCACACCCGGTGCCATACGACACCCATAGACACGGCAAGACAGACAGCAGCCAAACTCACTATATCGTCGCGCAAGTGCCATGGACGCTTGCATGCCCGGTCGCTGCTTGTGCACATCGCGTACGAGCGAACCCCTCTTGCGCGTTTAAGTGCGAGCGTATCAGCTAGCTAGGGTGAATGAGACGATCTCGCTAGTGGCCAGTAGTGCGAAGGAAATTAGGGTTGGTACTTTTCCTCGGTCCCCGCCTCCGCCCCACAACATCCTCCTATCTGAGACCTCGAAGGCGAGCTATAATATAACGAAAACGTTGAGCCGCCTCGTAGCGAGCACCAGCAGCTGTGGATTGAGAATCGTCCGAGATTAGCATCATATTCATAGCGGCGTCCTTGCCGAACTCAGGGCTCTCTCTCTCTCTCTCGGATTTCCTTTCTACTCTAACGCCCAACCGAACAACGAATGCTGACTATCAAATTCTAATGCGCCCCGACGCACCCTCACGCTTAGATCACTTTCCGTTGGTCAGTCTTTCCGTCTGTCGCTTCGAGTTCTTCTCCGTTCTAACTAACCTCCTCAGTTAACTTCGCCTGCGGCCCGCTACGTGGCTAGCCCAGCGAGCCCGTAGCCCTGCTAACGCGGTGGGCGCTTCAGATCACATGACGACTTCTTGAGACCCGGTTAGCCCTCCGCCGACGAAGCTGAGAACAAGCCATCCGGCCAGTTGCTGGGTGGGCCCGACCGCCCGAACCGCTGTGCGGATGCTGAAATAAGGTCCCATCACAAGGATATCACGTGCACAGGGGGTTGTTGGCCGGGCGAACGGGGTGCGCCTGCCGTCCGTTGAATGCATGGCCACCCAAATGTGTCGAGAATAAACTTCACTTCGCACTTAGTTCATTCCCACACACAACTTTGAGCTCAGCTGACGGCGGCGGCGGCGGCGGCAGTCGTAGTGAAGGTGGTGTTGGCCCTGTTGGCGGCTTACAGGGCGACGGAGTACAAATGCGCACTGGCGGCCTGGGGCCAGCCCAGCTTGAAGGAGGCTTGAAAGAAAATGATACGCCTGTCTGCTCCGCATCCTCCTTTTCTCTCCTCTCCAGGCTCACCCTGACGGCTGAGTCTTTGCCCCCCCCCAGTGACCGCGAATCGTTCTCCGACGGCTCGGCAGCTTGAACGTCCGCATCAACACCTCCTCCCCTGCACAGCCTATCCCACACCCCGTAAAACCCCCACGTGACCCTGCCCCTCCCTTATGCCTCACGCCAAGCCCCTCCTTGTGTGGCCAGCAGGTGCCGCCGAGCACCA
Source organism: Stratiolaelaps scimitus (assembly GCA_019614645.1). Taxonomy (NCBI): domain Eukaryota; kingdom Metazoa; phylum Arthropoda; class Arachnida; order Mesostigmata; family Laelapidae; genus Stratiolaelaps; species Stratiolaelaps scimitus. The sequence goes on along the minus strand of JABWDB010000013.1, from coordinate 2,665,661 downwards.
GGTCACCAGCGCAGCACCTCCCCACCATCGTGAACAGGGAGCCGCCGTTCGTTGGCTGGTCGGTCGGTCAAAATCTAACTCGCGGTTGCTTGCTTGACGGGTTAGTTGACGCCTGCTTCTCATGAGTACACACATCACTGCATTCAAACGGGACACAGAGCTGTGGCCTTTCTTTTCTGTCTGGTCTCTCGCCAGCGTTCGCCCTCCTCCTTGCCAAACGAATATGAATAACGCTGCCACCTTCAGAAACTCGCTAGCGAAGTCAGGCTAGTCGACGACCAACAAAATGGCACAGTCCAAACAGCGGCCGAGTGAGTCCATAGAGCTGCTACCGCCGACGGGCGACCACAGTGGTCTGACAGCACACAACGACAAACGAGCAGCAAATCGTACAAGTAAATTGTCGCGGCAACGTCATCTGAAGAATGAATCCGGGTTCCGAGCTCCGGTGGAAGCATTCTCCGATGAAGAGGCGCCCTTACGAGCCTCACATGCTTGCATATTGTATGTCTATATAAGCGTTTATTGATAACTTTATGTCAGTTAGTAGCGCGGCCACTGCCGGCCGATTGAAAAGCTTACCATATCCATAATATATATATATATATATATATATATAGATATAAATCTACCGTAGTAACTATTCGCCCACTCCGTGCGCTTTGTCAAGTTGTTCAATTGCACGCGTGCGTGTGATTGGAATACTGGGAAGACAGCTACGTCTTGAACGAACAAAAACAATCGAACGAATTTGCATCGTTGGCCGTCACTGGGTTCTTCTGGTGGATAGATCCACGTCAAGTCATTCTAGCACCATTTGAATTCAGTTCTTGCCACGATCCTGTCATCGATGAAGAGCGCGGCCCGAAGTATTTGCACAGTGTTATATCGTTGGTCGTCAATCCCGCAATGGTTCGCTAGAACATGCACCAGTCAAATCAGCACAGGTGAGCAAATAATCGCATGATCTTACCACTGCTGGGGCCGCAACGCGTCACTGCCGTATTGCGTCGCTTCGTTAAGACAACTTGCCAATAAACATTTGGATCAGATTGATGACAAACAAGTGTACAACCGACAAATGCAATATGCAATTCGTAAGTAAATTCTACACTTGGACAATTTGCATGGTGGACTCTTCAACGTGACAAAGTTGACAAGCGACGTCAGAACAATATGACAAAAAAAAAGTGCTTCTGCTATCCGAAATGAGGCACAATTCGTGCGTGCGTTCGTTCGTTTTTGATAATTAAATTATTATTCGAAGTAATTCTTACGTCGTGATGCGTCGGCGATTTCGAGTTGACAAACAACACGGATGTGGTCGTTTAATGACAAGAAAGCTGCCATCATGCCTAACCAAATTCTGTTGAAAATCGTCGTCCCCTTCAACCTTTCCCGCCTCCGGGCATGGTGGTAGGTATATGGTTTGTATTTGGCAATATTCATTGTGTATCTTCCGCTACGGATCGACCGAGAGCACGCCCCGCAAATGTCTGCGGGTAGAATTTGATGTGGAAACCCCGAACCCAATGTGATATCACGAAGATTATGTTAGGGTCATGATCTGTGGAACAGATATTCTAAGCAACGAAAACAAGAACATTTGTTTTCAAAAAATAATAACGCCCACTAGAGGCAACGTAGCAAAACTACGCTTGGCGTTTGGCACACACACACACAGAGAGCGTGTATGGAGATATGGGAAAAATTTAAGATGCATTTGTTTGGCGGCAAGCGGACATGCCGGCGTCAAAATACGGTGGCAAGTTTAAATACTAACGCGGATAATTGACTGAGTCTCGGTCTCATACGGATAGTTAACGAATTAGTCGACTTTTTGAGTTTGCCGGTTTCGACGACACAAGCTGATGGTGATACAATCAACATGAGATAGATAGTTGTCTTAAATGCAACTCTAACCCGAGTGTACCTGCTGATTATTCTTATGATAATCATTAATATTATTATTATTATTATTATCATTATCGAAGTTGAATGGGCATTTTTTTTCAATTGTGGACTTGAATACAATTGTTAAATACATTTAACATACAACCACTCATTGGCCCCGCGACATCTCCGCGTAGCCCCTACCACACCTCCGTTGCTGTTATAACGTTCATTATTATCCTTATTAATATTACTGTGGTAACACCACTCGTAACAGCAACAACGGTCCAACAACGAGTTACTCTCCTATCGCCAAAGTGTCAATTGGTGGCCACTCCCGACAAACAATTACTGATCATTTCCCCTTCCACTTAATTACGCCTCTAATGTCGTCCAGTGTAAGAATGTCAGTGATTCGTTACCAGAGTATCTCTCCCGCAAAGATTCTCCTTTGCCAGCCAGAACCCCCACCCACAACCCCCACCGACAGCCCCCACCCACAGCCCCCGCTCGGCGTCTTGTCCTGTCTTCCAGTCTTCCTAGGCCTGGCCCTGCTTTCGAACGTTACCCCTTTCATAGTTGGAACACTTCGTCGCTTCACCACCCGTGGATTCCTTCGGAGGAGGAAGGAATCTGCAATGAATGCAAATACTCTTTTTGCCCGCTTTTCTTGTCTTCTTTGTTTCTCTACCTGTTCTCCCCTTTTGTTTTTCTCCTCGTTTCTTCCTTTTTTTTTTCTATCTTTCCTTCTTACAGTCGACATTCGATCTTGCCGTTACTTTCTCTCTCTCTCTCTCTCTCTGTCCCGCTCCCTTTCTCCAACTCGCGGGACAACCGAGCCGAGCCGATGTGGACAATCCATATCACTCTGACTATTTCTTTGGCATCACCTGTTTCCCGTCCTGAGCAGAGAGAAGTCCGCCCCTTCGTGCAGTGGTGGCGCCGGCGGCGGCGGCGGCGGGTGCCGACGCCACCGCCTTCATTCCACCACCACCACCACCTCCCTCCTATCTCTTCCCTCTCGTTGGTCGGTGGCCACGTATCTCGGCTCGGCTCTGCCTGCTTTGTAGCGTTGCTGCTGCTGCTGCTGCTACTGTCGCTGCGAGGTCTAGCTCGTTTCACCTTTCTTTTCGTCGTCTACCGGGTTCTTTTCTTCCTAACAGTGTTGTAGAATGCCAATAAAACTCGATGTCTCCGCATGGCCGACTGATCCATAGCACAAGCAGCAGCAGCAGCAGCAGAGCAGTAGCAGCAGCTAAACCCACGCCTCCAGGTTCCCGCACCTGCCTGTGCACGCCAAACGCGACAACCAACGACCCACCCAAGCAACCTGCCCGCTGCCAGCCAGCCAAGCAAACCAAAGCAGCCCACATGGACGTTGCACACTATTGCAATAGGTAGGCAGCGTTCAACGGCAACCATTGGCGAACAACCGTTGGCTGTTGCTGCTGCAGTCGAAGCAGCAAAGGCGACGCCAGCAGCTACGCCCGTGGTAGTATATAGGCAGCCATCTAGCCGTCGTTTTCCACCCGTTTTCCCCCGACCCGCCTCGAAGACTGCACCTCTTTCTCTCGGATCCCGCTCACCCCGGCCCCACGTAACCACCCCTATATATAGAGCGTTCTATAACCGAAAGCGGTGATCGCGGAGCGCTACGGATTCGGCGCTACGACCCTTCAGGTCTCTGGGCGTTCAGGTCTCAGCCTTCGAGCAGCAGCAGCAGCAGTAGTCTCGTGGCGGTTGCGGCTGCGGCTGCGGTGGCGGTGGACCAAGCAAGCAAGCCTTCACTCGTAAAGCCTAAAGCTTTGCAGCTCGGAAGAGTGACCAAGCACCGGAGCCAGCATCCCTCGAGCACCTTGGCGCCCTTCTTTCGTACCGAGGTTTACCAACTCGCAGCAGCAGTTTCGCCACTCTGCAGCAACGCCAGCAGCCGCCAACACACCCGTTTGCTTTTCTGGCCCTGTGACAAGGGGGACGCTGGGGATAGACTCTGTCCTGTCTTCTCTTTGTAGGGCCGCTCGGCAACATACCTTGAGAGGACCATCAAACACACACACACACACGCTCACATATGCGGCTGACTACGTACAAACGCGACACTCCCGGATACACTCACATTGTGGTATACAAGTACACACAAGTGAACAGGCCAAAACATAGGACTAGATACTGAAGCGGTGGCCCAGGCCGCACCGAAACAGCCCTGCATAGACACGTGACGAGGATCAGGACCAAACGAAATCAGGCAGACGCAGGTTCTTATACAGAAGTCGACGCAACGCGTGCGGCGTGCGCAGCGTGAGCACCCTTGAAGCTCAGTTGGGTCTAGAGACAATGAGCGACCAGTGCAAGTAAGCAAAGATGGACACATCATCCTCAATCGAAAGAGAACTTCTGAAGCTCTTCAGTAGAAGCTCTTCCCGTCGACGCAGCCCTCACCCGAGGTCGTCCGGCGCCATCATCACCACCACTGCACCAAGCAGGAACAGCTCAAGATTATCTCAGACGTATTCGGCGACCCAGTTACTTCAGCAGAGCCGAAACTTGTTTCATCGGAGGTGGCATCTCCTCTCAGCGTTCATCGTTTTGTTTTTGTCAACCACCTCCTCAGTCATCCTCGTTATTGTCTGATCGTGCCTGACTGTTCTATTACTATTGTTGGGAAAATACTGAATTTGAGTTAAAGGGGGGTGCGTCATGAAACACTGGAAGCAGGGAGAATGCCGGAGTGTAATTTATCGGATAGATATAAATCACATCACTGTATCTAAGCAAATAAGTCCAAATAATGATTATTTTCAAGTTGTTGTTAAAGTTGTTGTTTGCGGAAATGAAACATTGCCTGCGATCGACGCTACGAAACTAGTAAACGACGACAGAAGACGATTCATTGAACATTTGTATTCACTCGAAAGTTGCCATTTAAATTTAGCTTTGCATGTCAACCCCTGCCTTTCGATGCAAGCCATTCCCAGGACAACCCGCGTAACACGGTGCGTAACAACCCCACTGCAATGTTTTCATAGACAAATATGCTCACAGTGTCCATCAGGATCATGTTGGGATGCAAAAGCTGAGATACTTACCTAGCCACCATCGGTAGTAGTTTTGGGAGGATTTTGCTTACGTGTAAAGTGAGCTTGTAAAAAAACATAAAATCAGTATGCTGAATTACCCTCTATGTAATTACATCCTAGATACAGCTAAAATCATAGAGGTAATTAGCGAAAGGTGCCATTATGTATCGGTGTCCCCAAATCGACGATTGCTAGAGAATCGTCGTCCTCGATTAATGTTTGTCTATTATATTTTAACTCCTTCGCAAAAACAAACTACGAATCAGGAAAACATTTTACCCTCGATATTTTTCCATAGTGACGTATATTAATTACGGCACGCGTATAATAGAATACAATTTGTTGTAGCTCCATCTACGTAGTGAGCACTCGATCCTGTGCACACCACCTAATGAGCTGGCATGTCGAGAACATCCGGCTGGCGAAGCCGGCTAACGAAGCGGGCGAACATCATAGATCCACGGGCCACCCTCAGCGCGCAGTGGATATGTGGAAAGAACGCTGTCATGGGACTATGCGCCATTCACTGGCCGCCATGCGATGTAAAATCTGAACCCGCGGCCCGGCCCCCGAAGCCCCCCCCCCCCCCCGTCCAGGTGACATCTACGGCCATAATCGGCCTGCAAAGGCTGCGCGCAATGCGGAACCAAGCTACTACTAAATATTTACGATGGTCTATTTTAGCGTTCTTCCTTCGCCCTTGTGCATTTGCGTGATCACAAAAATTCTAATATTTGACCACAATCAGGGTGTGTGACGCCGCCGGCCGGCAGCGTCGTGGGGTCCGCCACTGAGGTCATCATCATCTGCCGCAGGTCGAATTCAATGGAGGAAAATAAATAAAAATCTTATTATCTCGGCAACAGGGCCACATTCCTCACCTTCAACTGCTTCTGCTTCTAATCTTTGTCAATGTCATCGCTGGAGGTTCGCCATCACCGTCGACCCTCGACGGAAACTAGATAAGACAGTGAGAAAGGTAAACATAACTCGATTCTCTGTATTTCCCGATACCTAATAGTTAGCTAGTAAAGTCTAGTAAAGCTAGTTAAGAGCTGAGGCCTGTCAGATAGGGGAACAGCTGAGGGTCAGCTCGAAAAAACAGTAGTAGCAAAGTCTCCGTATCCAGAGGCACAACGAAACCTACCGGCCATATCTCGCCTAATATTACTAGCAATATTAGTAATGATGTGATGATAATGATTATGATCGGTGCGAACTATATCATATCAATACAAAATGTACCTCTCGTTGGTAGAAAAGTGAGAGACGATGAATGAATACGATACGATATCATCTGCCAATGGCATCGACTCTTCAGCTGAGCTATTTCTATTTACTAGAACAATAGCCTCCACTCTACCGAATGCGCCCATTGCGGAGGTCGCTTCCACAAACGTCGTCCCCTTTCCACTGTATGCTGTGAACGGAACCGCCGCTGTGCAGGCCACGAAACGAGGCGGGTATACGTTCGTCGTTCATGGACCCATTTTAGCCAGACGGGAAGATGACGACGACTACGACCACAGCACAGTAGTTAGGTGACGCCGGCTCCGCCGTTTTCGCGCAGTGCCACGTAGGTAGGCTCGTTGATGGTGGTGGTGGTGCTGCTGCTGCTGTCCCCCCAGTGCCAAGGGGGCCCACCCCCGGCCCAACCTGGTACGGTAGGGTAACGTAGGGGCTAAGTAAGAAGATAAGTGCTAAAGGGATCGAGTTAATCTCGTTGCTCACCAGCTTCGTTGTCGTCGTCGTCGTCGCCGCTTTCTCCCAGGCTTCTACTCAGCCAGTTCCTCTCTCCATCCCCCTTGCCTGTTGCTGGCCTCGCGGCACGCGGAAGCGCGAAGGCGAAGCAGAGGATCTAGGTCCCCGCCACCCGGATTTCTTCCTCCCAGCCTTCACCAACCTGTCGTTACTGGCCGACGGCATAGAACTCGCGCGCGCTTCTCCTGGCCTTGCCTGGGCAGGCCACCCTTCTCTGACTCGCTCTCTCTCTCTCTCTCTCTCTCTCTGTTTCTTTCTCTCTCTTTCTATCTGTGTGTTTCTCTTCGTATGAGAGCGGGGCTCCCATTCCCCGGCCCGCTGCACATGGGGGTTCGGCTTGGCTATCCTTTTGGACTTTCCTTCGCCCTACCGCTCAGTTCCTTAAAAACATAATCCATGCTTTGTCTTCCGCCGCCAGCTGACCCCCTGCCGGGGGGCCCCTAGATTCCGCCGTCGCCGCCAACACTAGTGTTCCAAGGCGGCCCCCGGCAGTCCGGCAGTACTCTCTGTAGGCAGCGTGGCCCTGAGTCCCAATATTTCGTTCTTCTTCAACGCCATCAAGCTGCTGAAATCCCGACCGCGGGGACCCTTGGGGATTCCGTTGCCTTGTCCGTCTACGTTCTATATTTTACCAGCCCGTGGGGTTCAATGGGGGCCCGGGGTGGCAGGAACGCAAGCAGTGGGGGAGACAAGGTAAAAGTGGACCAGTACGAACCAGCACACGACGGGCACCGAGTAGGGGCACGCGTTATCTATAGATACGGGCGGCAGGAAGGCGCTTCAATACTTCAAAGAATAAGCAGAGTTTTGCACATGCAGCGCACACAGAGCTAACGGGTCAAGCAGAGAGCTGACGTACGTACGCGTTCCTTTGACACGAAATTGTAGGTCGGACGTGACATGGACACGTGTGAATGAATGAATGAATGTATAAAAGCATATGTAGCTGTAGATGAATAGATACGGATGCAGGCCCTCGTGCCGGCAGATCTGACAGACTCAGGGAGATGAGCTGTCCGCACGCACTCAGGAACTCAACCCCAATCGAATACGCAATTAGCAATGATGTGTAGTCGCATGGACAACTAAGCATTCAACAGTGACCAGACATTGTTGTCGCATATTGACCCCTATCTCGTGTAACTATATGTAGGAAACTACCACTGAAATTCGTCGAAAACTTCAATTGTGTTCGAAACAGCGGTAATACCCTAGAAAAATGCGTGCAAACATTTTGAGTCGCGGCAATTTTTTACAACTAGCTAATCCGAAACAGCAGCCACTATTGTTACTGCTGAGCAGTTCGGCGCACCCCAAATCGACGACGCAACACAACAATACAACGACACGAGTCAACACTGCGCTAAACTCTGCCCTCAATTAGCGAATGGGACAGGACCAAAAGATAACAGGATTCTGAGTTGAAGGATGACCGAGTCCTTTGTGGTGACATCGAGAACAAACAAGAGAGTCGTTCAAAGATGTTCGAGACTCATACTGGGCATGCTAACAGATGTAGAACTGAACTCTCAGGTTAATGTTCGCCATCTCAGTGATATAGCATCTCTCAGTAAGTTTTACTAAACATTGAAGCCGGAATTTTTGACTGCATTAAAGGCTTACGTAGGTGACGATGTGGCTTCTTCATATAGCACGTATAGATCGAATCCTTTAAACGCTTGCTCTCTCTCGAAGAAGGGCAAGCTAAATTTAGCTGTTTTCTATATTCATCCTATCGGGGCGTGACTTGGCCACCACCTTCAACAGGGTTCGCAAGCCGCCAGCTTTGATACTTGAGAAAAGCATCCATCGAGTAAAGTTGGAAATTATCGTTCATTAGCAAGCTCGTATGAATAAATGACATTGAATGTGGTGCCTAGTATTGTAGGACAGATATACCCAAGTGGACTAAATGTTGTGTGAGAACTAAGTGATATTAGATATGTTCTTGCCCTTGGTAATACTAGTAATAAAAATAACTTTACTGACAAATCTGCAAGTACAACGCCTCAGCGAATCACGTGAATGCTCGCTTATGTTGGGATCTCCTATTCAGCAATGGAAACTACCCACATGTAGTACTGCGAGCATTGCATCATATATATATATATATATAGCATTCACACGCCTCACAGGCTACCATCCGCGAATCATCGCGCCGGCATCACAGCTGAACACAATACTCTACCCATTAGTATTATTCTTTTGAAGCGAATCCGGGAGACACACTTGTGCGTCGGAAGATGTGAGAGTGATTGAACGCGGTTTCTGCTGGAAGAGAACGATCTGATCATTGCGCCGATCGAGGAAGTCTGCACTCGACAAAGGCTGAACTGTCCCTGGTCATAGCGGTGAGAAGACAATTGGCTAACATTTTTCATTCGCGTCGATTTGCGCGACTTCAGTTGTAGAACAAATCATCACATGGGATATATGTACGGGTCAACTGGCTGCTTACCAATTCGAGGATGGGCGATCTAGGATTTATTACCAATCTAGAACTTGTCGAGCCCGTTAACGTAGTGCATTCGTGTGCCCTGTTGAAATCGGAGGAGACACGGAGGTGCCGAAACGGGTTCGATCTCCATCGTTGCACATTTGCATTTTCAAGGGGTTGTCCGTCTTACGAAGCGCAATGCCGAAGGCAGTACCGTCGACGTTAAATGTTTAAGGCTGAGAGTCAATTCGAAGAGAAGAAAGCCTGAATCTTGAACTTGAATATTTTCAGTGTAACTGAAATTCATCAGCTGATTTTTCGGATGAGCAACTACATGGAAAACATTGAAATTCGACTTCGAGTTAGAGAGAATAAATGTGGGTCGACCCTACCAAAATATCAGAAAAACTGTACCTGCATCCATATATTGAAATACATTTTACTCTGCTTGTGATACGGTTATTTTTATAAGTCAACGACATTGTGCGCTTGTTGATACGCGCATAAGCCTATGCACACCATGTAATAGTGTTGGCTGGCGGACGAGGTCGCCGCTCGGCTCAGAGTTTCTTATTGGAGATAACGCTTCGGATATTCCCTGCCGAACCTTCGAGGAATCGAAGGATGAAGTGAATGGGCCAGCCCGATCAGAAATCCCATGAGTGATAAACACGTGCACGCGACCCGCCGAGCAGCAGAAGCAGAGACGAAGGTTAGTGTGGCGATATTTGCCAAGAACGCCGTGCAGTATTTCCGGCTGGGCCGGAGGCGCAGAGCACTCCCCGCATGCAAAGTTGCTTATTTATGCTGTTGGATTGTAGAATGAACTAGTTCACGCCAGCCGGGGCCGAGGGGTATAGGGGACGTATATTTAATGAGTTAAGTAGTAGATAGATTATAAGTGTGCATGAATAGATCGTTGTTACTTGCTATTTCGCATCTTGCCCGGTGTCCTTGTATGCACTGGACAGATGGCAGGAGGAGTAGGTCATTCGATGGGCTGACCACGATACCAGAACTGAACGATTAAATCTGCCGTGCAAATTGAGCCATGTTGAGAATCAGGATTGTTCGTTGAATCGTAATGATGAAACTGTTTTCGGTACAAGTTCCCTAGATTGACCTAACACATGGTTCAAGGCAATGGTGGACTGAGTGTTGTTATGAGAATGGCGCTTTGTTCAGTGATTTTGAAGAAATTGTACGATTGCTATGTTCGTCAGAGAAGAAAAGTAACTTGTAAATTTTGCTATGCGCATTTTGATAACAAAACAATTTATTCAATTTTGCGATTTGATTTAGGTTTTTTTTGTGCGGAGGGAAGCGTCCCAACACAATTTGCCGATGTCTCCTTTAACTGAAATTACTGCCTGTGGCGGTTGGAGACCAGCTTTTGAATACGTTCCGAATGTGAGTGATATTTGTGCCTCTCCGACGACAGTGAGATCTGTGTTAGCTAAACATAACTGCAGCTGATCAACAATTGGGCTCCATAAAACCTACACGCTACAGGTCATAGCAATACTATAATACAATATGGTATTACAACGGGCAGTAACGCCTGCAACCCCCCGCCAGGGACGCATGACCGCCCTGCTGCTCTCAACGGACACACACCAATGTGTCTATCTTGTGGCCTGCGTGCGTGTGTGTGTGACAATGGAAGTGTAAGTCCTCATTTTTTTGTACCCTATGAGTGCCTTTCTTCATGTGAACCTTCCTCTTATTTCTCCTGGGTTCGTCCTCTCCCGAGCGATATCGCGATGATGCTGATCATAATGATTACGATGATATAGCAATATGTTACCCCCTCCGCCCCCTGCCAATAAGTGGCGGCGGCGGCCGCGGCAGCGACGGTGGTAGTTGCCGTTGTAATCAGCAGGCAGATACCTACAGGTACACATATAGAAAAAAAGAACAACAGAATGAATAGCTAAATTAGACAAGCAAAGGCAACACAGGGTAGCGTGCGAGGCTGTGGCAGGAGCAGAGGTCGGGGCCGCTGGCTGACGAGTTGATCCGGTTGATTCCGTGTATCGGGATTCAGCATTCCCAAGGGTCTGTCTGTCCCAAGAGCGTTTCGATGAGAACGATCGCGACCCGATCCGCGACGGCGGAGCGTCGACGAGGACGGGTCCGATCGCCAGCGCCAATCAGGTTGTTCAGTCGAATGCAAAGCCTGCCGTTCCAGCTCGACTTGGGCCGATTCTTGTCCGCTTGCTACATCTGGCTATTACGATGTGACCTCGTGTACGCTTGTGCGTCAGCTGCGAGCTGTACACTACTTCATGGCGTCTCCATTTCTTCCCCCGGGGTGGCGCAGTGCTGATTGACCGTCATCATATTTTTTTTTCCCTTGCTCGAGACCCACGCATGAGGGACACGCTTCGAGCCCGCGGAAGCATGGAAGTGACCGAGTTGGTGAGTGAGTGATCCCATGTACGTGTGGCTGGCTAGGGTTGACCATAGACTAGAACAGGATTTACTCCTCCGCGATGCCCCTCTGTGCAATCTCCCCTGTACCTGCGCAGCGTAGCAATAATAATAATAGTAATCATCCCTGACGTAGACGTATGGCCTCGTGGGCCGGGCGGCCTGCTCCTGCTGTTGATGCTGGGGGACCGTTGGATGATGTCCTTATGATATCCGGCACGTAGTTAGTACGATAACGTTGGCGGCGGAGGCGTCTCTTTCGGATGGTCTCTCAACCGCCGCTGCTGCTGCCGCTTCCTCTCCTCCTGCCGATCCGCGTGACCCGACCCCACATGTGTACTGACTGTGCCATTCGTAGCCAACGCTACGTTCCGGGTCCGATGCGCCTAGCGTCAAGGGTCCTCGAGTCAGAGCCGCTTGCGATACTCGATGGCCGTCGAGGAGACAATGGGACCCACTATATGGACGCCTCGAATGAACCAATTGAGCAAACAAAAGGAGCAGCAACTCGCCACTTCGTCCGGGTCGGTCGCTGGCAGCGGGATCGTCAGCCAGCCAGCCATCCTGCCGGTAACGGCCTCGTGGGAAGTCTGCACCGGACTCGGCCTAGTTCAGTATTAGCAACAACAGTAATAGTAACAGCAAGAACAACAAGAAATACCAAACACGACGACAACGACAACAACACCTCGTTGGTCATTTCAAGGAGGCAAAGTTGACATCTATAGACAACACAGAACTACTTCATAGAGCCACTACGATTACTGTAGTTGCTCGGTCGTAGATAACATCTGCATAGTTGATTTGCGCCACCCGAGACGATCGCATAAAATGCAGCGGCGGCAGAATGTAAAGCGACGAAGGTGACACCCAGAGCAATGTCTCACCTCACTGAGCGTCCTGGATTGCTAGACAGGAGGGACATATGGCCTGTATAAAAATCCTGCCAAAACTCGACAATCTTCGGATATGTTTATCGTCTTCCTTTATTTGTGAGTTTCTACCAGGCACGACGACGCGGCTGAGACATAGATCAAAGGTGGCCCCGGGACTGTCCTCATTGTTACACCTGAAGATCTAGAGTCGACGGTTGTCAATAAAGCAAGGCAACAGCTGAAGAACGTACATATGAGCTTATTTGAGAGGAAAAGGTCAACTGGTTAAGAATTTGTGAATTTAAGTAGTATGTTGTTACTGCATTTCGATCGATATCATGATTATTTTGATTATCTTAATTTTGTTGTGATCTTACAATTGTTGTCCCTGTCAGACAGTTATTCCAGTTCAATGCAGTCTTTGGGTAGTCTTTGACGGAAGCCAAAGTAGTCGTAGGAGACTAAGGCACCCGGCTGTAGGACACTAGCCGGAACAGTACACACCTTCCCTAGAGATCGAAGTAATGCCAAGCGTCAAGCCGACTCTAGGGAAGAGATAGACTCTCCTCAGCAGAGGATGGTGGTTTTAGCAGGCAGAGGAAGCGTTTTGTCATCCATGTCAACCCCCCCCCCCCCCCCTGCACTGGATCGGCCCACTTTTACGGAGATTGGAAGGTGTCTCTAGTGGTGTCCGTGTGTTTGAAGGAAATTTCCTCCTCTCAAAAAGAAAAGTGTAGTGTTTGGCCAGATCTACCAACGATTACTATCTATCAGCTGGTCTGCATCTATTGTATAGGTAAGGACTAGTATAGCTACTATAAGGGATTCTTGTCCAGAGGGCCTACTTTAGGTGGTTTTATGGCCAATGTTACATGTCCAGAGCCGCTGTCCAACCTCAAGTGGAAGTTTTCGATACGTGAGTGTTTTTTTTCCTCTCCCACCTAGACGCCGTCTGTTTTGTCGTTCAATTTTACACAAGTCGCGCTCCGTTGTGGACGGTCATACCAAACTGTGAAGATCGTCGAGATCGTGAAGTGCTTGTTACACAGTATGTTACTTCATAAGAAGCCTAATTAAGCATTGGCGGTACGTCAGCTCTTTGTGGGCAGGGTATCTTTTTGTCCAATACCCGTATCTCGAAAGTTGAAACTATATATTAGCTGTACGTCATCATATATAAATACGCCTTTATTTCAAGGCCATTTATTTTGAGGTTGGTCCTAGGTTGGTCACACACACACACAGCAGGCTGATCAAATTCGTTCAAACAATTAAACAATTTAGCAGATATCAAAGACACCACGCGATGGGATTGCAGAGAAGTTGAGTTGACGTCCTGCTGAGATCAATGATAGTTGTTTTGCACTGGAGTAGAATGCAGCTTCGTCCAATACACTTAATTAGGTTTCACAAAATGATTTGAAGCCTTTCCAGGGTACAGTTACGCGTCTGCTGTTTCCAATTCATCGAGTTGATTCGCTTAGTTCATTGATTTGGCGCCGCGAACGACGCCGTCGTTCAGTGATTTCTGCCATTCTGCCGAGCATTAGAATGAACATGTCACCATAATGCCACCATCAAGCCGCCATATCTCTGAATCCTCTACGAAACCTTTATTGCTCAACGGTGACTAAGCTTTTTAATACTGCAGTCTCGGACTAATAACTTCCCTGAAGGTGTTAATATTCTTCATATCCGTATCAGTTGGCATAAGAGAAACGAAGGCGACCCTTTGATTCTTTTATAATGTATTATTGTATATTGTGCATATCGTTCAAGTGGGCGCAGAATTTCAAACAGGGCTAAACGCCACTTGAAATGAAAAATAGTTGGCACGTATTGCAGTTATTTCAGTTCGATTTGATCGTAAAAACCAGCTCTTGGATGCACAGATGACGAGGGTATATCGTTGATAATACAGATATCATTCATATGTATTATAATGGTCACAACAGATCGCCACCACGGCCGCCTCGGATGACATTAAGGAGCACACTTCCAGGCTCTACTATGAATGAGTAACGATGTGTTCTCGATATTCAGGGCGGACGTCCCGGACCCGGGACACGCATCGTTAGTTAAAGGATAAATCTGTACGATACATATACATGTATTAGTTAAAGGATTATTGGTTTATTACGGAACTGCAATTTTCACAGTGCCCACGTTCGTTTATGCGTCACCAGGTCGCGGGACTCGAACCTCTGGCCTCCGGCTTCTTTACAGCCAGAGACTTAGTCGTCCAAGCAATCCCGCTGACGGTTAGGTTAAGGATGCCTACAGCCATTGAAGGAATCGACGCACTGCGCCCTACTGAACTGCACGATGGTAGAGCCGAAATTTAATTTCCTTGGGCATTATACTAAATTTCGTTATGTGGAGCCCACGAAACCGTGACAACTCACTTCTACGACGACCGCGAGAAACTCAAGATAATAACCTCAAGAAAAAGCAAGAAGAGGAGCGATTATTTTTTGAAAACCCTTCGGGGGAAAATTTGCTGAAACACACGTTGTTGACCATGGCCAAAAGTGGCAGGACCAATAGAAGAACAATCCAGATGCCGTTCGGGGAGAGATTTAGGGAACTACTTCGAGAGGCTATTTACTGTATTGCTCCCGATACAGCAAAAGGTAATTAGCCTCGCTGGTACTGCTACAGAGTCGATTAGCTTGAAAATTTGCCTACCAACACCTTCGGCGTGATTCAAAGCGGCACATACTCCGCCTTGTTGGATCGTCTACGAGCAATTACCTAGGTTTTTCTTTGTCCAGTAGCCTGTTATGAATCCCACGCTCCCCTGGCCCCCCCTTCGGCCCAGTCTATTTTCGGCCACTTTCCTTTTCTCCTTTTCATTTTCACTATCCTCCTGCGTTTACTCAGCTGCCGTTGTTGGTGGACGGCGGGGTTTCTTTAAGAGCCTTCTTCGCTGCAACCATCCCCCCCCCGTTCACGCGACGGGAAGAGTTGGGTCCCGGGTCCCGTGGCCACGTAGAGCGGGTGGGCACGTTTGTCGAAGGTGCACGTCGTCGGCGAAGCGATCGGTGTTGCTGGCGCGACCATCTCCACGCTTACCGGAAGCGGGAGCTCAGGCTGTTGCCGACGCAGCATCCACACGGACTGACCTGACCCATCGTGCCCAGTGTGAAGAGGAATCGAAGAAGCCGATTCAGGAGGAGAGATAAAGGCGTGGTGTCGAGGCGCCAGCCAGCCGGCGTTGCCTGCGAGTGCGTTGCAACGTCTGTGTTGCACCGGGTGCCAGCAGCGCTGAGCACTGAGCCAAGCGAGGTAGCAGTAGTACCAGTGAGTTCTGCGTGCCGAGATCAGCCCACCGCCATCAAGGGTCCCGCTCCCGGCGCCAGACCCAGAAACGGACGTTGTTGGGAGCTGCTGGGAAAGGCGGAGTTGAGAACGAGCTGACAACGGTGACGCCCTAGCTCGAACCGTTGCCACGACCAACAAGCAGCAAGAAGTGAGCGGCTCCTGCGTCCATGAAACCGGGGTTGGGATCGGCCGTGTTAACAGGAAATGAAGCTGCTATCAACCTGCCCCAACGTTCGCCCTCTTAGTGAGCCAACCTGACAGGGGCGGATGGGCTATCCCACTGCTGAGATGTACTAGAAAGCAGCCAGCAACGTGGGCCAGCTATTGCGAGACGAACAAACGAACAGAGGACCAAACGAAAATGGGATAGAATCGGGGGGTGCGACGGTAACGCGACCGGGCCAAGGCTCACGGGGGTGATACCCGGTAGGTAAGCAGGCGGCGCAGGACAGACCTACGAGCGGGTGCTCGAACTAAAACGGGGCCGCTTCGTCGACGAAGGCTCGGCTCGACTAGGACGGCCGGCCGGCCTGCCTGCCTGTGGGTCGTCTTTTTTTGCTCTGTATGGCACAGGCGGTCGCTAGATCGGAAGATGGTGGCGGCGCAGAGGGGGCCGAGATAGCTTTTAATTTACTACGCACTATCTTTCGACCAGCCTGTCTTATTCCACTGTCATGAGCTTCTCCGATTGCTCTCTCCCTCTCTCGTAGACGACAGTAGAATGACCAGTGGCGACGGCAGCGAGGGCGGCCGGCGCTGAGTTAAGTCGGTGCGAAGGGACGGCCAGCGCAAGGAGGAGACGCAGATTTAGGATAAACTAGGCGGGATAGAAGACAAATAAAAGCACAGGCTGACAAACCTTTGCAGGGGTAGGACACAGAGGAGAACGATGACGGAGAAATAGTGCACGAGACGATAAATCACAGTGAACTGGTACAGCTGGCGAGAAAGAAGAGACCACAATATATATATATATATATATTGGAAAGTGTTATGGAGAAAAGTTACTTTACGCAACGGTGAATGTACGTAACACTCAAAGCCTATATGGAATCTGAAGGTCAGCGTAACGGTAAACGGTTACATGATGCATGGGCGAATTAAGGTTTGGCTGCACTGTACACGCTATAAATTCTCATTTTAACCTATCTAACAAGCTCGTGTTAGATTTCATGCTCATTGATGACGTTAGCCCACTTTGGAGCATGCAGGTCAACAGTTGTTCGGGACAGAACAAAACGGACTCGGTTCTGGGTTTTAGTCAGCAGGAGTCTGACACTACCAGGCAAATACCTTAGTTGTGAAGCCTGGTGTCCATGCAGGATTTACCTTTAACCTCTGGGCAAAATAAAAGAGGGCGCTGGCTAATATCAACCATGTGTCATCCAGGCCAACTAGGTTTACTGTCCAATCATCAGGCGACGTTTGGCTCGTCGATGTAAATACCTAATATACCCTATATTCACTCAGTACCTCACGTTTGATTGGCTTCTGTTTTCTAAGAGACATCGTGTTTACATGGATGCATTCACCATCATCAAGGCTACACGCTGTGGTGACTTTTTCAAATCACGTATTTTACTTAAGGTCGTTTATACAACTCGCTGTTCATCAGGCGTGGTCGTGCACAACTGAGCGTGCTCCGCTATGGCGATTAGGCAGAACAGAATTGTGGCGTTTTATCAGTGAATACTGCCCTCTACAATTGGTGGGACTTTCGACAATTCTCAAGAGATTCTCACCAAGAGACGGGGCCGAATCTTGTTCGTAATGACCCTTTTGTATTATCTGTGTATTTTGTTCGTTTATCGAATTCTACAGAAATATGAAGGTGCCAGCTCATTGTGGAGACACAAACCAAACACAATACAGAACTCTCGTTATCGCTGATCATCACGCTCGTAAAAGAAATGTAATCTAACCGTTTCAGGGAAAAAACTGCTGTCTAGTTTGTTAATGTCTTTGTCAAAAACCGCTAACAACAGCTGGGGTCGAGGCGTGGAACGGTTGAATGATGACCTCGGTGAACTTCATACGGACAGCGGGGAATCGATCCGCTGCTTCGGCTTGAAGCATCCGACGATCTCTCGCCGGTCAGACGCGGTCTGAAACCTCCGGAAAGATTTCGATCAAGTGGTCGAATCCCCGCGTCTGCGGTCCCGCCCGAGGTCACGTAGCAACAACTACTGAAATAGGGCCACTACGATCCCGGGCCCCCGGGCAGCCGTGGAAGCCATGAATATCAGACCAGTACTCGCCTATCTGCAGCGTGCTCCCAAGTATGCCACCGCGTCACTGTGATGAGAAGTGATTCTTCCGATGTTTTGGACGATTTAGGGTGTGTGGGTATGAGTGCGCGGTCGGGGAACTGCCCCGGGGTAGATTTGACAAAACCAGAATGATCAGCTATTGTTGGTGAAACTAATCATTTTCGTAATGCGGCTATTTAAGACTCATAGTTACCATTGGCTAAAATTGTTTACCACAGTTTATGATAGCGTATATATATATATATATATATATATATATATATATATATATATATATCTTATGTGATTTCTCACTTACCGCCGGCCGGTGTTTGAAAGCTTTCTCCTGAAAGGTGGTGCAAAAAACGCCCTCTGATGGACCCATTATTAATGGATATTCACACAATATCTGAGTTATACAATAATTTTGTACAAATTGCTGAGTAAATTAAGAGCAACGCCTCATCGATTAAATGACACTGGTCTCCAAACATAGGATAATCGTGTGACATGGGTCTAAACTATTAGACACGTTAAATTAAAGCATCTTCCACTTAGCTAACGGAAGTATTTAAAGCATGGTCACTTGAAACGTGTTTAAGGCTGATTCTTCAACCTTTGAGCATTAATTCAACCCGAAATAGTATCGAATTTCCAGAGATGTTACCGATTTTGTGATACTCTTCAAATTTTAACCACTATTCAATACGTAATACTTCATCATTATCATCATCTGATCACACGGTGTTGTGCTACTCATACCTAGCTACCTAGCGAAATGGCACAACAGTGAACAGTAGAAATGCAAGGGGGTAGAAGAAAGAGTAGAAACGCCTATGGTCTCTAATAGTTCGTAGTATGCATCACAACACAATTTAGCGCTTATTTTATATCATTATTAAAGGTAAAAAAAGTTGAAATAAATTGATAATAACAATGATTATAATAATGATAATAATAATTACAATTATAGAATAGACAACTTATAATTTTAAGCTAATATTGTTTTCCTTTTAATTTCTAAAAGGTGACTCAGTCTCAATCAAAGGTAATTGCCGAAAAATTTAACCCTTAACATATAACATACGGTACATTTGTTCCTGATATAAAATGCAATGCATCTATAATATGCTGCGGTTTTCATTCGACCTTCATGAGGTGAACCATTAGTGAAGATACGGAGGCCGGCCACCGGATTTTGTGTTGTCGAGGAAACAAACAGAAAAAACGAGTACGAATTTTTATCGCAATTAACACTGAGCCTCTTTCGGGGCAATCCAAACGATTTTAGACATATATATATATGTATAAATTTTGTTTGCCGTTCTGTTGTCCAATGGCCCTTTCGAGAATGAGCTGTCAGTTTCGTTCGGTTGGTTTTGTAGCATTTAATTTGTATTATTCATCCCCCGATTAATTAATTTATAATATTGTCGTCACTAATATATATATATATATATATATATATATATGAGTTACTACCTATTTGCAGTATCACAATGCATTGTCCCTTCGTTGATTACCTCGCGAGGTGGCTGCATTTCATGTCATCGATTTCACGCCCGTCGCTATTTTTAGTCGCTAACGCCGAGAGGTTCCTCCAAACAAACAGTATCTGAACGAGAATATTTCTACATTTCAATATAATGTGTTCCATAGTATCTTCGTTCTGTTAGCATTATCAGCATCTGTTATATACTATGGTTATATTTTGCACGCATAATATTGGCATAGCTTTTTCACCTACGGTATGCGAAGAGGCCAGACACTTGGAAATTTAATCTGTACTACAATAGAGTCTCTTTTAAAAGTTTTCATATCCCTGTTAAAATACCAGTGCTGCCCCTTGTGATGATTGCACGATCCAATGATGTGATCGACCATTGGATCGACTTCCTTTATCACGTGACCATACGTGATGCTGATCACACGGTATCAATGTGGCAGGCACGTTTTTGCTATAGACACTGTGCGTGTCCATCTCACAAACTTGTAACTCGTTCGATTCCGACCTCTTGGGAACCCGACCGTCAACCCCGTTCCTAAAATTAAACTAGGTTTACATGAGCTTTTCGCTTGGGCCTCTCTCCCTCTCTCTCTATTTCTTACCCAGCAGATCGAGACTCCAAATTCACCTTCTATTGTAAGACCATGACGCACATGTGGAGCGACATAGGGTTGCGTGTTGGGCAACATCTTGTATTCAGAGTATTTAACACTTGTCCGGCTATCGTTAGAACCGTATGTACCTATGTTAGAATGCTCCCCTCCCAAAGTTCCGCATAAGTGCTTACACCAATAATAGTACCTGCAATAGTGTTCAAACATTTCGTCTATGAACTTCCATTTAGATTTATCCCTTGGACTCCACCTTAATTACCAGTCCCTGCATTTCTTGTGTTGGAAAGATGTGAGAAACAACGGTTACACTAAACTTTGTGTCGAGAATATGCACACATACACATAGAGTGATGATGAATGCAACCGAGTACTCGAAGGCCCTGTCATCTAACTCTACCCACGCTATCACAGGGCCCAATTTTCGATGTGTTTTCCATCTGTGCTCTCTGTATAATTGATTTATTTTATCACATTGTTTTCATATATATATATATATATATATATAAGATAAGATACAATAATAATAAGCAGAAGTAACGATGCAATTTATAATCAAATAATGCAGGACCTAAAATATTATATATTACTTCTGCTTATTATCATAGTATCTTCTGATCATTTAGGAGCGCATTTTTGTCATCAGCTCTACGTAAAGACGTTTTGTCGTCTAGAAGCCAGGCACCTTTATTTTCACCCATTCATTTACACGGATTCCACAAAATATATTGTTTATCGAACTCGAACTAAAACTCAGTTGCGTCCATATATCCACAAACGCTACTATAAGCATAGATATAATATCAACATTATAAGACCGAAAATCCACCCGCATGTTAGGTCACTCCGCCATACGTGCGTAGAAAAACAATCACATTTATTAAATTTGCTTTTCTCGGCAATTTCAGTTTGACGACATAGCTCATGCAACCGAACATCCACGAATAGCTTTCATCTTCACACAATCTCCGGTTTGAGCTTTCGACGAGATGTTAACAATCTACAAGCAGCCTTCTCATTAACATCGGTGCCGCTCGTTGACTAAATGATGAAAGGAAGAGAAAAACACTGAGACACCAGAATACAAACAGCGCCCTGCCTGCTCCCAACTCTGGAGAGAGCTTCGATGTTCTGCATAGGCAGTACGATTTCGTTGTTGTTCATTCTCTGACTAAAACTATTATCTCAAAACGTATCTTCCGCTAACAGGGAGTACAGCCATACATTAGCCAGGAGGCCACGTCATCTGTCGGCCGCCCATAACATGAACATGTAAATGGTAGACACTTTGAGCACCCTGCACGCCATTGTTGATGACAACACGGTAACCTTCCTTTAAGCCTTGTTGTGTCGCAACCTGTAAGTGAAAGTGATTCGGTTCGCTTTAGTGTATAGTGTAACTGTAAATTTTCGTGTAGTAATTCAAAATTCACCTAGACAATTTGATACGGCTCAGGATCCTGTTGAGGATAGGCACTTGGTTAACTGTAGCTGCTAATAATAATAGTAATAATAGTAATCATAATAATCATGATCTTCCATTCTTTAGCGGGTTGTAGTACATTTCTATTATTATCTAAAGTGTGCTCAATACAATACAAACTGCTGTTTATTGACGACACTGCAACATACATTGCTTGAGTTCTTCTAAAAAAAAAATAAGTAAAAGGTATAAATATCACACTGCAACAGACGAAGTTACAATTGACAACATATATCCACGCATATATAAGGGCAAATACATCGACACGTGTCCTCTATTCTTGTAGAGACACTAGAATAATACCTGGCTCACAGCAAGAACACAACAATTACGAATATCACTGAAAGTAGTTCCCAGAGTCGGTCTGTCTCTCTCTTTCTCAGCAATTGGTTGCCATCATAGCCACAAAAAATCAACGTTATCAGTGATTTCACATGTTAAACACAGTCATCACTGCCCCTAACTATTTTCTTAACTCCATGGACAAACTTCTTTGCTGAGATGAGGGATCGAATCTCACTCGGGAGGGAGCCCAATACTTCTGGTAGGCGGTGAGCCAGAGCATGGTGGCTTGACTTTTGGTGGTGAATGGTCTCATGAATACCGTTGCCCGGCTGGCCGTTCGCTTTTCCATAGCAGAGATGCAGAAAGAGCTATCACCGGGAATTTTTCCTCTTACTATTTTGAAGGCAAGAAGGGCAGTGTGAACCTTACTGATTTCACGGAGGCGAAGGAGCTCCGCACTATCTAGAATATCTGTAACTGAAGCACTATCTGGAACGACGCCGATCTAAGTGCGTCGTTCTGAATGGTTTCTCCTTTGCGCAGCGTTCTCTGAAAGCCGCCACCCCCGATTGTGATGTCATAGGAAAGCAGAGGAATGAGTAACATCCTGTATACCAGCAATAATCCCTCAGTCGGTACTCCAAGTCCTCTCCGGCGGCGCAGTGAGGCAATCACCGCATAACATTTTGGAGTAATTGTCCGTAGGTGTTCATGCCATCTGAGTGTATCTTGGAGAAGAAGACCCAAACATTTGATAGAAGAAGATACCGGATATATAATGGAAGGAAGTGGAAATATAAATTGATTAATTGAACACGTTTGGAATGATGATCACTGAAAAGCATCGACAGTCTCGTGGCCCTTTGCTTTTATCAGGCCAATCATCATAGGTCTATCCAATGAATTGATCCTGACCCAGCAACACCAGTTGTTATTTCAAGGCAGCGATCTGTCGTGGCCAAGCAACCCATCTCATTAGAGACATCTCACCATCACCTATCCAGACACATCCAGAAGAAGTTTGTGTAAAAGTATATTCTACAAGCTTTTTGTATAAACTACTAAAACTACTAACTAGTCACCGTGTGACAAGTCCACACAAACATTGCACAACCTTTCTAGCCGTTAGCAGTAAATGGCCCAATAAGTCTTTGTCGGCGTCGTCTGCCCGTTCCAGCATGGTTAGGGGTTTTCGTGGTATGACGAGAAAATGAATGGGAGCCTGAGGATTGACATCGTTGAACGCAATGCACTGCAATGAAGAAGATACAGGAAACAAGCTTTAGTTACTAAAAAAAAAACCATCTCTTTCAAAATGTGCCATCTTTCAAATGATGTCAAGATGGGGGGGGGGCGTACATTAGTGGGGGTTTTCCGATATCGAAGATAGGTTGTGACTGTTGCTGAATTTCTACAGTGTATCATCACACACACGCACCTTATCATCGTCGTAAACGATATCTGCTGGGATGGTTCCGTCGAGGATCTTTGAAAATATTGTCGGCTGTCCCGAAGATGCGTACTCTTTGGCGGCCCTAGCTGCATTGGCAACTTCATCGGCGCCCGCTGAGTACAATCGACGACCAACAGCCTAAACAGACCGAATTGATGAAGCGATTTAGTTTATCTACTGTACGCAGTATTACAGTATCTGGTATGAGTTATACTATGCTCAATTTCGATGCTCAGCCATAGTGGGTTGCAATGAGCTTCAACACAAACTTCGTTAAGTATGCAACAAATGCCCGCAAAAGTTAACAACAACAACAACAATAAAGAAAAATAGACAGTAGTCAACGAAACGTTGGCAATATCAAAACGCTAGTAAAAAAATCTACATTAACATATAATCGATACCTGGCCAGGGCTGGCGACAGAGAAATTTAGACCTCGCGAGACGAGGGGTTTGCTCATCAAACACTTCACGATATGTCTTATGGACATCTTTGCTGCTTCCCGTATCGCATAGAGCGCTGAAATATAATTTCGTAATTGGGAACGAAATTTAGCGTGTGACCATATCGTCGGGGTTGTTTCTGGAGGTGATGGTGCTTCTTCATAGCACGTGATTGCACGCCAAAGAAAACATAATAGTAGCAAGGTGTTATACACTTGTTTTCAGACTTTACGAGCCAGATCGAATAATTGTTCGAACAGAAAATACGACAGCGTTCTCGATCGCATTTGGGTGTTAATATATCGTTAATACCTAAAGGTTAAGAGCTGATGCCTGTCAGATAGGGGAACAGCTGAGGGTCAGCTCGAAAAAAGAGAAAAAAAATAGAAATATATCGTTAATACTGATCGTCGACGTGATAAGCTGTCAACCTGTTCGTCAATATTCACCACACTCTAAACCTGCGTATGCCACCAAAAGTACCAAAATACACACCCTTTCACTTGTGAAATTGTGCCCCTCTTGGCTCCGACCTCAAAAAAAAGACACCCACGCTCAATCGCGATAGGCTGCTACCTTTGCAGCCCGGTAAGAACGGCCTTGATTTGTTATCAGTCACAACAACCGTCGAACATAAGCTGAGTCGCCAATGCGAGCGCAGGCAACGAGCAAAAACTGTTTTTTTTTCGAGCTGACCCTCAGCTGTTCCCCTATCTGACAGGCCTCAGCTCTTAAACTACAAACGTTGCTGCTCGCAGGCAACGAACAGCAACATTCAAACGTACCGGCGCTAGCAGCCGACCGAATCAGCTGCTGTTGAGCCCTCCTGTTTTCGTCAAGCAGTCGCCTCCGCCCGGCCAGCCGTGCTCAACGGCCAACAGCTCAGGATCAGCGTCATCATCAAACCAATAACCACAATAGAAGTGTATGTATCATATAGCGTTTTAGTGTGTGTATACATCTATGGGTATACATGTATGTCCGCTGGTGATGGTGACGATAACAACAAACCCGACGGCGGTGCATCGGGCGAGGCGATTCATCATCGTCAGATGTTCCATGGAATGGAAAATGTTTTCCAAATGAACAGATTGCGTATCGCGCTGTGAAGACCTCACAGGCTTCACTCGGTCGTATTTGGTGGTCTTCGCCTTCCGCCGAGGGCGCGCACCGAATCACTGGATTTTTCGGGGGCTATTTTGACCCCGAAATTTTCACATTTGTTAAGGCAACAGGAGCGGGGGCGTGTTTCCGCCTGTGTCTTTCTCATAAGTTCAGCGTACGTCGAACGTGAACCGGAAAAAATGTCTTCCAGCGGTGGGGTGAAGCTGGCCGATCTTTGCGCCGACTGCTGTGCGGCTGATCCGTCGTGGGCATCATTGAGTTTAGGGGTGCTCCTGTGCTCCCGCTGCGCTATGGTCCACTTTGCTTTGGGTCGGCACATCTCACAGATAGTGTGCGTCAACGAGAAGCTGCCCTGTCGTCAAAAGGAGCTGCTGGACTTGCTGTCAACACGCAACATCAACTCGGTTTGGGAGCACTATCTGTTAGATTCGAACTTCACCGGCGGATGCCGGAAGCCGTCACCCAGCGATCAAAATCTACATCCGACACGAAGTGCCTTCATCAAGTCAAAGTACGTTCTAATGAACTTTATGGAACGGCTTCCCCACGACGTAACGAAGCTACAGGTGAACATTCGGCTCATGTCAAATTTGAGAACGAACGATGTCGACGAATCGCTCAAGTTAATATTGCAAGGCGCCGATGTAATGTTCATTCATCCCGACACTGGACAAACCCTGCTCCATGCCGCTGTCTTGGCGGGCCAGCCACTTCAGGTAGGTTATCATCAGCACCTAGAATGTTTCTCATCTCGAGCGCAGACATTGTCACGCTGAGCAAACGCGGGGGACACTTTGATCAGGAGAAGCGTTTTCTTTCTTACGATGGCAATACTTAGCAAATATTGAGATTATTTTCATAACACATATTATATTTAGATATTTAACATAACACATATTATATTTAGATATTTAACATAACACATATTATATTTAGATATTTAACATAACACATATTATATTTAGATATCTAACATAACACATATTATATTTAGATATTTAACATAACACATATTGTTTAGTGAATTCTATTGTAACTTCAATTAGCACTACTGAACTTTTGTATTTTTTCATTAGTATTATTATGAACCATACTCACATTTTAGTGACGTATTGTCTTATAATAGTATTCACATGTGCTTCTAGTGAACTTTGAATCAGCTCGACCTGGACAAGTTTTCCTTATACGAATACAACATCGTCGATGCCCATTATAATAATTATATATATATATATATACTCGTCCTATCTTTTATGGATCCGGAATGATTATCTTTACTATAATCGAACCAGTTATCACAAATGCCAAATGTTGTCTATTTTAGGTCGAGCTTCTATTAATTCACGGAGCGGACCCATGCGTTGAAGACGGATCCGGTCATTCGGCGTTGGACGTTGCCCGAGCTGCCTGTCGTCTAGATCTGATCAGTCAAATGATGTCTGCCTTAAACCAGTTGAGTGATAGACTCCAGACGTTCGTCTCAAGCACCGAGGGACAACTGTCCGGAAATGCGACTCCGCCGCTACAACTTGATGACGACGTTCGTACCGAGCTCTGTAAAGACCTTTATGACGAAGTTGAACGGCGAGAGATACAATCGCAGATGAATAGCGATGAAGTGCCATTCCTGCCAGTGAATCCTGCATTTGCATCCGTACGCAATCAGTCCCGACAGAAGCTGGCCAGATTAGACCGGCAAGAGTTGGCGGCCCTTATTGTCCTCTGCGTTGGACAGGAGCGCCTGTCAGTGTCGAACTCCTGTAGCGGCGCCGGCCGAGGTGACCGCCTTCCGGAAGACGACGACGAGCCTCTCTACGATAGCGTTTGTGGAGATGAGGACATGACAATCGCTGCAGAAGAAGTAGACCAGGCTATGACTGCGTCTGTAGTCGAAACCCCAATAGATTCGCCGACAGAAAGTCCCCCTTCGCCGGCGCCGGCTCTACCAGCAGCACCGCCGCCGACGACGATCCCGGACGCGCCGGTGTTCTTCCCGAATCTCATCCTGAAAACAGACGAAATCACTAAAAGCACACATGCACTATTGGTCGCCGCGAAAACCCAGAACGATGGATGTTATCTGTCGATCTGCAAACAGATTCGTTGCTCAGTGTTGGAGATGTCCTACCTCTTGCCGCCTAGCTACCCCGAGCCAGCGTGTCACAGCGCACTCCAGGACATTGTACGAGCGGCGGATGATTTGGTTAACAATTGCGAGTGTCTGCCAAGCTGTGACAAGGCTGAAAATGCTCAACAGATTATCAAGTTAGTGTTCACGGTTGCTCATGGCGTCAAGACGTTTGTTATGTCGTTTCCACATCTGCGAAATACCCAGCCACCGGCTCAAGCATAGAGTGAGCAACAAGCCAAGGGTTGAAACAGGCAGCGTGGTGAATAGCATGTTAAGTCAAGTTAAGTCGGTTAATATGAAGCGACTTTGAATTGGTTGATGCATTGCATATATTGGAGATACGTCCTCTGTCACCGTTATCATTGTTAGAGGTTGAACCAATCCATGAATGGATGATGGCCATTTGTGCACATGTAATAGTCACGCCGGGCCAGCCGACCTGTTGAAATGTCTGGGGTACTCCCACAGGGTCACATGTGAACCGACGCTCTCTTCTAATTACAGATTTTTACTGATGATATTCATGCTAACAATCAACACTTAACATCAGATAGCTGTAAGTATTTATAAATGCAACGTCAGATCGAATCGATCAATCGAATCTACATTTATACTCCGTCATATGAAAAAGAACGAAATTTTGACAAATTAATTATCTTCTCAGCTCTCAAAGAGATGAAGTGGATGTTCAATACAACAGCTGTGGAATTAACGCTTAGCTGAAATAAACTCATGCCGTGCTTTAAACTGTGACGAAAATATTTGAGTAAATTATTATATGACATAAAGAAGAGCAGGCTCTTTTTTATCTCATTAAAATGATGTTGAAGTTTTTCATGGCCACGTAACATTTTCATGCCCCACCTGCGGCACAGCGGGAAACACTACAAAGTAAGATTAATTGATAGAATTATGTAGTCCATTGTTACATTTTGTAATAAACATTTGATCTGCTGAGGTCGTCAAAATTCTCTTCGTTTTTTTTAAATCCGCCTGAGTTGTTTAATATCAACGAATGAATTACCTTCGGAGAGAAAGATCGGAGTCCTCCTGTCTTGCGGATTACGGATTTGTGAGGCTTTATAAAGTTTAATGTACTACCTGCGATTACGGTAGATAGTTATAATTAAGCATATATATATATATATTGTTCTGTTCTTAGCTCACGACCACTACTAAGTTCGATTCTCCCGGTGCAGGTAAGTAAATCAGCATAATAAAAAAGGTTACAACATTATACTTATAAAAAGTCATGGCAGCGGTGGGATTCGAACCCACGCCCCCGAAGAGACTGGTGCCTTAAACCAGCGCCTTAGACCGCTCGGCCACGCTACCACACATCAATATTAGTTGTTGATATTCAAATGAATATATTTGATCGAAATAAACTTTTCTCTCCGATTGGCACCTTCGGCAAACATACCCATAAAAGGGAAATGTATCCCTTTATTATTTCATGTTTCTCTACCACACATTCACTTTGCCTTAGCAGACGACTGCGTGCGACCGAGAAAGTTGCCTAAAATTTAGTATTTTTGATATACACTTTTTTGATAAAGTACTTTTTTTTTATTTTCAATTAATCATCAAGTCGCCGCCCGATCATGGTCTGGTGGCTGATGCCGTTCTCGAGCCTCGACATCACACTAGAGTGGTAGCTTATCCGTTGGCATACGTCGGTAGCGATGTCAACAACTTTCAAGGCCAAAACCAGCTCGGTCGGTGACCGGCTGGCTCGGCTATCTTTCACTGAACGCTGATCAAAACGCCTGCTGCTGGAAACAGAGCTTCCATTTCTGGAGGGCGCTTGTTGTCGCCTGCGTTTCGTATACGAACCGCGTCGTGGGCAAGCCGCGGTGAATGATTATTATCATCGCATCTAAATAATGCGACAATGTACGTTCCATGTAACGTTATACAAAACGCGTCTTTTTTTTTTCTTTTTGCTTTCGGTGAACGTCTCCGCTTGATAGTGGACGCTTTTTTGATTCGAAGAACGTCCACGATAAAATGCGGGCCGAGATGCGCCACCAGCGACACCACTCACAACGAATCAAGTATATACAGTGGAGCCAATCTTAACCTGGTACAGATTTCGAACCGCACATGCGAATGGCGCACGAGCTAGAGTTTCTATCTAACTGTTTTTCGAGCTGACCCTCAGCTGTTCCCCTATCTGACAGGCCTCAGCTCTTAACCAGCGAGAGTCTATTAGAATTCATAGGCAGATGAATATTGGAATCTCAAGAAATCAATCAGCTGAGTTGGAAAATGAAAGTTTGACTGATGGCACAGACGGCGAAGCAGAAAGGACAGAAGAAGTCCAATATGATACCTGTTTCATGCTATATTGTTGCTATGGAAGACTTAAATTGCTTGAAACGTTGGTGGTTCGACAAGGACTCTGACACTTAATGAAATTGCTTGTTTACCTGTAGTAAAAAGCACTTTTGCTAGATGAATATTCAGAAATGAGGGTCTGTTGGGCGAACAGTTTGTTTTCCTGAAAAAAAAATCGTATCTGTTTACTACGAAATTCTCTCTTCCCAATAACGAAATAAAATTGTGACCACAATTTCAAGCAGATCAAGCAGGTTTCAAAATCTTTCGCCATATGAGTACTTTTAAGGTTAAGCAAGCAACAATTTCGACAAAAAAACATTTCCTACACAGTCCTAAGGTAGACAGGCAACCCACGATGGGCAGAAACAGTATGAAACTGGTAAAAAAACATAACTCGTCAACAGGACAAAAGTTCGAACGTACATTTGTCGATCATGCATTATCGGCGGTACGTATAGAGTCATTGAATTTAAATTTGGTTGGGGCAGGAACATGAGAATTTTCGAGGAGCTTTGAATTTAGTAATTTCACGATGACCACGACCTCTAAAAAGTTATCCGAGGTTTATGTTTGATATACGATTTATGATTTTACCTTGCAATCTAGTAAATATAAGCCTCGATACGTATATCTAGGTTCACCTGCATCTTTATATTCCGACAACGGCGAATATAAACTTGGGTGGGCAGGTCTGATCAATTGAACAGAAGGTCCTCAACTGATCTCCCCCGAAAAGAATCCCTAAAAATAATTCCTAATTATTGTATGCTTGAATAAAAGTTGCTTAGTGAACCTTATTAAATAGAGTAAAAAAAAAGGAACATTTCAAATGAGTGCCATCACAAATTACAAACGGAGCCCCCACGGGATGTTCCCTGACGATTTACGCATATCTCATTCCAAGACATTTTTGGAATTAGCCCAAAGCAAACCCCACTTGATTTAATGCTTACTATGGATGTTCGCTTATAACATAGAACAACCACGCGTCTGGCGAAAATGACGTCGGATTTATAGCGAGGCAGGCAATATCGATCAGCAAAATTCTCTAATAGATATGATTTCGTTTCGAAATTGCGTCAAAGTTCAGCCGTGTTGTGCCATTTGCTTGCGAGACAACTACCAGCCCTATCTACACGTTCCCCCATCTTATTTATCAGTCACCATTGATTGCACCCCCGCTATCCTCGCCACATATGCATCGCACAATCACCACCCGAATAATTGATTCGATGTAGGGGCATCGTGATAATGTTGAGAGCATATTCATCTCAGACAAATATTCGGTCGGCGAATATTGTCGTGCATTGTATTGTATCTGCAACAATTGTTACTGCGTCACCATATGCTTCACCATATTGGATCAGCGGTAGGAGATCACCACAAGAGGCCTGCTCATATCAATATTACCTTCGTTCGGCATAGTCAATAATTCGGGTATGCGTCATGCATACACACACACGCACCTACCTACCACCGCTTGTCGCGACGTATACCTCCCAATCGAACGTATAATGACATGCTGATGTGATGATGATAATGATATTGTTGTGGGAACATGCATGGGTTGCTCGAGAGATGCCGATGATGAGCGCATTCAGCAAAAAATAAACAAATTTCCCCGTACGCATTCGATATACAGCCAGTTATAGATTCATCACTATATTTCACATTGTGATACTAGCAGGCAGTTTTTTCCTTCGTTATGCAGTTATCGGTAGTTTAGAGCATATATATATATATATATATATTGCAGGGCTGATGTCGTAAGACGGAGCAATTCAGGTGGCCATTTAATAGCACGACGAGTCTCATGGTCCCATGGCTGTAGTCTTCTGCCCGCCACCAGAAGAAGAAGAAAGCGGACCCTCCTGTGAAAAGCTAGAGCCGGCGGCCGATAAGCGGGGCAGCAGAGTGCTGCTTCGTTGGAGTTGAAGCGCATTCAGATTCCGGTTCTAACCGACCCTCGTGAAGACGTCATCTGGTGGCGAAAGACAGCATTCCCCGAGCCCAGAGCCCACAAAAGACTGCTGTTGCTATGTCAGAACCATGAGGGCAAGTGTCGAGACGCTGTGGTGGGGCTAAACAAATGCTTGACGGCTCGCCGGCTTCGCGCCCCGCATCGAGAAACAACGACCGAGCAATAAGTCGGCACCCCGCCGAGATCCATCGCCAGTTGAGAGAGGGATACCTCGAGCGTTGCCTGTGAGACATGAGCCTCCTTCTTCGCGAGAGGATATCATAGCTGCGGTTTATACGGCGGGTCAGAAAGTCTTCGTCGTGTAGCAGGTGAGCAGTGAACGGTGCCGGACACGCCTAACCATGAATATATTCAGCCGCATAGTAGGGACAAGCGAGCTGCGCTCAGCACGGGGCAAGCGACTCCCTGGACCCAGTGGAGTACCCATGCTTGGCTCTTCCCCACAGCTTGGGAAGTTCGCCAAGGTTTGGGACGGTTTTAGTGAGCTCAGTGAAAAATACGGCAACCTCGTCGGAGTGCAAATCGGAAGCCGCTACTGTCTTCTCGTCAACAGCGCGGAACATATAAAGGAAATTCTTGTCAATAAGGCGAACAGCTTCGCAAACCGTCCAGACTTCCTTCGGTTCCACGCTATCTTTCGATGGAATCGCCATCTCTGTAAGTACCATACCACGCTATACGGTTTAGCTGAATTTTAAGGACATTTACGAATGTAATTATGACCGTAGAGGCTGCGCCTTATCGTCCTGATGTTGATAAAAAAATTGCTAGCAGCAGCAGCAGGTCAAAGTGCAAGATTATATAGCATGTGATTTTGGAGATCATTTAGTTAGTGATCGGAGGGTTTTTATCCAAAGCGTGGAGTGAGAGTCATGAACAGTACTTTTGAAACAGCTTGTCCTTGCAAATCTAGAGATTGGTTAGGCTTTCAAACCCTTTGAGATTTCGCTCACACATACGACTCGGTAAATTTGAAATCGAATCGATTTCATGTATTGTACCAATTACTTCCTTAGGCTGAACGGAAGGTTATAATATCCGATCTCAGTGGTCAAGGCATGGAATATGAGCCTAAATGCTCTTTAAAATATTTCCGTATCGAATTTACTAATCTATAGATTATGCATCATATTGTGTTATTATTATATTATTACATTAGTATATTCCCCAAGGTTTTTTCCTTCTCCAAATGTATTACTTATTAAACATTGGACCGTCATTTCAATCTGTCACTAAGTGAGCGCTGCTTTGAGGTTTATAGCGATTAAATGATAAGTGATGATTATTTTTTGGCGTGCCCTTTATCTCGGCAACCCCAATAGAGTACGTCCGTAGATAGGAGAACTTGTAGAGTTGACATTCGGTATGACAAAATAAGCTTGTTTCTCTGAGCGAGCGCTCTTCTATCAGGATTATTGTCTCACCGTTATTTTTTGTTGAGGTAGCTTTCGTACATTACATCACGAATCAACTCTGGCTTAATCCTGCTCTGACCCGGGCGCTTGCTAAACTCTCTCCGTACAGTCAGTTCATCTCTCTCCGTACAGTCTTCCTGGCTACTCACGCGCTCATCGTCATGAAAGTATTTTGAGAAACCTTACACCGGATTTGGCCCATTGCCTCAGCTAGCTTCTTGCTCTTACGTGCTCGACCGGAGACAGACAGAGCCTCGCATTGGGTAGCCCCCGACATTTCGTATATAGTAGGATCCAGAGTTAAATGCAAGCGGTTACTATCGATATATGTATGCCGTCGTCATCGCTTCTTCTAATTATGCTAATAACGCTTCGCCTAATTATGCTTTCCCAGCTGTGGCCCTATGCGACTGGTCGACGAAGCAGAAGGCCCGACGTGATATTCTCTACGGTCCTTTACATCCGAAGGGCGGCATGTGCCTCCAGACGAAGATTTTCAACAGTGTATCCTCGCAGACCACACTGCTTGTCGAGTTCCTTAACGGGAAGGCTGGCGAAGCACTGGAACCACGTTGGCCAATTCTGAATGCCCTTGGAAATGTATTCTACGATTTCTTCTGCTCTACAACGTACGATATTTTGTTGTATTTTTCACGCTCATTTATTTATCGCTTTTTGCTATTATAGTATATTTTTACTCTTGTTCAGCCCAGTGTGCCCTTCTTTTTTAGGTTCGAACAGCTCAAGTTCATCAGGAAAACACAGACAATTACAATAACACAACTATAATATGTATTATATTACAGACGGTAGTACTATATTTAGAAATGGCTGTCAAACATTTTTAAAGTACATGGTTGTTTCTGTTTGATTGCTGTAGATTTGACTGGAATGACGCCGCGTACCTACGCACCGTCGAGATGTACAACCAGGTGTTCCACGAGCTGTTCCAGGGCTTCGCCATTGATTTCATGCCATGGTTAAAGGTACCTCTTCTCCGCTATATATATATATATATATATATACAATCGAAATGCTAATGAATGAGTAGATATTTGTCCATGTCTAAGCAGAGAGGTAAGTAGAGCACACGTGATGTCAGAGTGCTACGCATTATGCTGTGAATACGCACGATGGTGGCACTGCGCGCGCATGTGACTGTACGTAGTTAGGGAGGAGGGAGACGAAGTCCCCTAACGTTTAAAATATCTAAATACCGACTATCGACGAAGTAAGAAGATCCCGTGACAGAAAAATAGAAGGAGACGTATGCATCAACGACTCTGCCAACCTTGTCAACGTCTCCTGTTACAAGCCTAGCCCAACCCTCGAGCATTCTCCTGACTAAATGGAACCGCGAAACCGTTTTTCTTCCTGTTTCTATTGCAGCCATTTTATCAGAAGCGATTGAACGACATGCATTCGGTGGCTGCTCAGATCACGAAGTTCACGAGCGGTATGATCGAGGAGCATGAACAAGGCATAGCGACTAACGAGGATAGCCCTCGGGATATCTGCGATATCCTTCTTCTATACATAGGCAGTGAGGCAAATCGCAGTGCTGCAAAGGGGGACCAATTTGACAAGACTGACCTGGACGTCATCATTGAGGATCTCGTTGGCGGTTTTCCGGTTGTGACGAACATGGTCCTTTGGGGAATTTGGATGATTGCCAGCGAGCCCGAGGTCCAGGAGAAGGTAGGTTATGTATATACGTATACCTTCCTTTATTAATCACTGATGCTGACTTAACATATATATATATATATATATATATATATATATATATATATATATATATATATATATATATATATATATATATATATATATAATATAAATCAGGCAGAGTGTATAGTGGCACTCTCGAAACACTGTTAAAAAAAAGAGAATCTTCGTACAACTATCTGATAAGGTAACCTGTAAGACATTCTAAGATATAATGTAATTTCCTCGTTTTAGCTGTTCGATGAATACAAGGCTATATGCGGCTCTGGAATCCCTGGTGGTGAGCACCACAAATTGTTGGTCTACGCTGAGGCTTCGATGTACGAGGTCCTCCGCATGGTATGCTCGCCCATTATTCCACATGTGGCCACAGAGAATACCGAGTTCCAGGGTTATCATATTCCCAAGGACACGATGGTGATGTTTAATACCTGCGACCTCAATTTCAATCCGGAGCAATGGAAGGAACCCAAGAAATTTATGCCAGAAAGGTAAATCAGTTCTCGATATCATCTCGTATCTGAAATTTTGGTCAACGCGAACCATATACCCTTTGAGGGTCCTCATTTCAGCGCTTCATTGAGACATTGTATTTGGGGTCACTTGCAGTCTTGTGAGACTAAACCGAACCCACTTCTTCCAACCTGTCTGTTAGGTTTATCCGCGACGGGGCCCTATTCAAACCTGACCACTTCCTGCCGTTTGGGACTGGCAAGCGCTCGTGCATGGGTGACGGCCTGGTTCGCCACATCGTGCACGTGATTCTGTCAACGTTATTTGGACAGTTTCGTGTACGACTCGCTCCTGGAACGGCGCCAGTGGACTATGTTGACGCGCGCGGCCGGGTCATCATGGAGATTGAGCCAAAATTCACTTTTGAGCCGAGACTGTGATAATTCCCGCCTTGTGCACAAATATGTGACACAGATTTTAGTTGCCTATTTGTGTTGTATTGTACATATATCTTAGCCAACTATCGGGACAGATTAACGAAGCATTGCATGTCGGTGCGTATTCGTAGATAGCTACTCCGATTAATCATTTTATGTATAACTGATCATAGAGGCTCAATAATAGGCCATTTTGTTTGGAAGAGAAGCGATTTGTATTCAGCGTAACCAATAAAATATATTGATACATTGATACTCTATTTTATGGTAGCGTTGTTATTTGCAGCCCGATGAATTAGCAAGTTTAAAGATCGTTGGATTTTTAGGGGCCGTCATTATTAGTTTCCTTTATTGCGTGGGTGTTGATAATTTATTGGATAATTTAATATGAAGTCTAGCATCCCAATGCAGAGGTTAGTGGGTTAGTTAGATGTCACTATGACTTTCAAATGAAAAACGTACAATACAATTCAAAATGACCCTTTAGTCCAATGATTACAGTTACTATTTTTAAAAATAGTAATTAATTAAAAATTATTTGTTTATTCCTATTGATAATGATATAATTATATTTTTGTTAAAGCCATTTGGCAACTGACATTGTGTCTGATTAAATTACAGCTTGAATACTATTTGCCTCTCAGTTTTTAATGAAACTGAACATTAGGGTGAAATAGTTTTTCTTGAGCTGTGTGAACCACACCAGATACCACTTGGAATTATTTGGAATAATCAGCCTCCTCGATATTGTCCCAATGCTTATTGATCAGAGCTGAAGGACTTCCACAGGTCCGGATCATCGGTGAGTATCGCCAGTGGGGCCGAGTCGTTCTAGAGGTAAAGGTTTAATGGTTTATTGAAGGAGCTGCAATTTTACAATGCTTTAGCTCTCTTATATGCCACACGGCAGGGCTCGAACCTGCGGCCTCTGGAGAGAGAGCGAAGTACCTTGGATCCAACACTCGATACTCGACCGGTAACATCTGGCCATGCCTATTTAGCTGCTAAAATCTATTTAAGCTTCTAAAATCGGCTCGCTTTGGGCGACCCTTAAAATATACCTTGGCCAGGACGAAACAACTCTAGGGTTCTCTAAATCTAATAGGATTTCAAACAGAAGCAGGCGAAGCCCCTCGAGTAGCTACAATGAATGGTGAATATGCCCACCGAGGCTAAACACCCCCTAACCGATTCGTGGGGCATCTTATGCCGCCTTTCCACGTTCACTGATGGTTGAATAATGGCCTCAACGGGGAAGGTAACAGAAATTCTGTACAAAACACACAATTTTTGCTGCGTTTGTTAGAGACAGCCGTCGATTCCGTTTCGCTACGCGCGCGCAGCTACTGCACGAAATTTAAACATTGTTAATTCATTAAAGTTCATAGATAATTGTTTGTTCTGGCATAGGATCATGGTAGCTTCTACTATCGTAGTACCACGTACAAAGCTAAGGGGCACGCAACGAGCTTTTGGTATTTAGACAATTACATTAAATCTATGCTTGGCAAACTTTTTTACAAACTTGGCAAACATTTATCGATCGACTTCTCTGTATCCATTCTGTACGAACGGGTGTACAAATGCAACATACAAACGATGTAACTTGCAATACAACACGATTACAACGACTACAGTTTGGGCCGAACGTTCCCATGTTAAATTCTCTTCGCGTGTATTATATAACTTACCTATGTATAAGGCTAATCTATATTGGCCAGAGTGCTTCTCTGAAGGAACTCGAAATTACATTTGTTGTTTTTATTTATTTTTTATTTAAATTCGCTGCAGGATTTCGCTGCAACAACTATTGTGGTATTGAGCACAAATATAGTTTCAAATATGGAATGATAACCCAATTCAGTTCAATAGCGATGGCTATCAATTACTAGTTATAGTGATATGGCTACATTACCACAAGAAAATTTAGGGGGAAGACAATTTGCACCCTCGTCGGGCCACGGCAGGATTCGAACCTGCAACCAGGGACCATATCCACTGCCGGTCAATTTAACGACGAGGATTCCGTAGGAATAGGGGAATAGTGGTAAGAATTGGGAGATAATGGTTATAAATTGCGATGATGTTCATAGCACAATATAATGACCCCTTCTTTAGTAGTCCTTACCGCGGAGACGGCCTTCTCAGCCTCCCATAGGAAAGGGCATCACCCCGCCCGAATTCAAAAGGGGCACTCACAGACGTAGAACGTATGTAAGAGCACACTGATAGTCACGGCAGAACAGCTGACCTACTAGAACTACTGACAGCCCACATACATTGAAGAAATCCATAGGAAATTTAATTGAACCACAAACGTTCGTTCGCCATGAGACAGATCACAAAGTTTGCATTGTTTTCTCGGTGGTGTGACCATAAAATTCACTTCTGATTTCATCAGTAGTTTTATCCGGAACAGGCCGCCTTCAAAAATTTGGGCCAGCATTAGCTGTCGTCAAAGGATGGCTGTGTATTTCACAATCGAAAGACGCTATATCGCAGCTTTTAGGTGTGAGCTGTAGCAATATAATCCTATTGTTGTGTAGGACACTACTGCTACAGCTATTTGTGCGTTAGATCAAGCAGAGTCTGACAGCGGGAATCCCCTGACGTCATAACCAGCTCGAGTGGGCAAGACCCAGCACGACGGGACCACCCGGTATCAGTCTGTGACTAGCAGTGGATAGTTGTTTCTGCGGAAACATTCGCACTTCGCTCTTGCAATGGAGGAGAATACGACGTCTCAAGTTGTTCGGGAAATCGGGGAAAACTATGAGGTTTTGCTGGAAGACACGACATGCCTTTTGGATCGATGCTGGTACGGACTCGAAACCGCTACTATAGACTGTGCCAAGGGCGAGCCTGTAAAGTGCAGCTCAATGGCGGAACGGGCAGTTTGGAAAATGCTTCAAAAGCTGGGCATCGATATCGAGGAGCGACGGGTAAAACTCGACCCGTCGGAAGTTCACTACCTAGTCAGACTGGCACGTGACGGAACAAATGCGTGGAAGGATGTCAAACAAAAGTTCTCTGTCGAAGAACAAATCGTGGAACGCGCTCGGGAGGAGACTTTCGAAGAACTTCGAAAGGAGTACAGTAATCATACAGGAGAAGTGCAAATTTCCTGCACCGATGGAATAGTCTCTGTGCATCAAGGAGTTGCCGATCGATTGAAAGCTGTTGCCTTGAGCGGTACACATACAAGGCGTCTTCCCATCTCCCAGCGGCAGTGTTCTATCATCACCGATCTGGTGTACTTCGGCAAAACCTCTTTCAAGCTGTGCGAGCTGGCTGCTGTTTATGTTGCGAGCACCTTTTGCAATTTAAAAAAAGTCTTGTCTTTGGGTGATGAGCTACGACATATAATTTCCAAAGATTGGAAATCAGCGTTCGCCGTAGATTCCATTGGAACCCTAAGCTCGGTAAGCATGACTATCCTCTGCTCACGAGATGATTTCGTTGGGGGCGAGCATGAGCCTGAAATCAGTGCAAGCCTTGAAAAGTGGGCCGGATTGTCACGTGCACGTCGAAGCGTAAAGGATAGACTTCTCACCCTGCTGCAGATGAACAGTGCTTCCGATAGGGTGAAAGATTACAGCAAGTTCATTTACTATAACGGTCACAAATTCGACGGAACGCTGTGGACAGTATCGGAGCTACACGAGGAAAGCTCTAAACGGTTCACGCACACAAATGCTGTCATAAATCCGGAAGGCGACAGAATCGTGTCCTCGAGACCGGGTCCCATAGGCATACTTTCCACTGGGAAAGGTTTTACCGAAAGCGACTACCACTTGCCTCATGATCCGCTTGGGTACGGGCACCCGTACACGTTCCAACACTTCCCTTTCGTGTGTTTGGTGTTTAACATCTACGATTCTAAATCAAAACACTTTGGGACTGAGCTCTGGCAATGGAAAGAACAAGCTACGTTCGAGCCAATAAAGACATCGCCTATGTGGGGTAACGTGGGCAATATGGTTCGTGTGAACGATGATCTCTTCTATTTGACTGGAAGGCGAAGCGTTTGCGACGTCGGGGACGATAACGTGTCGGGAGACGCCTCTCTAGACGGTGAAGATCGTCCAGACAAAGATGAAGCCGGATTGTACCTCATGAGCTTGAAGAGGGTTGATGGTGTTCTACATGGAGATGTGACGATGATCGAACGATGGTCATTGGACGAGTACGCTGAAAAGTTCACCATAGAGTTTTTCTGCATTGGCGAGACGCTCTACCGACAGGAACGCGATTTCGATTTCAGAGTAAGATCGGGCATTGTACATAGTTCGATTGTTAGATTCCCAAATAAAAGAAAGAATATCGCTTGAAAAAGACAAAAAGAAATATGTTGATGCGAGGGATAGACGAATGAAATTGTTCCTCGTACGATAAGCTCTTAGGTGGGTTCTACATTGATACCATGCCGTGCATTTTGAAAATAATTAATGAATTCGCACGAAATATCATATCGCTAATATTGTTGCAAGTCTATTGCATTCCGCAGTTTTCGCGTTGTAGTATTGATTTCAGGCCTTGCTTTGATGCCATGAACGTATCAGAACCGTGACATGTATGCTAATTGCAAGCACAATTAGATTAATTATATTAATGTACAAGAAATACATATTAGTTATCATAGACAAAATCAAAATATCGAGTAATAAGCGACGAGACGACAAACGAGGCGCTTAGGCGTTTCGACGCTATGCAGCTCCCATGGGCATAACTTTTGTTCACATATGCATGCATTTCAGGAGCATGAGTCATCGCCAACGGTACTGTCGCGTTTTGAAGAGGGGAAATTTGTCCCAGCGGACAATTTGCAACCGGTCAAAGGAGCGATGCTGCAAACGTGGACTCTGGAGAGCCGGACATTTGCCGTCGCGTCTCTCTATGATGAATCAAATTGTTCGTGCCCCTGTGGATTCTTTGAATTGACCGACGGTAACGTCTGGCGAGATCGAACTCTCGAAACGGGCTTTTTCAACGTCTGCCCTAAGTGGAAACCTGCGAATGACTGCGCTTGGTGCGACTTTGATACCGAAAGTGTTTGAATGAACAACAATAAAAGGTGTCGTGTTCATCTTTCGAGAGATAAAAGAGTGTCTCTCTCTCTCTCTCTCCCTCTCTCTCTATCTGTTGAGCAATCGAAACAGGGGGTTGTGGTTGGCAACATTTGGTCGTCATGGCAGCTGGTTAACACTGGAACCCCCCAAGGGTATGTCCTGGGACCGTTTATGCTTGTTATTTTGATCAATTTCACTCTGCTCAAAATCTCGTCTGGCAATTATTGTAAGACTATTGCTTACGCTGAGGATACCTCACTCCTATTCCGGATAGGTCCTTCAGAACTGAACTCAGATATTCAGGCTGCCGTGGCGAAGGTTGAGGGAGTGATGAAGACCTTTAAGCGGTTCAGACTTATTGTGAATACCAAAAAAAAGGGGTTTTACTCTGTTGCGCCCACCACAAAGTACTCCAATGATGGATCCGGTGTGGCTTTGCGGGGCGCCGGTTCCGATGTCGTCTACGGTCAGATGTCTGGGCCTGACCATTCACGAGACTCTAAAGTGGCATGCCCATCTTGAGGCTCTCCTTCCCAAGTGTTCTGCCGTAACTTCCTCGATCCGTCGCCTCAGAGAGCGTGGTATTCCAGTCGATGGGTTAATTTTAGTTTACAGAATGCCGCTGTTGCCTATCCTGTGCTACGGGATCTCTATCTGAGGTGGTGGCTATAAAACGATCATTTGCAGAACCGAGATTCTTCAGAAAGATGTTCTAAGAGAAATTTTTGGTCGACGTCGGCGAGACTCGGTTGCGAATGTTTTTGAAAAATTTGATCAGCTGCCTATATGTAAGATTTACGTGGTTCATGTCGCACTTCTTGTGTTCAAGATGGTGAGAGGACCAATTCTCCGTGATATTGCATTTCCAATCACCGCTGTCGTCAAAAGGTCTAACCATCGGCCAACAACCTTCGAAACACCATTTGTCATAAGAGAACTCAGCCGCCATGCTCTTGCACACCGCTTGCCTGCAGTCTGGGGCTCACTACCTCGCGAAATTAGAGCCCTTACATGCGTTCTCAGAGGAAAAGTGTTAGGTTTATGTTTCAACATACGAAATGTTGAGCTAAAATCCATCGAGAGCGGGTTAGTGTGCACGGCCCTATGTCCTAAGTCGATGCCAGGTGTACTGTTGGTGCGCGCAGTTTAGGCAAGGCGACTGGGACATTAATGAACATCTAGGGCGCCCCTTCTCGAATCTCGATTCGACAAATGGATCGAAAGAATCGAAAAAACTTTTGAGCAAGCTAGAGCTTGGTCATGGAGATCTTTGTCGGCGAAAATTGGCGTGCCTCGGGAAACATGTCGTCGAATTATTTAAAATAATCTGAGGATGCAGAAAAATAATGCGAAATGGGCCCCTCATGAACTCGGTCCTGGCCAATGGAAAATGCGTGAGCCTGCCTGTATACCGAGTGTGGCTGCTCGATGACAATGCTAGGGCACATCGTATCGACGAAATTACGTCCTGGCTTAAGGCCAACAAGTTAAGCGGTGGCACCTCCCCCCTATTCTCCCGATTTAAGCTTGTGTGACTATGGTTACTTCCATCAATTAAAGAGGGCTATAGTTGGCCAAATGTATGCAAACATCGGTTTGCTCCGAGAGGCCTTAAATAACGAAGTTATAAATGGGAATAGAAAGAAGGTGTGCAACCACCCCCGGTTACGCGGTAGCGCGTGCGGAGAGGGCCAAGCTACGGAAGTACGCCGCACTCCAGGCAACCCACCTTTTTTCTCCCCCCTTGCTTTTGAAACCTTAGGAGGGCACGGTCTGCTCACTGCGAACTTCCTCGAAAGGGTCTACCATAGGCTGACCCGCGCCTCCAGGTACTAGCGCGCAAGATCTTTGCTTCTGCAACGCCTGTCCCTCGCTGAGCAGAGAAGCAATGCCATCGCCCTCCTCGGGACAATGTCGGTCTCAGCCCCGGTTCCCAGCTCCTCCCCCCCCCCAATAATCCCTATAAATTATTCCTAATTATTGTATGTTTGAATAAAATTCTACGAAAGAAGCTATAGTCAGAAGGCTTCCAGAACTCTGGGACCAATGTATAAATAACGGAGGTGCATACCTCTAACTTATACTAAACATTTTTTGTTTTAGCTCACTTAGTTTAGCCGATATTGAAATTTATATGTGTGCAGTTTTTTTGGGTCAGCCTAATATATGGCTGCCATTAATCTAGAAATGAACACACAAGTCAAATGACAAGTACATATATATACATATATTGTTCTCTCAATTTGGCTCATTTGAGAGCGTACCTACAGCATCTCCTTCATCATGTGGTTGTACCGAACCATCCTGGCTAAAACCGTCGGGTACTGGTCGCAGTCCGCAAGCCATCATTAGTGCGTTGTAATTCGTGGGTACCTTCTGACATTTCATGTACAAGCCTTTAATCTGTTTAGGCGTTAACTGGTAGAGATTGTCGGGATCGCGCGCCATCGCTACCCATTCGTCGAGGCCATGTCTGGAGATCATCTGCGCAAGGAACATCATATCATCTCGGAGCATAAAGCTACGATCCCGCCGGGCCGCATTGGCCTCTATTTCGATCTTTTCAGCCACTTCGCATTTCGCCTTAGGTTTAGTCTGATCGAGCTCCATCTGTTTCGAAAGGAACAAAAATCCACAAATTGACAATCATAATATGAGCAATGGTTAATTGAGGTTTAAAAATAGAGCTCTAATGGCAAACGTATGGACCAAGTATCAACAATGTGCAATAACAACCAGTTACTAACAGAGTAAATGGCTTCGCATGAGAGCAGAAACGATGACACAACCATATAACACGCTCTGAAATATTAGTTGGACTCGAATCTGATCGATTGAAAGAGCATTGAGTACGAACCGCATTTCCGTCCGCATAGAATGCGTTGTTCTATCGATATTAAGCCAGCTATCGGTTCTCAGTACCTATTTCTGCCGTGGCCTCAGGGGAGGTGTCAATTTCTCTACCAGGCAGAATATCTCGCAGTAATGTATCCACTATCCTACGGATAATATGTACCGACAAATGTTTGATGGTGGGAGAAGGGCTGTGGACCTCCCATGAAAGCGTATTCCACTCCTATCGCATGTTGGTTTATGGCGAACTCGATAATGATGGGGCATAATTATCGTATGGATATATGTGTCTACGTTTGTATATTATTGGTGTATTATTATTGTTGTACCTTATTTGCGTCGTAGAGCAGACCAGCATCTTTAATGTTCCTACGAAATGTATGCTCCTCGTTCCAGGCGGCCTTCAGCTGTTCACAGGCAATCCGGGGGGCTTTCCTCCGCCTCTGCTTCTTCTGGGCCCTCTTCGGATTGACGTTCACTTTTTTACGATGCTCACGACGTCTTTTTGCCTGGCTGCCCATAGTACAGATGTCAATTCACTATGCAGAAAACGACCACGCAGCTCGC
This sequence comes from Stratiolaelaps scimitus, assembly GCA_019614645.1. Classification (NCBI taxonomy): domain Eukaryota; kingdom Metazoa; phylum Arthropoda; class Arachnida; order Mesostigmata; family Laelapidae; genus Stratiolaelaps; species Stratiolaelaps scimitus. The sequence goes on along the minus strand of JABWDB010000013.1, from coordinate 2,621,727 downwards.
GTGTCGCGCTGCCAATCAGCTTGAACACAAACACGCCGTATATAGATATCAAAACCACGACCAATATCGAATACGGCCAGAGGTACGAACAATGCTAAATAATCAGAAACAAATCAAATATTTCATCACATTCATCAAGGAAGCAATCGAAGTACTCTCGAAAATCGAATGTTCCTCCACGGATCTGCTCGCTCGAAAGCGACTATCAAAACAAAAGCACGTGTGAGGCCGTTCACAGTGATCGGGAGCTGGCAAGAGCAGTCTGGGAACGAGACCCGCGCAAATTCGAAATAGCGATTCGGGTCCGTTTAATGACAGCTGTTGTTGAGGCTGTATTCAGTTGTTCAATGTGATAATTCTATTAAGATGCATGATTGCATAATTTCTATGTATTTCGATTTCTTTCTTACGGGAGTATTTACTGATTTTACAACGATAATATTATTTAATTACAATTTTTCACATCAGTCACTTCTCCATGAATGCTTATGAAGCTGTGCCCCTAGGGTGCCATTGAGATTAGTACATAGACGACGTTTAATTATACGAGTACCCGTCTAACGATGATAATTTGATGAATGGATGCAGTACTTGCATTTAAATTGTTTTTAAGCTTTTTTTAGGTTCAAATCCAATCCGCATTTCGTGCTATCATTGCGGTAAATTCGAAGGATTCGAAGGACAATAACGCGGATAAAGGCAGATCGCATGGCTTTCAAGTACTGGTTTGTACTAATTATAATAATTATCATCATCGTTCGTGTGTCCTTGACGCAAAAACCTAGTTTTTTTTCTCTAGCGTTTTTGTGTCCTCCGACCCGAGACGAGGCGGACTGCGTTCCTGCTATGGGAGGCGCTTTTGGGGGCGTTTAATACAGGTGCCATACAATACGGGTTGTGGGTCAGCTTATCTCATCGAGGTAAATGGAGTCAAGCGGGAGAAGAAAGCTAAATGGAAACGGAGGATTTGGATTCATGTCTGAGCTCTTTCTCCGACTGTGGAAGCTCGAGTTCACAGTCAACAGTGGCATCTGGTAGTTCTAGAGGCTCACCTCTCTGTACGAAACGTTACGTGATCGTAAAAAATCAGTCATTGTTTCTGGTACGTGGAACACCACTCTCGAAAATCGACATCACTTCATAGGCATATATATAGTTTTGCAAGTCATTCAGCGCGTACTGGATCAGTCAGCATGAAGCAGTATGTAAAATACATACGGCCTTAAAATATTCGATTTGCTGTGTGATCCGGTTGAAATAGCTGAAGTGGTTGGTAACCCATCCAACTTATGCCCAAGCATATTTCAATATTGAAATTAGAAATATTCGAATGTTAGAGCTCCTTGTATCCATTGCGTCTAGTTATGGTAACACTTTCGGCCGCGATATTCGTGCCAGAGATCTAGTCTCTACCAATAGCTTGTAATCATGTAAACTTCGAGCACTGGTGTCGATTAGATCACCGAATACTTCACACATATTAATAAAATGAATTAGATACATTAGGTTGTCGAAACATCTGTGCCTACCAGGGTACATTCACAAACAAACAATAAAAACATAATTATGATCTTATGTTCGAAACGTTTGTTACACTCTTTTATCACTTTTTTATTACGAGAATACACTTCGTTACATTGCTGAAATTACTGTTCCGTCAGTAGACGAACATTTGTATTGTACGTGGGCAGTTTAACATCGATCGTCCCGCGATCCGCAGTGGAGTTGCCCATTCTACGGAGCCTCGCGAATTTAGCATTTTCAATAGTGAGTTTTTCCTTGGTTCGGTAAACAACGACTCGGGCGATTGTCGTCCTGGATTCGCTATGAGGGATATATAAACGTAGCGTCCTGATCCTATATTCTGGCTCTACTTCCCTAGAGAAGGGAAGTAGAGCCAGAATATAGGATTAGGAGACAGTTTTGAAACTGTTTTGAAGATGTATTCCTCAGTCGATCTGAGGGTTGACCCGCGTATAAGCTATGAGAAGAAGAATCGATGAATTGACCGAAACGAGTATGGGTCGAAATGTATTTTATGATTTTATTTTAATGTACCTTACCCAATTATTAATTTCGATTACTTTTTTGTTATTATTTGGCTTCTATTTGTTTCTTTTGGATTATCGGCTCAGCTTTGATTTCGGTAACAACCGTTTCTCCTGTTCGAGTTCGACCGAAGTAGCAGTGCAGCACGGTACTCCACAAAATATGGTTACAAAGAATAATAATAATAATAATAACATGTGCTGAGTTGTACATTTCTCTAGTAATTCTATTTCGCCTATAGAACGTATGTTAGACGTCGCCTGCATAGAAAGTTGTGTTATACGCGTTGGCTGAGCTGTTAGATACCTCGACACTACTGCACACGCTATAAAAATGTTCTCTTATTAGAGACATTTGCGTTTGGATTAATTGTTTCATTTCTTCACAGTGCAATACAGAGTTTAATTTACTAACGAAGCTGCTGCCTTGTCAACGCTGGAATTGTCATACAAATAATATGGTGGAGATGGATCCATATTGTGCGGCGTAGTTTACACCATAAGAATAATAATAATACTAATGGAGCGGCTGAAGAACTACACAAAATAAGAGAAAATTCATCTTCATTAACCAAAAGGCTGGTGGATTATTAATATTATTGTTATTATTCTTATATATATATATATATATATATATATATGGATGTGCGCGAATGATTAAAAGCAATACATGTGTAACTGTACATATGTGCAGATGTACTTATTTATTTAACTGTTGATGAACTTGCTGAAGCTGAGTTGTACAGGTGGTGGACAGGCTGATGGCCGTAGACTGGTTTGGTTAAGTTTCGTGCAGTGTGCTAAGCAACTGGCCGAGCAAGCAGTGTGAAGCAGAGATGCGTGTGCCCGTACGCGCAATGTCGTTGTCATTGTCGTCGCCGTCGAAAGGTCGCCTGGCTAGACAGTGTTCGGTACCCTACGAACGCCCACTGTCAACAGAGGCTCACTCTTCTCAGCTCTAATAGCCACAATGGGCCATTGCACTTGAACGCGGCAGCACTTGAAGGTGGCTCTGTTGTTGCTCGTTCCTCGCTTACAATCTCTTGTATAGCATAGTCCGAAGTATACAAATCTGCCACCGTAGAGTTCTGTGGCGCTGTGGCATTCTCTATACGCGCACCTTAACCGACGACAGGGTACGAGGTGCGCAGGACCTTTCGAGAGCACGCAAGGTTGCTTCTTGGGGTCAAACAATACGATGTCTTATTGTATGCCACAATCGAGCCTACAGGACCAAATGAATTGTGTGATGTGAATACGCGCATAGTTTTTGCTTTGTTAGAGGAACCAAGAGGCATATACACACGCACGAGCATGCTACACGCTCAGGAAGTGAGATGGCGTCGACGAATTCGCCAATAGCGAAGTGACAAGTCTCCACTCACACTTAACAATGTATGGACATACGGTGAATTGAAGCGTGCCACATTGTTTACTGAATATAGTTACAATTGGTATTTTATAAAGCATGCTGAATTAGCTGGGAAATATTATCTAACATAGCTAACCCGCAAATTGAAGCTGAGTACTTTTCACAATAAATTGGTAAGGTCAGCCATAGAGTTCCACGTTACGTTTCAGTGAAAATCGTTCACACATTATGTGCTTGTTTGGCTGTTCTCTACTGGCCTCCTTTGGGAGATCCTTTCGAAGATTCCGTCTGATTCACCAGCCCCTTTCAGTGTTTGCTTTGCATGGCTCGTTTTAGGCCGCGGTATCCAGCTTAAGACCAACAATAACAATGTTCTGGTGAGCTCGCCAGATGAGCGTGACCGACTTCTCAGCCTCAGGGTGAGATTTGTGGACGAGATCCGGAGGGCCCTACTGTTACAGGCCGCATGTGCCTATTCGTCCTTATGTTCATTCGGGTTAACTCAGATCGTCTGTTTCAATGTGACGCGGTGATATGTTTGCGAGCAGATGAGGGAAGCGAATGGTTTTTGTCCAAAGTGGATAGAGGGAGGTTTTAAACTGTAGAATTATATAGCTCCGTCCGCGAATGCCGAGATGGCCTCCTGCAACCTGAGGCCCTTCGTTCTCGTTGAGCTTCTTCTCGCGAACAGTCTTGGCTGCCACAACGCGAAGGGGAACGGAGCACTCTCCCATTTAGACTTATATGGAAAAAAAACAGAAATCTAAACGAAGTTTGCATTGGCATAAACGAATTTCAGGTGGCTCAGTATACTGATATACTACTGGAAAGTATTCGTCTCAAAATAGCCCTGTCGTTGAGGGAGTGACAAAATGTGGGCGCTCTCTTAACGTATGTTTTAGAATGCTGCAGTGCAGACGCATTGTGACACACACTAGAATTCGCCGTAACGTCGGGAGGTACATATATACAGAGTAGATTTAATTTTACGTAAGCCACCATGCTGATGGTGACTATGAGGTTACACGATGGTAATAGTTCAATGTAAATTAAATGAAGGAGACACTGCTATGAAAGAAATAGCTATTTTCTAACCTATAAACAAACTTTCTGAAGCAGATTATATATATATTTATATTAGGTTGACCCAAAAACCGCACTCTTGTCGTATTTCGCCGAATTCTTATTCTTGACCGGTTTGAATTAAAATTTGGCGGGTAGTGAGACACAACAATTCGCAAGCAGACGGCGTGAAAATTTGGGCGTTCGAAATGGCAACTGGCGGAGCAGGCCCCTCAAACTTGTATTCTCGGAGGGAAAGTGTCAAGTTTATATTTCAACAGAAGAAATGTCCAGCTGAAATCCATTGAGAATTGGTTAGTGTGCACGGCCATAATGTGTTCGCGAGACAATTTGAAGATATATAGGCAGTAAAAGAATCGCTTAGAGCATACCGTTGCAGTGGACGAGACATGGGTCAGCCTGTATACGGGACTGGAAAAAGATCAAGTGAAACAGAGGCTACGACCAGGTGAACAGGCACTGACGGTAGTAGTATCACATAGATTCGAGCCTAAAGAAATAGTAGCCCTTGACATGGATTTCAACGGAATTTGCTACTACGAGATTTTGGGCCCAAAAGAAAAAATTGGCTCTGCTCGACATCTCGAGTTCTTGAAGGGACTCATGAATAATTGGCATTGCGATAGGAAGCAACGAGTGTGGCTGTTCGATGACAATGCTAGAGCACATCGTAGCAATGAAATTACGTTCTGGCACAAGACTAACAAGATTGAGCGGTGGCATCACCCCCCCCCCCTATTCTCCCGATTTAAGCCCGTGTAAAGCTTTGTTTTAAGTTACTTAGTTTAGCCGATATTGAAATTTATATATGTGCGGTTTTTTGGGGTAAGCCTAATATATATATATATATATATATATATATATATTATATATATGATGGTTCTTATAGTGGTTTTGATTGATCAAGGCTAGCGATTCGAGGGGCAAGGAGCGCACTGTATCGAAAGCAATCGCCTACCTGAGCTAATCTAAATTAAGAATTAATGCTTTAGGTTACTCAGGATATTTCTCTCTGTCTCTCTATTTTCCCACCATCCTCTGTCCCCATGCTTCTTCGCCCGAATAATACTCATCCTTGCATGACCTTTTTACTTAACGAGGGAATATAATATCGCCTCAGCACCGCTTTGAAATGCTTCAGTCGGTGAAGAGGGCGCATAGACTATTTCTGTTGGATCTTCAGCGGCAAACTCGGCTCTTTACTAATGGCCACAGACACAGTGTGCTTGCACGATAGCAACATGATGTATCATGGCCAGCCGAGCGATGGCCACAGTGGCCATCTGTACACAAGCTGACGACCTGCACGCGACTTCACTGTTGGCGGCTTCGCAGCTCCGCACGACACCACGGCCGAAGGAGGCCGTGGTGATGGTGGTGGTGGTGGTAAGGAAGCACGCCAACATCCTCACAATCTCGTCCATTCAGGCGTCCATTGGTTCAGACGAGATGCGATTCCTGTCCGGTGGAGTCGGCGTCACAGTGGTCGCACCCGCTGCCGGCCCCCTCAGCTATGCTCTCTCCCCTTCAGTTCAGGCGGTAGAGAGTAGGCGGCCTAGCCGTTGATCGGCACGCGCGTACACGTTGCATCACTCCGGACCCACCCTGCTCGCCCAGCCCGTAAAGCTATTTGTTCTCCGGTGTTCTCGCGCCACGTTGTTCGCCCGTCGGGGCCCTTTCCTTCGCTGGGGGAGAGGGTCCATAGCTTCGGAGAGCACTTCACGAGCTAAGGCTAGCTGGCAACCTGCCTGCAGTTGACCTTGTCGACTGCAAGCAAACTGTCGCACATTGCCGATTTCAATACGCGCTGTATCACGGGCTTTCTGTGAGCGGCGGTGCGGTCAGTGTCGGCTCTGATCGCGTGCACTGTGATCAGCATCAACTGAGTGCAACGTAACCACCCGGCGAACGACAACAGATCGCCCGTGGGCCCGCGGGATTGGTGTCTGATTCACCTGTGAGCGTGACAAACTGTCGATGGCGGATCTCGGAGCACCGCTGGACATTAAAGCGCCCGTTGTCTGGGTGCTTGGCGGCCCCGGCTCAGGTAAAGGTACCCAGTGCGCGAAAATCGTTGAAAAGTACGGCTATGTACATATTTCATCTGGCGACCTGCTCCGCGAGGAGGTAGCGAAAGCCTCACCGCTTGGTCAGCAGCTCAGCGAGATCATGAAGAAAGGTGAACTTGTACCACTCGAGACGGTTCTCCAGCTATTGAAGAATGCAATTAAAGACAAGGCTGCCACCGCCAAAGGCTACCTAATTGACGGGTATCCCCGAACGGTAGATCAGGGCGAGAAGTTCACCTCGCTTGTGTGTCCCGTGAAAGCGATTGTGTTTTTCGACCTCAGTGATGACCTGATGGCGGCGAGATTGCTCGAGCGTGGCAAGAGCTCGGGCCGGGCCGACGACAACGAGGAGACAATTCGTAAACGCCTTCAGACGTTCCGCAACGAATCCATGCCAGTCGTCGATAAATACAAAGAGATGGTGCAGACGATTGCGGCGACCGATCCCGTCGACGTGGTCTTTGGCAAAGTTGTCACGTTCATGGACAAACTCTAGTGAAGGTAACCTGCGGCCAGCCAACATAACCAAGAGGCAAACCAAGTCGGAATCATCAACTAGGATAGGATTCTATTCACCTCCTTCCATTCATCCATGTCTCGCTTACCCATCGACCCGTATAAAGCGAATCTATAGGAAGGAGTCAGCTCAGGAAGTTCGCCTTCTTATCTCATCATTGGAGAAGGTTAGACAAGAAAAAGTCTGAAAAGTGGCCCGCAAAAAACAGACCTCACCAGCAGAAGAAGAAGCGAGAGCAATGACCAACATTTTGTTCAGTGAGGCGAGTGCACGAACGCATCCGGGGGAACCGCACCGCTTCTGGGCAGAATACATGCAAATATTTACTGTTGTTAAATATGGTGTACGCTGATCCCGTTCAAATACAATGATGGCTGGTGACCCACTGTGGAATTGTCAATATCTGTAATATTTTTTGGCGCGGCGGCGTTGCGAAAATGTTCATGATACTGATGTAATGAGGAGCACCACCATCTATAATTGTTATAACCTTTGAGAGATTTTAGGCTAGAACGCCTTTGCTCTAGTCACTGCTGTTATATACACAATTTTAAACAAAGAAGAAGAACAAGCAGAAAATACAACCCAAAAAGACGAATGTCGCTCAATCAACTGAATCAACTCAATAAACAAACTGTTGCGTTGCATGGACTGACGTGGTTCGTTTAGGTAGAACATCCATCGATTGGTGGCTATCGATATAATCATACGTAGCCAATGACTATCTGCGGAGTCACGAGTCTCCATAGCATGGCCAGATCTATGTAGTAAATCAACCATCGAGGGGTGAATTCGGCACTGCCTTAGCATGTACGGCAGTCTATTTTTCATTTTGCTCTAAAAGACAACGAAGCTCAGGAACACGAACGATAAACATTCGATTAGGAATTTGTGGACGTTGGAATGCATCATAGAAATACATAGAGTTCCTCATAGTAATACTTAAGGTCAGGAGCTAAGGCCTGTCAGATAGGGGAACAGCTGAGGTTCAGCTCGAAAAACAATTATTATTAAATACATTGAGTTGTTGAAGCAATGCCGAAAGCAGTGCCGTGGACGTTCAATGTTTAAGGCTGTGGGTCAGCCTGAAAAATTTATTTATACATAGAGTTGTAATATATTGGTATATATACAGGCATCTTTAAGAGTTGCAATACTATTCATTGTATTCGCTTTCAGAAGGACTGATGTTCGCGAAAGGATTTTCCGGGTACGAGAAAGATGCTCGTGGAAGTATACTTTGTTGGATAGGAAGTGGCTGATTCGTCTTAGCCGCTGAAAGGAAAAATGAGGCATTTCGTTAATTTTAATAAAGCGATATTTTTCATCATACTGTTGATATGCGCCCTCAATCATCTGTTGCGATTAGCAGACCCAATCAGCGCTTATCTACACCTTATTTTATAAATACATATATATGTATATATATTTCAGCAATTCAGAACAATTCGCTATGAAGTACGGTGCGCAGGGCCGCCAACCATGATCGGTTCGAGTTCGAGCTCGTAGGGGCCGTTCGATGCGAATTCTATCGGGGGAGAGTTCCACTTGAATGACTATGCCATGCCAGCATCGAGGGAGGGACTTCATCGATCGTCTGAGTTACCAGTTTCATCCGTCTTTGTCCAGCGAATGTCCATTGAGCGGCGAAGGAGTGGCTCTGGCGCTCAAAGCCATAAAGGGCAACGATGTACTAGAATGATGCTCCCTATATGTGACAGGCTTCGACACATAACCTTTAGGTATTGCTACGAGCACCTATCGAGGCAACCTTATTTATTGAAACTCTCGTAACTGGCAAGAAGGCACAGATAAACAAAGGTGATAGATGAAATTCAAAGCTTTTTCGCCAAAGCCTCTAGCAGAATTTGATCCAAAGCAAGTCCCTCATATCTTGCGGACCAAGATGTGCACTCACCAATCATTCATCAAGGAGACATAAATGTACTCTGTATGACTCATATGTACAAATTTGACTTAGTGTCAATTTAATAATAATAATATTTACTCAGATTTCACCGAGACACCCCATGGTGATGGAGCCATCGAGCTTACTGAAATCAACATTCAATCGTTCGTTCGGTATAAGTAAGTGGGTGTGAAATCTTCTAAACGCATGGCAAGAAACGATGTTTAAGTAAAGCCTTGTGCCACTGTATATACCATACGGTTATAGTTGGAGCCTTATAGCGGAAAAAAATATATATATATATATTACAAAAGCATGCTGAAAATTTACGACCCGGCATAAATTCGCCGTTCAGAATCCGGCTGGGAACAGGTGACTACGTCATATATATATATATATATATATATATATATATATATATAGTTAATGATAGTCTGACCTGTTTAATGATTCACTGAACCGCGTCGGTGCAACCGGGCGAGGGGTGTTTACCAAGCGGAAAACCACGGCATCATTCAGCCGCGCTCATTTCATCAGCACAGGATACAATGGGCCTAGATTGATCCGCAACTATTTGCAGAGTACCAGAAACTACCCGTGGCATTCATTACATATCTGCGTGGTAGGTATATTATTTCTAAAATAAATCGCAATAGCCGTCGAAAATTTCAGATATAAATTAGAGCAAAATACATAGAGATGCATATATCCTGCCTAATCATAATGAGAATAATAAATAGTAAGAAATGCAATTACAAAATCAGTTAGACGATTTAGTTAAGTATGATTTTATTTCTCTTATAATCTACCTAGCCGGCCCTCATAATACTCAGCATACTCATAATACTTAGTGACGATTTCGTTCTCAGATCAAATTTCGATCACCAAATGATTGTTTTTAAGTTGTTTTTGATTCCGTTTCGCCTATTCTTCAATAGCATGTCAGTTGTTTGTTCGCTCAAATGAGCATATCATATTATACATATCGAAGCTAGTAGTGTACCTTTCATGCCAGCCATTCCCTCCTAGATATTCGATGTACACGAAACTCACAAGCGGTGGCAGCAGCCATCGCAAGAGGTAGGACGTTGAGGCAAACGATTTGTATCGATATAGCCTTCGTGGAACGGAGGAGAGATCGTGCTTGACAGTCACCCGCAAGCACTTCTACCACGGACACCATGTTCGCGAAATTCGACTTACGCTCCGTAGCAGCCATAGTGTATGATATCTTGATTGGCAAACTGTCATGCATCGCTTGGTGTCAGCTTCCTCCAATAAACCAGTATGAGCGAGTTATGTACTATTCACACGGCGATACAACAACAATGGATTCATTTGAATCATGAGTATTGTGCTTGTCACGACTGCTGTGTAATAGAATACCCATATCATTAATAGTAGGATTCGATTAGCAATCGCGTGTCCTGCCCAGGACATCCGCGATGCGACGATCAGAATGCCCGATCTACGCCAGCTGTTATTAGGTTGGCCAGAAAGTTGTGCGGGTTTTTTTGTGTCTCTTTTCGATAGCCCCCCCCCCAGACAGGATTAGTTTAAAGGGGGAGTTTGTTTACACACAAATCAGGAAACGCTGAGTCGTTTGAAATACTCATCTCATTCGATATCGTTTCATTTTCGGCCTCAAAAACTGCATCGAAATAGTGCACGTTCGTTACATGTTTTATTTTATGAATTCTCGAAGGGTAACGCTGTCGCGGAAACGTTTGGAAATGTCATTCACGCTTGCGGATGGCGAGGATGCCTTGAGCCGAAGCACATGCGAAGGATGGTTCAACGAACTTCATTAGGGGAATCTCAGCCTGGACGATGCCCCAACGTCCGCAAGGAATTCCCTGATCGTCGAAGACGACGAGACAACATTCACGAAACGGCGACGATTGCCACTCGAGAACTCGTAGAGTGAGTTTAGCTTGGCGTACAAACCGTCCTTAGCGGCTTTCACAGGGTTGGAGGGAATAACAATCTTGGTAGTTGGACTCCATGGCCGATGTTGTTCTTGTGGTTGGTGCCATGTTCAAGGACCTATGCACTTCGAGCTTCTGAAACAAGGAGAAGACATCAACGCAATTTAACCGGCGTCGAAGCAAATAAACAAAACACGTCTAACACAACTCATCAACTGACGACCATTATCTCACGCGATTTCGACCAGCTTCAAATATTCATGACTTAGGCTCGGGTCCCCTTGAGCAACACCCGTAGTTCCTCGACCTTGCTTCCTCTGATTACCACGTGTTCAGATCGATGACGAGCTATTGTGGTAGAAGAGAATTCAATTCTTTGAGTAATGCCGAAATTCTTTTTTTTTTTGCTTCGAAATATGAGAAATTCTATAAATCTATCGTTACGAACCTCGTTCAAACTGTCAACACGGCTGTCCCAAGCGATGGACCCTACGTCGATTGATAAGGTAAGTGAAATTGCTCTTCTGCGCACGGTGCAACCTGGCGATAAAACAACCCGCAAGCAAGTGTTGTGTGCACATTGAGCTTAATTCACACATACGGGGGGGGGGTCACATAGCAGCCGAGCTTTGGCGACTTTCTAAGCAAAATCGCAAGCGTAGAATTGCATCAACGCGTAAATGCTAGCAAGGATCGGTGCCGGAACGAACATAATAGTTCAATTCGACAATGAATGAATGCCAGCTTCGTCACAAGGGTAAGCATACTATGTATAATAAATTCATCAACTAATGATTAGTTGCCTTTCATTGGATTGTTTTTCTTGATTCCCAGTTCTTCGTTAACTGACTGTGCTTCCACTGCTGACTCGTGGATATGAAGTGCCTAAGGGATAGCTATCGGGGAAGCCAACAGTAACTTATGTAAATATAATACATATTCTGTGCATTGTCGGCATTTTATTCTTATGGCTAGCTGAAGCCTACTAACCCGAGAAAGTACAGGTTGCCTGGTCAGAGTAAAGCAGCTCTATAGTCCGATTTGGTCCGATATAGGCCGATTACGTCTTCCTGTTGCATTGTTCACCGTTTCACTGTTCCTCTTATATTGTACAGTACTAAATAGTGCGAGAGTTAGAAATAATCGAAGAAAATCTATGAAAATCAGTGTCTTAGATGGCTTTCTGCAATTGCTATGATGTCGCTCTGAGTTGCCGACCTCGTATCTAATTTACACGGAAATTTCTCGGATGAAGCGGCCACCTCCTAAAATCCTCCAATCCCCCGCTGCTTAGTAAAGTTGAATGGAAGCTCCATCTGCTTCACCGATTCGTCAGAGGATGAAAAGAGGGTCTGTGTGGCGGGCTTTCTGTTTCAGGCTTCGACTCAAGCTGAGCGCTGAATTGAGTATCTATGAGATCGCGCGTCTCGCCCCATGGGAGATTACAATGAAGATTTGTGATGGTGTCGGATGAAACTGTTTTGAATACCCAGTTCTCACAATAGCCAGCGGAGGAGCGTGACGGGAGGGCCTGCAATGCCGCCGACTTCATGAACTAATCCTTACACACACGATTGTTGGATATATTATATTTTTTTTTCTATATATATATATATATTTCTATATATTATATTTACGTATAGTAAACGATTTTAAAGTATATACAGTCTGTTAAGCTCGGTGGCCTGGTGATGCATTCGTGTGCGCCTCGCAATCGGAGGAGACACGTAGTTGCACGGGTTCGATCCCCACCCTTGCACTCTTGCACGGGGTTGTCCGTCTTATGAAGCAATGCCGTGTGAGCAATACCGTGCACGTTAAATATTGGCTGTGAGTCAGCCCGAAAATGAAAAAAAAAGTATATACAGTATAACCACAAGAAACCTAGATGGAGTTCGACGCTCAATGAATAAATGAATACTACATGTTCACTGTTCCATCTGTCTCAATGCGGCGATACGTCAACGCCGTCCAGTGTGCACAATCCGCAATGATTGTTATAGGCCAACAAAATGCACCAAATCCCCCAACACTGGCTACAACAACAACAACTCGATGATATGATTGACAGCGAAATCACGTTTTGTGGCTCGTTTTCACACCAAACGTTTCACTTGGACATGCAGCCGATTACGTGGCCGCCATCTCATTTGAGAACGGACGAATTGAGCTACAATCTATTATATATGTTAATCTATATAAGCTTGCCGGATTGTAATGCACTGTGAAATGCGCACCGTTGCCTTAAACCCTGTATTCGTCCAATAGCCTCAATGATAAACAGTAGGTGAAATGTTATCCGCAATCATTTATAGTCGTCAGTGACTAAGTGGTTAATGGATTCAATATCATGAAGCTGGTTTCGATTGCGTACAACGATGGTGGCAGTGCAAACTAAATTGTGTTGGACCTTCGTTCAGTTTCATGCACTAGTTGTGACACTTTGAAAAACACCGCGAAGGGCTCCGAACTTTTTTTTATTGAGGAGGTGAGTTCTATCACAGATCGATCTACATATTACCAGTGGAGTGGTTACCAGAGTGCTGACATTATTAGGTAATGAATAAATTATTATTACTCACGGTAGCAAATTCATATATTTGGTAGTCTCTCTCGGGTGCAATTGCCAGAGAGCCAATTATATGTACTGAACTGCTCATTTCATAAAACATCTACATATGGCTGAGATGTTTCAACCCATGAAGATAAGCATGTTCCTTGAAGGAGCCACTCGACTCCCTAAGGACTGCCACTTTTTTTTAGTGAGTTAATGATTTATTGGGGGGCATAATGGACTAGAGAAGTTCTTCGTTGACAGTTTGATGGCATGTACAAGAGCCACCTGCTAAAATGCTGGCCACGCCATCTGTTATGAAGAATAGAAAATTTCAATCACTAAGAGACCAGTACTTTTTTGCGGGACTGAACATGAGATACTAACTACAGTTGCAAGGGCGAACCTAGGTTTTAAGGTGTAAGAGAAATAGGTGTGCCTCGAAGATTTATTGCACGCTCGGAAGAACTAAGAATTGGGTCCCATGGACACTTGTGGGGGAAAGTCTTAGCCTAAACGTGTTGACTTGTACATCAACCTTTTTCGGGATGATCCTCAGCCAATATTGAACGTCCACGGTACTGCTTTTAGCATTGCTTCGTAAGACGGACCCCTAAATGCAAATGTGCAACGGTGTTGACTTAACTGCACGATCAGCATAATTTCCTTTACCGCCTAAGCACTAATCGAATGTACTATGGCACTAAGTGAAGTATCACTGACACACCGATCTATGATTTCCTCAGCGAGGGCGTTGGCAGCGATGCCTCGCTCAATAACAGGGACGTCCGAGGCCGGGCTACCTTCCTCAGATACGAGTTGCTCTCCAGAGGCTCCAGGAGAACCGCAATGTCAAGATGAACGAAACGACGAGAAAGCAAGCGTCCAGAGACAGCAGCCGTCAGGTACCAGCTCCCCGAGGCCAACGCAATCGGATGAACTCCCTCCTCGGTGGTGGGATCACCTCGAGTTCCGATTCAGTCGAAAGGACAGGTAGGTGGCCAGAAGTGACCGCAGTAGCTGCTGTTCAATAAACTTGCGATGGAACTGGGCGTTCTTACTCAGCATAGTAACGTTGTCACAGCATATGTTAGAGTTTATGAGTTCGTGCGAATGCACCACTGTCTATAATACGAATTGGTACTTCCAGCTCTGGCAGGCGCCAGGCCCTCGCCTATGGTGGACAGCAGTAATCCCAAATGAATAGAGTGGGCAGTTGATCGCACGCCTTTTTGTGTAGGAGAACGGATAAGATGGCATTCGGGAGGTCTGTTAAATAAAAATGCTAGACCTGCCATGGTCTCAGCATCTGAGTACCCTTGAGGAACTGGGTAGAAGCGCACAGTCTCGCATCAATTCTTGATGCGCGAGATGAGCGGGAGAGAGAGAGAGAGACATAGAGAGACTTCGTCGAGCTGTCAAAAGCGAAACGCTTGTTGACACAGTGGTGCTATCGTGTGCTATTGTGCTAGTGTAAATAGAGAAGAAAAAAAGTGGTCGGATGTAGGCTGGATCGGGCCCAAAGGCACGATGAGCGAACTAAAGGGGAAAGCCAACCGCTCGTCTCAGCTGAGTAAAAACCTGCCACGGTCTGATGAGACGAGTAGAATGTCACCTTTTCTGTTAATCACCTGGATAGCTCCAGTTGTCATTTTTTGACGCGTTCGGAAATTGATAATCTTAATGGCGATGTTAATTTTGACCAAGATCGAAATTTCCGAAACACCCAAATGTGAAATGTGCCGAATTTTTCGATATATAAATATATATATATATGTATGTGTATTTTTATTATATACGAAAATATATAGCTGTCTTGTATATTAAAACCCTACACGGGTCTGATTTCTTCTCTAACCATACCGCAATCGCATTTCCCTTCTGTACATCTAATGATAGTCGTTGCAGTAAAAAAAATACCCCTGAACATATATATATATATATATATATATACAATACACATAAGGCTAAATGGACAGCAGCAAGTTCCAGTTTTCAAACTTCGAACAATATCTGATTATGTATTTTATGATTGTGTATATCACTAAATAGTGTAGAATTAGCCAGCCGAATTTCATACCAGAAGCTGTTGTTAATGTAAACAGACAACACATGTCCATTATCTAAGACTCGCGCAGAGTGCCATTAATTTTCCTGCATCCAGCTGGCTATGCACACGAACGTCCTCATGTTACGAAGACGCATGATTACAAGCAAGTATTCCCTCCACTCAACGTCGATTCGCTTGTGGCCGCCGCCGCCGCCACGACATTTGAAATTCGCGCCCCCTCCGTCACCTGTGTCTGTTGAACGAATCGCCGCCTGGGTGGCCCCAAGGACGTTATAGCAGAAATCACGATCATACTCAGAACTATCGTTCGTATGTTTGGGATTAAGTGCGAGTGTGTACCTGTGATTTACATTTGCCTTGGAAAAGTGGCACATTTGTACCTGTGAAACGCCTTGCCCGGAAGCCGTGTTCGAGTTCACACCCTCTAGTCAGTGTTCAGGCCCTCGTTGGCAATTGGTTGATCCAATTTCGCGTGATTTGTTAGTGTGCCATAATCCAGAGTCGTCTTGGCTCTCTCGTCGATATGTTGTTTATTGCCTGCTTGTTGTCCAATCGTTCGCCATCCGGCCCGGCGATCTCGAACGCGATGAGATGAATCTGTCCCAGCTAGAGTGTCCCCCGAGCCCCACCCTCGAACTTGGACGATTGTCGACTTCGTGTCTCGTCCACATCGACATCGCACCCAGTATTGTGCTCGCCCAGGCCAAGTGTATGGACCAGAATCTAACGAGTCGATATACCATGCTGACTCGGTTGTCGTGTCCAATGTTGCGGCCAGGCATGGGTAGGCGCAGTGTATTGCGTGCGTGGCCTCCTCGAGGTGTGGCCTGACGCTTCTTATCAATGAATTCAAGAGAATGTTGCTTAGAATTAGACGAACTAAACGAATGATGATTACACACGCGTCATGCTCTCGGCAGCGGCGGCGGCTACAGCAGCAGCATAATAACGAGTGATTAGAACCGTGGAGCATTTCTCTAGTAGTTAGCGAACGAGCTGATTGATCGGCTGGTTTCGCTGATATTATTCATCAGTGCTGCCTTTAATCTGCTCTGATCTAGCAGCATGATTGGCGGCTATGGCCGACCAGGCACGGTATTGTTATTGATAGTACAGGGCTGTTGTTCCTAAATAGTTAGGAGCGGTCGGAATCGCTGGGGCTGCAATTAAAACACCGTTACGGACCCTATATGTTATAATCGATTTTTCTCTGTATTCAACCATCTGACTCACTCTCTCTCTCATTCACTCTCTGTATCTGTGTGCGTGTATCTGGCCATGGGTTTGTCCTGCGGGTTATTGTTGGACCACGGTTCGTCGGTTCTCCCTGTATATGGGCTCGCTTCGCATCTGATCTCGCTGATCTGGTGTTTGCTCTAGCGACGGAAGGACAGCACCCTATCAGGTGGTCCACCTCACTGATACATGTGATAATAACAATCATAGCGGTGGTGGGTCTGAGCAGAAAACGCACGGACGTTCGTCGGGTCTCAGTCCCTCCCTCCACTAGCACTCAGTTGGGCACATTAAATGAAATCATGCTGTGCCCTTTTAAGCTAGTCACGATGCTGTTGTTGTTAGGCGAAATTCCTTTTATTCATCTATGGAAATCGTCCCCTCGGAACGAATTTTAATGCGACAATTCACTGTGATCGCGGCGACGACGACAACAACTGGGGGCGGCGAACATCATCGAATCAGATGGTACCCATTGGGTTTGTTAGCCGTTTCGGTGTTCGTTTTGTTGTTGTTTTTTTCTTTGCTGTAGAATCACCACTAGAAGCTCTCGTATTGATTGGCGATCGAGTGTCGACTCGTTGCTGAGTAGACAAGAACTAAATAGAGAACATAATGCAAGTGAAACACAGCGGTGTTTGCTCTTCGACAGCGGTCCATTCGACCGTGCGTGGCTCGATTCAGCAACAGCAACAACAGCAGTAGCCGCCGTCGTAGAATCGTCGTAGTTGTCTGTGAGACTGATCGAACAAGCCAACACAGTGAAAAGTGTCGTTGTCTCTGACCTAGAAGCGGCGGCGGCGGCGGCGGCGGCGGCGGCGGAGGAAGAAACCATACGGTTACCCTGCCTGCTCGGTTCTCGCTGGCCGATAATAGTAGTTGCACTAAAACGAACCATTTTAATGAAGCAAGCGACAACAGGCCATTGCGTCTCCTTAAATGGACGTCAACACTAACGATAACAACTCGGTATTGTGTGGTTTAAGGACGCCAGGGTTTGACGAGTCCGGAATTGTCGGCGGGACATAGCGTGTTGTGGCCATTTACTTTTAAATGTTCATGAAAAAAATGGCTCGACTCAACACTACTTGTGGCAACTGTGGCAAACATGTATTGGTATTGCTGTAGCAAAATGAGTCGATGTTTTTGGCTTAAATAAAATAAGTTGTCTCGGCACAATGATGATGATGATGTTGGTTCTGCAGCGCCAGCCGATGAATGACAATATCGCGCATTGAGGAGTAGTCGGAGGAATGTTCACAGTCAAATATGCAAAAACAACAGCAATCAAATCTTCTCTATTGATATAGGGCTCTGGGAGCCGCTTTCTTTTGCCTGAAGATGATATCAATTACTATTACTGTGATGACAAGACAACTCACTGGATACTAAATGTGGCCACATTGTAACCGCTTGTTTCTGGTGTGTGTCATCAGAGATGAATAAATCGAATCATATATATATGCTTGAGTTCAGTGAGGTCTATGATCACTGTGCTTCGTTTCATAGCTGACGTCGGAGTGTCTCTGCGGTCGCTCGTCGATTGTCGGGCAACTGTCCATGTCTATAAAATAAACAATGATATCGTATGTCAACTTGTCATCGTCGTTCGCAAATTTATACCATGGTGTGACGTTCATGTTGTCCATCTGAGCTCTAACTCCAGCATAGTCTCTTCCCACGGACTGCTAATTCAACCACCAGCAGATATATATATATATATATATAACTAACCTGTGCTTTGTGTGTTTATTTATATGACTTTGTATCTGATTTTGTTTCATTATTTGTACCGCGGCTACAACTACGACTTCAACTTGTCGGCACCAATATCAACCTTTCTCGTCCTCCTTGTCTCACGCTCGCTATCGGGGATGGCCGCCCGTAGTCCCAATCAGGATCAGCAGAAGTTTGTGAAAGCCATGTCGATGGCAGATTCAACGTGTTCGATCAAGTTCGGGCCCGAGTGGCTCCGTGTTCTGAGCGATGCCGGCGGTGCTGGAGGAGGAAACAGCCTCCAAAACCAGCCAGGTGGGGGCTCCGGTGGGTCCCAGAGCTCGGGTACACCTAACACCATCTCGGGTCATCATGGTCCACCTCGAAAGTATCCACTCGCACAATATCGGTTAGTATTTACCATAGCCTCAGAAACTTGCCTCGTGGCCAGTTAGATGATGATAATATATATATATATATATATGTATCAGCTTATATATGTATATATATCCCGGAATATATGATGTAAAAGTCGAGCTTGAAATCGGATTGTTACATGTACGATGTAACTGCACAAACGTAGCCTAGTAAGTTATTATTACGTGAAGTATAGTTCCGGCGAATTGCGACCTCGCTGGGGTGTATCGCGTCACATCTTAATTATCTCATGCATTCACATAGACTCATACGGAACAATAAATGAAGGAAACATGTGCGGCCGGTCGAGCAAACAAGATGTGTAACTTTTTTTCCTACTACACTAACTGCAGTGGAGGGCACGATTAAGGAGGCGCGTTGATCAGCACGACCTATTCAAATTAACACAGCAAACGTCTGCCCACATAGGAACAATATGCAATTTGTCTTAAATGTCATTCCATTCTTATAGTTGCGGCAGCGGTCTCTTACTGGCGCAAGATTATATTGTGATTACCAATCACAGCATCTGAAATCCCGCGTAGTCCATTGCGACGCAGCTAGCAACATTGCTTATCTCATGCAAAATTCACGATAATTTTGCACAACTGGGAAAAGTTTTATCTTATCTGATTAGATCTGGAATCGGATCAGGCGAAATCGAACGGTATTTATACGATGGTTGCAGTCATGGTAAAAGTATATTGGTTTATTAAAGGAGTTGCAGTTTAGGGTTTCGAAATTTCTCTATAGCGGAATAACGGGCTACGAGTGGACTGTTGAATCCCATTTGTCAGGCAACAAATGGGCACCAAAATACAAAGTCCATGAAGACGACGCTTTTGCCCGCACCAATCTGAGTTTACGAATACAACTTTAGAGGCAAAGGAGAAATTTGATGGAGATTGCCATGGCACGATTTCAGAACGTGTGGAATCAGATATTGAGGTGACAGAATGGATCCAGTTGCTTTCTCATTGGAATTAAACGGAACTACCTGTTCCGAGCCGGATTCCGCATGGCCAATTGATGCCGTGTCGTAAATTTTCAACATGCCTTTGTAATTATATATATATATATATATATATATATATGCTTGACCTTTCATTACTGTCCGTTCTATGTTTGTTTATCTGTTTGTTCTTTTTTCTCTCGCAGATACGGTAAAGAGGAAATGATCGCCATCTATGAGCAGTCATTGTATGGCGATTATACCCCACCGCCAACAATGCCGCCTGGTGGCAATGGGCCCAATCTCATCGAAGGCGTCTGGGTGGATCGCAGTCAGACGCCGCGTTCACTATTGCCTATGTCCGATGATGAGCAACGCTTATGGGCGTTTCACCGTATGCCGACAGGTCGAGGCAGAGGCCGCGGTTTAGGCCCGATGGGCGGCAGCGGTGGAGGGGGCTCGTCGTCGACCTCCAGCAGCGGCTGGACGATGCCGGGCCAAGGGGGCAACGGCGGTGGCCAGCAGCCCATTATGAGAAGCTGGCGCTCGACGGGGAATGGTAGCGCGGGCGGTGGTGGTAGCGCTTCGGGTGGTGCCGGCGGCGGCGGCAGCAGCACAAGCCAGCAGTACAATGTCGATCGCGCCGGCCCGATCCGGGACCGAAGCGGCTCTGGAACGACGCAAGGGGGTGTCTGCAACAACAGCAGCAGTAGCGGCAGCAGCAGCAGTAATAGCAGCGGTCTCTGGCGGAGGAACTCGCAAGCGAGCCAGCAACAACAACAGCAACATCAACAGCCGGTGAATAATAACAGGGACCCACATCAAGTGGGCGGCGACAATACTAGTAACAGCAATACGGGGGGCAGCAGCAGCAGCAGCAGCATGACTAGCAGTAACGGAAACAATGCAAACAACAGCAACCACAATCACCACAATCACGACAGCGATGACAATAAGGTACTACTACTACTGCTACTACTATAGTACTATTGCTACAGCCACAGCAAACAGATGAAGGAGCGAAGGGGAATCTATAAATCTCAACCCAGCAAGATACAGCTAAGATTGTAGCTATTCAGAAAGATGCACGATGGTGTGCTTTCTTATAGCAGTGGCTGTCCTCACACGGCTACAA
Organism: Stratiolaelaps scimitus; assembly: GCA_019614645.1. NCBI lineage: Eukaryota > Metazoa > Arthropoda > Arachnida > Mesostigmata > Laelapidae > Stratiolaelaps > Stratiolaelaps scimitus. The sequence goes on along the minus strand of JABWDB010000013.1, from coordinate 2,600,720 downwards.
GATTCTCATCATTCTCAGTGTCTGCGCCGATGCTATACGATAACTAAACGGGGCCTAGAGCTTTGCAGACCTTGCAATGTTTGTGTACATACACAATGTCTAGTCTGGGCTGCAGTACAATAGCAGCATTTTTTACCTGGTGCCCTCGCGCAGCTTGACGTTCCGGGGCTTGACGTTCTCGTCGGAGGTTTCTCTCCGATGAGCTACGTATAGCCGTAACGTTCACCTTTTTAGTTACCTTCTTCCGTTGCCACACTCGTTTTTGCTGAATGCCAACGCTCTTCAATCTCGACCGCCCCCGTGTACATGCATTGCCGAACGCTTACATGCTATTGTCTATAAATTGGCGTCGTTTAGCGTGTCGATTCCTGTCCTGGCCTGATTTCATTCTCCAATTCGAGTCGCTGTTCGGCGCTAGAACGCACTGGCTGACGATGATGATGATTGTGGATTTTGTTTGCAGGTACCCGAATGGGCGGATGATAGCTTAGCGGGTTCTGACGGCACAGACGCAACCGACCAGGTGGGATCATTTGATGAACGAGGTGGCTTTCTTGGTGGCCCACCCGTTCACGGTAACGATAGATCGCCGTTGCTTAGTTCAGCTTCTTCTGGCTCGGTGAGAAGTATCCACCACCAGTCCAGCAATATTGGCAACCCGGGCTCAGTGGGTCGTCAGGGTCCCCATCAACTTCAGCGATCGTTGTCAAATGTTGAGGTCACCGGGGCGCGAACCTTCGGAAGGGAGATGTCGTCGCTATTAGTGGTTGGTTCTTTATCTTTGTTGTTCTAGTGGATTTGTCTGCTACTGAATAACGATGATGTTGTCTTGTCAAACGGTAGAGGGTTGCAGGGTTATTGAGAAACATGAGGAGTCGACGAGAGTGGACCAGCAGCCACTAGTGGCGAAATTGCTATTGCACTACTGACTGTAAATCAGTATAGCTTTTGCTATTCAGTCGTCCCATCGAGCGGTGGGGCGTATTTTTCAAGAATTTAGCCCTAACAACCCTAATGAGCCACCATCAACGTTATCCCATAAAGCCCTGCCCGTGATGAGGGCGCTATCATGCACTTACCGTACGCCTGTATAATAAAGTGGACGGGCTGGTATCAGAGAGAGAGAGGTGGAGATGGAGAGGGTCTGGATATATCTGCCTGACCACCTCGATCATTGTAAAGAGTTCATCGTTGTCTATGCAAAGACGTATTGTACCATCTCCGTGCTAATCGTTGGTGTATGTGTGTGTGTGTGTTGATTTTGTGAAATCTTCTTCGTAGGGTGGCTATTCGCCAGAGATCGAGCCGTTCGCACGCAAACCTGTCGGTCCTGCGACAGTAGGCATCGCTGCGGAGCAACCACTTGGGCCAGATACTCCGCTAGCGAGCGCGTCTGGCTCAGGCCATCCGTCACCGCTACAGCATTCGCCACAGGCCATCGACGATAATAGCCAGGTAATCTATATATTTTGTAGTCAAGTGGCAAGATATAGGATTTCTCCTGCATTTACACCGCTTTTATTCGAGTGACTAAGCTATTGTGCTCCCTTAACGAATGCATAGTTTCCTTTCTACACTATTAACGCCTGTCTTGTAAAACATCTATGGTGTCTTCCTTAGCAAGGTTTGAGTGCATTGTTCATCCTTTAATAATCTGCCCTTTGAAGGGTCGAAACAGTTCGAGGAGAAGGGGATCTGCTCACAATGTTCACTGGTACAAAGAAATTCGTGAATTATCGCATGACCACACTCCGTTGTTCTCCTGAATGGTGGTCCATCTAAGCGTGCGAACTTTATTTTGCGTGATCTCAAAAGATACTAATTAGTAAATCCGAGAAAATACAGTCGAGTGAACACACCACCTAACCTTTACCTTTACCCAACTTGCCCAATTCGCCCAACGTCTACCCGTGATGCCTAGTCACTTATCATTATTCCGACTACGCCGCGTTTCTCGCCGTACCCAGCAGAGACACGGCATCAAGTCAACTATAGATCATGCATATTAGTTTTACTGAAACAAATATGTATGCGTCTATGTGGTAGTCGTCATTGTTGTTGTTCTTGTTGTCGAGTTGCTACCGAGTGACTGCGATTCGTATGACCCCTTCTCGCCTTCCTGCCACTGTTCGTCTATTCATCCGTTGCATTTCCTAATCCTTATCATTAATTATCGTTATCATCTTCATCAACACCACTTGTTGTCAGCGCGGTGGCTTAGACGGTTGAGTCTCTGGCTGTAAAAAGCCAGAGGTCGCAGGTTCGAGTCCCCTTGCATGACATATAAGAGAACTTAAGCATTGTATGCAGTTCCTTTAATAAATCAATAAAGCTTTACCAAAGCTCTACCCACCATCATAGAGAGATCATCATTCGATCACGGATGTTAGTGCTGCCGTTGTTGTTACCACCGATTATTTCTGATGTTGGTGTAGTGTGCTGTGCGCGCTGTGCTGATGCTTCAGTTGGCTTTCTGTGCGCTTCGTTTGTCGATGTTGTTGTTGCTTTTTTTTTATTGTTGCTGTTGTTGTTGATGTTGTTGCTGCTGTGCGGTGATTTATTGCAGCCTATTCTATCTGCAATGGTCGCCCGTGTCCATTGCATTAGTGGTAGGGATAGTCCCACTGTACCCGGTGCGGGTACGCTATCGCCTGCGCACTGGCTTCCTCAGTGTCCACCGATCATGCAACCTCAACAAACCCCCCCTCGAGTAAGTTCCCTATACTAATCCAGGAGACAATAATACAGGCTGCTATATCTCATATCATTGTAAAATAATATAACTCCTACTACAACTACTACTACTGCTATTGCTATTGCTACAACTGCAACAACTAGTAAGAAAAGCAGAGATAGCCTGACAGGCAACCCGGATATGCCAGGAAAGTGCTGCGAAAACCTGCTTATATTGAGGTCAATTTAAGGTAAGGTGAGGTGCTTCCTTGAGTCGCGTTGCCAACCCGCTTGTACCGTTCAATTTTCCTGATTACGAGTGAATGAATGGGATCCATTCCTTTAACATCATCGACCCCGTAATGAATGACGAATACACTTAACTTGATCACAAACACCATTGGACGTTGATGTGTTTGTTGTAATGTTGTACGTTCGCTTCGATGTGTCTGCTGTCGTGTCTTATGATCGTCGTCACACTTCGATAGGTGGACTCCGTAGGCCCGATGTCTTCACCTGTCATCGGCAACGTGAGACAGCAGAGGGTCGTGTGCGGCGACTGTGGCGGGAACCATACGTCAGTGGCCGGATGCCCAGCCAGCTGTGGCAGCACCATGCTATGTGGCTCCACCCCTCCGAGACCCGCTGGTGGTGCAGCCGCTGGTGGCACATGTGATATGTGGTATTACAAAGATCCACAGGGTGTGATTCAAGGGCCGTTCACCAGCGCCGACATGGTCGACTGGTGCAGGCAGGGGTATTTTCACGATGGTCTTGAGTGCCGGAGAGCGTGCGACAATATCTTCAGTCCACTTGGCGTATTGAAAAAGGTAACTATGCCTGAAGGACTAGGAACATTTTGAGTTTGATTGATGCTCGATTACAAGATACTCATTCGAATAGGATTGCCTTCTTTAAGAGGGAAATTTTCATTTACATTACGTGATTATTTGCATGGTGTCTATATTAATTGAGCATTGCTGTTTCGTCGCCTCTCTTTAATCAGGCATGGCACGGACACATGCCGTTCTTAGCTGCGTCATTGCTGGGACCCATAAACAGCCAGTTTGGACTTCCAATTGGCACCTCGGTTCACAATAGCCAGCAACACATGCACAGGTACGTTTTCGTGTTTCAATGCATCCTCTGACTAGTGTTCCCGGGACCAGCTGCGTAAATGCAGCAATCTAGTTTCCGTGTGCTTATATGATATTGTATATATATATATTATTTTTTTTCTCTAAACACTGAATGAAACAGATATTATTTGTTATACTGTATGTGTCATCTTCGTTTAGCGCAGAAGAAACTGCAATAGAAATAGGACCTTATATGACTACACGTTCGTTGCTCTATCACGCTGTTGTCGAAGAAATGTTTTTCGATGTTCAACTCCTTCCGAGATATTCACTGTTTAGCGTGTCTGTGTTTCCCGTGGCAAATTCTAGTGTGTTCGGCGGTGGTGCGGCCATACCGATGGGCGCTGGTGTCGGTGGTACTACGATGGGTGGCCTTCTCTCCGGGGTGCCGAATCCAGCCCATATACTATTGTCTCCACATAGCCACATGGACGTGGCGCTGGCGTCTAGGGGCAGCGGGGCTGGCATTCCCGACCAGCAAATCGTTACCTCGAACGGGATCGCCACACAGCATCAGCAGCAGCAGCAAGAACAACAGTCGCCGCTTGTCGATGCCCATCTTCATCATCAGGGTCCTCTACCACTTCAGCAGTTGTTTGGGTCAGTCGGAGGTTCCGACGTGGTCAGTCTCGACGAACGGCAACACGCTAGTATGCTAGCGTCCTCAGGTGCGGCTGCAGCAGTAGCAGCATCTGTCTTGCCGGGTAGTATTCCATCTCAGTTTAATGCTCACAGCCAGAGTCCAGCTGGAAGTGAGCGATTGCTACCTGTCGGCGGTGTTGTTGGTGCTGTCGTGCCCGATAACAACAGTCATTCCTCCCCGCTGATGTCGTCACCGTCGAGAAGCGTCGCGAGCGGCAAAACGGTGTTGTCACCTGTGAGGGAAACGATCCAGAGAAACATGCACCACGATCCACTCGAAGCGCCGAGTAACAACGTTCATGGTGAGTGGACGAACGCTGAACCTGTGATGGTGGTGGAACCCGTTGCGGTCGGCGCCAGCTACGATATGATCGCGTCTTTGGATCGCCGCTGCTGCTGCGCGCCGAGAGCGAGAGAGAAAAGGCTTCAGAACACCTAATACTCCTGACGGCAAAGCTACTTGACTTTTACTCAGATAGAGAACACAGCTGATATCGCTGCGCTCGGTGTGTCGTATGACCTGCTGCTTTCTTGTAAAGCGCAATTTGGACGTTACACGTAGCGCACGCTCATTGTTGCCAGCCGGTTTATGCATTTTGCGTGGAATAGCACTCCTTTAAATAGTTTAGTTTAAATTGTTTTAGTTCTTCGATATGAGTATTGGGCCTACCTTCGCTATACAGCCCGTAAATATTGATCAATGAGTGATTGTAAGCACAGAAGTGGGGAACAGCAAGCATCTCCTAAGGATTTCTTTTAATTCGTCAAAATAGCATTTTGCATAGACTCGTTAACAGTTACTAGATGTTCCGTGTGAGCTTGATAAACCAATTTGACTCGTAGTGTGATATGCAGTTATCACTTTTCGTGAAGAAAAACGTATACGTTGGCAGCAGCAGGACCCGTTCAGCAAAGCAGCCCCGTCACTATTGTTATGATACTAATGAGATTCCTAACTAACGACTGATTCTCATACGAGTAGGGTTTCCAAAACAAAAACACAGAGGCAACCTATCGTCTATAAGCAGAGACTACCAATCGCATCGTTTGTTGTTGATTTGTCTGTTCTTCTTCCCCATACAGAACAATTGATAGCAGCTCCACCCGGAAACGCGTTGTCGGTGGTTGGCGGTGGTGGTGATGTCGATTGCGATCTGGCCGCGATGCACGTCAGTCCACCCAACCCGGCCTTAACCGGTATCAACTTAAACGGTTCTTCTCGGCCAGAAGACCTACTGCTGTCGGGTCCCTCGGCACTAACGACAGCTGCGACATCTGCTTGGTACTCGCCAGCGGATCCGGCTCGGCTCGCACCAGCTCACGACCACTGTTCGCCGCTGGACGCTGTCGGTGAAGATCTGCAAATTCAGCGGCTGCAAGCCGCGAGTGACGCGGTCCGACGACAGGTCCAGGAGAAAAATGAGCGAAACACGGCGACCATTAGCGATCATTCGCCGACGTCCCCCCATCATCTTGAACAACAGTCTCCGCCATTGGGCAACCAGTCCCTGCAGCAAGCGCCGTTGACGGCAACTTCACCGGTAAACGAGTTGAAAAAGGACCCCAACACTGTTCCTAGTCCACCGTCTACAACGGGCGGTACTAGCGGCAGCGCGACGACGGCTGGCAACAAGAAAAAGAAGGAGAGACGTGATAAGAAAGCCGCGGCTGCAGCGGCCGCGGCGGCGACTGCTGCTGCTGCTGCTGCGGCGGCGGTTGCGGCAGCAGGGGGGGCTGTGGCCAGCGATAAGGACAAGACGGACTCAGTGGGCGGGTCGGCGGCCGGCAGTAATAACAAGAACCACAAGAATCGCGGAGAAGATGTCGCCCAGCGCGGCGCTAACGTTACTGTCACCAAGGAAAGCAAAAAACAACAACAGCAGCAACAGCAGCAGCAAGAAATCAAGGAACAACAAGATCCTTCGTTGCCTGACTGGAACGATGACTATCGGGTCGAGGTGAGACTATCCGCTTGATCTATATCGGGTTTTCTATGATGGCGACGGGGCGTTTATTTCCATATAAATAAAGTTGGATAGAAGCCGATGACGATGTGGCAATGGTAGGCATTCTTGGATTAAAGGGAATTGTGGGGGTGCTCGCTGGTAAACTTTTTTTATAAGGTAGGTTTTTTTCCAATAGACTCGCACTATTGTATTGGCACTATATTATTTGTTGAATTTCCTTATTTATGACGATTTCGTGACCATACAGTGTATCTACATATATGTAACAATTATTGTATTTTTACTTTGGTTGGCATTCATTAATTTCTCACTTTCACGCTCAGGATCAGGAGCGAGAACCGGAGCTGATCGTGCCGGCGCCTGCACCAGCAGTGCCTGCTTGGGGCGCCCGCGCCGAGTTTTCGGGTGACAGATCTTCTAGGACACCGAGTCTAGGGGAGATTCAGCGAGCCGAAGAGGAGCGAGCGCTTCGTGAACGCGCCCAACGTCAACGAGAGGCGGCTCGAAGTGGCTGCACAACAGCTGGTGCCCGGACATGGGCAAGTGCTATAGCGCCAACGAAGTCGTTCGAGCAGATTCAGAAAGAAGAGGCTTCAAGAGTTATACCCAACCACGTTGCGGCAGTGAAGTCGCCCCAGTCGAACAGGAGCACACAGCCGACGCTGATGTCGGCAGCCGTAGCAAACGGCGTCGTGCCATCTCATCAGACTAGCAGGGTAGCGCCAGCAGGCCAACAGCAGCAGCAGCAACAACAAACTCCTGTTAAATCGATGCCTGTGTCGCCGTCGACCCCGGTGGCGAAGACTTCCCCGCCAGCTGCAACGAAAGCATCCCCGGTTGCTGAGGTCGCAACGAATGAACAACAGCTCATTGACTGGTGTACCCAGATCACCATGGGACTGAACTCGAAAACGTACCTAGACATACCGACAGTGAGTATATAACGCATCTATTCTATCTGCTATTAAGCTATGGTCGCGGCAATGTGTTGCCTTTAATCTGAAATCCCAGTTAATTTCCGTTTCTTTCGCTCTTTTGTTTGCATTTATGAGTAATGTTTAAGGGTGGGCATTCCTCCAGGTAGCAATGACAATCCGTTTAGAAAAGTGTGCATTATGATATTCGAGTGATGTTGTCGAGCTAACTGCATCCCGTAGGCTATTAACCGCCGAGTTAAAATAGAATAGATCAAATAATACACAGCACATTCGCGGTCAGTACCCCTTATCAAGATCGAGAGAGAGAGAGAGAGAGATATGAAGAACAGAATAGATAAGGCATACACTTTTTGACATAGGAAACGCCTTCTGTTCGCGCCCTCACTTTCACGTTGTCACGATTGTCCTATTTTCGTTCCTGCGCTTAAAGGTGGTGTCTATCCTGAAGGATGTGGAATCCGAAGCCGAGATTGAGGACTACGTATCGCAGTTCTTCGGCGAGAGCCTCAAGGAGCCTCGACAGTTTGCACGCCAGTTTGTGCAGAAACGCGCTCGTCTCGGGGTCGGCGCCGCATCTACGCAACCCCGCCAGCCCGGCTGGTGTACAAGCAGTAAAAAAAACAGGAATAACAACGGCACCCAGAGCAACAACAATAATAGCAACAACAACAGCAACAACAAAGCCAGCAGCAAAAAAATCTGATGAAGCAATGCGACGACGAGGGCGGGAGAACAGATGTATAATAGTAATAATAACAACAACAACAACAATAACAACAATAATAGTAACAATAATAACGAGCAGGAGACGATAAAAATACGAATAATAACAGCAACAACGACAACGTCACGATAGATTCAATCCGTCGATGATTGATACCCTGTGTCTTTATCAGTGTGCGTGTGATGGATATCGGTGTGCCAACGAGAGATCACATAATGTTGCTGTGGTCGTCGTATGTTTTAACTCGGAGACTCATGCTGCAAAAATTGGTCGTGATTATATTTCCACTTCAGTCAGAAGCAGCACTCGGCGAATGGGCATCGACTCCATTCTAGGACGCTAGAGTTAGATGGCTATTTCAAGGGGCTATTATTACCAGCCACGACGTGTTCAGCCGCCACCGGACGCCGTTGTCTAACCCGTCTCTCGCACCCTGGATCGCTCGTTATCTCTCTATCTATCTCTCGCTCTCTGTGTGTCGGTCTCTGCTGTATGTTTGTTTGTCTAGCGATCTTTGTTCATCTCTACAGCGGCTGCGGGTGGTCTCGCCGGCCGCTTCAATCCGATGCGGAAATTCATTTTCTGCCTGTACGCAATAATGTCGGCAATCTCCAAAAATAAAAACCATATATCGAAAACAACAACAAAAACAACAACAGCAGCAACAGCGACAACCGTAACGCGACACACAGTTAATTGATGACGGCGGTGATGACCACGATGATGATGATGATGAAAATAGTTCATGTATCAAATACTATAAGCATTATCTATCTATCTATTTATTTATACACTAAATATTATTAGGGTTGTCATCACATACATATGCATATAGGTTGCTTCGAAGATCAGGCCGGGACAGAACGAGTTAGAACGCCACTTTTTTTTGTATGGACGAAACAGGCGGCCATGACATGAGTTTGGCTAGCCGGTCGGCCTGCCGGTCGGCCTGCAAGCAGATGGACAAATTATAGGACCTGCGCAACCTCATTCATCCTCATTCTCGTGCATTCACGTGCCCACCACAACGACATACAATCGAGCGATATTTGTTTTCAGCCCTATATGCCACCATGAAGTGATGATCTATCCGTTGACTTGTTATGTCTCTTTTTATTTTTTTGCTTTGGTCGACGATTCGAATATGCCCCCGCTACGGGACGCCGACGTGCATGTGTCGTCACCTAATGATCACGACGCGCTGCGATGTTTGCAATGTCTCACGCTGAACTAGAGCATAAAATCGTCTCGCGCCTCCATCTCGAGATTCTATACGAACTGCGTATTTAAGTTGAATTTCGAAGCAGAGAGCGGTTTAATGTGTGACGGAATTCGAAGAGAATTCGGCGATCGTCCATAAGTATGACTAATTGAACGGACAGATTGCGAACAGTGTGCGCTGTCAGGAAGCGAAATGCCTTGGGAGCCCGATGACACGAGGACGACGCGAGAACAATTTGGCTTGGCAATAGAAAAATCGCGGCCGGAAATTGCGCCTCGTTGTTTGTGCGGTAACTCGACCAGGCAACATCTGTCGGACAACGACAGGTGGCAACGGACGAGAATACCCCAAATGGTGGACACTTCTCGTTCGAACTTCGAAGGGGGGCCATTAGTACACCACCTTTGTACTGAGAGATCACTATCGTGAGCTGACGATCTGTGCTTGAAATTCGATTGAGGAGATCTGCGTCGTCCGAAACCCTCGAGCGAGTGTGAACACGGGGGAGGCGACGCTGGATGCCACCCGTGAAAAATCCGTGTTGCCTTACGGTACATCCAGCTATTATCGAATACAGAGGGTACATATACAGTAATTCATTAATACAGCCATTACCATTCGGGAGAAATGACCGCACCGTTCTTCGGTCCCACCAGTTTTTATGACTAGATGCAAATGATGGAAATAGTTTGGACAACAACATCTACGATTATAATATAAGGAGTTGTGGGTGGGTGGGCGAGTGGGGGGGTGGGGTGTGACAATATGTAATGAATATTAGGCAATCCTACAAAACAATTAGGCGCCCTGTTGTAATTTGAGTCTAGCGAACGAATCCAAGAAGAACGAAGCGGCGGACGAAGACAATAATGGAATACGATTGAAGACCGATGTATATGGATAGAAAAACAAGTGAGATTGAGAAAACAAAGTGTAAATGGGAGATTTGTATTGAAATTGCTGCCAATTCGCACACGCGTGTATATGTAAAAAGCGGAGGAGAAGTTCGTTGGAGTGATTGTATTATGCTGCTAGGTATTTCTTATATAGATATATAAATACTTGGAAGAAGTGAATGTGTGTCTGTGTGTGTGTATGAGTAAGTGAGTGTGGGTGTTTTATTTTTTGCACAAATTCGAGAGGAGGAGTTCGCTTTCGGTAGAATGTGAAGCTCGTGTGTTAGGTACGATTCGTGCTTTGATACCAACCTCCACCGTATCCGATTCGTCTTTCCTAACCACACATATTGTTCTACGTCGAATTGGATACGATGAAAGTGGAACATGAGATCGTATATATATATATATATATATATATATATATAGTCCGGCGTAGAACACTGCCTATAGTTGGAAAAGACTAAGCGGATATGGGGGATTATCAGCATGCATTCGCTTGTATTTCTATATATATATATATAGAAGATTTGATGTTTTGGCGGTAGGAATTGTCATGTTGTCTTTGGTTGTAGCAGAATGATAAACGAAAGTGGCAGGATGAGTCAATAAATTAATAAAGCATGTCGAATTAATACCAGTAGCGTTCGTAGAGGGTTACACACTGCTGAACTTTTCAATCGTGGAATGGGCAGGGAACACAAGGTGAGCAGGGTACAGGCAATTAACCAATCGACCCTAACGGTCATATGACTACTCTGCTTAGATGTGGGCAAACGCCATCTGCATTCGGTGCTAATGCGGGGTTCGGTTGGATTCAATTGAGGTCGAGATCGCCGTCGACGTCCAAACAGGCCAAATCGCTCGAACGAATGACGCCAAATCTCACTAGTTAGTATGTTAACAGACTGCAAATACTATACGATGGGATCTGTACCAACGTAACAGCTGCCATCGTCGACGCAGCGCGAGCAATAATTAAGCGAAATGTAGAAGGCTGCGAGGGTCGAAAAGTTCAATCGACGGCCAGCAGAGAGAGATAGAGAGAGCGAAAGCGGCGAACACAAGGGGTGCTTGCATTTCGGAAGTGACGAATAACTCAACTGAACACCGATTCATTTTTTGGACGTTAGCTCGTGCGTTTTATTCTAATGTGCATTTGGGTGGCGTTAGTAGTAACCACTGGCATCATCATGTTGTTGAAAAGGGGTTGTTGTTTTCTGATAATTTTATTATTACTAGTATTTCTATTAACTATTAACGCTATTGCGGCAATTGATTGATTTTTTTTTAAATGTATCTCACACCTTCTACTGCTGTTTCCATTTCATTTTACACAGTTCGACAAGTAGACACATCAGAAAAATGATGTGGGGAAAAGATGAGAACACCGAGAAAAGCTGAGACAATATCGAGGCCTAGGGCATGAAATCGTACGAAATTGGCTTTCACGACTACACCACTATTCAATATACTATTAGCATAATTTTCCTTCTAATCGATAGTTTCTCTTTTATTTTCCAGATCTATATGTAAGCTATACACAATGATAGTAACAATAATAACTAATATATATATATATATATATATATATATGGGTACACGCATAATGATGATGCATGACATCAAGATGAAATACTAACACAAATATAAACAGACAGTAAAGCTGAGACAAGACCGCACGATGAAAATAATTGTTGAGGATCCAGCCAATGAAGAGCTAGAGAGCGAGAAGACGTCTGTCGAGTAGATTACTGAATTATAACAACACAAAGGTCCGAAGATCTTCCACGATGAAGAGATAATAATGACAATGACACTGGTGGCGATACCGTGACGAGAACACCAGCTGATGATGAAAACGTATCTTGTTGCTGCTGTTGTTGTTGATTTTGACGTTGTGACTTTTATCAGTGCTCCGACACTTCTGAAGGATTTCAATTTCAATCTGGTCCGCGCTTATTACGCCAACGTATTTGTTTGTCAACATTGGAAGCCTTGTGTGTACGTGCGTCGAGCGGACAATGCAAATGTGTAATGGAGATCAATCAAGAAGGACGAGGGGTCTGGGGTGGCTTGGACAGGGGAAGGTAAAATAAATATAAAAAAAAAGAACATTTTATTAAGGCGGATGATCTTCATCACCGACCTTGTACATTAGCCATGGGGTGTTGTGATTTCCTGTAGATAGGCCTGTGTAGCTTGTCGTGGTCTAGGTATGCTCTGCCAACATTATCTAGCCATGTATTATATACTTTAGTTAATTGATCATTCATGTTGAGTAGGTACAGGGTCGTGGCTGAGTTTGAACCAGCCCAAGCGTGGTTCTAGCTTCTGTAAAGAATTGTATTGTCATCAGTGGGTTGGCCCAGTAGCTCGCTCTTCTGGTCGGTCTATACGAACCCAGTTCCGCGACAGAATCCATACGATGTTCCCTTCCAGACCTATGCGTTCGCTCGTACGTGAGGGTGATCTATATTGCTGTGCTGTCACGAGTTCAAGCCTTTCCGGTTTGACTAAATCCAAATGCTCAAAACAGATATGAATTCGAAAATAATTCGGCAGATGGTGGGGGGGGGGGGTCTTAGGAAATATTTAGATTGTTTACTGTTCTCAGATTTTATTTAATGTAAATTTAAGATTCGTTCTTTTAATCAAAATAGTGTAACTGAAATTATATATATTATATATAACGTGGGGACTGACATCATCATTTGATATCCTGTGCACCATATAGCACAACTTGATTTGTTCATCCTTTGGCATATGTTTTTCGACCATGTTTAGCCTTTCATATACCTGTTTTAACGAAGAGTACCTTTGAGATGTACAGTTCGACCCCAAACTGAACCTAGGCAATTACTGATTTTACGGGACAAAAATTTAAGTATATCCATCTGTCTATGGCAATCGCCAATATAGGCTTGTCTGTCTTGTCAGATGTCCTTGTGGGACACGATTCCAACGCAGCACGGCGGCTGTTGATTCAGCTGTTATAACTGGTTCAGTCCTGATTCAACAGTAACGATTTAGAAGGACTGCCAAAGTTCTAATGTGAGATATTGAAAATGCATCAACAAATAATATCTATTCATATTGAGCGAAGTCAATTATACGCCACAGGTCGGTCCGGTCAAACGAAATTTATTCTCATTACACACATATATATATATATATATATATATACATATATATATATATATATATATATATATATATATATATATATATATATATATATATATATACATAGTGCCTACGTATGCACCAATGCCCATGTTCGCAATCATCGTCGATCCGCAACAGCATGAAAAGGATATTAACATTCATATTACTCGATTCGAAGGAACTCTTCCCTCGGACACCGCCAGGTCCACTGTCGACGTTAAATATTGGCTTATTAAAAAAAAATTACCTGTTGAGTGTAAAGTCATAAAGGCCACCCGGCGAGATCGAACCTTCACAAGACCTAAGAATCCTTGTGTGTCTTCCAATTATGCATGTAATAGCCGTTTGAAAATCAGAAATAGGTATTGAACGACTTGTAATTCGCCTGCTCTATACGGCACCCTCATTCCGATTCGCCAAGAGCTATCCCGCTTTCTCGCGGAATATTTCTCGACCCTCGTTCAAACGAATACTCATCAATGGTGACATATATATATATATATATATATGTGTGTAATGAGAATAAATTTCGTTTGACCGGACCGACCTGTGGCGTATAATTGACTTCGCTCAATATGAATAGATATTATTTGTTGATGCATTTTCAATATCTCACATTAGAACTTTGCCTCACCCAGATGGCGGACCTCTCACTCGCTGTTACCGCTATAGACGAACAGAGCTGTCGGAGTAAACCATTTATAAAGCACGCTCCAACCGTGAAGCCGAGGTGTGACCACGGGTAACCAAGGCCTTGAAAGTGGCCGCCCGTTCTCGGATGCCAGTCGGGTACTCACCGTGCTCCGTTCGCCCGTAGTATTCTCGAAGCAATTATGGTATCAGATCCATTTCGTTTTTACTCTCGCACCGAACAATGATCTCGAGCGCGCACAGCACGGATTCATTGCTTGATTGGCGATCCACCTACTGAGCCCAACTACTGGGCTGGAGGAAATACTGGGTCAGTTTGAAAATACTGGGTCATGTTGGGCTCACTCCGAACTCTCATGTCCTTCGTTCCGAAGTTAAAGCTCTGATCTCATAAAATACTTTTAGCAGGCGGGAGATCTTAAGATATATATGTATATACTGCCCTCTGTCGTCTCATCGGTGCCACGTCGCTAGTACAAAAGCTCCTGATTGCAGCGTTGGCTGGTGCATTGAAATCGCATTCAACCCTCTCTCTCTACGCATAAGTGTGTCATCCCGAAATGGGAGTTATTTGAATTCGACGATTGTCCCAGACGGAACTGAAAGTCAGACGGCTGCTATCCCAAGGGACTCACAAGGGAAGGCATTGCCTCTTATCTTGGCTTCGGCTCACATTGGATGTGTAAACAATTCAAGTCAGCCTCGTTATTAAGAAACACAATCTCCTGCTGTTTTGCTGCCCAGTGAGCTCGACCTTGACATAAGATTATACTATACAAGTATTTGATCGTATTCAAGTAGAGCAGGTAGGAGCCACATCTGAAACAGCATAGAGATTACATAGAAGGTATGCAATAAAACACACTTAAGTAGAATCCGTTGGAAATGTACTGTGGAGCGGTAAACTGTAGATTTTTCCGACCACAGCATCGCTGTGGTCACCTGGAAAAATGTTGACCGTCAAAGCCCACGTCAAAAGACCTCACTGCACAGAGAAAGCATTAATGCAGTACGGTTTATTTCCGGAACTGCAGTAATAACGATTAAGTTCTCGTTAAGAAATAGGATAAATGGAAGTCACACAGTAGTGAACAAAAGTAGAAATATATATATATATATATATATATATAGATTATGCCAAAAGCACTGAAAATATCACAGTATGAAGCAAATATTGGAACATATCACTGTATCCACAAACATTGCTGACAGCTAAGAAGCTAGAAAATACAGTTCACATCATGATCTCCATAATACATCTTTTACGAATTCCTTCTCAAATAAATTTTCTCGTTGTACTAAGTGAACGAATCTCCGGATGGAGCGAGCTCCAGAGTGTTGATAGTGGGTAGGATAGGGCATGTCTACTACATTCGGTGGTGATGAAGGGGTCTCTGAACGTGGTAAGGCGAAGATTTTAGCTTCTAAGGTGGCGGTTATCAGAAGGCGATCTCACGCGGTATAAGACCTCTCACAGTGTTAAATGCAAGAGAGGCCCCCCACATGTAATAGTCTATAAAGTTTCTAACAACAGAAAGCAATCCGCTGGAAGCATACAGACTTCTCCACCAAGACTCTGCGGCGCCCACCAAATGCGGCTCTTAGCGCATCGTTTTGGCTTGTCTGGGCTGTGCGAGTTATTCTCAGGTACGCAGCACCACCCCAAACGGGAAATACATAGCACAACACCGGTAGCTACGGCGCCTTGTACACTACAGGACACCACCATCGGTTGGAACGCCGGCCCCCCTAAGTCACCTCAGTGTAGCAATCATTGGGTAACACTTAGGTGCAAGGGGTTGCAAGTGAGCCTTCCACTTTAGGATGTCATGGAGATGCAGTCAGGCAAGCATTTGACTTGTTTGGTCGCAGCCGACCCCTCTAGCGACACATCTGGCACCTCGAGAGCTCTCACAGAATAGCACGAGCACAGTCTTATTGGCACCGATTTCGAGGTCGTAAATTCTGAATATCTGAATGGCACCCTCTGCATGGGCCAGATCACTCCGTATATAATCAGCGATTCGGATTCGGGGGTTCGACAGGGAAGAATATGCAGGTTTCATCCACATAGACAATCGTCTTACAGGTGTTACTCACCGACATCTTAAGCAGTATGGACAAGATCCAACACTTCTTTAACATGAGATCAAGCAAGTTCCGAAGTCGACGCTTCGTTTATTCAAACCAGTTCGACCCACTGAGCCCATAAACAACTTATTTACTTGGCATATGGCCTGGTGAACCGGCAACAACAGGGACCCTCTCATCGAATTGATGGCTAATTTCGAACATTTTCTCACTGTGAATTTAATGCGATATCGTGAAAAATGCATATGAAACATATACGCCCTAATACTAATTCGATTCTAGTTAATTTGAGAAAGCATCTAGCTGACTCGTCAGATCGAATGCCCGTGTATTTAGTTGTCGTCTACTGTCTTCGCCAGGCCGAATCAGGAAAATCGCCGATCAGAAATCCTTGCAAGCTTTCCAAAACTTCTTGGGCCACAAGTAATTATAACAATGTCGCATAGTCATTCTTCGACGGCCGCAAAAATCTCTCAGCACTGTTTGTCCGAGGTTGGCTGGCTTGGACAGGCTACCATTTTAACATCCACACGTTTAGTTCACAACTGTGGAAGTTGAAAATGTACGAAGTCTATGCATAGCAGCGACGCGACTGTATATCCAACATACTGCTTAGGGGACAGAGGGATTATAGCAACCAGAGCAAATGGCTCAGCTATAACAAAACATCTTAACTAAAGAAATTATTAACATAGGGTCACCTGATCACTCTAGGTTCATACACCCGGGTTATCAATGTGTCATCTCCATGAGCAGTTTCTAAAAAAGCAGATTTGTTGACAATAAATCGATATACGATGTCATTTATGTGGCGATGACGTTTATGTTGATTGTGCTCCTAATACGCTAATAGTTCTTCCCGCACCCCGAGAGATATCCTACTTTGAACGTGCAGAGTCAAGTTGTGTCGAACTAATGCATTTCTCAGCTAAAAACATCAGTTGAGCTGATCCCTCAGCTGTCCCGCGTCTGTGACAGACCTCGGCTTTGAACCTTGTAAGTATTACAACGAGGATACGTACTTCAGGGATTCACCGATAGTGCAAGCTGATAAATAAATCCAAAGGTTCCCTTTGTGATTGGCAGGATTCGAACCCAAGCCTTTCGCTTCTCCTGTCTAGCAATCCGGGACGCTCACGCAGCACACGAACGTCAAGTGCACTGCTCACCCAAACACGTTTCAATTAGCCTCCTGCACTTCCATCACATCGTCTCCGTCGCCGGAGCCTCGCGTGAGAACAGATCAAAGGAAAGGGAATCATATTGAACAGCAGCAACGGCCAAACCCGGGCAAACAAATCGGGTGAGATCAGTCGATCAGTCCATCGTGCACTACTACCAACTGCGATCTCCAGCCGAGCCTCCAGCCGACGCTCAACGCCTGCTCGATGTACGTTCGTTGAGCGTTGGCATCGACGACACAACGTGCGATCACGTGCACGTCAGCTACATCGACACACACACACACACACCGGCACCCCTGCCGAGCCGCCGCTCACGAGGCCGCTCGTCGCCGTGATGTGGCTTGCCAAGCAGGCCAACGCCGGCCGTCTGCGCACCGAGACCACCTGGCAACTGTATATCTCTAGATTTCTGCCCTCTCTTGTTCGTACCGAGCGACTCGCTCTTTGCTCCCGCCGTTTTGAAAAACGAGTACGTGATGGGGGCGTTCAAATCGGCTGATCGCTCACCCTCGCAACACCCACCAGCGCGGAAGGTGGACTGCGCCGCGCTGGTGGCGCCATGGAGCGTGGAGTCGCCGGCTTCTGGCAGCAGCAGCAGCAGCAGCAGCAGCAGCAACAGCAGCAGCTTCGTGGCGTTGGCTTACGACACAACAACAGTTACTGCCACTACTGATACGACACTACTCTCTGCTGGCGTAACTACTCCGACGAGTTCGACGAGGGCCGCTGAAATTGCAGCCGACTTTGATATCGCTCGAAGAGGCCGGCGGAGTCGGCGTTCCTCGGCGTACAGTGCTGATGACGATGAAGCTCTACTGTATGGAGCAATGAGTGGAAACCCCGAGGAAATCGTTGACATCGTGGAGTGCGTGGACGGCTGGCTACCTACCTGGCTGGCTGTGATTGGCTGGAACGACACGATCTCTCTTTGTGGTCTTGCGTGCGGTGGTCGAGTCGCGATTTATCGAATGCGGCGGCGGTGCTCATTCTGCCGGCTAAATCTGTCAGCTGAATCTGGCTGCTTAATCGTGAGTCGTTTTTTTTTTGGTGGTACGGCGTCTGGCCCGCTCAGGTGCTTCCGGATCGAGGCTAACCTAAAATCGCCTAAGAAGCAATACGCAGATGTAGAGCTGACGGGTGGAGTTCACGTGAGCGTCAATGCTAATCATCTCTGTGTGCCTGTTGAAAAAGCCGAATAAACATAACGCACAGCTTAACCTAGCTGTCCTGTCCGTGAGCAACATGTAACTGTGAGGAGCCAGCCATTATACCGGTAATGTAGATATATATATATATATATGTGTGTATATGTGCCGAACGTATTGAGCTTCATCAACATGAGTTTCCCTCAATGGAGCGAGTATAGTTTCGCAAAGAGGAGCGATCGCTGAAGAATGAGGAGAGACTCTATGCTCCCAGGGCGTTCGTACGCGTGATTATCACCCCGATCGAAAGTGGTCGCAATTATGGCCAATACGCACTCCACCTGGATCGGTGCAACCACCTGCCGTGCTTGGGGGTCGGGGTTGTCTGCGAACTCTATCGACGGAGATTTCGATCATCGTGGCCACATTGATTGCGCCCCTTGAGTAGCGCTCAGCAAGGTACCGGTGTATCGTCGACAACGACGATTGTACTGATGATGTTGTTGTTGTTGTTGTTGCTGTTGGTGCAGCTCGTCCGCGTGAACATTGATGATCGTACCGGGGTGTTGTCACTGCTCGACTTGATGCCGTTCATCATGATGCTGATGATGGAAGTGACAAACAATTATTGGATTGGCGTTGATATTGCCGCACCGTGCAAGAAAAGATGGCGGGTTCGTGCTTTACGCGAGAGCGAGCGGGCGGTCGTGCACGCATGGGTGGGCAGCCTCTGCTTGAGCCCACACGTCAAGCAATTGCTGAGGATAGCGTTGAAGCAGAGATACAGGGGAGATTATGACAAATGTCATATATCATGATGATATGCTAAGTGTCCAATCTCTATGGCGTCGAGTTATTTCGAGTTTCCTAATTACTTAGTATTGTATGTCTGTCTGTATATATTCGTATGGGAGATAACAGGTGTTTTTTTTGTTCATTTCTTGAGTCGGCGATCATTGTATTCCTGAAGTTTATCTTTTATTGTTGCAACTAATTCTGTCTCGCTTGGCTCGAGTGCATCCGTAATCCGTGGCTAGCACAGCGGTTAGATGGGTAGCACTCTCATCGTCTCGACGGTGTGTTGGACAAGTTTCAACGTCGGCAATTTCGAACCAACTATTTATAGTTTCGATATTGAAATTTGTTCGGGGTTGCAGATATTACAGAAGCCTTACACACCTCGCCACATTTCATCACCTTTATGCACATTCAACACCAATACCGTAGTACTCTCTCTAACTTTCGTTGCCTGTAGAAGAGGCGAATTGTGCCGTTCAAGTCGTGGGATAATTGAGAGGTGTTTTCGACGTTGACGAGTTGAAACTTTGTATGGAGTTGTAGAGTGACGAAACACTGCAGAGCCTTAACAGTGATAATTAAGCCATCTATAAAACCAGCCGTTCAGAGCACATACATATCGAAATAATGATAATAGTATTACTACTGTGTAAATTACATTTAAATTGGATCTCAAAGTCGCTAACAATTGGACGATGGCGAAATGTACTCTTCGATGTCCTAGCTGCTGTTGTATGCGGTGCGAGGAATTAAGTGCTGAACGAGTTATGTTTTGTGAAATCATTTCAGTCCACTCGCATACGAGACTGTATCTGATTACGAGCGAGCCTGGTAATAGTGAGTTTTTTTTTCAAGTTAAACCTAGAACCCATGTATTTATTATTAAAATCATACGTTTGTATTAGGAGCCGTTTAAGAATATTCGAAAGTAAGTGGCTTTATACTTCAGGTGAGTTTATGTGTGAACAATGATGATAAACCTAAGAGAATCGCACTAATGATAACATGTCGTTAAACAACTGTGATATTAAAGACGTGAAGCACGTCAGTTATATTGTCCTCGAATGCTCCACAAAAATATAGCTCCTGGAGATCGATGACATGACAATGTGAACACTTTGGTGAAATTGATTGAGACGACTTTGATAATGACACTGATTTACTATTTTCAGAGCCTGCCTTGTGAGCGGTGAGTTCCCGAAGCATTTGTTGCGAACGGCACAGTTGACGTTGTTGGTGCATTTGGTGGTGGCGTTCTTAAACAAGTCTCATAGGTCATCATCTGTTCTATCGGATGATGAACAGACTCCAACCAGTTTCGTTACTTACTTAGTTTATTTAGTTAGTTTATTTATCTAGGGAAATTTTCCGGGGTGACTTGCAGCCAACGTTTAATATGCACGGAACTAGTTTCGGCATACGATCTATCATCGTAATGTTAGACGTGGACGAGTGAAAATCTGCCTTATTGTTCAGAGTTATTCGTGGATTCCTCCGCGTTCGATGCCTTTCTCTTCTAGCTGATATTGTGTGATTATGTCATCTTGCGCGAAGATGTCCACCGGATGGACCCACCTCGAAGGGCGGCCAGAAACATTCACACGAATCTTTTCACCGTTAGCTTCTTTCAGTTCGATGCTGGATTGAAGTTGAGAGTGACTAGGGAAATTTTTCTAGCGTGTACATGCTAACGAAAAACGCTACGGGGGAACGCCGTTCCACTGTACAGGAGAAAAGTACAATAATGAAACTCAGTAGTAAAGACAACGCAAGTTCTCTGCATAGCGAAAAGGAACTCCCATAGGAAATCGCCTATAGCCTTCATCGAGATGCGACAGAAGCGCTGATCTCTAACATATACAATTGGTTGGATTGCATCACCAGCTTTAACTCAACGTGATCTTTTGTGAACGATTTCAGGAAAACGCCAGTTTCAGCATTCAAGATATTTCCAACAAGACACAAGCCGCAAAAGCTACCGGCACTGATATAAAAGACATTTCGCTCCAGGCTAAATCAATGAAATGAACTTACTTGCATGATCCTTAGCATCATCTGACCCATTGCATGCGACATGCATGCATTCACCTCGCCCGCGTAACAATTTCATGTTAATCTATCTTATTCTGTATAGTTGTTATATATTAACCTTGAACGACAACTATTCTCTTCGGCGCTAATTTCCTACGGGTCTGTGCAATGTGCCAAAACAGAAATGCCGACCATTTTCATGCATATCTTGCTCTTATTGTGTGACCTCGAATAACGAATTGTGTGGTTCGAGCATCGTAACGGATTGCGTCACGGTGGCCATTCTTCCCCTTTGAACGAATGTCTTCGATATGAACAATGAACACGTGTGTCCATCTGATTGTATTCTCTCCTTGCAGCTGTCTACGTAATTCGGCCGGAGAGCAGTATCACGCATAGTCCCCACAGCAAATGCACGGGCGCGCTTGTTCCACCACCAACGTCCGCGTCAACGTCGGGCTCGCCCTGCACTCGAGCCCTGTGCGCGACAGCCTCTTCAACGTCAACCTTGTCGACGTTCATATCACCACTGAGCGACCGTGGCGAATACAGGTACAAAAGAGTCGAATTGAATTCTGATATAGGCTAGGCTAGTTCTGGAGGTTGTAACTGAAAGTGGTGACTGATACAGGTTTAGGATACAGATCGATACAGGTACTGAACATCGGAAGGACCTAACTCAACGGAAAACTTCGCATCATTAATTCGACTATAATACTCGGAATGTTGCATTGACCTCTTGTTCATTCAATGTATTAGCTACAGCCGATCGTATAGGACCTGTGATCTTTCTCATGTATTCGGCGTCCATTCGATTGACGTGGCCAGAAATCAATCTTTCCAAACGAACGCGATAGTTTCCTCCTGCTACGACCTACATTTGTGTGTCGAATGCAGGTATCTTTGCAGGGTGTGCGGATTTATGGCCAAACGTCGGAAGCAAGCGCTGGAGCATCAGTACAAGCATCTTGAAAAGTAGGCCCTGAACATTTTCCTTTCCTTTTTCCTTCGTCCTAGAATACTGTCCTTCTTAGACTTCGTGTGTGGGGGACAGAAGAAACACAGCGCCACTCACCAACAGCGGCACTGATTGACTATGGATAGGACGCAGGTTAAAATGCTGGCTGAGCGTCAGCCGGCAATATTTACTTTAGCTCGTACCGACATAGCACTATCTGCATCGTCGCGCTATACATCCGATCTTGTTTCAATATCTATTTACAATACCGGCACACATTTCTTCATCGATGACACTCCGCTTTGTGTGATTTGTGTGTAATACACTAAAACATCCTTCTTAACTAACTAAGCCTAAAAGTGATCTATGATATCAACACCGATGAAACAGCTGTAGCTTGCTGTCATTGTAACAAAGTAAAATATTGTGTGTTCATTGTATGTGGGTGTGTGTGTTGAGTAGTTTCGCTCATTGGATATTTCCCCAATAGGAGTCGAACGAGCTCGATTCGATCCGTCTACATAATAGAGCATAATAAATGGGTCTGGTTCACAATCGATTTGAGAATGTATATCCTACCGTTAGCGGGTAACTAAATAGAACACCGGATGTTGACTCTGGTGGTGGATTTGCGTTAAATTTTACCATACGCTACCGCCGCACCCTACGACGACGATGCATTTAGTGTTGTTATTATTATGATCATTCGAGTTTTCTGCGCTTATCGATTGTTGACACAAAGCTTAAAAAGAAAGTGTTGATGCACAATTATTCGACGTATCATATTTTTAGTGAATCTGTGTGCTAAAGTCTTGTGATATTTGTTTTGAAAAAAATATGACGCGTTCGACAATTGGCGGTAAAATTGACATTTGCAATTACGGACGAGAGATTGTTTTTTTTTGGGGGGGGGGTGTAAAACTTTATTGATTTATTAAAGAAACTGCAATTTTACAATGCTTAAGGTCTCTTATATGTCACACAACGGGATGAGAACCTGCGGCCTCTGGCGGTTTACAGCCAGAGACTCAGCCGTCCAAGCCACCGCGCAGTGAATGGGAGGAGTGAATTGCTTAGTTATTATAAACTTGCCCCTTGGGAAAACAATCGTATTTCAGGTATCCGTATCAGTGCAACAAGTGTGACTATGGTACGGTGCGAAGCTTCAATCTGAAACGTCATTATGGCCGAATTCATTCGATTGTTGCGACAGACGTGTCTGACGACGAGAATGCTGTTGAAGTTGAGTCAGGCGAACGGGTGTCCAACTTGAGACAGGTGGAATATCATCCTCTTCATCATGCTTCTCAACAGCAGCAGACTATTGACACGCAGCCACAACTGCAAGCACAATTACAACAGCGTACTCAAGGACCCAGACTCTCAGAGCAGCAACAGCAGCAGCAGCAGCAGCAAGCTCAACCCGAAGCACAACACCAACAGCAACAACAGGCGCCACCGTCACAGTATCACTGTGAGCAGTTGGAAGATCAATCCGAAAAGGAACGCGATCATCATCACCATCATAAACAACAACAGCAACAACGACTCCTTCAACGTGTTCCACAGCTGAGACAACAAGACAGCCCATCCGAGTTGGGGGAATCCGTCAATAGTGATGGCTCCGCCTTGACGATGGTGTGCTGCACTGCCGCCGCGACCGGGGCCGATGGTAGCAGTACTGACAGCAGTGGTCAGACGTCTTCCATTGATAACCGGTGCGTTATCTGCACTGCGGCTTCGACTTCTTCGGCTGGTCCGGCAGGTCGGACACAGTCCGTTGTGCCGGCACGGTTAGACACTTCGGGCAGATGTCGGTCCTCGCCACAGGTGGCCATATCTCTCGCGGCGGGAACCGTGGCCACAGTTACTACGACCACCCGAATTGGTATCGTCGCGCAACAGTCTCAAATACTTACTTCAACGCCTGTATCTGCTTTCGGGCCGCCGCCAACTATCAAGGTATAGATGCTCTTTACCTTAATTAAAAAATTTGTTAGATCGATTACAGAATTTCAGACCCTGTGATATATGGTCCCGTGCCGGACGACTCCGACTTAGGCTCTTTAGACAGCAGTCTTGTGCCAGGCTGGGCCTATGCCCTCGGAGATCGCAGGTTCAAATCATATTTGTGGTCTTCATATACGACAGGCTTTCAGTTATTATTCTTGTGATTATTATTTTAATTATTAGCACTATATTGATATCGCTGCAGAAGACTGCGTTATAGAAGCAAATCGATTATGTATGATTATAGCTAACGCACACGATTTAATTATTACGCCACCCTCCAAAAGTCAGCCCCCCTTGCATTTTGGCCATTTTTCTAAGCAGTAAAATTGAGTTCTTATCAATATATCGTGACGGAGTCGATCTTTGTTAAGAAACCATTCATTTTCCCTTTTGTCAATTCAGAGACCTTTGCTCGTAGCTGTCCCTGGCGTTGGTACTGTAGCCTCATCGCTGGACGGCATGACTACAAATCTGTCATCGGCCATCCCGTTCGCGGCGCAGGCCCTTCAAGAATTGAGCCGAGCGCCGCGTGTAGGCGTGATTACTCAACCATTACAAAAGCAGGAGCTACAATCGCAACAGGTGAGAAACCCACGAAGGTATACAGGTAGACAGTTTAGCTGCGGTCCGAGGAAAAGGATGAACATAGTTTGTGTGTATTTCGGGCTAGTTCTAGCCTCGAATTCTATGTCTTGTCATTTGATGCTTCGGTCTGTAGTGTTTGTGGTGCTTGTTTCAAATACGGTGCATTAATTTTCAAGAGAATCTCTAGTTGTTAAAGCCTATTCGTTTTTTTTCTGCAATACGTCTTTTCTTTTTTATTTCGTTCTTAAATAAGCGGCTATTAATTATTTGTTCGGCTAGTTCTAGCAGATAGATAGATCGGTTGATACATGGATACTTTGGTTTATTAAACTGACGAGGGGTTCGTTACGTGTTTTCGGAGAGACGGCGACCCGAGGAGCACTCGACGCACTGGGCATTAGCAACAAGTGTTTCTGTTTTTAACTGATGCTTCTCTTACATTAGCGTGCTTATGTTTTGTAAAACATCTTTCCTATGCAACTGCTTTTTTCCATTTGCTAGGTCTTGCTTACCCAACCTGTCGGTCATAATCAGACAAGCTCGTCAACTGTCAGCGAGTACAGGCATCCTCTGTGGAATACACCGACAGTTCTACGAACTGTGACCCCTGTCGAATATCGATCGGCAGCTATCACTGACCGTAGCTTTGAAAATGATTCCCTACTTTGCCCTTCACATATGGAAGAGCCCCCGGAGACCGAAGGCCCAGAAGAGGTTGTAATCGAGCATCAGCAGCTCTCGCCAATATCATCTGCTTGTTCCCGTAAGATTCGAGCGAGCTCAACCGGTTCCGATGTATCAGAATTCACCCCACGAAGCACTAACGAATCCGTTGACGAATCCAGCACAGTGATCCGACAACGCTTACGGAGCACCAGCCCACCTGAGGAATCCGAGGAACAATTCAGTCCCCCTACGGGAGCGGGTAGGAGAAAGTTTCGACTTCCGTATCAGCTGCCAGCTCCAGCAGTAGCAGCAGCAGCAGGCGGATCGTCCAGTGCCGGATGTGACCCCTGCTGTAGTAGTGCCTCACCCGATTTGCCGTCCCGAAACCTGCGGACGGCTGTCTTCAAAGCCAATCGAAGCATCCGACGTCACGCGATGAGACAAGCAGAATCTACTGAACCGAGAGAGAAACGAATCAAGAGTATACGCAATCGGCGGAAAGGCAATAAACGATCTACGACCGGTGCTCGTGCTGGTGCCGACGGGAGCTCCTCCTGTTCCGACAGTGATGATACGATGCCTCGTGAGCATGAGACAAACAGTGATAGCGACTGCCTCATCATCGAGGAAACGGGCTCCGACATCGACGATAGATCGCAATAATGGTCGGTTCGTCAAGCTAACGTACCCACACCTAGCTGGTCTTGAAGCTCAAAAACCGAACAGGCGTAAAGAAAGTGTTCCTCCATTTCATGGAGGAGGGATTTTCATGTCGATCATCTCGGCGGATTAGGCGTTAATTGCATTGTTTATTATTTTTGAGAGCTAGTTGTCGAAGCTTAGCAATCTCGGCTTCTCCTTGTCACTGTTGTGCGTGCATGTATGGAAGTTGTCATTATTTTGGTTAGAGGTTAAGACCACTCGCAGATGGCAAACCCTGCTTGAGTGTGCTTCGACACTAGCAGACCAATTGAGAGAAATTGAGCCAAGAAGTACCGCGTGTATATGTATGTATATATATATATATATATATATATATATACTCGTTCCTGTTGTTGAATATACTCAGTATGACCTCCAAAAACATCACATATTGATTGGACGAGAGTGTGGTAACAATTTACCTCAAATGCAGATATAGCTGGATATTACCATATTTTGTGTTATCGAAGCTTATTTCAGCCAAGCACATTGAATACCAAAACTAACTTAAATAACCAATTGTGTAACGAGAGTCACAAAATGGTGCCTGCAAGAAGGTGCTGCACTGTGGTGCAGGTCTGCCGCTTTACATTGGCGTTAGTGGTATCTTCGTCAACAGAAGTGACGTCGATTATTTCATTAATGATTATTCTTATACGTTCCATCGGTTCATATAGCTTGAGAAAGGTCTCGGAACAATATTTGGACTCACACGAAGGAACTATACCAATAATAATAATTTTTTCTTTGCCTAGATAAGCATGCGGGTTTCGTAGAGCTAGGCCGCCGCCGCGGTTCGTACGGTTCTACTGCCTGACTATTTCCGATTCCTCCAACCGATATAAAGAGCGATATTCATACATGTTGACATAGGTATATAATATAGATAATATATACTCCCTCTCTCTCTCCCTATATATATATATATATATATATATATATATATATATAAATATAAGAAAATCGTATAAATTGGATGCTCGTAGTGACATCGTGCTTTTTCTCCCTCTCTTTCTCTCTCTCTCTCTCTCTCTCTCCTAGCTAGAGTAGTTAGGCCATAAGGGAGTAGAAATAGTAAATGCGTGTATCTCGTTGGACGATCATCTACCCAATCGCTGTTTCGGCTTCGATTATGCAGATGTATGTTCGTATGTACATGTGTGTGCTTGAGTGTGTTGGCGGTTTGTTGCATATGTTCCTTGTGGCGGATGAACACTCGAATAAGTAACGTGACGGTCGTCGTCCATGGCGCCTACTTCATTACAAGACAGATTCGAACAAATAGTGTCCGATTATTATGATAATTAGCGAGCGGTGTGTGCTCGCGTCAGTTCTACTGACTTGCCAATCAATGGGCTGTGACAGGCTTCCATGAGACTACAATGCGTCCACAAGTCTGTTGGTATACGTAGGCGATTCGACACTCAGCCCACCAAGTCAAGTACACAAAACGGAGAGGGTCGTTGTTCTACAGAGCAAACACGACGACGATCTCGTCCTGTGATTTTGACGGGACCCTGATCTCATTCTCGGTCTCTGATAACGTGATATATTTGAAATCGATAGATTAATTAACTGAAATGGTATTATGCACAGGTGTATTATACTATATTATATTTATTGTTTTGATTGTTATTATTGCTAGTGTTGTTGTTGTAATTATTATTATTATTATTATTATTATTAAAGCAACAACAAGAACAAAATGTGATGCAAACACGTTTTTCGTTATTGCTAGCCGCAGCTAAGATTTCACCATTTATACCGAAGTCGCTAATTGTTCATCTATGCATGCGTTGTTGCAGTGTTGTCTCAATGAGATTACTAAAATTACTACAATGTTCGGTGTTAGTTCCACGTGGTTAATTCACGCATGAAAGTGAGTCTGTCTTCTGTGAGAGTTGACAATACGTAAATATGAACACGTGTTTGGGAACCTACATCCCCTGGAGACCCCTTTGTGCACCAATGGATGTGGGCGTGTGTATACTAACAAGAGTCATGTATGTACAGATGTATCCTATGAACTGCTTCTTGCAACGGACAGAGGTGCCAAGCATCGAATACACAGTTGTTGTCCGAGGATTCGAAGTGCCTTGAATCGCTCAGTGGGTCTGGGTAGACTAATGTCCTCTGTTTTGGTCTGCATGTCTCTTTCTCTCTGTCTCTCTCTTTCCTCTTGAGAATCTCTGTGTTAGATAGGATGTGAAAAGTTGTACTCTCTGAGCTTCCGACATACAACAATCGGCTGACACCATAATAGTGATCAGCTGAATTGTAACCATCTCATGGTACATGTCATTCGTGCAAAATGCTCAAGAATAGTCTAGAGGTTTACAAAGAAGACATCGAATTGCTAGTTTCACATTGGCGGACATGCAGACCAAATTGCCATTGATACATCTCTACGGCCTTTGCGGAAAATAACTAAGCAAACAGTATACCTATTCATATGTTTATATATTTATACATGAAATGTTATAATAGTTAATAAGTTACTGTGTTGTTGTTGTCATCGTCAAGATTGAGAGCTGTTGCCACTGTCGTGTGATGGAGGATAATAACAGCGAGTACGGTGCACAGTGGAAATAAATGGTCATTGCATTATTCGCTACATGGTCTTTATTCCTTTATTTCTTAGGCGATTTACAGTATGGCATAATGCTTTGATCCCATCTACTGGTTTGGTTAAACAATTAATTACACGTGGGTTCGATAGTTTGATCAACTCAGAGGTGCCGCTACAGTTATGATTGGGCTCTGACGCTCGCGGGCATTCCTGGAACTACGTATAGCACACAAATAAAAACTTCACTCAAGGAAGTGCCCCTCTTTCATTATGGATCAGCCACTAGCCGAAACAAGATGAATTGTAGCCTGCCGCCATTGAGACGTTCATTCGCTAGGATTCAGCCGAGGGAGATTCTACAGGCGCCAATAGGTGAAGGAGTAACAGAAAACGTAGTACTACTAAAAACGGGAGAACCCTATCATAGAAAATGTACCTTCATTGGAGGTCTGGTTTAGGGTGCTTTTCGAAGCAGTCCAATGCCTCCAACATATATGCCTCAACTCCGAGCTGATGGATAGCATATTCGATTTGGTAAGTCTTACAGATGGTTTTCTACGCTTGCGATTTAGTGCCCCATCAATAAAACCGTCAAACGACAACACTACAGCTAGAATTGAATTTTCCGGTAGAAAACAAAAGGCGAGCCAACTTGTGACGAAGGTATCGCTCCGATGGTCTTGAACTAAAAGGTCAAATGCAGCTGTGTGTGTGTGAATGTGTACCAAATGTCTCACCAGCTGAGACAATCACGTCCGGCCTTCAATATACGACCACGGAGCCCCATGTTTTCCACTGTACAAACGAATAGGGAGTGAGTTGCCGCCAGCTGGAGGCAACTCTCAATCACAAACTCGATTATTATGAAGAACTATTCACGAGAATCGAACGAACCAGCGAACAAGGTTGCATTAATCCTGCTTTAACAAAACCTCTCGGATATAAGCCGAACACGGCATTAAGTACGCGGAGATGACCATGGGCAAATAAGACCACTGTGGCGAAAATCTCGGCAATGAAGCCAAGTGTCCATGATGAATGTTCGCCTTCACCATCTTAAATAAACCTATGAACACTGAAGTGTGGGGCTTGGGAAGGGCAACATTGGCAAACGTTGTAACTGAATCCTTAGTATTTCTTCTAGGGGATCTTATTCGCATCTCATACGCTGCCCGTCATTCAAGATGTCAATATAACATGGTATATGACCGCATATAGCTGTGGCAACGTGTTCCATCGGTATGTGATGAAAAAAGGGATCCGAATTTGTGATTGAAACGTTGATGTTATATTAGGGAATACCACTATCAATCATTTCCCATCTTTTAAACGCATATGGGCAGTTTAAATTTAATGGGACTAGGATTCCTCGGTTGTTTTTACTGACGAAACTTCAAAACCGGGCCTTATTCAGGTCAGGCTAGTTTTTTTACATTTAAATTTCAGCGGGGCCATGTATATCTGGGACACGCATTTTGGGACGAAGATGACTTGAAATTTGGCGGGGAAAATGAAATCAGATAAATTTTATAGACACCTTCGCCACACTTTAAAACCATGAGAATGTTACAAAATAATTAATAACTTATAATATATTGTGAGGGGTATGAGAACCGTGAGTGCGCTAAATGGCAACGAAGATAAATCGCTATTTCCGTGTACATATATAGATAGATTTAGATAGAGAGAGAGTGCAAAAAAAGAGAGAGTGTAAAAAAGGAGGAAATTTTGACAAAAGTTATTCCAGCAAACTCACTTCAAACTTGGTTTAAATGGTGAAGCATTGGTGGAATTTTAAGAGAATTTTTGCGTCTTGTAGGGAACTTAGGTCCCACTCGGACCGACACGTATGATGCGGCTCCACCAGAACCCACTGTTCCTTGCTAACAGCCACTCAATTAATACAGTTGTTCCTTAATTATTGTTGTTGAAGCTCTCCACAATTTACCTTGGATTCACTGCCTCTATATGGGGCAATCTCAGAATTAGGACACAATTTGCACACGTCCAAATATAAGACTCCAAATATAAGTAATTTACAACACGTTTATTTGTTAAATAAGCGATAATAATAAACCTCTCAGTGGGCGTATACTATCTTGGACATAGATGCTGCTTGTCTTGAGTTGACGGGAACAAGACGATCACGCCCCAAAATCTTGTTGACGAAGGTTGTGAAGGCGTGCACTCCGACATTTTTCAAAAGAATACACAGACCGCGACCCATCTGCGCAAATATAACAAGAAACAATATTAGTTACTGTAGACGAGTCAATATATATTAGATCGTTCGATAAGTAATTACCGTTTTCTTACTGATTTTTTACTGCTGTATCTTTTGAAAGAATGAACGGATCTTAATCAACATCGTGTCAAAATTTCTAGGATCCTCGCCCATCGATCACGCAGTGTGTACATGCCGACGAGGAAAAACCATCGCGTGATGGGAGGCGGTCTACTCATCCAGCCGACTTCGGACTTCTGCATGTGTCTTGAAGCGCTTCCCCGGAGGCCGTCATCTATGAATCTGAACAAATCGTAATTTGAAGGAGCAGTATCGATCTGGGCTATACGCCGGGTGCGGCAGAATTTCCCCGCCAAGATAGGTAAGAGTACGGCGGATTGCCAAAGCCACATGGTCATATAGCGTTGCCATGTTACAATATCACTTCACGCCGTCCTTTAGCCTTTCAATTTATTGGCTTGCATTGCTGAGTTGTCTTGTGTATGAACAGTCCTGCGTTGACGGTTTCACCAGGATTGACCAGTTCATAATTGAGCATTTCCTCCGGATCCCGCTAAATCCACCACATTACCTCACAGGCAGCTTTTCCTTGTTTGCCCAGCAAGCAGCGACGGACAGATAGTGAGACGGTTGTCAACGGCCTCTTCATTGAGGCGCCCACTTTCCTTCCTTTGCACCTTTTCAACCGTATGTAGATGACACCCCATGGTTGAATGGGCTACTCCCAACTGAGCTATAAGACCTCAGATTGAGCTAGAGATTCAAGAGATACAGCAATCCGTTGTCATCTGTCTCTCGAGGCCGTCCCGAACGCTAACTGTCATTCAAATCAAAACCTCCAACCTCGAAATCGCTCGACCCATTGTCGGCAGACCCTGTCTGATACTGTAGATTCCCCTTCAAGTTCACGTAGAATCGTCGCTGCTTCAGCTGCATGTTTTCCAGCGCGAAAATTTGTGAAGAAGGACAGGATATAGACACGTTGTTGGTCTTGGAATTGACTTGCGAAAAAGCCCGCCTAATTTGAAACCCATAGCGTTCGTGTTAGAGAAGCTGCGCAACTTCAAAGATGGCGGTAAATACTTATCGAACGACCAAATAATACTATACATTTGAATAACTAAAATCTTTTGGATTCACGAAAGAGTAGCATATTGTCGCAGAAGTATGCAGCTGTGCTTTAACAAATCCCGTATGGTGTTTGTTGAAGCACAGCTGCATACTTCCACCAACGTCGAAAACGAGTCATACTTGACCTTCATGAGAGGCATGGCGAGAAATATATGAGTATCCATTTTTAATCACAAAATCTAGCGAGAATGAACGTGGGAATCGAAGGTTCAAATTCACAGGCAAATGTCCTTGCAAATAAGGGTGGCAATTATCTTACAGAACAACGCTTACCGTCGAAGTGGCGCCGAATATCTCCTTGATAGAATCCACAACGTCACTTACATCTCTCTTGCCTTGGATCTGTATGGGTGGGGAATAGGCGAGACATAAGGGCATACAATGCATTTTAAATGTTACCCTGATGGTTGTATATGTCAATGAAGTAGTTGCGGAATGACACTATGGGATGGATTGCACTTATCGTAAATCTCGTCACAACTGTCATGAAATCGATTACTGCTATAACTCGGAAAAAGTTATAGTATATGGGCAGGCGTACATTTCTCGGCTTGTTAGTAATGGTTACAGTTTGTTTGCTGTCTTCTAAATAGCGTAAATTTGCCAGTATAGTTGCACAGAGGAACCTCATGAATCGATTGTGCAAAATAATCTATTTTAAAACATGTTATATTATGATAGATGTCAGAGCTGAATTTCGAGATACTTTTAGCCGATCCCAGTCCAAAAGTTAACGGACGTTAATTCTACACAGTTGTCGTAGAAACGGCACACATATATTCTCACATATTTTCGAAACTTATTGGGATAGTTCGGCGTCATATTCTACAAATTGCGAAAATATTATGGTAGTGCCAATTTAAGCGGCCGCATAGATATTGCCTTGCATAGATATGAGTTTTTTTTTACTAAAATACCGAGGCGCTACTTACCACATCAGCAAGTGCTTTAAGGCCTTTGAACAGTCCAATATCACCTTTGACCCATCGCTCAATAATGGTGCGTAGATCGTACATTGCCATGAAGTTTGCCTCAAGACTAATCTCGTCGGCATTGTCGATCGCAACTTCGAGATCCAATCCACGGGCCAAGAGAATCGTCTCGTCTGATACCGGAGCAGCGTACGCGGTACAAACAACCAGGGCTAATAGTGGTAAAAGCTTCATCGTGGTTCTTCTGATCTTCTGACTAGATGTTAATTCGACCTGATTCTTACACAAATATCGTAGTTGTCGACTTGTCGGCTTGTGCAGTTCAGACGATAGGCTAGAACACTGTGTGAAGGGGGGGTTATGTTGGTTCTATTCTACCTGATACCTTTGACTCGTGAGCACGACTGTTTGTGTTATGTTACGAGACGATTCTAAGGCATTTATATAAACCCCAACAAGAAGGGCCCTACGAAGCCTAACCTAGTCTGGCCCGGTGACGTACTTAATCCGCTGGTATTTACAGCTGTTAATGTATGAGGGGTTTACCTCCACAAGATAGGTAAGCTAAGCCGGGGACATTTGATATTAAACCGTATAAATCTCAAGCGGTCCGTTCGCCGTTGATGATAATGGCGGAAATGCTGAGCCATAAGGATCATCAGAAGGAAACCCCCTTTGCGCAAAATTTTTCAAGAGCAATTAGTGGTAATTATTCCAGGTGGTTTATTGCAGCTAAACGCGTAATGACCACACATGCGAGTGTATGAGTCAGTTACGCTGGATTGAAATATTCCGTTCTCTATGTTCTGACAATGGTCAGTGATTGCTCCTGTGTGATCACTCTTGAGTCGAAAAAGATATACGCCAAAAATATATCTAGGAATATACCTTTGAGGTGGACAATATTGGCACGTTAGTCATTTGTAATTCGCGTATAAGCGAGGTCAGTCGTTTCTTGAACATCCAAGCAGATAATGATTTCGTTATAGGCCATTAAGCTAAGTGACACATCAGAGTCAAGTGAAAGATAACGAGGTTGGAAAAAATTTAACGACCTGCACAACGATCGACGGCAGCAGCGCTCCGGTTCGCTATCCGATGTACCAGGTATAAGGGATGAATATTGAACATGTGGCGGAAAAGTTGTTGAAATGTCAAAAAATGCCAAAATCGACATCCAACCTGTAAACGTCAATTAGGCAAAATACACATCTCAGGATGCGAATGCACCAAAATCGAGTCAGGAAAATCGCCCTTCTCAGACGCTGATCGTGTATAAGACAAACATTGAAACAGAAATCGAGTTTGGGCATTATTTATATAGATATACAACAGGTGACAATACCTGTTTATGACGGATCTGCTAATATTTCTGGGTTGGCTTCCATTCAAGGAAGACCTCGCGATTGATCGATTGATGACAAATCTTCATTAATTGAATTCGTGATTATTCTACCTAATTATGTGTGTGACAGACGCACTTGTGGTAGACATAAAAGAGTATAGTATATACCCCAATATCGTCTATAAATAAAAACACAACAAACGTTCGCGGCTATTAATCGCCAGCGCGTCCGTTAGTGTTGACTGGAGTATTGCAGTTTAGCGAACGTAGAAGCACACAAGAAATTATCCTATAATATGTTTATATACCATACTATAGGGGCGTTCCAAGAAACAATGTCCATATGCAATAAAAAGTAATTAATCACACAATGTCTATACGCAATAAAAATTCATTAATGACGCAATGTCTCTACGCAATAGAAATTAATTAATGACACAATGTCTCTACGCAATAGAAATTAATTAATGACACAATGTCTATACGCAATAAAAATTAATTAATGACACAATTTCTTAACAATATCGTGATCTACGTTCGATTTGCGTTTTTCAAGTGGTTGTATTATACTTATGGTAGCATAGGTATGTTAGGGTTAAAGCGTCCATCGAATGAATCATTGCCGAAAGCAGTCTCGTTGACGTTCAAGGTTTAAGGCTGAGAGTCTGCCCGGAAAAATTTACCAGACATGCTACGATATTATATATTCATTGTAGACGCTTCCGCGCGTGGGAGCCTCGGGTTGATCGTTGTCAAGAAGAAATCTACAAAACAGTATTTAAGCTCAGAATAAATACGCTGAGTTATGGCTTAATTTGTTCTTTCAGTAATATAATAATTATTGTTTATTATTGTTGTTATTGTAATTATAATAATCGTAATTTATTGTCACTGCAACCATCGTTTCTGTTACATGATTATAGGCTTGTTTTCATCGATCGGTGCCGATTTTCATATATTCCAAATATCTTACTATTGTTATTATATTGTTACCCTTTGTAAGCTAATGTCACTGTCCCCGCTATTGTAGTTTTTGCTGTTATTATCGTTAATATTTCATCAGCTATAATTATCGTTATATTATTATTATTATGACGATTATTACAACTGTTCTTCATGTGAGTTTTGAGAGAAGGCTTATACTGTTATTTCTCGAGTATGGGTACAGCTACAATTGTCGAAGGGGTCAGATCGGTGGCTGGTGGTTGATTTTAAGGTTGAACAAGCCCGGTGAACATGAGATTGGAAACGTTCGGCTGGCTTTGGTTTCAATTCATGGGGGGTGACAGTTACCACGCCGAACGGTGTCTACCGCTATGAATCCGTTCTATTTACGTCAGTTCATTCACAACTTTCGGCCATTCGCGCCATCGAATCATCATTGTCATCGACAAATAAAGCTCCAATGTGTTCGTTTCAACATTAATGACCTCATTTTCTCTATCATTACGATTGACGGCTCTACTTCCTTCACCCACCCATCTATATGGCTCTCGTACGTCACACACAACGACATCCACTGCAACAATAGGCAAAAACAGAATCGACACAAAGGTGAGCTAGGTTGTAATGCCGGCTACGTCGAAACCCTCATTCGTTTTTCTCTATTGTATATTAGCTTTGTATGTATTTCTTGTAGCATATATATATATATATATATATGTATTTGCATGGGGAAACGGGACGGGACTATATCTGCTTACCTGTGTAGATCTATATATGTTTGGTACACAGATATTTCGAGCTCTTAGTCCCTCCACCTGATTCTCTCCCAATCAGGCCAGTCATTCATTTATTATGCATTTTGTTACACTCTAGATGATGACAATATTCTTTGATGTGGTCAACGCGAGTAACGTATGTAAATCGCTCGAATCACGACAACACCCATCGGAAGAGTATCTTTTGAGATATTTTTCATCACTGTGAAATCGAAAATAGTCTCTAATTCGACAACGATAGTTGTATTCGTGCTCGAGAGCCGCGTTTCCGATCTTTCCTCAGACTCTCAGAGGCCAGGGCGGCGTGGGCACCTCCCCGTGCTAATTGCCAAGACGCACAATATGTGCTATTGTAGTATCGCGACTAGTAATTTCGCATTTTTTTTATTTACCTTAACTAATTCTCCCTTAGTAACGCCTAACAGATTGCACCGAATATCATAAACTCGACGAAGTAGCCTTCGGCGACGGTTCACAACTGAAACAGCCCATTTCTCGGATGTCCTCATGACCCAAACAGCCGAATTTCTCACCACCCATTTTCTGCTCCGCGAGTCCGAAGCTGTTTTTTTTTCTATTCTTTACCGTGCGGCGTTTTTCATCGCACGACGACGCGAGGTTTACATGCTAATCAATGAAGGATGCCGTTGATAATCACATGCCGTCTGCCGATGTGTGTATCTTTTTTGTTGTCATCTAACTGACCCACCCGTATATATATATATATAATATAAATTATAGTTCTCTTGCGTTCCTGTGACATTCGCAGTGTTGGATAATGAAACGTGAGTCAACGATGGAGATACAACAGGGCTTCAACGGCACGATACTATATACTATACCACTCTGCCGTTTGCATGCACGCTCAAGCTATTTTTGAAGATTTGTATGGGGTGCGCTTAATGACAATGACAACAGGTACAATGTGGACAATACGAGGCTCCTGAACAGGAGCGGCTGAGGAACATTGTGGACGCTTGAAATATATATATATATATATATATATATATCTGTATATGTGTATATATGGCTATCTCATCAGTCTCATGGCATCTCTCAACTCAGCTACATCCATGCGTGCATACGCGTATACCCAACCATCTCGCCCAGCCACCGGGAAAATACAACAAACGCATCAACTCTATCCTCAGGCCCCTTTCTGTCAATCTATCGGTTTCCATTAGCCAGTTCGTTTCGCACAACAAAATTTAATTTCATACATTTTCACCCGGACATCCTGTCCATGATATGATGTCCGTCAATGATATATCCGTGTGCGTGCCCATGATATGATATAAGATAACTATGGTCCTTGGTGTCCTCAAAAGACTTAAACCGTCCGTCTGTCCCTTAAACCCACCGTCCGTTTCTGGCTGCTCATTTTCAATCCGTATTTCAGTAGTTCCCTATACAGCGCATTGTCAGTGGCGAAGCAATACGAATCATTCTCGTTATCCTCTTCAAGAGGACAGGAATAGCCCCAGATACAATTTCCTCTACGGTTCCCCCTCACACAATCAGTCACTTGTCATTTTGTCGATCAGCCGTTCATTTGATCGTTCGTTAGTCAGTCAACAAACGACCTTATTGTATACAATGGTACTTCCAAACGTGATGTTATCCAGATACCAAGGATGTCGGTTACACAGCTAGCTACTATCCTCTCTCTCTCTCTCTCTGCTAGGGGCAAGCAGCTGATTTTGAGCTGTCTTGCGTGGTTGTCACTGAGTAGGCATAGTGTTCGATGGGTACAAGGATGGAAAGGTTGAAAAAGGTTTGTTGATCTGCTCTGTAATGAAGCTATACATGTGGACGTTGCTCCATATGCTCCATAAGGTGTTCTTTTTCTCGCACCGCCGTACGCAAATAACAATTGAACAGTGCGATATGATCTCTTCCGAGTTGCTCTCATTCATATCTCTTACGGCGGACCTCAAATCTCGGATGAACAGAAGGACGCACAGACACTATAGGGCCTGTTTCAACGCCCCACAATGATACAAAGATTTTCGGTCTTGTTGTTTTATTACCGGATATATATCTTCAGAATCATTATCATATAGATTACATGTATATAGATTATATTTGTTTTTGATTTCTGACCGCGTGTCTGTTCAGTCCAGCCCGTCATGGCATCATGTATATATATATAATATATATATACATCATGTATATATATCTATATATTATAATTAATATTTTTGTCATTCTTATTTTATTACTAGTAATAGTTAATTGATTTTTTTTCCTGCATGATGACGGTTATTTTCCTCTAGATCTATCTACTTGTCTATCATTGCGTATTGTGTCGTTTCCTCTTACTTATGATTATGTGTGTATTTATTAATTATGTACGTATTTATGTATGGTAGTTATTTGTTTTTTTTTTTGTTCTCTAATATCATTACATTACCGCACTTGTTTGTTGGTTGTTGTATACACATGTGGTTTCTGTAGTGGCCACGTTGGGACGCGAACATCCAATCCCAGATTCATTTGACGATTATTATGGATGACACAATTTCGTCGCCGCTCAATGACTTCGGCGCGTACAACGACCATGAATGAATACGACTACCTCTCGTCGTTAGAGCTAGGTAATCACGGGGATGAAACACTCGGGCCCAACTTTCAACTCGGGTGGCGTCAATTGTCTCTAGCCCATCTAGTATTTCACACGTTGTTATTTTTATTATTATCACTATTATTATTATTTCTGAAATAAACAATTGTATCTTCCACATGTCGATGAACCTTCGCTGACGATTGTTGTACGACACCTGGCACGCAGGTGCGGTAGCTCGTCTCTCGGAACCCCCGCGTTCCGCCGACGTACACACAAATGAAACAGAGACGATTTCCACGTCAAACCGATCGCGTATCGGCGTAAACAATCGCGCAGTACCGGGGTGGGCCTAGTCTCTACCAATTCGGCTTCGCTCTCTTCATATACGTCACGTTGTCTAGTGCGTGGCCCGACGTGACCAGCAACCGATGCGTTCGTTGGTTTGTCGTGGAAATCCGGCTTGACAACGACAAACGGAACCGCCCAAACAGTCGCCAACAGTTTACGTTGGCGTTGCGGGATGCCTGATTCATCCCCGCGTAATCTAGCAGAACTGCCGGGGCTGTGCTGTACGGGAGAAAGCATATTGCTTATGTCTAGTGAGAAAATGCAGGATGATGAACACACAGTTAACTGAGCACAATTTTGGGTCCTTGATACCGTTGATCGCTTCGCCCGATCGCTTCTGTGATCCGGCGACTTTGCACGAGGTCGTCGGATCGCGGAATGATGTTACCTATTTTGACTACTCGTGTCAGTAATGATAATGGTATACGATAGCGGGATGATCTCAGTTGTCGATGCTGTGACAGTGGCCAACGTACGCGATGCTATAAGGTTGACTGTTGATCTTGATCAGGAGTGACTCAAGCAATGTCATCCTAATGAACTGAATGTGCTAGTAAATTCACACTCGCGACTAGCCACCTTCGTATAGCTTGATTTGTGGCTCAGAAAAGTCGACAACAAGTGAATCGATCATAGTGGCTCTTCGAGTTGAACTTATAGTATAAATGATTCTTTGATCATTAATCGTTTTTATCATAAGTGAAATTGTTATTGGATTTTTTTGTTAGTAATTAATCGCTTTTTTTTTGTTCACTGAAGATACATAGCTAGCAGGTTGCAGAGGTTGTGGGTGCAACTTGTAGATAAATTTCGCCAATTTTATCGTTCTCGTGTACGAATCTCCTGGCGCAGCGGTAAGCGACGCGTCAATATGTGTTCTGCTATAACTGATTTGTGATAGTTGA
This sequence comes from Stratiolaelaps scimitus, assembly GCA_019614645.1. NCBI lineage: Eukaryota > Metazoa > Arthropoda > Arachnida > Mesostigmata > Laelapidae > Stratiolaelaps > Stratiolaelaps scimitus. Next base: position 2,560,765 of record JABWDB010000013.1, on the reverse strand, counting down.
TGTTGATTCAGCCACTAGCTTAATGATGTGCCGTTGCTACTCGTTTGCATACCTAATGTGCGGATTTACTCGCACCAGCGATCGCTCGAAATAGAATGATACCCTTGAAACGCAATCAACTATCCTGCTGGGATGAGACGTTTCTCCAGCTACAAGGCCGTCCACATGTAGTTATCTGTGAGCTATAATATATTGGGCTTGCTTTCTGTAGATATATGAACACATTGAATAGTCTCTGACAGCGTCGCCTATGCTGTGATATGTCTGATAGAGGGCTGCGTAACATCTCTCTCGATTAAGCTTTTCCAGCTTGCGTCGGTGGCACACGAAGCGTGTTACGGTACCCTCTGATCACACCCGGATGGAAGGCTTGTGGATATCCGATTAGCTGGGCAGAGCGAATGGCGGAGCGATCCCAGGAGCATCCACCTTAAAACTACGAGTATCAGCCAGCCGCTGACGCTTGTTATTGCAGTTTGCTTCGGCATCTGCGGCGATGATGATCGGCGTCACCCCGCCGACAGTGGCCTTTACATGACGCAGCAACAAAAGCCGAAGGGGAAACCGTTGTTGCGCGCCTCGGAAAGAAGAGGAACTTTACTAGCTAGGGTTTGCAGGAGTGGCCCAGCTGAATGTCCTGATCCAGCAGATGTTGACTCCAGTTTGCCGGGCGACTGAAATGACAACGGCATACAAAAAAAACAAAGCGAACAGCGAAAGCGTTCAGTTAAATTATAGTAAAATGGCAAACATCATACAGCAATCAACCGTCATCTTGGAGACGGGTTACAGCGATCGTTGTACTGAAGCCATGTTGGCATCGTCCCTTCGTTCCGGCTTCGGCCAGATGACGAACAATGAACTTTTCATACGAGGCTCGATTTCCCTCTGTTGTAGCTATAGAACACGCCCCATCCAGGTGCCCTGTCGGTGTTCGAGCAAGCAGAGTCGAAGCAGCTATATCAATTTCGGATCGGGGTTTACGTATCCTAAGTCTCTCTAACTTGTTCAGCCAGTCAGGCGATGAGTTTGAATCGTTGAATAGGTTCGAGGGACTATAAGCCGCTTTTGAGTCAATCCTCCCGCAGTGTGTCAACGGCGAGAGTTCTGCCTGTGTGAAGCGGCCAAGCTGAAGGCAAGCCTGGCACGCAATCCGCTCATTTACCCCGAACCACCATGGGGTATACCAGAAGGGTAGGTATTTGCCACTAAAAGTTGCCCGAACGCTTGAAAGTGTTGTAAACTTTTGTGTTGAAAGAAGAAAAAAAAACAACAACAAGCAGATAGATTTAATTAGCAATTAATCTATTCAACTAATTTCCTCGGTTGCTTCCCCCGAGGTTAAGTGAGTTTCAAATTCCGCAAACGTTCAACTACTTCCTAACTAGCTTTTGTCTAGTGATTTCACATGGCGCCGATATAAGCCTGCTCATTGGAAGCGTTTCGAGCTGACAACATTTCGGATTCTCTACAATGATCAACGAAACATCAACATTGGACAGGTACGACTAGTTTCTCTGATATGCTCCTCAGTTTCAGCGTGTTATGTTGGTGCGTACCGGGTCACTGGGCGTCATCCAAATCTTCGTATGACAGAACTATCAAACCGTATAACATGGTGTCAATAAACTAGCGCAGTCTGTATGAACGGTACGGCTCATTGTTGATCAAGTGTGACCTTAGAAGTATATTCGATATAAGCGTGCATTGCTCTTTCTGATCAGAATAAGGCAATAAACAAGGTGTGAGCGTAGTTGTCACTTGGCGACGTCAGCCGCTACGATGTAACTAGCACGGAATTCACGCGTGGAAATAGTGCACTCTTGGTCAGTGGGTTCGAGACGGAATCAAGGAAATGCGGCAGGTCAAATCGAAGTGGGACATTATTAACGAGCTGGCGAGGGTGGCGACGGTAGCCATAGAAGCAACAGCACTCGGATCCAACAACGATACAAGGTCAGTACGGTGTTCGCATCTCGACAATGCCAGCTCTACAATGCGAAGCTATTGACAGCCTCGACAATGCCCGCGACTCGGCACAAACAAGACCATATACAACACATACGTAGCTATGCGGTGAAATGACTACTGCGCTGGTCGAATTCGATAGACACCAAGTGACGGAACGATCTAACGAGAGTCCAATTAAAAAACCGAAGCGAACCACGAGTTGCATCGGCGAGATGAGATATTTAGTGTCAGGTATTAACATCCAGTGCCTTCACGAAAAGGGGTATTCGTATCAATTTACGCGATTACGAAACGTGGCAAGCATAGCTATCATGGATACGTTCAACCCTCTGGCCCGTATCGGAAGTGTTGTGTCTTCGCACTTGGTTAGTCGTTGATAATCAAAAGAAAAATTATGCTGTTTATAAAAAAAACAAATCACGACAAAAGGAAACAGCCGTTGTTCGAATGGCCCACCATCCAACTCTGTGTCAACAACCAAAATCAATCAAAGGGCCTGTCTGTGTCTCTGTGCTTTTGTGTGTGTATGCTACCGTATATGTATATGAAGTATAGGGGCCGCATATATGCCATAAACGTCACTGCCATACACAATCGAAGTATATACGAATGAAGGGAGACAGAGGAGGGGTGATGGAGAGAAAAATAGGGGGAAATATTATCTCGTGGTGCCGTATGATGCAACGCTGAACGAGAGACCCAAAGGCGAACAGAACGCCGGCGAAGTCGCTCGCCGGATTATGGAAAGCCGTATAGCGTTTCCTGTTGCATGGGCGCTAATGAATGAACACGGGGAAGGTGGTCTTTGATCTATGTCATCTAGCTAATCCATGTATGCATACAATACCTATGATATATACGCCCGCCCTGACTAGGGCCACCACCTGCACTTCGACAGATAGAGAAACAAAGAGAGCGCAATTGAGAGAAAGAGAGGCCGTGCCATTATTTGCAGTTTAACAGTCGTGTTTCATTCAGTACATTGATTGTTACCTCGTGACCAGTGTGCATTCGCTCGCGCGCGGGTATGTGGGGGGAGTGATTGGGCGTGGATTTGTGTGACCTTGTTTTTCTTCTGAGTGAAGTTCAACGCTGTCAATCTGTACGAACTTTTAAGTGAAAGAATAAGGCTAATAATAACAAAAGTGGTGTGCATAGGAGTTCCCTAGCTAAATACATGAAGACTTTCGGTGGTGAATTGTGGAGGATGCGTGGATAGTTTTCTTGGCATAGCAAAGTGTAGAGCGTGAGTGCAGTGACAGGCCCCGTCTTCCGCTAAAGCGTCCCCGCATCAACGAGACACAGACAGATAGACGAATATATACGCAACTGCCTCAGTTGTTTAGTCGCGCTCGGGGTGAGGAGGTGGATGTGGCATGGGCGGATTGATCAGGACGCCCGATATATCATTGATAGCGATTAGCCCTGGAGGCCTCTTCAATGGACGTGTCTTTGAATTTGTCGGCGGGGGACGATGAGGTTGTTCAACATAAATGACACTGCAATTGTAGACCACGTGATCTTTGACTCGTACAATTAGCGAGTCAATTATGAATCAGCAATAAGGATAAATGATTTGCTACTAGGCTGTGCCCCCCACCCAGCTCTTGTCTGGTCAGACATTTCTTGGTATTCATATCCGCATGGTGAAACGAACGATTAGATCTTATTTACGTAGGCGTCGTACGCAGGCAGAGTGTGTGCAAGCAGAGCGGTTGGCATGAACAATGTAGTCGGCCACGTTGAGCTCCGGCGGGACAGCGTTACGTGTGAACTATTGTATTGTCACATTGCCCATAGGAATAACGTTCTTGAATAATCGTCATAAACACGTGCGTTATCAAGCAGTTATATTGCCTCATATATGCTGGGCTGCGATTTCTGTTGCACGTTATGTATTGAATAGATTACGGCGTAGTGGAATAATAAGATGATATCATTTATATTATTATTGTTGTTATGAGGAAAAACGTTCAAAAAATCAAAGTGTTAGGTACAGAACAGCTGCAATAAGTAGCAGTCGTCGCGAAAAACATACACACATATATATATATATATGCTTGAACTTAACATTTAATTTCAAGGACAAGATAGATAATGCCGCACGCGCTTAGCCGAACACCCACAAGCATATCGTAATCATTTTGCGCACTACGTGGATGTTTCCACTGTAGAAATGTAATATTGCTGCATACTCATGTGTTAACATGGTACTTGTTACTAATTCTGTTGATACTGCACTTGGGACTTGCATAAAGCAGTAAAATAAATAAATAAACGTACATAAAGAATCGACATTTTCAAGCTAACACATTATGACGAGTATGGCAACGCATTGGACTGCGTCATATACGGCATAGTAGATTACTTTGGCGAGCGTGCAAATTTCAATTTTCCCGGAATCCGCTTGAAGCTTATCGGGCTCAACGTGAGCCGGGCAATCCATCTACCCATTAAAGGATTATCTTCGAGGGAGCACTCTGTCTGATGCGTTATCGTCGAAGGCTTTACAGGGATAACACAATGTTGCGATATCGATACTTGATATCGAAATGTTTATCTTTACACGACTCCGAAACGCTTGTTTTGTCAACACCTGTCGCCCGTCTGCTGCGTCATGATTTAGCGCGAACCTTGATCGAGCTAGTTAAAATACAAAGCAGCAGCAGCAGCAACAGTACGGGTCTAGGGACGAAATCTAGGAATGACACCGAGGAAATCTACAACATGCCCACCAACTACGCCGTTGAAATGGCCATTGAGCCGTTTCAACGGCGGCAAACGTCTGCGTTGTGGGTTAGAAGGTTGTATGTGATGGAACGGATTCGCTGCTCAATGTATATTGTTCCTAACAATTGTCGACACACACGGACAGGCATGGTCGATTGGCATAGCTGAAACAGTGAGCCCGATTTAATCCGAAGGCGAGAAAGAGAGGCAGAATCCATCGGCAAATCGTAGATACAAACGTAATGACTCGGATGGAATGGATGACTCAGTGAATTCACCGACGCGTGAATTCATAAATTTACTCGCTGGGTACATTTTCTTTCTAATTCAACTAATAGGAGAACTTGGTATCGTTATAGATCTCTCAGCTTGTCGATTATACAGCAACGCACCGTATTGGACGTCATGTCTATGGCCGTCCGTATCTTAGACGCTGAGAAGTAGGTCGCGCTAATGTATGCTTTATCTCAAGTTATGAAGGGCGCCCCAAGAGATTCATCTAAGATGACCTCTAAAAACTTGATATTCCGCAGAATAAAGGTCCACTGGGAGCAGCAGATAGGTTGCACCTCCTCATAGAAACTTTTATATAATGCCTTGCGCCACTCTTCGAAATGTGTATAGTTATGAATATAAATAGCTAAGAAACTCGCGCAAAGATCTTTTAATATAATAAATATTCGAAGAGGCAACGTAATCTCAATTTTGGGTAGGCTTGTAGACTAGTACGATGGGCTGTCCTGTAAGACGGGGTTATATATTTTCATCGATGAAATACCCTTCCTAATTATAGTAATAATGCATGCTCACAGGGTAGAATTGTTGCCCAAATTATATGTGTAGAAACCGCCATATAAAGAACACGTACGCCAGCGCATTTATATATATATATATATTATCTAATATATTTTTTTTGCTAACTTGCAAGATAAGCGTAATAAAATATTGTCAGCATCGGCGAGAATTCGAGTTGTTAGGAAACTTACAGTTTCTATCGATGCTTGAAATTGAAATGATTTTAGCTGAAATGATATATTCACAAATTTATGAACGACGAGATCATCATAAACATCATCCGGACGTTGTTATAGAAAATTCACACATCTCACCATGAACCACAGACGCGCAGCTTGTCCTTACCTTAATTCCGTTGGTCGCAATGACGTCTCCGCTACCCGCAGCTGGAGTCATTGTCGTAGTCGGGGGTGTAACAGCGAACACAACGTGCTCATCCTCGTCAACCTCGGACTGAACCCCTGAGTCCGGGGGCAGTGAGCTCGAACTGGCCCCATTGCCATTCTGCACCCCGCTCCCGTACGATGTAATCGACGTCTCACGGAGCAATACCGTTCGCTCGCGATTCTCGCTGGCTCCGCCACCGAGTCTGCCGGTCACAATGAGATCGCAACAATATCGTTACAATTATTAACTATCTCATTATTATTATCATTATTATAACAATAACAACAACAGCAAAATAAACTATGTGTGCCCTTAGTCGACAAGCGGAAGTCTTCAGGTAGAATCCAGCTGAAGAACGAAAACGCACTGTTCTTGGTGTTGACTGCAATTCGGATATTCGGGCTACTAATACAATATATTCATATACTACACATGCTTAAGCTTACGGGCATTCCTGTCGTGGCGCGGTCTCATGCAGAGTAGCCCGACGAAAGCGAGCGATTATTTTAGCAGCATGCACTAATTGCGACTACGGCTACGCATGACGAATACGTCGTTCATTGCAGGTGCTGGTTTTTTTCTAATGCTGCTACTGCTACTGCTGCTTTACTTACATGCGACTTTGCCTTTTTCGATCTCAATCTCTCGAATCTCTCTCTAACTCGCTCTCTCTCTCTCTCCCTTTTTCTCTCTCAATCTCACGGCTCACTCTTGGTCCGTCTGCTGTCCGTTGCTATCTCGCCTACGGCAGCTGAATCACGATGGCCGTATCGCCTCAACAATCACTCATCAGCCATCTCAGCGCAAGCAGTCCGATATATCTCTCTCTCTCTGTCATTTTGGCTCCTTCTAGAACAATGGGGTAGCTGGGGTAGCAGCAGTCAGGTGTCTAGTTCACATTTATCGCTGCACGCGCAATCGATCTGAGGGCCGCGCGTCTGTTTCTAACTTGCGAGTGTGTGCGGGGAATCTATGGAAAAGAACGTCTCAGCGCCGATACGCATCCCATCATCCGGTCATTGCAAGGCACGAAGTGTGCTAGGAGAGTCCTTTGCTATGTGTCTGTGTGTTGTGGGTGTGCGTATAAATAGGAGAAATGCGCACTGGGCATAAGTGGAAGATCAACTCCGCATTGGTTGAGTCTTCAGATCACTCTAACCAGCATATATCGATGAAGAAGCCATGAAGAATAGCCTCTCTTCTCGAGGATTACATTTATGTGCCGCCGTTCACTGTCTCTTTAGCTATTACTACTACTACTACTACGGCTACTCGGAGATGGATCGACTCAGTCCGAGACGTTCGCTTAAAACTATTGTATGCTTAATTCTGTGTGACAAAATAGATCACTCACAGTTGTGGAGGTGTGGCTTACGGTTAATACTAGTATATGTCTCAATGATGGGAAATTGCAGAACGATATTCTATTCGATGTGTAAGATGATGAAGATAATTATTATTATTGGTGCTGTTGAAGCCTTCGAATTCTAACGGGCCACTCGGAGCAGAATCTCCTTAAGTAATCTAATAATAATAATAATAATAATAGATAGTGATAATAACAACATTAGATCGAAATGTGTATTTCGCGCATAGCCCTCTGTCTACTGCTGAGTGCAGCGATAACCACGGCGTTCTCGGCCGTGTCCCTGTTTAGAGGTTTTCGAGCTGGGTTCGTCCATTGAAGTGTCATTCTCTTCTTCTTCTTTTTGGACACTTGTGACATTTGTGTTATCTACGTACGATCTTCGCTCGGCGGTGGTCGAATGCGGCGCTTCTTTGCTCTGGGTTACGTCACAAATGAACGCGCCATCTCGGATCTCCCTGCTCTCATCGTTGTCCAGCTGTACAACGACGTCTTCAACACGACGCGGTCTCGTCGACGTCTGATCATCGTTACCGGTGCCGTTATTATTGAGGCTGTTGAGTTGAGTGCAACTGACTTTGTTATTAATTTCCCTATTGTTGTTGTTGTTGTTGTTGTTGTTATTGTTGCTGCTAGAGATCGGGCTGGGGCTGTTGTTGCTCAGGAGGTTGGTCTGGTTGTTGTTGTTGCTGTTGCGGCGCTGATTGGCCTCCAAAACTAAATCTGGACGAGAGTCCAACCGACAGCGATCGGATTCGCCAGAGGACGCGCATTGGCGATCGGGGAGAGCTTGTGGGTCCGGGGGTGCAACATGACGGTCTACCGCTTCCCGACAGTCCGATAGATTCCGGAGTCCCGGGTTGAAGTTTTCGCTGCTCTTTTCCCGCCACGTTAGCGGGAGGTTGTTGTTGTTGTTGCTGCTGCTGCTGAGATTCTGCTGTTGATCGGCCGTTATTTGAATCGGAGGCTGTGCTGGCGACAGCTGCTGCTGCTGCTGTTGTACTGGTGACGCTCCCAGCGGGGTCTGACTTAAGCTCGGTGGCGTTTCGGCCATTGCCGTGGCTGTTCTGAATGGTGCCATCGGAGACGCCTCCCCAAGGCCTGGAGACGTGGCACCTTCTCCTGGAAAAGGACAAGACAACACGAACTCTGCTCGTATCCGGATATGATTGACCGATATTATTATCATTCGAAATGTGTCAACACAATCCAACGCGGAATTGACTGTGTGAGTGGTACTGTGTCTAGTAAATAATAGGTATCAGCAACAATAAACAGTAGTCCTTCGAGTCGCTGCTCTTCGAGGATTTTGGGTCTGTCCCTTGCGGGTATAGCCGACGGCAGCGGCGTTATTGTGTCAATACGAACAATCGCATTACGTGTGTTTACCTAAAAAATCACCGCTCTCCTTGACTCCCTGTCGGAGTGCGTTACGCACTCCAGCCAAGCGGCCGCCACTTGTAGTGGTCGCCTCGGTCTTCGTCTCGATTTGGGCATCGGATTTTTCCTGATCTGACGCCAGCCCAGCTGTCTTCGACGAGTGTAGAGCACTTCGAATAATCTCCTGAAGCCAAAAGTCGATATTGCCAAGTGGATATTAGTTTCTACCGGATGGGCGTCATTACGTTGACACTACGTTGCTCGCCAAGTGACCCCTGGCGTTATCATATGCTACTCCAGCGCAAGGGTTAAGTACGTTCCGATGTTTGAAGTTCTTTTTCAAACAATCCAATATAAGCGGATAGCCGAGAAGTCATATCGAAATAATGGGCTAATGCATGCAGCAACTTTGAAATGCGTTGAGAATTGCCATTGTATTATTGTCATTTTCTATACTGTTTGGCCGGGTCGAATTAATGTATTTCTCGGACGACGACCAAATATAATTAGTAGTAACTAGCTATGTATATTATACAATAGAAATTAGTCACTATCTCGTTGGGAACTAGGAGCGACGTTGTACTTACGGAGGCCATTAGTTCAGCGTGCTGGCGAATACACTTCTCCTGAGCGGCGCCGGAAACCGCGTTGGTGGGGTTGGCATTGATCGAATCTTCGATGACAATCGGCGGTGGTCGACGTCGTCCAGAGTCGGCCATTACTCCTCCCATAATTTGACGTGCCACCTCTTCGGCGTACAGCTCCGTCGGGGTTATGCCGGAACATCCTGGCTGATTCAACCGCTCCTCTGGAAACACAATCGAGATAACAACACCCTATTTAATAATAATAATAATAATAATTGTAATGACTGTAAATAGATGTGAGATCTAGTATCGCGATATCAGTCACAAGACGTTCTAAAGGATACCGCTGCATATAAGCGTCGCCTTCTTCCCCGATAAGCCATATGACAATTGATCAGGTCCAACCGGCTGTTCGCGACTTGCTGCAACATCCACCCCATCTCTCGATTGTCATTGAACTTGACTTTCAAAATGCCCTTAACACGATTCGACTGACGTGTATGCTTCGTGAAGTAAGAACGCAGGACGGTAGAATTAGGATTGACGCTCTGACTGATCAGGCACCTGCTGGTTCCTCTCAACTCCCTATGAAAAACTCAATGCAAAGATCCGGCTCGGGCGATCAGCAGAGGGATTCTCCAGTCGCAGCTCGTATTTGCCTGTCGACACGGTCCCTAGTATATTTTGCGGGCTGACTCCCAGCGAATATTTAACGTCCACGGTACAGCTTTGTGCCTCTTGTGGAATCCCTCAAGTCGCCGCTGAACGTGGGGATAATGTGGGATGTGGAAACAGGGGCCAAACGTTGATTATTTTAGGTTGGGCTTTATAAGAGATTTGTCATTGTGGAACTTCGTTTAGTTCTTTGCACCCTAGAGGTCCCACCTCAAAACACATATTGGAGCGCTCGAGCGAATAAGGACCAAGTATATTCGTAGTGTCAGTTTGCGCCGTGACCCTTCGAAAGGCCAAGTGAGGTTGGCCTCTTTAACTAATCTACATAATAGCGAGGATTCAGCGACTACAACCAAATAGCTCTTTGACAATCACCTCAATGAATCTCCTCCTAACCCTCAGTGCGCAGTGGGCAAACAGTGCGCATCGTGGTGGTTGCGCGCACTGAAACACTAAATAAGCACTTTGTTCTCTTAGAAAGTCTCATGTTCGAGACTCAGGAAGCGGCCATTCGTCAGTCACTAGTACACTTATAGTAATCACTACACTTATAATAATGCATGTAAGTACTTTTATAACTTTGACCACCCCCTTTGCACATCAGGGACTTGTCATTCCTCGATCATCGTCGTCCGCTGTATCTATGCAACACCTTTTACGAAGCTCTAACGCTCCGAGGCCTTACGGTCCTTTGGTGATACGATGGAGGACTCGCTGTCATGGACGCACTCCAGGTCGGTGCAAACACCCGTCGAGATGTATACCTTCTCCCCCGTCGCCTTGGTTGGGCTGGGATTGCGTAATCTACCAACCTTGGTCGCAGCATGCTACGCTTCATCCCTTCAATTCGTTGCTAACCTGGTCAAGCTTGTCTGCCTCTTGTGGGTATACTCGACGGCAGTGGAATTATTGCGTCAATACGGAAATCGCATTGCGTGTGTTTACCTAAATAGTCCCGCGAGAGACATTCAGCCAACTCACAGAAACGCAGCTAGTGGCCCTTCAGCTGGGAGGGGGCGAGACCCGATTTGCACAAGACAAATCGCGCTATCAGAAAGAGTGATGGACTGATGTGGTTCACAGGATAAATATGAGGTCTTATTAACCACAGAAACAAATGTAGCCATGGCTCTCTCCAGCATCGTAGTTCGACTCCACGTAATCACGTGCCCAGTTGCTAACAGTAGATCGTCCGGGCTGACTAACAGCCAACAATCAACGTACGGCTTCCGGCATTGCTTCATAATATTAACCCCTTTGAATGCACAGGTACAATTACGGGGGTCGAACCCGTGTACCTACGTATCTCTCCCGACTGGAGGGGACACACACGAGTGCAGAACGCCACCGGGCTCCTGAGCGGCCATGGACGCCCTGCACCTGAAGCCTGGACTCATCCTTCTCATTAGGCAGTGCCTTGAATAACACCAGCCTTCGCATCTGTATAGGCTTACGATAAGGTATACATATACGTGTGTGTGGTGTCACATCACACTTGCAGTGGATGTCGCGAATTGGTTAGTTCAGGCTACCACAGGTGGTCGTGCTTCTTAGGCCGGGCGTCGTCCCCGACATTCAACGGTAAACGATACGTTCGGCTCAGATTCGGTTGCACATTGATTCGATCCCCGCCGTTGCCTATTTGCATTTAAAGGGGTCCACCTTATGGAGCAATGCAAGAAGCAGTTATACCGTGGACGTCAAATGTTGGCTGTGAGGAGTCAGCTCGGAAGATTTACTTTAGATGGCATCACTCTGATATCATATCATTTCGGAAACTCATTGAGATGAGATGGAGCTGGAAGTCATTGGCCAGGGACACTCACGGCTAATATTCTCGACGATGTCCGTGGCAGACAAATCGAAGCCGCAGGGGAAAAGCAAGGGGAACTCCTGCGAAACCTTTTTCTGCAGCGGGAACTATCTATCTCTTGACATTCGCCGTGATAATGTGAACTAATATCAGCCTTAGGAAGCCAAACTCGCTGAATGAGGGATCACCCTGAGCAGTTTCTTACAGCTTTGGCAAAAGAGACTGACAGACGTTCATAAAATACCATTATAAATGATTTTATCACCAATTCATCTGTTCGTTTCAACAATATCTCACGGCCTCCTGCGACCACATAAGCTGACCAGTTTTTGCTTGAGAAAATCTCGAAACCACTAGGTCGGCCAATTGCACCAGCCCGCTCGCAGGGATAATCAAAATAGAGTTCTGCTTTGCTGATTTGAAAAAATCGTCTCAATGCAAATATCATATGTATGTGCAGTTTGGTAGTTGGTGTGTTTTTCATTGCCAGCCCAGTAATCGTCTTAGCCCGATAAAATCAAGCAGCCAGAAAAAGCGTTTAATTTCTATGCCCTTAAATACTCCATCATTGTCAAAGAAATAACTTTCCAGTCCTTCCTCCTCATCAACAAGGAATGAGATACTCGGGACCTCTTTGCCTTGAATAAATTATTCGTGTTCGTGCATGGTAGCGGGAATTGGACTGGTTCGATACCCAGTCGTCAAAGCCACGGACAAGACCGCCGACTCCGAGCGAGACCCGTGAGATGTTGACGACCCATTTGTAAATGGATCGTTGCCCCATATAAGCTGACAAAGGCTATTCTAAAATTCGTTCGACAGGACAGAAAGAGAATTTAATGAAGTACGTCACATAAGTAATGTATTTTTGAGGAGCTCTGCGCTGCCTGCCTCGACTCAGGAACTACAGCATAGAATTGTCCTTCATTCGTCCTCGAGCCCATTCGCTGTTCTGTACGGGTCTGCTGTGGGGCGGCCAGCCGTTGAAAAAATCTCCCCATCTCCGTCTTCCTTGCGATCATTACCGACCGGCCGTATCTAATTTCCTAGGGAAAATATGCAGGGATCGACGGATTGCCTCTCTAGAAGAAACGACTGGGTGAGAGTAGTCGAACCGTCTCGTTCAGAGCCGATAGTTTGAGATTCTTGAAATTGTCACCCATTTCAGTGTCTGTGCGAACGGCTAATTTAAACACCGCCTCTAGCGGTGGTTGTGTAGCGCTAGCTTTCTTCCCATGGGCGGGGGAGGGGGGGTACTAGATGAACAGTGCCTCGGGATCCGATACCCGAAATCTCCACGTATTGAATCACCGTTCGTTTGCCGTATATACATTTCCGGGACAGGACTAGTCTATAAGCTGAGTTCGCTCGAACGCTACCTTCACGGAAATAAACAACTACTATTTCCTGCTTAAATTTCCAGCCTTCTAGCGATCCCCGCGGGAAGGGCGATCGCAGAGAGGAAGTGCGCATGTGTAAGATGTCACTGTAGAACAGAAGGTTTAGTGCAGAGGATTGAAGCAAATGTCAGGCTGAACACTATTTGTGCTCTCGTAGCAGACTCTACGACGCTGGCTAAGCTACACACTAATACAGATACTTGGTATATTGAAAACAAAAGGAATACTATTATATTGACTGCTACATACTAATATGTACTTGGCAACATGAGAGAAATAGTAACGCGGGTCAATATGAACTCAGTCATTAATTGAGAACAGGGTATATATCATTTAGTGTTCTGTTCGGAACAAACGGAAACATCTTGTAATTAAAGCTACAAAAAAAAATAATAATAATAATTTTCCCAGTGAGCCAACATTTAACGTCTACGGTACTGCTAAAATAGCTAAACATAAACATAAACTTTTTCGGGCTGACTCTCAGCCAACATTTAACGTCCGCTAGCTAAAATAGCTAAGCGTATTGTTATTAATGATGCATTCGAAATTAGCTGCTATTGTATTTAGTTGGCGTCATTAGGTATTCCTTAACCCAAGGGAAGAAGAGATTGTCCAGCTCTCGAAGTAGAACAGTGAATGAATTCACGAGTCTTTGAAAAAAATATGTGTTTTACGGGTGTTATTCCTATGACAAATCAATCTGAAAGAGAATTAAATTTGACAGAAATGTTTCGTAGAGCGATTTGCCTTCGAGGACCGCTATGGTAGACGTATCAAAGTCGACAAAAGAACAACACCACCACGGGATAACATAGAATTAGCATAACGTCAAGTTTACCTACCCGAGGTCCACAACAATCCCTTATCAGGTAATCAGTGATTTCATTTTGGAGACTGCTGAACCATGCTTTGAGTACATACGTGTGGAAACCTAGGTGCTTTTATATATCATATTCATCTAGTAATGTCATACGCCTCCAAGCAATTGTTCCCCATGAATGGTTCATGAAAATTGTTGAACTGTGAAATCGAGACCTGCTATTATAAGCTTCCCCTGCTGATGGCTCGACAATTATTGTCCAGCGCTGAGAACACGACTGCTATTCGTGTGATACACGCGTCGAGTCAGGCAGACTTACTGATGTTTTCTTCATCAGCTCGAACCTGCTGAATGGCGTCTCGAAGCACACCTTCGATCGCGCGCTGTGCGAACTGCTCCAGCATCTCGCGGTCCTTGTTCTGGGTGGTGACCCTTATAGAGTCAAGGTCATTGAGATCTTCAGCGTTCACTGTCCCATATACAATCTTGACATTGGTTGGTATCGTACACTCTGTAACACAAACGAGATGAAAGGTTATGAAATACAGCTTTTGTTTTTACACATAAAGGATACATTGGCAGAACAAGACAGATGTCGATGGACGTAATCGAATTCCAATAGCACTTCCATATGTATAAACGCGACATTAATTTCGAAACGTGTGTGACCTATTCCATTTGTACCGCAATGCTAAGCCACATTGCAGCAAATGCTGGAATATATTTGAAATCGTAGCATGCCTGTTTCCGATATAGGGTGCTTCCAGCAGGAATCGTTTCGGACACAGCTTTCATTTTGTCTGTTTTGAACTTTGCTGTCACTTGGCGTATTGGTGCATATCATAGCTTGACTATGGTAACCCCGAAATTGACATTGAACAAACTTCAGTACAGGTAAAATGCAAAGGAATCGTGGATATTCCCTTCAGAGTATTGAGGACTTCCTTAAGCCATATATATATATATACACATATATACTATTTTTCTCCACATTAATTCGAATGGGTTCACGGTGAAACAGATGTAACCGCATTTGTTTCTCTGACTGAAAGCCCCTCAGGCTTCCAATGTGCTAACTCGCCTCGTACTCTACTGTAAACGTACTTAATCTATCCAAGCCCATTATGGTATACCACGTCGTGAAATATTCACCCGGTGAGGGTGAAAACGACATGATTTCCAGCAATGTTTTAAGCCGTCAAATTGTTCCGTTTATCAAGGAGAAGCAAACTGTACGACTCCAGTGACGTTTAATTATTTTAATTATTTACTAATGATTTTCTTGAGAGTCAATTGTTAGATATTTCAAAATAGCTGTAAGCCGCTAGGGCATAGCCCCAACTGAGTACACGAAGTAATCGGGCAGTCGAACTTCGACAATTGGCTTAAGCCGGGAAGCGCCTCACGAGGTGGTGCCGCGCAGTCCTGGTCAGTGCCCCAAGTCAAAATCGGTTCTGGGTTTAGTCAGTAAGAGTCTGACACTACCAAGCAAATACATTAGTTGTGAGGCCTGGTGTCCATGCAGGACTTACCTTTAACCTCTTCAAAAAAAAGGTGGTACCGCGCATTGCCTTGGATGGAGCTGCACTCTCATTACTGTATTTAAATGGCGCGATTTTCGCGTTTAAAAATGTATGCGGGCGTTCTCTACAAAACATTCCCAAGGGTCAATATTGAAGCACCTCGTATATGTCTGTGTGTATATGCAAAGCAAGTCGAAGGGCAGACAGTTCTGGTAGACGCACATTTCAACCGTTCACCTTTTCCATCAGCATTCAGGAGATCTTATCCAAGGGATCTGACAACATATCTCATTATTTCTGTTAGCAGCTAGCCGGCTATTGCATCAATATTACAGAATAGGTCAGTGTAACCATCTGTAACACAGCAGCATCCTTACCCTGAAGCGGCGTTGTGTTAACCTTACATTTTGAGTTATGTGCCAAATGTTATCCCAGATTGTCCTTCTAACAACGTCGTTCTGTGCGCGGTGTCGAAACGCCCGCTCGGCAACAGCAGCGCGACTAGATTTATTATCGTCTACGGGACGACAAGTATTATAAGAGAAGCCTACGCGACGCGGCGACATCCGGTCAGAAATGATTTCGAATGAAGGCAATATGGTACACAGTTATTCGGACCCGCGCTCGCGTTCATTCTTGCCACAACCCAGGCTAGAGGTAGCCAGCGAGGCAGAGAGAGAATTAGACGTTCCTTATCACAGGCGGGTTAGTTAAGCTGTCATATCTCACAGCTAGAACGCTTGTTCGTGTGGCCATCCAACAGAAACGACACAGATAGACGGAGCAAATAGCACAATACATTCAGCCGCATAGCGTGGGTACAAGACCAGACAAACCTCGCCGTGGGTGATATCAGTGATCCGGCGGCTGCGGGGCAGCGTGAACAGATGATGAAACGTTCGCAATACTGGACAAAGATATAGTTGACATTAAACACAACGGGTTGCGGATTTTGATTCTCGTAAAAACGGCTCAACGCTAGCCCCTTTCGGCCACCGCACGACGGCGACAAGCGTGGGATCGATCGATCCATCGATCGTTTCACGACGAACGCCGATGTCATGTGACAATGGTCGCAATGTGTACCAGATTACTGCCTTTCTGTTATTATTCTTATTATGATTATTATTAGTATGTTTGTGACAATTGACTGACCCACAGCGGAGGACATATGTTTGTGGGGGGTTATCGCGTCATGACTTCGCTCCGAAATCGTTCAGTTGGCCCTGACAGTACTTTGACGCTTGCGGGAACAGCCGCGTACAGTTGTACGGTAAGAAAAATACAATAGTAATGTAGTGAATGCATTTGAGGATTAATTGATTGTCGAACGGTGCCATTAGGTTTGTTTTGGATTGGGGATCGGGCAACGGCAGCATTAGCAGCGACAATCATCGTGTAGGAGGACACTGGGTGTGTTTGGAGCTCTTTCATTATAAAAAGGGAAGCTTTGAAGTGGGCTTGAACAACCTTTTCTTTGGGTAATAATGATAATAATAATAATATTAATAATAATAATAATATGGGGTATCACTAGCGACCGTCGAGTGATAGCTGCATTCAATTCGATCACGTGTGACCGCGGCTGATTCAAGTGATTCGGCACATCCTCGTCTCCTCGCAAATCGTCAGCATAACTCCGACTTCGTTGAACAGTGGGTAGTGCTGGCTCGCTTTATCATCGGTATGCTTCCTAATAGGTAAATGGCAAAATGTAATAATCGAGTGGTCCGCGAGTTGGACAACGTTGGCAGACTTGTCAGGACATAGCCTGTCGATCGAGATATCCTAAAGTGGTCATTCTCGACGCTTGATCGATACCTACTCGATACGGACATGGTGACCGCTATGGTTGCGTCGACAAACAGCGTTGTGACGCAACGGGTCATTGGCTTCGAGTGCGCTGCCATCTATAATATATACATTGTGTATAGCACATCAAGTTCAGCTCGTGCCGTGAGCAGCTCTCATGGAACCGTGGCCCGTGAGTTCGTTATGGGACGATTATCGCTCTACCTCCAGATCTGCCCAGCGAATCGGGATGGACAAGACACAGCCTCGTAATCAGGAGTTGTTCGAGTTGTGACAAGGAATACAGCTGTGGCCTAGTTGACACGTGCCCTTGCTTCTGGAGCGAGTGAACGATCTCTAAGCGCCCTTTTAGACGATGAAGGATCACGAATTATGGATATTTATGTCTCGTGTGGTCTCTTGCGTTGACATTATTGGGCTACTACCGACGACGCGCTCGAAACAACGAGCCGGATGTATTGAATCACATCGCGTACCTACAAGTATGTACATAATTGCTATTATATCATATATTGCTGCCGCAGAACTGATGTTGGAGAATCTTGCTATCGGAATATGTGTGTGATATGAATGAACTCAATCCAAAAACGCGTAACACAACAACAATAAGAATGCTCACGCGATGCGACGCATATACTTTTTACGGAGTTTAATATAGATCGTGAGCCGATAGTGAAATTTATGAGCGAAGCATAATTAACCAATACATTTAATTCCCGCCTACGAGACCACGCACACACATTGATATGAAGGCATCAGGCGAAATCATCGAAATTGCAGAAATCCCTAAGAAACAAACAATTTGCCGCGCAGCAACAATAATAAAAGCGGCTATAGGCAACATGGCTCTTATCCTTATCCCCGCGTAGATTCTGAGCGGGTGGAACGGTTTGGCGAAACAGGCCGAGCGGGACAGAGCTCGGCCTGTTTCGCCACACCGCTGTTCAGTAAGTAGATGTGGTATAGATAGCTATTATTAAAAGTATATATTTCTGCCGTCCCCTTGCGACATACGCAAGTCGATCGATATTCGCCCCGGGAAATAACTCCCGGTAGGCTGGTGGCTACCGCTGCTGCTGTCACAGAAGTTTCGAGAGTTCTGGAAGACCGGTAAGGGTCAGTGGTCCGCTCGTGAGCGAACATTCGCTTGGCCTAGCTGTTACAGCGTCAGTAATCGGACACGAATCCCGTGCCGTGTTATTATATTACACATATAGTAAAATACGTCGCTTCCAAACTTCGTCTTATCGTCTATGGACTGATAAGAAAATAGAAAATCACAGCATACCCATTGGCTCGCCTACCATCTCGTTCAGCTACACATCTCTGAGCAGCGCCAGCAGCAGCCATAGGAATATTATACAAATATACTAATAATAGTATTCTAATGAGGATTATGGCCTTGACGCCTGTTGCTGTCGATATCTCTATGAAGGATGTATGTACACATCACATAGTGAATACATCGTCGTCGTATCCGCTGGGATTCCCCGAGGCAGCATACGATTGAATGAAAGAAAAAAAAAATGTTACGATAATATATCGTTGTGTGTATATAGTGTTATCTCTATGGTAGCGGCTTTCTGAGTATGTCCATCCCACAGTCTATGGGTTGACAGTATTAATGCCATGTTTTCTGACCATATAACTATTGTATGTGGATCATATATGAACACGTCTATGGGCATACCGATTTTGGGCAGGCATGACTAAATTAACGTTATCAGCACAAACATGCTGCCGGACCGGATCGACGAGAACATTTTCGATAGGGTCAATAAGAGCATAAATAGCGGCTTAATAGTGTAGCATACATTTTGTGTTCGATTTCATACTCACCAATCTGCGTATGGGGAATTATCGCTGCGTCGTCCTGTGGCTCGTCGCCCTGATCCTTCAGCGATGTCTTAATCTGATCGGCTTTGACCTTCTGGGAGGCAGATTCTATTTCAGAATCAACTCCCTGCCCGTTCTGAGCTGTGTCAACGCTGACGGGTGTGGTGGCGGTACTCGTGGTACCTGTTTTGACCGAAGCGGACGCGGCCTCACGATCGAGATCCGATGATTCTCGATCGAAATCCGACGCCGGTGGAGTCAGTGAGCCCGGGGTACCGCTGGACTCTGGCGTGTCTCTGTCGCCAGTGGCGTCACGATTAAACGCTCGCCCACCTGCGAACCCTGCATCGAGGTCCCGCTGTGAACGGTGGCAAAGCTGGCCTCGGCTGTTACCTTGTTCGTCCTGATCACTGGTCTCATCCAAACTCGAAATGAAGCGGTAGTTTTTCGAAGTCACCTTTGTGATGATGTCGCAATTATCCTGTACATGAATAACAGAGAAAGAGAACAACACATTTAGATTGCGCAGATAAGAATACGCTCCAATATGGACGGCATAGTGGATTCCCTCATTTCGCACTAACAAGGCTTGGAGGATATAGCCACGAGAACTTTGAATGGGAGGACATCTGAGCGAGTCACTTGAAACATGCGCAACAAGCCGGATACGCTGTTTAATAGCGAGAAGACTTAGTCGTTTTTAGCTGAGGCGCATAACGACGAATATTAAGCCTCTTAATTCCTCTTGTTTCCCGCCTCAGCTCGAATCGGCATCAAACTGAATAATGGGTCTGGGCGCAGCTAGCCAGCACCTTGCCCAAGTGTGCCCATATGGCAGACAGGCAGCAGGTAAATGTTCCGTGACAGATGTAGCTACCATATAAAAACTTGCCCGAGTACAACTTCGCCATCTTCCATGGGCTAAACGCACTTGACAAAACGTCACTCGATGCTCTCTGTCGATCTCTCGATTCTTCCCAGTCGGCGTAGGCGTGGCACAAGCATTTTGTTGTTTAATTATTGAAACAATAGTGAATTCATTGAAACAATAGCTCCTGGATAGCTTCTTCGACTCACTGCACAGAGATGTCCTATCTACTTCTGACGTGGTTCGGTCAATTCCTCTCGAATCTATCGAGTTCTCAAGAGAGGCGCCCAACGCTGAGCAAGCGTGAAGCTGTAGCGTTTTTCAATAACGTCGCAGTGTCAGTTCGTTGTTGTGCGTACGCATATTTTTAGCCCCAGATTCGAGGACCTTTAGAGGGTCCCCGCAGACATGTTGGCCGTAAATATATGCAATTGCATCAAATTCCATCGTTGCCGAATAGAACAGTGTCGCACAATGCTGGGACATCTTCTATGTGAGTCCTGGTGGATAAGAAAATGAATAGAGTACTAGAGTAGCGCAGGTGGATCGTGCCAGATTTGATTTATGCAGCCAGAACGTGGGAGTGCCTCGGAGTGGACTCGTTCATGTACGCGCGCTGAAGGCCGCCACTGAGGACACGTACGCGGAGCTCCTTAGGGAACGCTTAGCTGAAGGGGTTCATCGTCAAATCTCGGAGACGGGTATTTTTTATCGTGGGACAACCAACCCTCTGGACAAGGTATGAATGTCCAGATACTATATATTCCACTATGTGAATGGTTGACAACGCTAGGGAGACGAGATTATGACGTTGAAATGAAATATTACGTGTGGTAATCCACCCCTACGTGTATCCTGTAGGGAATCCTACAGAGATTATGCCCCTTTACTGAATTTGTTCATGCGATACTTAAGTTACATCGAGACGAACTGGACCAACTGAAAACTTGTATTTTTTTTTAATAAAACACATACAACGTAATGGTAATTCAAAATCTTATTATCAACTAACCCAGGAGCTTGCCTTAATTTGTTCTTGCATAAGCTAAACTCTGTGTATCGAGACGCACATAAAGGCGCACATTGGTCCAAATTCAACCAATGGATTCCGTCTTCGCATCAATTTTTTCCCCGTTGAAATATATTAGCTAGAATATCTTTAGTCAGGCCAGTTCAGTGATCGTGCATAACAGTACGCCACCTTCCATATCCATTCCGCCTCATCGAAGGTCGTCCAATAAAGGTGAGTACATCCGACGAGCGCGATCCACCAAGGTAAATCCACGGAGACAACGCCGAGATCAGAGATCGGCGAGGATTGGCTTGGACTATACAGGTAATCTGAGGCCATATAAAGGGAGGTGTTTTGTTGGCATTGCCGCATCACCCCACTGGGGGTCTACCTATTAGAGAAGAAAGAGGATTGCTTTCTTTCCCATGAAAGTGTCATAACCCTCACAATATTTCAGAAGGGTGATCCACATTATGAGGAGGAAACACATACACTATTCAGGTGTACTCCACTAACGGTAGAGGCTTGTCACCGGCCTTAAAGGTTGCAACCCCCAGAGAGCGCGTCGAATCCAGTGGGCGCTCTAAGGAGCTCACCGCGGCGAAGGGGCGATGTTGATGCAACGCTGTACTTTCACATTTGCTAACTTACATTCGCACTCACCGAGGCGAATCACGAAGCAAACGCATTGATGTGCACCGGGCTCTGTGCCGAGTTTGCGCCAACGCAAGTATCAGTAGCACTTGTAGTCGTGGTGAAATGGTATGTCCACAATTCGCTTAGGGCATATAGCACACACACATACACGGGTCGAACAAGATCAATTTCTATTCGATCTGTCATATCACTGCTGTTGCTGCTTCTGTCTACTGTTGTTTTTCTTGATGTAGCTCTCTCTCTCTCTCATTCGCTCTCTCTGTGTTTGTGTTATCCGTTGTTGTCGCCGGCACCTTGCCGGCATGGGTCTCAGTCGGCGCCTTACTTGTCCCTACCTGTGCTGGGACTTCCTCAATCCGCGGACGGTGGCAGGAGGACAGTGGCTGCTGCTGGCCGTTATTAAATTCGTTTACGTTCTCACCCTCGCACACGAGTGATAGCAGAAGCAGCAGCGACAGCAGCAGCTCTCTCAGTGGAGCACAGTGGACCAGAAGGGAGCTAAAGAAATATGAAATGCCTCTGGACCCTCGAGACACTCGAACGTAACGGAGTGGCCGTGTACGACAGAGGTGGTGGGCGCCAACGCTGGCTAGTGTTGCCCTATCCGGGCGTGCGCGAGATAAATAACGTTTACAGAAACCGAGTGCAGAGGCGAGAGACCCCAACCTGCGAGTGTCATACAAACAGCAGCCGTAGTGTTGGCGAACTCACACAACACACACACACACATGTGTACAAACTCCCAGGCGCGTAATTGTCGAGATAACTCGACGCGTCCGCCAGTAGGATCGAGTTTGAGTAGAGGTAACAGTATGAGGGTGCCCTCCTCTCGGTCAACAGGCGCAGCAGCAGCAGCGATGGCGTCGGCGGCCGCGGTATCGGTATTGACATCGTCTGTAGCCGTTGTGATTACCATTGGATGTGATAGGATAAAATGGACCTATAGCTTGCCACTAGGTAGATGATGATAATGAGATGGGTGGCCAAGACCTGCTCTGACGGTATACAGGCCTTTGGCTGTACTCGCCGTGATGAGCGAGCGTCTGTGTGCGTGTGTGTGTCTAGGTGTTTATTTATGCGAAGAAGATCACACGAAGCCTCATGAGTGACTCACAGTCATCATTGGCAAAATGGCCGTTATAATCCGGCTTAAAAATTGTCTCGAAAACTATCGGAAACAATTAGGCTGACGCCAACAGAATGGCACGATTTCTGTTTCAATTCGAACGTAATAATATATACACAAATGTGTAGGAAGACGTAACCACAGTAATGCCCATATAGAAGTCAAATCCAAACAAATAAAAAAAAAATATATATATATATATATACGGTTGCCTTGTACATTTACGCAGGCCGTTGTATATATCGTTGGTTACATGCTCCTTAGTACAAACGTGGAAAAATGTGGAGACTGTCAATCACATGTTTCTCTCGCCAGCTGCGAGATCGTAATTGCATTCAGTGAGGCTGTATTCCTATTATACTGTACATGCTAATGTGCGTTTTCGAGTAAACTCGTTACGCTTGGAAGCGACATGACCATAAGAAAGATAGCTAACTTCTACTGGGCTCACCACGCCAGCGACTAAAGTTGCAGGGGGGCAACAACTGTCACCCATTTTGAAGGTTGCGCGGTTGGCTGAAGGTCCAGAGGCTAGGCTACCGCAGATAAGCTAATATGCTAACGAGATTGGGCCATTTCGCTACAGAATGCATATGTTCGTAGCGACCGTGGACGTTTATGAAGCCACCTGAGAAATCGCAATATAAATATGACGATGATGATGATGATGAACACGATGATATATTCGCTTATACGTATATTTTTCCTCAGACGTAACTATTCCTACTCGTTCTGTTACATTTGTTGAATCAAGAAAATGTTGTAGAAATCTATGTCTTGCTCTTTAAGGTAGATGAGTGTTAAGAACAATGTAGAAATTTCACACAACGTTGGAAGTATCATTGCGTGGCACGATAGTGTGAAAGAACTATTTTCTCGCCCCTTTGAACTCGAAACGAAGGCGAGTGAGGGGTTCGGCAAACAAGAATCCAATCAGAATGAAGAGATATTGATGGTAGCCTGGCATCGGATCTTGTCCTTCAACTGATCCAATGTCGTTAAGCATTATTATATATAGGTCGTTGATATTGTGGCAGTGGGAATGATGTTTAGGATTATTGTATGATGATGCCATGATATGGCTTGATTGCAGGTGCGAACTTCTTTGTGAGAACAAGAAGTTAATGATTGTTGTATTAAAATATTTGTTCTCCATTGTTCGCGTGAGGTGTTGCTTAATTCGCTAAATTTTCAATGATTCCCGGAAATATTTCCGGAGAAATACGAACTTTTTTCCGAAGCTTCCCTGAAGAACCGTATATATAATATTATATATTCCCCTATTTTTACCCAATAAGTCCGAATCTTTCCCTATGCGAATTTTTCCAGTTTGTTCCGAAACCTAAAAGTCATCTGACTCTATCATAGATAATTCGTGGTGCAAAAACAATTAATAAAGGGGCTGCACATTATTTTTGCTCTTTCCCAGGTCCCTGTCGTCCTGATATTTTTATTTTTTTGCCTACTTTCTCTAATCTTCTCGGAATCTGATTTTTCCATCTCTTTCCATACTCTAATCCGGAATAAATTTGAGCGTTTACATCACTAGATCACAGCGCATATTTTACATGCGCGATTCGGCTTTCCGCGGGTCGAGTCAAGGCAAAGACACCAGTTTGTTCTACATCTGTAGCATATGTATAGCTACCATACAAATGAGTGAGCTGGTATATGTGTACAAGACTCCCTTCCCACATTTATGAGAGAGTGAAATGGTTATTTTAAGCTTTCACATTGAAAACAGCTTGGCCAACATAACGAACAAGTGTTAGACCCATATACTCGTTAGGCGCATACGCAGTGACGGCAACACTTCGTACTGCAATAGAGACTAACACGGTGAGAGGATTGCTTTGCCTAACTTCGAACTCCTATTCCGCGTGATCCTGTGAGCCGGTCTTCTGAGTCATAATACTGTATCGTTGCTGACTTCCTCTCAACGCTGAATATAAATGCGGGCCATGCTATGGAGGAGTCAACGGCAGCTGGAGTGGCGGCTTCTCGGGTCTTCTCGACACCGGCTAAATGGACGAACTTAAAAAGCACACAATTTATACGTTGGATGCATCAAACATTGACAAACTATAATAATAATAATAATAATAGGTGTTTTACGAAGGCGAACCTCATTATGCCAGCATCTAGGCATTATAATGGTAGTAGAAGCTTTCGAACACAAGCTACCTGGGTTCATTAGTAGTCAAAGTTAGTCAATAGCTCACCGTTTGCATAATAATAATAAAAATAATAATAATAATAATAATAATAGCCATCTCTTCGTCGACCTGAGATCGGTTGACTCGAGAAGTCGTGACGAGTCCAAAAGTTGAATCCGTCACAGACAACGAGCTTCTGCGAATCCCGTCAATCGACCATAGCATTTTCGATGACTTCCGAGATTTCTCCTCAAAGACCCGTTTCTTATATTATCGGAGCTCCGTCCTCAACCCTGTAAACGTGCCCGCTTTTTGGCACAACACGTCGTTCGAAGTGGCGAGACGAATCAGTGGGTTTATACGTTTATTCAGGACATAAATTGTCTTGTTCACTGCTTGTGCTTGGCTGGTTTCGCCATCTCCAAATGGTGCCGCCTGAACCATATGATAATCTCAGTAGAAAGGCGCGCTTCGGGTATTTGTCACAAAATTCGAGTTAGACGGAAAATGAATACAAAGTGCTGCCGCTTCCCGGGCTTTCGGATGAATGGAAGTGAATTCAAACTTTGACTTCTCTGAGGATGTTGCCAGCGTTGTATCGTCTGCCAATAAGCGTTGCCGTCCAATAATCCGTTATTTTGTAGACAGGAAGAACGGAGTTTTACCTCAGGTGTTGTCTGAACTTTGGAGTTCCAGGTGGCCACATTGAGTCTTGTGTGGTCACCCTACTTGGTAAAGGACCTTAAGGGGCTTGACAGAGGTCGAAATCGATTTTTAAGATTTGATATAGATATATGTATATATATATATTGTCTATATGTGCGTTATCAAATCGAGTGAGATATCGCCAGCTAGAATTTGCTCAATGTCGAACAGGCGAACTGCTGATGGACTTACTGTTCGTGGTCCATTTCAACGCAGGCACTCACACACCATCCCATAAGCTGTTCGGCGCCCTAGCTTGATTTCCACTCTGTCATGCATGTCACTTACATCTCAAAGTCCACAAGATATTCCTACTTGGTATAGAGCGGTACAGCGAGGCCTGCTATCGAAAGATAGCTGAGGATCAGCAAGAAAAAAATACGCAGAGAAGAGTCACGGACGGTACCGTACAGTATGGCCATATTGGCTAACCTGTTAATAAGCAGCTTGAGTAACTCGGGGATAGTTTCAAGCTGTATGAAGCAGCGTGTATTTGCTTGGCTGATTCACACGAGTGAGGTGCATAGTGACAGATCCAAAGTTTCGCCGTAACGAACACGGTCGTGATCAATACTAAAGGCGAACAGTTGGTTTTATGGCCGTCCCGACCCCTGGAACAATGTAGTGAACTAATAATGCTCACTTGCGAACTCGTTCTGGCAGTGACATGTTGGATTTCCCTTCTAGTAACGTGGAAACGACTAGAGGACACCTACTGTAGTCACCACAGCAAGCTTCGAATAAACTAAGCTTCGAAACCTGAATGAACCCAATATTCGGTATGTGCGCTGGAAGGCCTTTCCTGGCGGATCGATTGATCCGAGTTAGCACCTCATATATATATATATCACTCTGATATTCATAGCATCCGATTCATTCATGTTCAATTGTGACTGCAATACTAAGAGCAAACAGACAAAACAACTGTGAATTATATACCCACACTTGCCAGCTACGCTTGAATGCTGAACAGGTTAACGAATGTTGCACATAAGCTAGCACGCCAAGAGTATTCAGCTGCACGTCGGGTGTGTAAGGGAGGGAGAATTGAGTATGCATATCGTTTCACCAAAGCACAGAGCAGCCGCAGCTGCACTGGGCCGCGTGGGTGTCTCACGTTGGATCAGGCAAGGGTATGCGATAACAACAATTCAAGACGGGGGTGCCTTTTCTCAGTCTTGGTCTATGCAACAAGTGCTCCGTGCTTCGTTGGGTTCCAGCACAATGTCGTATAACGATGGCCTTCCTGGATATATGCGTTCGTAGTAAGTCTGCTCGAATTGAAACGGTGAAATAATGAAACGGATGAAACTGAGATGTTATTATGATTATGGAAGACATTTGTATATAGTGTAAAAATATATAGTCCATAGATCTTCCGTCCGGCATGGCTACAATCGTCGTTAAAGTCATAAATATTGTGGGTACATATATTGTATGAAGTGAGTGAACGAGATGTCGATGTTTAAGTGAGACACCAGATAGCTGATGATAAACTTAGTTTAGGATACGCAAGGGTTAGGTGTCCATTACCATGTGCCGACCTAATTTCGATTAAACGAAATTCTCTAGGTATAAGGAACCCACCCTCGATTTGATTTAGATTTAGATTAGAAATGCAACGCGGAGTAGAAATAGGTGAGAGGGTACGCCACTGTGCTTTGTGCCATTTTATAATGACAATATTAATAAAAAGCTCCTTTGAATTCGGTAGTTTTTAACCATAATTCTCTATGAGGAATTTCGATTTGTATTCGGGAAAATATGTAGTGCTAGGTTATCAGACACGAATCAACCGGCTGCAACATTACAGCACGAAACATTCGATTTCATTCGCTTAAGCATGAGCGACCGGCAGCAGCAACAGAACTAAAGCAAACTCCCATGATGACCATTAAATCATATCAGCTCCTCCAACGAACTGGCAGCAACAAAGGCTAATTAATGCAAGGCTGCGCGTCTTCGAGATACAATGAAAGCGCGCTTGACGTTCGCGGAAGGCCACACGATCCTGTGTGCTGACTTGGCCTTGAGCCCAAGTGTCCTGGATCTGAGACGAGCACCGACACTACTTGTAAATGGGCGGAACTGGCGTTGATTACATAGCTGCGTGGCATTCTATCGGCGGCATCATTATATTTATTCATTTATTCGCCGCGACTCAATAACTATTATCCCGACCCATCCAGACACATGTTCCAATGGCGATAATTAGCACGAAACGACAACTTCTAGAGATAAAATCTTCGTTCTGTTTTTCATTTATGTTTTCAATACTTCTGATTACGCTGACTTGTGAAAAGATCACCAAGCGACAAACGGAACCACCGCTTCTGGTACAAAAACATGCTAACAAGGTACTAACGACTATATACCACAATGTAATGATTAGCATGCGCAAGTGAGGCAGATTCGAAATTGTCTAACTCAACTGACGACGGCTCGTTTTTCAAGCCCTGCCGTACGATATATATATATATATATGTTTTGTTAGAAGATATGTGTGACAATTAAGAAAAAAACGTCACATCAACATAGAACACGAGATAAGAACTGAAATGTTCAACATGCTGAAGGTTATTCCACCGTATTTTGAGTAAACAATAGCTCTATCATTTCCCATAGGCACCAAGCATAAATGCATCTTACATCTCTGATATCTCGAAACGAACGTGGTCCTCCTGCCGCCTCGTGAAATTGACCTGAACACCATAGATGCATGTATGATTTGTTTAGTGGCATATGGGTGCAATCGATAATAACTTATTTATTCGACGATTTGTCGGATGTTGTAGTTGGGTGTCGGGAACCCTATATCGAAGGAGAGGATCACATAGGCAAGACCGTCTACTTCTTGCGGAGTCCAGGGGGTATTCGCTACTGAATTACCCATGGCAGCCTCTGGGGGATTGGCTACTTCAGCATCTTAGATGCATCTCTAATCAACGACCACTACTAGAATAACATGAGGCCTCGATCAGCTCCCATTCCACCCGTCCTAAATATAGAATATATATATATATATATATATTACACTATGCTTCTACTAGATATGTAACATCGAACAGATCCCAAATTACACTTATGTATCTAGCAGAACAGAACGCTAGCTTAAGCTAATGATACAAAACGCCAGCCGTCTGTCAATTAGCCGTTATTGTATTGAATAGCTAGTCGACCGCTGCGACATAGAGCCCGCAGAACGTGTGACAAATGTGTCGTCGTAGGCCGCGGTGAGGACGGCGCCAATACAATATCAACAATGGTGCTATCCCTCACAAAATTGATATTATTACTATAGTTTTGCAGGAACAATTAAAGTCAAGGGCATAGTGTGGGGGGGGCATAATGGGGGTCTACCATAGACTGATCCGCGCCACCGGGGACAAGCGCGCTGTCTCTTTCCTCCTGCAGCGCCTGTCCCTCGCTGTGCAGAGAGGCAATGCCATCGCCTTCCTCGGGACATTGGCGTCCTCACCCCCCCCCCCCCCATAATCCCTAGAAACTCCGAACTACTGTATGTTTGAATAAATGATTAAAGTCAAGAGTTTCTTTCTACTTAACGAATACTCTCCACAAGTGCAATTGCTACTTGGAAGGCGTGAAGCTTTAATAAAGCAGGTATTTAGATATCAGAATGTGGATCAATTGTGGACCATGTCATTAACGGTACAAGTGGTACAAGTTCAATGAAATTCGGTGTCATTCGAGAGGAGACCAACTGAGTCCTGAGAGACCCCTGTAAACGTCCACCGATTCCAAAGATAATGCCAATATATTATACCTACAATATTGATAATACCTCCGAGGTTGGATTGAGGAAACTCGGGGTTCTCGAAGTGCCAGGAGAAACTCTTGCTAAATTTCGCGTCGATAGATCGCAGAAGATCCGAATCGCTGGAGTTGACCGCAAATCAAACAATGACGAGACAATAAATAACAAGCAGTTCATGGTGGTGTTTTTTTTTAATGACAAGTAAGCCGCCGCCGCCGCTAACAACAAACTAACATTTACGTATATACACCGATACCAACGTTCGATTGAATACACAAACACTGACCGAGCAACAACAGACATAGTTCGGCATCAATCAACCTCCGTTACACGCATCTACCCCATATTTGATTGATGGCTGGGTGTTTATTTCGTCGTCGTCGTCGTTTTTATTTACACTCGTCCCTACACAGAGTTCCGTAGACAAACATAGGCACACACATTCACGGCTGAGGTACACAGCTGACGTTGCTACCGATAAAAGTGTAACTGGTGGCGTTACCACCGATAACAGGGTCGATTCTCAATTTTCTGGAGCAAGTCAAGAGGAAACATCGCATTGAGCCGAAGTCGAAGCTTCGGACGGTCGGTTACCGATTGTAGCTGTTGACTTTGTACGGCCATCATCCCCATTCGGCGGGGTGTCTACAGGTGGCCACTTACGTAACGACCAGCAGCAGGTGTAAGTTTTACTGTTATTGCTGTAGTTGTTGATGTTAAGTTTTGTTTGCTGGGTGGGTGGCTGGCTGACTGGCTGGCTGCTCTGTGCCGCTGCACCCCCGTTGCGTGAGTGTAGTCTGTAGGCCGTTCATCTAGCGTTGGTAGCAGTTATGGTGGTGGCGTGTCTGTGAGTGGAGTCAAAGTTGGGTGACCTAAACTTCATCAGCAGTAGTAACAACAACGGCAACAATAACGGCACCAGAGAATCAACAGCCTTGGCTTACTACCACTGCTTAGGGCTGCTGCTGCTGCTACACAGGTAGAGGCTTGTGCCGGGTCAGCTCCCGCTTGTAGCGCCGTAGCTTTCGACCGGTTTGCCGTTGGCAAGCCATTGAAACTAACGGAAAAAGCCCTCGCGAACTCCTTGCTGGCGCCCCCACACAAACATAACATTACAGCGCTGACGGCAGCCGAGTGCCTACTCGTTTATACCGGTGCTCTGTTGTTGCTGCTGCTGCTGCTGCTGTTGTTGTTCCCGTTCCATGCCTAAGCCCATTGAAGTCGACGCTCTGACCTGCTGAAACATTTCAATATGTATAGGGAATGTTTGTTACGCCCACGGAGTAGAAGATAATAGATAGTTTTCCAAGTTTCGCTAAAGTAAACGTGTGCTCTGCCATCGCGTGCCTACCATGCCTAGCCAGCAGAACTTACCCAATGCCCACACGCTTGCAATGCCGCGTGCTTCGTGCTATACAGAATATGAGCACGCCTGCATGCTGCATCTATACGACACACATCACATATGACACAAACATCCCCGACCACAATGCCTAAGCTCTGATTGTATCTCGAGATGAATCAACGAACGTAAGCTTTCGTCTAACACTACTAATTAAGCAGTGATCAGGCATTTCATATCATTTCAATTCCGTCATCAACCAGGTCATCTCCCAGATCTTGGCCAGCAGACGCGCATGCTGCACGACGAGTTACTTTAGCTAATGGAAACAGAAGTATTTCGTAGAGAAAAACGCTGTTGTGGGCCCGTAATGCCGTACCACGGCAATAGTTCATGACCACTGAAATGAAATCACATTGCGCAACGATACGAGTAAGGCGGAAATGCATCGTGGCTGGCGATCCCAAACAATTGAACATTGGACTTGACTGCCTCCGTCGTAATCGAGCTATTTCGATATTCAAAACGGTTGGAGAAGGCCTCTTTACCCATCACGAGTTGCGAATACAATAGTGTCTCTGCACCCTGACGAGATCATGGTCGTGTTGTCGTTCCATTCACTTGGAAGGTGTTTGAAGTTAGAGGAAACAGCAAAAAAAAACACACGCCTTGACAGCTTTGTAGTTCACAAATGAAAGCGTCTGTCTGTGTTTGCCTCGAAGCTCATTTGCATTATTCTACCATCATTTCTGTCATTACATGAACGGAGTTAAACATCGGGGTCGACGCACTCGGAGACACAGGGAATACCTAGATCACATGCGCTATGCCATTGTCCTGGTACTGTCAACGTCCTGGTTGCTCCTTGCTCGTCTCGTTCAGTCGATTGTTCCGTATATCCGTCCGTTGATTCCCTCACTCGAACAAGGGAAGGGAAGCCCATTTAATTTCGCCGGCCTCGGTGGCACTGTCATTGGTCTGCCAGTACATTCTCGCGCGAACCTCCGATATCTCCGAGCGTGTTAGCATCTGCAGTAGATTTAACCCGAACCACACGATGAGTACAATCCAGTAAATAATCCGGACAACCACAATCCACATTGCACCGTTCAACACTGTCCGGCACAGATCTTCGACTAGATAGGATACCGTTGCCTCCATGTCCGCTTGAAGAAGCTTCACAAAACTCTCGTACGAGCAGGTCGAGCTGTTGTCGCCTCCGCCGCCGCCGCCGCCAACGGGGTGTGATGCAGATGAGGTGAAATTTAGCGCCACACGTAATGACGAGCTGCGTGAAGCTCATCCAATATCACAGGCAGGCAAACGTACACCGGACCAGTTACCCAGAACGCACTACGAGTATGCGCCGCCACACGTATATGAGAGGTGACCGGGTTCGACGAGCTAAACTACTGCATTAGCCGATATCACCGGTTATGTATTCATCGATTTCAGCTTCATGTGCTCATGTGCTATCTACAGTCCGGCCAGGACAATTTCACTGCTTCTGTCAAGCATTTGTTGAATAGTTCGTGCGGTAGGCGACAATAAAGTTCGAAAATCTGACTGATCCGTGCCCCGGTGTTCTGGCCGTTTCATGCTGTCAGCGTCACAGCTGGATGAATGGCGAGGGCTGAAGTTTCTGGGGGGAGGACTGGCACTCACAGAACACCAGAACACCGACGCCGATAGGCGTCGTCTATCGCTGTGAAAACGTAACAAAAGTCAGTAAAGCTGGGACATCGTTTAGTGGCTGGCGCCCGATCGGCATTTTGTGCAAGAATTATAAAATGAAGCGAGGAGCTTGTTTTTGCGGCGTGGATGCCGTGAGGCGATTAATGGATGAGATTACTGATTACTGAGAGATTACTGATTGTGCAATATGTAGTGGTACAGTGAAGACGCACACGTGTACGGCGTTGTCGGGGCACAATAGATTATGCCTAATTATCCTAAATTCTGTCTGTTTGATGGGGTATTTTTTGGAAATCATTCCCGCTAACTCTCATCCTTGCGACAAACAAGAAAGGATCCGATCATGTTTGACTGATTCCAATGTAGGGTATCTTAGGTGTGGTAAATATGAGACTCAATTCCCTTTTTATTATTACTAATTTTTAGATATAGCCAAAATAACAGCGTTTCACAGACCTTCAACTCTCGGGGTTGTTCTCTATGGGTGTGATGGTACCCCTGTATCATTACTATTATTATTATTATTATTATTAAATATTGCATGACTAATAATTAAGTATTACAACACGAGTATTAAATTTGGCTTGTAATGTTACCCACTGCGCCATTAAGAGTTAAGTGACGCTTATATTTGTATGCAATTTTTGGGTATATTTGTATGAGTTATATTACTTCGCTCGTTTCGTATGGTCAGTGTCGCACTGCTTGTCCCATCATAGAATATCCCGATACAAGAGGGCTGACGCAAGCAATTTTTTTCGGAGGGCTACCATAGGCAGGATTGCGGTGTTACACAAGGATTAGGATGAGGACATTGCGGCCGGGAGGCAATGAACGCATTGATCCTGGCCAAATCCTGGTCAAACGCTTAGCACGATTCAGCCGGGACTCAGCGATATGGCGAATACCCCAATATGATCGTCCGGCATAAGAAGAGCAAACAGCGCTACAGTCTTCAATTCGTGCGATGTACCCGAAGTGCATATTTAGCTGGAAGAACTAAATATGAGAAGATCGACATACGTCATGTGAGTCTGCCGTCATCAGCTGAGCTTTGATCAAGTCTGCGACAAATGATG
The DNA here is from genome assembly GCA_019614645.1 of Stratiolaelaps scimitus. Classification (NCBI taxonomy): domain Eukaryota; kingdom Metazoa; phylum Arthropoda; class Arachnida; order Mesostigmata; family Laelapidae; genus Stratiolaelaps; species Stratiolaelaps scimitus. Next base: position 2,527,252 of record JABWDB010000013.1, on the reverse strand, counting down.
CCGCACACGGAGGTAATTAAATTCGCATTCTAATACCGCTTTTACCGCCAGCACCAAGAGCAGATTGCTCAACGTGTAGGCCAGATTGTGGTTTGAAGCGTATCCAGATGCGTGTGGCAAAATGCCAAAGTGATCTCGACATGAAGTTACGATTTGATATAGGAATTTACTTCAACAGATGGAAGAACGAATTTTTTCAGAACAGTACAAACGAGGTAGGACAGTACATTCGAGGTTACGAACGTCCTAACCTCGAAGACCTGGGCCCGTCTGCATTGCGGAATTGGTTACATGATTATTATTATTGTGGATTATTACTAAAGAGCACCTACCAGTTAGAGTTAGGTGTGTTGCTTGCACACAGTTAAACGAGGCTTCTACGTCTAGCTGTTATGCGCTGCAGATGCGCAGTAGTCGCCCACTTTGGCCACCATTTTGGAAGCCAAAGTGGTGTCCGCGCATTTGAAGAAAATTTCCTCCTCTCAAAAAAAAACACAAAGTCACCCACTTTGTGAGCTATTCACTATTTGGACAAGTAAAATGTTGCTCCGCCAGCCATCGTCTCGCTGAGAGATGCAAATAATCAATGACAATCTTCCTCGGAAACTAGACCTGCACACAAAGAGAGAGAGAGAGAGACATCGGCTTATACGACCTATGGATAGGTGGATAGGTAGGTGGTAGTCCTTTTTAAGCAGTCACGTCAGCAGCACTTCGTACGATCACGTATACAAACTCAGGGTGCTTGCTACGGACCTCTTCCCATAATGCCGGTTTCACCCTAAGGAGATTAGCCGCCTTGCACTCGTCGTGCGCAATCGCGGTGGGCAAACGCACGAAACCACGTCCTCCTCTATAATAATTCTCAATTATTATTAATTATACATTGTACCTGTAGTTGGTACAAGTAGCGGGACCTGCCTCGCACCGAGTTCCCGACAACAAGACACCTGCATCTGTCGTACAAAGACTCACTGGGGTCATTTGGGGGGTGGCCGACCCGTCGGCAACATATACCGTGATTAGAGCGCCTGCTGTCTGCACAACGACAAGCGACGCCGACCGTAACATCCGCCTCACTGACCACAGCATCATCGTACGGCCCGTGCGTACGATGTGCTTATTAATTATAACTGCTTATTTTGCACGTTAGTAGATGCTTAATTAATGCCTCGTTTGTTTCAGCAGTTGGGACTACGAAAAGCTATTGCGTAGTAAGCTTGTCCATTATTATTTCAGCACTATTGATTGCCACTTCTCGAGATAGTTGTTGTTGTGTGAGCGGTGAATTATCTTCGCTGGCTTGTTGAAGAAGATTGCAAACCTACCCTTATGTTACCCTGGAAGATCTTCCTTTGATACGATGTTATACGATATGCTACCCTGGAAGCCTTTGATCAGTAGACCATTCATCGGATGGTTTCCTCTATACGATATATATATATACAACCGATACTAAATGCCATGCAGCGCGCATTCTGGTATTGAGAAATAGGAGAAGAAATTCCAGCATGTGTTTGGGCTCCTGGCCAGTCTTACAGCTAAGTACACTTTTATCAAAACAAATTTCAACTTATGAGACAATAATAACGAATCGGCAGCACATCTACGTCAAGTATTTCGAGCAAATCCAAGTTATGTGAGTGAGTACAATTAACTGACCCACGATGTCCATGTCAACATCTCAATATGAGGATTCGCCCGAAGAGCTTCACTTTCCCGTATAACCACTTGGGTGCATAAGCAATACACAGTCATTTATATGCAGATACATATAATTCTCGTTCGACCAGTCGGTGTCTCCCGTCTCCGCATTGGCAATGGGCAAATGTGTAAAAGCTGCTTTAGCACATAACTTTGAACGATTTACTTCAACTAGATGCCTCTCTTTCTCTCTCTCTCTCACACATTCGCGCTCTCCTCCATTGAATACGAGTGTAATAACGTAAACGGCTAAAAATGTTCATAACGCTGACGTGGCTGTATGATTCAGAGCTGATGACGTCTTCAAACTTTTTCAGCTGAAATTGTCGCTCGGGCCTTCGAACGTTCAGCCCGGCTGACCCCCACCCTCCGTCATCTACTATATATCTCACTCTATCTCTCGAGTTCCATCTCTCAGTGAACGCGAAGGATATTAAAGTTGTCTGTCGGGGCTCGTCCTGAGGGAACATCTTGCCTAAGGTCTTAGTCTTTCTTCGGGTGCCAGCAAAATACTGCTGGGTTTCCTTATCGTCAAGGTGACGCACTCGATATTTTCGATGGCAAGCATTTTCAGGTAAGGTAAGCTTTATTGTTTTATTAAAGGACAGCTGCAATTTTACAATGCTTAAGCTCTCTTGTGTGTCATCGCGCAGCGGTGCTCAAACCAGCGATATTGTAGATGGTAACTGCATATCATATAGATATAGTGGACGTGTATATATATATATATAATATGTATATGGTATGCTGTTACCATCCATATATATATATATATATATGGGATGTCGAACATGCCTATGCATATATCCTAATATGTAGGCTTGTTGAATGTGTGGAGGCGTCGATTGAAGCTGGAGTAGATTGCGAGACCCCAGGTATGGCCGCACCTACACTTGTGTTAGAGGCTAATGTTGGAAGCTTCACATCGGATATATATATATATATATATATATCCTGTTTGTCCAGCTCAGATATATGGCGAAGCCTCCCGAGTCAATATCAGCAGCATCTGATTGTTTTATTTCCGCCTACAAATACTTATAGCAGATTATACTGTAATGTGCGACAAGTTGCTACAGGTCCACATTGTATGCTAGCATCCGGTAACCCAAACACACCTAATCCGTGCCTCTTTAGCATCACAATGTGCGTGTGCCTATCGCGGACGGAGCACAGTCCCCGACACAAACGACAGCCCGTATCTATCGGTGTGCCTGTATCTTATTCTGGTTTTTTTTTTGCTTTCTACGGATTTTCACAAGAAACTTGCGAATTAGCACTCACCACTGTAGTCACGTTACGGCTGGGCTAAGCTAGACCTGGACTGGGAGTGCGTTTCGAAGAGGCACTGAATAATGCAGTACTCCTTTAGTGACCTCTAATTAGTAAAACGACACTCAGACGAGTTCAAGATGCGCACACTATTTCACGGAACATACTGCTGAATGCTCTGAAAAGATTCTCTGGGTAGTTCTCTCGGTTTGTGTCAAGGTTTTACGTATACAGTCAAGACGCTCATCGCGCCATTGATATAAGCCATGAAAAAGGATTTTCTAACGATTATCTCTTCAAGCCTCATCATAATTGGTTTTTATTTATTTTTGATAACGTTTGTTAGTGAATGTATACTGCATGTCCGCATACGATAACAGTCACAAATTATTCGGATATTGATTAGGTGAGACCTGCATATAACGAATATAGTTAGCCAATGGAATCATGTTTCATTTTGGGCTATTTTTGTACTACGTTAATATACAAGTGAAGAAGAAGACCTTGTCATTCTTACGCTGCTGTCAAGGAATCGCTGTAACCGAATTTGAACGGACAATGTAATGTCTATACTACGATTTGCCCTGGGCCGAGTCGTGACGATTTCAGTCACCCTCAGCGAAAGTGTTTAGCGTCGCCGGAGGTTTGGGCAGCACTTTCAGAACTCTGGCAATATATGGGGCCTTCTTTGTGGACAGTGGCATGGTTTCAGGGCCTCTAGATGTTCGAGCAGATCGATGAAATCTTCCCAAGGATTAGACTACCCAGCAAAGAGAGAGGGCCTTTTATCCAATATATATGTGAATGCCAACCATGATTCAATGAAGCAGGCAGGTGTGATCCAACCCTCTGCCTGTTGTCTCACACTGCAAGGCTGTCAAGTGGCTTATTAGTTGGAAAAGTTGCAAACACAGGATTACGAAATTCGATAACTCCAGGTATCTGCTCATAACAAAGTTGCGTTCCCCGAATCAGTTCGACTGCATGAATTGCAATCTCAACCTTTCAAATATATATATATATATATATATAGAGAAAGAGAACATTTTTCTTCATCTATTTGTCAGCACAATTACACACCTTCATTCCGGAACGACTTAACTTGTGCAAATGAACGTAGGAGATTTTCTCAAAAAAAACGGGACTAGATTAACCATACCTGGTCTCTCTTGTTTCTGCAAAGTAAATATCGCATGGTCAACCTAGCTCATCAAACCGTACGACAAGTGGCCCAACCAATGTTCGAACAACATCTGCTTTGTACTCTGTAGTTACTCGGATGGGTTTAGCCCTCTTCGCATGAACTCCACATCTCCGAGATAGTGCGATCTTCACAAAAAAACAATTTACGCCGCTAATCGTGTTAGTGTCTCTTTTCCTTCCATGACTATACTTCAGATATCTAGTTTACAACTAACACCAGCGACAACTTGATTTGGCGCACGTTTTCCAGTTCTATGTATATATCTTATATGAAATTAGCAGAACACACAACTGCTCACACCGAGATCATGGTGAGTGTCCTTACAGGTGTATTGTATAGCATATGTGGGGCTGAGGGTGTTGAGATTAGTTTTCCTTGGCGCTCATGTCATTGCGCTGCACTTACGCTTTCGAGGTCGACATAGTTGTCGTCGAGATACCTCCTCCGGCGGATGCGGCGATTCTTGAAGGGCACCCGACGAGGTGGCGGTTGCCAAGATGCGTAGATCACTGGCACGTACTCGTCTGCAATAAATAGGAAAAAAGAAAGCAATATAGGAATGAGATAAGGATGGGATGAGAACACTGTTATGACAGAAATTATTGAATGTTTGATTCGGCTGTTCGACGACAAAGCAATATAGTTGGATATACGGGACGAAGAAGTCCTTCGCCGAGTATGCAGGACATTGTTTAGGATAGGTGCCCCAAGAGACAAAAGCTCTGGCCTATGCACGTGGATGATAACGTGATGCCGTATTCTAGCCAGATAACCATTGCTACCGTCAAATCTATTTGTTCGCTCAGTGGCTTCGAAGGAGCTGTTGACGACGCCTGAACCCGGAGATAAATGCAAAAGCTATATAGCGTGTGTCTGCCTCGAACAAGAAATCGCTGCCGGTATATAACGAAATCAAAATCAGTTTGATGGGGATAGCCCACGACTATTTCCATCAAATTGATTTTTTTTTTGGCAGCCAGTCGGTGGCCAGACTCGGCGCAGGGTCGACTCGAAGAATGTGTTATCTTCAGTTCGAAAGAAACAATAAAAGAAGACCCACGGCAAAGGAGTCTCCTATTGACTGCCTTCAATATCGTCACATCTCTCGCACCGAGGCGGGAGTAGAACAGTATCGGAGAGATTTCACCCGTGGCCGAGTTGGAAAATGAAAAGCCTCATCGTCGCTAGACGATCGATCAGAAGAACACATTGGATGAACATGACGTTACATGTAAGATAGGCCATCAACGACATTCAGCAACAGCTTGGTGGATTACGACCATTCGGCTTTCACGCTATTCGAGTGGGCTCTGCCTGGTAAGCTGTACGAAACGGGAAGTACGTGCAAGTTGTTACAGGAAATCAACGACAAAGATTTACACAATATATATATATATATATACGGTGAGCAATAAATTGGAATTGTCACATATTCTACGATTACTCGACTCCTAAGCTCCATTCCTCATTTCTTAGTCCGGATTCTCAGTTCGGTCGCGATCAATCAATAAATCAAGACCAGAGCGACGGTGAGCTTTGACCACCGTCCGCGCCGTGCTACCACATCATACATCCGCGCGCGTCATGCTTCACGGTCTACTCCAATATAAATATATAGAGGATTCTCTACCTTGTTATATGTCTGCTAAGCTGTGCTGTCGGTACGTGTGTAGATAAGGTCGCTACCCAGAACCGTGTTGGTTGTTTGGTTGTCAAGTAGCGCTTAGTCGTTAGTCAGCTTGATGTCTCGAGGGCCGTTAAGAGCCCTCTGTCGGAGACAATGGCGCACCTCTCGGGGACCTCGACCCCTCGGGCAACAACGGAAAGATACTGAGCCTGAAAGCGTGACTGCGTACATGTATGTGTGCGTGTGTGGGGGGGGGGAAGAGGTGTCTATGTGTGCAGCAAACCCCTCTAGGGCTTTTCAGGCCAACGTGCCAAAGGGCCTGTTCATTCGTGTATGCATGCCGGCGGCCTCGTTCTGTCTTTCAGGACTTATGTCCAATGGCTGACAGTGTTCTCCGACGCTGCCCGGAGGCTACTCAAGGTAGCCAACATTTGAAGCGGAGTTGAGGTGGAAGTGAGTGCGTGCTTGCGTGCACCTGTAGGCACAAACAAAGGAACTGGTATATCCTCGTAGGAAGCACACGTCTGCTAAGGAGGCATCGGGTATTTAATTATTTATATTTAACAATTAACATAATGTCTTGCGTATACGCTCCGCCATTACTATAAGATAATTAGATGGAAATTTCCAACTACAGACGCAGATAAAGCGTGGTAGATAGTTGTCCCACAGCAAAAGCAGCCCATTTTTATTTTGTATTTCACTCCACACATTTAGTCACCAGGTTGCGTGCGTCCGGTTCAGTGAGATGGGGTTAACCTGCCGCAAGAGCCAAAACACCTGCTCGAGAGACTCCGATGGAAGAAGGCTGTAATGTATACGAAGTTATTAGCGAACACAAAGTGAAACTTGAAGATGAGATAAATGAACCGCCAATACACAGTCATAGGCTGCGCTGCCCTTCATCGCTATCGATTATAGGTTGGGACAGGTTTTCGGATTGAGGCGATCATGGTCCTGAGGGAGACGACGGCATTGCCTCGCTGCCTTTAAACTAAAGAAAGACGCTGCAAGAGGAGGAACCCTGCACGTCTATCACTTGTGGCACAGACCAGAATGTGAAAGAGGGCCCCCGCCCGCCCGCCCGCCCCCGAGGAGGTTGGCGATGAGGAAGGCTGGGACCGCCCAAGGTTTCGGAGCAGGACGAGTGAAGAAGTGAGTCGCACTGCACCTTCGAGGCTTGATCTGCTGCACGAGCGACATCGCGTAATCGGGGGAACAATTGACAATATTGCTCCTACGGACCCCTCGAAGACATGTGCATGTACGTTGTCTCATGCCCATAGGGCAGTTGGAGAGGCTGGGCAGAGAAAGACAGAGACTATATATAATAATGTATTACATGAGGTATACTCTTTCCCGTATTGTCGAGATAGTGTCAACACGGCCTCCCATCCATTGTGCCCGCTTATCTGGGGCTGTCGATAATTTTGCCAATTTCCCCGAATGCCATTCTTCCAGAGCGGCGGTTTCACTACACGGTCACCATGCACTACATTATAATATATAGCCCTTGCTTTTGCCAAGAGGCAAATCGGATAGAAAAGCCGGATTGCTATTCTCGTTGCAGAGTTGCACTCGCTGGTCCGACGTTGAAGTTCTTCCGTACACCTTCAGCTTCCCGATAACCTCTCAGCCTGATTTGCTTTGACGTAGCCTTTCCCCGTTGGACGTCAATACACGACCCGTCCGTAGCATCCCTTCGCAAAGAGTCACATACGCTGAATCTTCGACAGCTGCGACGATGACAGGCGAAGTCTCGACGGCGCCATCGAAGGGTTTTCCTCCGATTGAAGAAAATGTAGAATAAGCGTTCAGGCACACACACACACAGTCAACGGACGGCATCCCACCGAGCGAACAAACAATAGGAAAATAAAAATGATAACGAGAGAAGTCAAACAGAGTTGTGGGATGTCCATGTATGGCTTAGATATCGTTGTAGACGGTCCATCCTTCATATGTGGTGGGGGGGGGTGATGTCGAGCAGTCTAATTAACGATCCCATCTAAACGACATATGTATATGGCAGGCCTCGGTCGATGGTTGTCCACTGTGGATTGGTCAACTGGTTAGCAAGCGAACAGATGCCAGAGTGAGTCCTTCTCTGATCTACGCTCTGTTTTACAAAGAACTGAGACAAGACATTGATTCCATAGAGGAGAACAGAGAGAGAGAGAGAGAGGGAGAGAATAAGGTATTCCTATGGTACATGAGTGCCTTTCGGCTTCAGGAGACTGCCGCTAATTAGTCGCGATCGCAGTAATAAGGGTATATTTGATATCCCTTTGGGGAGAGATAGCACATATATATAATAGATAGCCCTGTATGTAAACGGGGCCTAAGGGCATAAATGAGACTGAAACCAGTGCACCGACGCATTCAGCTACGAGATTAGAACTGATACATTATATAATACGTAAGCATTATTACTTAAGTGTAATTATCTGAGAACGTGAAATGATTAGCTTCGCTATCATTTTCCAAGCTCTAAGAAAGTTAGATAAATCAGAAGGTGAACGGAAGGCCCAAGCGCGTATGAGCTTACGAAGCTAGAGATAGAATTGTGCAATAGCATTCGAATCTCTCATTTTATATTCGGATCTGTGGAGAAGACGATCGTTCAGATTGAAAGATCTTCCGGTTATCTTGGGTACCTGGCTCCCGTTTCTACAGTACATGGGGATGGGTCTATCCGAGGAGAGATAATATAGTAATCTCTAAATGTGTATATCTCTTCATTAAGATGTAGCAAACACTGTATCATTCATGGTAGAGTCCATTCTCTGGGCGAGACTCATAAGCCAACACTTAACCTAGTTCACGGTACAGCTGCCTTCGGCATTGCAGCTTCATAAGACGGACCCCTTTAAATGCTAATGTGAGGCAATGGTGAGGTCCGCCAGCTTTGACTTCCATACCACAGACTAAAGCGCCGCTTGTAAGCGGTGAATAAGAACTCTCTGTTAATATGAAATGATGACCACTGTTAAAATATGCAATGCTAATTATCCAGAACTGTGGATGAGATGGCGACGACTATCTTATAGCATGCTCGACATGAAACATCTCTCTCAGCCTCCTTCAAAGCAACAGCGGACCTGTAATCAGGCCACGACAGTTCCAGGGTGGACAATCCAATGCAGCTTGTGCAGGGTCCGGCTACGCCTGCGTTGGTTATTGACGCCAACCTTTTGTGTCGTAGTAACAACGGCGAAGCCAGTTTAGCAGAATTTCTACGTACGATCACCGGAGAAGCTGCACACACACACACACACATATATATATATATATATATATATATATATATATTTATGGTTATTATACTCTAATACGAACAGCTGAGGGTCAGCTAGAGAAAAAAAAATCTAAGACGAATTCTGCCATGTCATATAGTGAACTGCTCCCTGGTGTAACGTCTACTGAACGACCAAGCTTGCTCGATTGCGTCTCTGCACCAACTCACATATCTTATTCATCTGCTCAATAACCACTTGGTTGCTGTAGCATATGTTTCGCAGGCGCATGATCAGGCGTCGTCTGTCGCTGAGCTTCCTCTGAATAAGAAGTGGTGCACTTGTACCGATCAGCAGCTTTCCCGCTACATCTCAACAACGTTCCCGCCCTTGGCTCCAGTGCCGAATATATGCCATATAGTACACTCTTTCGTTCGTCCAACAGTAATGCAATAAATGTCAAGACAAGAGAGGCGGAAGCCACCCCGAGGGCAGACGACCCACACCCGCCTCCATACACGGCCACCCGAGCTAGCCACGCTTTCTTCATCAGGCCTTCATCGCGCAACCGCGGCCAGCAAGCCCGCCGCCTTCAGCGGGACCCCTGTCAGGACTGATGCAGGACGAGGCCATATTCCTCCTCCGTAGCATGATCACTGCATCCCCTCGAACTCCCGGCAGAGGCCTGCGAGCCCACTCCCTGCAGAGGGGCTCATTTGCTTTCCGATCGATGTTCTGCCCTCAACAGACAGAATCGTTTTCGCGCAGCCACACGCGGCTCCTTACATAGTTCGCTTCGAGGAAGCTAGCGAGTGACACATAAAAACACCGTTATGCATAAGCGTTTCATTTTTTTGCTCCGCGGTTTTTATGCTGGACACACAGAAGTCGATGCGTGATGACCCAAGTGATCCGCATTATCGTCTGTTTGTGTTCTTTTACTCTATGCTTTCAACACAGCGTCGATTAGCGGCTGATAGATTGTCGAAAATAAATCTGACGTTGCTACTAGTATCGAATAGAATCAGACTTCCTGGCGGGTTCTTGTATTATATAATCGTAAGAATATAATGAGAGAGTAAGCTTACTTTACAATAGTAACAATAGTAATCATAAACTCATCTGGTGCAATATCCCTAAGTATTCTATAATGGATTATTACTATCATTGTGATGTTTTATATTTGTTTCAATATGCTGAATATATGAATTATTCAATTACTATTATATGCTGAATAGTTAAAATAAATAATTGATATTTGATCTGAATGTGAGGATGGCCAGCAACTAAGTGCCTATTTTAATGTTCCTTATTTTTTTTTATATTTGACACAGCCCAACATGAACGTACATTTATAGTGTGATTTCACTCAATCAATTTATTTTCACTTCAGGTTACCTATATAATCTTTAAGAGTCCATATATATATATATATATATATATATATATATATATCTACTATTTTAGACTCAGTTATAGACGCTTGCTATTTCTGGTTAAAGTCTTTCATGGCGTAGAGCCGACAGGTGTGGTGCCATTAAATCCATTGAAAGGTCTGCTGTCTCAGGCGAATGCTATTTGAGAGGATTTAGCGCCACTGTTCGAGACAGTCAGGCGAAGCATGGCTGGAGTGGTAGACTTAACAGCAATGGGGGAGTAAACGACACTGATCGTCTGGCAGAATCGGCAACAAACTGTGTTAGTATATATAATTGCTGCTCAAAATATTGTATGACTGCATAGAATCGCTAGAGCATACACATGCATGTCCTCCGAGACAGCAGTGCCAATTATAGATCTCAGTGTCATTGAGATGGAATCGAGTGCGTTCTGATTTCTTCACCAATTTGAATTGTTGACGGCAGTGACAACAGAGCTGCAACTCGACGATTCTGAACGATCTCTGATCTATCCAATCCTGCGGTTCGGCAATGCTCCTGCTCGTACAGTTCAAGGAGACGTTCATATCGTTCCTTAGGTCTACAAATTTCTAGTTAACTATATACGTATGATTCACAGCTCGGCACCCGCTGCCCTCGAGAGACAGATTGAATGCGTACGGATGACTCAATGCTAAACGTCGAGCTCCGGATGACGAAGTTTCGGGGGTGGAGGGCTGAGACGGAAATAACAGCCTCACCGCATTTACAATTTGATCTCCGACCGACGAATACAGATAATAGAACATACGCCGGGCATGCAATCAGAGTCGTTCGACTTTCGTTCGTCGAAGCCGGCAACGACTGCGTGGAATAGATAGCCCCAATTATCCTTACGCAATTGTGTGTCGATGAAATATACTTGGCAGAAGGGTCGTCAATGTTCCTTTGCTCGATGATTACTTCTGCGGTGGAAGGCAATAGCTGAGTGGATAGAAATGAACATTTCATAATGCATTTTCAATTATCGAGCTTGAAGCTCGATAACACAGGAGCAAGGTGATATTCTACGATACGGTAAAGCCAATATTCGCAAACTTGCGACTTCGCTTTTATCTGTTTCTCTGTGTGGGGGGGGGGGTGGGGCGTCTCGGCGTTCAAGTTCTAAATCACTGTCTGTGTCTAGTGTGTGAGAATGATGCCGAAAACACAAAACTTTAGATATTTATTGCCTGGTCATTCGAACTGATCCGATTGTTTTGACCAACCTTGATTGAGTGGGTCGGCTTTAAAACCACCGGGCTACTGCGTGTACGAGGCGAATTTCGGATGGAAAACTCAAAGGCGAGGGACGAAAAGGTGGCTAATTATTGGTCTCGTTTAGTTTCCCTGATGGACTGCAACTGAATGAAAATCATTACAAACTGATCATTGTCATTCCAGGCTGATATTGTTGATGCAGCAGATGTACGCATTATCATAAATAAACCTCTCTTCATTGACACCACAGTTATGTTATTAGCACTACTGTATGTGAGACATGTGAGAATAATAGCTTGCTCGGACGTGACAGAGAAACAGAGCTATATATATATATATATATATATTACTTATGACTAGTTGACAGTTGGTCGTTGTGATATGGTCGAAACCGTAATGAAATCAATATGGTAAAAGTGCGAATCACATTGTATTGCCCCCCGATGAAATGTGAATCATATCAGCTAGAAATCGTCTGTGCGCAGCCAGGTGCTTCGTGTGCAAACGACAAAGACAAGGAAACATTTATACAAGTAACCAATGTGTGCATACAGCATGATTCACACTCTCAACGCAATTCTGCATAGAGGCAATAACGTGTTGTAACCGAGCATAAATTGCGATGTCATGTCATCGCTTGTGGCCTCTGTTAGCCCGGATAATAATTTAAATGACAATTACTATAATTATCTATATTGGTATGCTTGCTATTACGGCGACAATATTTCGAAACGTGCGAATATGAAGGGAAGGCCGTTTGTGGGAGACCCGAGACAGACTACATCGATAAACCATGAAGCGATGACCGGGCCTGGCTTCATACCCATCCAGCCGGTTAATTGAGTACAAGCACAAAACGTCTTGTACGAGCCGCAGGGAAATGTGTCAACAAAGCAGTGCGAATACACGTAAAATTAAAGAGCTCACGGAAACACATCGAGACCGCTATTTATTTTACGTGGACGCGATCCTCTTTGTCCTCTCGCTCTCTCTCTGTCTCTCGCTCGTCATTATGAACTGGGAACCGGAATGAAATGGTGCTAGAAAAACGACAATTGTGGTGGCGACAGCGGCAGTGAAACATTGTCATGTTGGCAGGCTCGATTGATAGCCCGCCGAAAATAGACGATTAATTTTCCATTTCAACAACAAAAACAAAAATATCAACAACAACAACAACAACAACAACTGTGGAAATGCGTAAAGTGAGGTATTTATCATAGTTTGCAATATAATTTGACAGAGTTGTTGATTTTTTGGAGATATACAGCTATCGAGCAATTGGATTAAAGCTCCTAGAGGATTGTTACTGACAGTCTGAAAAATGATATCGGAAACAGTAAATTCACGGGGCAAATTTTCAATCGGTGCTATCTGTGTATACTGAGGCGAATTAAGCGAACAGCTAAACAAAGACGTTCGAATATGGCACACAGAGCGTAGCGAGATCTACGCGTTCCTCCACGTCTACCCGGAGCCGCCAGTGCCAAATAACCATCACGTGCCGGGGTAACCTGTTAATTGTGTGATTCCACAAGACAGTTTGTCTAATTTCGCTAAATATCGTTGCGAACATTTGACATTATCTGTATTAGCTATTGGCTGTCTGCTGAGGATGAAATTGAATTAGGAGCGACCGTGCAAGCGATGGCTACCCTCAGATCGCGTCCGCGAAAATCACTAAGCGTTTCTCTCAGTGCGAAGATGACTTTCAACACCCGCCTTCTGTGTCCAACAGTGAACTGAGTCACGAATTTGTAAAATCGGTAGCAGTGTTGTTCGCGGTTCGTATGAGCGGGGTTTTTCACATTTTTGGGCAGATTAGACAACCCTATGTCATGTAAGGGGTGACAGATTCAACCGTTGATTAGACGATGAACAGAACACCGTCTCAGCACGAAGTTTACCGTAGATACCGCCGGCCTTTTGTGAGACCCTTTCAAACCGGCACGCATTGTTGAGATTCGCTTTTTATTCATTAATCAAATAAGAGGTTTATTAGATATACGACATTCTCATGTCTCAGACGGTCAGTGTACTGGATACTGGTGTACTACAGTCAGGATACTGGACAGTTCTAAGTGTTTTCATATCACACGTTCTGTCAGCAGACTGCTCGGAGGGAGATCCACAACCGATCCTAAATATCGTCGACCGATCGTAGATGGCTTTCCCGAAGAAATAGCCAAGTCAAACACGGTGTCAAGCACAGGGGCCCAGCTCCGAGACGAGCTTCACACGAGTCTACCGAAGAAACCGCCTCGATGTGACACGACCGGGCTGAGCGGTTCTGATATAACACTATATATAATGTGCGGACCTGCTGTATTTCGGTAGCAATTTCTCGAAGACGCACGGATCAAAAAAATGGAACAAACAGCAGAAGTAAACGACGAGCTTCCGAGGATGGCGCAAGTGGAACTAGGGACGACAATAACGACGAGCTTAAATCCACTTAAAGCCGTTCAAAGCCGGTTCGAGTTTGCCTTGAGAGAAGGGCAGCAGAGATGTATTGTGAAAATGCATTTAAAGACGCGCCATACATCTCTCTCTCTCTCTCTCTGAACCAGAATGGGCTCCTCACCTTTTCAAAGAGCTCTGAGCTGCAGACCGGACTAGTGCGGCCGACGCAGAAGAAACGCATTGTGCCTCGTGGCGGTAATACGACTTGACATTAGGAGTGCATTGTTATTTGGTCTGCTTGACTTCTCACTATATTCATCTTGCACTCGAGCGTAGTTGTGCATCCTCACCTCATTTGTCAGCGAAATATTGCTGAAGGGAGAGGCTGGATGAGATAATTGGTAAAATTTGCAATTGTAATTGCAAGCGAAATAACCTATAATCTAAGGCCAAGCGGACCCCGAGCAGATTACACAATCATTTACATAGGTCCCAGCAACTAAACATTTGAAGTGCTTGCGTCACCCGTCATAGTTAACGGTTCTGTCTTCTCAAACAACACATTTTCTGGACACAAATATTATTTATTTATATTATATATATATATATATATATATATATATATATATATATATATATATATATATATAATATAAATAAATAATATTTGTGTACAGAAAATGTGTTGTTTGAGAGGACAGAACCCTTAACTATGACGGGTGACGCAAGCACGTCAAATGTTTGTCTTACAGCGGGAGAAAGACGTTATAGACTTGTGGTTGCATGGAGGCCATTCGAAAATATTGTGAATTAGGTATTATTACTCACAATAAATAATAATCAGTGAAAAACTTCGACGATAATTTCGTTGTAGAAAGCTTCGATAAAAACTCAACAGTTTGTCCTAACAGACCGCTAATGTGACTGCATCCGCCTCCCACTAAAACTCTCGCCGTGGGAAAAATGGTGAGAGCAGCGGTTCCATCACTGAATAGGCACTGTCACACATTGCTTATACTCGACACGTTTCAACCATGGGAGGATGTCGTGCTAAACGACGATTCATAACGATTAGGGTACGATAGAAACTCTAGCTAACCAGTTACATTTGGGGAAGGGTCAATTGTCATTATTTTCGTGCAATATTATGGTTTCCATTGTTATCCAGCAAGAATGTCACTCTTGCCCAGATAGTTCACACATGTCGAGCGCTGATGATATGGTTATGATGTGGTTCATTCGCGTGCGCCAGCCTTGCAACCGGAGGCGACGTGTAGGTGGCCAGACGGGTTCAATCTTCACCGTAACGTATTTGCGTTGAACGGGAGTCGGTCTTACGAAACAACGTAAAAAAAGCAATACCTCACGTCAAATGTCGGATGAGAGACAGCCCGGAAACATTAGATAGTTGACACATGAGACCACATCGGCACCCACCTCGGCATAATTCCTTTCGTGGGCATTTGCTCAACAGCGAATTGTGCGGCGCCACAGTGCTGTGTGCGTAAATAGTTCGATCGAAATCCAAGCGATCGGCCGTCCCACCCAATAACAACACACCGAGCCATTTCTTAATAACAAATAATAACAACTCTCAGACGGACGCTGTGAACATGATGCCATTGTCTATTCTCGTCGTCTAATTTGGCTTTTGGTGAGCTTCCGACAAATATACCAGCATCGCTAGCTGTTGACCTTAATATAATAGCTTTCACCCATCTTGGTCAAGTTCGTTACCGACGTGAGTGCATACTCCTGTATCTACAGGTACACCCAGCTGGAGGTGTATCGTATTCCTTCTGTTGGTCACATTATGCGACTGGTAGGTAGAACGCCGTGCAGGAGGGCCAAACATCGACCTGCTTAAGGGGTGTCCACCCGCATGGCGGACCTCTCCGGCAGTCACTCCCCGCAGTAGCAGCAGCCGTATCGAGATGTAAGTGGTAGCCGGTAACTGGGTCGAGTAGCAACGACAATGTTCGCTGCGAGCATATGCAATCGCATCCATAAACCCAGCAAATGTGCTATGATATATAGATAAATGAAGAAGAATATATATACCCAGTTGTTGTGCTACGTGGTCAGAGATGATTGTGCGATTTCCCCGAACGAGGCAAAACAAGCATACACTACTATATGGTATCTTGATGAAGTTGCAGTTGAAAAAAGCCCGTTTATGGGGATACCCGTTTAGTTATAACAGATATGAAATGAATTCGACTGCATTTATATGCATGCCTCCGACATAGATGCACGCGTACGTATTTGTGTCGCGAATCGTCATATTATGAGGCTGCCCGCCAGTAATAAGCGAAGCTTGCATTCTGAATTCAAGCGTTAAAGAATTGGCCCACTGCCTCATTATTGATCGCTTCCTGAATTTAAATTTAGCTGTACGCCGGCGCCTCCACGTCACAGTGTAGGCGTTGCAAGGTAGCTTGTCATCGTCAATCATTGTATGAGTTGCATACAAACGCGATTGCGGGTTGTTGAATTTAGTGAGTCTACTACGCTGATAAATTACTATTTCCTGTTGCGTAAGGACAATTAACTGGTGAATACAATTAAGATTGGATCAACTTTAAGAGTTATGCACATACATCTCAATACGAAATAACCACTGTAGCATAAACACGGTGCGAAGTCACTGTTCATATAGGTATATCACTACGTTGCACGGATCGGCAGGCCGTAAGGAGGCGAAAACTCCGAAAGTAGCAGTGAGTACCACTGATAATTGCAGAGCGGTCGCTCATAAAATGCAAACGTAATTACAACTGATCTTAATCACCAATCACCGAATCGCAAGGCATACACATACAAGAAATAATCGTAAACACGTAAAATATTTCCAGCTAATGTTACCGGCCAAAATAGTCATGTACGAATGATATTTACACATCGAAGTCAACCGGACTGTGTAAAAATAGATGAATAGTCAATTTCTGCAGCCTATGCTGAAATGCCTTCAAACATGGGAGACAAGATACAGAGGACTCATCATCATGTTTAGAATACATAGGAATTGATGACCACACGAAAAGGCGGCGTAGATGGCGTTTGATCGAAAATCTCTCGACGATGGCTAAAGCGGATTCTCTGATGGTGAAAATTGACCTCCCACAGCTCTGCGGTTTCTCGTCCCGGGTGTATGAGACCCTGCTCGCACCCTCTCGGGTAGGAAGGCAGCTTAAAAATAGTTTTCGGATATTGAGACCGAAATAGTTTGGGCGGGGAGCTCTGGACCAGTGTGAGCTCACTAGGCCCGAGGTCTAGCTCTGGGACATCGCTTTTAACGCCAATGGTCAAATCTGGTCACACGCCGACTTTTAGACCGATGAATTCTTTTTTTTTTGCTCCTCCGATATCCTATACTTTTCCACATTGTGTAGAACTTTGCGAGCCGATACCCAGCAGGCACAGATGGTGGTGGCATGTTTGAATAGCTTGCTTGACCTAAAGGTAAATTTCCCGTGGTCACTCACAGCGAACATTTAAAGTCCACGGAACTGCTCGCGCGGCATTGCTCCATAAGACCGACTGCAGCTACATGTCTCCCCCGAGTGCACGTCGATTGTACGCGGGCATTCGATGCAGGAGTTGATTATACAATTGATAATGAGTTGTTATCAATTAACAATTATATGTTATGAAGAACTATAAACGCTCATCGAAACAGTTCAGCACGATGAGAATATTCGGCATGAAGATACACAGAGGAGTCTAGTCTATACGGTTCTGGTAAGTTAACGACTTTTGTAACGTTATTGACAGTGTGCTAGTTTATGGCGTTTGCTTTCCTATACGCCGCATGGAACAGCTCGAACTGACCGCCACTCTCTGCGTGACATTCGACGTCGGACAGTTCAAAATGTTCGAATTTCCTCCCCTCAAAAAACAAGTTCAAATTGTGAGATTGAACCATTGACTCAGTCTGTATATTTATGACGTTACACGTATACGCAACACGGCGGTCTATACCCTGCCTCGGCCCCATTTTGAAAATGTGTATCTCGTAAATCTGTTGAGATACACTTTTTCAAAGCGGAACCTCTGGGTTTGGTTTGACATCTTTGTTCCTAAGAAAAGCCGTATCGCTGCGCACGTTGCAAGTGAGACTGGACCTCCTTCTCATTAACGAATCTATATAGGCTACACGGTATGGCTTCAACAGTTAAATTGCTAAAGGTGCTTTTTCCAATCTCAATTATCTCTCTCTCTCTGTCGCTCGTTCTCTCTTATTATGATCCCCGAACAAACTTAGTGTCGCGCCATCCTTCGTGTCGACTCCGAACGATGCTCCGAATTGAATGCCAACCCTTCAAACGGACTGACCCGCCCGGCGACCAACATACCGCGTGCCACTTGAAGGCATTGTGAGAGGCAGGGATATCTCTCTTGGGGAATGGACAGCCGAGACCCCCATCCTCGAGCCTTTCTGAACTTTCCCGATCTGGCTGCCACAGAACCATAGCAGATAAAAACGAATCGGACCACGAACCGCCACGAATTCCTGTCCTTACATCACGTACCTACAACGAAGCCTCGGCCTTCGTGCTTGAGCTGGTTCTCGTTCTCGCGCGTACAATTTGTTTAGAGGGTCGAACGTATGAACCGGGCAAAGCTCTCACCGATTTTTAAATAAAAGCCACAAGCGGACACACTCCTTGAGACCGGGCGGCTGTCTGCCAGGTTGTCGATATGGGACAAGAAGGTACTTCGGTTCATTTTGCTGAAGAGTTTCTTCTGCACTCTCAACCGTGTCGTTCTCAAGAGTGCCGAAGTAGCAGGCTCTATTGGTATCGACATTATGAAAATAGGACTCAAGTGCTTGGACCAGCTTGCGAAGGTGGCGGCCATCATTCCTGTCCTGAAACTTACACCCACGTCCGACCGTCGTACACTGAAGCGCGTACGGCAGTCCAGCTTTGGGTGTAAGATTCAGGATCACTCCCAGGTCTGCCTCATAGGATACTTGCAGTATCTCCAGACCCACATGTTTAGCGTACGACACGCACGTAATAAGAACATAAGTGCAAGGATAATATCCCACTTCTCGCCTCGCTCTGGCTGTTTCATCGCATACAATGGAGTAATTAGCGTCGGCAGGAACCACGAAAGACATCAGCGTTGTGGAGTCCGTGCGAATTCCTGCTCGCTAGCATGCAATAGCCTTTGGGGCAACGCAGGCTGCCGTAGCGTATAAGGCAACGGCAATGTCGTTGTCGCTGTTCTTGCCGCGTATATTGCTTCTAGTGCTGCTGGTAGCAGTGCTGGTTGTTGTTGTTGTTGTTGCTGACGCGGCTGTTGTTACAAGTGGACTTTTTGTATGCGCTCAGCTCGTCCGGGAGGGACTCAGGCAGACGGGTTTCGTTCGCGCTGCGCAAACGGAGCAATCCAAACTTCAATACGGTGGGATTACGTCGAGAGGAATAGGACCGAGGGTGTGTGGCGTCCATGCGGACCGCACTGCCTTTTCTACGATACGGACAAATGCGCCGACGGCTCCACTGTGCACGTCCGGCTGCACACCGACGGCATCGAGAGACACAGTGTAGACTAAGATGTCGACGAGAAAACGTAGCAATCACGTAGGGAGGAGCGGACACGGCAGGATGTGAAGCAAAAAAGTATGGCCGAGTATATGGGTCGTATCGGGTCGGGTCGGGCGGTCGAAATCTCGTTTCGTTTCGTTCGCGAAAAGGGCCAGAGCAAGGCGTCGCAGGGTTCCCTTTCAAAGCTGATATTGGCATTCAGTGGAGGAGGATCCGAGGACTACTCGATAGATCGTTCAATGCGGCATGAATCGGTTGAAAGCACTTGAATCATGTCCGCTGTCGTGTGAACGCGGTCAGGTATTTGTTCAGACAGATTGATCCGAGCGGGAGGAACTGCTCCGATCGAGATATGGATATTCTCGATCTATTATAAATGGTTGCATGAATATAGTGAAAATGCTCCTTTTTGTTTTGTTCGTGTTTGAGTCGGGCGTTTGTGTGTACGTGCGGCTGAGCGGATCCCGCAAAAACGAGGTTATCATAGGCACACCAAGATAAACCTGCGGGCCTCCATTCTCCTGGGCAGGATAATGGACAAGGAATAATCTAGCGGTTTATCAATCAACATCTTTTTACCGCGCGCATATGAACGCACTTTGCATAGCGGATATATGCTACATGTATGATCGTATAGGATATGGGTGTACGAACGCGAGAGCATCGTAATGTTTCTTGTTTACGCTGGTATCTCATCTTCTAGCATAATAGTCAATATACAAGCTAAATAGATGTTCTCCCATAAATTCGGTAAGGGATCTGGTGACCAAGCGTCATCGTTCGTCAGCAGCAATGCGTATGACGGATTCGTGGAAACTGTGTACCAAAGAACTAACCAACGTCAAACTGGTGACCACTGTTTGTTTTGTTTACGAGTGATCTCCATCGGTCAAGTGGGGTCCCTCCCAGAACGATCCATATTCACCTTCCTCAATGGATCCTCTATGGATAAGGAACATAAACCACCTGGACACCAATTATGAATAGGCATATGCATATGTACCGACCGACCTTCTTCGGATTCTCGTAGGAGCCCATTGCTTGATGGGTACCTTCGATACCCTCCGCAGGCTGCACTATTTCGATCAATCGATATGTGAGTCACGCCCCGCCTGCTTTACTATGTTCCAACTAGGGATCACAATAGCAAATATTGTCCAAGTCACCACCAGCTCCCAAGTCCCCACTACAACCACCCACCGAGACCAGCGCCAAACTGTACACATTAAAGCAACCGTCATGTGGGGAAATGCTTGGAGATAATTAAAGAATATTTAATTTTACGGTAATAATTGTCATATTCAACAACTAACGTCATTATAGATTCGGACTCCTTTTTTGTCGAACTGTTTGATTTTATTTCCAATTGTCAACTATGATCCCCAGTCGACCTGTTGCGCGGGTTCCGCGCCGCAGGTTGGCTATTCCCTGCCACCTTTGCACGAAACAGTTGATCTCGCCAACCATTTTCCTCAGCTAACTCCTGTCTGATGAAGTGAACTGCCTCGCCTGCGGACGGGAACAGGCTATTTCTGTCGAAACAACCATCAACGAAGGCTGGTCGATGTGAGACTCACGTGAGCCGTAGTTGTAAGAGAGTCTAGTCGTCGTAAAGTTGTCCGCGTGGGGTTCGAGGAAGTACTCAATTTCAATTGGGAATAACGAACTCGCCGAGGGTTTGCCAAGACCTTCGTGATTACGATTGTATGTGCGGGCAACGAGGGCTCACAAACTGTGTGCTTGAGTTCGCCGCACACACAGCGAGAGAGAGAGAGAGAGAGAGGGGGGGGGGAGTTCTTGGATACATTTTGTCAAAGGAAAGTATAAAGGTACACTCCCCCCAACAGTGATGGTATGGTCGGTGGGGTAAAGGTATCGGCTCTGATCGTTCCGCTTTCGAGGATTTAAGGCTGAGTTGTAGCATGGAGGGAGAAACCTTACCGTTTGCATGTGCGCGGATCTGTTCAACATTGTTTGTTTATCACTACTACCTGTATTTTCTATTTCAGTACGGGCAATTCAGGTTAATCAGTACCGTCCAATTCAATACAATCCCACATACAGACAGCTTATTCAAGTGGCCACGCTTAAACGGACGACTGCTCCGCAGAATACAGATGCATTCTGACAAGTCTCAGAGTCACCGGGATCCGAGGGTTCGTTTCCTAGATGTGCCTGGCCAGAGACAAGTGGGACAGGGGGAACACACTAGCCCAAAGGATCCTCCGGGAGAAGGATAGGCTAGAACGGGCGCGGATAGCAGAACTTGTCCGAAGGGAAAATTCCCGGAACCCACCCGCTGCGGCTGGACGGAAGGGTTCGCCCCAGAGGAGAAACTGAGGGATAGGACATGGTTGGAATCAACTGCCGGTCCCTGCAAGGCACTGACTGAAGTAATACTTTGACAGTCCCGGTCAGTGCCCCAAGTCAAAATCGGTCCTGGGTTTAGTCAATAAGAGTCTGACACTAGCAGGCAAATACCTTAGTGTGAGGCCTGGTGTCCATGCAGGATTTACCTTTAACCTCTTAAAAAAAAACAGTCTCAGAGTCACCTCGATATGGCCAATCATTTTTTCCCATTTTGTCCCACATTCAGTCATAATAATGTCACGACAGCTTTGCTGCTTTGTGAATTAAACATGCATCCCGTTTATTCATGCAGAGGAGCAATTGGTTAAACAATCGATCCCGTCATTCAGCGCTAGTTGATCCTCTTAGCCGGTATCCTATCGAATAGGATGGATTCGTCCTCGATTGCGATGCACATATCATATACTCGATATGTGGCGATGATTTGCGCACGTTTGATTGCACAGAGTTTGCCAAACGTGTCCATCAGTTTGATTAACATTTCACTGCGGGATTGCCTCTCCCATATGAATGTGATCCGTGATCGGCGGGGTATCAGTGGTAGCGAAAAATACGACGCGTAGTGCTCCCGAAGCTCAGCACGGAACGCAGCAGAGTGAAAAGTTCGGGAGCATGATTAGTTACTACAGAAATATTCAATTTTCTCGAACGCTGGATGTCGTCATATCGCCACTGTCCGTAATCGCTGTCGCGCTACCCGCAGCTGAGACGAATTGGGACAGAGCATTGGGTCTAACGTGTGCGGATAATTGAATGACAAATTCGACCAAACCCGCATTTATGCGTGGTACGCCTGTACAAACTAGTTAGGCTATAATATTAATATTCAATGAAACCACAAGCGAGTCTCGCTGCTAAGAAGGACTCCAGAGGGGTGCGCGTGTCCTCCACTGTTGTGAGCAGATTGGTCTATCTCATCTATTCATGAACTAATACGTATGAGTATCTATCCTATGTTGGGGGATGCAGCAATGTCTGGAACAAGTCTGGAAAACTCGATCCCATGACCGGATAGGCTCTACGTAGAAAACCGTGGCTACGATTAACTGCATTTGACATTGAATTAAATGAATGGATGATAGCAAAAGATGGATCGTCAAGACTGACGGACTTTGATTCCTAGCAGTAATATTGTACAATAGGAAACAGGCCGTTTGGGCATATTACCCTTACGGCAGCATTCACGAGTAGGTTATCTACCGCTCCCCTAAATACAATAGGTAGACAGACAGATATATATAATATATATATCAATCGATGATGCCGGTACTTTCGATTCACTATGGAAGAAAAACGCTTGAGACAGTGGTCACGAGAAAAAGAAGATTCTGACTTTCAATGTCGGACTCTGCAGATGAGAAAAAAATGGGAAAGCCAATGTAGTGGGAATGGCCACGGTCAATTTTATCTTTTTTTTTAATTATTCCAGAACAACAGCAACAGCAAAAATAGCAAATTCTAATATGATGCATGTGGATGTATGAATGAATACTGGCTAATAGAACCGAATACGCAATTACGAATAGCCCCTCGAGGGATGGTAACGGGATTAATATCTAGCGGCCTTGGCAAATCGCTGGCAGCGAACGTGCCGTATGTCATTGCATCATTGGTTAACCCAGTTGTGTGGCCAATCGATTTGAGTAACGACGCGGTCGCCCAATATGGGGCGAGGCAGGCCGTACAAACTGGCCCCTCGTTGTGCTTAATGCGTCGGAGCATCGAGTTGAATGAGCTAATTTCGTCGCCTTTACTGGTATTGTCAGTGTCGCGAACAATCATACCACTAAATAGCGTTGCGCCGTTATGGCCGCTTGCATTTAGTTGCATGTTAAAATTGCGGAGAATTTCCCTGTGCGAACTTTTCACGTGAATTATATTATTACTACTATATATATATATATATAATCTTGGAAAAGCTGGAAATGTGTATTCAATTGACGTGACGCGAGACGAATCCGAGCGCGTGGTTATTGCCTTTGACAAAGGTAAGGCCTAACATTGAATGCATCGACAATCTCGTATGAGTGCACCCATTGAGAACAGGAATGATATGTTTTGGAAGAGAAGCGAGAAGATGGACGAGTGAATTGAAAAGCTCGCTCATCTACGGATTTGCCAAATATCAACACGCTACACAATGTAGCGAACAGCTCGACCGAAAAGGCACATGCCTTTAGGGCATTTATATAATCCACCCTATCTGCCGTTAAACGACCTCCTCCCCGCCTCCGAGCGAGTATACTCTCGAGTAAACACTTTCGAGAAACAGATATAAATATATATATATATATATATATATATATATATATATATATATATATATATATATATATATATATAAATGTATAATAAAGATTAGATCAACAGATAGGTGACACTGGCGATGGTAATGTACGATCCGGAGATCCTGGGCGGTGTTCGCGTGACGCCTGACCTCCGTCCCCTCATCCAGCAACTGCTGCAGGCTGCTATAGCTCTGCATTTACAATCTCATCTTCGTCCACTGCGCTGGCCCTTCTCGATTGGTCTTGCATCCGGCTTTCTCATCACCCACAGCCGTGACGCGGGCTTGCGTGGCGCATACTCATCTCAGAGAGCGGGGTGAATTACCTTTCTACGAGGCGGCGGTCACAGGAGTAGCACCTCCACGCCCTTCGCTCTCTACCGCGCACACGGCCAGCAGCGTCAGCACTATTATTGGTAATTGTAGTACTATAGTAGTGGCAACATTAACAGCGGTGCTGGTGGTGGTGGTAGCCGCTAACTATTAAATGAAACTCTGCGAACATTCACCGTGTCCCACAGTCCCTCGATCTGACGAAGTAGCCATGCTAGAATAACACTGATGGCAATGCCGGTGGCTTTGGCCAGCGACGCTGAAAGTCAGGGGAACTGACAACGACAGCGAGATGCGAAGATAAATTAAGGAGAGAACGCTTCTGAGGGCCGGGCCACTGGCCCACTCCCTCTCCAGCCTCTGGTCAACAACTTGCGACGGAGCCATAGTAACGCGTTAATTGGTAGTGCTCACGAACGGCGGAAGCATCCGGTGGCTCTGAGCGCTCACCAGCAACCACGCCACGAGCTGTACAACTTCTACCTTGATCCGCCTGCGTGCGATACCGTGGGGCCTGAATACTCCGATTCAGATACTGGCAGTGTTTGCAGGGTCTATGTGCTTCTTCAAGTCGACCTAACGTGTTAGACGGAGTTAGCGGTTACGGCCCGACCACGTCGGGCGGGCTCCCGAACTTGGATACTGCCGCTGCTGCTGCTGCTGTGCGCGTGCAAACTCCGACGTTCCTGTCCCGTGTGAGGAAGTACCGTTGTTAGGCCACCGTTCGCTGTTGGGGCCTGTTCTCTTACCGGTTGCGCGCATCCCGGGGGCCTGCTGGCAATGGCGGTTACTGCTACGCGCCCCAGCGACACGAAGACTGCGGGGCCTGCAGCCATATATGTAGTGCATGCGTTATACAGACGCATTTCTGCGTATGTACATCGGCCACTGGGTGGATTTAATTGTTCGAGTCCGTCTAGCCTCTGTGTCTATGTGTTTCCCATATTGCTTAGTAGTCTCGTCCTTACTTACTCGTTTGTTTGCTATATTTAGTAGCAGCGACTGGATGGATCAACAGCCATGCTGGCGCACTCATTAAGATTGCGTCTCGATCCGTTAACAACATGTATACACACGGACACACAAAGATACACGCGTACGCTCGTACACGAAGCTTCACCCACACAGAGCAATGGAACACATCAACTACAATGCATATGTAGATAGCCTAACCTGACTACGCGATCTAGCGCAGCCAGATGAAGCAAAATGTGTTCGCAGTATTGTATTCGATATCGCGCTCGATATTGCGGATTAGCGAGACAATGAATATCGTGCTGATACTGTAGATTGTGAAATCTGTGCCTACTCGAGTGTATGCACAAATCATTATAATCTGATGTTCTATATATTTGTGACAGTCTTTTATCATCATTATTTGATTACGGAAACTTCATTGCGTTAGTGTCGTCAGAGTTCCGTCAATAAACAATGATTTGTATTGTATTGATTATCCATGTTTACACAGCATATTCGATTTTGCGTAACACCTCATCTGACTTCGCCAGGACAGCTGATTGTGACCGAAAGTACGGAAGGCGGGAAGGGGAAGGGCTTCCTGTGTCGGTTCCATGTCCAGCATTGATACTCGGATCTGCACATATGCTGGTAGCAAGCACGTATAATTAGCTGTAATTGTTACTAAGGAAGATTTCGCCGCTGACTTCAGTAGTGGTTAATTAATCGGCTACATTGGCGGCTTTTTTTGGATCGGTATTTTATAGTATAGGTGCAAGGAGTCATTATGATCGTAAGTATCATTCATGTTAAAACACATTAGGCTGGTTGTGTGACAGGCTGACTGATAACAGCAAAAAAAAAGACTATTTGTCGACACTGAATCAAATAGGTTTATGATAGAAGTTGAGCGTGAAGTAACTATTTAGTATACTCAATCCACTCGACAAACACATAGAGAGCGAGCGACTCGACTCGTTGGTGTCTCAGCCAACAGCTCCCTGATACACGCTTAATGAATAATACCCCTTGAATAAATAACCATTTCGGTCGAAAATGATCAATATATATATATACAGAAAGAGAAATAGCAAGAGAGAGAGATAGAGAGATATTGGATGACATCGGAATACAAAGCATGAGTCGAACAGAGGTGTTATTCAAACTATTATGTAAGGAAGATTCGATTATGATGGATTCAAATTGAACGCTGTTTGGTGCACGTTCTAGTAAAAAAAAATATATATATATTTATATGATATATAAATATAATACCGTCTAGAGAAAGCGTAGGGATTGGTGGACTCAAATTGCATAGATTTTTATGCCGTATTATCGCACAGTGGCAGCAAAACAGGGTCGTTAGTTTAAACGTTTGGAGAGTTATAAAAACGTATTTGAAGAGGACATGATTAAAAAATCGGTTTTAAAGCCCGAAGTTTGTAAATCCTAAACG
The DNA here is from genome assembly GCA_019614645.1 of Stratiolaelaps scimitus. NCBI lineage: Eukaryota > Metazoa > Arthropoda > Arachnida > Mesostigmata > Laelapidae > Stratiolaelaps > Stratiolaelaps scimitus. Next base: position 2,500,209 of record JABWDB010000013.1, on the reverse strand, counting down.
GCAATTTTAATTTAAAAACAAACACTGCGTTGGGAAGTCCGTTTCCCACGTTTCGAGCCGCGTTCGAGTGACCAAGAATCACCACGAAATGATATATCGAACTCAATTTGTAGTGAAGTGACCACCTGTTTTTGGGTCAAACTTTCTTAAGAGGCCACAATTTGCTCTGTCCAAATATGATCTCCCGAGAAGGTCTAGACTGTGCTCAAATAGAGAGTTGGGGCTTAGAATAAACAATTTGCTTTTGGTGATCGGATATACTAGCAATATGAGTTCAAAAATACCGCTTAACAAGCGACAATAAACTCAAAATTGGAGTACGAACCCTTGAAATAAGATCTGAACGCTCAAGATCGCTTCGCAATGACAGCTGTTATTGGAGACGTACATCTCAATATAGAAATAATTCTAATAGGTCAGGCTAGATCAGATCTATGATATACAATTATTTCATTATATTTTTACCACTCAGGAAGTCGTTATTATAGCTATGCATTATGTTACAGATCGCAAATTTGGCTATTAGAAAAGATCAATAAAAGAACAAATATAGGCAATTAATTGTCTTTCGCTTTATGGCCACTTAACACGGCACGATCTTTATTTAGTTTCAGTTCAGACTAATAAAATCACCACAAAGTGTCATGCTTTAGACAATTAGGGTTTGTTTCACTATGGTCGACTATTTTCGGACCTTTGAGTGGGTTTATCCACAAAGTTTGTGACTGAACTCTGAACTCTCTTCAGGAGAACACAATGTGTATTTTATAAATTCAATCGTCCTTTGGAGGATTTGTCGATGGAGGGCTTCTGACCAATCTTGCTGGGCCAGAACGCATGATGGTTGGGACCGCAGGGATATATATATATATATATATATATATATATAGGTGCCTTAGGAAGTTGTTTCCGATTTTAGTATTTCAAACTTCGGCGCCATGAGAGTGGCAGCAGCAATGTTTGGGTGCGAAAAAAATATGGTTAGTTGTTGTTGGGTTGCTTCGGAGCAAAATACAAAGAAAGAGCAATTTGATCGATCGATTTTAAGAAATTCGGCGTGAGGTCAATTTCGTCCAATGATGCTTGTCGAGTTAACAATCAGAGAGACCACCTCGAAGATGCCCCTCGCGAAGGAAGACTTCTGCAGTTGATAACGGGGTACTAACCGCAATGCTTGAACAAGATAAGTCTCTTAGTGCTCCTATGCTTGCTGAGCAGACAAACGCAGACTGTCCGAGACCATCTCCACGCATTGGGGGAGTTTATAAGCTAGGAAAATGGGTTCCTCAAGAAAGGAAGATGGAGGAAAAAACCTTTCTGGTTTCTCTAATATATATATATACATATATTGAGTCGATGCATAAGTCCCTACCAGTACCTCTCAGTTGTGCTCAGGCTCGCGCATGTGCCAAGCATCTCGACTATCTTTGTGCCGCTGAAAGCTGACATCTGTCCCGATATTTTAAGGTCATACTCATCGATGTAAAATCGTATTTTGGACACGGAAGAAAAAAAACGAATATTTTCAATGCAGTTCACTTTTCCTTGCATTTCACTGCTTCCAAAAAGGCAAGCAAACGTGTCGCAAACTCACAAGACTACATATATGGTGCGTATAGCGATAGTGTCTCTGTGTTGGAAGTGGTCTGCGTAGATTTTGATCTCCAAGATGCCTGCTCTTGACTTTGGTCGGCCAGTCACTACTGATGTCGATCAAACCGAGACTTGAATCGAGTGCGAACGGTCTTTGACGACTAGAGAGATCGCAGACCTAAATCAACATTGATTAATCAACCGTTGTGAGATATTGACGGAAGATTGGTGATGATAAGCAAGGTAGACGCTAGACCGCACATGTTTGTTTGGGGATTCGGCAAAAAATATTTCGGCTTCGGTGGGACCACCGTATAGACCAGACCTGGCGCCTTCAGATTATCACTTGTCCCAGGCGCTGCAGAACAGTTTGAATAATTGATTGCCAAGTTCCCTGGACATATACTCAAAAACCTCTTAGATGATTTCGTTTTGCCCGTACATCTCTGGACTTCCATGAAAGAAGACAACGAAACTCGTGCAAAGATGGCAGAAAGTCATAGAACAGAAGAGAATATATTTATTTGATTAAAATCGCTTTTTTTTGGTAGATATTTGAAATTTAGTTGATTTTCGCTTTTTTATGTGCATCAACTTAATAAAATCGACTTAATAAAATTAAATAACCCAAATCGCCTTTGATTATTTCCGAAGTAATGGCTTTAGAGTCGAATTCGACTTCGGTCTGTTGTACTGACAGTAATCGTCTGGAACAAATACCCCACTTCCCTGACACTCTACTCGTAGCAGATCTAGCCACAAAAAGGGAATAAGCCTGTTCGGCAGGCAGCATTTGCTCAATAAATCTCTGAATAAATCTGCTCAATTTGTCAAAGTAGTCGGAAGCTGAACTTCGAGTCGACTTATGCTGTTTCCGTGGACGGAGCCATATGTACACCGTGGAGATGTCAAATGTTAGGAACTGCTTGCGATTGAACACGGGGCGTCTCATGTTGGGTGCTTTGAAGAGCGGCCTTGGTTTCTGATCAGCGGTTTGTTGCGAGATGAGCCACTTGAGCCACTTATTTCGATGACTTGATGGCGAGCTGATCGAGTGGTAGTATTCGGATATAGTCAGTTGGATCGAGGCCTCCGTCAGTACCTCACTGAGAATCCTCGCCGCTAGGCTAGACTTCACAGAACGGCTTCGATCTTGACCGCTTGCGCAACCTTCAAGTTGTGGTCCCACGTGACCGGGATCCTATATGATACCTGTAAATGTATGTTGCATCCAGCAACCACAGCCTCGCAGCGTACGGCTGGCCGCTTTTTATAGTTATCAAACATCACAACAGCCAGCAATTCTGCTCGTTGTCACCTTAGCGTCGGAAGGGCTCATTGCTTGTTACTGACTGACGGCGAGAATGGAAAACGCGTCCTTACGAAGAATTGTCTCCCGGTTACTTGGTTTCGATTTGAAGAAAAACACTTGAACATCGATTCTCGTGTGGTCCAAGCCCTCTCTATGTGTGGGTATGCCTTCGTTTCGCTTCAGTGCTGACGATAGCTGACCCTTTCCAGCTGCACCCCTATGACAGACCGTCCGTTCGATGTCATGCCTCGGTGCCATTGCTGTGCACCATTCATTCATTGCCTCAGTGCCAAAGGCTATACGTACCTATATTCCTATTCTAAGCATTCCTCGTCTAAACATCAATATATAAGCAGTCACTGGGCCCATTGTGGGCTGTTTGTTTATTCACACGCCTCACTTCCATTCAATTGCGTCCCGTTCTACCGCAAACCTGAGCATGCGCCCTGCTTTCGAGTCAGTCAGTACAGGGTGAAACGATGATAGCACCACCGTTTCGTTTGGGTTAGCATGATACATACAACGACATCATCGGGTCGAGCGTTCCATCGCATCAGTAACAAGTGCCGTCGAAGGCACTGACGAGTCGATGCCGCGGCCGTCGTTCGGAATGACCGCTCTGCTCTGCTTGCACGAACGCAACAAGCGGGTGTGTTCTATGGTAGCTCAACTTCGCCAGTGTGGGGTGCGCGTGGCGAGCCGGCGCAGCGTAACGATGGAGGTCCGCGGGCCCAGCAGGCTTTGTCCTGCACACTGCATGGTCTTTCGGCACTTTCCTGCCGGTGAAAATCGCCGGCCGCTACACTACCCCTTATACGTTAGCTCTTCTAACGCCCCCTCTGCTCAGGCCTCTCCAGCTTAGATAGAGGAACAGCCCACGTCCGCCGACGAGCCGCCGACGAGCCGCCGACGAGCTGCCAACGAGTGAAGCGGAGGCGGAGGCGGACCCGCTTTACAGACACGAACATACAGACTACACAGGTGGGATCGTACGACCCACGCCCCTTTCACATCTCTCTCTCTCTCTCTCTATTTATCTCTGTTTCTATCTCCTGTGGGTTCGCCGACAACGGAGCAAGACCGAACGGGTAGTCCTGCAAACAGCCTGTGGGAAGAGGTGCAGCGCTTTCCGATGAACTCTCGGGATTGCGAGTTGCCCACGCAAATGTGCCGCCGGGCGATCCCCCGCCAGCACAGGCGGGGGCGTCTTTCTTTGCCTCGATGTTCATCTTCGTCCACGTCTGCCTCGTCGAAGTGAAACGAAAAGGGTGGCGCTAGTGGCTAGTGCTCATGGGTGGAAGCCTCAGGTGGAGCTGCCTACCGACTACCTGGACAGCGCAGAACGCCGGTGCGGCCGGCCTATCTGATTCGACCATGTAGATGCGCGCAGGCCGCATGCAGAAAACCTTGTAAGCAGGCCTCATACCCTGCGATATATTATAATGAATGGCGGCTAGTTGGCCAGTTGGTTCGGCAAGGGATCGGCGAGTTGCTCAAGTTGCCCGTATTCAGAGGTAGGCGATCGCGGACCACCTTGAGTATGCGTGTGTCAGGCATTCAATTCTGCGGTGTGCCGTGAGCGAATCGTGATGCGGGGAGCTTGTATGTGCGTTGGAGAACCTCGTCAACGTGTCTCCTTTGTCAAGCAGCTGTTTGATCTGAAGGCTGCTAAACTGAACAATATGTTATAACGGCACAAATGAATAGGGCGCGACGCATATGTGCAATGCGAGGCAACGGCCACGTATAACAGATGGGCATCTTGCTGCCCCCACATATTTCCTGCTAATGAGACGAGGAAGCAACTTGTCGTATGCTTAGCGACAAACCGCTCGCATCCAGAAAGGCGTGCGTTGATACATAAAGCTGAATACAAGATGCTGATTTTCGACACACTACCTTAGAGACGCGATGCCACATGCTGTGTTCGACAATTTTAAGTGAAACCTTGAAGTAGTAAATAGAAGCTTCCTTATTCTAAGAATTTAATGAATAACTCTTTGCACACATACGCCTTTAATGTCTACTCTAGTACCGCGCGCTCTACGGGGAACAGGTTGTATCCATTGCTCGTAAATACAATTTCATCCCCGGCTAACTCGCGTTAATGCTCGGACACCTCTGTCACCAACGACACGAGCCGTTGCTGGTGGCTGTCTGAACCGCTATACCCCAATGCGAACATCGTTCGCAGCAGCCAGGGCAGACCGGAGGGATGAGACAACGCTCCGTTTCTTCTGCCTTCTTCCGGACGGCCACACCCCCGGGCAACGCATCTATTTGATACGCTTATCGCCATTACCTCGACCTACGTCTTCATCATCAGCATTATGACATTGCTTTTTCCATAGCGCTTATTTTCATGTCTGATTGGTCTGCTGTCTATTGACATGTTTGTTGACCCTGAAGGCACATGTTGTTATTTTGGGCCATGGTTCGAAACTACTTTCCCCTATTAAATGCATATTTCGGGCTGATCCACCGGCAACATTTAACGTCCACGCCAATTGCGACTGCTGCTTTTAGTAGAAAATGTTCCGGCCAGATTCTCAGCCCCGGTACTGCTTTCGGCATTACTTCATAAGACGAACCGCCCTTAAATGCAAGTGTACCATCATGCGGATCTAACCCATGCGCCTACGTGTGTCTCCGGTTGCGCCGGCACGGCGTACGAGGGCAACACGCGCCACCCGGCGATTACGGCAACTGCCAGGAAGGAAGGAAATTTTCCGGCTTGACCCACAGCCAACATATATATTGTCCACGGAACTGCTTTTGCCATTGCTTAATAAGGCGGACCCCTTTAAATACAAATGCTATTATTATGACTAAATAAATAAATACATTTTCCTAGCTGACCCACAGCCAACATTTAACGTCCATGCTACTGCTATTATTATGACCACTACTGCTAATACTACTACTATAGGTTTGTCTGTCCACTGCAATATCCCAGTAAGTTTTCACTGGTTTTGTCTATTCCCGATGTTGTTGTTAGGATAGACACCGCTGCCGCCAGGCTGACAGCCGCACGGGGACGTACACAGCCGAAGCGAAGAAAATCAGCCGTTGAACCCCCTCCCCCCGTTGACGCTCTAACGCATGCGTCGGTTTTTTTCTCTTTTCCTTGGACAGGAGAAAGCTAAGCAAGCAACTCAAGGGTACGACTGATCTCGACTTTTCCCCAGCCTAACCTTACCTCGGCGACCTTTCGGTTCACTGTGGACGTAGTGCATGCAAGGCGCACATGAGAGGCAGGCGATGCAGCGACATCGGTGACAGCAATAGCAGCTACTGCGGATGCTTTGCGGGGTGTAGTCATCCGAGAGAGAAGAGGGGCTTATCCCGTTTTTCTACTGGCGAGATAACCAGCCAATCGCCGGCCATCCCGTTTCGGCGGTTCCCTTGGCTAGTGCCCGGGCTCACTGCACCGCCTCGCCGTTCGGAAGTGCCACCGATGCCATCGAAGCGCACACACGCCTTCACGCGCAGCAACTTCCCAAAAGCCAGGACAGCAGTGCAGCAGTCTGGTCCTGTTTACTTTACCCTGCCACCCCCTAATTTCTCCCCTGCTTCCAGTGACTTCCCTCCCGTGAGATGCTGCCGTGGATCGAGTCAGTTAATGAAGCCATTACGCCTTCTAGTTAGAGTTTCTACCGCTACAACTGCTATGACTACATACAACAACGAGTACTACCGACGATCTTACAGGTAACACTTCCTGAAGCAGAAGCCTACCCACAAGGGGGCCAGCTGTCTGACTGCCCGCATGGTAAAAGCCCACTTCACGCGCTCACGCCGTAATGCGCGACCATACTTCTGGGCGAACAGGTGGCATTCGGCATCTGCTGTCAGTGGATGCAACGCCGGTCAGGGCGGCTACGATACAGGCGGCGGGGGCGGCGGCAGACACGAGTAGAGGCTGAAAGGTCCGCCACGCGATGGTATATATATACGTGACAAACCGCTTCTTTACTATTATATGTCTCTATGGCTGTCTAGGGTTCGGAGTTGTTTCGCTCTGCTGTATAGTCGTAGCATACCTGCACTTAATAGCGGCCGAAGCAGCTATTAGCGGGAAACAGCCACGAGGAAAAGAAGGAACCATGGAAGGTGGCAAGCAAACTACCAGGGTGCGAACCAGATGACTGAATTAAGAGCAAGTATATACCACATGGTCCTGAATGCGAGAATTGCCGTAGCACTGATATACCAACCGTCGTCTCAAGTATTTCCGTTCACTATGTAGCCTTGTTCTGGGCAACTTCTAACCAACGTCATTACGCGACAAACCTCTACTAGTCTATTAGTGTCTCTGTGGGTGGCCGGTGTTCGGAGTTAGAGACTTGTATCACATTTCTTTATTCTTAAGCCTAGGCATCATATTCTTTAATAGGTTAGTCTTCTAATGTAGCTACGTCGACGACGGCGACGGTGGAGACTCGTATCAGGCTACACTTTTTCTCAAAATACATGATTATATTATACAATTCGGCAGTGGTTGTTGTGCACTGCTTCGTCTGGCATTCAGCGTACTCAAGCGCTGACAATGGTCAGCAGTCAACTGGGAGTCACTGGGCTGTCCCGCCCCTCTCCCATGTCCATATGAACCGAGGAATTCATAGCAGCGTAACAATGAAAAGAACAAGGTGCCAGGTCAGCCGAAAACATAGCCACAGAGACAAGTAGGTCTCCCGATCAAGAAACCTTCCACAAGTCTGCTGGACGGTGAGTGATTGGTTGAGGGGAATTCTGCGGCTGATCCCGAGCCAGCGTTTTGTCAGAATGGCGAAGACGAGGTGATATTGAGGGATATATAGTGGAAGCTGGCCTCCTCCGGACACTCACTTGCTCAGCATAAATAAGCCGCTGACGAAGTCGGAGCTGATGGGTCTGACTCACCTCAGCTGTCAGAATGGGTTAGTGTGCTTTTTGCGGATGGTAAAGTTGTTGGTTGGCTGCCTTCAGTCGTCGCGGCGAACCTCAGCAACTTGGCCAGCCTTCGCCCGGCACTCATCGTTGCCACTCGATTGCCTTCAGCTCCTTGTCCCCAAAGGAGGAACATCTGCCAACCGCTCAGCGAGTGGCCAATTTGGCCAAGCGTTTCGGCTGGCGGGCTTCAATGGTTGTTGTGTCAGGAGGGGAAACTTTCTTTGAACTATTAGATAATGGGCTGGATTTTGCCTTCAACGAAGGTACAGTATCTTCTTCTAATGGCCCGACACACATTGTCTGGATTTAGCCATGAGGTTTTGTGTTGGCGTCCATATATGTGGACTGGGAGTGAGTTGGTAGTGTTCAAAGTAAGGAAGTACGAGTAAGGAAGAGAATAAGCAAAGGTGGCCCCGACAGGTCCTCTCATAGTAATACCTAAAAGGTTAAGAGCTGAGGCCTGTCACATAGGGGAACAGCTGAGGGTCAGCTCGAAAAACAATGAATGATTGTGTTCAAAGAAGCGCCATTTTTTTTCTATATGCCTGATTAACTAAGCTATGTTAGTCAATTCTAATATTTTTATGGCTTTATGTACATATGCATATATGCAGGAAGTGCTGAAGTAGGTTTACAACGTCGAAGCCGATAAGTAAGTTTACAATAAGTAAGGCACAATAGTATAGCCAGATCAGATACGAAACTCTGCGAATTAAAAGAGCTTCGATGAGTTGGGACCCATACGCTACGCTGTCTCTCTGAGCTAATTTGGGCATCTTGTAGAATCGTTGGTGGAGGGAAATGACTCGATGAATGAAGTATGTTATTCGAAGGGTGATGCGGACTTTGATGGATGGCCAGAGCTACTAGGGAGATTCTAGGACACCAACAATCTCCTCATGAGAATGCTGTATTTTTAGCTCGATTTTTTTTCGCAGATCCCTAGAAGCCTCATCATCTCCACAGCTGAACGCCATGCCGAACACAACCTCATTGCACGTGGCTGCCACATTGATGATTAGTACCCCAGTTTACAAGACGTTTTATCTGCTTACTAAAGGAGCAGCTCGGACGATGCTGTTTGAGCCCCTTTGAGCTGCAATAAAACTCGAGGGAGGCATGACTTCAAACGGCCCCGTATCATACACAGCAACCGCTTCACGTTTGCGACACACAACCCGAGATGATAGACAGGTTCGCCAATTTGACAAATCGACCCAATTTACTTCCAATGGTGACCTTGGGTCCTTCCAGTACCGGGGGAAAGAGCAATTCCGCAGCAAAAAAAAGCGCCTGCAAAGCCTTTTGAGGTAATCACTGGGTACAAACGCCCTGAGACCAGAGGTGTACCCCTGCCAGCTGTTGTCGTCTGTCGTTGGCAGCTTTTTTCGAGAGGCAACATTGCCTCTGCGTCGAAGCAGCAGAGCGATGCTTGAGACTGGCCCCTTCGCTCTGCGACATGTTCACACATAGCAATGTCAATTTTATTAACACTCAAATAAGATCCCGCGATGCATTGTCTATAATTAGTGGAATATCTAGCGTAGGCTGTTGAGTTATATGCAAACGTATTGTTACACAAATATAACGCTCTCAGCGCTGTCTATTCGCCTGGCACGAATATGGCTTGCTACTTAAACAATGGCACCCAGTATTGACCCCGTCGACTGAGCGAATTCAAAGGCGTCGTCCGTGTGCACACGCACATTATTTGACTGTCAGATCAGGACAGGCTGGTCTTGGTGGCACCGCTGTATTAGGGTTGGCTAGCGTTCAACTATTTCTGTAGAATCGACGGCGAAACGAGCGTCGATCGATGGCCAATACTTAGACTCCTTCTTCCTGGATTCCTCCAAGATCTCCTGTAATCCGTCTTCAGACACGCAGGCGAGGGCTAGAGGCCTGTCAACACTCAGAAGAAGTATGATATCAGTCGATATCCGACAAATGTCAGCATAATGTGCCTTTCTTTTCAACAGCTCCGTTGAACATGCATGTTCTAACACAACAGTTTGAGGTATGCTGCTGTGGTACTATATTAGACTTCTAAAAATTCGCCCCCCATAAAAATAATAAGAGCCAAAATGCCAATACCTCTATGAGTCGCTTGAAATAAAATCATTTTAGCAACACTTCATTAGCAGCTCCGAAGGTACAGCACGTAACAACGAAATGGTGTGTGTAATTATCAAATAAAGCCCAGCTATTACCTAGCTGTATTAAGCAGCTAGACATAACAATATCACAGCTTACAGCAACAAGTAGTTTTGAGCAGAGTATTTAAATTTCCTTCGGGTAGTGAACGTACCAACGCAAGAGCATGAGTGACGTTCGGGCATAAGGCATATTCAGTCTCGAAGGTTCACGAAGCCTAACGACATCAATTCACTCGAGAAGTAGCTTTGGACAGCAGTCTCGGTGTCGCTGGTGATGTCCACGCGTTTGAAGAAAAAAATGTCCTCCCTCCTCTCTCTCTCTCTCTCCAAAAAAAAACAAAACAAAAGGCAGCAGCTAGACATACCCAAATGAGGACCTGTCAGGACTCCTCGAATGAGGAGTAATACCTAAAAAGGTTAAGAGCTGAGGCCTGTCAGATGGGGGAACAGCTGAGGGTCAGCTCGAAAAAACAGACATACTCGAATACGCCGGTTGGGCGAAAGAATCACTCGCCGAAATCCGATTCGGCGCGAAACAACGAAGCTCCCTCACCGTTGTTCGATCGGCCACTGCTCGATCGACCGATGATTCCTTATGGCCAAAAAGAAAAAGAACAATTCGGATAGATTTCCGGATATCACCAAGGAACACTCAGGTGAACTCGCCCTACTCTGTCTGCGACGCTGCGAACACTACTACGGCACGAAGCAGGTATGAATGGGCGTCTTCGACTTCCAACGGGCTTGCTGTTCAATTTTTGAATGAACGATCAACAAAACACTAAAATCACACACCGAGAGAAATCGGTCAAAGAACCGTCATATTTCGCCGTGTTTCAGCGAGCGTTTTGTTTATAGAGAGTACACGTTATCCATCCAGGGTATGTATACGATAGCGCAATGATGTATAATGATTGAAGCTGAGCTACCGCTACACAGTCCGTCGTGCGTGTCTAGAGATCGGTCTGATTGTTCTGCATATGTGTTTAATGCCATTGAGATGTTTCCGATGTGCTGAACTAGGCTCAGGAGAGAGAGGGAGAGAGAGAGAGGTAAAACGGAGCTGCTGTGCATTTCCTTGTGGTTTTTCCAGCAGAGGAACACATCACGGTAGCCATATTTCTGTTGTTGATTTCAGATCGATAACGATCTGAAGGTCACTGACGAAGATCTCGCGGACTACGTCCGCATTCTATTCAAAGATGAATGGGGCAGCGTCAACCTCAAAAAGGATCTGTCGAGTTACGACACCACGCAGTTTATCAAGATCAAATTTCTGGGAGCGATTGGACTTCACGCGGCCGACCCGAACGAGTTGGCCGATCCTTACATTCGTATCGCGTACAACAACGTTGTTTACTTTACGAGCGTCAAGACGAACACGTTGAATCCATGCTGGAATGAAAGCCTTCTCATTGGCCCGGTGAAGCCTGATGATGTGCTCGAAGTCGAAATATGGGACTGGGACCCAAGGACATTTTTCGGCAATGTTGCAAAAGTGAAAGAGATACACTCGCTTCGCGGGCTTGGACTCTACTTAAAGGAGCTATGTAAATGTCGCGTTGGTGACGATTACCTCGGCGGCGTCCACTTCAACCTTCGCGAAGCCAGATCTCGACGTCACCTGTTCCGTCGAGACGTGAGGCTCGCCTCGGAGACGAGCGGTACGCTGTCCTTCCATGCTCGTTTCCAATGCGCCGAGGACGATCTACCCCATCTCTACCAGAGTCACTATTTTCTCCTGCTGCACATGCTCCTTAAAGTTACACCAAGCATGGAGCAAATGTGCATCAAGCAAATACTTAGCGCCGCCGACCGAGCTCTCCTTCGGCGCCTGGCAATAGGTCTGTCCAGTCCACTGAAGACGATATGCCGCCTGCGAGCAGTTCATAAGGCAATTGTTAAATATTCGCTGCAGATCAACGGTGTCGTCATGTACGATCTAGCGCTTGATTTAGCTGGGGCACGGCTGACCAGCTTTGAGACGGTCGAGCTGAATCGAACGTGCTCCGCGTTGCACACATTAATTCGGCGATTATTGACTTTCAAGTCGTTCATACCGCAGACAGTGACAGCTCGCATACATCTGATGGGCATTCTGTCGTTATGCGCAGCACTGCGAAAGGTTAATTATCATGGGGCAATTGCGTCAGCGGAAGACGCGCTGAACGCGTTCATCAAACACCTCGGGAAACAAAGGTCCACTCAACTGGCTCAGGTTAAGGTACAAAATAACCCTCTACCAATCATAATGGATAACTTAAAGGTCACCACAAACTTGCTAAGAAAGCTGAGCGATATCGTACAGATGACGTGGAGCAGACATCTCTCAGAAGTCACCCGGGAATCTCTCGAAGCGTTCGCTGTAGGCTATGGTGACTGGATTGGTATGTTGACAAATCCCGAGGACGCACTGAAACCCTATCAGGTACTCAAGGTATTCTGTGACGACTTCAAGATTCCTGTCCGGCTACTGCGTCGTTGCTTTTCTGAGACTACTCTTCAGGCCTGGATGGAGGGTCTGGGAAATGAGGCCCCGTACTGGTCACGGTACGTGGCTCAACAAGATTTGATCTTTGCCAACACAATTTCATCCACCTCCGGACAATTATTGAGTAAACCATGCGAGGAGTTCCTCTCAAGGCTACACCATAATCTTGCCGGCATCTACGAGATGACGTCGAAATCATTGAATCTCTCCGAGATTTATGCTCGATCGCTGTGCACCTGCGGCCTCCAGTATGTCACCCAGCTGGCGTTGGCCACGGAGGACCAGAAGCTACTCTCGCCGACGGGTTACACAAGTGGCTTCAATCGCAAGGTTTGTGTCGTTCTCAACAACATGGCCAGCACTCACGCTCTGATTGTGGCCGACCTCGAAGAAATGGTCGAGTCCCGCGAAGAAACTGAGCGCAAACAATGGAAATATCTGTCGAGCGTCGGCGACGACATTTTCCACCGCTGGAATCCCCGGCCAATCCTGACCGAGATACGAAAAATCTTCGAGACGACAGCCGAGGAGTTCGCCGAACGCCTCGCAGATGACGTGTCTGATATGGTTGTGACCATTTGCGAGAGTACAACCGTTGAAGAGGTGCGTAAGCGGGCGAAGAAGCTGGATCGTCTACTGGTGGCGCTATTCGATGCGCTACGAACAGCAACCTATCCGAGTTTGTTCCGAATTCTCATTGGCCGAATGTATGAAATTACGCTCGACAACCTCGCCGAGATTGTGGCCAACATTCGAATGCCGTCACACGCTGAACGAGTTGTATTCTCGACAGCTGTTCTCCATTGTTGTGACGTCCTTGAGGCGTTCTTCCTCGATGAGAAACATGCACTACCCCATCACAAAGTGAAAACTCCAAGACACGCCTGGGTTCGCGACACCGCCACGAAGCTAGCCGAGAGGGAATCTACCGAATCTTCGGTGAGTTTTACAAACACTGGCAAGCCGTAGTTTGGGCTGGTGTCGTGTCTTGGTAATTTCTGTCCTCGCCACTAATAACTGATTAGCCATTTTTGCTGGTCGTCAACGAATTTATCGGGAGAAGAAAAAAAATACAATGTACTTGTATGATACAACAAGTAAAAGGTACAATTCTTCTATTATTTGAATGCAATCAAATAAACGAATATATGTCTCCGTTCAATGACGAATTTGATTCTTCATAGCTCACTCTCCAACAAGTCAAGACCTGAAACCGTTATTTCGCGCTCGTCGAGAGACAAGCGTCACGTGCATTGAATGCCTTGGTTAGAGGAACGTCCAACACGCAAAAGGTAATTAATTGGTGACCTTTTTCATTTGTATAGTAAAAAGAGTTGATCCCCGCCGTGCCAGACGAGTTTCAGCAGTTATGAAAATAAGGCATTTTTCTTTGTCAGTTCAATTCCGATTCGAAGTGGCGTCTCAATAAGAACAATAATAATAATAATAGATCGAAAAGGAGGCTGATCGAAGACTGAATCCGATGTTTGGAATAATTATATGATCCTCCTCTGGCCATCGGCTGTGTTCACGCGGCTTTGCTTCTCAATATTCGCCCCCTTCTTCGCAATATTGACAATACTATCGGGAACATCGTCGGTGAGAGTATCCAAGATAAACGATGACGTTCAGAACCCTCCGCCGCTCCTTACTATCCATGGATGTCGTTCAGATGTCTGGTCCTCGATCAGTGACGCACCCCTGGTTATTTCGTCTGAGCCCATGTCATGCGGTCGAAGCAGGCCCTCTGTAGGCCTGCATATATATCAATCGTCGACCTTCTCGTTTGCATGCTGCCGAAACCGGCCAAGAATTGTTCCAGTAAGAAAGCATTGTTCGCGCCCCACCTGTGGGGCACCCGGTCCAGTCGAACGCACTGTTGTGTGCCCTCGCCCTAGATTGTGGGCCGATTTCGTCCTGATTGACCTGCGAGTACAAAATACCAGCCCCAGTATGGGGTAACCGGTGTGCTGGTCGGGACTTTCGTGAGTCATCTGGACTGAGCGGAGCGCCTCCGACGGCAAACGCGCTCCTCCTGACGTTAAAAGGCTTTGCTTGTCGCGAGGTGCCACTTGAGGCCGGATTGGAATTGGAGGCCCTTGCGACGGGCAGGATCCCAGGATAATCGGGGGGGGGGGTTAGGCCTGTTTAAGTCTGTACGATCTTAATCCCTGTAGGGACTGTTACGGTTAATTAAACACATGCAGAGCTGCGTGTAGACCCATACAACTGACAGAGTCAGCCACATCGCGCCACACCCATAGAATCAACCAGTAAGACACTGGCTGACACAAATAAACACACACACTCTCACGCACGCTCGGGCACAGCGGGTCGCAAAGTGGGTCGTAACTGAATACACGTCCGCCAGACAGCGACGTGTCCATCACGTAAAGTTCAACTAGTGATCTCTGATGAACTAAGACTGGCCAGTGTCAGAGGCAAGTCGCTTCATCGTGTCGCAACAAAATCACCGTTAAACCAACGACACCTAAGAGGCACTCGGCCCAGTAAGCGAAAGTTCCCTCTATGTAATTCATACACGCACGTGTCAATAAAAAATGCAGCACGGATTGGACGATCACGCAGTCATGGTCTTGAATGGGACTAGTCGTTGGAACATGGATGCAGAATGCCCGACTCGCAGTGAATGGAGTACTTTCAGAGATGCGTACCTGACACGGTTTGACAGTTTATCAATGACAGTTACTAACATACAGAAGGAAACGAAGATTCGGCTGCGGTAGCAGATGCCCGGACAGGACTATTGATTTTTCTGACATGTTCATTCATACCTACGCTATGTGGTAGCTCAAAGGGATCAAACCTGTTCGCCATCGATTCATGTGGCACTGCACTTGTCGTTGCTGCGCGGTGGTTGTTTTCGTCGTTGTCAAGTTCGCTTACTTATTTTTCTAATCAGATAAGTGTTATTTGTACACCAAATAAACATCGAGCTGTCTTCGTGAGATCACTCGAAAGGTTAAAGCCAACCAGCATGGAGCCGATATCCTACAGTACTTCTGTATTCATATGCGTGTCCTCAGCATGTTTTCTATGATGCCTTAAGCAAGCGAATGGTGTTATGGCCCCGACCTTTGCCAGCCAACAGCTGCGCTTGAGTCCGAGGACAGTATAAGAGGAGCCGCTATGTCTCCACATAGAACACTCCAAACTCAAGCTGCCATAACGCGGCCCGTTCTCGCGAGCCGGCTGCGAGCAACAACAACTTTTCTTCGCTTCAAGCGGAACTGCCATTCACCGGAGCCAACATCTTCAGCTGTTGCCGGCTTAAGCGTGCACTCTGGCCACGTCAGCGCTTCTCTCAATGACGAAGAGATTGATCTTTTCCACGCGTTGAATAAGCTCAATGGGGATTTTTTTCGTCTTGTCTATGATATTGCTTGCATCTGCCTCGGAAGGTTTGAAGGGTCGAGTAGACACTCCAACATAAGCTCTTCGTTTTGAGGGCACGGCATCGCGATGAGCTCCATTCGAACCTTGTCGATTGCACAGGACACGCTAGCCAGCACGTTAAGGCACATCTCTAGGCAAGTGAAGGTATACCTAGGTCGTAGCGTAAGCCCGCCTAGAAGGCTTCAATTAGCATTACTTCTAATGTATTGTACCGTGTCGCGGTTGGCCTCGATTCGTGCGTTCTTTTCGTTGATGTTGTGTAGCTTATGAGAGAGAAGGTAATCAGCGGGCATGCTATTAAGTTCAGCTAATTACATATATTGCAATATAGTAATTCTTAACATTCTACAGAAGAGGCTGTGTGACATTGCTCTTAGAAAAGATCGCGCAAGCCACTGAACGCAGCGCCGTTTCGATGAACAAACATTTTCAATTAAACCAGTATCCCCATGAGCTAATGCTCGGTATCGGTAACTCAAGCTGAATCAACAATTTCAAGATCGACTAGAGTACCTACATGTTATAGAATTTTAATCATAACTACTCAAGCTATTTGGGCAGATTTTCAATATAAGCTACACGAGAATTCCATAACTACTTGCAGAAGTTCTCACTGAGAATTTCTGAAGAAAGCTCTCTTCTCATCTTTATAAAGCGAATGTTTGCTGCAGTAATTTTGGTTGTCGCTTCTGAAGTTTGCCACTGATCGGCAATGGGATATTTCGCCGCAATTTTTCTTTGAAAGATCTCGAGCTACAGGAACAGATGCTCGCCCGTGAATGTTTAAGCATTTGCCCTGCTCGTACCAATTGTTCAGCGTCACCACAAATTGACAGCCACCAAATTAGCTAAGGATATGCTTCGAATTATGCGAAAGGCCGACCTTGTTCAGGGGAGGGGATCGATGCTATTGAAATGAGGGTGGGCAAGAGCAGACCTCGGAAGTCAGGGGATGCGAAGCGCCCGTAACGAGGTCTGGACTCTTCTCCGGGGTTGGGGGGTGCGCAAAACTGGTTTTCTTTTAGTTGGTACCCTTTCACAACGATGCGCTGAATACCGTACCTCAGCAAAACACCATTGACCGGAGCTTCGGCATTATTTCGGTGTTTAGCAGTATCTAATTAGCTGAGTCCTTACAGAGTTGCTCTAGATCGAATGGTTACTAGCCGTTCCAGAAATGTCATTAGAAGCAAATGAAGATGAAACGCGCGCGGGGTTGATTGGAGGTTCGGCCAGCAAGTGATATAATTTGAACGCTGCATCCGCTAGCCACAGCAGAGTCCGGATGGCAGTCCACATTTGAATAGTTCCACACTCGTGTGGTCAGATATTCTATATTATCGACGGAAATTTGCGAGTTGCATTGCTTCGCATTAATCGACAGCCTATAAACTCAACCTATTCTCGGAACGTAATATATATATATTAGGTAGTCCCCAGCAAACTGTCGCCTCTTTAAATGCCAATAACTTTTGAACTAAACGAGTTAGAACAAAGATCTTTTAGTATGAGTTAGAGGTACTCTCCAGCTTTATTGACACACCGATTCAGCGCTCTGGGAGTTTTGAAATAGCCAAATATTTACCATTTGCGTTTCCATATATAATTTCGTTATCTATTGCTTTTGTGAGTAACTCGACGGTTGCATATGGAACCCCACCTATTGCCCTTTTTAATGCATGGAAACAACCATAATCACATGGGCTTAAATCAGGAGAATATGGGGGTTGATGCCATTGCTCAATATTGTGCCCCTCCATCCAGGTCGTAATTTCAGCAGTGCGGTGAGGTCTTGCGTTGTCGTCGAGTAACCACACTCGGTGCTGTCGATCCCCACGCCATTTGTTCATCAATCCTTTCAAGAAGCCGAGATATCGGGAAGCATTGAGTTTTTCGTTTGCCGCTAATATGTCGTAATAGCAAACACCCTTGATATCCAGAGCGAGTATAATCAACACCTTTCGTCCGAATCTATCTGGCACTGCCACAGACGCCGCCACTACACCTTGTCGGAGCCACTGTTTTGCTTGGTCCTTCTCAGGGGGTCTATGCAGGCTAACCCATGTCTCGTCTATCGACACGGTGTGCTCTAAGCGACTGGTTTGTTGCGTATAAGTATTCAAATTAGATGTCGAACACTCCACACGCATTTTCATTTGGTCAGCACTCAGTTTATAGGAAACCCATTTTTCATTGATTTTCTTTTTCTTCAGTATATTGGTGATAATTCTATAACACGTCGTCCGAAGAATCAAAGTTTCAGCCGACAAAGACTCCATGGACCAAGCTCTAGTTTGCTCAAAAGCTGCCTTGATTCTGTCAATCCGATCGTCCCTTGTCGCACCTGATTTGTGGTCCCCACCTCGATGGTCATCGGTGTCCATATCTCCACTGTTAAATCGCTCGCACCAACTTTGCACCGTTCGCAGGCATAAGGCAGACCTGCCGTACGCGTTCACTAATTGTCGATGGATTTCAGCGGGAGGGTGTTTTTGGAGAAACAAAAACTTGATGATTTCCCGTTGATTTTTGGGGGAATTTGAACTTTTTGCTGCAGCGTCCATCTTTCTGATCGTATCGAAACCACTCAGTGTTCGAAAGGAAGCCACGTTCCTACCGCGTGCCCACTCCAAAAATGAACGCATTGTGTGGCGTAGTTCGGGCTGTGCGCCATCCGAAAGGCGCGACAGTTTGCTGGGGACTACCTAATATATATATATAGAGTGGGCGCATGTGCGTGTGTGGATAACTTTGATCGATATGTAAGTGACAACAAGAATATTTATCAGTACGCGAGCCAATAGGTGCCTATATGAAAATCGACCTGCCCTGAGCCTAGCGTGTCTGAAGAATAGCTGCGTGGGATTGTCGTAATGTTGAGGGATGACTGAAGCCTAACGCCAGCGATATCGAGCCTCGGAGTCTCTAGTTGTAATCCACGTGACGCGAGGCAGCCTACATTTTATTTGTTGAGTAGTTAATAAGGTCCACTCGATTTAGCAACAACCATCTCATGAAGTGACGGCGCGTGGTCTGGCAAAATACTCCAGTAGTCCACTATCTCTCCCAAGTAGAAAAATCTCCGCTCTTCTCTGCAAAGACTACTCGCCGAAGGCAGCATTGTTACACGACTGGCAAAAATGGCGAGTTCCTCGAGTCAACGTCAAAAATCCTAATACATCCCAGGCGTAAACAGGAAACACCGAAGAAAAGACCGATTCCTGACACGTACGTCCTTTCTCTCCTGAGAACCCTCCTGAGAACCACCGAGGATAGTGGCGACTCCTCCACAGTTGGCCACTCCCTCGTCATACCTGCTACGTCCGTCGCATCTTTAGATTTCCGAAGTTTACGAAGTGAGTTTTCACAAAGCGCCATTCAGATTTCATTGCTCAGAAGTGGGACTTCACCAGCCAGTGGTCAAACACACTTTTCGACGCTCAGACGCTCCTCTTCATCGGCATTCCCATCGTATAGCGAGTATATGCGTACATCGTGCCGCGTGAATGCATGCATGCATAGATGGATGGCTGACTCGGTGCAGGAGGCCTTGTCCCGCTAGCGAGCAAGGATGTTTCTGAGGTTCTTTTCTGTGCAGCTATCCACCTACACGCTGGTACAATGAAAGAGTAGTTTGGCGTTTCCGCGCGTGGGCGAAATTGCTCCTAGGTGTGACGGGCGGTACGAACCGTCTGCGTACCCTCGCCTCTCCGCCACCACCCCGTAGCACCAACTCCGGCGCTTTTCGGAGCAGCCTGCTCCAGCCATTCGTCCTTTGGAACTTATGGAGGAACGACATGCCACCTGTATCCAATCTTTATAGCTATCGGAAGAAAATATGGGAAGGAATATATATATATATATATATCCGTAGGCCCTGCTTGGTTCCTTTTCTATCTCTCGATCTCGCCTTTCCCTCTTCACTCCTTCCGCGCCGAGTAACGACCCAGGCTCCCGTCCACCTCGCGTCCTGACACTCGTGTACGGACCACCTTCGGGGGGGGTCGCATGGTACGAAGCAGACGACCTGAGTACGAAAGCGAAACGAACACACAGCTCCACAATTCCCCCCCCCCCCCCCCATCGAAGCCAGTTGCCATCCGACAACAGCAAGTGCACCATGCATACCTAGCTGCAAGCACAAGGCTGGCAATTAATTATGCAATCATACATTGGACGAACGAGTGCGAGTTACTTCGGTGGGCCTTGACAGTCAAGAGGAACAGGACGCGACGGCGACGAGAGGAGACAGCAATTCGTCGAACAGGGGGCATTAAAGGGGTCCTCAACGACTCAAGTGGAATGAACGGAGTGTTTGTTTCGCTATTTTCCATCAGCCTTTTGCCAGCGAGGTGACACTGCTGAGCCGTCAGCGAGTTCAACGAAGCTATAGCCAGCCCGAGTCACCGAGTCAAAACGAACTTCTGTGACGATTGCGCTGAGGATGTGCGCACACGATGACGAAGACCGGACACTGTCTCCAAGCGACTTTCCCGACGCCAATTTATCGAGCTTTTTCTCAAGCGAAGCGAGCCATTGGGGTTCCCAAGTTCTTTGACACACCACCAAATCGTCTGTGTAGAAGGCAACGCTGTAATAGCACAAGCCGTCGAACAGAGTGCACTCGTCAATAATGTATTTGCCTGGCGCACAATTTTGATTTCACGTTCATCGTTTGATTAGCTGTTTGGCGGTTGCCTTTCAAACTTTGTAACTTGCAGAGTGTAGGTTAATGGTTTGAACGTATAATGTGGCCAGGCGGGGTTCCCCTTAAATAGATTTGCGGCGTGGCTTGCACGCTCTTCTCATGCCTCGGATTATTAGTGTCCTCGAGTGGCCAATGGGGGATGTATAACAACAAGCAGTCCCCGTGGTGATGCAACGATCCCTTGAGTGATATACAATCGACCTTTCTCCGCTTAGGGTGAGCCACGTGTCTCAATCTACCGGAAATGAATAATTATAACAATTATTCATTTCCGGTAATACAATTATTTGAGATTGATAATCGTTAGAATATCATTGGATAAATTAACGAAGAATTCAATACAACTCGTAATTAGTAAAAGGTGTTTTCACTTTCGTCAGCTATTCATGGTCCTCTCCTTCGATACTCTATAGTCATTGGTTATTAAGATCGACGAAGATTCTATTACCTTGTAACACACAATACGCAATAATGGGACACTTATTTGATTCTGTAACTGTCTCTTGAATCGACGATGAGAAGAGATTTCACGCTCCAGCTTGCTCTGAAGTGCATCCGTTAAATGGAGCACTTCAGACGGTCTGTCAGCCGCGTGCGGTGAATCATAAATAGAGCAACTCATATCAAAGATAGTAATACCATGAAGTGCCTAGATCTAAACGATGGATATCTCACCATCGGATCGAGGGCAAATAGTAAACCCCACTCGACCACTCGCCAACAGCTAGAGCTAAGTATAGCTAACAGTCGGTTTTTGCGAAAAACGTACCGCCTTATTAAGTCCTTCTCTCCTCCATTATTCGTAACTGCTTAGGCAAAAAGCATAATAGAAATGTCATCATACATGTATATATATATATATATATACTATCATAGAATAAGAGGAATATTACCTTTCCTTCTTTAATTCATACAATGCGAGAAATTGCGTAGGAAGCTTCGAATAATACCTATTGTGATGTGATAACACCAGGTGTAGCAGTTCGTATAGATACGAGCCGATCACAAATGGAATATTGAAGTTCATCAGATGGTCAAAGTATTCTCGAAAGTCGACGTTATAGAACTACTCGATAATATGAGATAAAAGCAGAGGTACGGTCGTTTTTAGCGGTTTCTAGTTTCAGAGAATAGCCCTCATGCGAGCAGCACAGACAAGACGAATAAATTATTGCACCTCTCGTTCATTGATTCATTCATTCAAATTGAGTTTCATTCATGGAACTGCAGTTTTTACACTGCTTAAATTCTCAGATAAAGAAATATATAGAGTTGCAAGGAATAATATTTAGGTAAGGTTCAAAGGGCCAAAGGACGCATTCATCGCCAGTACATTCGATGAGCCTAGAACAGTCTTATGACACGACTATGTCTGCCAAACTATTCACAATGACACACTATAATTACATGGAGTAAATGTGATATAAGTATACATAAATTCGAGTTGTGGGGTATAAACTACCAAGGTAAAAATCTGCATTAATATGTGCAATAGTACAAAAGTACGGACTTCCCATTATTATCAGTTATTAATGGCCTCCTTCAGTTATAATAACTGGATATATTATAAGGTGATACTTGTTGCACAATACTGATTGTTGCTCGCCCACTGGGTTCGATGGGAGCAGAGGTAAATTAAAAAAAAACATATTAAAATCCTTTAAATAGCATTGCAAGTTCGGAGGCGAGAACTTGTTTGTCAACAAAAACTAAATCATTCTTTCGCGATTCACTTGACGATTTTTCATACTACACGTAAGCTCCAACGACAATTCTGAAGACTACATACAATGACAAAGACTGAGCATACCTTTCTGGAAGTAGGCACTTAACTTTAGGACTGCGCTACCTAAAACAGGTAGCAAGCTTCTTCCGATTTTCGGCATCACTATAGGCGCATACCTGCGCCTGTATACAAAGGGTGACACTACGAACTGGTAAAGTAACGCAACAGCTCATGAGTTGACGATACGCAATACCAACGATGCTGCTACTTAACCTGTGTTCTTTTAGGCGTCCTCTGCTTGTGGAGTTTTGCGACTAATGGTTTTCAGCGAACTAGCCGCTTGTGGTACTCTGTTCGACAGCGTAACCTTATTGCCGTTGCAGAAGCGCTCTTATTGTCAGTTCTTACAAGCACATAGACATACACAAACAGGTATCAAAGCACAGCAGCACGAGAGAACGATATAGGCTCATTCAGTGTTCCCTCTGTTTGAACACTCCAAGACCTTTCCTGTACCAGAATCGGCCTTGTACATTTTCTACGAACTCCAGGAAAGTACTTGGCTATGTCTCGGGCCATCCGACCCTTCGATGTCAGCGTGAATGAAGTACGTAATGAATTGATCGCTCCCTGAGAGGATAAGGAGCTACCTTGCACCATGCTCACACTTGCCATCTTTTCTCAATCCTTTGTCGCCGAAAACATAAGCTGACCCCATAAGAAAACCACGTTCGCTATCTATATTCCCTTCGCGGGCCACCTTTCATTTGTCTACGCTGAGAATAAACGACTATCGACCTCATTTGACAATAACAGTTAACAGGTGATGCCTTTTTAAGCTCAATCACAACTGCCAGAGGATCGAACCTTTTCTTGAGGAACAGCCTAAAGTAGCTAGGCCGTATGCGCATATCAAAACAACTCGTGGGGGGGGGCCACAATGAACGAGGCCGAGTCTTTAAAATCCTCGTTTGTAATAGCGAATCATCCGCAAAGTCATGCTCGTTGAGCAGAACGTCGTCGTTATTCTCGGCTCCTGGACGGGTCCGATTTGATTTCATCGCTATTGCTTACAAGTGAAACCTGTACTTCCAGTTAGACCCTGTACAGCGTGAGCGCGGGCGTGATCCAAATAACACATCCAAGTTAGTGTACTAGCAAGTCCTATCGAACTACTGTTATATAATAGTATATATTCTTTTGCCGTTACAGATTACCAATAAGATTCCCATGTGACTCTGTTGATCTCGCTTATTGCTGAAAACATTGTGAAGATCGCAATTTGTAGTGGTGATTTTACTTTACTCCTGCGGGAAGTGTCTTCACGACAGGGGCGCGACCCAGGGGACGGGGCGGATCGCCTTACTTTGATCTGGCGGAGACAATTTCGGGCTGCCCAGACTGACGAACGCCTTAGTTAGAGAAACACCCGCTCGATACGAAAAACTCATTGTGTCCCAGCGTTGCGCCTGATAAGCTTGTAAACCATACATCTGAAGAGGAAAGTGGCGGTGAGTAGGCTGTAGGCTGTGGTTAGAAAAGGCAATTTGAAGTCGAATATAATATTTATGGCTCGGGTCCCGGTCGTGCCATAAATATTTTTCAGTTCACACTAACTTAAATATGAAATAATATTCTAATAAACGAATCTTTCTATTCTAGTCCAGTGTAATCTCATAAAAAGGTCAACTTGATTTAATTCCTCCGTTGTATAAGCAAGCATTACTTGCTGTGTCTCCCTCTATTCCTGCAAGCTCCTGTAATCCTGTAGGTTCTAGTCTATCTATGGGCTTTTTTTCGAAGCGTTTTACCGTCCAGGTCTGCTTAGCAGCATTGCCGACAGACATTATAAATAAAACACCAGCGATTTGGCGACCGAAACATCAAAATCATGTTCTGCTTGACTACAGCCTAATACCAAGAAATAAATTTTGGTTCAAAACTTTCCCATCTTCATGGCCTCTTCGGGATAAAAAACGTATGGACAACGACCTCGTAGAATCGAATGGTTCATCGTTTCGAACCAGGATCAGGACAAACACGAAGTGAAGCAACTCAGCGGTGGGGCGAGCCCTTCCCCTGCTCCGAGGGCCATCTCTGTCCTACTCAGTGATGTCCGGTGACGTCCAGAATTCCGCTAATCTTCTTCTCACCGCGGGCGAATCTCGCCCAACTTGTTCACACACACCTTAAGCATGTTAGTGTCGGGCATTTCGAGCATTTTATGCTGACTGTGCCCCCGCCCCATTTCGTGGTGGTGACCTTTGACGATAATGTAGAAAAGTTGTCGTCCTTGACATCCAATCTGCGCACTAGCTAACGAAGGTTCACTAAGAGCACATACTCGTCATGTGTAGTTGTATACAACGATAGAGGAGCTTTACCTGTTCGTTAGACGCAACTCACAGACTTAGCTCGCGACGCTAGAAGACTAATCCTTGAGCGACAAGAACAACACCGCTGGTCACCACCTTTGCGAGTCGGCGTTCAAAACGAACTCTACATTAAGGTCACCATAACTCTAATAGTCCATCAATCGTATATCAGCGACACTAAGGAAATGCTTTCATATCGCGGGATAGACGGGCAATTCTATAATAACTATTTAATTAACTAGAGTCAGTAGAACACATGATAACAGTGACATTGTCTTACAGCGATTTGACTTCTTCATAAACTATGTTCATTTGTGAAGCTATGCTGTGCTTATATTGTGGTAGAGTACGCTTACATAATATAAGAGAAAGTACCTGATCACGTGGATCAAAATCACCGAACAGCAAATTTATCACTAGCCTCTTCCAATAATAACGCCTGCTAAACATCGTACGATACGCAATGCTGGCTCGACATGCTCGTACGACTTCATTTTGTTATTTATCAATTATTTGCTGAGGTCGTGGGCAGACGTGGGCCTTCAAATTAACACGAACACGACTGACGTCATGAAGTTCAGGGGGGAGTTAATCTTGTACGGACCGGCTCGTTCCGCTCGTTGGACCGGGCAAAGCGTGGAGATAGTACACCCCTTCGCTAATGTCGGCTTAACCCGAACAGCAACAGGGAGATCATTCGCGGCGGACATCAAGGAAGGGCTCGAGTAAGGCAATGGCCGCGGCGTTCGTGATTTAAAAGCAGCCAAAAGCATACAAATTGGTGGACACTTCCGTAATTCTGTTCAATCTGACGACCGCGCCAACGGAACTGTACACGGAATTCAACTTATCAAGGAGAAGCTAGACGCAAGAAATCTCACGGCTCTCGACAGCCGACTATATTCAAGCACTCGGTCCTCCGAAATCTCTCGACAGTTGCTGCAGGCCGATGCCTCGTCTCTCGTTGAAGATCTCAAAAACAGTCATATTCGTATCCTCATGGATAGTCAAATAATAAAGATCATTAAAGTGGACCCGCCACTGTTTACGACACCACCATTGATCGATGATCGGTACAAGTGGGTACCAACAGAAATAATCGTCATAATCGTCGTCACCACGAGGTTCGCAATGACTCGAGTTTCATTATCTCATGTCGGTGACGTATGGATAACGAAAATCACGCGAGACCTACATTTTGTAATCTCCGTAAAATACGTGTATTTGATATCACGGCTGCAAATGCAACTAAATCAATCCGGAGGAATGAAGTGATGGTGATCTCATATCGTATCGTTTGTAATTGTACTTCAAAAGTATGAACTCGTCATTTATTGTATATATATATATATACACGGGCGTGTAAATTAACGTATGAAATAAATGTGGTAATAAAAAAGCTTATTATCTATTCCTTTATTGCATCGATGCACAAACTATTTCGAGGTGACTTTTGTCTTCACATAAGATATATCTTGGAAACCCCACGCAGCGTCGCCGCCGCCGCACGTCGGTGCATGTAAGCTCCACTTTTATCAGGCATCCGCGGACAAGCACAAACAATTTCGTAAACAATGTCAGACGCAGTGAACGTCTATTTCGTAAGTGAAATTAATTGACTTCTTGGGCTCTGTTCGTCGTTAGTTAATAAGGTCACTTCAACAAGCTCGTCTGTACACCTACGCAGCCACCTACGAGTTTTTATTCAACCTCCGTGGCAGAGATCTCGCAAACTTCTAGTGGTCAAATCACAACGTATATTTGCCTCTTAATCGAAATAAATTACACAATCCTGATAAATTGTTCAGGTTCAGCCTTGCGCATGCGTTCGTTTCGGCTACAGAGAACCACAGGGATAATACATAAGACAAAACAGCAACTCTGGACAAAATCAATCTCTATTTTTTGTTGATTGCCTCCCCTCCTGATCCTCCTGCTGGTGCCGCTGTTATGATATCATTTGGCGGGCAACAAAATCATCATTAATCATCATGTCATTTTGCGCTTAGCCACGCTAGATTCGTCGGGTCCCGGCCGCGCTCCGTATGTTATCTGTCGAAGCTCTGTCGCGGCACCACCATCATCCTCATGGTCACCACCCTGTTTTTTTTGCTCAACAACAAGCCGAGGCTGCTGCTGCGGCTGCTGCAAGTTTACCTAATCTGGGACCGTCCGTGTATGGTCCACGGCCTGGTGTAGCACACGACCAAGATGACAGGTTCCATCGGCGAACGGCGAGGAGCCGTAGATAAACACGCCCGTGTCACCCGTTTCCGCAGCGGTCGCATGTATGAGCAAGACTCATTGCCGACAGCCGCCACGGGGGCAAGGGAGGCAGAGAAGAGAACAGAGACACACGGCGTAGATGGATCATCCTACCACGCTAATGGTAACAGGAGCGACAAACTTTGACGTACGTCTCGATAGCGTTGCACACTGACTTTGTACACGGTGCAGATGTGGCATTATCAATCCATTCATTCGTTAGTTCATCCATCCAGTCATCCGTTAATCAGTCGCCTCTACTGTCGACAGACACCGTCCATGTGACTTTTTTCAGAGTTTGATCGGTGTAGCGTTGTTCTGCCTCGCGGAAGATATAATAGAAATATAATAAATAATGTAAATGAAGATCGGAGACGAGGAGGCGAAAGTGATCTAATCCTTTGTACGAAACGCAAAATCATATTTGGTTGCACAGATACAAGGGCATGAACGACGAACGCACAACGGTAGCGCCAACAGTCGCAACAAGAGGAAGGACACTGAGAAAGAAATTTAAACATGTAATAATAATAATAATGATTTCGCAGATATCGATTTACGTGTCTGATTGTGTATGTGTGTGTATGCCGCACCCCAGTGACTAATCAAACAAAATACAGCCCTTCTTCGCTAAGTGTTTGCAATTTGTTAAATAGTCTGTGGGATATTGAAAAATAAATTCTCCTTTTTAGAAAACCATACAGGAAGAATTACTGATGCCAAGATTACAATACAATCTAGCGCTTTAGCTGGATTGTGGACAAAAGCCTGGTGTTGCCCCCCCCCCCCCAAGTTTTCTGGCTGACTCTCAGCCTTAAACATTTAACGTCCACGGTACAACTGCTTTTATCATTGCTTCGTAAGACGGACCCCTTTAATGTAAATGTGCAACGGTGGGGATCGAACCGGTGCACCTACGTGTCTCCTCCGATTATAAGGCTCACCATGTATGCACCACGCCACCGGACTCGACTGTTGTTAACCCCAGGGTGTGGTCTGACAAAATGTGGAGAAAAAAATCCTCCAACGCCTCGCGGAGCAGCAAGCCGATTGCAGAGTATTTTAACAAGTGCCCATCATCGAGTGGGGACATCCAATGTCGCCTCCTGTTTTTGGAAGGGGCGAACAGAAGCCATTGGCCATTCCGTCTGGCAATGCCCTATAATTACTTGAGGTCATTAGTCTTATCCTGTTAAGTCCCTCTGCAATGGAATGGAGACGCTCGGAGCTCAGCAAAAATCCATCCACATATATCAGACGATCAGAGGGACAGACCTATGGATAAAAATTCCACCACCGATCAATCAATCACTGTTCCATGCGTTCCGCCTCGTTGTATATATATCAAGGCATGTATTTAGGGGTCGCCGCTCTGTCGCAGTTTGAGCCAGTGAGAAATGGTTGATTGTATGTCCGCTATGTCTGCTGTTTAGCTTGTGATTTTTGGCAAATTGTCGTGTCTATCAATCTACATATTTCTTGACGCCTTTATTGAACACACACAATTCCACGGCACTCCTATAATATTTACATCAGGACAGACTAAAATTCAGCACTTCCGCCAAATGATTCATGAGTGTGCACGTGAGTGGAGAATTTATTCCCGAGGGGAATCAACAGATGCGCGTAATCACTGAACGGTAGGAAAACTACACCAGTTCCGCCAGAATGATAAATGCTCCTTCTTCGTGCCCAGGGCACTGGACTGCGGTGTCACGGCCGTTGTCAGCGCCCGTCAGTGCAATGTCACCGAGGGGCGAGGCGACGTTAACCACGATGGAATGGGATTAGATCGGATAGAACGAAATGAGAGCATCTTCATTACGATGAATCGCTGTTCTAACTCTTGACGACTACTGAACACTACGATAGTCATCTCATGCTTGATTGATGATTGACTGCCACTGTTCATCACGCTCGTTGTGGCGATATTAATGATAGTTTTGCAGAGAAGAAGGGAAGTCAGTTGTGTGTGCGTGTGTGTGTGTGTGCTTGTTTAACGTATATATTTTTATTTAAATGAACGTATTTAAATGTAGAAAAGGAGGATTATGCTTGTATGTCTACTGTTCGCTACGAATGTCGCGTCTGAGCTTCAAGTAGGTGTACGGACGAGCCAGGGGAAAGGTGTCGACTACCTGATACTATACAATATACTAAGAAGTTTGCTTAAAAATCTGCTTAAATATCTGCTTTGTCAGTAATTACAATGTCTACTCGGAAAGGACTAGAGGTGCGAGGGCTTGAGTTCCGGGGGAATTTATGGTATCATGAATTTGAAAAAGACAAACAACAACGCAATAGAACAGATACTGTATTCGGAGTTTTTATCATTGTCACCGAATACCGGTTGCGAGAGATCCTCGCTTGAGGCAAAAGAGCTTAGCCACTAACAGACCTATGCTACTGCTCGCCAGTATTTAAGTTTAAGTATCATTGTTTGCTGGCATCTACCCTTCCGTACGCAGGTCCAATACTGCATTATTCGAAAATGGTATCGAAGCTTACGATTTACGCTGGCTTTCGGTAAATTACACAGTTTACGTTTATTTTGATAAGCCGTATACACACACACACACACGTTGATTGACAAGTTGACTGTACGCATGCGGCTTGTGATTTGATTAGCCACCTTCATTAAAAAGCTGATACCGAGCGGCCCAATCCCCAAACGACATTATACGGTCGGCTGCGTCGCCTACTCGATGCTATCAGTGTACGCTTCGTCTGAACCTCTCCACCTCTCCGTGAAGCAGCCATCAACTCCCAGAGGGGCGTCGTAAGCCCCACGAGTTGCTCATCACACTGAGATAGCTGAACAACCCATTCCGCGGCTGTGGGTTTTTTTTTGCCCGTTGTTCTCTCCAGATGGAGGAAATTTGTGACCTGCAAGCACCATCCTACAATTTGCCCTTGCGGCTGAAGACGTTTGCCGTTCTAGCGTTTTGCCAGGGGAAACTCATCGTTCGCTTCTTATCGGAATAGGAAAAACGCGACACCGTTTCACGTTCGCGTCTGTCGGATATTCCATTGGACTTCAGGATTTCGTGGCGAAAAATCCTCGAGAAACAACATCAACGCAGCGATGGATACATCAGAAACGTTATTTTGTCGTCATTCTTAAAGAAAACAAAAATGACTTCATAACTTTACCTCTCGAAAATTTCGCCTAATTCGCACTCCACCCCTGTCATTGTCAATCTCACCAGTATTTGGAGCCGTGTCACCGAGTTTGAATTTGAAATAGAAAATAACGCGAAGATCGTCACGAGACAGCTTTAAACACTTTTCAGGAAAAGTGTTTAAACCAGCAATGTGGATCCTTCTCGCAATGAATGTGCTCGAGACGAAAGCCCAATATAACAACATTAAAGTGCTCGCAGACGGGGGTCATGTATGTATCTTGCATCATGCAGCTTCATAAGTTCAACCATCGCTGTTCAACCATCTGCAGTCAGACATATCGCAGCCGTTTTTACGTCTCACGTGTATTGGACATTTGTTTGCACGACTTCCGCCGGAAGGCCTCGGCAGCATTGCTCATCACAGTGGCGTCAGTACAGTTCAGTAGCTCGTCGAGGAGCCACTTGGTTCGTGGCCAATCCGCAGACCGAAGCCGCAGAACCAGAAAGCCGTTCAAATGAACCAACAGCATCAGGTCTACATCTGCCGCCACGATACACAATCGTGTGATGGCACTCCGAAATGACAACCCGCTAATGTAACATCATGCAGCCTAACAAGGCTGTACAACGAAGTAAATGGCTGTGTACGCAATACGGCTCTGGTGGTCAGACAATGACCAACAAACCATAATCATACATAGAATATTATTACCGTCATTATTGTCATATAGGTGGCTCATTTAATCGCTAGCTGGTGACAGTTGAGAATGACAACGTCACTATTATATTTACTCAGCAGAAGCGACGAGTCGGCATCTTCTCCCCGGGGCAGCCAAAGCTTTCAGCGACATGAAACACTTGAATGACCATGTTCCGTAGTCAGTAGGCGAACCCCCTCTGCACTGACAGTGTCCACTTCGTGTTTTCTCGGCCTCGTCACGGTTCGAACGATAGAAACTGCCCTCGGGTCAATTAACCGTCGGAGAGCGGTTAGTTCGGGGCTCTCGAGCACTCGGCGTTTTTCCCCTTCTATTTCATCAGTGTTCGCTCGCACCGAGAATTACGCAAGGTCCATTATTTTCTATGTGTGCAACTCTTCAGAATTTCGTACCCAGAAGCCCTCGACCTATCCATCGAAACACTGCCCAGTATTCGAGTCTCCCACCGACCCTAACTCGCCTCGCCTCGAACTACCTAGCCCCATCGCTAGCCCAGGACGGGCTGCTGTCGCCCCCGACAAAAACTCCTACTCACTTTACTCGTCTGCCTCGTACCGTGTACGCGTTCGGTGGCCACGACGTCCCGCGCCGTCAGATAGTGATTGAAGGAAAATTACGATCATTTCATCAGTCCATGGCATACGTAGAGACAAAGCCCGAACGGCCTGCGCTCGTAGTAGCTGCCGACACAACAGTGGCGGATGTGAGACGAGAGAGGAGACTGTCCTGGCCTTTGTCCGGCTGAAGGAAAAAGCGCACCCTTTGCTCTTATGTCCTCGGCCCGGCCTGCCTCTGACCTGTGTGGCCTGTGCGATGGTGAAGATAGCCTCGCAGGATATACGCGAGCGGCATAGTGGACTGGGTCAGGCCAGTGGTCGAAACATGCCTCCTCGAACAGCCACTGCCTTCGCAGAAACTACTTGTGTCTTTGAAAGAGAGCGTGACCGACACATACACACCGACACACACAGTGATCCGCTAAAGCTGCCGGTTTTCATCGGGTCGGAGCGTCTGAGATTGTCCTCACAAGGGAATTAGATTTTGCAAATTAGCCGTCACCACCCGACAAATAAGGTTATTGCTGCGGCAGCCTGAGAGAGGACGAGAATAGAGATTGGAACTTTCATGGCTGTGTCCCTTTGCCTCGTGCGTTCAACTGTCCGGGATCGGCGCCAGCTGCAGCGTCAGCTAAATACATCGGGTGGCAACAAGACAATAGGTTATCTCCTTCTTTGGTCGTCGTCGTCGCCGCCGCCGTTGTCTCTGTCTCGCTGCTTTTTTCTCAATCTTCTTATTGCATCACAAAAGTTCGTTGACTCATTATCTACTTTACAAGGCCACAAGAATCTACGAGGGGTGTCGGGG
This sequence comes from Stratiolaelaps scimitus, assembly GCA_019614645.1. NCBI lineage: Eukaryota > Metazoa > Arthropoda > Arachnida > Mesostigmata > Laelapidae > Stratiolaelaps > Stratiolaelaps scimitus. The sequence goes on along the minus strand of JABWDB010000013.1, from coordinate 2,468,025 downwards.
CCGCCGGTAATGTTCCATGGGGCGACCTGACCAAGCTGGCGATGGCTTTCACATCGATTTTTCTGTATATCACCCTGTATAAACATGAACCTCAACATGTGCACATACAGGCATGTGTAGTGTAACCTGTATTTCAGCCATGACTCAGTGCCAAATAAATAAATGTGCGACACGAATTCAAATGAAATTAGTTCGGAAGGAAATACAACTTTTTAAATTGATATCGATTGTAGACTGCTGAGAATGTCAAAGCAAAACGAAATAACACATAACAATGGAGGCTTCTAAATTGAGTTTAACTAAGAGCTCTCCTCGTATACGAAAAACTGACAAGTGGTTCACCTTGTATTATGAGATTCACATGTAAATTCAGTACTAATATGTGAATGTCAATTAACAATCAATAAATATTAATATCCCTGTTAAATCGTGTAATTGTCTTAGACAGGACGTACGAAAGCATACCGCTCCGCCTATGGTTCACAAACCAATCAGGGTTATCAATTAACGGAGTACAATGGAACGTCAGGCGAGAGGTGAGAGCGTAATTATAGATTGTTGTCTCCAACCGAATGAAACCAACATCATCGACTACCTGATGTCCTGCCGGCGACAAGGTGCACTCTGAGGCCAAATGCAATACACATGATGCTTGTTTGCATCTCTATCTTATTATATCATATTTGTAATTGAAGAGTTGACCTCGACCTGATCAAGGTCCTCTCCGCAGATTAGTTCAATATTTGACGCTCTGCGTTCTGTTCGTCCGCTACCTTCAACGATTTCTTCAACGACCTTTCGCGCACGGATCTTGCGTCGAGCTATGTATCGTCGAATTTTGTTACATTCACCTCTACTGTACTCGAGCGTTTATTTCACGGCGAACCTGGTCGAATGTGTTTCATTTATTATACATGCGGCCACCGATAGAAACAATATTGAACTTCTCTTGTTCGCTCTATCCTTGTGAGCGTCCTGAGACTTGTATACTTGAAACTTTATATTACATTGGGTGGCCGGTATCGTCGTTTTAATATAGCGCAACTTAAAGGCAGCTCGTAGCTCAAACACAACAAGATCCACCTTGACGATTACAATTTAGGAAGATCAGGACAAAAAGGTTTATTGGTTTAGCAAACAGAAACTGCAATTTCCACAACGCTTAAGAAAGAAGAGTGTACTGCGAAACGTTGTAATGTGCCACATCCGCCGTAGTATAGTTCTAGCACTCGTTACTTACCGGGTCACGGAGACAGATTAATTGTCCATTATTTGTTCACTATTTATCCGAGATTTAAGATGACACAGCCTCAATAATCAATTGGGTTACCAATTTCACAAGCACATGCTGCTGCTGCTGCTGGCGCTCCTGATATGCGAGCTCACTAGCGATGACATTTCTGACCACAGTGGCCAGAATTGTTTCGAGATGAAATCAATGACGATCTACTGACAGTCTGAATTTTCGATCTTCGACGCTGGGTCAGCCATCCGTCAACCGCTGATTAAATAACTGATTAACACACACACACACACATACATGTGTATATATGTATATATCTAGATATAAACGAACAATCACACAGTAACGCGTACACAATGTCATATAATTTATGTCATCATACTTTTTTGTTGTTTACTTCGCGATATGTTTAGCCTGTTTGGGGGCGCCCAAACCGTCTCAGCGACTTAATCAGGTTTCGATCGAGGACTCCATCCCCGAGTAGTAACTACCCGTGGGTACGCGCGACGAACGGAGCTGCACACACACACAGACAAAAAATACTCAGAGAAACAGAGCACAAGCTACAGTTGAATATTGACGAATATATATACCGCCCGTTCTTATTGGCTGACGAAGGTGTCAATGCTGAACGTTGCTGTTTGGGCTTTTTTTTTCGGGTTGCCCTGTACTGCTGCTTCTTGATCAGGAATCGGTATTCGTCCGGAGGGCAGTTTTCCGCGTTCTCTTGACAACTGATCTTCTCTCCTGGCGTCGTCCTGAGCGCGGCTCAGCAATTCGTTCGTCCGTCCGTCCGGCTGCGACACCCAGCCACGCACAACAAACTCGCCACCCGCCACAGCCACCACTACCACCACCACCACATGGAGAGAGTCCTGTAGATTGGAGAGGGTTGTACAGGCCACCTATGACTCCTGGACAAATGGGCAAACCGGAGGAAGGTCCTAGCCGAGTGGCTGGAAGCGGAGAGACGACCAGCGAGACTATATCAAGCAACGTATTTACGAGGGAAAGGGCACAAGTAGCCAGCTGTGGAAGCAGCGACAGCGGCAGCAGCGGCCCAGCTTCTCCACTGCGAGGAGTTTCCTCCCCCGCGTGATGTCCTTCACTGGTTAAGGTCACACAGGTTGGCGACGTGGTGGCCTGAACAGGCTGAGAGAATGGACGCCACAGTGCACCCGATGCAGGTGGCGGGGATGCTGCTGGGGGGGGGGTCGCAGAGGCGCCCACAACCGCCAGCCGGGCGAAGAGCGGCATCGCTGGAACCGGTGTGGAAACTAGCCGCTCCTCCTGCCGGCGTTGCCATCGGAGTGGAGAAGGCCGCTTCAGGAATTGGGGGAGGGATCGTGCCTCGGAGGTAGCCCGAGGGCCATGAAACGCGGACCTCTCAGAAGAGCGTGGGAGACAGCGGCATAGATAGGCCGAGACACAGATGCAGACCGAGAGAGAGAGGGAGAGAGCGAACAGGAAAGAGCGCGAGAGATTAGAGAAAATACCGCATAAGTTACGCTCCGGAGCACAGCCTCAACGCCGAGATTCAGAGGCGTCTTTCAGAGTCACAGTCGGAGCAGCAGCAGCAGCAGCAGCTCCCCACTGCTCACTGCCGCCTTTCGAATCAAGTCGAAAATGAGAGGAGAAGCTAACTGCAATTTATGCTTGGATGTAGGTGTGTGTGTGTGTTTGTTGTGTGCGTTGTGTGCGTGCATAAATGGTAAGGAAGTAAAGTACAACGCAGATATCGGGGTGCAGACGTACGCGCGGTGGCTTGAGCGGCTGAGTCGTTGGCTGTAAGGAGCCGTTCGCCGCAGGTTGGAGCTACTGAAGTGACACATCCCTTTGAATAAAAGGGATACTTAAACAAAAGGAAACGTGTGTGTGTGTGTGTGTTATTGGTCGTGTCTTAATGTATTCGTTAGCCGTGCATCGCGATGCGGACCTTACGGCTCATTGGGGGATGAAATGCATGTGATGAATTGCTAAATAAACTAAATGGAAAAAGAACATACAAACATGTGAATCTATGTTTGTTTTTTTATGACGGAGAATGCTCATGCAGAGCAGGCCTCACAACTTAGGTATTTTGCCAGGGTACTGTGGGACTCCTGCCTGAGACCTACCCACGAAGCTCACGCGCCATTTAAACTTCACTCCAGGTTGGTCCGCGTCTTCAGAATTAACAGTACTACGGACCAACAGAGAGTGGCAGACGCCTAGAAAAGTGGATCTATATATATATATATATATATATATATATAGATCCATTATTATTATTATTAGTATTACATATATCCGAATATATATACAATAATTACTGACGCCCTTAAGGACAGCTGGGTGTCAGACCGAGACCGTCGACGCCCTGAGGGAAGAGGTGATGACATTGACTTTTTGCCTCTGCACAGCGAAGGAAGGACTCTGCGTGCTTATCCCCGGTGGCGCAGACCAGCCTATGACAGACCCCCATTGAGGAGATTGGCAGTGAAGGGTCTGGGGCCACCCGACGTTTCGAAGACAAGAGTGGAACAGAGGTGAGTAGCCTGGAGGGCGGTGTCCTTCCGTAGCTTGACCTGCTTCCCACGAGGTACCGCGTGACGAGTGACATATCATTATGCTAGATATGTGGCAGCCATCGAAAGTGTTATGATTGCTGCTGATTTTAATTGTTTGACACAAAGTGTTCACAGTGTTTCGTGTAGTGATTAAGTTCGAAGATTTGAAATAATTCGAAGTGAATGAGGTATTGTATTGCCTATCATGTCTGGTAATAAGGTCCAAATACGTACCACAAAGAACGGCGCGCATGACGGCGCATACAGCCTGCTACAATGAAATGTGATATTTTTCAGGTGTGCAAAATGATAAGTCACCCTCAGCTATCGAGTGTTTTTGCTGGGTTGATGCTCGCTTTCCTGTGCTAATTAGTACCGTGTGGCACGCCCCCGCTAATTATAACGTCAAAGATTCGGTTTGGCATACAATCAACGATATTTAGCAGAATCTGGAGGCTGGCCCCTTCCCAGGTCTCCAACAACGCCTCTTTTAGTGCTTCCACAATCTATGCTGCTGATTCGACACATAGACTCTTCGAACAAGAATGCCTCAGAGGTTTTCCATTGGGTTGAGATCCGGCGAACACGCTGGTCACTCTAGGGTTTTAACTTTGTGCCGTCCTAACCACTCGCGCTGACAGGAATTGTTGGAAAATAATTGGCAGTCGATTAAATCTGGCCTAAACGGTAGTAGATTGTTGGTCAACATCGGCTGATAGTCCTCGTTATTCATTCGAGATGAGACGAAAGCGAGTGCGAGTTTGCCAAGCTCCCCAAACCACAAAGCACGCTCCGCCGAAATTGCGCTTCGAGAAGTACCGGGACTTTTTACGTACATCGTGCCAATAACCGTTAAATCCATCTAGCCCATCTAAATTTAACTTCTTCTTGTCACTGAAGACGATCTGAAACAACATAGTATCTTTTAGATACATGTGCAGATGTATCTAAAAGATACTATGTTGTCTTTTAACGATTTGTTGAAATATAGGGGTGTCTCAGGTTTACGTACACCACTGTAGTTTGATAAGATTTTTACCTCAGCAGAATATACGCATGTGTAAAATATAGTTGTTTTCAGTAACTCTCACACACCGTGCGAAATACTATATATTGAGATGACCGTAAGACATTAACGTGGCTGCAAAGAAAAAAGTCCAATTGAAGAAACGTTCTTCTCCAATTGATTCGGTGCGCTCGCGACCAATTGCGCGCGCGTGTGTACGTGTGTGTGTGTGTGTGGGTGTTGAAATTGACAATTTAACAATTTGTTAGTGTCATATTCCGTAGCATTCATACAACTAGACTCCCCTGAAACGGGCAGGTAATGCCGAAACGATAATGATAAATCAATCACAATATATTGCACCCATTATAGGATACATGAAAAATGGACAAGTCCAGTTATTTGTATTCTCTGCAACCAGAGAGAGAGAGATATAGATCAGTGGCAATGTTCACGATTTGATATTAAACACCGCCTTTCGATGCGCTGTGAAGCATTGCCGAAGGCGCTTAGATGCGCTGCTTGGCCTCCGTCACCCGATACTTGACAATGCCAGGCGTCTAGCTGTCGGTCGACCCGTAGAAGAGACGATACACTTGTGAATGAGAGGTGCCGAAGGAAAGCAAGGTGGGATCGTCTCTTTTCCATGAATACTTACCCAGCTCCCTTTACACTCGATGCATGGTCCTTCTCGGCTTCGCTAAATACAAACGTCGGCAAAAAGGTCAGCTCTGTTCATGTTATTTGAGTGTCAACTGCAGCCTTGGCTGAAATAATCGGCCTGCCAGAAAGAGATTGGGCCGAATTGGATTGCCTCTCGGTCCCAGTTTTTTTTGAGGAAAGGGAAAATGCGTGTTTTGAAAGCCAGCTGAAATTTCAGCCTGCGAACAACGCGCGAAGAACATGTACTGTGCTTTGACGAACGAAAGAAAACGAAATTTGTTGGGTACATCGTAAAACTGGACATTACGAATATGCTGATTCACGTCTTGTATTTTTTTAATTTTTTTAGACTGACCCACAGCCAACATTTAACGTACAGGGTAGAACTGCTTTCGGCATTGCTTCATAAGACGGACAACCCCTTTAAATGCACGTCTTGTGTTAGTAGCTATACAATGCGTAGACGAATTCCGCGAAATGTAGCGTATTTCCTGTGGCTGGGACAATTGTAAACAATAATGAACGATTTTAGATTTTGTTTTGTGATAAGCTCGAGCTGGAAAACTCGAGCTTGAATGGGAGGGATTGACAAATGCTGGAGCTACTCGGTAAATTCAGGTAAAGAGGATTCAGGTTAGAGTTCTCTCATTTATCTCTTAGCAAGATCTATCTCTAGCTTTCGAATATAGGAATCGATGTACACCGTTCGTTCAGCATGCGTCCTCCCGCCTCGGGCGCGACAGAGAGTGCGCTTCATACATCCAGCCTGCATTATACCGTTGTACGTAATGGTATAATGCACAATTACGGATCAGTGTATTCATGGTTAGGCCCCTACAACGTGCAGCGCTCCCTGTTCTGTCTCCGTTCGGGGCGTTTTAGCTCCAGCCTCAGCGTGAAGATCCGCGGTGAATATGTCGTCATTTTCAAAGATATTTTTCTCTACTGCTAAACTCACTCAGTACCCCTTTGCCCCTTTCTCCCTAGACAAACAGTACTCCACGCGCTGAAACCGAATCCCTCTCTGGACAACACTGCCAATCGCGCAAGCACAACACGTCGACCGGCGAGGCCGCTATTGCCGTGTTTACCACGAGGATTTCCGAGCGTCGATGTTCCCTTCCTGTCAATAGTAAACTGTGGGCGCACATAAACGAAAAGGCAAAAATAGAACAGATCACAAACAAACACCAGCAGCAGCCGAGAGCTACGCGCGCACCGACACACGAACAGAGAAACCCACACAGGCACAAAAACAAACGACATCGGCCACCTCGTTATAATCGAGCTGTTATCGATATTTCTTCTCAAAAATGCAACGAGACTGACAGTTGAACTGGGCTGTGAATTGGCTCGCATTTTGTCGCTAGCCAGTGTCCTGAGGTCCTTCCGTTGAAGTGAATAGAATTTCGTACGCAGGCAGACCCACCTGTGCCGAGTATGATCGACGCTGCTTAGCTGAACTAAGCGGTGATGAACAGCGTCGATGGGAACGTGAAAGATGTGTGTGGTTTCGCTCGAAATCCACATCCTTCTAGTGCGTGCTTGGGTTGTTGAAATTGCCGGCGATAAATCGTCCATCTACATTAACTTTTGGGGTGTCCTGTTTAACTTGAGGAAAAGATGTTCGATTTCAAGGAGTGTATTTCTTTCAACTATTGATGAGATTACTGCACAGGTGACCCCCGTCTCTCCTCCTGCGACACGAACATAATGTCCTTATATTAGGTCTCCACGGAGATTCCTAACGAATAGATCACTGAACCTAATTCTCATTCCCATACGGTTGTTTCTCTCTCAATAATAACACAGATATGTCTGTAAACACCGAAATATTGTAGTTCTTTTGAAACGTGTTCGTACCGTGTAGCCTTCTCGTGTTTCTAATATCATATACAACACAGATTGTTCCTAGAACAAGTGTTCAACAATGTTCGGCAGGCCAAGAAAGGTTCGACTTCTAGAAACCAAACGAAAAATATGCCCCTAAAATGAGCGCCCACCCTCTCGACTCTCAGCTGCTAACAAGATGATGACCGCTTCGCCGGGTAGGCACATTAGGTACAGATTTGTCGCTGTTGATGTGTGTTTCATCCGTCCAAAACACAAGTGCTTCTTCGCAAGCATCAAGATGTGCGCGAACATCAACAACAACAACAAGAGCAGCACGTCCGCGAATCCGAGGCGGCAACCATCTTTGTTGTTGCTAGAGATGAAACAGCGGACCACAACACCATCGATATGATCATTTTTTCATTTGTATATCGTTGATGGACTTGCAGCGATTGCATCACATTTCGACCGCCTGCTACCGTCGCCCGCCATCCTCGAAGGAGGCAGCTGATTCCCGCCAGACAGAGGATACGGCAACACTCTCAGGGGCGCCCCGCTGGGAGGAGTGTTCAAACGGCTTAACGCTTACTCGCGGCAGAGAGACGTGTCAGAGAGGGAAAGATCGTGTAATGGTGTAAGTCGAGCAACGAGTCCGGTATAAAGAGATACAAATGAAAACGGCTACTGCTGCTGTCATTGCTGCTGGGCGTTTGCAGACGTTGGAGCGTGCGGATGCTCACAGCAGCAAAGCGGCTGCCGCCGCCACCGTCGCCGCCACCAGCGCAGCCAGTTCCACCGCAGTGACAGCCTGCCAGTGGACAGATTCGTTCGTGCGACGGTTGCAACGACATAACAACAATGACGACGACGACACACCACGAAGACATATTGCAATGATGGCTGTGCAACGCCTGCTGTGGCTGTCGACTCCGTCTGCTGTTGACTGCAGAGGTAGATAGATCAAGCAGTCGACTCGATTCGTGATCGCGTCGGCGGCGAGAGAACAACAGCTGTTGACACTGCGCTCGCTAAACTCGTCGTTGGACGATCAACACTCGCTGCACCGGCGGACTAACGGTCGACGAACGATCGACCCTCTGCAGCTGCTGCTGGTACACCTTGACGAACCGTGGCTGTGTCGCGCGGCATCTGCCCTGTCGTCAGCTGGACCCAACTCAGCCGAACTCGACTCAGGTCAGCTGAGCGGGCCGGCTTGCACTTCGCATGAGCGGAAGCGCCATTTGAATAAAAATGCATTGAGTCAATAGATCGATTGATCGTTCGGACTAACTGACAACTGGCTGCCGGTCGGTATACGTCTTTCGTGGACGACGTCAACCTCTTATATGATAACGTGGAGAAGCGCTAACCTCGCTGTCAGGTGCTGCTGTTGCTACTGCTGCTGCTGTAGCCGTTGTAGACAGTTGCAATCTAGCTGCTCCATCGGGACGTTCCGGGGAGGGCGCGAGCCTCGGCGACGTAAACCGGCCAACTAACCTGCCGGTTGGCCAATCGACGCAACCAAACACCTACCGACACTAACCGAGGATTGGCCACTCTCTCTTCGTCCTCCAGCGCCAAAAATCGACGACAAGCCGCAAGGGAGGGAGAAACCAGGCACGGGGAAGAGTCATAGATACACTGATAGATACATAGAGAGAATTAGAGAGAGAGAGAGAGAGAGAGAGCGAGATAGTGCTAAAGGGATGTGTGTCCATTTGATCCCGCCCGTTTGTGCTGTAGCATCGGGCCACAAACCGAATGTGAGATGTGAACCAACGGACGATTTGGCTCTTAACGCTCTCATTTTGTCTAGCGCCCTCATCACTGAGATGCTGGTAGACAGGCTTGAGCTGTTGAAAGAAGCACGCATACGGACGACGTCTGGCTAACCGGTGGATTCTGACCACCGTCAACGGTCTCTCATGATATTACACACATTTGTGGGTCGGTGTGCACATGAGGAACGAGTCTGTCTGTGGATGTCAACGCGACTGCCTTCGGCATTGAAGGACCTATGTCCGTCAGAGTTGTAGGCGCTGTCGAGACAACGCCATGCCTATTTTTGATACCATCGTGCCGTATATAATGCGAATCGTACGAGGATACCAGCTGGCATAAGCGAGAAGTGGTACACCGCTGTTGTTGTTGCTGCTGGTGCTGGGATGACTAATTACTCGAGCGGAACGCGCCGGCCTTGTCACTAGGAGTCAGCTGGAGGTTTGGTGATTGCCCACCGATAAGCAAAGCAGACAAGACACCAAGTGTATATATCTGGCTAGCTAGCAGCCTATCTATACGCATAATCTGAAAGTGCCGACATCTGCTTAAGTGGTACCAAAGTGGACAGTGCCAGCTGTGCGTTAGTTCGTTGTTTTGTTTCTCAAGAGCGTAGTAAAGGCGCCCGAGACACGTAACCATGTTTCGCAAGAGAATGAAGGATTCTGGAGTCAAGTTCCGATTCAAGGCGCAACAGAGCGAAGGTAGGTGCAGATCAGACGAGAAGTGAGTGGACAATTGCTGGAAAACTTCAGCGCACAGGTCGCGGCGATTGAATGCGAGGATCCTCGATATAACCGGGCTGCTTAGAGCGAGCAGCGATTTCCTTCGAGAGGAAGTGAATACTGTGATAAAAGTATTGAGGCCGACGTAGCGTGATCGTTTGACTAACGCAATAAGCGTAACGTTGACTAAAGAGTGACAAATGATGTTGTTGTCAAATTCATGATTATTAGGTATGTTTAGCTTACGTCAAGCTAATACCCTGTAGCCAACGTATATGCTAGTCTGTTTACGCTCCTTTTCAAACTCAGGTCGAAAGGAGCGGTTATTCGGTAAAGATAAAGCTTTGTTGGTTTATTAAACGAACTACAATTGTTACAATGCTGAACAATTTCTCCTATATGCCCACATCATCACGCAGCGGGACTCGAACCTGCGGCCTCTGGCTTTTCAAAGCCGGAAACCACTTATCTGCCGTCCACGCCACCGCGCTGACGGTTATGAGTAAGCGCTCCTCTTTATTCCAGACTCCGAGTTCTCTCTCTTTCTCTCTCTCACTTTTCCTCTGATTTCTCGGGACAGTCAACTATAGTTTTACAACGCTGAACAACAACACATCATCAGCATGATGCATGTGTTCGCCTTTAACACGGACGGGACACTCCGTAGTCGAACTGAGTGTGTAGCTAATCAAGAAAAAAACTAAAATCAAGCCACCAGCTGGATCCTGCCCGTTTACCGCGAAAGCCGCGTGACAGGTGTTTCGTAATCCCAGCGAGATTGCCCGATGGATCACTACCCGGCGCGAGAAATTTCACTCAAATTGTCGTTAAGCAAATGTATTGCGACTATCCTGCTGTTTACTGAATGTGTTTGTACATATAATTTTTTTTAACAACTCGAGCTGAATTATACCCAGTTAAATATACCTGATAAACTCATGGGGGCAAATACTACAGATAAGGTCGTTCCACTTTCTCCGTTTGGCTCCATACGAAATCAGAAGAGGTACTACATATGTAAATTATAAAGTATGGGCCATATATGTTTCATGTCGACGAAGGCAAGGCATTTGACTGACTCGATATTAAGATTGCCCAGGTCCGATTTTTTTGCCCACGACAGGATGAGTCGCGAGTTAATGATTCATTACACAAGCAGGCGTTGCTGTTGTCCGCTAATTCGGACTCTGAATCATTGGCCCGCTAATCACTTTTGAAAGATTTGGCTTAGACGAAAGTTTTAGCCAGCTCCGAATTGAGCCTTTTCTCTAAGAGATCATATCCGGGTCTCCAGATTAGATGGTGGTGGTAGCCGACGCGAGGTTCAACCCATTATCAATCAAAAGTCTTTCGTGGGTTCTTTACTCGTTCGTTTGGACCAGTGATATCCGCTATATTTTGCAATTGCTCAACTGGTCATTGCTTTTTTTGTTCTATATATTATTATGATTATTAGTGAGAAAAAAATGCCGCACATTTTGTACATTTCTCAATGAGGAACGAAGCTAGCTCGCCAGTTCATGTGGGAAGTCGATTTTTGCCAAATAGAATAGTAATACTTACCAGCAATACGAATATGGCGAAAGTACCATATTTCAATGGTGCACCATGGCTCTACGCCAGCTTAGTTCGTGTGATAGAAACTATGATACGGGGGGGGCTATCGTTTTTCCACAAAATTCCTCCATCGAATGTGGTGAAGGCGGCGTTTGTAATGAACCGTATATCGTTTCACGTAATGTTGTCGAAAAGAACACGTATAGCTGTTAAATCGAGATCGCCGCCAATCCCAAGCCCGAAGGTGTGCTGAATTCGATGAAGAAGGCCGTGCAAGAGCGTCCAATGTATAACTAAATTACCCCTCGAATAGTGGATGTACGTGACAGTGGCCCATCGCATGGAATTTCTTAAACAGTAGTTAATTGTGTTCAAAAATATGCGTTCAGATTATTTTCAAGTCAGGAGTACCGAGTCAAACTTGACCTTTCCTTGTTAACGTCTGCTCTGCCAATCTATCTAACGTGGTCATTTCTGTGCGACCGGTACGGGCTGCCACCAACTTCGTAGCAAGGGTTAAAGGCATCTGCACATCTATAAACATGTGTTAATTTCCACTTATTTGAATCAGTTTCTTTACGAATAACACCGGATATTTTCAACTAATGGTTCACACATTAGAAAACTTCGATCTTGTCGAGTTGAGACCTTGGAACGAAACGGGTCAGCAGTACTCGGACAATTTTCTTTTCTCAATAAAAAAAAAACCGACCACCAGTATCCGCAAAATTCGGGTGTGGAGCGATTACCGAACAAAATGCAAGCTTGTCTGTATTGCATATGCTAGAATTGTTTTTATCATTAAACATTTACTAGCATAATTATGATTTCAATTACCGATGGCGTTTTGCATCAATTTGGGTCATAATACGGCGCACCAGAAATAGATTCGATTGATTAGCTATCTCAATCAATGATACAGCTCGATCACAGATGGAACGCTATATAACGAATATAACGAGCAGCATGTACTTGTGTAACGATTTAAATCATCCTGCAGAGATTATGCACAGCCTAATCGGTTGAGATTTATAGCCGATTGCACTAAATACTCGGTTTTTCCTTGGGACATGACGAATTGTCTAACGTAACGGATGGGTTCACTGATTTGCGTATGACGCAAATAAGCTAACTCGTTACTATATACATGCGACCCCGGCAGCACTTGGCCTAAATAAGTACACGAAGATCAAGGGTTTAATTGGTATGAGTCCATATTCATACAGTGGGAAACACTTTCGTTGAGAAGCCCAGGTCTTCCCCATAGAAGTATATATAATAGTATAACATCGACGTGAAATACAGTAACGATATGACGATGGTATTAGTGACGGATATTCCGTAAAAGTAATTATCGCCAACGGCCGCAGAAGTTTGTCTGCAGACGTTGACGATGGCACTGCTACCTAATTAAATACTCTGCTATAACAGCTCCTCCGACAATCGAGATCAAGACAGTTGTCATAGGTCAACAGTCACCAACACACGAGCTTGTGACAACGTTCCGTCATCTTGGCTAATCACACCGAGTTATATCGATGTATTTTTGACATAAAATAATTGTTTTTCGGGCTCACCCTCAGCTGTTCCCCTATCTGATAGGTCTCAGCTCTTAACCTTTTTAGGTATTACTATGAGGACCTGTCGGGGCCACCTTTAACTATTCTTCTCCTTCCTCATGGACGTGGGAAGAATCTTCAGATCAAGAAGTACTTTTGACCTGAGAGTGACCAAACTCGGCTATGAACTATGTAAAGTTCTTCGTTCTCACTGCGACAATAACAATAATAATAAGTTACCCCCTGACAGCCACTACACCCCCCGGGGTGAATTCAAAGATGGAAACAACCCTCGATGAGAAAGATGCATGTCGCAACGGCGAGTTGCTCCAAAAATGCCTTTCCGCCTTTCGCATCCCTTCAACATTGGTAGCAACTAAATATGTCGAGGCTCTTGAGAATGTCAGTCTAAACAGGTCGAACGTTTAAAGCAATCTGCAGGTTTAGTAAAGTGCACCATGGCTGGTGCAGACTACAGTGTTCCGATCGATCCAACGTTCAAGCACCTGAAAATTCGTACGGTTTTCCACGATAACGTATGCTCCAAGGACGTTGAATGCATTTTAGTCATTCCTCGTAATAGTGTTCATTAAAATTTCATTGGGACATACGACATTGAAGTATATGCATATAAGCAAAATAGGTGAGCGTACAAACGGAGCGAAGATGAATGTCGATATGTCCAGTGGGAGCTTGTTGTGTTCGTGGCGAGATAATGGTAAAGGCAGTCACCTAAATTAAGTTATTTCCTACTGTAGTGGCCAACCTTAATTTGGCACTCTGTCCTGTCTGGCAGGTCGAAATCATACACGGACAGATTGGTTCCCTTGGTACTGCTCGATACTCAACTCACTCACTAATCCTGAGAAACCAGCGAGTCGTAACAACGAATGAAATTGAGCGCGGTGACAATAACCTCATTATTTAGAAGATCCGAAGGTCACAGCCGAGGCCTAGCAGACCTCGGCTTCGGCTTCTCGCTGGCACGAGTGTAGTTACCGCTGGCATGCACATATAGTACATAATAAGCAGCCCACCGAGTTTGTCAAGCTGGACCCTAGTACCTAGTACCTCGCTCCGGGTAGGGATTGGACACGAATCGGATTGCAAAGCTTCAAGGTCGCTGTTCCTGCCGTTGTAGTCGTCCCTATCGTTCTCCGTTTCATGGGGACATGGAGCAATACGTGGAGCAGCGAGAGGTCTGCGAAGGAGCAGACGTCTGCTCGCCCACGAGGCAATGTAATAATGGTATATTGTATGGTATATTGTACTAGTCGCCGCTCGTAATTCGGCTAATCAATAGGAAACCTTCGGACATCTCGTATCTAGACGAGAGCCGCGTATCGGCCGTTCAATCGAATCGAGCTACCGAGCCCGCATGATACCAAGGAAGTATGGTTATCGCGGAGATTGATATGGGGATTGCATGAATGCTGATAATGAAATGATCTACTGCAAATTGAGTGTGTCAAGGAATCTATATGTGACATGAGGCTCATGACAGATGTATAAATAGATGAAGTCTCTGATCGCAATGTATTGAAGCGTCGAGCAGGACAATTTCACCATCTGATGAAACTCCGATTGCAACAGATAGTCATGTTGCTGCCGGGGTGGACCCCCTAGTGGTGAGCGTCTCGGCCTGCTAGACAGGAAGGACATACGTTTGGCGTTCAATGCTGCTAGAAGAGGAGAATTGTTGAATTTCATAGTCATCTTTCGATATACATTGATTGTTGCCAGGTACGACACTGTTTAAAATATAAGTAAAGGTGGCCCCCATGGGTCCTTGAAGTTATACCCAAGGTTCCGAGGCGCTGTGACGTAACAGGGGAACCGCTGACGGCTAGCTCAAGCGTAGCTCGAGTGCAGCCGCTGTGTCCCAGTGCCGACCTCACCTCCGTATCAGATAGATATATGAACCAACAGATGGAAGAACATCAAGCTGGCTCGCTTGCTTGCTTGCTTCCCACAAACAAGATGAGGCAACAGCGACCGAGTGGCGTATCGAAGACTCGCTCCCTTCTTGTCACACAACCTCACTCTCTGCCCTCGGCAATGCACATATGGCATTTCGCTTAGTCTCCTGGGGACATTATCGCGACTCAGCAGAGGGTAATGCACGACAAACGGGTGGGGTTTACTCAACATATAACTAACTATCTGTATATCTAGCTATCTGTAATAGCCACCTTGGTGCGCATTACTGAAATAAATGGTTGGTGGCTAATAATTGGACGTTACGCAGCAACACAACAACTTGTACTGGCCGACCTGTGACAGGTGACCAAATCTAGCCGAATCGAATGCGGGTTTTAGTCAATGAATTTTCCCTCAGGAAGAGTAGATTATTAATCAACTATCAATTCTGTCGCCTTTTATTGTGATTTATACTAAAGTGTCGATTTATTTCTAGAATAAACGCGCGACAATTATATAGCTTCTTTTGCATTGATAGGGCTCTGCAAATGTGTGCCTCCACGAAGCAGTGCCTATTAGCGATGCGTCATATCCGAGCATATGAATAATCCTATCAGAAATAAGCACTTAATAACATGATGACACTTTCAGAGCAGCGGATGGAAGAGTCGAAAGCGATCCTTGACAAGTACCCACATCGACTTCCGGTGAGCTGGTGTTCATTATTCAAGTGTATTTTGTTCAAGTGTTATTTTGAGCTAGTGTTCAAGTTCAAGTGTATTTTGCTAGAGCTGTGAAGTATTTAGCTAGTCAGAGATTGCACCCACAATCCCGTTATCTCGATGAGTTGAGATGAGGCGTGTGTGTTTAGCTGCTTGTGGACTGAACTGTCAGCGGGTTGTGATAGTTACCCTAAGGGAATATTTGCCAGATCATGCAGTACGCCACCGTTACCACCTGAGCTGTCGAAGATCGATGACGGGGCACATCGCATTTGTACTTCATACGACTGATTGACTGATAGCGCGCCATTGTCGTCTATTTATTTTGGGAGCAGGCGCCCCAGATCTTGTCTGGCGGCGGAAACAACTAGATAAATTTCACATATTCAAATAGGTGGCGGTCCGCTTGCTCGTCTCCCATTACTCAGCCTTACAATCATGAGTTACTGATCACAAATTCGGCAAGCTGAAAACTTTCGTCGCCAGGCGGAGTCCATTGTCTTCGACGAGCGGTAGCAGAAACCACGTACGCCCTCAGTGTCACTTTGTATTCTCCCAAGTTCTCACAGATAACGCAAATCAGCTTCGATTGTCGAGGTGAGTTGCCGCTAGATCTCGGGCGAAATCCAGAGCTGACGCTGGTGTCAACGATTTTCTGAATTGTTTGTGTTCCTAGTATCAGTCGCTTGTCGCAATGATACACTTGACTAGCGTCGAATTGCCTTTCACGGGCATACTGGCGAGGTGCTAAGGGGTCGAGTTTTAGGCCTTGTAAAAACATTTACCACAGCAGCCTCTGTGATAACAACCTTGTTTCGTTTGTATCGGATTTTCACACCGAACATTCGATGGATACATCACGGCTCGGGGGAAAGCGACCGACAGTAAATATTCCACCGATGATGGAGAACTACCCCCTACCGACATGTCTGTACACGATACGCACTATGCTGCTCGAACGAATGGAGAGACTTCCGTATATTGGCGAATGCCACCGTGTGTGGGTGGCGAATATATTTCTGTCGAGAACGGCACGTTGAATAGTCCACACGCTTTGTAATTGAGTGAAGTTGACTGGAAGGTTTTCGTACCAGCTAATGCTCTGCACCTGTGTCTGCTCGACCTAATTACACGCGAATCCCTCTCGTACGCTGCTGATCGGTCGACGTCGGAGAGCCCGCCTGGACTCAACCAAGCGGAGTGTAAACAAATACAGCTTACTTTGTCACAATCGCGTTGCGCCAGCAGCAGCAACGTCGATAGGGAGGTGACAAAGCTTCACGAATCCGTGAGAGATCCATGTGGAAGAGGTTTACAATTAGCTAAAATGAACCGCTCGGCGCATATCCAATGCGGCGACCAGTTCATGGGTAGTGACTCCGATGGGACGATCAAGTTAAAAACTTCCGCACGCAGTTTGTTCTTCTTATGATGTGTTGTTGTTTGTTGAAGTTGAATTCATCTGCTATACCGATATTAGACCACCACGTGGTAGTTTGGTATAAATTGGTACGTGGATGCGTCTTTCTTTCATTGATTATTAAATGTGTTTTGACCTCTGAAACCGTAGCATAAGCATCCGCGCGCTAGTTTGCATTAGAGGATGCAAATCTAGACTCCGACCTATGAAATTCACCACTCAATTTTAGCAACAGAATCATGCAGATGGTACGGTTCGTGCGCGTGCACAGCCATCTCACAGAGGAAGCTAACCGCTCCATGACCTATTTGACATAGTAACTATCAGCTAGCACATTTCCCTGTTTTACAAATACTCTGTTCGATGGTTGTTATTATATATATACATCGTCTCTCAAACAGCACAAACGTTTCCCATCAATTTTCATTGCTGAAGCGAGCTTGCTAGCCCTCACCGCCGCGGCGGCAGCAGCAGCAGGCCAGATTGTGCTGAGCTGGATCGGTACACCCCGGCGTGTTCTCACTACCCCGTGCGAAAGTGCCCAACCATTAGTCATGGGACGAGGCCGCGGCGGCCACGCTGTTGCCAACCGCCGACGCGAAGCACTCCCGGAGCTGAATGCGTCACCTCCGAGTCCTCCAAGGGGGTCTCTTGGTCTCGGCCGACGTGGCGTTGACAGGAGATCTCATTAGAAATTCAAACGAAAAGTTCTCCACCGCCTTCGCGTCTGTTACCCCCATGACCCGAATCGTATACACCTCAGTGGGATGGTTTCACTCGTTGGCTTCGCGCCGAAAGGGACCTGGAGGGATCCACTCTCGGAGATTTTTCTCCCATTCTCCATATCGTCCCTCGTGTATATGGGCTAGCGCTGTATTCGACGGGTGCGCGAATCGTCGCTTCGATGATGGACTAATGCGTACACTAAGACCTATTGTCAATGGCTCTTCAGCATTTGAGGCTAGATAGAACTCACTTAGCGGCCCACTTTGGCTGCAGTGGAAACACATTTAGCCAATAGAAATTGCCCTGAGAGAGAGAGAGAGAGAGTGGTTCATTGATTTGCTTCTCGAGGAGATACCGAAGACGAGCGATGTATCCTACTGACCGTCAGGATAGAGGAACTTTTCCTCACGGTATAGGATAAAGGTTTTTCGATAATCGATTACATAAATACAGCTATGCAATGTGTATCAGGATTCAGCCGTAGATATGACTCGGTAAGCGTTGGCCCCTACCACCTTTACCAATGTATATTTGCCAGCTTGCCCGAAACTGACGACGAACACCATATATATATATATATATATATATATCTCATCGATGGCTGGGTCGTGTCGAAGATACAGTATCGTTTTTTTTATCAATAGGACCGCCGAGTATTGATATTAGACCAGCTCTGCTTGCGACTCGCTCTTTCTATGTAATCCAATGAATGATTGCCCTTGATTTGATGATATTATTAGGCAACTGTGTCGGTGATTCCGTAATCGACTTTGTAAAATGCCCACAACGGCACGTGGCGTCGACGAGGTTACATAGACAAGAGCAAAATATATGAGCAGATATAACACTAACGTGCGAAAAACCGGTTTTGGGTTTGCTGCAGAGCAGGTGATCGTCGAACGGGCTATGAACTCTCATCAGGTTCCAGCGATCGATAAGCAAAAGTTTCTTGTACCCGATGACATCTCAGTGGCTCAATTTATGTGGATTGTTCGGCGCAGGATCGCCCTCAGTCCAGAGAAAGCTCTGTTTCTGTTCGTCGGACGGGTGATGCCACAGACAAGGTGAGAATTTTGAATTATCATCATTATCCTATGGACAGATCAATGCAAAATGCTCGATTTCCTATTCGTAGATGAACTGTAGTCGTGAATGCCATCTGCCGTTAGAGAAAATCCAATCCGAGTCTATTCCTGAGATGGCGCCGCTATCTGCCCCATGACCGCTGGTCAACTTTAGCTCGCCAAGCAGGTTCCTTGATGCCGTTTAATGCAAATGCTGACCTCAAACTAAGCCAGCTGTGCCAGACACTTCTGCACTCCATTGAGACAATTAATCGGTTGTAGATAAATATCACACTAGGAGGCGACCTGTCGATCCATTTCAGAGGGCCAATGGAAGGGGGGATACTCCACGAATAGACCAGCGAGTGTGGAATTAGGGGCGGGATAGGATGTCCAATTGAAAGCAGCAGGCCGTATACTGTATCTAATATTGCTAATCCCATTCGAGGCTGATTTTAGCGCGGGCCATACCACCTCGACGGGAAATCACTGCTTTTAGTCTTGGCTAGTGCACGTATCCAAGCTGTCATATTCTATTAGCCAAAATGATTTAGGAGCACTAGATCGTTTGCGGTCCCATAGGATAGGCAAACAGATTGAACGGTGATAACAACAAGCTAATCTCGTAAATGATTACCAAACGGACAGGCGTGCTCGTATTATAATTTTCATTATTTAATTATGAATAGCATCTCGTAGTTAGGGTGCTTCCGTAAGAGACTCGTGGCGGGTGAAGGCTCCGGACGCCTGACGGATGCCTTTCAGCTTTCTGAACTTGTGGTCATCATCGGGTCCGCATCACAAATTGGCCAAGGGTCAGCTGGTTGAATATGAGTTTTCCTCTCTAATTAACATTAACACACAATTATCAACGAATCTCTGCAGTTAACTGATCTCGTGTTGTGTAATTGTGTTTCAGTATGAGCATGGGCGAGCTTTACTCGCAGTATAAGGACCCGGACGGCTTCCTGTATCTGACGTACAGCGGAGAAAACACCTTCGGCTCAAGCAGGTCTCTTCGATAGTCCGTGCCTGTTTATTAACAATCGTTGCTCTGATCGAGTCCCCGCCAATTAGAACGCATCTCATCAAGCGCCCGACACTAACGCAGGAGAGATTTTATCTAAGCAGAAAAACACGCGAGGCTACATTAGACAGGAAGAGCACGTTTAGCACCTCGCTAAACGTGGCTCTTAGCAGACACAACCGAAAAAAAATGAACACTGTGATCTATCCATGAAGCGGCTGATCTGATCAAAAATGGCGTCCGTTACAACACATTGTCAATTCATCCCACTGGTGGGAGATGACATTGGTTTTTTACGAACATTCTCTGAGAGAAAGAACTGAGCAGATGTTAGATGCACTGATCTAAATGATCTAAAAACAGTGGACATTACTTAGCAATATGTGGAGAATTTTTAGAATTCTTATAATTTTAACAGCACTCCTAATTTCGACGTGTATGCTATCCAAGCTATGGGGGGTTAGAGATGACCGAGGTTTAGAGATGGGCATTTGCTTACTACAAGATATTCAAGCTGTAAATATTCTTCTACAATAATCTGGTGTACTCACTGATTATGGAATCGACTTGCAAAATCAGTAATGGTTGGGTTACCTATGAGTGTACGAACGTTTTCCACGCGAGGTGAACTTCGTTTGTAAAAAGGAAACACTATTAAATTTGAAAAAAAATCAAATAAATCCGCGATATTCATTATGCCGTCATATAAAATAACAGCATTCGTTATTGTCGACTATTCTAGATACATCTTACTGTATTGATATGCGTGAATTTCACGTACGATTTTATTATTTCATCTGTTTGATTGCGCGAACGTGTGACATGACGAACGTTCACAATAGAAAATAAATATATATTTGTAGGTAGTATCCAAAAAATTTGAATGAACTCTCCCTGCTTTGATTCAATTGGACTCCCTTGAACTAGGCTATTCAACTCGTAGTGGAAATAACAATAATTAATATAACACTAATCCAACTTGTAGATTTTGCCCTCCCATTATTGAGATAATGATCGATGCAGCAGCCAGCGCGACTGCTTCAATGAGTCAGTTCTTTTTATATATACTCTAACTAGATCATCAGGTTGGTTCACGTGTTTTACGCGGAGTCGAATCAATTAAATGGTGGTACATGTTTCGACTATCTTAAGTAAATACATATATATAAACAAAACCCACAAAGGGACACGGAACCGAAAATAAACGCGGATGTCGAAGGACACCGACTGAATTAAATCGATTAGACCTCTGACTAATATACGAATTGATATATTGTGTGCTATCTTTTGACAATACATAAAATCAATTTGATAGCATGCTTCTACCATGGTACTAGTAAGGCGTCCAATTCACACAAGCCGTTTGCAAAACGCAAGTCACCGGGTCACATGGTCCGTAAACAGGGGCCGCTGTGACCGCTGAAGGTAAGCGAACACCAGCAGCCTTTTGCATGCAGCTCAACTGCGAGAACTTTAGTCAGTTCACCAGATGCATACAGCCACTGGCAACTGGACGTTCGACGTCGCCGTTGACTTGAAATCGGGGCGAATTTAACGTCTGGAGGCGTCTGATGGTTGTGTGATGCGCATACAACGAAACTGCTTCAACTTCTTTATGAATTGACATGGCTAACCGCGTGTAATTGATTCACTTTGCTGTATGTATATATATATATCTGTTTTTTTTTTCTAGGTGACCCTCACCTGTTCCTCTATCTGGCAGTCCTTAGGTTTTAACTTTTTATGTATTACTATAATGACGACCTGTCGGGGCTGTATATATATATAGGAAGAGAGAGCAAAGAGAATCAATTATATATATATATATATATCATTTAAACACCTGGCTCGTTTTAAGATTTGTCGGTCCGAGAGGCGGACACAAGTGCAGCGCATTATTTTCAAAGTATGATGAGGACAAAATGAACGACACGAGATGGAAGTGCCCACTCGAAGGTGGCCGTCATTCACTCGCGGCTATACTACGTAAATATAAGTGAATGTACTTGCTTACCACTTTTGTCAACGTTGGTGATGTTGTCCTGACCTGGAGTTTGGCTCGGAGTTTCGTTGTCTTTCAACTCCTCAGTGGAATGTACATCATCGTCTGGGGCCTCTTGTACGCCTTTGCTGTAACCAGGACATGAGGCAGAATATCGGTATTAGATATTATTCGAGTTAGTGTTGATTCGGTGCCGCTTGAATTCGCAGACCTAATAGCCACCATCACCAGACTTTCGTAATTATCTCTCCTCAATTGTGTCTTCAAACTCACACAGCCGGATAATCGTCATCATCATCATCATCATCATCATGATGGTCTCGAGATGCACGCACTTAGGAAGAGCTACAGGTACCCTTTACAGACCTCGGTCTCACTCCGGCGTATATTGATCAACGAAGGTAGTCTGATATGAACGGCGTTAATCAGTTGCTCCTGTTCCCAAAGGGCAATTAGAAAGCTGCACAAATGAGGAACAGCTCACCCTTGAACGTAGCAACATCCATCGCGGCTAACCAAAGTGAACGTATCTAGTAAACATGTTCAACATCAGCAGTGAACGTCGACAAACACTACAATTGCAAACAGCCGAAATCATTAACACTTGAGTCGATTTTGGCATCGGACAGCGAATGGTGTGAGCAGTCCGTCTGATGTCTGGTGGCCCTGCAACTTTCACAGTGAGTAGCCATCCGCTCACTTGAGAAGCGTTTATCGAACGAAAATGGAAAATTGTGCAACTGTTAGATCTTCCTCGCTGAATCACTGCGTTCTACATAGAGCAATATTCACTTTGATGCTGTTTTTAATTTATGATTATAATTTATACCAATCGCGCCATGCTGAAATGAGCTTCATCCCCGTGTTATATGTAAGATCATCGTATCTCGAGTGTGCTCATATATTTTGATTCAAGCCATAGTGAAAATTCTACCTGTGAGCGAAGTTGGCTCCTCATACAGAGAGAGAGAGTGAGAGAGAATTGCATTAAGTGGCGAAATTGCGGTTTTGATTTGATATAACGCTTTGTGCCCTGTCATGTCTCTCTTTACTTAGGTGATTTCTCGTTCGAGAAGCAAACCCGTTCTGTGAAGATGAGACTACAACGCATCCGATCTTCTCCCATCTCATCATTAAGGTTACAATAGAACACCAATGAAAATAAGCCCAGTGTCAGGAGAGAGAGAGAGAGAGAGAGCTATCAGACTACTGCTAAAATTGTCAGTATTTACATAATAATTGGATCTTGAAGGGAGGAACATTGGTCTTCACCGATTTTCCGCCTACATAAATAAGCACTGGACCGTTCATGATAGATGATGATGATAAGTGACAATTAGACTAAGCCAACTATCCGGCCCAGGATTTACTTCGCCGTTCCGTGGTGCCCGCTTGCGTAATACCCTTTGCTGCGTTCGCATCAAGCGTCCCATCGGTTTGGTTTCGTGCCCGTGCTAGTTGTGGTAATAATTTTTTGTCGCACTAATTTCGACAACAAGGAACTATTTGCCAAGAGGCAGTGAGCTCGCGGCAAAGCAAAGATGAGAGGCTCCGTTGGGAGCTCGGATTGTTTTGTAATACCTTCTGCTCTGCGAGGCGTCATCATCGTGTTCCAGCGCACCGTCAACGTTGACGGTGCCGGCTGATTTGTCCTTTTTGACGTAGGCGTAGAAATAGAATACGTTTCTCTGAGCGGAGCCTGATGCGCTCGATGGCGGAATCGAGGGTCCGAACGGCGGCGGAGGCAGCTCGCCGTTCACGATCATTCGCTCGACTTCGCCAGACGGAATCCACAGACCTGTAAAAAGATAGAAAATTAGTTAGAAAATAGAAAATTAATTAAATTACCAGTCGATAGAAAATTCGTCAGCAAAGCTGGACATTCATTGGCAGGTGGCGCAGATGAGCAACATCTAACACATATGATAGCTGACCATAGACATACATTATATGATTACGGTGACGTTCAGACACCGCATCACAAATACGCGTGAAGAACAATTGTCAATTTTATCATCGTCGTCTTCCAAAACTGAAAATGCCAATAGCGGTATATCATTCGGGTCCTTGAGGATCCGGGATCAGTTGGAGATCAAACTGTTGCTCTCGGTATTCAGCTGAATCTTCAGTGAGTCGAATCAAACACAATACCGCAGAGCGTTTTAAGCTTCCGGACCGACGATTCTTCTGGTTCAATGTATTTCTAAGCCCAATTTTAGAATACTTGTATAAGCTGGCACAATGTGGCTTTGGACAGTAGTGGATTTTTAGTGATAGCTAGATGCATAGAAGTCGCGAATTTCAACTTGTTATTCGTAGAATACGTCGTCGGGTGGGACACGAACCGTCAATTTCTGATTTTTGTGTTCGTCCATTTGTCCCGTGAAGCCAACGATTGTTTGCGAATATTTTGAATTGTTTTTCGAATCTTTTTCGAAAAACAGACAAACATATGAAAGGCACATGACATAAATTACTACCTAGCCCAAATGCTTACGGGACACAGGAACCTTCGAAATCATCATTGTACAGATTCAAGGTCAAGAATAGTGCAAACTGTGCACACTTTTCGTAATGGATATTCTCAAGATGAAACAAAACCAGGAGTGGGATCACGGCGGCGAATGCAAGAAGCGATTCTTCTATTACACGAAAACTCGAATGATTAGGATATGAATTGATGTTATGACGCTGGCGTTTCTAAGTCATACGACGCGGGGGGAGTTGAGGGGGCGATCGTTAGTGGGCAAACATCGTGGATCAGGACCATACCTGAGGACCCGAGGGACTCCCACACGCACCCGCTAGATTAGGCTTGGGGGGTGTGTATAAAACATTTACAACCACTAGAGACTTCCAGTACAAGATAAAGAAGCCTTCTGTCTAGTACTCAAAGACGCTCATCGCTAAACCATCATCGGGAAACTGGACGAGTTTCACTTGTGTGAGTGTTGCTTAGCTGGCCGCGAAGATATGATCAAAATGATTAGGTGTAATCCTCATGCTTAGTTTAATTTCGACAGCAATTTATGTTTCTTTTATCCAACAACAATTTATATCAAATAAAGGAGGGGGTAGTTCATTATAAGTTGTCTTAAAACACGAATGCGAGCAGGGTAAAGCTCTCAATTTTTAGCGATAAAGAGGTTCGTATTGTTCACATCCATATTTTATGTGGTAGTAATCTAAATTTTCAGTTTTTCACCTTTTTTTAAACATTTCTCACGAATGACACGGTTGTCTATTATTTTTTGCGAATGTTTCACTTAGTTTTATTCTTGTCTTCCTTTACTATAGTCGTTTCCTAGCGCGATTCGTTGTTTTACTGTATTATCATTTTTGCTTCAGATTCTACCTCGAGAATGTTACGCAGGCAATATTCTAGTAGGATGTTGGTATTGTTAATGTAATCATACATTTATAATATTATATGTTGAACGTTTAACACAAACGGATATTGTTTTAGTAGTTTTCTATTTAATTCTTGATCTTACAGAAATTTGTCATTTTAGCCTTTTGGAGCTATTACTCTCGGAAGGTATTTTAATACTTGATATTTCAAGATAAAGTATTTTAGATCAATGACTCTCAGGTCACAGCATTCATGGTCCGGGTGGGGGGGGGCGAAGGCATTGTCTCTCCAGCAAATGGCGCTACCGGAAGAACTACCCTATGAGGCTGTCACCCGTTGCGCGAACCAGTCTCGGGCAGACCCCCCCGAAGAGGCTGACGGATGTGGGAGGGTGATTCTATTTTCATCGTTCTGTATCAGATCGTTGGTGAAACTAATACGGCCTGATCTTTACTCCATTTAACGATATTCACATAGCGCTCAGCATGCGCAATTCAAGATACTAATCAACTGATGAAGACTGTCTCTTTGATACAATCACTTGAGATGATCTTATCCGATTGTGAACCTTTTAAAAGTCGCTATTCTCATAACGTGACCTGCGCGAGCCCTGTGCTCATGAGTAACTATGCGCGGGGAATTACAGGTGGAGTTGTTAATTTTTTTTTTCATTTTGATTAGCCCATTACTTATTTGACCTCCCTCTTGCGTATCTCAAGTTCGTTGATAAAGATCGAGTTTGACCGAGTGATTCTGGAAGCACACAGAAACTGGTACAGTCTGAACGGAACATATTACACATAATCACTAATATTACAACAATATTCTTAATTAAATTTCGAGTGGTCATTAACCGGCACCAAGTAACACACAACCACGAAGAAACCTTCGCCCTTCCAACCCACCATAGATGCTGTGACGATCGTGCCGTAGCTATGACCACGGCGTTGAGGAAGCATAAAATTAATTAATTTTCACTTATTTATTTCACGAAGTGAAGTTGTTATCATAGAAACGGTGAGATTCCCGGCCATTCGGAGGCGGGCATTCACACCATTCACTCACGTTCGTTTCTATAGCAGGACACGCATATCGACAGATGAATTCGCTGGCGGGTCGGTCAGGGCCCGTGTTCATCGGCATCGTTGGCTCCAGCGCCTCTTCTTGACTCGACTAATGTCCATTTCTCTTGAACAATACAAATCTTTGCGTGCGGGTGTGATAGCCACCGAAAACTCGTTGTTACCACCAAAACAACGACACCGTTCACTCTGCCCTTATACATACAACAGCCTAGAGCTTAATAAAGTTGAAGCTGTGCAAGTCGAAGCTTCCGGGGGCCAGCCAATAACCGGGTCTTGTTCTCTATAAACGCTGGTGCCCCCGCTCACTCGCAGTGTAATTGAAGTCGGTTTGGCTGGCCTCGCTGTGATTGCAATCGGAAATGAACATGCAACTGGGAGAATTCACATTTTCTTTTCAAATCTCATCACGCCAATGGCTCGTTCGGTTAATTTCCGTTATCAACGATTTCGGCTGTTGCTGTTGCTGCTGGTGCTTTTGCCACAACTGGATTCAGCCCTCCCGGTGGCGTAATGTTTTCAGCAAGGCCCTATCAGCGACCCATCGGCGGTCGAAGTGCCTCCTGCCGTAAGAGATGCCACTCGTCGTAAACCCCGGTTGTCTCCAGCGGCGCAATGAATCTCGTCGCAGCTCGCAATCCATACGTCGGTAACCAACCCAAAGTGCGATCGTGACCAGATGCATAAGGTAGCTAACGTGTGATGTACGATGTGTAGAATCGACATCATTGTGAACTTTGTCAGCTATGATTGTACCGAACATTTATTCAAACACAGACACTAATTAGGGAATATTTCAAAGGGGGGATTAGTTGGGGACCGGGGCCGAGGCCGACATTGTCCTGAGGAAGGCGATGGCGCGCTTGTGCCCAGAATCAACATTACTATTGGCGCAGTTTCTGTTGGGTGTCTTAAACGGTTACTGCTCTAATCGGCAATGGAAGCTGAACGATTGAAAGTTGAATATGATTTTCATGGCTTGTTATTTCGCCACCGTACGATGCAGCTTTGCTTGAGCAGAAATCATTCGAGTTTCACTCGTATGAAACATCCCGGTAGACTCATGGCAGGATATTCAAGGTGGCACTTTTTTTCTTCGTTGTTATATAAACGCGAACACACTCCCTACGGGATTACATTTTTTCATTGACTGTTTGAGCTGTTGCAATACTCTGCCATACGCGAACGAACAGAACACTAAGGCGAAGGTCCCGATTTCTGGAACCCAAGATCTATGCCGTTCTTATACCCCTATAAGACTAGAGACGTCCAATGTTAAGGGACATGGCTGTGAGCATGCGTGCCGTTGCAAGCAGGCAAAAACAAATGAATTATGTTCGATCCTTCGACCCCTACTGAAACCCGCAATCGTATACTACACTCTGTCTGCAGCTGCCTTATGGATAAATTCAACACAAATAACTTCCTCCGTAGAGAAATCGCAAACGGTAAGTTTAACGATACCAAACGATTCACCGAAGCCAACGACCAACCCAATAGGTACCCGTACTCTCGCCGGCGCACGTCGGGCTACGCGAACAGTTGTCGCAAGACGTCGAAGCACCTACAAACATCCACATCATAACTTGAAGCGAAAGTGGGCAATCATTTTCCCCCGTGGGGCCGGTGATTACTGGGGCCATGTTTGGGATACTGCTGCAGCGGCTACCACGATAATATATTAATAAAAGAAAGCGCGTCATATAGCCGGCAATCATTTACAGGAGCTTGCGCAACACCGGGCCGCTGCCCACTGCAATGTAGAACGACGCTATAACTGGCTGTTTTCCTCCATTTCCTGCTTGTAACCAAAATTCTCTGCCCCGCTATATAATAATCGGATGACCGTAGACTGCGCCGCCTGGCTGTCCGCCTTGGCTTCTTCGAGCCGCTCGTGTTTTTTTTTATCCACAACAGCGGCGAAACGTCTCGTTAATATTTTACGCTATCTCCCCCAGTGTTACAGTGTTTTCGATAGCGACAACGCCAACTGTGGTAGGAGACGCCGCCGCCACCGCCGCAGCGGCGACGGCTGCGGCTGCGTTCGGTCCACCGTTGCGAATGATGATGATTTCGATGATACTGAACATTGTTGAATGCTCTGCTGTTCATTCAGCGATTCGTTCTCACGTCCGTTTTCAGCTTTGGATAGGCTACCGATTGGAACCATGTTCAGCGTTCACGTACGTGAAACAGGAAACGACGACAAATGATAGGGTGTCCTGTGGAATCACCGCGAGCGACGCACGTGTAAATTACATTGATGTCATTATTATTATATATATATATATATTATACATATATATATATATATATATATATATATTATACATATATATATATATATATATTACCGAATACGCCTCAAAGCAACGCAGACTTGCTGAAGGGTGTATAAATAAAATAGATATATGTATAATTCACGGATATATTTTCTACATTTCTTGTTTCAATAGCAACCAAACGATTAAGAAAGGTTAATTGCCTTAATGACAATTAATCATCAATTCCAGGAGTACCCGCCACATATGTTCCCCTAGCTACCCGTTATTCCGTCTAAAGTAGTGGGTGCCGTCAGTTGAACAGGGCAGACGCGGGAATTCTTCCATCTGACGACGAGTGATCAGTTACCGATGACAGAATGGCCTAGCGTTTGCAGGATAGCCAAATCACAGTGGTCAATTATATTCCAATCAACGCACACCCAGAAACGTAATGCGTAGTTACTTACAGTTGCTTTTGTATCAGTTACATTGCCATTATTCACTTATGTGAGAGTGAATGACAAGTAATTCCAGCCGGGGCTGTTGCTTTGGTTTCTGTACTGGCTGTACCTCATCTTGATGATCAACGAGCACAGCACAATGATGGTGGTAGTTTGGTTAAAATTACGTCAGAAGAGCTACCTTGTTACGAAGCTCTAGATTCTCTCTCTCTCTCTCTGTCTCTCGCAATCGCTTACGTCATAACGTGGCCTGTGTTCTTAATGAGTACGCAGTATAGATCAATTTATTTTCATCGGAGCCTGAGGTCTCTCAGCGCCAATTTTCGCCACAATGCGCGATGTTTCCCGTTTGACATGACAAACTTGAATATTCTACGAGCAGTGAATGAAATTATGCTTACGCTACCGATCGACCATCACGCCGCGGTGAGCTGGTATTAGGCATACATTTGAGTATTGGAAATCACTAGGAGAATCGCCGAAACATTTAACTATTTAGCTGGCGATTGATCCTCGTGTTTCATAGTAGCCGAAAGCACGAACCCATACCAATACTCGTTAGATGAACAGATTCTCATCTGAGCCAACCTGCTACGAGACCGTGGAACGGCTCGGGTCCGTCTACTATCTGCTGTCGCGGCACCGAAAAAGGTAGATATACTCAAATGAGCCCAAGATGTAGCTAATTCAGATAACTCTGTGATTGACTACTCAATAGAACAGTGTCCACCTACTCTTTGAGGAGCGCTCCTACAAGGTGGTGATGATGGAGTGGGATGACTAGAGCCGAGTCTGTTAAGAGCTAATTAGCAAGGACTGAACACTCAGCAGCGCCACGCCCGCTTCCGGCTTCGTCCCCTACTCGAAGTCTCTTTCAAATCACCCCGTAACACTGGAGGTCTTTGATGGCCTCGCGGCCCAACCATATCCGGCTAAGCCGCATTGGCAGTAGTATTTAGAATGGCTGTTTTTGCAGCTGTACCGGAAGAGACGAAGTCGCGCGTTCGGAATTACAACAGCCCAGCAAAACTACGTAACTAGACGATGTCAACGTCTCTCTCTTGGGACCATGAGCGTTGTCGCCGACTGCGTCACTAATGATTGTATATATAGTATGACACATAATGATATGAAATTAATCTAAGATTCCAAGCGAAAACGATTGAGCCCAATGTACGATGAATCGATCATGCATAGGTGTGTCAGTGACATTTGCGCGAAATCGAACCGGTTCCTTGATTTCTATTCACATATATTACATATAACGATCGATTTGCAATTACCCATCTGCGCTGTGCTTTTCAAATAGAACCCATTATTTAAATAATCACTCACCCTGTTATGGCTTAATTCTTCCAGTAGGCTATATCATACACGGCACCTTATATAATAACTATATATAATAACCGTCAATAGCTCCCTTACTACAGTTTCGCTTCCGCGCTAAGATAATGCACGCGAATCTTTCCGTTGCTCTCCGATCACCCAGCTATGGACACCCAGTAAATAAAAATGTCGTCTCCGCAGCAGCATTTGTCGTTGCTGCCTTCCTAGCTTTTTCTTTAATTTCAAGATCGGCACGTCAAACTCATGAATGAGCCAGATGCGTCTAAGGTAATCGTCTTTCGATTGATGGCGTCCGCTCGAATCGATTTCGCGTTGTTTCGGGCGCCACTATTGTCGACCACCATCGCGGCGTATTCGGTACCGGACAGACGAGCGCTTCAGGAGAAAAAGGACAAACACCTCATTTTTCATCGTTGCTTTCTTTTGCATTTCCTGAAATCCGTCTCATCGTGACCAGTTGTCCCATTTTCCATGTCTGCTATCCGCGACGTCGAAACCACCGATACGCCGCCGTCCAATGGTGGATAGCGCAGGACGCCGCGGGCTGCTCTGCAGCAGGTGCACAAAACGAAATGACCGTTACATTCGAATACGAAGAGGAAAAAATAATCCTGACAGCGACCGCGGCAAACATGCGGCACTTAGTCAACAGTAAGTCTGTTTCATGCTGCAAAGCCCAGCTTCCACTTCAAGCTCTCCCTGTGCGGATTGCCCCGCCACAGCTTAGCGGACCCAAGCCAGAGTGAACGAAGCGGTCCGCGATTAATCGATATCAAACATCTGTCTAGCTGCAGAGAAGTATCCATCGACGCATCTATAGAAGAGCTGTCCGCGTCGGCAGACCCTTCAGGGGCGGCACTTCCCGTTGTTCGGCGAGGGTCTTCACCCTGGCTCGTGCAGTGTTGCCCATCGAATTGCAAGGGCAGCCCGCGCGGCGACTGCGAGCATCGGCGAAAACGATACCGAATAACAGCGACCTCTCTAATACTGACGAATATTGTGAGGCGGAGCACCGTACCAATCTTCCCAGTAGCGTTTCCCCTCGCCGTCGGCGTTACGGTGCGCGACCAGCGCAATGAAGACGCGCCGTTAATCGAACTGCCCGACCGCTCGACTTAACTACTCTGTTTGGTGATACAGTCGAGAGCAGTAGTGGCGGAAGAGTTGACAGTGAATAGTAGCCGTCTGCTTTGTTACGACTGTAAAGAAGAAAATCCGAACAGTGACGAATCAATTGCGTGTCCATATGTGGTGTGCGTGAGGCTCAATTCAGTGTGATATATGTCGAGTAGCGTCTGCATAAGAGTGAGTGAGTCATTCCAGTGTACAATGGGGTGTCAGCTGTGACCTTCACATCGGCGAGAGAGAAATGGAGCGTGGTAGAACGACATCGTCGTCTCGAAGCGGGAGTGTATCTGGATTGCCGCGCATTGCACAGCGAACAGGTGCCGAGGCGCGCAATGTCGCGTAGATTCGAAATGGTCAAAAACAATCTCGTCGTGCACAACTCACCTCATCTACAGGATCAAGTTGAATGCGTGAGCCTGCGATCGGGCTGTACTCGGATACGTAATTAGTTGGATATAGATAAAAGGGATCGATAAGAGAGATTGATTGCGAGCTGACTTCCGGATAAAATCGATCCCATTCGTCCATAGCCGATGTCATGTCTTCAGCGCTCTATACCGTTGTCCACCACGTGGCTTACCCAGTGAACCATGCGCTATTTTACGCCATCAATGGAATCACCGAGCTATTCTACCATGCGGGCCTGGGAGGTATGGGCCGTTACTATATACCGCTCATACATATGGCGTTCTTGTCGATGTTCATCACGCGGCCAGAGCTTCGTGATTACAACACGAAGCGAATCCAAATCGAGAGCAACCACAAGTATTTGAGAGCATCGTATGACTTCATCATTGTCGGAGGTGGTATGGCTGGTTGCCTCGCGGCTAACCGGCTGTCGAAGCATTATTCGGTACTACTCGTTCACGGGCCCGGTGAAATGCCGAATATCCTAACGCGGGTTCCCATTCTCGGGGCACTAAATCAGGCCGAGCCATCGCACGATTTTCGCTACGTCGCTGAACCGTCAGACATCAATCTTCAATGGAAGACGCACGCAATCACCTACAACAGCGGCAGGACCCTCGGCGGTTCGGCAATTCTAAGTGCTCACGTATACTCTATGGGGCGAAAAGCGGACTTCGACGAGTGGGTTCGAGACTATGGGGCAACTGGCTTCGATCACGACACGTTGGCCGCATATGTTAGGAAGCACACAAAAGCCCACGGAACAGTTAGGGGTCTCCCATTGTATGGAACGTCGGGCGAGCTTCATCTCGACCATGCCGAAACACCAGGGTACTACGCGAAGTATAAGGAGGCGTTTTTAAAGGCAGCCACCTATGTCACTAGCACACAGGTCGTCCGAGATCACAACGAAGAGCTTCTCGGCTTCGGGTCGGCGACACATCTTGTGGAAAAGGGTACAGGCTATTTAAGCACTCCGGTGAGGGCATTTTTAGAGCCAATTGCCTATGATAAGGGTCGCCGTAGCCGATTGCACATCATTCTTGAATCGATGGTCGAGAGGATAGGCATAATTAAGAGACACGATGGTAAGCTCGCTGCTCGAGGAGTTATCGTCAAAATGAAGAATGGGATGAGACGATACTTTTTTGCCCATAGAAAAGTCATCCTGGCAGCGGGTGCTGTGCGCTCACCTCAAATACTCATGCTCTCCGGCATCGGGCCGCTGGACGAGCTAACCAAATGGAAGATTCCGCTTCTCCTTCATAGGGAAGGTGTCGGGCGAAATCTCCACGACCATTATGACCTGGGCACGGCGATGGTCGTATTTCCGAAGGGAAAAGGCTTCGTCGATATTGGCTTCAGTGACTTCGTTCAGTTCTTCAGAAGTGGGAGAGGCGCGATTCGAAATCCCTACGGTGTAAACTCGCTAGGATTTTTCCGAAGCCGAAACATCTCCTATTCAACGTGCATTTCGCAGGAGACGTGTCAACCGGACTTTGAAATTCTTGTACACCTAACTGCCCCCAACCATCCTGCGGGAGGATCGACGTTACGCGCAGCTCACATCAAGACGTCGGATTTAATGAAATATTATTACAATCAGAACGGGGGGAGCATCATACTGCAGAAGGAGGCCATTCTGTTCACGCCGACCCTTCTACATCCGATCACCCGAGGACGCATCAAGCTCCGTGATCTCGAGATTAATTCGAATCCGCGAATCTTTCTGAACGTTCTGAGCAACGAACGCGATCTTCAGATGGCCGCCGAACTCTACCTTACTGTTCGGAAGATTGGTATCCTCGCGTTCACGAAATACGGCGGCGAGTGGATGAATGTCCGACAGGAAGGCTGTCATGGACCCGACGACTCGTTCGAGTACGCCCGTTGCGCCGTACAGCGCTTCCTAAAAACGGCATGGCATCTTGGCGGTACCTGTCGAATAGGTCAGCTGCATGATCCGTTTGCCGTCGTCGATCCCCATCTGAACGTGATCGGAGTTGAGAATCTAGCTGTCATTGACGCCTCTGTAATGCCGGCACCTGTCAGCGGTCATATGCTTGCCACGATCGCCTCGATAGCGGAGAAGTTTTCCGACGAAGTTCTTCGAGGAGTTGCATAGAATGTGTTGAATGGCTGTACATAGCTGTGTAATACTAATAATAGTGATCGAAACGCATCGTACAACACTAAATGTATTGGTGTCATAATAATTCAGATAGAAGCAGGAAGCTAAGAAGCGTCTGGAATACGCCAGTATTACCCGTATTAAGGGCATTTTGAAGAGTCCCAACAGAGGGTAGCCTGCGGATAGTTAACTGTTAGTGGTTATTGTATTGTAATCATAGAGATCCGTTCAGCGTAAGTAATTGCACACTGAACTGCCAGCGCATTCGTGAAAGCTGAACTTCACGTTACAATTATACAGTAGATGGCATTCAACGACCGCTGCGACTACTAACGCCAAAGGAGCGCTGGCAGGGAACTCTGATATTCACAGCACTGATGTACGTACACATATGGTTTGAAGAAATGAGTTCAAACAGGGTAATAAGTCGATATCACCACAATTATATAGCTGACTGTTTTCGTTAGAGACGGCCATTTGAGATGGCATGCTTCATCAACAAAGTATTCTCTATTGGCTCGTCATTTTGTTAACCTTGGACAAATATCTATTATCCAGCCTATTTGAAACGAACCGCTGCCTAAAGTCTATCAATGGTAGAAGGTAATATTGGACAAGCTGTCGACTTAACTGAGGCCACAGGCCGCATTTTTAGACGCGCGTCATCTTTTGTGTTGTTAGACCGTGTGTACACGTTTTCAAGCTCCCATTTACGGAATATGTGTTTGATGAGATCCATTTATCGAAATATCTACTTTGACAAATTGTGCACAGCGTCCACAGGGTCGTAAGGTGTTCCTGTATTTACAAGAACAAGAAATCTGGCTGCTTCTCTGCCATAGGTTGCTAATGGTGGGATTCAATAAAAGGGAGAGCTCGTACTCTTGATCTAACCTCACATTGAGTTTTATTGGAATACTACCAGGACAATGCTTATAGATGTTTACATCATCATCTATGTCATTACACATAAGTAATTACGGGAGCCAGTCTGACTTCTTCGGACAGCTAAAGGCTGTTAATGTTTCCACCAAGGAAGTCACATTATCCCCGGTGACACAAGGTGTAACCTCTGAGACAGGCAGTCGCCGGCCTGTTCGGGTCGCCAGATGCTCCACGCAAGCGGTCTCCAACAGCCTCGGTTCCCAGAAGCGAGGATGAGGGGTGTCGGACCACTCAATGCTTCATCGCGGACCCAACGGGCAAAAAATAAAGTTGTTCTAAGATCATCATATTTTTGTTGTTCTCGTTTTGTCTACCGACACGACAGCATATCGTAGCTGAGGGGCGCCGTAATTAATATATGTGTACGACTCTACTACTTTTGTGGGGCTCTTTACTAAACCGCTTTCTAAGAGTGTATACATGATTACTTGTAATATTCGATAGTACTTATTATATAAATGAATTTGCAGTTGGCAATTATATCCCTAGAGTATAATAATAATAATTCAAATTCAAATTCAAACAAATGTTTATTGACGGAACTGCTATATACATGCTTAAGTTCTCGTAAAAATAATAGTTAAAAGAATTATTGCAACGTATATAAGAATATGCTTATATACGTTGCATAATAATAATAAACTTGAGATTAGACATAGTTGACATAGTTGACAAAGGTAGTATACGCCATACAAGTCATCTATTTTACTCGTATTAGTATTACCAGTCACTTCGTCGAGGCCGGCAACGGACAAACTTAAACCCACTCTACGAGCGAAATCATATTCTCCGGAGCAGCCGATATCACAGTGTGACATTTTGCGCCCGAAACCATGATGAAACAAACAAAAAATTGCTGCGCGATATTTCGACAATCATAATAGTTTACACTGCGCAGCATTTGCAGCGTCCAGAACGCCAGTGTTTAGCGTAGCGACATGGCCAGACGCCAATACGCGACGAGCACAACATTTGAATGAAGCATATCCTTGCCTAATAGAGCGCCTTCGAATATCATTCACGTCATCGGAAACCAGTGGCTTCCATCGGCAGACAGAGCTGCATCGCTTGCCTGCCCACGAAAGTTGGTAGCTGCTAACAAAGAAATCAACGGATTGACACTCTGCTGCCAACGCAGCGCTGGAGGTTTTGTTTCAGCCCTTCTCTCAGACACGTTCGGTGCCCTCCTTCGTCTCGTTGTTCAAGTCACGCGATCGTCCGCCGGTCGGCTGGCTGACGGTTGCGTCACCCTTACGGTGAACAACGCATTGACTACGGCTAGACACCGGCGTGTGGACGCCGTTCGTGAGATGCCGCGCGCCTGCTACCAAAAGTTACTATAGGTAAATACGCTCAATTGTGAAAACATTTATTCACTGGTCGAGAGCGAAGCAAACACAGAAGTAGTGGTGGTGGTGGTGGTGGTGGTGGTAGCAGTCCCAGCGGACTGTTCATGTTAATCCCTATTGGATACATTTGCGTGGGGGGGGGAGAAAATAAATCAGCATAAATCACGTTTATGAGACGCTGGCCAGCAAAACCAATGGGACTACTTCCGCTTCAACCACACCCTAGCAGTAGAACGAGTTAATGAAACTGTACGATGTTCGTATATTCACTACCGTTCCACATCCTACAATCGTCGTTGGACGAACAAGAAGGTTTATTTAGCATATAGTGGAAGAAACAGCCGTATATATATATATATATATATATATATATATATTAGATGTATAATAGAGTTCGCTTTTTTTAAATCAATTTGAATAAAAGCTGGCACACGAAATTTGCTAAACAAAATTAGCCGACTTGGTTGGCCTTTGTCAGTGACCTTTTGACATACCATGTCTTAACGTATGTGAAAAAAAAGTTCCTGCGAGCGTTCGCCCAAAGCGTTATTCGCTTCGAGTGCAGATCTTACCATTAATGTAGATACCGGTTGGCGGAACGGGAAGTGTTTCAGTGTACGCGTTTGTCGATGACGTCTCGGATGTGTCTGCAATGATCACGAACCGAAAAGAAATAGGTGCTTTATTTCTACTGCAGAGTATTTAAATATGGAAGTGATACTATCCCACTGCTCGTCCATAGCACAGAGCACTAATGTTCACTTTCTCCAAAACCAGTGTAGATCACAGTGTTCTTCGATGCGAACGGTAAATAAACGGAGACTACTCCTATAAATTCTAGGCATTTTTGACGCATCTTACTGAATAAGCCATGTCATAGCTACTTATAACACAGCAGAAATCACATAGATAGATTATTTTTGTTATTATTATTATTGTACTAACTGTACGATACAAACAATGATTTCATAGAATAGCTCTAGTAATTCAGTGAAATAGAGCGAAGCTTGTTGGTTCTAAGTTGCTCCGATCATAACCTATGCATGTGTTGATGGTTCAGGGAAAATTGATCGTGATAACTGTGACGTCTCTTGCGCCCGAGGAAGGAGGTAAAGGTATGGTTCCCTATCCTGTTGAGGGGGGAAGCCATTAGTTAGGAGAGCGTGAACCAAGGTTTCGATAAGATTCGGCAACAAAAAGCAACAAGAGGCTACATTTCACGCCCTGTCAGGCTGTAACCTATCGAGCTTTAATGGACATGCCAAGAGATACCTCGCCACACTAGTAATTTCGCAGTGTTGAAGGCCAACAAGCAAACTATGAACAAAACAGTTGTTCCTCTGCACCCTGTGGGAATCGTTGCGTTAACGGTCGTCCAGGTTGAATATCCGAATTGACTACAGCGGAAGTGTAACTGATTCCAAGGATCTGCATCTTGAGACTACCGTACATAATAATAATGACTGGGCCATTTCGTGGGTCCTGGTCTGCATATCTCTTTGATTTATTTTATTAGATATAATATATATATATATATATAATAAAAGAAATCAAACGCTCTTCGTCTTTATCTCTAATATGGGACGACATTCAATAGTCACTGATATCTCAAGCGGAGCGGATATCATAGCCACATTGAACTAGAGCAAGATTCCACGTGCACAGGTATCCCACGCTGACATGATATTTCAAATTTCCGGGTCAAGAGCGGGTCTCAACGAGACGACAACGAACAGATAGAATGTAACGGAATACAACGGCACGAACAGGGAAATCGCCGGCGTAAGCCCCGCGGTGCTATAATACATATAAATGGTTGGGAGCAATATAAATGACAAATATTAATTTCTCTACTTAGCTACGATTTATCTATGCGGTTCAAAGGCACACATGTGGCACCTCCTGTCAGAATGGTTGCAAACACAACACAGCGGAGGGCTTTTCTGTAGATTTACTATTAACCATTTGTTTGTCTGTGACTTCTGCTTGAAATGTGAGACTAATCAACAATGTAGATCTTGTTAAGAACCCTTGTTTCGATAAAGGCCATATATAATCTACACATGCTAATAGCTCGATACATTGGGGAGCAACGTACAAAGGAAAAAGATTGATTAGAAAATTAATTAGAAAATAGCTTAGCGACTTAGCTATGTGCCACTTCCGTGGCACGTCGCAACACGACCTTCCTGGCTGCTCTTGTGGAACAATCTTTAGAACGCGTCAACGCCGTTATCCAATATCATAACATATCATTCCGGCACTATCATAACACTGGCGTATGCTACCTTTTTATTTTATTTCGTAGGGGAGGAAACGCATAATATTGTCGGCAAACAAAACGAAGCACAGCTATGGCTGTTGTTCATCAATTTTGTAACTACTGAAACTCAATAAAAGGGGTTAAATCTCTTGTCGGAAAATCTAGGCACTGAAAGTTACCACTATCATTACACACGACTGTAAATGTTAGCACAAATTTATAAAGATTACCAAAAAATCGATTTGATTACTCTTGTATAATGTTTTGCTTTTTTGGCAGAAATTCGTGAACACCTGTGTGGCGTGGATAACAAAAACATAACACCCTAAGGGCCAGTAGTTGCCCAGCGAGATACAATTCTGTACGTGTCGAGCGGCGGCCGTTCTGCTGTTGATACGACAACGAACGGTGCCCGCTGGATTGTAACTATGGAAATGTACTTAATTCTCTCTTTATTATTAGATGGCCTATCTATTACAGAATATATATATATATACAGTGTGCGTAGAAAGTTATGCAACGCTATGGGAGAAACCCTAAACAAGCCCTGAGTGTTTTTGAAACTAATTTTTCTATATTTTTTGCTAGCCCAGAGGGTACCAGACTTTAGTTAACAATCATGAATGGCAGGGGGGATTTTAAGCAAAGTTTGCCGTTGTCTAAGATTTCATTTTCTGGACCTTTTCTATTCGTTTTAAAATACACGCTGCCATCTAAATAGGTATCCCTATATTCATATAATATATGCATATTTTACTGTGGACTCCACTAAATCGTGAGTTGTCGATTTCAGAAGGCGAATGAAAAGAGAAAAATATATATATATATATATATATATTATATAATATAATAATTCTTATATTTCGTCGTCGTATAAACGAGAAATCAGCGTTTCAACAACAACGGCATACTGGTGTCACTGTACTTAATGAAGTATGACACTGCCGCCGGCAGCCACTATAAAAACGCCCACTCTAAGCCCACTCTAAGCTTATGTACGGACCCCACTTCAACAGTTGCCCCTCCCCTTGCTACGCCCTGTGTGTCGTGTGTCCCAGAGAGCGGGAGACTATAACTCCGAGGATAAGTTGCTCGTCGACTTCCAACAAAAGGCCAGACGTGCCCCCGATGAGCAAACTCTAGTGGAGCGACCGCTAAGCAAACGCAAACTGTTTCTCCGTTGCCGAGGCTGCAACGAGACGCAATGGAAGCGCTGACTGTTGCTTAAAGCTACCAACAAGTTCCGCGAGAGACAGTTATTGTGGTGCAGTTATTTACGAGGCTATTACTATTATCAGGCTTGTTAGTATATATAATATAATAGTAGATGTGTCGACATAGCTGTGGCGAAATGCCTATGAAATCGGCTGCTCGTCCGATTTGTCATTTGCGAATAAACATCAGAGCTTATCGATATGACGAGGCTGTTCTTCGCGTTATATGTAGCATAATACAATGATTGGCACGTCGCCGTTCACGGTGTTCGGTTCAGCTAGACAGCTTATCGTACCTGCCGGTATATCTGCAATACAACGGACGTGGAAAATAGCAGAAACAGTGTATCGTGGACCGAATGTGAGGAATTAGGACAGGAGTGTTTTGCAAGGAAAAAATCGATATTACAAGGCTTGATCGACTTGATACACAGCGTTGCAGTGCAAAAATCAACACGGACAACTTCATACCTAACTAGTTGAAGGCATGTACAGTTGGATGAGAGGTGGCTTGTATAATACAACAGAGACAGATTGAAAAGGGAGGTGAGAGGCGAATTAGCGACCAAAAAGCAAAGAGCCTTTTGCTCACTAATTCGCTGGGTAGCAAGCGTTTTCAAAGCCCGAAAGGACAGCGTAATATTCACAGAAAAATAATAATTTCAAGGCATCAATATTAGCAAACCTTTATTTATAGACA
The DNA here is from genome assembly GCA_019614645.1 of Stratiolaelaps scimitus. Lineage (NCBI taxonomy): Eukaryota > Metazoa > Arthropoda > Arachnida > Mesostigmata > Laelapidae > Stratiolaelaps > Stratiolaelaps scimitus. The sequence continues at coordinate 2,427,586 of JABWDB010000013.1, read as the reverse complement.
TACCGGTACATATTAGGCTGACCCAAAAATAAGGATACTCATATCGTCTTGCGCCGAATTCTTATTCTTGGCCGGTTTGAATTCAAATTTGGCGGGTATTGAGACACACCAATTAGTAAGCAGATGGCGCGAAAGTCGTTAGCATTCAGCTTTCCTTAGGCGTTGGAAATGGCGACCGGCGGGCCAGGTCCTTTCAGAATTACCTTCTCAGAAGGAAAGTGTCAGGTTTATGTTTCAAGGGAAGAAATGACCAGCTGAAATCCATCGAAGGTTGGTTGGTGTGCACGGCCATAATGCCCTGAGTCGAGCACAGGTGTACCATTGGTGTGCGCAGTTCAGGCAAGGGGACTGGGACATTAACGAACATAGAGGGCGCCCATCCCTTCGCGAATCTGGATTCGATGAACGGATCGAGATAATCGAAAAAGCTTTTGAGCAAACTAGAGCTTGGTATCCTATATATATGTAGGTTTTCCCTTGTTTTTGTTGAATCAGCCAATTTTCGTTCAGGTTCCCCTCCCTCTAATCTCGCAAGGGGATCAGGGTTAATATACGCAAATGAACGTGCACGCAGGCAGGCCAAATAGCGCTCAATTAGATTTGTTTAAGCCAACGTCAGTGGCTGCGTCGGTCGCACCTGGGGACACAGCTTGAATAAATATTATAGATAATACAATACATCTGATAAATATCGCACGCCTGTCGTAATACGGATTAATAATAATTGCCGAGAAGTGTTTGCTGATTGGAATAATGACTGATGGAGGGGAGGCGATATTCATCCACCAATAAACAACAAAATAAGGGCCAACGTCATTAACAGCTAATAGACTATGTGATAATGAAAACGTCGCTTACCATCGGATGTATTGAGATCAAACATGAATGGGTAAACCGAAATAAATCAACCTGACAGACGAACCACAAGCGAACTATCGATAACATGTCCCACTTACAGATCATAAACCATCAGGCGCGTGTGTATATGAGTGTGTTTACTACGGTAAGTGCTCGTAGAAAAGCACTTTCTGTTCAAATGGCAGCAGAGACTCGCCGAACCGGTCCGTAGCATGCTCTGTAGCCATAGTATAATCACAGCAAGGGTATGCAGGTTTGTTCATGTGGTCATTGCAACGAATGCATTATCGATTGGTTCAACAAAATGTAGAAAGGTGTTTATTTCCGGGCCATGATGTAGGCTATGACTGTACACGGCTACTATATACATGTGCCTGGTATTTCGACGATTGCTATTCACGCACAATACAAGCGTCCCGACCACCGATAGGAATCGGCGTTCGCTGTAACTATATTTAGCCGCAATGAATATTTCCCTTCGGTATTGTCTCATACAACACGTTAATTAACGACCCAACGGATATGGAACACTGCTTAAGGTGCTGTCAGAGCTCTTCGGGATGTCCACTAAAATTCGATGCTCTCCTAAGCAACGAGTTTGTTGTGTTTTTCTCGTGTACTTTTCTTGCTTCCGTGTACACGGTATCATCTGGATATGTTTGGATTGGCGAAGATCTAAAGAAAGCATTCGCAGGGGGCGATCACCCCAAGACTCTTCGCTCAAAATGTGCTTAATATCGCCACGAAACACATCCGAACGGGCCTGTACATGTAGGCATAAATGCCATTTGTCCATTAGTGTTGCAGCGAAATCGTTGGCAATCATTTGTGAAATTCATTGTTAACCATCCCATATGAAGAGGGACTGGTATATTTTTACTTTGATTCATTTCCACATTGTGGAACGATTCACAACGGAATAATCGTCTAACGATGCACGGAAATAACATTTATTATTTTCAATATATATATATATATAGATATATAACTTTATTAAAGGAAAGAATGACTGTAGAGCGATTTCGCGGAAATTGTGGCCGGATTTTCCAAGGTGCTTTCGGGGGCTTTATTTTGGTCACGACGACGACCGGAGGAATGATTGGAATCGTTGAATTCTTCCCATTGTCGTTCTGAGGAGTGATGTGGATATGATACTACAGCACCAGCACAATAGCAATTAATGAAACCTCCGACCTTAACAATCTACAATAGATCGTCGGAACGACCCCGAGACCCAAATGAGCCCCAAGTAAGCTGTGGTATGCCTTCGCTTAGTGTAAGGATTGTTGTGTCGATCGATGAGAACGTCTCCTAACGCCGATTATACATAGAGCCAAGCGGACCGTTATACTTGGGCAGAAGCTGCTTGGGACTGTGGGATCGGGTTGCTCCCGTATCCACGATTGGCCATAATTTCAATCATCCAATCATCGAGTTCCTCTCCTCCATAGTGCTGATCGTGGTTTCAATGCTGAAACCTATCTTCTGCTCTGTCACATCAGTAGCTATGTTTTGCTATTGTTTTTCTTCAGCCTTAAGAGATTCGAAGGGGAGTTAAATAAAGTGTTGCAAATGAGGTGCCGGATGGTTATTGAATACTGTCGGTAAAACTGTCTTTTGGCCATTGTGGACAATGTCTGCACTCTGTTACAGCTCACCGGAATTACTCTGATTCTTATGTCCTGATTTTGAATGTAAGCCTAATTATTATTTTGACATTAGTTTCTGGTCGGTTTCTATTCTCGCTCATTTTCCCCATTAACATCTAAATGAATTACGAGCATGACATCGATCCCTTCTGACCGACGTGCCTCATCGGTAAGCATTGTCGCACGTCAAGGGAATTGATACACGTTTCATCCTTTAAGACGTATAGTGTAGCTTACACTTCCCTTCTATACGCTTTTGTTCCAGGGAGTTAGTTTATTCCAGCGAATAATAAGATGTTCTTGAATTATACCATATTTGCATATGACTAGACGATTACGTCAGAGCCTTAAATAAATGTATAACTATACCTCAAGGCCTTCCGCGTCTGAAATACAACAGGGTTTTGTTTAAGCCTGCGACTCTCGCAAATCAAGCAAACGTCTGCGAATTGAGAACCAAGTATATTTGTATGATTACGATATACAACGCATAGTCATAAATGTCTGGGTAGGATCCGAATATACAATAGGATACGTCGAAGTTTCCTCAGCGTAACGAAGACTCTACAATGTACGATGGCGGTAGTGCTTCGAGTGGGTTATTGATTGATTCAATACGCTGTAATCTTTCGTGTTTTTAAGCCCAATTTCAACTTCAGTGCGCCGTTTGCATATGTTCCTCCTCATGTTTGAGGAAATTTCGCCATCAGGAAGAATTGCTTTATTAGCTTTTAATTACGGCTATGCTTAATAATAATAGTATTAATAGCACAATGGAATTTTCATCCACGAGTTCGCAGCGGTTCAAGGTCTTGAAACCTACAGACTCTACCATACATTTGTAAGCTACAGGATCAGTCAGGTAAGGTAGAGGTATATGTTTCGTTGGTTTATTAAAGAAACTGGAGTAGACAACAGCTCATCTTAACGGTGTTCGGAATAAGCGCCCGCTCACGTGTGGTCACGGATCCATGGTCATGGTGCGCACATGGGTTCACATCGTGAGACGTGGGCCAACTATTGATTGATTTGCCTCGTCAGCAGTTCCCCGGAACGTGACGATGCTCTGATTACGACAGGCCAGCTTCGAGAAACATCGGGGGTCCTGCTAACGATCGGGCAGTTCGTTGTTAACCACGAATATGTGAGTGTACGCGTCGCCGTTGCCCGGAGCCGGTCGCATTGACGCTCGATTGGAGCTGGCGTAGCTCAGGCTGTCATCGGTTCGCACAAATTGCATGCCGGTGCCCACACCTCGACAGACCCTACGGAGGGCAGCAACGCGCTAACGGTACAACACCCCAGCAACGGGTGGAGGGCGTCACTGTTTCGTCGGACCAAAAATGAATTTACTCACTCCCTCGCGAGGAGTACCCTCCTGCAATTAGCGAATTGAGTATTTGTGAATGATTGATACTTTCGCTAATTAGATTGATCGAAAACGTCTTGTCAAACAAATTGAAATGTTTAGGGAAAATACGCCCAAAGCTTCTGTCTCCATGACATCCACCCACCCGCTAATCAGAGAACCCAGTACCCACGCGGTCCTATGGCAAATAGAGCAGAGTACGTAAATATTGGTCCTCGGATACGCAATCACGAAGCAACCACTGAACCAGTGCATACGATTTCGTACACTGCTGAACGTTACAATGAACCTCAATGCGCTCCATTCACTCCACTATACTATACGGAAGGCAAATTACAAACTAGCTACAGGCAAACTGTACTGTTGGACATGATGCTTCTAAATAGACTTTTCTCTTCTCAATGGCAATTCACTAGCTCGATAAGAAAGATGAAAAGTACACCACCTAGTTTAGAAGGGTCGTAATAATAATAATAATATACTAATAATAATGATTCTAGCTGGGGACGTAATGCTGCAGCGCTTCATTTCTTCACGAAAGGAATAACTACCGGACCTCCCACGACTCTCGCTATGAGCAGTGTCCCGACGTGTTTCATGCAAAGACAACCATTTTTCGTAAAGAAGTGATGTCCGTACGAGAACTGGACGTACTCAAGGGAGCCGGGAAAGCCATTTCACAAGGAGCGCTTCTGCGCCCTCATATTCGGTGTAATTGAAGAGTCTCGTAGAGCGGCTGAATAACTAAACAGCCTTCAAGCAGAGGACACAGACGTTTAAGAAACGGCTACATCTAAAGTGGCTGTTATGGGATATGCTGTTGCTGTGAGTACTGCGTTCCTTCCTCGTGAAAATCACTTAACCACTCATTAGAATAATACTCTTTTAAAATAGACTCATTATCATCACGTATATACTATATCGTTAACTGAGTCGGGATATGATATCATTGACAAATTGGAATGCTAACTTTTCATTGAGCATAGCCGATTAGGCTATGCTGAGTATCTTGAGGCCTCACGGGATCCTGTACGATCGTAAGAATCAGCACAATATAAGCTAAATATTCTGACCAACCAAATCAGTATGCTATTAATAATGCATCGAATAAGCCGCCACCTAACAACAACACATGACCCCATGAATGAGAATTATCCTCTGGTTAATATTCTCTATTAGAATCTAGATAGATCGCTGATTCACATATTACTAACTGAAGTTAAGTGCTTTCTAGCCTGACGCACCTGTAGAGTCCCTGCAATAGTCCTCCTTGTTGTAGTGATATCGATCCGAGCGGACTCCACCAGCGGCGGGGTACGCGCTGCCGTCATGACCATTTTTGTTGTTGTTGTTGCTGCTGCTGCTGCCATTGTTGTGTGAGGGTGCCAATGATAGTTCACCATACGACCTGTACTGGCGATGATACTGATGGTGGTGACGCTGATAACGATAGCAGCTGTTGTAGCCGTTGCTTCGATACGACGAATTCATCTGGGGATCTCCCTGATATCTGCTGAAAATCGCGCCACCTCGGCCATCCGCGCTTTCGCGCCCATTTCGATATGACGAGGACGCCATTAGCGATCCGCTGGGACCCCGTCGATGATAGCTCCCACCTGTGCCGCCGTTGTCGTTACCGTAATTCGACTGATGGCTATGATAATAGTGATATCTACCCGAGTTGTTCTCTTGGTAGCTGCCGATACTGCTGCTGCTGTTGTTGTTTTTGTTGGTATTGCCACTGTAGTAGTGGCTGCTGCTGCTGCTGTTGTTGTTGTGGTAGTGGCGGTCATGTTGTTGTTGTTGTTGTTGTTGTTGTTGGATATTGGAGCATTGGCTCTCACCCTCCACATCGTGTTCATCGTTCACAATTGCACCCGGCGCAGTTGTACAGCAATCGGTATTGCCACTGAATATTGCATCTTTGTCGCTGTTGTTCCCGCCAATCTCGTTGGCAGCAGCTCCATCTCCTTTGGGGTCATTCTCCTCGTCGTTGTTTCCAGCGGGGCCGCCAGCAGCTCGACGGTGATAGTGGTAACTTCTGTTATCGTTGTTCGATTGATGATATCCCACACTGCCGATATTGTGCTCACTGTTGCTCTGCTGTTGCCTTTGCTGGTAACCGTTCTGGTTCGCACCGGAAGAGCCGGAGTTGTGCTGACCCCGCCGTCGACTAATAGTGTTCTCATACATCTGCGGTCGGTCGCTCGTGTAATAGTGATACCGGTCCCGGTAGTACGACCTATCACCACTGTTGTTACCAGCATTACAACTGCTATGACTATGATAATGATAATGTTGATAGTGATTGCTGTAATTGCTGCCGTAGCGGTCCCCGTTATTGTAACTGACACGATTGAATCCAGCCCCGTTCTGGTAGCTGTTGTTGCTGTATTGTTGTCTACATTGCTCATGTTCGCGTTCCCGGTGAGTTGTGGATGCTGCTGCTGCTGCTGTAGCCGTAGATGCCCTGGCTGTCACGCTCCCACCATTCGCTTCGTTGAAGTCTACCCCAGCGTAGGCAGCTCGCCTGTCATCGGGCTTCTCCCTGATATCGTTCTGGCCCGTTGACGATAGCTTCTGCTGGGGTTGGCCGCCCCCATTCGAGTAACGGTTACCGCCGTTATGGCCGTTTGAGTAATACGATGCATTCGTGTTTATACCATCGCTGTTGGTGTTGTTGCTGCTGCCGCTTTTGTTGGCATGAGGCCGCGATTTTCGATATGTTGCCGACCTCGAATGGCCTCGGTGTTCGTCGTCATCGTCCTCGCGAAGGTCGACATCCGAAGCGGCTGAGGATATCACATCAAAGACGTCGGCTGAAATCGTCAGATGGCGATGGGAAGCAACAATATAAAGAGAGAGAGAGAGAGACAGAGAAAAGAGACATCGTGAATATGCGTTGATCACTAATCCGATAGTTAGAGTGTGACGAATTATTACGGTTATCGTTTAACACCGCCTTTTCATATTAAAAAAACAAATAAACAAAAAACTATAAGATGCGAGCGGTATAAGATGTAAATTTATTGTTACGGAGTAACACACCGGAACTAATAGATGAAATAAGTGCTACACAACATTTCCTGATGTATCGGTGGGCTCAAGCGCGCGGTCGCTAAATACATCGTCACGACAATCTATATATATATATGCACGGGTTCAATTGCCACCGTTGCACATTTGCAGAGAATGGGGGGGTCGCATGAAGCAATGCCGAACGCAGCTCCATGGACATTGTTATATGTTGGCCGTGATTCAAGACGGCAACAGACGGCTGAGTTAAAACATGTCTACTGTCCGCCCTTATCTAGTAAGTAGATTTTCCTTTGGGCTGACTCTCTGCCAACATTGAACGTCCACATTGCGTTCGGCCCCCATCCGTCATAACTGTTCTGGGCCAACAAGTGGAACTATTGGCCAATTTATACATTGGTGATTAACAAGGAAAAGGCCCACATCTACGAGCAAAATGTCTACCCCACTGTGATAACTATCACCAAGTGGGCAGTGCTAGTTAGCTATTAGTACATCATGTTCGAACGTCATTCAGATTAGTGTTTAGTTTTCCAACGTGCAAATTGATCTCACCGATCACGGAACGCAAGGTATATCGAGAGAACAATGTATTTTTACAGAACAATCAACGCCACGAAGTTGAAATAAAGTCGTCAGCTAGTACCAATCAGAAATTGAGTAGTACCGTTGAACGGGTTAGAAAATGGGTTTCTTCTCATAACGACCGACCCGCACATTGGTAAATGGTATTTCTAGATGAATAGTAGATCACCTCCCAGGACGAATAATTGTCGATATTATCTGCACCTGCGCGAGTACTCTGCTGTACAATACATTTCAAGAAGATTAATGTTCATGGTTATGATCGAGTGGGGCCCTGCAAAGCATAATAAGTTGGTGTTCAGCAGAAGCAGCAGCGGTACGCGTACGCTCCTCTGTCACGTCTCGGTAAAGGCTCTCAGCGTAGGCGTAGATGAGGATGGCAAAATGAGTACACAAAACTAGGCCACTGGCACCTGTCTCCCTTGAGTTATGCATAGTCCATCATCGTCGTAATTGTAGGTGCGTAATTATATAAGAACGGCCAGGGAAGAAAGAGGCGGACTCATTACTAGCCTTTTTGTGTTTCGGGTACCGAAGGTGAAGTGCTGGCTGAAGGATCGAAATTATGTCTGCCGTGTTGTGGAGCAGCTCTAACGGAGTTCCTAATGGGTGCATCGCAAAAGGTGCAACAAGACTTGCGCGTAATTATGGACGAATTACACGGAGCAGAATATTGAGTAGCTGACCAGTTGATTTAATGATTGCCGCTGACAAACTCGTTGGTGGAGTTTGGGGTTCTTTCTGATAGTGTTATATATCTTGATATATGCACACTATGCGGACAGTCTAAGCGGCGAATAGCCTTGTTTAAGCTTGTTTCAGACGGGATAGCCAATTTTTGTTAAATAAACAAATATAGTTTTTTTTCTCATTGAGTAAAGCTCACCGCCGGCTAGCGAATAGCCACGGCTTGTATAATAGTTCTTTCAAAGAATTGCTCAGGTTGAGTTGTTGAGTCAGAGCTCGAACCAAACGTATGATGATACTTCCTTATGAGCAATTCCTTTATTTGCACCAGCTGCCCGATTAATAGACATAGCCCAGCTTAATGAATAAAGCTGGTTTGGTTCCTTGCCAAAAAAAAAATACCACTTATCTCTAAACCAGACGTTTCCATTCGAAATAGCCGCACAGTCGGTGGCTCAAGTCAACAGTAACCGCGGGACGTGACAACCGTGAACGCTGCCGTATCATATTTGTACATTTGTCGTGAAAGGAAATCTTGCAATGTTATCTCTCATCTTCATAATCGCTACTGATGCGTTTGGTAGCTATATTTGTAGTGTCTTCGCGCCGTATTAATGATCCCTGCTATGGCATTCGCCCTTCGACCTGGCCTCTTCGGGAACGATGTGAAATCGGCATTGTGAGGCGACGAGCAACCACCACAGGGTCATTAATTCATTCACTCAGTCACAAGTCATTAATTCATTCATCCATTGATGTCGATAACGCTGCTACTGCTGCTTCTGATGATGATGATCCCGACGATGGTGGTGGTCGTGCACACGTTCATATTGCATTGTTCGTTACTCTACGAGACGATAATGTTACTACCATGCTCGGTTCCGCAGCTGTGGCTATTGTTGTCGTAGCAACGGCAGTAGCTGCTTTCTCTTGTTTTTCCGGGGGGACAAACTCTCGTTGGCAGTCGAGCTGCTGCTGTCGTCCTCGTCGGCGAAATCGGTAGACGCCGTTTGGCGTCAGTCCGAAGATCCAGCTCACTCGCTCGCTTGCCCGCTCACATGCTCACGTACGGACGTTCATTAAGCTGACAAAGCGGAACAAAGCGACCGACTGACCAACCGACCGCCTACCATTTCGTTCATGCCAGAGCTTCAGTTGCAGACAACAAAGTTTCATTTGTCCATGTCGAAGGCAAACAAGCACCTTATATATATAAAGTGCTTGTTTGGATCTATATATATATATATATATATATATATATATATATATATATACATGTACGTACACATACGCCCGCATGTACTCGAATGACAGGGCCAGATAGGTGTTTCTGCGCAATTGCTGTAAACACCGTGCATTTCTCACTGGAGAGAAAGAAATCTCTCTGTCTGTCTTTCTCTCTGAGAGGGAAAGAGATTCTGAGAGCTGGGCAACGGAAAATGAAAACAAAGTGTAACTTGCCAAAGGTAATTTGCCAACGCGTACCTGGAAGGGCAACGGATATACAAGCAGACATCCTACCGATTATGGCTTAGAAATTGTAGATTTGCATTGTGATAACATGTAATGCAACGAGGACCTCTTCGTTTGAAGATCACGTGATAAAAGCATACTAAATCTTCAAAGAAGGACACCACAGCTTCACGTCTTAGGTATTCGCTGTGATAGTGCCGGACTTTTACCGGCTAAAAATGCTCGAACCTATAACTTGGGTCACGTGCCTGGAACTGTTTTTATAGCAGCATACTGGGTATAAAAAGTATACTGGTTTCTAAGAGCTGGCCCCTTTCGGGGCATATTTTTAGAAAGCCATAATAATCATGACAACCTTTTGGATCTGGTCGCGGTTTCTATAATATTGAACATATGTTCGACCACGGACAGCTGTTGGAATTTCGTATTGTTGAGTAAGGCTTTGTCTAAATAATTTAGACGCTGGATGATGTGTGTGATTTTCACATCATTCTTGTCAAATTGGCATTTGCGTGCCACGCGTTTTATAAACCTTGACACTACATTATTTCGGTGTTCTTTGTCTTTGGTAAGGCCTTCTCTGCGTAAGTTATCACTGGTTCTATGTATGTTCTAAACAATGTCACATATAACTGCGGTTCCCTAACTGCGACATGTGCGAAATATCAGTTTGCACGCTGATTAGATCTTAGGGCAACACGTGCTATCTGTTCCGAGTATTTTTCAACTAGTAGATGCGATTGCTGCTAGATCTCTAAATAAGGGATCTGGTGGAGTCAATGTAATCTAGCTTTTCGGTCCACTCGTGAAAATCTGCCAATGTCTGCTGGAGAGTTGATCTTTGTTGGAACGTGCTATTATAGTAGTAACAACAATAATAATAATAATTATAAAGTTCGTATATATTCCACACTTTAATTCTTTTTTCCTTCGATCCCCTGCAATGTAGCAGCGCAAATGAAATACAGTGATTTTCCAAATATAAATTACCGTAGAACCTTGCAGCAGACAACGAAACGTATGATAGAGTTCAAACTGGATCATTTGAACGGAAACCACACGATGCGATATTTCAAAGAAGTATATTTGGTGCTAACATTTGCGAAACAATGTATGACCAAATATACTTCTTCCTCTTAAAGGACACTCCACCGCCCCAGTCTCTAAGCGTACGTAAAATAGAGACTGCGTTCCCTCTTCGCATATCCATTAAAAATGTTTCCATTAATAATTCTTCAGAAGTTTCGAACGCTTCGAGGGCTAAGGTAATATTCTTCTATTAACGAAGCGTAACTTCTATTATTGCTATTGTTCGGTAGCGTTGGCTGCATAGCCGGGTTGTGTTCGTTGCTCCGTGACTGACATTAGAAAGTACTGAAGCATCAGTCGCGGTGCAGTCCCAGGCCAGGATTTTGCCCCTGGTAAAGGGAATCAACCACCAGGTCTAATGACCTTCTTTTCTATGTGAGAAATACATGATTCCGCCGAAATCCGAATGTGCCGAAGACCCAATCTGAATAGTAATACCGTTAACGCGACGATTCGCAACGGGCAAAGTCGCCTACAAAGTGATCCTAACATCGGTACGATGGTCGAGATAATCAATGTTCTCGTAGAGATTGTCACCACTTACCCGGAGGAAGTTATAACACACAGTTTTGTCGAATGGGGTAAACAGTTGATACCACCGAATAGTCCACCGAAACCCATACTAATAGAAATGTGTTGAATTCTCAGAAAAAAAACACCACCCGTTTTAATTCAATCAACGGGGTGTCCGAATTGAATTGTATTCGAGTTGAATTGAAGCCATCGGTGTTCGGCTTTGAGTGAGGGCACTCCCGGTGAGCTGAGTCACGCAGACATATTGTTCGAGCATTCGTGTGGACCCGTTTCAAGCGTTAGTGCACTCAAAACTCTCAGCGCAATCAATGAACGAAGATGGTCAAAGTGTCAAAGAGACGTCAACTGAGGCAGTGTGTGTCCACTGTGCATCGGCTCCCAGAACGACAGAACTTATTGCTCCCTTGGCGGCACGGTATCTCTGAATAAGCTCTAAGGAACTCACTCACTTAGTCATCAAGTGGCCGCTACTCTGGGGGGCTGAGAACGTCCGAGACAATAGAGCTATCGGTAGTCATAGTGATGAATCTTCGCTAACACAACACGCGTTAGGCAAATGAAAAGTGTAGGCTTCAAAGGTGGCTTCGTACAGCTGCCTTTTCGTTAGCTAGCCATCGTACGTTCCGGTTCAGCGGGTATATGTGTATACGACTCGATGGGCTTGCAAGACTAGCTGAGCTATTGTAGTTCAGCCGACTGGAGTTGAATCGCAGGATACCAACCGCTTAACGGATCCTGCGCGAAGGGCCAATGTTCCCAGGGCGGGTGTGGGGCAGCGGACAGGGGTCTGCCTATATTCCCGACCATGCCCACACTCGACACTATCCAAGAATGGACGTCAATAGAACACTCCCTGGCTTTCTGTCTTAACAAGACTCCTACAAACAATGGGCTCTGACTTAATTCACCCAATGCTTAATTACTGCTTAATCCTCCTTTAATCATCACTACCATAAATATTGAGGGTGCATAATTAATCGCTGTAATATAATTACTATATTGGGTTTTTCTATTATATTCGTTCTCACGTACGTCGACTCATTGACAAGACTCGATAAGCTACTTTCCTGCTCATCCAAGGGAATATATCGTCTTCTAATATTTAGCTGAGGTAGCTCCCCAGCACTCGAAGCCATTGAGACCTCCACATATTGAAAAGCAGCGACGTAGAATAGTTTCCGAGACACTTTTCTTTATCAGGATGAGTAAACGTCTTGGTTGACAACTATTTTATAGCTCTCCAACATGAATTCTGTTTACGGCGCTTCTCAGGGCGGAAATTCAGAACGGAAAAATCGACCATCCTTTCAAAATGTCGCGAAGACCCGATTTTTCTAACCGAGGACTAGTTTTGCTCCATTGTTGACGCTTACGAACAACTTTTGCAACAAGGTTTTGCTCTGATAGACGTCGAACTCATTAAAACAAATGGTTTCCAATTTAACATGGCCACCTGACAGAGAGTGCACATTGGTGATTTTACCGATTGCTCTGCTTTTTTTTTCGTTATCTGTCAAATGATTCGTATTGTCACTAATTACAGCAATTGTTATTGTCATTATCATTCATTCTCTATTTATGTATTACCATCGTTCGTTCGGCAAATGAACACACATAAAAAATATGAAACATACAATTAATATAATTACTATCGTATTATTAAAGCATACTCCGCGCGGTGGCCTGTACGGCTCAGTCTCCCATAGTAAAAAGGCAGGCTCGAGTCCCGTGATGTGGCACGTCCGTGTCAATGATTAAATAAAGAAAGTCAAATGATTATAGCAGAATCAATCATTATGTTGTTCGGTCTCCTCCATTGAAAGTGTCGTTATGTGAGGCGTTAGCCCGTTGTCAGTACTTTGACACTACCATTTTTGTGTACGATCTATCTCGGAATGACAGACACAATGCTCTTCACACTGACACAACCGACTGTTGGCCGCGTCTCTTTCCGGCCTGCGAAAGCATCACCGTCCGAGGGCCTTCTATAGGCCCCTCTCGCCGCAAGTTGTCCTGCCTATTTCCAACGATGTCTCTCATTCCAGACTCTCTCGTTCCTCTGGGGGCATGTCCTTACCAAGCTCACATCGTAATCTTCGTTCTCAGTGCCCTTACGCTCGAGCTCATTGTCTATTCGCGCGGGGCCGACCGAGCGCGCGACGGACAGACTTGGTTAACCGTTGGCCAACATTCGATTCGTACCCGACGGCCGCAGGCGACACAGACTAAAAATAACATTTTGATGAGTAAAGTGAAATGGCACTCGCCAAGTCGCTGGTACCGCTAGCGACGCCGCTGCGGCTGCTGCTGCTACAACTACTGCTGCTGTTACAGCAGCAACAGCAGCATTGAACAAACGATTGGGAGAATTCACAGCGTCCATTCGACGCTTATCTGCGTTCACACGACGATTCTTCTCGACAGCGGCGTCGGTGCGCCAGAGGCACTGACTTCAATTAAACTCAGCTGGGCGGAGGCGATCGTCGTCAACTCTTCAACATTCAAGAGGGAAAATTCGCCCTGGCGGAAGCCAAGCGACTGGAAACGATGATTTGAAGATTGACAGATGAGCTGTTGCGGGACCGGAGGCCGTATCGAGTGTGGCACAATCAGGCGGCCATCATCGCTCAATCAGGTTTGAAATAATAGCAAATAGACTCGAGTGCCGTCAATAAGTAACACCATTGAGGGGGATAGCAGGTACAAAACGGCAGCCGGTCATTCAGATATTGCTAATACATCACCTTGGTCAGATCCCGTTAGGGTCTCTAGAGAGAGAGAGAGGGAGAGAGAAAGAAGGTGGAGAGGATATTTACGTTGCTGTTTTATTGGTGAACGGCGAATGAAGATGGGGTCCACAATCAGACAGGCGACAAATAGGAACGGACCTGTTGTCTATGGGTTATGCCGTGTGTGAAGAGCAGCCACCTTACTTTGTTACGAGCGGAACTGAGGCTGTTTAATGTCGAGTGAGCGCCGATGTGTTCTTGGAACAGTTGGCAAACAGTTGGCGTTGGGGGACACCAGCTTGGTTAAAAGTGTAATATATATATATATATATATATATATATATATACAATACCAAAAAAACCTGTTTTAGGCTTGACCTTAGATGCTGCAGGTTGGACTACTAGTTTTTATGTGGTAACAGTCATTTTGCAAATTGTATTAGGTAATTCTGCACAGCATGTAGAGCGTATTGAACAGCCTAGGGCTATCTGAAAGACTTAACTTATTGATGTAACCGATCAAGATATTACAATTATTATTGTTGCAACCCTAATTACTCGCCTGGGTTCCTCTTGTGAAGGATCATCGGTTTATCATAATTTTAATAATAATAATAATAATATAAACGGGGTGTGACAACGCCGGGGGCTTGGAACCACGGGATCTCTGGTTCGAATCCCACAGGGTAAATACGTAATCGCCAACAGACGTTTGTGCTAGAGAAGTTATGCACACGGCTCAGACACAACTTCGAACGAACTTCCCGAATCACTTGCTCTGATTAACACAATTGTGCATTTGTGAGATTAGTCAAAATTCAAACGCAATGAGTTCATTTTCTATCGTCAGGGCCAGAATCCCAGATTTCGTTGTCATTATACTAGCGAAATACCCCCATGCAAGATTGGATAACGAGATCTATGAGATCTGTGCAAAAATCACCCAAAATACACCAGAGTTGGTGGAATAAGCTAAATACTGTTTAAGCAAAACACTCTCATATTAGCTCCTAACAAACTAACACTGACATTCGGTCTGCCATGGCTCAAAAGGATACCAGGAAGGATACTTAAAAGGATACTGCAAACACAGCCAGTAGCGTCAATTTTCTAGAGCAGAAATCAACAAATCTATCGATAGTCGCTGTGGTCTTGTCAATATTAACATAGACCTAATATTGTGTCGAGTTCATTCAACCACTACAATTCGATCTCAAAGTTGGTCACGTCGCTAAAGTTTCAGGAGAGAGCGGCCTTCTGCGATACGCATTATCTGTGATCCACTGGCCACAACAGGCCGACCCCGACCTGTGTCCAAATTCGTTTATTGCTCAATGTCGATATAGCAACGCACGTGTGGCCGACATAATTACAGCCCACGAAACCTGCCTGTGTAACGAACTGTCTATGCGCAATAGAGAAACATGGTGAACACGACCGGATTTCTTATTTGTTAATTTCACGGCTGGATTGGATCGATTATCGATCTCGAAGCAGGGCCAATGACGGTCGCTTCTCTATCGACACGGGTCGAGGAGAGTGGTGTGTACATTGTACATATCATAGATCGGATGTGGTAACAACAAAAATATAATCACCATGCTCACTGCTATTGCGGTGGTCAACCTAGACACAAAGTATAGCACGAACGGGCGTTGTCGTGTCTATCGTTAAGTCAGCGTCAAGTTATCTGGCCCAAATTAAGGGCCTTTTCGACCAATTAATTATCCAAGGAACGTCAACGGATTTCGTGGTTGTATCGTGGTTCACAAGGGCTCTTGTTCCTCCTTCGTCGATTCAACATTGAAAAACAGTTTGTTGTCATCCGCGCTCAGAGAGAGTTGGTACGAAAAAAAAAGCGGGCAGAAATTGTCACCCATCAATACGCAACAATGCTCAATCCATCTGTTACACATTTTCGTACCTTACTGTGTTTATTCTACGAAACTACCTTTCGTCTCAACACAGAGCCGGTGCACATCTCTCATAAACCAATCGTGCGGAAACGTTTGCTGGTTACAACACGAGTTTGGCTACAACAACAACAGTAGTAGTAGTAGCAGCAGCAACAACAACAACAACAACAACAACAAAAGTATCAGCCGGACCTGCTAGTTGCACTGCCGCTTTACAGCCTGCATGCGAAGCCCCACAGAGTTTACGAAGCGTTCCCTCAACTCGATGGCAATGTGTGCCCCGTTACCCAACACATACAGTGCATATGTTGTACCTAAAGGTTTTGTACCTAAAGGCTGACTCTCAGCCAACATTTAACGTCCACGGTACAACTGCTTTTAGCATTGCTTCGTAAGACGGACCCCTTGAAAATGCAAATGTGGGCAACGGTGGGGATCGAACCCGTGCACCCGCATATGTTGTACCTGCCCTCATTCCGTCGCCCATTGTCCGTCACGCGTCACCTTATCAAGATTCGTGCTTCTTTGTGGCCTCCAGGATTCGCCCCTCTCCCCAATGTGGTATACCCCTGAGAATAGCTCCGACACAGAGCTCGCGGAGTACAATTATGCTATTTTGAGTGTTCACATTTACTTACTGCCCGCATCTATCTGTATCTGTAGTGACAAAACGTACTGATGTATAGCTTATAGGACGGCGCCTTCAATAAGTACAGGCATAATAGAAGTGAGCGGGTGGGCATCCGCCTTATGAAGCAATGGCGAGAGCATTTCCGTGAGTCAGCCTTGGAAAATTTACTAAGTTCAGTCTGTCTGCCTGTATCCTTGGTATATTTGATTCGTCGTCTCCGTTTTGCAGGTACGCGTACAACACGGCGGCTAAGCAGACTGCTACTGGACGTAATGAGGAGGCCATGATCTGCGACGGTGATATCGAGAATGGTGAAACATAATGGTACATTGAAGCAACGGAGTGAGTAGGGACATGACAACGAGAGACAGCGGCTACAATGGGATATACCGCTGGTGAATAAGTGGTGGTATTTTCATTCATATAAACGAAGTTCTAATCTATATATATATATATATATATATAATATATATATATATATATATATATATATATATATATATATATATATATATAATATATATATATGAGAAATAGAAAAACAGTGGCTTTATCGCCGTATTTATATGAGAAAGGTTTCCCTTTAAGATGGACGCAGGTGAGATAGCACTATATGTATACTATAGTTGTATAAGCTTAGCGTGCATACTTATAGCAAGGTCGTTAAGAAGCAAGTTCACTTTCTGAAAAATAAAGTCGTCATAAACAACCAATAGCAATAGTATTTGGGAACAGACAACAGTGTTGCTAATTATATTGACTAACAGAATAGTTCAAAGAAATAAAGCGATGAGTACCAGCAATTACATTGTAAGTATATATGTTACGATACAATACAAATACGCCTTTATTAACCAAAAAGGAGTGGTACAAAAAGGGGTGTTCTGTGATAAAAGCTCGTCGCTTGGAAAGTTTGTATAAAAATCAATATATTATTGGAAGCATTAACCATTCGTTTCGTAATCTTTATAATTCACATGTTACCATTAGGCTGATTTGATTGCCGACAGTACGCGATCTGTGATTCAAGGCCTATTTTGCCCATTAGCTAATTTTCGAGCTTACCTCATTGCTGAGAGTCACAACTAGTGACTCACCACTAATTTGCCAAAGCACGCACATAAGATAACTATCACAGACGTGTGGGTCTTACACGTTGAGAAATTTCAGCAGATAGCTCCGTCTGAGAAGAGTCGTTGTTCACAGATGAGAGTACTCTCTCGAAATCTGTAACAAAATTTCCTCAATGTGTATATATATAGAGCTCGATTCTACGTTTCGCAGAGGTGGGTGGGATCTAAATGCTACCCATGAACCTGAGGCGATCCATTAACACTTCAGGTAATCAAGCTACTCAGGGCCCGTAGAGCTCACGGCACTCGATGTTTTCGTTTCCATCAGGGAAATGGTCATTACCTGGTGGATCGCCACTTGATATTAGAGCATCACCCTAATTACAGCTTGCTTTCTGCTGACACCTTCACTTCTGAAGTCCAAAGTGTCGTTTCGAGTCCATTTCGGCGGAACAAAAAAGGGATACCTCCGTATTGACTCAAATTTCCCTCAAAAGGGGTATCCGAGGCTGAATCCCACTCGGTAGCCAGCCATGTCAAATCACCTTCGTGGACTCGAACCGAGCCGGGATATGATGCACTGCCCTCGTTTTCGCAAACACTTCTTTCGTATAACGACAGAGGCAGCGAGCTTTTCAGCTGACAATGCGGGACAACATTTCTTGAGCTGGATGGATATTTTCCGTTGGAAATGGCCGCCGTTAACTTATTGCTAGATGTGCATGAGGTCGAGGGACTGGTTTGTCAATGTACATTGTTCGTTTGTCTGGAACGATATCATTACGACACTGTTATACATTGCTCGTCTGATAACAACGGCCAATCGTCTCGTTCAGTATTGGGTACCAACTTTAAATTGTACTTGAAGAAATATCACCCAGTGCAAACTGACTCGGTAAGCTACTACAACGTCAATATCTAGCAGTGCCAAAAGCAGTTGTACCGTGAACGTTTAAATGCTGGTTGTGAGTCAGCCCTGGAAAAGGTATTTTCAAAGTCAAAAAATTCCTTTTTATCGTTATCTACGAACACGATTTATCTACGATTATCAAAATCGTTATCTACGATATACGATTTATCTCTTTAGACAAGCATGTCTAAACGACAAAGCGTGTAAATGACGCCACTCGCACGAGCACTTCGTAGTTCAGCCGATATAGAGGCAAATTTAGAAGCACGTGATTACAAACGAGGCGAAACCATCTGCACCTGGCATCACCAGACCGTTAGGTCATTAGCACCGCCCTCACCATTGAACTATAAAGAGCGTTCTAGTTTGATTCAGTTCATTAGACATTGGTTGATAATTACGCTCATATTTGTTGCACAACAAGGCACTCATTCTCAGCGAGAATGAGTGATCACATAGTTGTTACAAAGCAAACTAGTGATTCATTTTGTTAATTCTATTTATTTGATCGGGTAATTACTGCTAAATCGGGCAATTACTGCTACCACTGAATCATTCATCTGGTCCTACCTTTGCTAGTCCATCCATTTGATCCAGTTGATCTTGCTGAGCCGCCAAAGCGAAATATTGAAATATAACGCGAGGTAATTAATTGACCTGACGACGTTAGTTAAAGCGGTTGTGAAAATACTCTGTAGAAACATTTGTGGAACAAATGATTCACCCCATCTGAGCATTTTGTCTCGACCTTCATTTTCACACAACCTGAAAAGGTTGTTCGTTGCTCGTTAAGTGATCGACTCCGCTTATGTTTCAACAATTCGCTTATCGTCGCATCGACGGCGACAAGGAACTATCTTTTATTGCACTTACATATCATCGTGCACAGCAATGCTGTGATTGCCCCGCATATATATATATATATATATATATATATTTTGTATTGCTTTTATTCGGAAAGCAATTGTAAAGCACATACAACGCTTCGACCTTGTCTCAGTGGCTGTAACCTCTTAGTCACCCAGAAGGCATGACAGGTTCTATCGGTGAAACTGAGAAGCTCTCGCCTCTGGTAACCTCATCAGCAAGCTTTTTCCCGATAGAGCCACCAGGAGATGATTTTATCAAGGATATAACAGTGAATGCTGTAAGCGATCACAGCAAATCTAATTATACAGGTGGTTCTTCTCAATATTACACAATGTTCGCTTATTTGTGCCTGCTCACATGAAACGCCCTCAGAATGACTTCAGCACTGTCACTTTTTGAGTTCTGTTCCGCTGGCCTCGTCTCCGGGCAGCACCTGTGGTACCAGCACTGTCAACGAAATCCTGCCCGCTCGTGGTACGTCAAACATTGCCGGTAAAGGTAAAGCTTTATTGATTTATTTAAGAAACCGCACGCAACGCTTAAGTTCTCTTATATGTCATACAACGGGATTCGAACCGGCGGCCTCTGGCTTTTTACAGCCAGAGACTCAGCCGTCTGTGCCAGGTGTCTCCGTTCCCCTCATTCCAACTGCCACCAACTGATATTCCGAGGTGCCACGTGTGGAATGGATGTAGGATGCTTTTTCTATCGTAAATGCTCGATCGAGCGATACCGCCGAGAATCTCCAGTATCACCGGTACTTGTCACGGGCGTGACAGAGCACTTCGCCGTTCGACAGTAGCTCCGACTCCAGATGATTCGAGTATACTACACCAACCCTAGAAGTGCCGCCACTTTGGCCATGGCTCTGAGCAATGTCTGAGTGAAGTATATGCTCCGCTGATTCAAATCTGATTCGGGTGGACACCCCCGCCAGCTAATCACACGTTTGTGGCATTGTTCGTGGCGCTGTTGCAAATGCTTAAGCACTAACACTGGACGAACTAAAACCGGCCGTCAGTGAATACCCAGACTGTCTGTGTGCCCATAGTAAATC
The DNA here is from genome assembly GCA_019614645.1 of Stratiolaelaps scimitus. NCBI lineage: Eukaryota > Metazoa > Arthropoda > Arachnida > Mesostigmata > Laelapidae > Stratiolaelaps > Stratiolaelaps scimitus. The sequence goes on along the minus strand of JABWDB010000013.1, from coordinate 2,407,120 downwards.
CGAGGGACACCTTTCTTTACCGAGTCGCCTTGCCAAATACGAGCCGGCCACTCGTTAACATGATGAGTATGGCCGTCGTAATGACATTTCCGGCGTGTCTTTGATTGACAACAATGACAACACCGAGCTGGTAAAGGATGTAGTCCACATTTGCAACAATCTTTCCCCTGACAGGGTGGTCGATGCCAAAGAACTCAATATCGTACACAGTGATATCAAGATCATGTAGATAGATTGTTCAGCCACGTTCGCTCCAGGAACATCGTTGGGGAGTGGGCATAAAATTCATTTGGCCGCCTGATCACTGAAGCCGTCTGCTTCTGATGCCATTTTTCGATGTGCCAGTTTCACCTTTCCACTTTACGTCAAAATGATGTTTTCACGTCTGCCAACAGAACCGGTTCACCTCTATGAGCGACCCGCAATCCTCCCCAAAAAAACTCTGTGAGGGAAGAAGTGATTAAGATGAAAAACCTATATAATCGTGACATGAATATATTTCATAGTAACGTAAACATACATAAATTTCATTCGAACGCGGTATGAGCTACTCGTTCTTCAATAAACTCGCTTCTTGACGTCTCTGCGATCCGCCTCTTTTCTAGTTAATATGAATTCATGGGTCTACCAGGACCTGCACAGGATGTGGGTAGCCAAAAATCCACTGGGGGAAGTACCACTTTACGTTCATTCCCATTGGCATTGTATTAAAAGGAACGATCTGCACTTTAATCCTTGCCTTGCCAGTGAGCATTATGTCGAAAATCTATAGCTGAGGGTATCTGGGCTCCTTGTTGACACCACATATAGGCAGTCGTTGGGTCTGGCAATTGATTCTCTTATTCATTTACAAATACCATTGCATATAATCCTAGTTGAAAATATATACGTAATTATCTGCGGTAACGTCTATCTATCATAAATACGCTCTGCCGAGTACTGGATCTGACGGCTCCCGTTATGGCTATAATAATAATTATGCTCATAATGTAACACGCCTTACACAGAAATGGGGATTGCTGCTCGTTGCTGTACTTAGACGCAAGGATGAAGGATCTGGTATGATCTAATTATGAACTCATACGAGTGTATTAATTGTACAGTTGTTTTCGGTCCTACACTTGTTTCGAAGCATTGATGTATAGAATTGGCGTGAGATAAATGAGGTTAATTTCTACCCAAAACAAGGATGCACTCATCACACAGCAATCGTGAACGATAAAAGGTAACCTTATTTCTTGGCAGACAACTCTCGTAAGACCCTTTAGGGAGCTATTTGGGTTACCTCGAAGAAAACCCTGAGAGGAGTTTCCGATGTGGGATTCCAACGTGGTAATCTCAGACGAAAGCCTCGTAAGATAAACATTGGTTCCCCTGTAGCATGAAGCCTATGACGCACCTACGTCTGTATGCAGTCCCTATATATATATATACATTATATATTATATATTCATCCGTGTATTGGTGTGGGCTTTTGTATAAGTTCCAGGGAAGGTGGCTTACAAATGCAAGAACATCTATCTCAACACGGTTTCTCCTTTCCTAGCAGTAAATCTAATTTAGCACGTAATCCTCTCTAATATCCCTTATAATTCACCTTTGCAATGGTGTCCATAGCTGTCAAGTGGTCCGTAAATCTTTTTCCCTGTTATCGATTCACATGCGCGTCTTGCGCCTGTTGATTACCAGTTAACCTTTACACCATCAAACGATAACGAATGATAAAAAGCGAGATAAACAGCAAAATGTTGTGCAATAGAGAATTGGGTAGCGATGTATATCAATATCAGAACTGGCCATTGAAGAATCATTAATTCAGGCTGAAATCAATAATTCAGAATCACGAATTCAGCTGGACTGGAGTCTTCTCATTGCTATACACGTCATAAACGAGTGACTATTGACCGTAACCTTCTTCCCATTGCGCTGAGTAGGCGGCTATGTTTGCGCTGACATATGAAGCCTTGACCTCGCTCAAGCCACTTCATAGTTCATGTCTAAAAGTTGAGATTATTTTTGCTATAGTCAGGTGTCACTGACCTGACCTACCTACGCTGTAGGTGCAGCCTATGCGACTTATGCAAGGCTAGAGCTGAGTAGCGTCTGTTCATCTGTGGCTAAATGCTTGATGTGGGCCATTTTTCATTGTAAGAACAAATTATTGCATCATCTTTGCATCATATATGGCCGTTTCCAAAGCCTAGATTCGCGTTTATCATTTCCAAGTCAGCCTCGTGTGACTGTGAACGTAACTCGAAAGCAGTTTTAGCCAGCGGGAGACAAAATCCAATTCAAATCACACCGAGCCGTGTCGAGCAAAAATTGCACCGGTGCTCCATAGAATTACGTATGTGTAAACAGAACATTCAGTGTGATTGTCTCGCTTATGGATTGTCTCGGTTTGATAAAACCATACATGCAGATATAACCGCATACATGCAGATTAATTGATTGAGCCACGCACTGCTATCACATTCTAATGTCGTCAACTTTATCAAGCAAAATAACGCGAAAAATGCTACACAAAAAGGACAATGCTACCCTGTTGAGTAGCATTTATACAGTATTTCTTCTAGTGTTGTTTATTTTTCAGTCGCTTGCTCTTAACTATTGCTTGCTCGTCACAGCGGACAGCCGTGATGCTCTTTCTGCTTGAAACACGATTGGACCAATTCTCAGCTGGGATTCGCTAAGGACCTGGCTGAACCGGCGTACTGGGCCTATAGTCCGGCCTGGGGTGGAGGCAGCGTCAACATCTGAGCAGATGTTAGTAGCGCCTCGGTCTGACGGCTTTGCTGCTTCTTGTCGAAGAGACCACGTCGCTGTCGATTAAGCCGATCCCCGTCCATCCGGCTTCCCGAATCATTTCATCTTCCCGTGATTAAGCCATTGTTTGAAGAGGACCATGACAGCGAACGAAGCTCGTCATCTCGATCGATTCCAGCTATTTTCAGTCTTCCAGCTTCCTTGGAATTAGCGAGTTCGCTGCCTTGGAATTCGCTGAGTCGACAATTGAACAGCTTAAAACCGTGTGGTCGGCTACCGTCGAGCATATTAATTAAATATGAAACTAACAACTATGCCTATCAGACAATCGCATACGAAGCGATTTTAGGCGAATTGAAATGTTAGACAATTTCGCCAGATGCGGGACAAAGTCGCCGCGGATAGGAACCGATGACTGAATTGCAACTTCAGTACAATTAGCATGAATTAGACACAGCGCGGCGCAATTTTATAGCTCCAAGTGGCTTTTACTGACCTAGAGAAGTTATTGCGCAATTAAGTGTCCTCAAGCCGATATTTGTTACCTCCCCATTACTCACCATTGATATTCCCCCGTGTACAGATATATATATATATATATATATCAAATCAACATGTCAGTTAAGGAACCCGTTCAGCAATAGAATCACCTTTGCGCCGCCAAGTTAACTCCTGCCGCTCGTGGGTACCGCTCTCGGCATAACGCTCTCATCGTCACAGATGTCACACGCACATCACTTGCATTACGCCTCTAAATCATTATTTGTGTTTACAACCGGCATAATGTTCGTAGCTGATCCGATAATGTGAGGGAATAGTGAGTGGTTCCTTTATTCTCAGGTTGTCCCCCTCAGCGAGAATCTGACGGTAAACTCTTGTGCAAACAATAGTAAAATACTCTATGGCTGAGTGCTAGGTCATCTTTCATTCTAAGTTATAGCAGGTGCAAGCTATGGCCCAAACACCTGGGTGTTTAGCGAGGGTGGCGATGCATTTTATAAATGATCTCATTGTGGTGATAATACAGCAAGCAGGAGAGAGAATTGTACTTCTTTTTGTGAACAAAGACACAAACATAACCGCGCACTGATTGTTGATACAAATTTCAACCGTTCAATCCGCTGCAATGAAACGAGTTCGTCGAGTGCAGGTCGCGATGAAATATCGAAATTTATTATTCAAATTATTATGGCACAAATCATAATGAGTAGATTAATGTCTTTCCAGCATTTGTTTGATTAGTACGAATCATCTATTTCCAGTCACGTTGCACACAAGCGGTTACCGAATGGCTGCCATCACTGCGTGGCCACAACAGGCATAACTCATTCAGTCCAGAAGAGAAACTAGAATGAACTAAAGTTAGCTGGGTTTGTCTTGCAACGAGTGGTTTATAATTCAAATACTAGAGCAGCAACTTATTAGCTCATTATATTTAGTTATACAATATTGAATATATGTGCAATGATTAGAGAATTAGTTGGGGACAGGGTGCCAGGTCTGGTTTATAATGTTTTACGATTTAGCCTTACTCAATATATATATATATATAATCTGTACAACGAAATATACACATCTTCAACATTGGTCATACCTAGAGGCAGTGCTTCAACTGCTCACATTCTATTATTATACTAATTATCCATATATATATATATATATATATATATATATATATGAGTTGAATAAGAGAGTGTTCACACCAATCACTTGTTGATGTGTTCCATTAAATTTAATAAACACATAGTCTCATGGGTCCAAGGCAGCGCAGAGGACGACCTACTCATTGCTCGCGCCTAGAACTGTTTTCCGCGTGATTGGAACGTCGAGCTACCACGCTTAGCACTGTCGTGTCGTTCGTCTAACACAGCATCAGCAGCCGCGTTACCAGCCAACGGCTGCCTACTCGCCACGCCGAAAAGGTTTAGAAAAATAACGAACATGAGACAGAGAGAGAGAAAGAGAAAAATCAACTCATCCCCGGATGCTGTAGCAACAGAGGAGGGCCCAGTACACTGCGAGCATCCGGCTCGCTTGTTGTCTTCATCTTCGGCGGCGGCGGCGGCAGCGATGGTGGTGGCAGGCTTGCCTTGTCGCCGTAGGGTCGACTATATTAATATTAGCGCTTTGCACGGAGAGTGATGCTTTGCCCTCGTTGGTGATCACTGTCACTCTCCGCGATTTGTTTTTTTTATACGTTTTGTTCACATTGTCTCATGTTACCTACCGAGGTCTACCGGCTTCCAGCGCATCCTGCGGGCCCTCTTGCCTCCCATGCTTCCCGGCTGTCGACGGCTGTTGATTCCCTGCTTCCCGTATAATCGATCGTTCGCGTTTAATACGGCTGTATTAAACGAGCTGCAACTCGAACTGCAGTGGAAAACAACAACAGACACAAGCTGACACGCGCATATACACCAGCCGCTTTGACAATTCACGAATGAGTTGTTGCCTGCGTGGACGGCGAAGAGGAGCGATTTCGAGGGTGGGGTTGTGACGAACAACGAGGTAAACTCTGAAGCGTACTCGGGGTGTCTTAATCCCGCTTAGTGTCGCAGGCTGATTACCTCACACACTTCACTTTATCCTTCAGTCAATCATCCGCGCACTCGCGGATGGGCTAATTAGACCTCACTCACTTCAAACCCGCGCACTGCGAGATTGTCGCACAGGTCACACACTGTGCATGTGTACATATGTATGTCACTGTATCACAAATATACATATATATATATATATAGATGTATATATCACTGTATTCGTGGCCACAAACGAAAGTTGAACTGTTCTCACCGGGGCGTCAGTAAAGCAGCCGCGAAACCAGCAGAAGCAACAAAAGACCTTGACTATAGACGCCGAGAACAAACAGGCTGAATGCGAGAAGAAGCGAAACACGGACAAACACGGGGCACTCGAGTGCACACCCACCACAAACGGGCCTATGTCCTCCCTCGGGTCGATGCCTGAGTATCGGAGCTACACGCGTGCCGTAGCGTACCTCAGTGGCAGTCCGCAGCAGATCAACAATAAATCCCCCCCCCCACAAATGACCAGCCAGAGAGAATAAAGAAACACGCACAAGGTGGAGTGGTACACGCTGGCCGAACGGTACCTGGCGGCGGCGGCGGCCGAGTACCAGGAGTTGATCCTCTCTTTGGCACTCCTTTGCCAGAACTCGGCCAGTACCTAAGCTAGGTTGGCGACTGTTGGCGTTCCTTGTTACGCGCAGCAGTGCGGCCACAGACAGACATGCAGACAGACAGCAGCTACCCGAGCGCTGGAACACAGACACGCACACAATGTCACACCGCTGTGTGCTCCGTATCCTCGATTACCACAGCAACTACAATCGTTGGTACAGCAACTAGAATAGCACGCGACCGGCAGGACGACGGCTGCGTGGTCACTTGCTACCGCTGCGGCTGCTGCTGCTGCTGCAGCCGGCGCCGTAGTTTCGTTCCACGATGGAGCTCGAATTCGATAAGCACGGCACCGTTCCAGTCTCTTGCACTGTCTCGTATTAGTTGATACAGTAGTAATAGTAGAAGTATTGGTTTTTCGACAGCAGCAGCAGCAGCAGCACTGTAATGCTGCTACAGCCGATCGTGGCTGCTACTCTAGCGGCGGTGGCGGTGGCGGCGGGAGACCTCTCCGCGCGGACCAACTCACCACGCGTTGCTGCTTCGGCTGCTGCCGAGGTGGCTCATTGTTGTTGTGGTCGTCGCTGCTAGCGCTGTTACTATTGTGGCTGCGTCCGTCCGTCTCTCGTTGTCGTCGTCAGCGGTCGGCGCCAAAGGACGCCACATGCAGACGCTGCAACCGCTGCTGCTGCTACTGCCGTTCGCGCAGGCCGACCAGCAAAGAGAACACAAAAGTCAGCCTCAAGGAACAGCCAGTACTGGCCCGCCAGACCACGAGTACCAACGGCAGTAGTAGCCGCCGCCGCCGCAACACTTTCGCTTCGTGCTACAACCAATACAGCCACTACTGCAACTAGTTAAAGCTGAGACCATCCAGAGGACGAAGAACAACTGCTATGGAGAACAGCGGTAGCAGCCGGAGCACAGTCGATATCTGTTCTATCTGTGTCTCTCTCATATTTGTCTCTAGTCTCTCTCTCTCTCTATCCCTAGGTTTCTGTCGGCACGGCCAGCGCCAGTCGCTAGATGCACCGATAGAGTCGAGGACGACTATGACCATGGCGACACAGGCAGCCGCGGCCGTCGAAGCAGCGAACAGCCAGCGATAGTAACCATGCTATGTGGCACCGCGCTCCTAGGGGCCCTCTACCTAAATGTCTATACTGCAGTAGAACTCACTACCGGCACTACCCTACTATAGTACTGATGGGGCGGCTGCAGAGAGCGATTCAACCTATCGTCGTCGATGTTGTTGTTATCACTGCCGCCGTTGTCCCGGTTGTGACGGCGTCATCGTTGTACCCTCCTCAGGACGAACGGATCGATGAGATGCTGTATGATGCTGCTGCTGCTGTTGCTCTCCTTAGCTCAGTTGCATCTATGCCACCTGAACACTAATTACTCACTCACTAATTCAGGAATCATGTATGCCGCGGCCGTTTTCCGGTCCCCCCTGTGAATAGATAAGGTTGTACGCTGAGAGTATGACTCCATCCCCCCTCTCTAGTTCCACCTCTGCGTGTTTCTCGATAACATTTCGGTAGATCGGAGCAGTCCACAACGGGCTGATCAATCTGTGTCCTCCTCGTGAGTCCGAGGAGACCTCGCGCGCGCGCATGAGAGACAGGGTATCGGCCAATGTTGCAGCCGGCGCTGCCGCTGTGCCAACTTTGCTAGTGTCTCCAACAATCCTACAGACTGTTCTGGCATTAGTGCCCAGTTGGTACGTAGCTCGTATCTCTTTATCTACGTTCAAGTTGGACGACGCTCTACGGCAGTTGTGTTTGCGGCTGCCGCATCCGCGCGGGCAGCGCCAGCGTCAACACCAGCGGCAATGGCGGCGACATCAACAATTAGCCATATGAACGCGACTCGAAGTGTACCACGGCGGAGCAAGCCGAACGACACAGCTGGCCAAAAGCCACGGTGGTGCTGCTGCTGGTTATTGCTAGCGGTGCTGGTCAGAGGAGATTCGCGCATAGTCAGAGGAGACGAAAGCTGGCTATGTCTGGGTGTTGGTGGTGGCGGCGGCGGCCAGATGACGGTGGGTGTCTGTGTGTGCCGATGCGAAGACGCGAGAGGAGATCGCCAAGATACACGACCTATAGAAGAACAACTCTATATGAAGAACGAGAGGAAGGGCTTAGAAGGTCCCGGGGTCCTCTGTAGGGTGGAGTGTGAGGAGGAAAAAGCTAGATAAAGTAAAGGCTCTACGCGCGAGCTCTTATCGAAGTGAACGTACCTGTTACGTCGATATCGCAGCTGCAGGGGACTGCAGAAGAGACGATGACGCTTATAACAGTGAACGAGCCGATCGTAAATATCAAAAATATGATTTTTATTGCCACGGATTGGCGGACGACTCAGAGGCTAGCTTGGTACAATCTGCGCACTATCGATATAAAGACAAATGTACGTGGAGGACACTTCATTCGCTTCTATCGATGCGAGATTCTTCATATCATTATAAAGGGTGCGGTATGAAGGTGTAGAGTATCATGTCGAGCCCGATGGCGTGGTGCATTCGTGTGCGCTCTGCAATCGGAGGAGACTCGGTAGTGCGCGGGTTCGATCCCCACCGTTGTAAATTTGCGTTTAAAGGGTTTGTCCGTCTGATGAAGCAATGCCGAAAGTAGTACCGTTAGGGTGTTACGAGATATATTAGTTATATACACAATTATGTACAAAAAAAAAAATATATATATATACATATATGGGTTAAAAGCAGAGTCGAGAGAAGGAGTTAGTTCCCGCTCACCTGCCGGACCGAGTCGGTCATACCACCTATTCTGTAGAAGTTTGGGTGTATATAGTTCATTTTCAATTCGTATACGCTAATTAAGTGTCGTAGGCTTTTGTATCGGGGAGCTCGCACCGTCACCCCAGCGCCTCCACAGAGCGAGCGTGTCACACTTACTCTGTGTGACGAACCTGTTCTCCACCTGAGACATGGAGAGCCAAGACGTGCTGTTGACAGAAGGGCCACCTTCAAGTCAAACATGACCAGCACCATCCTCAGGAATAGCTTCGACGTATCTCCGATCGACCTTACCCCGATTAAATCCGTTAGCGCTTTTTGCCTCATGCACTTCCTAACGGTGGTCCAACGGGTGTCAGGGTCACTTCTTACTAAGCACAGGAATTGACGTACTGGATAACCGTATCGCCAATGACCGAGTCCGCCACAGCCAATGGTCTCTACGGCGGAACTTCACCGCCACACCCTTTCGTAAGTGTACCTAAACCACCCAGTATTTGCATGCACACCAATGGGGTGGCCAATGCTCGTTGAAGGTGATGTCGGCTCGTACTGAACTGGACACGATCGTCAGCGTACAAAAACAAATTCATTTGTGGTGGTGCTGCTTGATCTCATCTGGCAGATCGCGTGCAACTACCGAGAATGGAAGTTGAATTAGATTCAATCCAATTGTGATTTATTAACGAAACTGTAATTATACAACGTTTAAAAGTTCTCGTAAAAATACCTTTAGTAAACATGAGCTTATAGCAGAGACCATCTATGGTCTGTAATAGCAGTTAGAAATCCACAATACATATAATCAATCACGAGGTCAACACAACAATTTAACGGCAATATATAATTATTAATTCTTTACAAATTGCTCCACTACATGGGTAAACTGTTTTGCTGAGGTGAGGGCCCCGAATCTCGCGAGTAAGCCAGGTCCAGATTGGCGGCAGGCGATACGCAACTAGACTCCCTGACAGTAAATGGCATCACACACCGAACAGCGCGGCCGGCAGGTCGATTGACAACCGCGGCGATAGGTAAGAGGATCTCTTCTGGAATGATACGCTTGTACCTCTTCAACGCTAGACCGGCCACATGAACCGTGTACCAATTTGCCAAGTGGCAGACGCTTGTATTCCTCGAAGAGGTCGTCAAGTGAAATACGCTTATCACCTGCATATATTCAAAAGGAACAAGTTCTCCGGTGTCGTCGTCTATCAAAACTTCGCCCCTGCTGCATGACCCTCAGCATATGCGCCATAGTTTGCAGCAGTTTGGCACGAGCCAACTTATAGGGCTTACTATTATTATTATTGTTATTATTATTAAGTGCGTTATTGAATTTGCAAGAAGGGTGACCATTAGGCTTGTTCAAGTACAGGGGCAAAACAAAATGACTCAAGTTTAAAAAAGAATTTATGTCTCTCAAATGCAAAAATTATATGTATGTTCTCTCATCAGGGCCATCGCGCTCTTGGGTCACCCCAAAGAGATAGCGGACTACTGGAACAATCATTGTGTGGAGTAAGATGCACTACCAGGATAGTAAGGGCTTGGACACGATGTAATTGAGTGCAAAAATCAGGCGGCCAAAAGTGAGTTCACTCCGTGAACGTAGCGAATGATCCAAAGGTGTATTCTGGGTTCGTGGAACGGTGGCAGACCTGAAGGGGCTGATAGTATATTTCTTTGTCAAATTCAAATTCAAACAAATGTTTATTGACGGAACTGCTATATACATGCTTAAGTTCTCGTAAAAATAATAGTTAAAAGAATTATTGCAACGTGTCAAAGGCATTGTTTATGGAAGTGAGTTATCTTAGGAGGGCGGGAACGCATACGAGCTACCAAAGATTTCACGAAGGCACCATTCTGCAATTGTGGTAATTCGCTTAACAGCACTGTAGCCAGTATGCCAAACAGGTGTAAATATGATACAAAAATTAGGAAGAAATGTTTCATCTGCCTGAATCAAAAGATCAATGGGGAAGCCTCGGAGCCTTGGATAAGCACTTAGGAGCACGTAGATATATTATATAATAGTATAGGATTTGTCATGTACGTCTTGGGTGAGGGGTTCAGACCTAACAACTGAGCTTAATTAGAGAAATAAATGAAGGTGTTGATGTACCACCTCCAGGCCAGGGGACTACTTACGGCTTACATGGATTGTACGTAAAGCCAACAAGGACGTTTTAATAATGTAAGTGCTAATTGGAGGATAAGGTAAAATTCTAGTACGGCATATCGCTCAGCATTAGTTGAGGTGGTATCGTTGAATTAAGTGTACTTATTATCTCTTTTAATGAGATTACTGAGTACCATACACACGAACTGCAATAGGGACGTTTAGCAGACGATAGGAGAGAGTCAACGTAAAAGGAGAATAAGGCTCTAAGAGGTGACATTGTCCAATGCCTTTAGGTACAATTACTAATGAGCCTACGAATGATTGTAGACGAGCCCACTTAATTCACTAAGAAGTGGATTTCTGTGTCGACTGCTGTAAGAATATTTTATATAATATCTTTGCTATATTTTTTCTGCAAAACTTTTAATTCAGTTGCTGAATATAATATTTTATTATAATATTTTTTATAGAATTTTTATGCTGCTGTATATAATATTTTATAGTACGTGAGGACGAACCCATAGCCGCCCTAAAGTAAGTCGACCGGTACGTCCTGTGTGGGTCTCGCCAAGCGCCACTCTATATATCCTACATAAGCGGCAACGATTATTCATTCCTCATTAACTCGAATTCTACTTTTTGGTCAAACGGTCGACCACCCCAAGTCCTGCATCCATCATAGATCAGGGTTTCGCAATTGGTCTCGGCGTTCTCGAGGCTTTAAGATAGCGATTCGAAAGTGAAGGATGGTGTATAACGGCCAAGGGGAGGAGACAGGAAAACATGAGGGAGGACTCACAAAACATTAAAAAGGCAACATGAGCAATACATAGTTTGGAAGGCACTTACATCGATTCTACTCGTCTGATGAAGGTCACTGAGGTAGACTTGAATCAGCAGGACGTCTATACGGAACGGACGGAATAGATCATCGGAAAAAAGTCACGAGTCTCACACCCTCGGAATGAAACTCTGTCAGCCCACAGGAAAAAATCAACTCGGAAAAACGCCCACCCCAGAGGGCCGACATGGATCGCATAAACAAGATGATAAACAATCAGAAATCATTTTATCATACTTGTATATTCTATGAATGGATTAAGTAGTACGGCACTGGAGAGTCAGCAAAGGAAAAATGATGACATTTGTAAGAACAAATCCATCCAACCTGACAGAGATATCACCACATGTAATCTGTATGTATCAGGGCGTTAATGGTGCACTTTTAAATCGAACGAAGCCTAGCCGTTGCGAGCCTAGGCAATTAATAAAATTTGCGTTTTTTTTTACAAAACAATGGGAAGCTATTGGGTTGGCGAAATTATCTCAAGGATCTAGGTTGGAGATTACGAAAACACGCAAATGAGCTCGAAATGAGTTCACTGTTGGAACGATGATTACATCATCATTTAATCTACATCACCGTGTGCATCATTATGGAATTAAGTCATTAAGGATTCATCCATTCATCCATCTATCATTGAGGAATATTTCGTTTTGCGAGAGCTAAAGTCTGTTAGAACTAATAACCGTGTTTCTAGATGCATTCCAAGTTCAACGGGTACAATTGTTGCCCACTTCTATGATTGAACAGGGCGTAAATTTATTTATACACTATAATTGTCACCATTGACTGTGGCGCAGTCGGTTCTGATTTTGAATCTATCAGTTTAGTGCTTGAGAGGATGGTATATATTATCAACACATTTGAAAACACATCTAATTACAACGTACACCATTCTAGCAATGACAAATGGCTTACATACTATTCAAGTGCTTTCAGGGAAAACTTTACATGCGACATGATATATGCATGTATGTGTATACATATATATATATCTATTGCCCAAAAATCTTCATATGCACTTCGTATGTCGTAGACAACAAAACTACCTATACTCAATTCACTGTATTTGATAAAAGTTCCTGTGACGATTTGCCCATGTCGATAGTCTTCACAAACGATGGCTCGGTCACCGTCAACTACTTCAATTGAAGATAGCATAGAAAGTCGATGTTAACCTATCAAATGATGAGATCGACCACCTCCCCTACCCACGGCCGTGGTTGGACAACAAATCCTTCGGACAGGAAGCAAAAAGGGACGTTCACATAATTTATTTATCATATTTTTTTTACTTCTCTTCCCTGCCGCACTCAACCAGCGGCGAAGGGGAGATTATCTACCACCCGCCCTGGTACAACATTACTAGGCATTACTGCAGTGCGGGGGTGTTTATGTTAGGAATGAGGTCTCCTGCTTTTTGTGTTTTTCCTGCGTTACCTATATACAGGTTATTTTAGATACATGTTTTATGTACACTATGGCTCCTGTATACTTAACTAGTATATACACATAATTAAATTTCAATACGTAATGTCCACTCGCGTCCTATTTACAAATTCTACTCGTGTTTATTTACCTGTGCGTAGACCCCCGTTGTTAAATATCCTGAATAAAGAGGCAGGGACAAGGGCTCTCTGACGAGCCCCCGCTACCCCCCCCCCCCCCGACTCCTCCTCTCATTTTAGAGCTCAAGCTTTAGCCTCATTATACGCCCTACGAATGAGACCCCATGGTCCCAATTCTCTCTATCTTGTATCATGCTATCCACTAACGCTGCTACTGATTGCGGATCCCGGAGTTCCGGATTTCCCCCCTCGCCGTCTCAAGTGCTGGGCACCTGAGAACGGTGTGGCTAACGTCGTCGGTTTCGCCCGTGTCACAGTAGACACAGGTAGGGCCCCTGGCTATTTTCATCTTGTACAGGTATATTTTCAATGCCCCGTGCCCCGTCAGAATCTGGGTTGAGAAATATGTTGTATCCCCATACCCCTTATCTAGTCACGCCGTTGGGGGGGAGGTCGTCTGCGTATCTGATCGTCTGAACTTCTTCAAAATTGGCCACCCTCAGAACAGTGACGTACGTCATGTTCCACAGCAGGGGTCCGAGGACGGACCCCTGCTGTCATGGGGAAGGATGTGTGTCCGTAGGTGATCGATCTGTCGCTCAGCAATGAGGCGATCAAGCGCCGCAGGGACGGAGAGACCTCTACCTCGTCCATGGTGTCAATGATCTCCTGTCAACTCAACGAGTTGAAAGAATTGCGCACCTCCAGGAGGATCGGCGCACATAGCTCCTTCGATGCCTTGTTCCGCTTTCTTTGCGGCTCGGCAACGTCCAGAATCATGCGCACTTCCATTCGGCCTTTTCGGAATCCGAATTGCATGGGTGACAGTGTCCCTTTAGTTTCAAGCTCCGCTGTGAGTCTTCGTTGATGAGAGTCTCAACAGCTTTACCGAGCGTGTCGACGAGGGTCGGCGGCCGGCTTTCCTGGTTTCCTGATGAGGACCAGGGTCGCCTTTCTCCAGTCCGCCGCGTAGCTACCGTTTACCATCCGCTTGGAGACTTCAAGCTGGTCTTGCAAAAGAAGCTTGACTGCCTCCCTTGCCCCTTGGGGGTAGATTCATTACATATTGAATCTCCTCTGATGAGGTGGGCGGGATGTCGCCAGCTCCACGCTCATCGCCGGGCAGTTCGGCTCTTGATGGCTTGCGAAGAGGCTTCTCATGGCCGCTTACACCAGTTCTTGGGCGAGCTTAGGTTGAGTCGTCCTAAGCTTGTCCATTACGATCTTGTATGGCTTGCCCCATACGTCCTTCTCAACTTCTTTGCAGAGTTTTTTCCAATTTCTGGCCTTGCTGTCTTTCACCGCGAAGGCGAAAGTTTTCCTTGCTTCGCGGAGAGCATTTCAAACCTCTTGGGGTCCTGCTCCTGTTCTAAGTGCTCTTGTATTCTTTCTGCGGGCCTTGTTGCAGGCCTTTCGCAGATCCGCTATGTGGGGGTGTCCACCAGTATTTAGGAGGGTGCCACACACGCGTACGTTAGCAAGTCGACCACATGCTGAGGAGAGTCAGTCTCTGTCTGCCTTCGCTGATCTCTCTTCTCAGTGTCTTGATATTCATCTTATTCGGCCACCAGCCTGTTTTCCGGCTTGGATTTTGCTCGGATTGCTGTTCTCCAATTTCGATATGAATGAGAGCGTGGGCACTTTCTGAGTCCTCTTCGAGGACCTCCCAGCGACGCACCGCCTGCACCGTACTTTCTGTACCGAATGTGAGGTCGACGCACGAAATCTTTTCTCCACTTTCGAAAAAGGGCAACAGGCCTTTATTGAGAAGCGTCATGCCCAGTTGGGCAAGCAACTCCGTCAATTCCCGGCCCCTCAAGTTCATGTGCTTGCTTCCCCACTGGGTCGACCAAGCATTGAAGTCTCCCGCCCACGAGGACGTCTTTTTCCTGCTTTCTCATCTCTTGACTTCCCCACCCAGATGGTACAGAAGGTCTTTGTACTTGTCCAGGTTACAGTTGAGGTTGCAGCTGAACACGACTGGGCCGCCGTCCAGCTCCACCCACACCCATCCTCTGCCCGAGCCCTGTGCCTTCACCGCTGTGTCTGCTCGGACCTGGATGGCCGCATAGTTTGCGCTATGGAAGAGGAACACTCAGTTGCGTGTCAGTCATGTATAATGACTTTAGGCTTTTATTTGTTTATTTAACAAACGACTGTATTGTAACATTTCAAAAACCGATACAATAATCCACGCAAAAATACAGTACTAAATCTCCAAAAGTTCTAAGACAACTAATTAATTATCAAAGATATATATGTATATATATATATATCGCGGATGGAGAATATACTTTGCATATATACACACAGACACACATCTAACTATAGTTGTTGTCTGTCACCAATAATCTATCCAAATGTTGTATTTATTTGTTAACTAATTACTATACTCCGCTCGACAAGATCACAGCCAGATCCGAGACAGATACCGATGCGTTCAGGCCAACTCGCGGCGCCGATCGCCTCCACAGTGGCACCCGGTGGTAAATGGTTGCCATTGCTGGACGGCCGATTCAACGATACCCTCAACTCGAGCTGCTTACAGTCGGTTACAATTGATGAGAGAAATGGATGTTGTTGTCACGTGAATATGGTTCCTCGTAATGACGAGCATTTTAATCGATAGAGAGGCGCCCGTATTTGTTTGTATAGTATTTTTAACTCGACAGGAATGGTTAACTGCGGAGCGAGTGCTCCCAGGGTATGTGTCGTTGGATTTGTACGGCGAAATTATTATACACGCGTATATCTGTTACAATTTAACTTGATCGCAAGCATCCACATTCAGAATGCATGCATTTGGTATTGGTAGGAATTGCCGTTAGATCACCTCACGTAGGTAACTAGCACATACTCATTCTTGGAGAGAAAACTGGCGATTTACGGCTCTCTCACATGTGAGGTATAGCCACCGAAGAGCTCGACAATCATCTCCGCCTCCAATCTGCATTCGGTTCATTGAAAAACACGGAAATTGTTTCCTAAGTGAGAAAATAGCATCCAATCCTTCCGTATCTCGTATTTCTGAAATAAAGCTAATAATTTTTAAGCAGTCTTTAGAAAAATAATCAATATTTCATCATAACGAGTACGATTAGATATATATATATATGTATATGTATATGTATTAGTACGTTGATTGCGTCTGTTGGCCGAATGGTGGAGCTTCATTGAAGGCGGCCTCTTCTGGGTTCCCGCTCATCAAGCTCTGGTGGCTGTCCAGACAAAAAGCTCGTTCTGCCTTAGTTACCATGATTCATTTACGTAATTGGCTTCCGGCACCAGCCCGAACGCCGTCAAGTTTGTCGAAATGCCGCTTCGCGTTCCGGATGTTCACCAATACTGATTCGGACGCTATAAATGAATTGAAACACACACCGACACGCAAACGTCCATGATAGAACACATAATTAGTAATTATTCGAATACCATAAGAAAACATGTCCGAGGATAATAGTGGTTTTCTCATTTTCATTCTAGGGGGATCTATGCCTTCTATCAGACCTCTGCTTCACACTGACCGAACCCCACAACGTTGAGCCGTTGAAACCTATTTGCTCAACTCGATCGATTATATAGATAAGATATATGTATATATAAATGGTTGCCACCACTGCTGGCACTGTTGACAATAAGTACCGTCAGAAACTGCCTCGCTAAGCAAGGTAAGCAAAAGAGTATTCTCTTCAGCCTAGGTGGTAACAAATTGACACAGCTTTCTGGACACAGCGTGGCATAGTACTTTTTGGAGTTTCACTTCTACACAGTTAGGCTATTAGAGTAACTGCCAATGATATTGTTGCGTCCATTGTTCGGTTGCACCGTTTTTAGCGGAGTGCAAATACGTCAAACGGGCGAGAACAGCACTTACGTATTGAAGTATCAGACATGATGACCATGACGTAGGTGTTCTGGGTGAACATCTCGATGAAAGCGGCAAAAGACGAATTGCGAACCTCCATCGACTGGAACTGTGACGCGAGCTTCGAGCAGCTCAGCTTGAACTGCTTGATAATGTTCGACACCTGAAGCAATGCAGGGGGAGAGGGTAATTGTGAAGAAACGAAAAACAATCACATAGATCAATCTATGCGTTGTTGAGTCTAATATATTGACGATACTCAGCCAAGAGCGAAAAAACTAACAAACAACACCGCTCATGATACACAAATAAGCCAGAGCTGAGAGTACGGGACAAGTCTATTTTTTTGTCTGACACGACAGCGGTATAACCAAACGTTTACTTGGGTCATGCTAGCTAGGCCCTACGGCAAAAAAAGGAGGATGTGTGATGCCCATGGCTGGGCTTGTACACATCTCACCGGCCTGCACTCACTGACGGAATGCGTTCAGCGATACCGGAAAGGGTGGTGGTGGTGTTGAACATTGTCAACAGTTCCAGAACGGAAGGCGGGTCGGTCACCGTGTTGACATGCAGATTAGCTTGCCAAAACACCCCGTTTTCAAAGAGACAGGCCGTTCGAGCCGACGGCCTTAGAAATTGTCAATAAACCAGTCGGATGTATCCGAGATTTGTTGATGACGACCCTCTAATAGCACATATGCTAAGAGGGTTAGCTATGCTAGACAAATGAGTAAATGACTATCTGAAGTTTGAAGTCTACTACCCACCTTCTCGAATCGATGCATATCCGGATGCTCTCGTTGCTGCTGGTGCGAAATGATCTGAAATAAAACGCATATCGACGAATGCGAATAATTCTCGTTGCTATTCGTTTGTAGATATACACGACAATGTTGAAACATCATCGAGTATACCTATCATATATATATATATATATATATATATATTGCCGTTGCAGAGTAACTCGACAGACTGGGTGCGAAAAGTCTGGAAACGATGTGGCGGTCAAAAAGCTATGCAACCTGCCATAGCGACACCATGTCTAAGTGCTTGGAGGCTGAGTCTTTACTAGCGATAACCGTCCTCTGTAGAGAGACCTGCAATGCTATAGGTTTGCGTTTCCATTTGAACACTTTCAAAATATAACGCATTTGGTGTTGAATACCTTTCCATCCGAGAATCTGCACAATAATTAGAACGCGTTTGTTCTTTTTTTTATTATTTAAAACATGAAGAATCTGAAAGCATGAAAGGTTTCCAAAGCCGACGCTCTCCCTCTTTGCCGAGTACAAGCAAGACCCGGCGAATTTTGATCGTAGTGGCCATTGACATCATACGTGTTTAGAGCCTTGAAGTAAATGGAGCCCCCTGTTGGGTTAATTGTGATGTATAACATTACATCACAATCAACATCAAATAGTTGCCCATAGTTATATATACATTGTCGTATGAATCTGCCAACAACTGGAGGTTATTAGAAACATATATATATATACAAACAATTTGCTATAAAATAGGGGTTATTGAAATGCCTACGATTGTTCAGAGGACGACAATGCAACATGAACTGAAACGTCCAGAATCCAGAGACTTACCAGAAACGTAGCTTTTTCAAAGAGCAACACCTCGTCAGCATTGATGATTTGCGTGAATCGATTTAGGCTCCGTTCCAACTTTTCCACATTCGGCACGAGCGTGTACACAATTGATGACCAGGCCTAAACAAACAAGTAATTATTATATTTTACAAATTCACGCAATATATTTACATAATATATTTACATTTACATAACACTATTTCATATTGTTCGTGAATTTAATATATGCGTATTACGGTGGCAATATATGACAAATTGATGGTTTTTGCCGCTGAGACATGAAACCGTACCTAGGTTCGTATGGAACTTTCATGGATGACTATATAACATGTGTGGCAAAAAAATAAATAACAAGACGCGTAGCTAAGGTTACGTCGATTCTGCACGATGAACACTTACTTTGTACAACGTCTCGTCCCAGATCGAGGTGGGATAACATGTCGGTTGGATCGGATTTGACAATTTCGTTAAAACGGACACTCGACCGTCAAAGATATTTAGACGATCTTTCTCCGAAACGAGATCCATTTTGTGGATGAGGCAGAACACCTTCGCTTGAGGGCTGTTAGTCAAAATCGCTTCTAGACAGCTCTGGTAATAGACGTTATCTTTGTCGTACTCCATCGATGAGACGTCGAATACGTAGATAAGCACCTGGAAAAATAAACACACAGATGACGGGTGTACAGCGTTGAAGTACAGATTCAAACATGAAATATCTGACATAACAAACGATGTGACTACCTCAGAAAGAGGGCACAAGATTTCGGCTCCGAGACGGAAATGCCACCGACAAGTATCATATTTGCGTGACGATTACTTCTTCATATATACATATATATATATATATATGCATAGAGAGAGAGGGTGGATGTTCCATGATCTGTCCCGATACATGACAACGGAATGTCCATACGTGAATAATCCTACGTTTCAACTTGCACGCAAGGCGAATCGTCTTACAAATACCGACCGAATAGACTTTGCAGTCATTCCTCATAAATAAGTGTTAGATGGTAGGGGCAAATTTCACATTGGCAGTGATCTTATCTCAGTGACGAGCGCAAGGTTTGTGACAAACCTCAACGTTGGAGAAAATTGTGTCCCTCTGTGCTTGGAAATAGTTCTCCATAAAGACCTCCTGGCCTCCACAGTCCCACAAATTGAGCACGAGGTTGCCGAGAAAGCGAACGTGAGCGTGTTCCACATCAACTGCAATCGACAACACCAGCGAGATCGAGAGGAATATTTCCATTTATGTCGTCGTTACAAACGATAAGATAAGAATAGCCATAGTATATATTATATAGAACAAGCTATTTTCGGCATGTTTCTCCTACCTTCGGGCTACCTAAGGTTCACTACCTTATTCTACCTGAGGTTCACCTTATGCTGAGTGAAACAGACAAATATTGAAGTGCATTGATAAGAGATTAGTATTATAGTTTCCGGCCCAACATCGAACTATTGTTCGCATGGCGTATTTTGCCATTCACCGGAACCATTTCACAGGCTGGCCACTATACTACGCTACTGGTTTCTACTGGTTCATTAGCAGGAGAATACATACGTCACCTATGCCAAGATAATACAAGACACTTCATTTGACACAACAAACAAAGGCTAAATAAAGCAATGTCTTGGTGTTTGCGCGCGTTTGACGATAAATACGCCACGCAGACAAAGACGTTGTTCACTTAGGCCTTTGTTGCTGTTTCTTATGGATCTATGATGAATTCGCTTCTAGTGGTAGTGGGAATCGTAGTGGAGAACACCTTGGTTAGGTGAAGGTTACACTTCAGTCTGTTGAGCATGTTTAAATCATTTTTACGAAGTCCTTCTAAGATCTCTCATTATAACCAAATTGATTACATTTAACTTTGCATCTGAAAGCAAGACATCGTACACATTTCTTCGGTACATGCTGTAACAGCTTGTTATCTGTAGTGAGACCTACATATATTTCACACTGGAGACGCATACATGACAATCGGCAGCACGCGTGGCAGTTGAATAATAAGTTTCTTTTTCAAGCTAATGTGAGACAGTGGACCCGAGTCAATTAATTTCGATCCAAGTGGCAGCATGGATCGAAATTAATTTACTCGCGTCCACTGTCCCACATTAGCTTGTAAAGGAAACTTCGCCATGACGACCTGCAATACTACGAATTTTGATCGGCACCATGGGATAAACACAATAGCTCTCACTAGCGATTTTCGTTGAACGTATGAGGCAATTCAGTACAAGATTAACCGACGGTCACAACCTTATCAAAATCGGCATACGTCACACGATGGAACTTTCCTAACAAACAGTGATAGGGTTCAAGTGATCTCTAGATTTATTCCCTGCTCGTGTCGAAACGCTGCACTGCGAATTTTATTACTAACTGGCTAAATGGTGTAATTATTTAAATTTAATATTATTTTAATATAATGGAATGCAGCAAAACTGGTAGGGGTTTTAGGATTTGCCATAACGTTTCTTTGTGCTACTAACTGAGAGGCGCGTATGAGCTTTTGTCATAAAATGACTACAGATCACGAAACTCTAAAAATCGTATAGACCTTAATCATCAGTATCAACTCAGTGAGTGCCAGTGACCAGACAATCTATCCATTACACAGAAGTGAACCAAGGCAGACTTAGAAAAGCGTGAAGGGCAGTTTGTAAAGCCGCTTAAAATTAATTAAGATATATACATAATCTCAATAATTTTGAAGTCGCTTTTATGTGCTATTAACCGTATAAAAAAACATTTCCGCCTGAACATCCTCTATGCCCACCTCACTATTGCTGTACCAGTTTTCCTGGCCTTCACAGATAATCGCTGAGCCATTAGGCTGGTCTTGACGCAAACCGGGGATTTACGAAGCAGTGAATCATTTCCTACGTAGGCTCCGCTTAATATCATACAATAGTCACCTAAATACTTCCCATCCACAAGATGATTCCCCTGTGACTTCATTGAATGGGTGTATCTGTGTCGCTGAGATATTTCGGTCGTTGCAAAAGGGCGAAAACATTCAACGTGCAAAATCCGTCATAACCGTTACTATAATGATAGCGGTCAATTGGAGTGGATCATTGGGCATGTCTAATGGTGTTACCTAAAATAAGAATGGCAGATGCTGCCAGATGTCTCTATCGCATATATTTAGACAACTGACTAATATTTGCACGCCAACTAGGTGTAGCATACTTGTCGGTCCAAGTCTCCGGGTATCTCTGGCGATGTAGTTGGCAAAGATGATCGACCGCATACTTGTTTTCCCTGAACCCGACTTCCCCATCAACAGAACCTGTCATAGCAAACGGGAAAAACACATGCGTATATTAATATATACATATATATATATAATAACACAATAATAAATTTGATCATAATAATAATAATCATCATCATCATTATGATTTCTACAAGAGTGGATCACACACAAATGTGCCCTTTTAAAGTACCGTTTGTGTGTGACTTGTGCGCACCTTCAAGCGTACGATTAGAACGGCGTAACTACTACTAAACGCAAACAATGACATGAAGTAACTTCATAGTTTACACTCAAGTTATTTACAGAATGTAATCAATTGAGACGGCTGATAGTGATTTCAAAGGCAGTTCCCTTCCTCTTCTTCTAATTGTTTTCTGCTCATTCTACATTAAAGTATCCGCTGTTGCGGTCCAGTCATCGACCTCTGCGGGAGTTCAGAGTAAAGCGTACTCACAGCTGAAGGAACTGGTCTTGAGATGTCGAGATAAAAGAAAAAAACTAATTATCCACTTCCTTGTCGTTCAGATGTGATAACAAAGGGGCGTCTCAAAAATGACTAGACCCCCAAATTGTCTGACGTTGTGCATTGTATAACACGCGTTGAATCATATTTATCGTTATAGAGACCTTTGGGATTTTATTGGAAGAGAAACGCGTCTTTCAGAGAGCAGTCATCCATCCTTCAAGGTTCACCGGGAATCGATTCATATCTCGATTTCAGTAGTTAACTTGTTGTTGTTGTTTTATCGGTAATTCATGTCGGTGTTGTATATAGCGTAAACTCTCGTCAACAACATAAGCACGCCCCCACGAAATGTTCACAGGTTGCGGATGCAGGAAAATGCAGGAACCTCCCCCTTTAGAAATTCGTTCAGCCGGTGCATGATCCTCAACGAAGGAAACACGTACATATCGTCAGCTAGAACAACCGTCATGTGCCGAATTGTTCACCAAGAGAAATCAATCCGGGATTCGATAAAGGGACACTTGCCTCGATAACTAGCTCGGTTCGATCGCAGCTGAACGGCGTCTCCTATTGGGAAGTTACACTGACGCATAAATTCTTACCAACTGCTTAGCTTATGATTCAAGCTCGCACACACCGATATATCGATATACATATAAATATATATATATTGAGAGATAGAGAGAGATGAACATATTCTCTCTAAGTGATTACGCCGAATTCCGACCTACAACTTTTCACTGCTCAAAAATGAACTATGTTCAACGATAAAACCCACCTTTTTCTTCATGTTGTCAAATCAGTTGTCACCTCCCTTCGTACGGTTATCAGCAGTTATTCCCACTTCACTGGTATCACGCTACCGAGGTCTCCGGCCAAACGGTCACAACTTGCGCTAGCGAATGTTCGCGGACCCAGTGCGTACGTACGGGACGTATCACAGCAGGTGACTATGCTCACACATGCTCTGTCAGTTGCTTGACTGACTGATCCGTTCGAAGATGTACGCCGTAGGTGGTCAGGTTTAGTTAAGCCACACTCGGCGACTAGCCGCTGCGCCCTCACTGTGTATCGCCCCCACCAGAAGCGTGCAATCTCTCATACTATCTCGCTAGCTGGATAGATTGATATATAGATAGATTGATAAATATGATAATCATGAATAGCTGCTACTGCTGCTGCCGTTGTTGTTGCTCCCGGAGCAGCAAGGCAGTTCAACCCTCGGCGAGTTAACGACACCCCTCTCCAAATCACATGTCGCCTAACGGCTGAACGCGACAAAACAAGGCGACGCGACGCGGTCCGCTCTTAGTGGACGACGAGTCGCCGCATCTCACCTCACAACGATCGACTGCTTTGACTTGCTGACCGCCAAAGACTATAGCAGTATAGTATCGTAGCCAGCTGACTGACTGACTGACCAGTGTGCTTCAGCCTATTGAAACCATAGCAGACGATAGCGGTAGTGGAAGCGGCGGCGTAATATCCATCCATAGTCCCCCTCACTCTCTCGATGCTTACATTTGTTCAACAAACTGTCAGCTGATCGAGTCCTAGGTCGTAGCGAGCGCAGCGCCATCGCGTAACTCAGTTCGCAACTAATCGCGCCGTCCCGCTTGCGAGATTGCCACTGTCTTTGTCGTTCGCATCAGGGTCGAACGAAACGGAGTGGTCGCAGCAACGACCATAGTCGAGAGAGAGAGAGAGCGGGAATAGTGAACGCGGATCTAGGCGACGTGTGGTCACCGAGTCTGGCTACTGGCCTGACACTTTCATTCATTCTCTCATCTGTTTCATCATCGACTGCGAGTTGATCTCGTGCCGGTGTCGGTTTCTTGCAGGCTAACTCCTCCTGCTGGGTGGCTACAGTGTGTGCTGTGTGCGATTACGGGCGAAATCGGTCCGGCCTGCCGTCGGTTCAGCGCTAGGATAACAGATACATCGGCGTCGAGCCATCGTTGTCGTCATGTGGAGGCACACAGCAAAGCTCGGCCGGGCCCTGGTTGCCCGCAAGCTTGAGGTAAGCTCAACCAGCCGCCTCTTAGGGCCTGGGTGACTGGATGACCAAACCCCACGGACTCCACAACGTGCGGTGCTTCCGAGAGTCGCGCGTCTGTGCGTGTGCGTTATTTTATTGAGCTGCTTTCATTTCCTTTTCATCGTTTCTTAAGTGGAGAAGCAGTGCGTCCGCTGTCCATAATCTCCCGCTGATGCTTGGCTCTTCAGAGCGAGAGTCGCGGAGGGCACTGACAGTGTTTATCATCGCTCGAGAGAAGAATCAAATGGACGTATGAGACTTAACCCGTGGCCAGTGTATATAGATCGAATTTTTAGATGAGGGTGGGTTATCGTGCTATGCAAAATATCAGACGGAGAGCTAGTGGGTACAAGCGAAGTGGAAGCTGTTCTTATTAATATAATTATTATAGTGTGTACAACCAACCCCATGGAACAGCTCACGCTTTCGTCCTGTCGCGCGAAACCAGCAGCTGATAACAGATCGAAATGCGCGCTGAAAGCCTATTCCATGTTTCGCTGTTATGCTGTTAGCGCTGTTTCAAGACACGACTAAACAGAAATAGCGGTGCCATCTCGTTCGTCGAATTGGAGGGGCCACCCTCAAAGCTAACCATAACAATAGTGGTAGGGTGGTGTGCATTTTTTGTTTATTTCGAAGTGCCCGTTGTTGTTCAAACACGTTGTTCGTTCTTATTACTGGTGTTCCGGCCGAAAGGTCTTGACCCATTCGAGGTCAGTAGGGGTAGCTCTGGTGGTCGACTCAGACGAATGCTTCGCCATCGTCTGAGCGTTGACCGAACGCCATCCACATTTTGTTCCTGATGACCTTGTCAGTGTCGCATGCAGAAAGCTCGCCGTTTTTTTCGAGCAAACAGCAACAAAAAACGTCATAGATGTATGAACCAAAAAAAATAAACACATCGCGTCGAACTGTGATGGTGGACCATTTCGCTGTAGTAAGCTCTAATAAACATCGATTTCTGTGTACGAATTTCTCTCGCTTTTATCCGCGCGAGATTTATCGGAGTGTTTCACCAATTGCCGAAGCGTTCGTATAACGTTTACGCGGTGCGCGATGGACTCATGATGTGTTTCTAAAAATTTACTGAGTCTGTTTCGTTTTTGTTGTTTCTGTTGTCGTGTAGAGCCTGGAATAGTTGCAATGCAGTTCAGGTTGGACGGGGTCCAAACTCTCGATTGCTTTACAGTATGAGCTCAGGGCCACTACGGCTCAACGCGTAGACCCGTTCTTGCAGCCAGCCGCTTCTACGAGCGTATTTTGTTGTTCGAGTCACACACAGCATAGAGTAGGACATTCAGTGCTCGTTGAGGCGTCTTTATTCACCGTCCCTTGTTTTGGCTGCTTTCGATTTCACCTAACGCTGTTAAACATAGCGGGATAGATAGATACCAGGAAAATTGGAAGTCTCAAATATTTTGCGTGTTTACATCAACCAACCGCCAAAGTCGGAATGACCAAACAATGTGCTACGCTGACGAACATCTTAAATATTGGCTGCTTGGACACTTTTTTTCTTTAATCATAAATATTGGTTAATTGGGTCAAACGATGCTGCCAAAGAAGTGGTGACTAGCGGCGCATCTGTTAGAATGTCGAATAAATGACATGGAAATAAGCACAAGCCAAAAGTGTCTGTTTGTTACGATCCGGTCGCAAAAGTTGACCCGGAAGGAAGGTCTTAATCATGCATCATTGCTTGGGCTTTCGATCCAGGATCTACCGATAAGCTTGGTGTGGCTTAAGCACAATTCTTCTAAAATGACAAATTTGAATGTGCAAGGTTTACGATTACAAGTAGAGAGATGTCAAACGCTGCAAAATATTTACATTCAGATTTACGCTCAGATGTCCAATTGAAAGAAATCGAAATGCTTGTTGCGGAAGCCTAAACAAAAATTCATCTCACCAAGGCCGTACGGCAGTTACATAGGGTGTTGCGGTGACATTCGTCGCGATAGTCATCAGGCTCAACGAGCGGATTGAGAATCGAAAATTAACATCTATATAATGTGAACTTGCCCTAACTTTTTTCGATAGATTCGTTACCCCGACCCAAGGCTCGGTCAGTTCCCGTTGCAAATAGTCGATCGTCGTCACTGAAGAGGCCAATGAAGCTTAAAAGCGAAAACAAGCGACACAATTTTTTATTATTGCTTTCCGGCGACTTCCATCGCGGTTGACACCAAGAAATCAAGGTGTCGCTAGCTGGGCTAACGGCCGCGAACACTCCCAACTGCAACTTCTCGGTAGCTTTCCATATGAATTTTTAGGAACGATCTCTCCGCTCCTGACATTGATCATTAACGACGCTCAGACATGGTTAGCCGCATTGTGCGTCATCTCAAAACGAACATTAACCCGGTATAAGAGAAGACTTCCGAGTGGAAAACCCCATTTGGCGATTATCGCAGAGTCTCTATCGGAATCTCTGCAATGAGAACTGAGCAGCCATTGTGATATTGTTACCGTTTGGTACCAAGATAATATACTACGCCGTTGCTATCGTCAATGGCTCGCTCCACTGCGATGTCCACTGTGGCTGCCAGTTGACGGCCTTATCCAAACGGGAAATGGTGGAACCAACTCGTTTGACGTGCATTACGTTTTAGCTGATAGGCAACGCGTGTGCGCTGAGACGCTCGGTGGTATATGGCCACCTGCCGACCACAGGTGGCCATATTGAGGCCTGTCTATCATTGATGACCGATGAGGTGACCGACCCGCGTCATAATTCGGTGCAGCGAGCGCGGCCTGGAATCTAAAAAAGTGCCCCTTTTTTCAATACATTTTGGAGATGCGAACCACGGAGCTACTAGCAAGATTAATCGGTCAGCCGGCCGAGAGCTTGAAGGGTTTGCATGTGACGCTGCTCGCATTTCTTTGCTTTATCTGTAATTGGCGTAATTAGCTGACCCCACGAGTTACATATTCATTCAGTGGGTTTAGAGTGTACGGTGATCCGACCCCGACGAGGTTGTGCACGTTATCTTTGACTCGTCTCAATTTTCCTTTCTAAAATACAGATACAGAGTAAGCAATGATCTTCACAGATCCAGAGTTGGAGTTTAAGAAAAAAATATATATATATCGCCTAGGGAATAAGAACGACGTACACTTTCACAAGGACATATATGGCATTGTTGTTAGATTATATCTCGTTCGTGATTACAACAGCGCCCAATCCACAGTACAGCCATTGATTGTAATTACAACTAACATTGCCCGATGCGGTAGGCAAAGCTTCATCTTCCCTGATGTTCCGTTATGTGTGGCCGGTCAATCGTCGTTGGATCCCATCCACATTGCTTTTTTTTTGCTTGGTTTCTATCTTCGATCTTTCATTTCCGCACCTCAGAATGATTTTCGCCAGAATCGCGCCGTTGAGTGACACGACATCTGTACGTGATCATTGTGATAATATCATTTGGTGGTCCCTTAAACATATGCCCTGTCATTGCCGCCATAAGGTGACTTTTTTTTATATTGTCCTAGATCTCAGGACAAGCATAGCGGTCACTGTTAGGTTTCACTGTTTGTCGCCCATTGGCAAGAGTTGAATCTACTGTATCTATCGATATCTTTATATGTGATATGTTATGATAGCTTTGTGGTACGATATTTATATGACTCGCTCTTCTACGATATGGCGTCGTTCGACTCCTCTCCACGCTCTGTTAACGCCCAGCTCCCCCCCTGGTTGATATCTAGCTGGGGTGCGACGGATGAAGGAGTTATATATGAATATAATTGCAGTGATATCCGTCCTTGGTCAAGGACGCCCGTAATTGTATCGTAACGCATTCGTGTTTGTGCAACTATGCACTGTAGTTGTTTCGAATATAAATATATATACATCCCGGCAAGACAATTCTTGTTAACGTCGAATATATATATATATATATATATATATATATAACACCAATGCACCTGTAGAAGTACAAGCGTATGGCTCCACATTCGGTGTCGTTAACGCGAAGTACTGATGCTGCTGAGACGTTTCAAGTATCCCTTGCATGTCCTTTATTATACTATCATTATAGTTCTGAAGTGTGTGGCAAGCTATTATCCGTAAAAACATACTCGTCCTCGAAAAACAAAAACCAAAAAAAATTTTTTTTTTGTCTTCGAGCTGACTCTCATGGTCATGGAAACAAGCCGAAGTAGTATACACTTTATGGCGTTCTATATGCTCACAAGAGTCAAAAATCTGTGTCCAAGTTAAACGCCTGTTGTCACGCTCATTTCTCTGTTGCTCTATTCGCAATGGTTCATACTCGTTGAAAAATGCATTAGCATGTATGCTTTACCTTCTCGTCAACGGTCTGTTTTAAACCAACTTAACTAATCTTTACTGAGTTCGCTTTGGCGGCTTCGAACTCATGATAGTGCTAAAATCCTGAATGCGATAGTTTCAGGCCGGTGACGAGATGATGTGTGTTCACTAAACGGTTGGCATTGCCTCCTCCGGTCAAACGTAGTAATCAAAATCAGTCTCTTTGGCTAAATTTTAGTGGTTGCTTCCACGGGTAATGGTAAATGGTAAATGTTTATTGGTTTATTAAAGGAGCTGCAATTTTATAATGCTTAAGCTCTCTTATATGTCACAGAGCTATAGGTAATTATTATTATTATTATAGGTAGGTAAATCTATCAAAGAGGAAAGACTACTCGTGGATAATTTTTCTGACACACTCCGAACAACAGTCAGTGAGCACTTCTGTATCAAATACACATTGCTGTTTGCATCCACTTGCGTTGCGGCCTTTGCAACGTCTCTCTCCCGTCCCGATACTTTGGTGTATCAGGCGGCCGTTGGGGGTGTCCACCGTGGAGCTCACATTGGACACTAGTTAAACAAAGAATATTATGCTTGACTTTATTTCAGAATGAAGCGGTGTGCGTTTCACCAACCCGCCAGTTGAATCTGCTCGAGAGTGATTCGATGAGCATACTTCGCGAGAATGGAGTCATGGTTCCCAAGTACGTATTTAACGATACAGCCAAGTGGCATTTCGAACTATCGAAAAACGCTCAATGCCGACGTCTTAATAACGACAACAACGTGACGTGGACGTTGTTGGTAACCCACCTTACTCCACTTAGAACTTGCATATGATTTATGAACTGCCAGCTGTGACGAGCGTTACGAGTACCTTTGTGAGAGGCACTCGGTGCGGGTGTGTGGGGGTACCCGGATATCAAACTCCGCATAGATTCATTAAAGATTAACCGGTAGCTCGCTCTCTCTCTCTCTCGCTCTCGACAGGATACAAATGACATTTTACAACTGACGTGGAAGAGCGAGAGGTGACGCTTTCGAAGATAAATGACCGTTGGTGGTCACAGTGAAATCTAGCCATGCGTAATGTGGCTTCCTTAGTTTCGGGGTAACCTTGCCTCATTTTGTATATCCGAGTAGAGCTTTTCGATGATTGGCGGGGCGCAGCAGCGTTCACGGGAGCCGTCATAGTAAACTGGTCGCTCCCCCTGCCTCATAGGTCTCGTTTCGGCCTGTTCTCCAATAAGTTGGACATGTATACAATATTACCGTAGCATTGAAACGACTGAAGACGAAAAATGCCGTTCGTGCTGCTCGTTAAACAAAGACATGCCGAACACAAGCTCTTTGTTTCTAAATGTGGCGAGCCAACACTACAGACTTAGCTGAGTTTAGCATTGGATGTTTGGTTCTTTGTTCGAAGCATTAGTCAGTAGGGAATCATTTACTATTGCATTGTGAGGTCACATTGCAATCTGTAATATTAGATATCTGAAATATTTAGTTATGACTCGGAAAATAACAGTCTTATGTATGGAATCTCAATGCATAAAGGTTTCCTTGTGATGTATAAGCTTCCGTTTGCAAACGGATCATACCGTTGAAGGCAAATGCGTTGACTGATTGGCGTGCCGGCCGATTGGCATTGTGGCCCGGAGCGGAATTGTCCGAAGGGCTGTGTTACTATACTATACATTCGGAGGCAGTAACATTGTCTGTCTTTCAGATTCGGTGTTGCGACAAATGCCTCGGAAGCCCGCAAGATCGCCTCCTCGCTCGGGGCGAAGGACTTCGTCGTGAAAGCTCTTGTGCTTACGGGAGGCCGAGGCAAGGGTGTCTTCGACTCTGGACTGAAGGTGGTCACAACAGAAAACTATGGCATTGTATAATACTATCATATTGCGAAATATCAATACTTTCACTTTAACTCAATAATTAAAAGGTGTATGACCTGTATATTATTTATTTTTATTTAATTATTTAAAGTGGGCGAAAATTGCATCTGCTGAAAAATATATGACCTTATACGCAAGTCATCAAA
The DNA here is from genome assembly GCA_019614645.1 of Stratiolaelaps scimitus. Lineage (NCBI taxonomy): Eukaryota > Metazoa > Arthropoda > Arachnida > Mesostigmata > Laelapidae > Stratiolaelaps > Stratiolaelaps scimitus. The sequence continues at coordinate 2,376,351 of JABWDB010000013.1, read as the reverse complement.
TGAATTTTTTTAACTTCTCTAATAGGCTCGTAGGATGTTACTATTTCATAAAATCCCTCCTTATTGTCTGTCCCCGTCGAGGATATCAGTCTGACCCGAAAGAGCAGATTCTCTCCTGCTGAACACAGGAAGTCGAGCTGAACACTGCTTAATAACTGTGCTTGTTACTGGTCCCATAATTTAAGGGAGGTGTCAAGACCGTATTTACCCCTGAGGAAGCGGAGAAGCTTGCACAACAGATGATTGGCCATAAGCTAATTACGAAACAGACCGGTGAGAAGGGCATTCAAGTGAACAAGGTCAGTACGTATGCTCAGTTGACTTAATTAGAAAGGAAATGTAGACGTTCTGTCATCTGCCCAATTCAACCTGTCTCTAGAGACTTGCCACGAATATATTGAGAATAATTATTTCAATCTGTGTTAGTATTACTTATTAAATTTTCTCGGACCTTGCGACTGTACCATCGTACGACCTACTCTCGAGTGCTCTAAATTGACGGGTTCTGCTGGTTTCAATGTAGGTGATGGTCAGTGAGCGATTATACAATCGACGTGAGTACTACTTCGCCATTATGATGGAACGAAGCGCCAATGGAGCCATGATCGTCGCGTCGTCTCAGGGAGGCGTCAATATTGAGGAGGTAGCGTATATCGTGACAACGATGTTATTCCCATTTAGTGATTGACGCGCCGCGATTGACATTGTGTAATAGAATATTCAGCAGTCGGTTGCTTGCTTACTCAGTTATGGTAGCAGATGTAAATATAATAGGAACCAACTTTCTCTCGAATTAAGCGATTAAGACAAGCCCTCTCCAGATATCCTAGCTTTAACAGGCAACGTCAAAGAATATGGAAATGCCTGTCTGAATGAGTGCGAGGTCCGCATCAAGATTTTCAGAGTGCTGTTCGCTACTGCTGTTTTACAGGTTGCCAGAGACAACCCTGATGCGATCCTGACGCTCGCATTGAAGGACGGCGTCAAGGACGCCGAGGTTCGGAACTTTTGTCAGCGACTCGGCTTCGAGGGCAAGAGCTTAGACGAGGCTGTTGTGATGGTCGACAAATTGTACCAGGTGTTCTGTAAGTACGACGCGACCATGATCGAGATCAACCCGATGGTAGAGGATAACAACGGTACCGTCTACTGTCTCGATGCCAAATGCCGATTCGATGACAACGCCGAGTATCGCCAAAAGGTAGAATTTCGCACCGACAGCATGACGGCACTATCATTTTTCCCTTGGCTCGTTCACCGGCATGCGCAGAACTGCTGATATCGATAACAACGATGCTGTATACTCACTCGGAAAACACAGAAGTTGCTTAGTCTGTCATATTCGACTTAGGATCAACAACCAACATGGCACTGTTGATCGCTGTTGATACGTGTCCACTTCTTCGAATGGCGAATGCGAATACTGTTTGTGAAAATGGCCTAACGTGGTTTATTCGTACGTGCCTCTTTATCGTTACCCATCCATGCGTTCGCCGCCGACGCAGACCCTGTTTGGGTTGCGCGATTTGGAGCAGGTGGACATTCGCGAGCGACAGGCGGATGAGCACAACCTTAACTTCATCCCCCTGGACGGAGACATTGGCTGCCTTGTTAATGGCGCTGGCCTTGCCATGGCCACCATGGATATTATTAAATTGCACGGGGGAAGCCCAGCAAACTTCCTCGATGTAGGAGGAGGTGCTACAGCTCAACAGGTACACACGCCTAGTTGTCTCTCCCGTGCAAACATATGGGTGGACATACCCTTTGGGCTTAAATTATGATTTTTTTAATTAAAAAAACCTATATGTATATATGTTTTGTTTTAGTTTATCTATCGATATATATATATATATATATATATATATATATATATATACTTTTTTGGCAAATAAACAACATCATTTCATTTATTATTATTATTGGTGTTGCTTATAATACAATGCAAAACTCACGTTTATTACCGAAATTTACAGATCGAATTTAGGATAACATTTCTCTCTTATTGTTGCAACGGCGTCGTTGTCAGGTGACCGAAGCATTCAAGCTGATCACGAGTGACCCAAAGGTCCAGGCAATTATGGTGAACATCTTCGGAGGCATTATGCGCTGTGATGTCATCGCTGAGGGGGTTATTAAAGCCGCTGAAACACTCAGTCTGAAGATTCCCATTGTCTGCCGTCTGCAAGGAACGCAGGTTCGTTTAATGAGCAATCCTGCCGCTTTTTCTTAGATCAGTTCGAGCCGTCGAGTGAAGTATACCTGTATTTATATACATTATCCAATATATGTCCAATATAGTTGCGGCGATAATCTTGGCAGCGCTATACGTTAGTTTTCAGGGTTATGGTTTACTCGCCTCCTTAATTTTATATACTTATTTGTAATATACCACATACTCTGTTTGCTCAAAACAGGTCGACGATGCCAAGGCTCTGATAGCTGCCTCGAAGCTGAAGATCATCGCATGCGATAATCTGGATGAGGCGGCCAAGATGGCTGTCAAACTCTCGCAGATCGTAGGACTCGCGAGGAGTGCGGCGGTTGACGTCAAGTTTGAACTGCCCCTTTAATTATCCACTTATAACCAAAGATCCTCTCACAATAGCAGGAACGAAAAAACACAGTCGGTTGATGTTCACCACGAGAGATCATATATATATATATAATATATATACACATGACAGAAATGTCCAAAATTCATGTCGGAGAGATGCGGTACATCAATTTCAAGTTATCTCGGGCGCCCATTGTAACTTGAGGATTCCTAACTTAAAATAATAGCTTGGGCAAAGAGACAACAATGGATACCAAACTCAACAGGCGAATTTATCTCACCACTCGACAAGGATCGAGAGCACTGATGTTTGCAAGATTCACAGCGGGATGTTCGGTTAGCTGATATCGAAAAAAATATCAGCAGTATAAGCAACGTTAATGCTTTTCCCGGTCGGTAGACGCGGGTGAAGGCGAGATGAAATGTGAAGAGAAAACCTATTACCGAATCCACGTAATGTCTTATTAATGTAATTAAGGCTGACTGAGTTCCCTTCTTAATGCTCTCTTGCATAAAATTATAGTATATATCCAATAATAGTAATAATAATATAATTAGACCATATTGGCGTCAAATAAGCTAGCAAACACCATTAACAGATCGTTAACATGAGCCACATGCGGATCGAACGCCTAGACGGGTTTGATGATCCGTATGTCGATCGTGTGCTGTAATTTTTATATTTATATAGAACGTTTCCTGCTTTCCCTCGACACCACGGAGCTGTTCGCTCGATTTCTGCTGAACGAGCCGATTTTGGGAGCATCCGTGCCGTAAATACACAAAAACACCACTTATAGAACTATTCAATCAATTTAAATTTATAGATTATTCCTCTCACCGTTCATTTGGGTTAAACAATGGACTTGGCGAACTTCAAAGAGTCGCAGTGCAAATCTTCCGAGTCTCGCGAATTTAGTGGAACTTTTTCATTCGGCTCTCCCCTATTCGTAGGGATGAGCGCTGTTGGGAACTCGATATTTCTCTCCCTGATTTATTCGAATAGAACAAAATAACCCCAGTGTTGAGTTGTTGAAGCAGCTGAAAGAAAAAAAATAACAGCGACCAGTAGTCCAATCGTTTCTACCAAGGGGAAGTGGGTAACTCATTCGATTAGCCCATTCATTAAATGATGATTGACCGAATTTTAATTGTATGGTGCCTAGCTATTATCGTTATATAATAATAATAATAATAATACTTACATGCGCCGTATGTATGCATTTTGTTATTGCTGTTGTTGCTGTTGTTGTCTGTTCATTGTTTCACATTGAAATTTGATGATGGATTTAAACATCGAAAGGTCGTTAGTAGATGACCTGTATTTATTATGTCGTATCGTATTCGTTGCCGAAGATGAAGGCGGCCGTGCCTACAACGGTTATTTGTTTGGCTTTGTTAATGTTGTTGTTCTCGTCCAGTCCCCATCTCTGAGCAGTGTACTTTCGCTTAATCAAGCATCTATATATTATAACATCATTAGATTAAATATGATTGCTGAACGAGAGAGTACATAATAGATCTGCTCATGGTGGTAATACTAGTGTCTGGTGCGAGCGGTCTGCTGACGATGTTGACCCATAGGTCGGGCGTTGCAGCCTCTGTTGCGTCGTGAGAAGAACTGTGCTGGCGGACAGCTCCTTCTTCTCGTTAATAATAATAATTAATAATATTATTATTACTATCGCATATTATCCCTATAACTAGAGCACCGCTTCGAAACACATATACGCGTGATGCATGCAACTCGGTACATCTCACGTGTGAGCCCTTGATCAATGCAAGGCTGTCTCACCCGGAGAGAGAGAGAGAGAGAGAGAGAGAGAGAGAGAGAAAGAGATAGATGGGCCAATAATTGCACGCGCCAGAAACTCAATCGGGGATATCTATACTGAGCGAGAATGAAACCAATAAAGAAATAAAAGGGTCCGATCAATAAAGCGAGACAGTAGACGAATCAATAAAGTGGACGAGGTGGCGAACGGTGGCGAGTCCGGAAGAATCGACGAGGTGTCGAGGAAAGTGCTGCGAAGTGAAATATTGAACTCTACTGGTATTGAAGAAATAAACGTCGAACGACTTTATGTGATGATAAATTTAATACCATACTGTAATTGATGATTACGGCGTACACCTAATTGTGAATGAATGGATGCCATATTTCGAATAATCTATCGATTTCTGGCAAGCATTTTTACGAAGTCTAGACATATGTCAATAAACTGCCACATCTATCGATGTACGAGTAGATACAAAATAGTATATGTTTATGATATCTTTTTTATTATTATTAGCACGTATTGCAATAATGCTGATATAATACACGATGGACGTCTGCTAGTATGAAAACTTTGACGATTTTTAGGCGAGTCGTGATGATCTTCAGGGGCAGAAATATCGACAGGGTAAAGGGGGCCATTGTTTAAAAATGTCCATCCAAGATTCGATTCTATGGTATGCATCGCCTATGAATGTCAAGAGCTCGGTCAGTCGTGTGTTATTAATTGGTTGAAAATGAGGCCTCTATGTAAAATATTAACGACAAATTCCTCTGGTCTGGATCCCCCTCCCTAACTTGGACAGACGAAGTGATTACAATAGTGAAAAACGCAAGAGCAATAGTACTACCGACTTCAGCTTGCCTTAATGTCTGTTAAGTCTACCGATAAGTTGGTAGATGAAAAGACAAGTCACCTGTTCGTCTGCGGGGTCTGGATAATACCGCAGGATAGAGGTGTCGTATCTATGCGTGAAGGTGCAGTTTACACCATTTTTTTTATTTCAGTGCTGAGGAAAGCATTGAAGATGAACAGATAACCTTAGAAAAAATTCGAACTTCTCTGTGATGCTAACACATGCGTATGCATCTTTATTCGACATAAACGCAATTAAAAACGCTTCTTAATTAAAACTAATACGTCAAGCTTAATTCAATGAAAGCACTCCTTTATTAACCTAGAAGGGCGGAGTTCAATGATGTGAAAATAGCATATTTCAGCAAATTCACAGGCAATTAGTCATGAAGGGTGTTATTGTCTCCATTGGGTATAGTGGTAGCCGTATGCATGTTGGACATCATTGCTGATTTCGCTGCATCTATTATAATTTCCACGTGCGCGTACCGTTAATCAACGACACCGTCCAGTCATAGATATTGATATGAAGGCATAACATTCGCTATAAGGGTCTCCATGCTGAGAGAACAGATCTGGTTCAATAAAAGCTAAAAATGGTATATGCTACTAGAATTCGGTCAGTACGTCCTTTTTGTGATATGATGATGTACCATGCACTAAAGTCCAACAGCGAGAACTAGGCTGGAGTTGGATTGTAACGACATTTAGAATGAGTAAATACGTCATTTAGTTAATCAGTCATGTTGAACAGGTATGTATATATCAATACCAACGTCATATAAACAACGTGGAATGGCGTAGGACTTGATACACAGCAAAGTGTTGATCGTTTTTAGGTTTCTAATAGACAATCTCATTAAAATATAATATCCCGGATCAGGATCCCGTTCCTTGATTTTCAAAATGAAACTCACGTCAGTGGTTTCATTATTAACGTGGTCTGCCACTTAGCAGCAAGACAGCATGGAACCTGTAGTGAGAAAAGCCTAACATCTCCTTTCAGAAGCCGACAAATAACAAGTGCGACATAAACGTAAGCAGCTTATATATGTAAATAGTTAGAAAAGCAATAGTTGTAAATGTCATCGGCCTCGACCGAACTCATCGAAAGTTTAATTTGACGTATTGGCTATAGCAGAGATCTGGTTCCAACAAGAAACAATGGCTAGGGTTTTCAGTTTTGTGTTTTTACTCAAATGCTGCCTGAGCAATGGATATAACCTGAACAAGCTCATCTCTCTTCTTCCGAGACTCATGGGAAATTCGAAACAGTTCTACGTTTGTCCCTTTTATGCATGCGCGTCCTCAACTTGTAGGTCACTGATCATCTCCGAAGACTTGGAACCCTAGGGTCTTCGGTTCGAATCTCGGTGGCATATAAGAGAACCGTGTAAGGATTGTGAAACTGCACTTCCTCTAATAAACCAATAAAATTTTTAACATACAATTTAAGATAGAACGAACATAGTTTCAAACCATTGCCTAAGCAAAAACACTCCGAGGGTCAGAAATCGTTGAAAGTTCACAAGTCAGTACACCTGAGGCGTACCTGATATTATGCTAGTGGATACAAATGTCAATCCTCTTGATATATGGGCCTTGCAAGCTTACACCAGTATGCTCTCAACCAATTCAGCTGTTGGATAACACCGATCATCTTCCGGCATTTCTTCGAGTGAAAACCGATGAGAGTAGTTGCCGTCCTATAAAACTAAAGTAATCCCAAGATCACTGAGCTTTCAGCATGGCAAATCTGCAACAAAAAAAAAAGAGTTCCGACTGCATTGGGAATTCGACCGGGGAGAACTCGCCCAACAGTCACGGGTAGAAAAAACCCTAACACGCTTCCGGCAAGTCTATCTGAAGGCTTCCAATAAATATTACCCCGTTAGTAAACTTTGGGGCGCAGAAGAAATCCAAAACTGCACTGAATAGTACAATGATAGTCCGTGGCGGGAGCCTAAGAAAATAAATCGTCTAGGCAGGCGACTGCTGAAACGAGATGATCGCTAATAAAACTGATTTCAAAATCAGATGGCCAATCGGAAGCGTCGCATAACGTCGCCGAGCGAATGTGATACACTCATTTCGAGAGCACCGCAGGCGAGATTACGAGAAAGGCAAAAAACAAGGTGAAAAAAAGTAGCTTTGGAGACATGTTAATAGGCCACTGGCTTGTGAATGAGAACTCGTCCGGAAACTCCATCCGCAATAGAAGTAGGTGGGGGTCGCTTGGCGGGGTCGGCGAACACCATGGCCGATGGCGATTGTGAACGTTTTTTTAGCATGGCTGAGCAGGATGCAAAGTAGGAGAGTAGGAAATTAGGAGACTTAGCCGTCAGCGCGGTGGCTTGAACAACGAGTACTATTTACAGTGTACAAATGCGATCCTTGAATTTATCATTTCGTATGCCCATCGCCATATGGAGGTAGGGGTCAACGTACCAACTTGTTATAGGCAGACTGCAGCTCATTCAAAAGTCGTAGAGAAATTTTATGGGTCTCCACTGACATTCATGCATTTGTTCTATGTGTAGAATTCCCGCCGCCGGATCTGCGGATCTTGCCATCAATAGTTCAAGATAATCCCATAATATCTCCACCATTGCACATTTGCATGGAGTCCGTCTTATGAAGCAATGCCGAGAGCAGCACCATGGACGTTAAATGTTTAATGCTGTAGGTCAGCCCTAATTTTTTTTTTATATGAACAATATGATAATGTACGTATATAACTGTTTTTCTTATTTTAGTCGAAGTATTGCTCCCCTAAGTGATAACTAATATTTCCTCCCAGGAAAAACTGCTTATAAATCATTTTCAGCCCTATTGCGTAGAGTATCAGTCTCCATAGAGCTCAATCCCAAGGTTGACACAAACACTTTGCTTTTTTTTCAACCTATATAGTGTATTTTATAAAAATAACAACAATAATAATAATAATAATAAATTAGTATAAATTCTATATTCGTATACTAAAACCTAGCATTAGTCATGCGGCAGCGTTTTATTTAAATTCGCACTTCACCATTTCGAAGAGACACACGTGTCTGTTTCTGACCCAGTTTGATTCCACCATTTGCAGTTTGAGTTACTTCTTGGATATTGCGTTGTAAAGTACATGCCAAAATTTAACTGCCCTGTCTTGGGGCGGTCAAAATTGTGCATGTCAGAATAGCACATATTCTTCTCGTTGTATCGATTCGAACGCCAGCCCGGTGGTCAGGTCAGCTGGTCGCGCGTCCATACGATTTCTGTTCTAGGACAGTGATGGTCGCGCGCCACGAAATATTTCCCGGTTCAGTTTTAATATAGAGTTGTACACTTGCTTTTCTAACGGGACCTTTGTTTCTCGGATTCGACGGGGATCCACTAACGAGCACAAAGCGAAGCGCGCCTAAAATATAAGAGTTAAAATATTTTAGTCGGAATTTTAGATCCTTGAAGTAGCTGGGCTGGAAAGTGTCCAATGGAAATTCTAAACAGCAGTGATTCGATAGGTGCTGCTCGTACCAAGGACGCGGCTTCTCAACCCTCGAAATCAAGTTTAGGTCTTATAGCAGCAGCTGCAACTGGAGGGGTCGCCGTTGGTCTCTTGGCTATCTGCGGACCTTTTGTGGTTCCAGCCTTTCGTAGGATTTGCCTACCATACGTTCCAGCAACGGATACACAGGCGAGTCTTCGTCAGGAGACAAATGCTGTTGCAGTTTATGCTAATTTCTAGATGCTTCTAAATAATATCCCGTCCTTTCATGGAAATCTGTCCACAATTTGGTGATAGTTAGAGTAATTTTGTGCATAAATGTTTGGTGATTACTTGATCTAGAGACACAGACTTAGCCAGGAGGGTCATGTTTTCATATATACTGCTCATATATACTCCCTCGTTGCTTATACCTAGCTAATTTAATTACTTGCATTTCAGGTCTCAAACGTTATCAATGTTTTACGAGGTCGTGGTTGCAAAAGCATTGTAGATCTTGGTTCGGGAGACGGCCGTATCGTGACTTCACTTGCAGCTCAGAGAACCTCAGTCGGTAGGATCATGTCGAAACAGATTCTTATCCAAGTGAACGATCTGCAGACGAATTTTGTTTTGTTCGCATAAGAGATAATGACCCACAGAGTTTCGCAGTATACGCTTATTGGATAATCTATTTTGATTATTACTATTATCATTAATCGCTCATGGAATTATTTTTTTTTGCGCCGACGATATATTATATTGATCAGCATAATTGTTTTATATACGGTTTGCGATACATAAAACTATAAAATGCACATAGTTAAACTCGAATTTTATGAATAATAATGAGCTCACTTAAAAAAAATCTCGGCACAACTGCAAAAATAGATCTAATGCCTAGAAACATACCGTCGAGTTTTAGTATGGTAATCGACATACAAATGATGTCCGCGGTTGACATGACCACCCTTTATTTCGGTTTTGCATTACTACTTATAGGTGGCTCCGAATTCGTTGGTATAGAGCTCAATCCCTGGCTGGTACTCTATTCAAGACTGGCCTCCCTTCGGGCTTTAGGCACAGGTTCCGGTGTACGCTTCGTGCGGCGAGATCTTTGGAAGTATCCGCTTGGTCAACACGACACCGTCGTTGTCTTCGGCGTCGAATGTATGATGAAGGAGTTGCAGCTAAAATGCGAACGAGAACTCGCACATGGAAGCACGGTTGTCGCGTGCAGATTTCCCTTTGAAGCGTGGAAGCCTAGAAGAGTCTACGGGGAAGGCGTAGATACCGTCTGGCTCTACGAGCGCTGAGGAAAAAGGCACCGCTGGCTATAGAAGAAGGCGGTGTATCGAACCGAGATAATGTCAAGCTTGTCGCCACTTAGTTACGTCAAAAACGATTGCAGCGGGCTGTATAATAATTATTATGTACATTACGTATTTGAATAAAGTTTTTCTATGCAAATTATTTACTCGAGTGAGGCAACAATCTCTGGGATAATTTCAGTAGTAATAATCGCGCTGGACAATGTAGCGATGTCGATTTATTGCTGAATCCTTTCAGCTTCAACGTTTAATGCTTCAGTGTAAAGATTGTCACAACGATATATATCACCAGCGCAACTCGTTAAAGTCATTCACCCTAGTCCTACTGTAGAGGTCTTCTGATAATACTTCTCCGACGAATGTTTGAACCAACTTCATATGTATTTAAATCAATTATTTGGTGCACGAAAGTGAGGCAGATTTACTAAATTTGAATGAAACACCTGAATATTGAATGAAATTAGTTACATACATAGAGCAAATAACAGGTTGTATGTTACTAGCTAGAGTGTGGTTGTTCCACAACGGGCGACAGAGCTACAACCGGAATCCTAAGTAACAATCATGAGTTCTGCGTGAGTTCGATACACAGCTCACAAACGTTCAACTGGTTTCACAAAAAAACGCCATATTCGAGCCGATGATGGCAGAAAATGGGAAACCCCTATTTTCGTCGAATGTCCAATTTGCGCCAAATTGTGTAGAGCTAAAAAAAATTAAGTAACTTTGCGAGCATTTGGATGTTTAAAAATTCGCAACGTTGTCGAAATAACGTCCCAATGCTGCTCACAAAAAAATTAAAATTGCTAACGCCGTTTTCAAGATCATCGGTACATACATATACCAAAAACTTTACTCGCTCTGGAGTATATATAATAATAATAATAATTGTATGAGCTGCACGTAATCATTTTACGGTTTTAAGTTGGCCGACAATTGTGCCGCGTGAACGTGTAACGATTTTAATCGAAAACTCACTCAGGATATTATTATATTTGTTCTAGAATGCGAGATAGTTCGACATTCGAACCGATGACCCGATGATCGAATCAGATGACCTCAAGTAAGACTCATATGTATACTATATTAAACCAATTGTGGAATTCGCAATTGATGCGTTTTCATAGCCTTGAAACACAGGCAGAGTTGTGCTGTTGTTGGATTTTAAGCAAGCGATTTTTTAGCCTGGAAGTCACTAATGGCGGTAAATGTATTATACACTCCCAGCATGTCTTGCCTGGGACAGTGGGAGTCCCACGGGACTCTCCCGGGACTAGTCCGAGATCCATGAGGGAAACCCAGTAAATACAATCCACTGTACGGGACTATGCAGTTAGAGAAAAACTGGGGGTGCATAGCATCGGTTTTCTGCTGCTCAGCAGGGTCGTTTTACATTGACCTGCTGGGGCCTTGATTCACCTTTGCTGATTTATCCTTTATCCTTAGTATTTCTTTCGTGAACCTTTCGAAAGCAAGCGGTTAACGAAAGCGAACTGCGCTAAATCAAGTTGCGTGTTACGAGGACATACCTATGTGACACCCTGAGACAACTCATTATACGTACTACTGTTTCGTTGCCCCTTTATTTCCCGAATTAACGAACATGGAGATCCCTTTCGCAGCCTTATCAATGAATGTTATGGGCATACTGATTCGATATATCAAACATAATTTTTTCAGATATCCATCGTACTTCATCCGACGTTATCTACCCCTTACCCTTATGAGAAAAAGGTAAATGAATATAAGAACTAAAAATGTGAATTATTAATTGTATTGTTGAGTACAATGCTGCTTACGATGTTATGCGAGAACACCACGGCTCTCTCTCATGTGGATATTTCCAATGGGCATATAACCAAAATATCAAAACACATGAGATTCATTGCAAAGGAAGGTTATCTATGTTGTAGAGAAGAAATTATAACTATAAATTCACTTCTAGGTTGAATAGTGAAGTAGAGAATGACGGGTTTTGCGATAAGAGCGGTGCAATTCATGCAAGTTGTTACGTCGTTGAAAATTGTCGAAGTCTAAAAGTGAATTTGTATTTATAATTCGTGACCAGTTTTGAACTTTAGCAATATTTCAGCATAGAGTAAGCATTTGCTGCAACGTGCACTTTCGGTCAAACGGTACCAACTTGATGGTCGTTTTTTTACTCGCTTTCAATTGCTGTACCTTTTGAAAGATTGAACGGATCTTAATGAGTTTAATGTCCCTCCGCCTTGCCCGTCTATCAGGCAGCATGTCGATTTTACGGCTGAAAAACGTCTCCTCATAGGAGGCGATCCACCCATCCAACCAATGGGCTCGGATCTCTGTTCCAGTATTAAAGAGCTCGACCCGGCAGGCCTTACCCCAGTGAGTGGTGGTGATCGGCCCTGCCGTCACATAGGTGAGTTCGAAAAAAGCCCAGATAAGTCTAGCATAATGGGCCCTTGAACCAATGCTACGCAGCGATACCGAGGCCTGACATAGAAAGAGGTCAGTTAGGAAGAAAAGAAGAATTCTGAGACGGTTGCCAATGGCATCTTCGTTGAGTTGATGTGGCACCCACTGCTTTGTCATATTTCCTAGCTCATGTAGACGACGCACTATGATTAACTGGGCTACTCCCAGCTGAGAGGTCAGCGCTCAAATTGTGGCATGTTTTTGGTCTGTTTTCGGTCGGTTAGGCAACTGCTGCTAATGCGCCCAGCAAAATTACAAACAATTGATCTGATGCGGAAATGATTCTAAACGAAGCTTGTAGCGTTTATTCTAGTGAAGCTACCAAACTTCAAAGATAACAATCACTACTTATCAGCTAACCTAATAAAATATATTACAAGTTACAATTCTCCTGTATGAGCGTGGTTAATGGCAAGTACGCACTATCATAAGTCCTAGTGCCTCTTCAACCCAAGCGACCATATTACCCAATACTGCAGGTGCTTTTCCACTGTGTCCGTCTTACGATAGTCGTTTAATGGGTTTGTGTAGAGTTGTTGATACGGAATTCTTCTTTAGAGAGAGAGAGAGAGAGATAGAGAGAGAAACTATAATTTGGTAAAAATAGTCCCTAGGTAAGAGGTAGGGATTAAGCCTGGTTCTCAGTCCAGACCGATGCACCTCGCCAGCGAGCAAAGCAAGCTCGATTTATGTTGCGATAGTATAGCTGTATCAACTCAATGTAGATATCTAATATTAAAATAGTCAGTACGTCGAAGTTGTGAATCACATCAGACGCCCCTGACGCCCCAAAAGCGCTGGCTACTTAGAAATGCCCGTCCAGCTAGTTAGATATCGGTGTCGTAGCGAGTCATATCTGATTCGCCTGAATGAATATGGATCACATTCATATCAATCCAGGGTAGATATGAATCTGGTAAACATGACACAGTTTAGGCTTTTTATAAAGTAGAACGTTTTTTATTATCATCGTTATTATCGTCATTACTAACATTAAGTTTATATATATATATATATATATATATGCATCAATAAATTACAATTACAGCCTTTGCCTGAAACGTCTCAACCTAATTTTGTTCGTTCCTCTTCGAGACATTCGCTCTGTGAACACCTCCGCAGGCTCCGTCAATTTACAGAGGCTCGGCGTCAATGTCTTCTCCACTAAATGTTAATTAATCCTCAGTCCCAACATTGTTTTCCGCTCAGCGCTCATTCAGCACATATCGTGATGTTGCTGCATAGCAACACTATCGTATTTACACACTGTACATGTTATCTGACAATACAACAAGTTTTCACAATCAAACGAAGTAACTAGACATCAGCTTGCGCTCGGGACAGTATGACGGCACTCGTCTGACTTGGTTTGGGATGCACTGTGCCACGACACTGGGCCAGTGCGGTGCGTGCGCGCGCGATCCATACGTGCTATTCGATTCATGCTTTGGTGGATTAACAGCCTGCTAAAAAAAAAACAGAGCATCGATTTAACCGAGTTCGTATCGTGTCGAAGATCGAGCTCATTTGATATCAAGAAGTCAAGCAAATAGTCCTCCCATCAATTCGATCATCGTCAAAAGGAAATCCATCCGCTTCGATCGATGTGACCACTGCAATTACCACTGGACATCATGCATGCGTTGAACTCCCCGAACCTTAGGGCTTTCAGGTCGGACTCGACACGCTCGATGAAATGTTCTGTGTGACTGAATTCGTGATTGAAGGTAGCGATCTGCTTGATCACCACCGAGTATTGCGAAGGTGAATTGCTTAATCTCGCTAAGTACACATGTATTAGACCATTATTATTAATATGGCCTTTCCGGGTGCTATATATATGATTTTTATTTTGTTTCGCCTGTAACGACATAGCAGACAAGGATTTGTATCGAATCGCTGAGTGAAAACAGGCTTCTATCTCTTCCTTGATTTGGTTCAATCGGTGACCATCTTCGGTAAATTATCTCACACGTACTCCGTAATAAGAATAATCAAAAAACAAATATTTATATATATAATAATAATGATAACAATAATAATAATAATAATAATAATGTATCGTGCTCACTACACAGATTTAGCATTTTCGCTGTCTTCACGACAGTCATTTGGAGACGCTTAGCGGTCACCTCCGCCTGCACAAGCAACTACAATACATAACTAATTGGTGATTGAATTTTTTTATTGCGTTTTTGCGCTGCGCTGTATCCATCAAATAGCAGCGATTATCAAAATAATAAGATAATGAACACGGACTGAATCATCTCACTTGTTTTTTTCGCTATTTTCGCTTCAACCTAATCTCTTCGGAAGTCGCTGCGCATATAGTTAGCGCTTCAGCAATCGTTTGTCACTTATGTGTATGCATGATATATGCAGGTGTCCGCTTGACTCGTTCACTTTCACACACATTCGAGACGGCAGTATTGAGGCATACGTGTAGAGCGAACATCGTAGCTGCGGCTAGTTCCTTGGGATTGAAGAACTCCTGGCGTAACCGAAGTATCTGATTGGCGCCGCATCTGATTCTCGTCATGTCGCTTCGTTGAGACAGGGAGTGGCGTTTTTGCTAGCTTGCAGCTTCGCTGGTCATGACGGTAGACGGATGGCGGACATTGTTGAGGCACGCTTCCTTGAAGCCTCTCACTACTGAATCATCATGGCCATCGTGCAACTGAGAATCATCCCGAGTAAGAGGAGAGCGGCGGCCCCAATTCCGACGCCGGCCACGGTACGCGCGTGACCTTCGACGAAGTCGCGCACTCGCGTATGACAGTTCTGTAAGAAGGAGAAATATACCAAGAGAAGCAATAAGTAAAAGGGAACGCATCCATTATGCATACATATAACGTTCAGTCTAGAGCTGTACACTAATTCTGGAGTAGGTGAGTGGCGAAAGTTGGGTGTGGACTCAGGACATCTAGACAACTGGTCCCGTGCAACAAATTGCATTGCCGATCTTGTGGATGAAACTCGTCGAAATCCACAGTTCATACTGTGGCGGTTGCTCGAAAAGCGATTAAACACTCTCATGTAGATGTTCAACAATTTAGATCAAATGATCATATGATATCTGAGACATCGTAATTTTCAAGATGCCACCAGTTCCATCATTAGCAGTGTCCATGTGTTCCACAGAGCAATGAAACAAACAGATCTAGTACGAGTATAGCACGAGTAACAGCAGCAGCAGCTGTCGAAAATCAATGATAAGTTGCAAGAAAATAAATGATAAGTGATAAGCATTTGAGTTACAGCAGCCGCCCCCCTCCCCGTAATTTTGTCGCTTTTGAGTAGTGAATATTCGTGCGTTCGATTCACAGAATAAGTCGCCCGATCCGAAATCAAGTCGCGAGCGAATCCAGTGGTCAATCGCAAACAGAATCAACTCACCGGTTGTTATGATTCTAACAATACGTATAGGGAATGACGCGCTGTCTGTGGGGGTGTGCAAGTTGCTGGGGGCTCAGAATTCGTCCAGCTGCCACTTACGCGTTGCCCAATTCGTAAGTTGAGTAACTACCACTTTCGTGTTTTCTCTCCTCGCTTCGCTCATTGCGAGCACCAGTCAGTGACCGATCCGCGTTCGATGCTGGCGACCACCAGTATAACACACACACACAGACATATATATATATATATGATACATTATGGTTTGGCTAAACTTAAGTGGAGTTTACGTATGTGGCCTGCGGTGCAGACCATCATCAAGGTGTTTCGCATGCGTTTGTATTATTATATTACCCCCGATGCGCTATAATTTTCTGTTCACACCAGGCGTCAACACCCCCGAGCTGACGCCCGCCAAACCGAACACGCAGACGGCAGCGATAACCGGCCGTTGACAGACCACGCCATGCGGATGATAGCGCAGCAGTAGCAGCAGCAGCAGCATGGTCACCGAAAAACGCCACAAGCCGTAATAGTATCCGGTGTGCGTCGGTAGCACACATTTGTGCACATGTTCATTGCTGCGTTATATTTCATTCTTCCGTTGGGGTCCACCAGCCCTGTCCTGTGCGCTGCTCTGTGCTTGTAGGAGCGTGTCGCCGCGCCAGCTGTGGACCGGGACAGGATTCGGCTCCGGCATACTGCGTCGCCGTTTTAGAACAACCTTGACAGTCGTTTGTAAAATGTGTTTTAAATTTAGAAACTTCAGTTTTATCACCAGCAGCAACAGCAGCAGCAGCCGCCGCCGCCGCCACAGCAGCGGCATTCACACAGTGCGAAATCCACAGGAGACGGAGATGGCTGTAAAGGCGCCTACGAGTTCTTCGCGTCGGTGGTTAATCGTATCTGGTACCAGTAGCAGAAGCAACAGCGTCAGTGGCAGCAGCCACGGAGCTACTTTAGTTCCGTTGTCTGAGGTATCCGCGTACGTCTCGGCTCTACCCGTTGCACTTGGTAGGTTTTGTGATGTGCAGTCTATCACGACGACAGCGATGAGTGTCTGATGCGATAGTGATCGTAGCCTCCCCCGTTAGTATAGACGAACTGCAGCGCACACATTGTAACAACAGCAGCACAACAAGATCAGTAGCCGTAAGCAAGTGTTTAGCAACAATGGATCAAGGCGGCGGACCAAACGCAGACAAGGCCACCGAGCCTTAATGATCGTGATTGGCCTGTTCAGGCGAATAGAGACGAAACGAGAGGACGGACGATATCAGCAATTGCAATCAAGCCTCGACGGTGCCTCTTGACGTGTCAATTTATCACCATCGCGAGCTACTGCTTCGCCAGCCCTGCACTGCATACCCTGTCGAAGGCAGATGCAAGAATGGCAAATTTGCTTGTAAACCAGGTCGACATCTGCCCGTCAGTGCTGGATTCAGTTGACGACGGAGACAGGGACGATTTCTCTACAAGTCGATGCTCTCTCAGCGAAAAAATAACGCTGCCGCCCGCTTCACAGCAGCTGCAAAACATTTCGAGGCAATAAGCACATCGGGACTGCGAAACACTAGGGCTATATTGTCTGAGATGACTCTCAGCTCCGCTCGACCCCATGTTACGTGGCAGGCCTCGGCTCTGAACCCTTAGGAATTACAACGAGAACAGGTCGTCTATGTACAATCATTTTCAATCATTTTTTCATTTACAATCATTTTCAATTTGAAGGTGGGGCGAAGTTCGTTTATTTCGAGTTCGCACCACCGCGACAATCAACTCATATTTTCCTCGATCCTGCTATCGACTGCGACATCGATGTTTTTGTGTGAACTAATTGCCACAAACATAAATTGCCAACCATTAATTGAGTCGGGGGGGCGAAGCCGCGGGCTGTGCTCGATTCAAGCTCAGATCTCTAAGGATCTCAGCACCGTCATGTTTCTGCGGGTTGGTTGGTTGGTCACCATCGTCAGAACGAGGGCATCCTGGGCCCCGCGCCGGCGCGCTCTAGTCAAATGATCAGACAACGTGTGTCCACATGTTTGTCGAAAAACGCTTTAAACGCATTTATCATTTATTCAAGTTGCGTTGATATGAAGCAACGATAAGCACCATTATTACGATATGGAAGAGCTGATGCCTTGTTCACTTAACTTACCACTGACGGTATTGCACATTTCACCACACAAATGAATGGAGAAAGATTTTGTGTTTCTTTGTTAGTGTGTCTGTGTGTGTGTGTGTGTGTGTTTTTTTTTATTATACGCACTTACACGAATATATATATATATATATATATATACCACTATTATTATTATATATGAAGGATCATTTCTGGGCCATTATTCTGTAGTTACCTACGGCTGCTGACACTGCTGAAAACACGTCGCTGCGGCGAAATTCGCCCGTTGTTATCTTCGTTCGTTGTTGCCGTTGCCGAGAATTCGAGAGACCCCCGAAGCGTAACGGTGAGCGTCGATCCCAAGGTAATGTTCTTTCCAATTTTTGTATTTTATATTTTTACACATCTCTGCTAAGATGTAACGCTTGACATCCTACCGTTTTCTATCGTGTATTGTACAGCGCAAATCACAGTGGCGGCAGCAGCAGCAGCAGCCGTAACGAAGAAAGGCCAAGCCACCGCGCACACGGACCACTCCAGTCAATCTGTCAATCAGGTGATAATCGTCGTTTTCTGTCGAGATATATACAGGAATGATAACACCACTCGGCAAACACTGCTACTGCAACTACTACATGTTTGTCTATGAGTTGCACTGTTGACTTCATGAGGGCGAAAGTCTGCGTGTGTGTGTCATGGGTTATTTATAACTATGTTCTTACTCCTAATGAGTGCAATGGATGGGGCTATAACAGAGCGTGGTTCGGGGGAGGGATTAGATGCCACTAAAACTATTGTATCGTCGACATTTCTACATCTTCCTCAACCACTCTCGCATTGTTTGCACACACACATAAAGCGGTTCGTTCGTTTATTCGTCCGGCCGACAGACGTTCCTCCAGCAATTACTGCTGTTGTTACCGCTGTTGGCGGTGGTGACGACGAGCGAGCGATTCGGGCGTCCGATAAAGAATTTTAATACGAGCTTAGAGACACCGAACTACTTTCTGTCAACTGAGAGTTAATGCTATTTATGGCAGCTTACAATTTTTCTCTTGCGCTGGCCGCTCGTCCTTAAGCGAGACGCAGCCTCGCTTTTGCGTCTCACAGCAGCAGCATTAGCAAAGAGTTGTTTATTTCATCTTCTTTATCTCAGTAAAAACAGGTGGCTGCTTTGATCTATCTATTATTAATGTCTTCGTCAATACGTCCTATCCGGTGGATTGTGCTATTCACTGTTTGTTGGACACCACTAATAATAAATTTCCGCCACACAACGCATACAAACACACACACACACACACACACACAGTGTACATAGATGCCACAAGCTCAATCGCGCGCTCTCACTCGGGCGTAAATGACACGATGCGCTAATATGACGCAGTGGATGATTATTTATAGACGCGCAAGTCCTTATCTCTGTATCTGTGTAGAACACTGACTTAAAACAAATGACGAAGCAATTGGGAGAAAATACAAAATACAGCAGTAACAGCAGCAATAACAACAACAGCAACAAGTAAAACGCCTACAAAGCGACGCTGGCAAGGGACAGCAATTTACTCGTTCGTTTCTCGTTTTTGTGAGCAAATTCTATCGGCACGTGGCATACAGTCGTTATTGTATATTGTATCGCGTATTTGGCGGACCGATGCGGCAGCCGTAGCAACATCGGTGTTCCACGTCCTTGTTCGCGTTTTATCAGGACGAAATCTACCTCGTGTACACTCTCCACATTGTCGCCTTACCCCAGCCAGACCGGCCCCCGCTTGACTCGTACTTATCAGATATATATATATATATGGGGTAATGCATTTTATTAACACGACAGACAGTCACTTCAATTTGATCCGGCCGCCTGATCCGCTCATACATGAACGATATCGGATACCCGTATCATATGACATATATGTATCACAGACAACAAGAATAATAATAATGATATTCTGGTAGAGATAGATTGGGATCTATACCAATATATATATATATATACATATGTATATATATATAATTTGGCCACATAGATCGAGTATTGATTTTGTGGCTACGGTCACTACGTGAGTAAACATTGCTCATAGCGATCGGACGGAGCTACAAATTGGATGACGCTGCAGCCACGCAATTCGCCGAGGTGGCGTCACGTCCGTTGTACGCCACTAGGCAAATGAAGAATGCAACCAAACAACGTAAAACAATACAACACGCAGGAGCAAATATTACACCGATTCGATTGTGGTTATTGCTGCTGCTGCTGCTGTCGTTGTTGTTGTTGTCGTCGTCGAGACTCGTGCCTGCTTTTGTACGAGCAGGAACAGCGTAAAACCACGATTATAATTGTCATTATTACTAGTGTTGTTGCTGTTATAATTAGATGCCTTTGTGATGCACCCGCACTGATTATTTGTTCTGAAATCGATACGTATTACAGTCATTTATCTGTGGCATATACATTACACACACACACACATATATATATATATATATATATATATGTATGTGTGTGTGTGTAAATATGTTTGCTTGTTTGTTTGGGTATTGCGGTAGTGACGGCGTGATTCCTATTTCTCTCCACATTTATGACGTATCCACATTTCAGCGATGCTCTTTCTTTTCATCGATTCTGTTCACGATACCCCACTACGATTGATATTGGGCGCCCCGTCCGTTCCTCGGTTGATTGTTCGATCGTGGGACAGCAAGTACGGGATAGCAACCCATCGAAATGGTCATTGAATGATTATGATGATACTGGTGTCGATATTGGTGGCCTGTAATAGATCGTCTGCCGCCACCGGGGTCTTTCTGAAAGTTACCAGAGTCAGCTGGTCGGCCGCTCCGTAACACGACGGAGCGACGATCGTCCACTATCGAGTATCCATCCATCTTTTGCTGCGGCGTTCCCATTCCCGTGTTTCCTCGATTTCAGCCACCACGAGCAGTCGTCGCCGTCGTCGTCGTCGTCGTCCCTTTTTACGAGTCATCCCATCCTGTATCATACGTTTGTTGTATGAGTAAGCGTTCATTCCCATTGTGTTTGCATTCGATGCGTTTGGCGTACGGCGAATGCTCGTATCAGATGTGAGACGCAGCCGGCTGCGTCGTTGATTATTGGCAGTACACACAGACTGAGAGACCGACAGATAGACCCGCAGACGGAATGGACACGGCCAGATGGACGGATTCGAGACGAGTAAGACCACCACGACCACCACCACCACGAGTGAAGATAGTGGCAGTACAGTAACAGCAGCAGCAGCAGCAACAGTGGTGATGGTGGACGTGCTCTTCTTCGACTGCTTCTCCTTTTGTCCTTCAGTCGACAAGAAAACGGTGCCGTTTTGCAACGACGACGACGGCGAAGAAGAAGAAGATGACAACAACAACACCAACTGATGCTGCTGGCTGCGATGACCACAAACATTCCGCGACGTTGAAGATTCGCGTTGTGGCGCCGTCAAATCTTCTGCAGTTCCGTTGCCTTTTTCCGGTGATAATATAGCACCACCACCACCACCACCGGCAGCAACAGCAACAGCAGCACCATTATCATCATACGATCGTTGCTTGCCCGTTGTCCGCTCTATGTGTGTATGTGTAAGAGAGAGAGAGAGAGAGAGAGTGTATGTATTCGTATATGTTGATGTGTTCATCTATCTCATTGGCTTGGTGGTCCCTTCCTCGTCGCCGGAACAACTCCCCGTCTGTCTACTGTAACCTCCGCCGTTCGTAACAGTCGAGAACGGCGTTGCTACATAACCCGAGATTTTCCCACCGATACGTGGTGAATGTTTCTCATGATCTTGTTTGTTGTTGTTGTTGGCGTTGCTGCTGCTGCTGCTGGCGTCGCGGTCCTGATAAATACTCACGAATCGGTGGGGAACACCAGGACAGGCCAGCCTTCTTCAGGTCGCGCAATAGAGCGCGTATTACTTTTTTATTATTAATAAAAAAAACAATCTACTATGTGTCGTTCCAGTTTCCATTTGGTCTTTAAACGTATTGTCATTGCTATAGGTCTGGTCTAGTTGTAGTTCACGTTCACAAACATATATATATATATAGACGTTTTCGAGTTGAATTGGTATTTCGGCTTCTCTGATAGACAAGTAAATAAATAAAGCGTGCTGACGGGAATTCACATTCAAAGCATGGATACATGACCAACTCATGTACACAAAGAAGCATACTCGATGATTCGATTTCGTAGTACACTATTAATGACATGCTTATTTTGTTACCCTTGATTTATTATGATGCTACAGCTGAATGAATTAATATTAAAGTTCGCCGGAGAAATTAGTTATCTCCCGCTTTATATTCGATTGTAGTATCCCAGCCCCGAAGACGAAAAGACATCGCACCCACTAACGGGCTGTTCAATTCAACACGGTAGAATTTCCCTCACTTAATCCCATTCGATTGAACCTCGTCATGAACGTCCGCTTCTAAGTAAACAGCTAAAAGAATGACACTCCCTGAAACTCCTTTCACGAATCTCGTAGTCATTCGTCCATCATTAATTTCACATTTGACCTCAAGCGGTACGAACGTGTTTTAATTAAATAGAATACAATGTACTGTCAAATACTTCATAATCCCGCTGGTCTTCAATACAGCAGCACGTGTTGGATGACGTCAAGCCTGAACATAAACATTATTTCCGATCTGTTCTTGTTATCACGGATCGTTACCACACTGCCGCCTAATGGTTGGTGGCTTGGTGCCGGCGCCGATGGCGGTGACGTCGCCAAGTCGCCTCCGGCGTTTCGTGACCATCACTCACAACGTGTAACAGTGATCAACTGAACTCACACCACGTAATATACGTGTGGGTGGCTGTGGGTGTCGCGAAGTAACGAACTCGCTTATTCGCTTGCTAGCTAGGTTCCATCGCGCACAGCGTGAGAGAGTGGACAGCCCAGAGAGATACTACCAGCAATGTGCACTCAGCGATTTCTCCACGAAAACCTCATGAGGCCAAGCACCCCACACATAGATATAACAAAATACAAACCCTCTCTCTCTCTTACACCCACTCTCCCTCTCTCTCTCTCTCTATCTCTGCTTCGTTAGTTTGTCTGGAATCAAGCTCACGGACACGACGAGTCCATCAGCTAGTGCCAGCGTTGGCGACAGCCCGTGCTGCCGAGTGGTAACAAAGTCGCCAATCAGGGGGGGGGGGGTGATTCATGGGGTACGCGAAGACCCGATCAGGGACATTGGCAGGTCGAGGAGTACGAGTGAACGCCCCCAATGAGTACGCACCGTTGTTGTCGTTTCTGCTGCTGCTTCTGTTGTTTGATACTGTTTCAACAGCGGTAACAACAACAATACTATTATGTGCATTATATTCGATTGCATATGAATGGGGGGCCGGCGAGACGAAGTGGTGATGATTCGCCGTACGCCAGAGTAGTAGCAGAAACAAGAGACGAAATCACCAAAGGTCGAGGTGTTACGTGGCAGCGTTTCGAAGGCCACATTGCCACGGCTGTGTAATATAATAATAGAAGTTGTTGTTGTTGTAGTAGTAGTAGTAATAGTGTGGATGTCGATTGACGACGAATAAATGAATGAAGTGAATGGACGAACAGACGCCCGAGCGGAATAATGCCCTGCGGCGATCAGGTGTTGTCGTGTAATTCGGCGGTTGTTGCTGCTGCTGCTGTCACCGCCGCCGCCACCGCCGCCGTTGCTGTTGTTGCTATTACCGCAGTCTTGAGGCTGCTGTTGTACTGCCGAATGCAGAGCAGGTCTGCCCCACAATCTGGAACAGCTGTCGAGCTATGCACGTTTACGGTGTCCCTGCTACGCTGAGTCGTTGTCTGAACGAGTCAGATAGCTACGAACGACAGCACTATTAATAACAACAACAACAACAGCAAGACAAGGCAACAACAACAGCAGCAGCAGGAACAGCAGCAGACAGATCAACATGCCCCGGGGCAGTGGCAGTATCTTAGCCCGAGGGCAATAGTGGCACAGCTCAAGCCAATCGCGTCAGTGACCAGTGTTGTTCGTTCATTGGGCCAACAACAGTCATCCAACAGTCGGTCAGAGAATGAGCTCGTGTGTCTCTGGGTGTCAGTCAACCGACGACAGAGTGGTGACTGGCGATGAGAAAAGGTCGACGACCTTTGGCTTTCCTCGTCTGCTTTCGCCGCAGGGCATCTGGACGGTGTATAATTAGCTAAATCATTTGTAATTACGGATGCGGTATAATTTGACTTTAATTAATTGCTATTAAATCGCGCACCACCCAAGCTACTGTAGACGGATTGCTGATTAATTCGTCACAGTGCTCGGGACAGTACGCGGTCAGATATTGTCGGCACGAAGTGTCACTTAACGCTGGGGTTCAGGTGACGACCACCCGATGTATACAATTCTACTCGAGTCTATCTCTCTCCCTCCCTCCCTTCTAGATATAGATATATATATATATATATATGTATATGTAGGAGCTTTTTTGGTTTATTTAGATAATCTTTCATTATAGATCTAATCCTTGTAATCTGTAGATGTCTATTTGGACATGCAGTATCATTAAATATACACGAATTTCTGGGTTACCTTTTTCCAATGTTCTCATGCAATATTTGCACGCGAGGAATATAAATATATTTTTAAGTACCCAGCTAAATTACGGCGAACTTTCTTTTTTGCCTATATCCTTGGATATATTGAGTATCAGAAACCGGCATGACATACCACCTCCATTCGGTCATAGGTTGAAGAAGATAAATTCGTCTTCTTGTCTACATCGTACTTAATAGTGGGGGGGGATTGCCATACACAGTCTTGAGGCATGCTCTACGAGTAAAAATGCTGAACGTCGTTAGAACTAAATCTTTTGACTGATAGCGAAGATCACGGGGTCGGTTCGTCGGGGGAGGAACGTATGACTAAAAGCCACTTTTTCATCTTTTGCAAACGCTTTCGGGGCAATAAGAACGTGGTCTTCGCGATGTGAGCAGGTCTTCTCGTGATACTTCTCTAGGAGACCACTTGATCTACCCCTCAGCCGGATGGTGTCCTTCAAAATTCATTTATTTAATTATATTCCAGTAATAAGCTGATGACGACCCTCGTCGTACAATCTGCCGCCTCCTTTCATCACTGAGCACTTCGAGCAACGGAGCCATCTAGCAAAATATACGTCATATGTCATGTCGACATCGAGAACATTGCAGGCGATGGTCATTAGTGTTGGTGCAAATGCCACGACAACAGCAACAACAACACCAGTATTGTGCAAAGCAGCGAACGTAACAAAACCGACAAATTGTCATCAGTCGCGCGACCTGGCCGCGCGAAGTGTAAACCAACTTAAAAACGATCACCGCCGCCGTCACCACCAGGGTGGACGCAACACCGCCCGCAGCAATCGTCCAACATCCCACTGGCATATGACGATTATTCGCCTCACGTCACTACATGTCAACGACATTATCAGCATCGTCGTCAACCAATCGTTTTCTACGATAATGGAATGAAATGAGGCAGTGACAGAAGCAGCGCCAGCAGCAGCTCTGACTAGTTCAACCGCTCGACAATAGATAAGGCGAAAAACAAGAGAAATATTTGAAAGTTTCTGTTATATAATAATAATGATATATAATAGTCGTATGTAGAGGCTGTAGTCGTTGCTGAAAGTATCGTTTTTTCAACGTGAATGACTGGAAGTATTGAGTTTAGTATAGGGATTGCGATTGAATTGAGGCTGCTCTATTTATAAAGTTGGAGGTGGGTATATATTACTGCTAAAAGCAGACAATAGTATAAACACATGAACTCAATTTACCCAATCATATAAATATATATATATATATATATACAGAAGAGACTTCGCCTACGTATTACTGCTATGTTTAGTGCGCTCGATGATCTTCACTCCGATCATCCGCCTGTGAGATCGTTATTATATATCTGATCTCGAAAAAAGTGTTCGATAAGGTTGGCCCTTCGCAGGGCCTGAAGCTCGAGACTTCCAACGCTTTAGTAAACACAATATATAATAGTCGGCAGAAAGGGCACCGGGTGGTACTGCTAACGATCATCGCGATCGCAATCTCCGCAACAATTTCGTCTCATTTCCACTTTGTACAATCATACCAACAACCCTATTGCAACTACCACTAACTCCCTTGCTAGCTGGCCATTGCAAATTTGGCGCTCTGTGGATGCAGGAGATCAACGCTGCAATAGGCAGAAGCAAGTTTAACGACCAAATACAGAATACTATTTATATATAGGAGCGAGCAGGAGCTAAAGAGAGCTAGAGATAGATAGGGAGAGAGAGAGAGTTTCGCGGAGTAAAAAGTGAGACGAGAAAATAGCATTAAATAAAGGCAACAACAAGAACAACTTTGAGGTGTGATCGTTCCGCTGGCGGTCGCCATTCAGAAACGTCAGTCAGAATGAAGCTGGTGAAATTATTGATTCGTACACCTTTCGAAAACGATCAATCTGACGTAACGAAAGTGAACTGCGCCCTATCGGGAATTTTTCGACGTTCAATCTATCCCAATGGATAAGATTTTGATGAAATTATCTTCCAGTCACGCCTGACACCTAAATCATGTCAGCGTCGCCCAAACACTTTTAATATATATATATATATATATATATATATATATATATATATTGTGCCCAACCTACGGCAATAAAAACAGCGGTATTTATTAGCATCACAAAAATGGACAACAATTAAAACACCGATTGATGGGGCCGACACTGTTCGATTCGTGCCGAACGGAAGAACTGAGCCAGAATGAAATGGCCATAAAGAGAGACCAATTGGGAAGGCAAGGATGATTGCTCTATAGAACAGGTAGGCCTTCCTTAAGCGCTTCCATCTGTGGTAGTATGATCTGTGTTTACCTGCCAATCGTTGCTTGAATTGCATGCGACACCCCTGCAGGAGGAATGTTTATCAGCACCCTTATTCATGGCAGGGATTAATTATGATGTTGAAAGAGCCATTTCTTGTGCTTAGCATTATGTATTCCAGCTTCATAAGAAATTACTATTTACTGTAAATGAATAAGAGCCTGCGCTCGAACGATTGATAAATCCTCAACATTCATTTGTGACGATCCTTTAGGTAGGCCCCAACCCTTGACGTAATTGAATTTGCAGCTCTTGTAGTGTCCACTTGCAAGTTCCACGTGTATGAACCTCCTTACGAACGGCAGTCAGCCAGCTGAGCTTCTCGATCCAAAACGTATGCATCGAAGTATTGCCTAGCAATTTCAGAGCCTTAGGGGTGGCATATTAAGCTTCCCGAAACCTCGCATTAAAAAAAAAAAAAAATATATATATATATATATTTCGTCATTCCGAAATTCGGATAATGAAAATGCACTCAGTGAGTTGCAAGCTTGACTGGATTAGTAGCAAAGTTTCGCGATTCTCTACTGAATGTCATCAGGAACCGTGGGAAGCTCTACTCGTTAGCTGGCTATCTCATCATCGATCATGATTCGTCTGCTTTGTCAACGGCTGACTCGAACGTAATTTTTCACCGTTGTACCGTCGTACGTTTGACGGCTGAGATCGCCATACGGATTAATGATCGCTGTTCGTTATGTACAGACGCGTCAAATTCGGCAAAATTCGGGGTACCCCAACGGATGCGAATGCAGTCATAAGGACAAATAAATTGCAAAAAAATTCTTTAGTCTCTTCGGCCTTCAAAGACGAGTAACTAATGCCGTTCTGTGTTCTGTTATATCTAGCCTAGCTTGCAGTTCGTCATGAATGAGTGGCTATATGCTTAGAAACAAGCTCACAATGTCAAGACAGTAAACTAAAACTACCTAGTTTCATCGGTAACATCATACAGCGGGGTTTAGCCATCATCGACGCAGCAGTCGACTCTTCGGTGGGGCCGCCCGAATAAGTGAGAGATGCCGATGATGATGATGATTGCCAATGAAGATGACGGCCAATGCAAGATGCCACCCGAAGCCGTTGTCGTGCACGATCTGTGCTGTACTGCCCTGCACGACAAACATGTACAGCCACCCGTAGCCAAAGATACAACATGATATATATATATATATATATATATATATATATATATATATATATACGTATATGTTGATCGTGTGCAGGCCATATGCCATTGCAGTTGGCGTATACGATCTCAATTTCACTTATTGTCGCGCTTCTGGTCGATTTGACAACCGATGGCGCACGGATGATTGCACAAAGCAGTGGTGATGGTGGTGGTCGTCATGACGGTGGTCTTGGTGGCAAACCCCACGCAAGCGTAATGGCACGAATGGCTGCACCATTCTGCGTTCACGGTGGTCGACACCGAACGTTTTCAAGTAACGCTGCTGTGGCGGCGGCGGCGGCCGCTGCTTCTGCTATTTCTGCTATATTTTTTTTTGATGCGTTGCCGCGACGGTTGCTCCGGTTGGCTTCAGTGACGGTGGCGGCACCGCGGGATCTCGTTGTTTTTTTTCTCTCTCTCTCTCTCTCTCTCTTCTATGTCATTCTCTCAAACAAGTGCAATTGACTGTCGTGGCCATTGCTGCTGCTGCTGCTGTGATATGGTGAACAAATGTATGTATGAATGAATGACGCCTGGGCGGTTCTCTTCTGGGCTAGTTTTGCTCTTTCTACTTATTTCTTCGTTCTTGTCGAATGTTGCTCGCTCGAGGCGTGCGTGCGTACAGATCAAAAGTGGAAAGGCGGCCCTCCATAGTTTGTCTCGCTACGTGCATTATACTGACGGTGCCTCGCTGCACGGGCAATGCATTGAGTCGCATGGACCCGTTGTTGCTGTTGCTGCTCCCGCTGCTGCTGTCTGTCTTACTGTTGTGCGACGTGATCATCACTTGAGTGCTTTCACTGGAGGGCTATTTCGGCCACTGACATTGTGATCTAGTGCTCAATGCGAATCCGCGCAGACCGATAGCAGCTCAATATTTGGCGGCGACATCAAGCACCGTCCACCGCACATATCCATCACCCACGAGGGCAGGGCCTTTTGAAATAAAAGCATATCCGAACGATACGCACACACACACACACACACATGTGACTCTCCGGCATTCTCGGCTGCAACCCCTGAAATTTGGCTCTACCACCTTCGATTGCTATCAATAGCGATAGTGTTGTAGTTTTTTACTGTGAGTCCCCCTTCTCGTTTATTTTACGACAGCATTCAGTGTTTCTG
The DNA here is from genome assembly GCA_019614645.1 of Stratiolaelaps scimitus. Classification (NCBI taxonomy): domain Eukaryota; kingdom Metazoa; phylum Arthropoda; class Arachnida; order Mesostigmata; family Laelapidae; genus Stratiolaelaps; species Stratiolaelaps scimitus. The sequence continues at coordinate 2,347,198 of JABWDB010000013.1, read as the reverse complement.
TTGTGCGCTAATGATTGGTCAACCTGTGCAATCACTCGGTTGGTTTTTCTACCGTATAACCTACGTAGCGTGCAGAACAGATTTCCGCTAGGGCTGAGCATCAAAGGTGAACATTTACACTACCAACGATTCGGCGCCGGACGCCCGAACATTTTCTCGACCGTCTTTCACGCTTGCCCCCAACCCGACCTAACCCAGTTCGATGCGGGCCAGCCCATCGAAACTCGCGCCACGACCCCACTCAACTTAGCACGATACTCGTGCCGCCGTTTGCTCCTCGGCTGGCCGACTGCAACGAACAGCGGATCGACTCCAGGCCACGATGTCTGTCAGTGTCTCAGTGTGTCTGTGTGTGACTAGCATAACACAAGCCGATGTCGTGGGCTGATCTTTTTTGTAATATATTTTCACCATCACACCGACGGATTGCGACACGCCGTCCGTCGACTGCCTGTTGTCTACATCTCTGTCGTTCGAACATTTCGAGCATTTCCATGGCACTTTCTATTTGACTCTACCACAATAACATTCTCATGTGGTCGCGACGTGGCCGCCGCCACCACCACCGCCCATCAGCGCGTCCGCGGAGCGTTCTCCGTTCATCGTGCTGCTGAGATGTTCATTTTTCACGCGTGTGAGTCAGTCGTGAATTGGTACAGGAGCACGTAGGGGGGCGGGGGGGGGGGGGGGGCTACGCAGAACGCCGCCGTGTGCTACCGATCCGTTCGAACAGCGTCGTCGTTTTGAGTGGTGCCTTCGCTGCATCACGGTAACCTTGCAACACAGGCGAAAGTGCTGCATCTGCTAATCTTTATTATGCAGTTATTGCTACTGTCGCTGCTGGCGGCGGCGGCGGCGGCAACGATGACGTGGACGACGCGTCGTTCAATTTGTGTCGATTTTTGTGCGTGTCCACGTAAATGGTGCTCTCGTGCTTAGTTGAAACTGGCAATGAACATCAGATATCTGCGGCCAGCTATGGCGGGAGATGTAGTGGGACTGGGATTATTGGCTGCGGTTGGGGAGTTTATTTTGCTTTTATAAATAAACGAAAAAACGGGATGATTTTGGGGAACACGAGTGTGGCGATGCCTAAAATAGTATCGAGAAACGCTAAATCACTTGATATGAGATGTAATTGACCGTCTGCTTAAACTTAGCTTTGTCTGAGCACATTCGAGCACACTGCTCGCCAGGGTACTTATAGGTCGTTTACACGAATACACGCACAGAGAGAGAGAGAGAGAGAGATACTGAGTCAACTATGAGATACTGCTGTGTTCTAATGATATAATAGAAGAGATTGGGTATGGCTGTTTCTGCACACGTGTCGTTACGCTATATGGAAGGCACGTAGCGAGCTGGAGAATTGCACGTCAGAAAATGAATCAGAAGAGACATTTCTAGGATGACATTTGGTCATATAGCGTAGAGTTTCTCCGGCTATAAATCGCCGCATTGTTAATGTGACTTCGGATATATGGATTTCATAAGATACTATGACTTTCTCTCTCTCTCTCCCTTTCTCGCTCGAACTCCCGCGACGGAGATCGAGGGGCACCAACTCTGCAAGATATAATCAATTCCGTTCCACTACCGACGCAATCATTGGCTGAATCGATCGATCGATCTATACACAGACAGACAAGCGAATTGATCGACAGTAGATCATTGTCGGCGATGAACGCAATCAGCACACAACATTGCTACAATTTCGAAATTAATGTTAATTAGCTTACTCATTACAGGCTGACGTTATATAGCGCTACTGGCAGCGATCAACCGTCGCGCAGTGCAATGAAGTTGTCACCACCCGATGTCCGCTAGCACCGTATACAGTTTCCCGCCGATTAACTATTATAACATCAGATATGATCCTGTCTGCATAAATGGGCAGCACAATCGGACTGAGAGCGAGAGCGCATTGGAGTCGGACCAGAAAAATAGTTCGTCTCTTAGGCATCGCCGTCCACTGCGACGAGTGTTGTATACGCATTAATTAGGCAAAGTGAACCCGCCCCTGTTTGAAGTGGCAGTCGGCCGAGCCGATGCCTGCGTTTCTGTGTGTGCGCTAACTCTTTAACTCTCCGCGCGTTATCCATGTCAGATCAAAAGACTAGACGTTGTGACTATCTACATAAACAACAAATCAGAGTGGGCCACATCGGACACTAATCGAGCGCATTTGATTTTTTTTTCCACGGACAACGCCAGCGTCAACGTCAGGTCAGCCCCTTCTCGATCTGTCTTCGATTTCATATCACTACGTCGCATATAGCGGAGTTGAAACGTTGAGTTGAGCGGAACAAGTTGCCATAACTACCAGCAATGCCCAGTTCTAACGGTATCCACTATCATCATTCGAAGAGAAGTTGACAGACATCAATGCTACTGTCGAACAGCGGCGGCGAATGCTGAACGACTAAAGGAATTACAATAGGTCCATGACGGCTGTGTCATGTCTCAGTCGTTGCATTGCAAGTGGTCTGTACCGAACGTAGGTGGCATGCATTGGACACGACTGGCATGTCAATTAGTGCACAACCAATTAGATGGGCGAAGTTGATGGGGAAAGCATTGCAATTACTATTATCTAATATTATTACTATTGCTTCAGCTAGCCATATGAGCTTACAAACAGCTGTGCCTATAGAAGTTATCGTTGTAGCTATGGGGTAATTGTTCAAATTTAATATACGACAGTTGACTTCCAAGCTCAGAAGGCTTCATTTATGACATTGGTATTAGATACGTTAGCATTTTGATAGTCTTACTAATTATCACAAAGGTGTTGCGCTATAATATATAACTTCTTACATTTTCAGTTGTTACTTACCGCCATATGAGTGGTGGTTTCCGTGGGGTTCAACTGGCACTCCGTAATCCACTCTTTCCGTATGCAGCACGATTCAGGTACCTGGATATTGAATAGAATTATGGTCGTTTCGTGAGTTGATCATCAAAAACACATTGTAGGCATATGCGTTCGATCGTCCAATACTGTATCGAACGGACATCGAACCAAATCTCTAATGATACCACTTGCTAAGAAATATGTGACAATTGATTTCACTAAATAGGGATTGTATCGGGACTAGCATCCAAAGTTAACAGGAAAGATTTTGCCCCGGATCCCAGTATTCCTTATCAAGTACGGCAGCCTTGACCAGATAGTTCATCGCTGAGAACGCGTGATACATTCGACCCCCGGCTGTCCAGACAATGAGTCCATTGTCTGTCAATCAAGCTTTTTTGGTCACATATATTCATTATTGTCAGCTCCACCGGCAAGTTCATCGGTGCCTGTGGATTCTACTTGATATTGCACCCTTGCCTTGAGTGGCACACACAAAACGGCTCCACCTGAGACCATTCATTGGCAGGCGTTATTCAACGTAACCAAAGCGTCGAATATCAGCAGAGACGAAGCGCTTGGCAGTTTAGTGTTGATTTGACATTGAATTTGGTAACGCATTGTCTTGAAATAATAGTTGCACAGGTACAACATTGCGTAAACGGGGGAATCACAATGGATTTGAGTGTTCAGGATGAGTTTTACCCGAAGCCAGACCAAAGAATGATTACAATGTAATGCAATATTCAGCAATTTTGAGAGAGAGATAATGATTGCTGCTGGATCTCCATCACAAACGAGGCAAGGCGTTCGAATGGCGACTGCTAATCAAGTCTAATCTCGAAGTATCCATCGCGTTTGTGGGTGTCTCGTCCTGACGATTTGGACGGGAGAAAATCCCTGACTGTTTCGTGGCGTAATCTACATTTATGTTAATTCTTTGACAAAGCTGGCCCCTACCATCACTATCGGGAATCGATCTGAAAAGAGATGCGACAGTATACGAACCTGCTTCTTGTCATTGAAGTAGATATTCTGAAGCCAAATCTTGTACGGCTTCTCATTGGGAATCGGTCCAGGAACTCCGCAACATTCAAACTGCAATTGGCAAAAATCAACGAATCCCATTTACTTTGGCGAATGTATATAGTTCACCACCTCACAAGTATCATTTCCTCATCAGTGCTGAGTACAGTGTGTAAAGACATCGCAACAAATTTCAGTTGATTTCGGTGATGTTAGAGATGTACGCTAATCTCGACAAACTTTACGAGGTACACATTTGCGAAAAGCAGAAAGGCTATAACGAAACTGGAACATTTGCTAGAAGGCTGCAGAATTAATACAAATTGCTGATGTCTCTATATAACGAGAACTGACGAACGAGAAAACTTCACACGAACTTGGTATTTTTTTATTTAGATCATATCCATATATATATATATATATATCAATAATGCAAGAAGCGATTCAAGAAATTCAACCTACATGTTGCTGAACGTCATCCCATGCCTTTGTGACGTCCGTGTCATTACCGTAGGCTGGAATAGTCATCAGCATCTCTTGGTACATTCGTTCGCCAACCTAGAACATGTCAAGCGAAATGCAGGGACAACAATACGTTAGTAAGCCTCACGGAACCCCAATAGTACAATCAGACTACTACACACATCGCAGCAGAGAGAGAGAGAGAGATTGCCCGGTAGGGGCGTCTTGACAGTGTGCCTTTTCAGTGGATATGCCAAACCGCGACTACCGCAACTGCTATCGAATCCCCCCACAGATCTCCCCAATTGTGAACGACGACCATTACTACGAGCTTCAAACGAAAATAAAGCTCCGAATATGCTAATAAATATACAACGAATGAGTCATTTATTTTTGTGTCACTTTCGTCATTCCAGTCGTTGGAACGCCGTCGATAAATAGGAGTTATCACGTCCAATATCATCCACGCCCACCCGATTCGTGTTTCAGCGGCAGCATCTCGATTGACGAGGCTCGCTCAAGACCACTTCGACGTCTTGCGTCAGCTATGCAGCTCGTTAAAGGAGATTCTAATTGAATTTTACGTTTTGAGTAATTATCTACGTATATCAAGACAATAGAGATTTATATAATTAGTTGCAAATTCAAGGACAACCGATCAATCAAAGCCTGCTGCACATCCCAATTGCATCTGTTACTACTTGTTAATATTCTAGCAGGTGAACGATGTTAGCATTTCGAGGACATTCTCGCAAACTGACATTGACTAGCGGCCATCTTTAAAAATCTCCCTGGCTTATCCCGCAGTGGGCGATCGAGCATCTCCCATATTTTCCATTGTTGTGTGCCGATGGTCCAGATCGGCTCAATTTCCTTATATGGTAGTGATTCTCTTGACCAGAAAAATCTCGGCATGCCGCCCCCCGCCCCATCTCGCCTACAACTGTACGAGTTCAGTTTTCGAGGTCAAGATAAAATCACACATTTAATTGTGATGCTTTCCGAGTATTGTTTAGACATTAGTCTTGATGTGCATGACAAAACACTTGACGATGCCTCCACTCGCATGACTTGCACTGAATCCACGAAAAGGCCCAATTCTCACCCGCTGGCTTCACACGGTGACTCGAATAATCAGTGAAAACAGCGGGCGAACTGTTTATGCTAGAACGGCTGAACGAGATACCTACCGTAGACCAAGGCCGATACGGCCACACAGAGGTATGGCAAACATTTTCTGGGATGTTGCGAAGGGTATTAATCCAAAATGACTATCTCTATGATCTGAGAATCGCTACAACAACAGCAACAATCAATGGACAGTGTTGTAGCCAGCCCTGCTTCAGACAATATGCGCAGACTGATCAGATGTATCACTTGATGAAAGAAAAAGGGGAAGAACTGAAAACATTTTCCGACAATTTTTCGACGTGAATCCAAGTACAAAAGAAAACACATTGATCCAATGTCCTCGTCGCTACGGCTGTCGGACAAATCGGAGGCCGCAGGCCGTGCGGCCTGGTGACATATACGTGAATTTAAGCATTGTGAGCATTGCGATCACTTTAATAGATATTTACCTTTAGCATACATATAGGGTTCGGCTGGCAAAGAGGGACTTGATGTTAACTTGGGATGAAATCGAATATAACCGCGTTTGTTAGTCAATAGACTTTCGAACCTCGCTCGCATATTGCAGCCGGACCGTCTCCGACTTTGCCGGCCGTTTGTATTCTATTGAAAATATCTTAGCTAAGATAATAGGGCTTGCTTAACACAGCTGGTTTGTATTTAGACATTCGTTCAGGTTCTCTTGATTCGTTTCATCGAGTTTGTGTAACGTGCACGTCGGAGCTGGGATGTCTTTTCAGATCGTTGTAAACAGCTCGTCGAAATATTAATTGCCATGAATTTTCGTAAGTGATTTGTCCGTTCTCTTGGTGATTCCATTGATGATCGTGTCTGGTAGAATGATACAATCTAACCTCATCTGTTAACTTTGCTGGGTGCAATTGCCATGGACGCCACTGACAGCTACAGCAGTACAATCAGTGCTCGCCGATTCTATCCCTAGATACCGTGGTTTACTGGCGCACAGTTAACATTGCCCTGCCTATGGTCTGTTGGAGAAAGTCCAGTATTACGCACCGATCGGATAAGGCCAACATATGAAAAACAAGGCAATGAGTTGCCCCTATTCTTGGCCACCACGACAATTGCCCGCATGAGACCCCCTTCCAGACAGGTCCTTGAAGCAACGCTACAAAGGGGCAACGAGGCCTGCCATAGAAGGAAGCTAGCTAAGAGTCAGTTATGGAAAATATTGTTAACTTTAGCTGAACGTTTTTTTTACAAAGAACCCGTTGTTAATTCTTCTCGCACAAACCATAGAAACGCTATGGGGTCAGATACGATTTTACAGCTGCACTTCGTATCCCTTTGTGTATCGCTTTTCAAAAGTCTAATATATTAACGGTGAACAAGCCTAGTCCCAGCTCTCAATTTGTTTAACATGACGTGCTACCGTTTGTTAGGTACAAAACGTGTTTCCCGTCGCAACGACGTCAATTCAACTAGCGGCGTACGGAGACAGGTCCAGCAGCTTCCTCCTCATCGACTGCTAATGATGCGCTAATAATGTTTGTAAAACTAATCTAAATGGCACCGGGCGAAAGAGACTTCATTACGCGATGTTACAGCGTTTCTGTGTTAGTGTGCTGTTCTTCTTCATAAGTTATGCCCATATCCGATGATTTAGCCATTTATCTATCGCTGAAGTACAATGGCTCCTCTGTGCAGTGAAACATTAATTGGCAACCCCGCCACAAGGACAACAACGGGGGTGAAATTTCTGCAAAGATAATTTTTTCCTCATATACAAACCTCATTTCGGAAGACGTAACCGAGAATCCCTCCAACGAGTAGAACAATGAAGATCATAAACAATATGACGAAGAACTGAAACGGATATACAGCAACAACATCAAGATCAAATACAAAACAATCGATTAGACAATTGGCAAATTTGGAAAATTTCATTATCATTAACCCTAACAAAAATTGTGTTCTATTCAACATTGCCTAAGCGACCCGAGGCGACAGTGACGATTTGTGCCAGTCGTTCCGGACCGCGCACACCAACACGTCGACACAGCTATATATAATATATCTACACTAGATGACTACAAGCACATCGTTATCATCTAACGCCAGATGTAATTCCACACCATGTTTATTATTACCCAATAAAATTGCACCTCAACCTCGTCCATACCAACGTGAATATATTCGTCATTTAGTACATATGCTCAATAATATCTTCACAAAAATGCATAAACAATAGCGACACCCTCCCGTACGCCCACACGTGCGATCGTAGCGCATCAATCGTATAGCCCAGTGTTATTTGATTTTCTGTATCCCAAACAAACTTTCACTCTTCGCCTCGAATATGGATCCGGTTGCGCCGCCTCATTCGGCGATAGCTCAACAATAATGAAGAAGGTATCACCGCAGGTGGAGAGTTTCATCGCGGCACAAATACCAGCAAGCAATCGAAGTTCGTCCCGTCTTCTACATCCAGCTTCTCATCACCGACAGCGAGAGAGAGAGGGTCATCCATGTACGCATACACATCTATCAGTCCTGTAAGTCATTTGCACCCCATGCGAAAACATCCCGCGCGCGCAAATGTTGCCGTCCGCAGCAGAATAGACGCGGTCACCCGCTCGGACTGATGTAGAACTTTCCGCTGTCGACGCCGACGACGGCGGCGGCATTCTATTGCGTTGAACCTCGTCGCTCAACGGGAGCCGACGGCGAAGCCGTTGCCCCCGGGGCAAAAGCTGCCGTTACATCATTAATGCGGTTGGCCGTAATGAGATAATAACGCATAATGAATTTGTGCTGTTGTTGTTGTTGTTGTTGATTTGTTGTGGTAATATGATCTATCGATATGTAGAGTAATGCAGACGATTATCTGAATTACCGCAAGAGGTTAATTCACCGTAATCGTAATAGTGAATCGCGATTATTGACCAATTAACGCTTGGTGTAGTATTCGATGGCTGGCAATGGCAGTACTGTTGGTGTTGTCACGGCTTGAAACCGCGTCACCCAACTTCCATTTCAACTCTGTGTTATTAATATGCAACATCGGTTGAGGTTAAACATAACGGAGAGACATAGAAACATCGAAATAACACGGCGAGATTGTCAGTTACTGGGGGATTCGATCGACACGAATCGGTGCGCTCTTCATTTGCAGATTTGTCAATAAAGTCTATTGGTTGTGAGAAAGAAAGAAAAAAAACACACACACACGGATCAGCGGTGGTAACGACAGAAAATAATCTGGCACGAACGATTTTTTTGTCTGTTGTCGATATTTCGTGCGATTCGTCGACTCACCTCGAATCAGATTGACTTTCTGCGGGGTCTAGTTCCCTATAATATTTCCGACTGTATGAGGATCAAGCTGGTAAAAGTGCGATCCATTTACTTGGTCTGCAGAAAATTCCCGAGGTAACGAAACCCCTGACAGGTGGGGCAATTGTATTATTCTAGTTTATGCACCCCCCCCGCCCCCCTCGCGATAATAATTTACCTGATCGCGGATCAGAGGGGTAAGGGTTCCCTTGGAGGTAGTGCAACAATGATGACAATGGTTACAGTGTCAACAGTCAGTTCACATCGCATTCAACAAGCTGGGTGGTAATCCTTCCGGAGGGCAGGCCAACCCATTTTCTACGGTCATTCCACGATATTGCAGCTTCGAAATGAAAGCTGACACACACCATCGCTCCTTTACTATAACTATTAATATATATATAGTGTTTCTAATTATTATTATTATTATTACTATCATAGTAGGATATTGCTTTGTAGTCCACCCCCGCCGTTCTCCTTTACCACACTCTCGTTATTGCTTTTCTGATATTGTACACTTCGATGACTAAATGGACGAAGCAGGAACAGGCTACGATGCAGCGGACTATTCTGTTTCTGCACAGAAGAGGTACAGCAGCGCCTGTAGGTTCGCCCCATCTCATAGATCAGCTGCAAAAAAAACACGATCGCTAGGGCGACGTCGGTGCTGGTGGTGGTAGTGGTGCCAGCAGCAGCGGCGGCTGCAGAGGCGTCGTCGTCGTCATTCTGTTGTTTCGAAATGTAAAATCTGAAGTCGTTGACGCGGCGATCAGGACACTTTCACCATCCGTTCCTGCCATCACACCCGCTCAACAGTCCACGGCACGAAGAATTCGCTTGAAATTCGTGATCGTCATTGTTATTACCACTTCTGCCGCCGCTGCCGCCGTCACCACCGGCGCAGCTATCTACGAACGTATGCATGTATAGCTCTATCGATGGACACGGAACGAGTCTCAAACGACGTACGCTGCTCGGCAACGAGTAAGAACAGGCCACACGCTCGAAAGATCGGCGTAAAATTGTTCTCGGTCATGACAACGATGATGGGCAACGCCAGTGGTTTCGTCGGTTCAGTTGGTTGGCAAGCGTGCCAAGCACTTCGCTACTGTTGTCATTACCATTCGTCTCAGTTCGCTCGAGTCCCATTAGCAGATGTGAGTCCGAGTGCCCGCGGTGCGTGTGTGTGTGTGGACGTCTGTCTGGGCATACACGTGTGGGTTAGAATCTACACCGCGAACGGCTATTTACTGCTAATATTTTCGCTGTTGCTGCTGCTGCTGCACTCGGCGGTCCCTGTCGGACACCGAAAGCAGCCGCAACAGCAGTATCTCGTCTATAGGTGTCCATAGCCATCTATCCTATTTTTGCTCATTTTGTTCGTGCTCGTCAAGATGAAGGAGGAGTCGGACAACGTTGAGTGAAATTCTGTCGGCAGGCGGCGATGAGGCGGCGGCCGCGACGGCGACCGATCGGGCCGTAAACACCCTCCCTGCAAATGATCTATTTCATGGCGTCAGTAAGAACAAGAGCCGCTGATGATATTTAACAACAACAACCAGCGAGGGTGACGACAACGACAATGGCAACAATATGAACAGCGTACATGAACAGTGATTTCACTGTAGATAGCAGCAGCAGCATTGTTAATGGTGACAATGGTCACCCTTTTGTGCCGACACGCTCTCAGCATCTCGCTCACGCGCGGGTATTCACAGAGTTTTTCCTCCTTCTCGTCATTGAAGTGGACCCGAAATGTCTAAAACGGCGATACGCTGGTGACGGCGATACATCGAAAGTGTATCGCGAAGAGAGAAAACAGAGAACAATACTAATAACTTGAACGATGTGTCAAAGTCTCAGGTGAAACATTCATAAGGGCTGTGTTCTAGTTCAGCTAGACGCTTATATATATATATATATATATATATATATATATATGTTATATTAGACCATATGGATAACTCAAGGCATGGTGTTACGAACACATCGATTCGAGTCTAACTATTTAAACGAATGTGCAGATATCGGCGTTGTTTGGCGAACAGGTAGAGAGGGACAAACGGAAGGCTGCAGATGGGAACCTGGCTGTCAACGTTGACAGCCAGGTTCCCACACATACATATATATATATATATTTTATAGTTATTACAGTCGGTGAAGAAAAGTAATGGGAAAGGTAAGCAAGGTCAAATAACATTCGTATTCATCCTATTTAATTTTGAATATATTTTTTCGACGTCGCGCTAGTGCCGCTAAATTTGAATGCGAATACCTACGACGAACATGTTCGTCACACATGATTTAATATTTCAGAAAAATTGAATCAGAATCGAAACAGACGGATAGCATTTCAATGCTTTTTGCTTGCCACTAATTGGGTGCCGAACTAAATTTATGCCATCGTGCCGTCGCCATTGTCTCCTTCATCTTCACAAACTCCAATGTTAGGACTACCCAACTGAGGGCTGATTTCGCCCACCATCACTGGGCGTCACAAGCATGGATGCGTATCGAAGCTTGTACTCTCACCAGAGTTCGCATTGCTAGGGTAAGCGAATCAACAGCGCTTTCTCCCAACCGAAACCGCTCGAGCTAAACGCTAGTAGACAAACGAACATCAGCGGTGAGCCCCCGCGCAAAGCGATGATCAGGCGAACATCTCCGTATCATCATCAGCATCATCATCATCTGGTAACCGTCAATCGACTGTGTTGATTAAAGATGGACATCCGTCCATTTCGAGCGTTTTCTGACATCTCCAACAGCCAACCAAGGAGTTCTATGATCAATATAAGCGGCACCAAATGACACACACACACACAGCCAAGAAGCGACCACGGAGCGGGAAAGCCGATAGTCGAATCGAATCATCAGTCAATCGGGCCAATGAGTCGAGGCCAGAAGGAAGATGGAGAGGTTCCAGTGTGTTGATGCTGTGTTCCGCTGTGCCGTGGTGAGCCAGTGCCAACTAGCGGTGGACAGAGCGGTGGACAAACTCAAGGGGCCGCCCCGTTCCACAGGCGGAAAGGCGACCCAATGAGACAACAACAACGACGACACCACGGCCACCGTCGCTTATGATGCAGGCGGTCTGCGCCGCCAGCTGAACGCGCAGCCATGATCATTGCCACTGATGTGGATCTCTGCCAGATTCTACCGGAGTAAACACGAGAAATGACAGAGAGAGACAGAGAGAGAGAGAGAGAGAGAGAGAGAGAGGGATACTAGGATAGTATCGCAGGGATAGCCAGCACAGCAGTTATAGTATGTCTGTCCGTGGTGACTATGCGTGCGTGTCTGTGTGTGAATACGAGCTAAGTACACGCAGAATAGGGTATATATATTTATACTCGACACGATTACTACCACTCTGATCATATCGAATACGTTTGTCGATCGACTTGTCAAAGACGGTCACAAGAAGAAATTGGCTGCGCTACAAAGTTTGTCTCGCTCTCGCGGCTCAGTCAGTGAGACCGACCAGCAGACAGACGCCGACATAGACCAGTCAGCACAGAGCAGATCGATGGGCAGATGAATAGATCTCTCAGTAGTCCTTCGTCGCTGCCGCTTTCGACCATAGGGCAAACAGTAAGCCTCGAGCCAACTAGCCAGCGTGTACCCAAGTGGCCGTATCCACTACGAGCAGCAGTATACCATAGACAAGTTCGCTGGCCAGTGTATCAACAGCAGCAGCAAAAACGCGGTTGACCATGGCTGGTGCTGATGGTGATATTTCTATCGATTGATGATGGTTAGCCTGTATCGATTCCGATCGATTTCAGCTGCCGCCGCCACCGCCACCAGCACCACCAGCACCAGCACCACCACGACCGTCGTCCACGACGGCGAAAACAACAACGTTCATCAGCCATCGAGCGAGCCAAGGCAAGGAGAATCGTGTGCCCGTTGGCGGAAGAATCTCGATCACCTTGGATTGAAGGGAGGAGCCGATCGCGACTCGTGAGATCCTTGCTCTAGTGTCTACCCGAATGAACAGTGGCGCGTGTCGATCCGCCCGTGCGATCCTGCGCACGTTCGCTAGAATGCGTCTCATAGAGTGCTTGTATGGACACGAGTGTGTGTGTTGTAAGCTGTTCATGCGTCGTCGTTCAACTAAGTAGCGGGCGCCACGGCAGAAATCAAAGAGCGGACTACGTCTGCCACCAGCTGAACTAGTTTTGTACGTAGCAGCAATTGTGGTACTGGTTGGGTTACATACACCATGGTATCGTCAGATACAACACAAACACATTCATCAAAGACGCAACGGACAACATCGGCAGAAGCGGCAGTTGCAGCAGCAGCAACAACATTATGATCGGGGGGAAATAAGGCCAAATATGGAGTCGTGAATCGGTATAGAAGAAAAACAGATTCAGTTTCATCAAGAATAAAGGTGTTGCCGAAAGGAAAGTAACTCGGATGAATTTATACAGATTCTGTTGTCGCACCGTCGTATGCGAAGGTTATCAACATTGAGAGCGCATTAAAGTAGCTACGAACACTGTTACGATCGCATAGGATAATTACCTGTGTACATATTTACATACATACAGACATGTGTTGGGTTCGAAAGATCCCACCACCTGCTTACATGATCCTCATACGAATGGACAATCCAATGTGACAATGGATATATTGTATTGAGAACCATAGTTGATTTGTGGCAAATTCCCATCCAACAACTATATATCGACATTTCCCGACAGCATGAGAAAATATATATATATATATATATAATGAATAAATTTTGTTATATATGTGTGTATAGTTCATTTGATGGTTTTGCTTGTGCACGAACTGGCTATTGTTGCTATGATAAATGCATCGAGAAGCAACAGGATCAATCTCTTGATTTAATTTCTCTCTGCATACGCTGTCATTGTTCTCTCTATCAGCTATCGAAAGCCTGACATAAGTGAGCGATATCAACGATGGAAGATGAAACAATGGTTAGACAGAGAAATACAGTTAATCCATGGACGTAGTCGTTGTCTTAGTTACACGTGTGCAAGCAATGTTTCGTATCCTGCCCACCATTGATCATCATCTCAAGGGTAGCCCCCGTTTTCCAAAGAACTACTTCCGCGAAAATTATGCGAGTCGGCGCTAACGAATTGAAAAACACGGTTATCTTATGACTTGTGGAGAATGTTAAATATATGGATAGAAGCAAGAACCTTTAATTCACAGTAGTGCAAGCTCAGTAGTTTCAAGTCTTTTTACTAACTTCCCAGTCAACGGTCTTGCGCACCTTAGACGGCTAATGCTCTCGAATGTATCGTTTCTTTGGTAGGCAGTCGAATCCACCATTTCGATTCGTCCAAGCCGACCAGTCATCGCAACACTACGCGCGTTAGTCAAGCGATGAGTGTGCCACGATAACCGGCGAAAAAAATTGCAAATCTCGATGAAAAATGGCAGTCAAAACGATAGCATGGTTTTCCAACCGTGATGAGCAACATGTGGAAGAAAGTCGTGGTGGTCACGGCAATTTGTTTCTCTGACATAAATCGACTACGTTCGTACGCACGTACAGCTTCTGCGTTTGTATGTACGTACATCTATTCATTCATGTTTCCAAATCGCATAGGTATATCTTGCGATTTTGAAATCACCAGGCTATCAACCCAAACGTCATCGTTTGGTAAGCAGATGCGAGCGACGCAGCGGTGAGTGACAACGAAGTGGATTCTGCCTGCCTTCATATCGTGAACTTCACTTGCTCGTCGACTCGGAGGGGTGGTCTTGAATAAGACGATCAAAAAGCGGCAGCTTGGAGTCTAGTTTACGTTGTAAAACATCATTAATTACATTTTGGACATGTTGTAAATTTTTGAACAAATCCAACTTTCTGAAACTCTCGCCTTCCAATTTTTTTCAACTTTTTGTCACATCAAACAGTTGGGTCGCAGAGCGGCGGACACGGGAAAGATGAGGGGAATCGACTGAGCCTTCAACAAATGTCTGCTATATAAATAATAGCTAGCAGCATTAAAAGGGGAGCGCACCGCCATGGCGTAATTAGCATGAAATAACATACACGTAATTATTGGTCAGTTTTTTAATCGTCAGCGGTCGCAGCACAGCAGCTGGTATCCACATTAACGCCGAGTACGAAAGACGGTTCGTACTTGGCTTGTTTATATCGGATGCAGCGTAGTGATCGTTAGCCGAGACTATCGGTCTCTACTTGTACCTTTGTCAATAAACTCTATTCACAACAAAATATGAACCACTAGTATTTTACGATCAACTCTAATGCAAGTACACACCACGATTTGCTTGATTTTGAGTGACCCACTTTGTCGCGACTCGAAAATTTCCGGGTTTGTACTATGGCTGACTATCTTGATCAGGTCAGCGAGACAACGGCACGCTAAATAGTCACGGCCGTGACGAAGTGCGATTTACTACTGAGCCGTTTGCATACCTTGTCTAGTACCGTTGTAAGACAAGAACCGATTGAATTGTCCTCCTTTATCAAAGACAAGGCGGGTCACAATGAACAGTTTCGATGTTGTAGAGTTTGAAGGTGCAGGAGCGGAACTAATATATTTGATTATGTTGTCAATGATGTTAGAGAGACCTAGTATAGCCCCATCTGCCAGTCCACCCTCCAATGCTCTTTCTTCTTTAAAACGAACCAGTTCGCCAAGCGACATTTAATTGATCGTCCAATTTGTGTACACTCTCCTTTACGATATCTAATTAGTACATGAACATGTAATGATACACACAAACGATATGTGACGACAGACAGAATGACTGTCGATGATACGAACAAATCGAAAAATTCGATAATTCATTCATTGCGTCCCTCACTGATATCTTGATCGTGTGTAACAATAGTACATTAATTGGATATGTGATAGGAGTACGCTTGGCTACTGACTAATGAATTTGATCAGCTATGATATTTAAATAGTTTAGGAAATGAGAAACATCCTTCGTAATCGATAATAGGCTAGCCGTACTCGTCGAGGTGGCCAGCATGGTGAGAATATTCCAAGCGGATCTTGTCTATGCATATATATTATTAAGAAGCTTCCAACGAAGCCGGTGTCGACAGCGCTCACAGTGGGCATACTTGCCAGAGGAATCTTTTCAGCGGATTTCAACGATTGCGCAAGTGGGCCGGAAAGTCATTCAGTGACCTCGATCCAGCTTCCCGCTATAATACAATACAATGTAATCAACTGCAGTACATTTCACGATTATCAAACAAACTGGAAATCGTTATAGTCCGCTCTCATGACCCAGTTATGCTTCTCTACTGAAAAAAGATGCGGCTGACGTTCGCATCCAGGAAACCACAGCGAACCCTCTCTTCTGTTGGGCTCAATAGAATCTCTGTGTGTGTTAGCTACAGAGTGAAATGGCGCCAAAACTGTTTTCAGGTAGTCTGGCAGTAGCTCTTGTGTGCCTCTGTGCTTGTGTGTGCATATGAACATTGTGCTATTTGATATTGTTTATTGTTCTCGATGGAGATAGATAGCTGGACTTTCCAAGGAATCGGCGACCATTTTCATGCCGTATATATATATAAAATATATCTGAGAGACTTCGTCTGAGGATTAGATAAATTGTTATTCGAAAAGGGAGCAGTTTCGTCAGCCGCAGCTGAAGATATCGTCTTATTGATTATAATAGCAAGCACATCTAGTACATACAGAAGAAGGGTATCATCTGTTTCTATAGAATGTGAACTTTGTTTATATTATATTTTGTATTTAGTAGTCTAATATATATATATATATATATATTTAGGTCAGTGGTACCTTGTATGCTAAGAGGAATGCAATAACCGATGGTCCAAATGAGACCAATGGTGTGTATATGTATATATATATATATATACAGGATGTTCGAAAAGTCACTCATAATAGAGCAATGTCCAACCCTGGTCATTTCTGATCATCATAGCAAGAACAGTTGGCAGCAGCCCTTTATGGTATAACCCGTAGTGTGTGTATGTCCATTTTGCGGTACTTTATTTGCAAATCTGTGAAGGCAAGCGACGGTGTGAAGTGACCACACGGTGATCAAGCTGCACCAGTCAACCTGCCCGCACGGCTGGTATCCTACAACAACAGCTTGGGCTAACGACAACTAAGGGATTTTAACTCTCCTCTGACTGAATGCGGCGATAACGTCGTTCGATGTTGATATCCGTCCACCACACGGATACATATATGTATATATATATATATATATATATACATATATATATATGTCTGTGAATGTATGCGATGACGATGGTGGTAACTGAACGTTGTGGCGGCATCAGTCGATTGTCATTTCTGTTTTCATATTGTTGCTGTTCTGATGTCGATGATGATGATGATTCTGCTGGTGATACTATTGCTGCTGTTGAGTGTCATTGCGGTGGTCCGCCTTGCCCCACCCCAAACCTCGCTGCTGTTGTGGGTCGGTCTTCATCGCGTATTTATTCTTCTTTCGATTGAAACCAACTGTGCGTGTTCGAATGCGAAGCTCTACACCGCCCGAACGTTCCGACATAATAGTGGCCGCATAAACAATGGCAAAGACAATCAGAGACATTCGGGAGCAAAACATTAAAATGTTAATGCATCGTCGGAAGTACGTATGTACTATATATATATATATATATATGTACTATATAAATATATATATACATATATATATATTTATATAGTACATACGTACTTATATATATATATATCGAGCCGATCGGTCAGATAGCCCAGTTTGTCGCCAGCCATAAAATGATACGTCAAGCTTGCGAGTGAACCGTCGGAGAAGAGTTGGAGAGAAAAAAGCAATCTATTACTACTCTCCCGGATGCGCGGCAGCGTTTCGTCGGGTGGTATCACGATAGATCCACGCCTCCAATCCATGCCCGTCCCCGCCTCACAGATATAAACGAATTGTATACACGAATGGCATTGCTAATGGCATAAACATACCATATCATAGCCACTGAGTACAACCACAGAGTCAAATATACAATGTGGAAGTGTTTAAACTATCCCTTCATGCAACCGGTTGAATCAGTGTACAAATAAATAGATGGATGCTGACACCGTAATCATACACGTTATGTCAATCGGCGTCTAGAGATCGCTCAGGATACTGCCCCATTGTTGGAATTGGTTGGCAACGATCTATTCCAAAAGGTGGCAACTGATCTCACCGTCTGGTCAGCCTCTGTGGTAATCTGCAATAGGCAGATGAACTTCCGTAACAATTGAGCTCTTTTGAAATGCGATGGTGCAACGGTGGGGATCGAGCCCGTGCACCTACGTGGCTTCTCTGGATCGAAAGGCGCACGTGAGAGCGCGACCAGTCCATCGGGTGTGTGGTGGGCAGATGAACCCGCATCGCTGGTTGACACCTTATGTTATAGCAGCATGATATTCCATCTTCGGTCCCGCGCTAATCTATGCTATGTAACCCCAAAGCGCACGACACCCTCTCGTTCTTTCTAATTACATTAATAATAGAGATAAGATTGCGATCAAGAGCATCTTTTATTGACCACACCTGTTTGTAGTATGTTACAAACAGTGCAAGGGAACTCCGCAACAAGTGTAAGGACGAATAGCTCTCACCGTATCTAGTAAGAAACTCGACGCTATTAGTGAGATCAGCTCAATTTTAACTTCTTAAGGATACATATATATATATATATATCACGTTTCGCGGGTGCAATTGTCGTCGCCCACTTTTATAATTAAATACATTTTAACTCGTCAGTTCAGCTCGCTCGCTAATTATCTGCTGGGTCAGATCGGAGAAGATCGCATTTTGATGGATCCACTAAATGATCGCTACCCAATCTACGCTACATACTCATCAGGTGGTGGCTATTACTACGATAACAACAGAACAAATAATGAATAATAATGTTAATCCTAAATATGGAAACGTAATAATGAACTGTAAGCGCTCGATACATTATATATATATATACACATACTATGCGTTTTAGAAATATTTACATGTTGTCAATAGCTCGATGAAAACATACAATAGGAATGAGCTTTGTTACTGCTACTACTGTGGATGGCAAGGACAGAAAATCACACACAGCAAGTGTATGAAATATATATACATATATATATATATATATATAACATACGGACGACACCATCGAATACGATGAGGGACGTTTATGCATGCAGAGCAAGCAGCCGCAAGAAAATATGACGTACAACAAAACGGAAGAGAACACAAAGAGAGACGGATTAGTCCTCCCCTCCCTCCACCAAAGCAACTATGTACTATACACAAAGCAATGAACGAATACACGAACGGATGAATGGATCGATGTTTCGAAAAGTCTTATACACCGCGCCCATCTGTACGCTAGAATACTATGACAACAGGAACAGCAGCAACAACAGCAGCAGCAGCAGAAGCAGCGGCGCAACCGCGAAAAGGATAACAGATTTAAATGCGGTATTCAATGCGTAGGTGGATACGTGATATCTTGAGCACAAAAACAAATCCCAAGAGCAGGCGTACAGATACGTGTGGCGATATACGAAAGAAGAAATGGACGAATGCAAAAAAAAAGTGAAATTTCTAACAAATAGCGCAGAACCGCGTTGCCTGCGCCGCTCCCGTATGCCGCTGTCTGCAACAGCGGAACGAGTCATGGACGGCGTTGTTCGTACCGTTGCTGCTGTTGTCGCTGCTGGTGGTGGTGCTTGTGCGGTACGCAGAGTGGTAAAGCCGGCACTGCCGTGGAATATAGATTGTAGTAAGCACTGTATCGGAAGTGCTCAAGAAAGACGGCGGTGAAAACGAACCACCGCCGCCCCTGTTGGTCACATTGCTCGGCGACATTGGAATCGATCGTTGTTGACAAATGCCTCCGCACAGACGACTACCCCCCCCCCAGAGGCAAGTGACTGACTGTAACGTGTCCACAACCCCACAGCCTCCGTATCACCCCCGTTCGGGCCCCCAAGTGGCGTTTCTCCTTCGCAAATGATTGTCACCATTGTCAAGCCACTCGAATCGACGGATCAATAGTAAATAACACATCGATTGACAATTCCTGCTTGTTGAGAATTTAATTAACTGTAGAATTCTGGACTGGCTTTTTACTACAGCGTGCAGACGCTTCGTGGTGAACGCGAGACACTCGTTGACTAGACGAGTTAAGAAAAAAATACCGGTGACGTGTGAGTCCCTAACATGGAGCTTCATTTGCCAATATCCTACAGCAGCACACACACAGATCCCGATTCTCGTATTTATGTACGTTGTCTGATACCTATAATATAATGTTATGGCAATTACGCCTGTTGTTGCTCCGTTGTTAGGGATGTCGCGGTAGATTGTTGCTGCCTTGAGTGGCAAAGCTGCTATAGCCGTATCAGCTCAGCAATGAACGCAACTTTAGTGACTTTAGTCGAATAGTGCCGCTTGTCGGATAGATAGTTAGTTCTAGACAATTGCTTCATGTTTCATATTCGTCTCTCTCTCTCATCTCTCGCTCTCTCTCTCTCTCTCTCTCTCTATATATATTCTCATTCGACAAGTCGGTATCTGAGATTATTTCGGGGGCAAAGAATTATCCGCCGTCAGCTAGCCAAGAATACATCGGGCGCCAGTTACACGAGGTGTCAAGGGCGGAGCGAGCATCAGCGAAAACAACAATAACCACGGCAATGTCGGGGCAATACGGCACACATGGCAGCTAAACAAAATTGCCATTTTGTAGTTGGCGTCCAATATTTCGTCTCGTTATAATCATAGCTGTCTATTGCGGCTGTCCACGACGCCCTCGCGTGAAATTGTCCATGTTTGCGTGTGGCTATAATCTTCTAAGGACGTCTTTTGTTTCTACAATTTGCCTATCATATTTCCCTTTGTGTTCATGGATAGCTTATGATTAGTACTATTATTATTATTATTATTATTGTTGCTGCTGCTGCTGCTGCTCTTATGGTGGCCAATGGCGAAGACGGATTTCCGCTGCACCGTGATCGATATGGGTGAAATCGATGAAAAAACTGCGGCGTTGGTCCAAGTTGGCAACTAAATAAGTAGAAATAAAAGTCGAGGCAAAGGCTGCGGGTGACGTATCGAGAAGCATGACAACGCGTGGTGGCCGCACACAGCACTGTGCATAGGCACAATGAAATGAATTATTGTGCTTATGCACAGTGCCGCTGATATCTATACTATGCTTGTACACAGGATGTAGAATATTATTGAGGGAGTTCATTGGTGGAGTTATGAGTTTGTTTTTTTTCTTAGCCATGTAAGCGTGGGTGGTAGGTAGCTACGCCTCATAGTAATACCTAAAAGGTTAAGAGCTGAGGCCTGTCACATAGGAGAACAGCTGAGGGTCAGCTCGAAAAAACAGGTAGGTAGCTACGCATAACGTGAGCTTGAATTCGAGCAAAAGGTGTCGTACATATTTTGTTTCCATCATGTAATAAGCAGCAATACGCGCAGGCAGGTTGGATATGGAATCAACTCTGTATTTTATCGTGCTTCTTTTGGAAAGCTGCTGGCCTATTTACATAATGTTCTATAGTAGTTAACACTGGACTGTGATCAGCATACCCCCGCCGCCGGAGTTAAGCATTGTTTATCCTATTGCAATAACGGTTCGCTGGAGATTTGGCTTCAGTTTAAAGCAGCGAGCAAAATGTGGAATGTGCACAAATGTGAAATGTGGTGTTTTACATAAATCGCTGAATAGTCCCTGATCGGGCTAATATGAACGATTGTCACAAATAAATGTCTCAAGCTTAGATAATGGATGGCTCACTTTTGGTTAACACGCTCAAAAATATCATCACGATGAGTCGCCAGATGGTCCCGCACTTTTGATTTTACGTGCTCTTTCCTACTACCTAAGCCCTGCGTTATTGTATATATATATAAATAAATATAATATGATACATTTCTCTGATTTGCCTTTGCCAGCGAATGGATAAGTTAGATTCTATTGAACTATAATGTATATAAAGCACATATATATTCTGCATTGGCAATACTCAGCTGCAACTGCAGCAGCAATCGCTAACAAAGAGTCTGTGTCAATTTGTATATTGATGTTGAATCTATCAATTATTACATTGATCATTGTTGCATTCATTGCATTGATACACATATTGCACAAGCAATTCTCTCTCGACTCGACCATAATATCGATCGCTGCCGTCATATGCTACAGATGCGATGGCAAGCAAACTCTCGGTTGACCCTCTCCTCCTCAATATTCTCACTTACGCTCTGTTGTCTCTACAGAATTTCTCCTTAAAATTGTAAAGATACCGAACAACTATTCAGTCAGTAGTACTCTGAGTGTCGCCTCTCTACGTAAATCATCGTGGCTAGCCAGCGGCGCACGCTGACGTCCACGATTCCTTTACGGGGGGTGGTATTGCGGGTGGTGATATATTGACCACCATATCTACCCCTGCCCTAATAGACCATAGCAAATCAGACGTAAGAACGTACATCTATGATAATCCTCCATCATTCTCTGTCCAAGTCGTTTATTGAAACGGAGATATTTGTCACTTCGACAGATGCCGTTGTTGTTGCTAATACATAGTGATAATCATGCAGACATCATGTCTCGTGCTTACGAACATAAAAAGTAACAAACTATACTGTGTGATATCATATATATATATATACATATATATATACGTGTGATAGCACACTGTATAGTATATGCTCAGACGTAAGAGCATTGCATATATCCAATGCGAATTGTAAAGTGCAGTCGCCGTAGTAGTAGTAATAACAATAATGATCATCATCATTATACGAACCTGTATGAATGTACGTATGCACTACTATCAATAGCGATGATGACAAAGAACCGTTGTGTAGTGTCCAGAGAGAGACACACACATACATATATATCGATCGATATTCTCGGATGGGAGGATATGATATGATCCCTCGAACGCGAACATGATCGGGCCCATACCCCACCACTTACTTACCCTGCAGCAGTAACAACAGCAGAAGCAACGACATATCGTGCATGAACACCGTTGCATTCACTGCGACAGCTGCCGCCGCCGCCGCTGCTGCTGCTGATAACGACCACAAATAATCGTAATAAGTATTCTACACATACGCAATCATTGGTAACAGCCGTGGATTTTTCAGGAATCCCAGTTCTATCAGTCCAGCAGCAGCAGCAGCAGCCAAGCTGGCCAGCGCTTGGACGGAGCCCAAGTGGCGACCAACGACAATTTAAAGGAAAACTATAATGGCATTTACACTATGAATGTATCACTGGTATGGTTATGATTGTTATTGATATAATATTTATATTTTACTGTTTTTAGCGTTGTACCATGCATTTCACTAGGTGTCTAGGTATGCATAGTACAATACCGTGCGAATAAATGATGAAATGAATTATTGTCGATATGAAAATTGGAAATACTCTGATTTATCGTCTGATAGAAGCGAAACATGGGGATGATGCGTTCGAGGAGGCGCTGTTCGGTTGACTCTTCCATGGTGCATATCGCAAATACCGGCTCCAGCGCATAAACTGCTATATAGTTTACATAGTAACAGCGTTATCGTCTGGATAAACGCTAGACTCGGCTGTGTGGACAAACCTTGGCAAGCGACTACGGTATAACGTGTGTATTACCACTCCCGTAAAGATGTTGAATCTTTCGCACCAAAACGAGCAAACCAAGAATCGATCGATCGATCGAGAGAGAAAGAGAGAGAGAGAGAGAATTGAACAGCGGGGCGATACGAACAACAACAATGAGAATTGAGAAATATCCGATCTTTGTTAATCTGAAGAAAAAGGAAGGAACTATGTCGCCGCTTAGCCTGATTGATCTATTTGCAGATCAGATTTGAAATTGTGGAATGTATTATTGTGGCAACCGGCTGACTTTTAAGGCTGACACGTATCGAAGAAGCAAGAAACAGATCACGAAGCGTGCAGCTTCAACGGGGTCGATTCTGCGCCCCTTCATCAAACGTAAATTGCGTTGCGTGGATCGAGCACGAAGATGAAGCGAGCATGAGGAGAAAAAGGAAGATATCGAAATCTTTAAATAAGGATGAAATCCGCCGAGAAGAATTGTGCTCGACTGAGGCGATGATTTGTCCGCTCGAGACGGCACAGGTGGAATATTTGGCTGAGTAAGATTGCCAAATGGCTGATTTGATTCTTCTACAACATTCGTCACACTTAGTCAATGGCGGGGGGTGGGGCGGGGGGAGAAAAAAGATTAATTTAATTAAGTATGCTAGTAGTAATTAAGTATGCAGTAGTAGTGGTAAAATATACTCTACGTAATATACATTCTATTATGTGTAGAAATAGTGCTAAGCGCATAGGATAGCGACGGACGGATTTTAAAGCAATGTTTCTCTTTTTAGTTATTATACATGTTATTATAGTTTTGTTTGAGTATCGTTTACTCGACGGCTTCTAATTTCAACGACTAGATATAATGTGTAGTGGTTTCTAAGTGTGCGGGTATATTGTTACGTCCCGTAGACAGCAAGGTCAACGATTGTGTGTTCAACTATTTTATGGATCCACTTCGAGCGCGTGCCAATTACTCGCAGTGGACGTCAGCGAGACGCAACAAATACAGACGTACAACGCCGAAGCATGCGGGTGTACTCTCGCAGTAGACTAAGCTAAATATGGTCTCCGCTAAATATAGTCGTTAGCACTAGCTGGCTAAATGCAAAATGTGTCGACCATTTTGATCGTTAGCTATGATCTCTCTTGCCAAAGAGAGAGATCTGCTGATCCCTAGCGCGACAGGACAGATGAGGCGCCGAAGGAGGAGGTCGTACAAGCCAACGTCTACTGTCAGCAACTTTCAATTATTATTATTATTATTATCATTGTTATAATTAGCATTTGTTATGTGCGCTTTCGAAAGTTCCGCACTTGAACGATTTTCAGCAACTTTCTCTAACACTGTACACTTTAAAGCGTTCGTCCCCTGCTTGCCTACCCGAAACGCGCGTTACGTTCTGCCGGGACCGCCGAATCGGAAGCTGAGCGTTAAGCGTTCTACGCCGAGAAATGAAAGGCACATAATTTTATTTCTCTTGTTGCTTGTTTTTTTTGTAGTGCCCCCTCTCATTCGAAATTCTGTTTTAAAATACCCGCCCGAATGGCGACTGCATGCGAAGTGGCCACCGCAACATCTGGCGGCTCTCCTGAGAACCTTCGTGCCTCAGTGACTTTGTGTCGGAGCGACGTGTTTAGCTGTTCGGTTTGTCGGAGCCGAAAATAGTAACGATCTGAAAGCAGAAGTTCACTGCCGCCGATCCTTGAGGAACGCCCGGAATACGGCGAACAGCGTTCCGGAGCAGTAACACCGCTCATGTTAGAGCAAACGGCTGCTTTGTGCAAGATTCCAAAATTCACTCTGCCAACAAAAATAACACGGGTATCCGCCGAAGCTACAAGCGCGATTGTAGTAGGCTCGGATCAATTTGTGCAATTGAAACAACAGCCCCGTTGACCTGTTGATGGTCAGCGCGATTAAGCGCTTTCGATCACTACACGAAGAGCGGACATGGTGAAATTCAACCAAAGTTCTAACTGGGATTCGTCACTGAAATGTGACCCGTAATAATGAGAATTGTAGATTTGAAATTAATCAGGGTCTTAATACGGGGGCAGGGCGGAGGTCCGCCTTATGAAGCAATGGTGACAGCAGTACGGCGGACGTTAGATGTTGCCTGAACGTCAGCCCCGAAATTGTGGGGTCGCAATCATAGCTCATTGCATGTATACTTGGCTGCAGATATCATATGCAGGTGGCTTACACGCCAATACATCTATACTTTATGATCTGATAGTATCTCAAAAAGTAATCCCTAGTTGCTACCTATATGCATTCTCCCATTCTTCTATATATATATATATATATATACACGTTATTATCTTTATTTCTCCCTCGAACGAAATTCATCCGCATGGGATTGTCCTTCCAATGTTAATCTTCTGTGCCATTCTCGTTCATCCCTTTCAGATACGTGACAGTACCCGCCTTCAGGCGGAGCCGCACAGCCTCGCCTGCTTTGGGGGGGGTCCACACGCCATCCGCCTTTGTACCTTAGCTGTCATTCGTCATCTACTGTTTTGTTCTATCCTCAATAGGCCCCCACGGTATTAAGATCTTGCACAGTGTGGCTTCACATACACACAGGAGCAGCAACAGCAACAGCAGCTGCTGCTGCTGTTGCTGCGTATTTTTTCATCATCCATTACTCCCACTCGGCTCGCGTTGCCTCGTCGCCGTGCTCATCTCGTTCGTG
Source organism: Stratiolaelaps scimitus (assembly GCA_019614645.1). Classification (NCBI taxonomy): domain Eukaryota; kingdom Metazoa; phylum Arthropoda; class Arachnida; order Mesostigmata; family Laelapidae; genus Stratiolaelaps; species Stratiolaelaps scimitus. The sequence continues at coordinate 2,321,127 of JABWDB010000013.1, read as the reverse complement.
CCTGCTGCTCTCATTCACGTAGGCAGTGTCAAGAGTCATCTTCCATTTCATTCATCCGTCGTCGGGAGCAGTGCGCCAGTGGCGCATTTGTTTGTCTGGGGCCTTTCACCGTTCGTTTCTGATCGCTCCCGTCTCCCGACCCCCGGTGACGCTTATCCGTGTCCTCGCAGCGCGATGCGACTTTTCCTCAAATGGCTTCGACGCTTTTGGTCGGTCGGGCGGTCGCAGCCGGGTGTCCGCGACAGTTCGAACAGAACTTACAGCGATATCAGTCTGTGCGTCTATCGTCGACTAGATTCGCTCGCGTCAGTGGTCGAATGCGGTCAATGTGACTTGCAGCGCGAGACCGATAAGAGCTGCGGTGTACGACCAGCGTTAACTAGAACAGCAGGAAAGAGGGTAATGGCGGTGTTCTATAGCCGGTCCCACTAATGGCGGCAACGTCGCTCACCCATCGGGGATATCAGATATGATACCTAATATATATATATATATATATATATATATGTATTCGAGCGAGCACTGAGTGGACAAAAATAGATTTGAAAACTCTCGTCTCTAGAATTTTAAACGGCAAGTGGGTAAAGATTGATATTTCGTCTATTCGACAAACCAAGTCAAATCGGACGAACAGCCAAGATTGTGCTGTTTCGTTCACACCAGACTACTAATTGGCAATGCTTTAAATCTCGTGAATATTTTTTTAACAATCCATTGCAGTGATAATTCACACGATGGGTATGTAACGCTGTACAAGAGCTGATGTATAACTGATACGACCTAAAAGAGGCACACAGCTACAGTTACGTATACTTTTAGTCGGGCATATATATATATATATATATATATATATATATATATATATATATGTTGCTAAGTGAACATTTGCTCGGTGTGGTCAACGCGTTGCGTTGAAGTCACTCGCTGGTGGGCTGTCTGTAATTTAGCCCATGCCCAGAATTCTTCCAGCTTAAGCTTAAGATACGACCAATGTAGCCTTGACTAGATGAAGTTGCCGTGTCATCATTCTCGAGCCTTTGTCCACATGTCGCTATATCTCCACTCTGTAGATAGGGATAGGTTCCGTTTCTGCTACGGAGACTCAATTAAATATGCGAAAAACCTCAATGGCCAGGATGAGCAACCGACGACACAGGGAACGCATCGCAATTTCAATACCTCCCGCTACCTGAGGCCTGCTTTAGATTGAGCTGTTCGCATTGTTCGTCTCGACGTGTATACCCAGCCCCGGGCTGTCGTTCACCACGGTTTGATCCCACTGGCGCAAAAAAAAGACCTCATATATGCGCTCGCGTGTCAACTGTTCAGCAGATCGCGGTTCTGGTCGCCCACCAGATCCTTTGTAAGTCATCCCTTTTCATAGCTTCGCTCCGGCTCGCTACGACGTATAGCTTAGTGTTGCACGCTACGCCGTACCGAGGCGCAGTGCCAGCTGCTGAAGTTGGCGCTCAGTGCCGACCTCGGCTGTTTCCAACTGTTTGCAGTGTGGTGCAATGAAGACGTTTTCGTCTGTGCCAATGGCGAGGGGCCAGACCAGCCCTGGAAAACGAATTGGTTGGACAACGATGTTTCTTCGGGGGTGGGGGGCTGGGGGCGTCGGGGACACGGAGAGGAGGGGGATCTATGTTCGCGGTCTGTGTCGGCTCAACGTGCTCGCCTTGCGCGGTAACGCACGGATGAACGAACGCCGCACAGAGTCGGATGCACACCGCTGCGGCGGCAGCGCTGCTGTTGCTTGTCGCACCAGCGCCGCAGCTACCGGAAGGTGAGATGCTGGTAAGGCAAGGCCATCTTACAATTCAGCATCACCCCCATACCGACAACCCCACAGCACACATCGGCCTCAAGACCACCACCACGACCACCCGTCTCCCTTCCTTGACGAACTGTCAGGCAAGCAGCCAGGCAAGAACTAAGTTTCTGGCCAAACAACGATCGCCGTGCAGCTTTCACAGCAAACAGTACATCACGCGTTCTTGATGGCGGTCATCACTAAGTGCCATCGCTGGCTCGAATGGAAGACTCACAGCAGCCTTAACTGCTTTCTCAAGCAGCTGAAGCAGTGTGATGGAGACGGGGCCATGATCCGTCTACGGCATTCTACTACGTTGTAGACAGCTAATTAAATAGTATGATGAGTACAAGTTGTCGAAAAGCAACAACAGCAGCAGCAGACGACGACGACGAAAAAAAAAAAGAAATGAATATATGCAATGCAATCTGTTGAGTCGCTGCTAAGGCCGACGCTTGACGAGCGTCGGCAGAGGCAGCAGAGACCTTATGTCAAGTTGGCGTTCAGGTCATCATCCGCGAAGAGGGGGGGCGGAGGACGATGGACGTCATAGTTAACCGGGCTAAAAGGCGTCTGCAATTGACCGCTTCCGGTGTGATGAATTTCGTCAATAGGCTACGGGATACAGCGGTGAAGTGAAGACACCCAGTTGTGTTACGTGTTGTACGTATATCTGTATAAACTCTCCCTTGATTGTGCTTGTGTGTTTATTTGTTTGTTTGTTTATTTGTTGTCGTGTTCATTCTGTTTATTTCCTCTCTTTCATTGACCCCAGCGAGGTTTGTTGTCGTTTCTTCCTTCCGCCGATCATCGCCGATCGGCAAATGTCTACCCAGAAATTCCTGCCTGACCCAGCGCAGCGTACGAGACAAAACCAGCACGAAGAAGCTTACAAATGTAAAATGCTCCGCCAGCAGCAACAGCAGTAGCATCGCAATCATCACAATGATGACGATGATGACCGCGGCGGCAATGCCTACCTACAAAATTACCAGAACTCGACAGAGCATCACCGTCGCGACCGCCACCGCCGCCGCCACAAGATTACCGCTATGCGGCGCTGCCGTAAAGGTAATCACTTGTTGTTGTTGTATGAACATCATGAGAACCATGAGCAGCAGCTGCAGCCATAGTCTTTAGTATTGTTGTGATTCGTCGGTTTCTTCTTCGGCTTCTGCTGCTGCTGCTGATGACGATGCGTGAGGTTTCTTTATTTTCCATAATCCGGAATGCTCTCACATTGTTGGTATTGTATTGGTCGTGCTCCCCCCGGTGGGACTCCTTCCCGCAATGTTTATATATATATATATATATATATATATATATATATATATATATATATATATATATATATGTATATATATATAAATATATACATATATATATACCTAGTATTGCGGCTCGTGTATGTGGGGGGCCCCGCTATCACTGATTCTCTATGAGGATCTATTATATGACGCCGATTTGGCCAGCTCCGATTGTGACGATTCTGTGATGGTGATTATTGCATATGCGTGCTCGCGAAAGCGTCTTTGCTAGTCATAGCGCGAAGAGCAGCAACCCTAGTAACGTGCTCTATGGCTGTCTGTCTGCTATCCTAAACATGGCCATGGCATTGTAGGTGGTGGTGTACCTATATATATATATATATATATATCTATATATATATATATGTGTGTGTGTATATATACACGCAGTAGTAGCACTCCTCTGTGTTGTTATGTGCTAGATATCTGCACGAATATATCGTTGGCCAGCATCTAGTGACGGGTGGTACATAGAATTTACAGAAGAACGAATACCTCTATCATCCAGTAACTTCGCCGTCGACTACAATATATATATATATATATATATATATATATATATATATATATATATATATATATATATATATATATATATATATATATATATATATGTGTTTCCTGCGTTTATCGAAGATCACTGAAATTTTCAGGGGTGATTTTTCCGTTGTCGGTCAAAGGACGGGAGGTAATTCGTCTACAAATGACGAAAATCACCACCAGCAGCAGCACCACTCCAGTAACAGCAGCCCAATCAAACAACAATACAAAGTACAACAATGGATCGCTTACGACTACTGCTGCCACTGCCGTGTTCGTTGCCAATTATTAATTTGTACATGATTAACACATGTGTTTACTGGTAGGATGTGTTTATGGGAGAGATCTGTGCAATCTGTGTATTGTGTGAGCGTAGATCGACTCACTTTCGACGCGTTCAATCAACAATAAAAGCAGGGCACTCTCACCGTCAGCGCAGTGACTTGGACGACTAAGTCTCTGACTGTAAAAAGCCACAGGTCGCAGGTTCGTGTCCCGCTGCGCGATGATGTAAAAAGACAACACCAATTATCGTATTAATCTACATATAATAATAGATTATGAATGGTGTAGATTGGTGTAGGTTGCTCCTGCTGAAACAACAACCTCAAATGATACAGTCAGCAATTGCCGTTGCGACTCCAGCCAACATCGCACTCGATGTGTACGCGCGAGACAACGGTCACCAGCTCGAAATCGCATAGGGGCCATCCACTGTCACGGTACCAACTCAGATTAGTTGACCGTCAGGCTCAACTTTGAGCGATCGTGTCGAGCGATTGCGATTGCCGACGGCGTCTGTCTGCCTGCCTGCCCTCCGGGCGGTCCAGCCACAGTGATTCTGGGCCAGTTTCAGTCAGCTGTAGCCGCAGAGCAGTCTGAACAATCAGTCAGTCATGTGCTAATCGACGGAAGCTGGTAGAGGCGTTCTTATGTACAATGCTGCCGCTGTTGCTGCTGCTGCTGTGGCATCGCGCACCGGTCAACGTCCAAAGCTCTTCGATCGTTGGCCGCAAGAGTCAGTCGAAGAGAGCTGTCTTCGACACAGACAAGCACCGCGCAGACGCGTTCATTTGTCGAAGAACCCCTTTACGTCACAGGCCGAAATGACCCAGGGCCGATTACAGCTGTGCCTCGGGGCGATTGTCTACGTCACAAGCAGCGTGCAGCAACGAACACAACAACTGCTACGGTATATGACGTTAAGCATTCGGTATTCGACGTCTATCGCTATGTCGTTGTCGGCGATACAGCGAACGCGTCGGCGTCGGCTGGGCCCGCCGGGACCCCTCCCGCCGCGTCCGGCTTGACGAGCTCATAGATGAGTGAGACAACCTTCGCTGAGAACCACCGGAATGACGACGACCTCTCCAGGTGTGTGTATGTGGCGATCGCACGAGAGCTCAACCAGTTCGCACAGACCGAATGGTCTAATTGGATAATGGGCTGTAGGTTTACCTCCGCCTTCGAAGGTGGCGGCGTAATAGCGATGCTATGATCAGGCGGCTCAGCTGGCGGATCGAATTCAAATCGAGTCGATAGACGCATTACAAAGAAATCACCCCGAAAAAAAAAATAAAAACAAAAAAAGCGATATACACATGCTATAGACACGGCAATAGCACCCGGGACAATCATGTACCCCTTCGAGCAGACAGTTGATTCGTGCAGCCATTGATTCTCGCTTCTCCTTTGCACGATTCAACAAGTGACGACTAGTCGGGGATGACGATAACCAGACAAATGGAATCGCATTGACACATAACGAACACGTGGCGAGATACCTCGAAAAAGGCGAAAATTGTACGCTTTCCTCGCGTTGCGCCCCGCAACGAAACATCACTAAGCCACAACGATGGCGAAGAGCTGCAGCGACGCGACTGCAGGCGAACAGGTAGCAATTGTCGGTCAATTTGCGCGAGTTACTTATGACAGACAAATAAGATTGTGTGCGAGTAGGCAGTCGAGGGAAACGCGAAGAGATTCGACGTTCGTGACTCTCAGTCGATGTCGCTCCTTGTGGGGGCACACACGTATTGGAAAGTGGCCAGTTGATCGAATGATGAACGATGTGCGCGCGGACCGAATTTCGCTTTTCAGATTTGTGTAAACACGTCAGGCGGCAGGCCGCGACATCACTCCGAAAATTTCAATAATGCAAACCTGCTTCCATGGAAGTAATGTATCTTGGCAATCATCCGCTGGCGATTGGCGGCATCAATCGCTCAATGGAGAATGAGCCGCGAACAGAAAGACGAGTGCATCTGCTGCTTTGTCGTGTGTGACTCGTCGGGGAGTTTCACAAGAACTTCCGTGGACACCATCGATAAAGTGCTGGCCTCAGCCAGATTTGTAGATGACAGCGGGCCAACTGCGTTGTTATGGGGTCTGGCCCGTGGGAATTTCTGTCCCAGCCGAACAAACGAATTGCACCGTACGAAACAGTGCGGATATAACAGATGTGAGGGTAACGCGTCAACCAGTCGCATCTCGCGACGAGAAAGTTGTATGGTCATAGCATGACAATCATCGGACCTAGTTCGACCACAACGCGGATACTTGAGCCACGCTTGCCAACAAACGCTGAAGGTGTTCCTTGGACCGCGGATGCTATCATTCAATCGACAATGAGAACGCGTCAAGCCTCCCGCAGTCGAGGTAAATATTCGAACACATCTTCGAATTCCAGCGTTAGTATTGACGTGATCAGGTGCAAAATAGGCACAACGGAGGACAATCTTGTCCTCAAAATGAATCATTGACAACAGCTTGAGTTTAAACCTTGGTCACATGTGGCAGTTGAGTGAGATGCCTGAAGCAAGGCCGAGACTACAAAATTAGACGCGCAACCGTCTCCGTAACAACTGTACGCTACGAAACGCCATGCGCGAATTGATTCTTCATTTGCGCGAGTTTCATTTGTGACCGCTCGACGAAACGCGAAAGCTTACCGACTTCATCGCAATGTGAGCTTTTCAACAGCAAAACGCAGCGGCTCCGAGCGGTGGCGGCCGGCCAGTTAGTTATGCCGTGTGTCGTCGATGAAGAGGCATCGACCTTCACTGACCTTGAATGCCTCTTTGAAAATTAACAGCCATCCGAACAACTTCTCACCAATCCTTGCCGCTCATCGCTGCCTTGAATTGGCGGCGATCAGCCGAGCTGAACACACTGCCATCTCCCGTCTCCCCTTTGGCTCGGTTCTGGCGCGAACGTGAGCAACGGTGTCCTTTTCGTGCGGAACACAGAAGTCAATAAAAAGACGGATCATCACCAAATCTACAGGAACTGATACATCCACTACGGATATTGGCATAGGCGGACTCCGCAAGAAAAACTACTCTTGGCTAAACTACTCTCTCTCTCTCTCTCTCTCTCCAACGATGGAGGAGAGGAATAGGGGACGAAGAGAGGGGTGGCGATAACAAAGGCCGAATAATAGAATATTATAGATGAATTGACAGAAAAACATAACAGATGACGCCAGCTTAGCCGGTCAAGGACCCTGGCCGATGTGATATAGAGACCACAGATGTTGATAAGCAAAAATAGTCTATTACATGTGTGTATATATATATATATATATATATACATATATATATATAGTGGTTAATGAAAACAGTAATTATAAATGTGCTGGCAAAAATTGGCTCGCAGCTTCTAGGATTATTCATACACTTTATGCACGGTAGTATTCGATTCCAAGAACTTAAGGTGCAACGAAATGATTCATCAGTTCGGGACTTCGTTATCCAGAAGATACAGATAACGAGATATATATATATATATATATATATATTATTATTATTCTACTACAGATAGACGTCAACGTGTAATACTCTGAGACCAAGAAAGCCACTCATGTTTATAGGATTCGGTTGAAATCGAGATGTTCATCGACACTGTCATTTTTTACGTCACCTTTCGAAGTATACATATATATATATATTGAACTAATATATAAGGGGGGGTTATATATAGATATATTGAACTAATATATAAGAGTATTGATATTGGTGATGCTGTGTGCGATGGTAACAGTATAGCCGCCAACCTGAATATATACCGAAACAAATCAAATACGAACAGTCCAATTTATAAATTTATGCTTATTATGAATGGCATGTAATAAAAAAGAAAGAAAACTATTCGCAAAGTCATTTTCGAATAGCCGAAAGCGGTGATGACACTAAGAAAAAAAATATCAATATAGATGTACAGAAATATGGCAGATAGCTGAGGTTTCAAGTGGTGACTTGTACTAGCCACCAGTGTGTCATTGACACATTGACGAGTTTGAACACGTAGAAGGCTTTAATTTTTTTTTTTTTAGTTTTCAATTATCAGCCATTTATGTAGTGCTGACATAGTGTTGCAATAACGTCTGTCCGTGGTGAGTCTGCACAGGAGAGGCAGAAATTAGGAGAGAAATTTGGGAGAAAAGGTTCTCTGAACACAGATGGTAGATGCTAACGTGGACACTGTGCCGCAGTGATATAGAAACAAGGGCAATATCGTTTCCAATGAGGGTTACTCTATTTCAATTTAACTTATGAATTATATTTACAAGTCTAAAAATTGCCTAACCTACACAAGAGTCAAATCTTCAACCAGCGACTGGCTCTCAATGTCGTCTCGACTAAGTTGACCCCTCCCGGATCGTCGTTCATATTCGGTAGTATTGCAGGATCCGTGCAGGAGGTGACTCACGACATCGATCAGCCCGAATAGATACCTAGAACTAGTTTCGAATTGCTGTATGCCGATATTTCGTTCATCGGTTACTGTCTTGCTTCCACTGAGATGCGGGTTTTGTTGTATTTTATGCGTTACCTAGGTTTTTTACCTAGGTTAAGCTGGGGTCCGAGGCATACGTCCTGCCGCCAGCTTAATTAACATCACAAATCAATGCCTACTTGGATCATATGGTAGCCAATGAACATGTATATAGACTAAGACTTGCAGAAACAGTTCTGGCAATCTAACCCCTTAAATGTTCGCATAGCTGATCCTCAGCAGTCTTCCTTCAATGGCAGGTTTTGCTATTGCTTTGTTTGTAGCTCTGCCCCAAGAATATCCCACGAGAGGTTGGACTTACGTGAGAGGACGACTGTAACATCCGGCCAAGAGTAGGGGTTACTCATCGCCTGTTTTCATATGGCCTTATCTGGGCCTTCCGTAACAGGCCTATCTAGCAGCAGACGGTGCTGCTGCTGTCCGAGGTATACCGTGGCAACTAACCGCAGCCAAATAGATGCAGCTTCAGCCGCATCACAACCATCCAGGCCAGTGGTGAAGCTTCAATTGCATGATAATATGTGTTTCTTTATTTACGAGTTCCACTGAACCTATGGTATGACTTTCTGATACGGCATAAATAGTACGCTTGTGTCACACACCACTGCGCTAAACGATGCGCATCTCTGGTTCCTCGTGCTCGATTACCACCGGCGGGTCAGGTGGAAAACCCAATCGCCAAGCGTATACCAAGTAGTTCTGTCCGGTTCTGCCGACTGGTCGCCCGCCCCCCAAAAAAGGGCCGGCAGTAAACAGCGCCAAAGAGGATCGGGTCTTTCCCGATCTGAAGCGGTGTCCACCTGTTTGGATCGCAATGACCCGGTTGAAGAGAAGACAAACACGTACACACGCGGACATCCAGACACACGAACAGAGAAACGGACCGATCCACGCGCATCGATCCTATGAGGGGAGACGAAGTACATAACAACAGAGAGGAATAGACACGCATCGAGAACGGACCACACAACAACAGCATCGGACGCCGAAAAGGGGTGCTAATTGTTTTCGGGCCGTGTCAGACGTTCTTGAGATTCGGGAATGATGTGCTCACATTATCGGGCAGAGATTATCTAGATAGATTAGCCCATATGCGTATATATGGAGTGTATTTTAACGTATGGATCATCGGGGTCAAAATATACATATGATATGAGCCATCGTTAGCGGCTGTCAGCTTGCATTGTGCTCTTTCATTGCGGGATTTACAAGTGTTTAGCATCAAAGGGGGCATGGTTAGCTCGGCTCCATGAAAGTGGCGTATACATTTATATATTGGAGGGGACCTGCAGGTCTTCTGGCTGCCGACATTTCTGAATGAAGGCCGATAAATCAGTGTTTCTATAATTTAGCGCATCGTTTTGCTTGCTCAGTTTTGGCAGTATCTGGGAGTCAAGATCTACGAGGATGCAGGTTCGAGTCCCAGCTTGGTTCGTCTAGTCTCTCAAGGACATCAACGTTCAAAGCTCAAAACGGAAAGTTCCAATAATGTACTCACCACTCCAGCCATCATTTTCCATATTCAGAGAGACGACACTGTACAACCGCATATATTATAGGATCCACTCCTAAAATCGCTACAACGTGACTCAGCATTTCAGCATGGAACATTATCAATGTTGCGAAAAGCGTTCACATCTCTATTCAGTATGATGGCGAATGGTTGACACTCGTCCATTTAATGGACGATGATAACCTACTTATCCCGCCACTTTAGCGGAGCTCCGTGTACAGACGTCTACGAAACCACACTCCCGCCAGATATCGATTAACCAAGATAACCAAGCAAACGCGTTACTGTGTTAAAATCCGCACCAAATTCTGTTTTATGCCTGTCATCTAAAAGCGCCGATTTTTTCAGCATTTGCGATCGTTGCCATTTAGCACCGCCAATCGGCACATTTGAACAAACAAACATTTTGTTCAAAAAAACATCAGAAGAAGGCTGAGCAGATGGTATCGTATATTAAAGTAACAAATGCTAGGTATTATGCTTCCAGTAACAAAATCGTTGTGTGTTTGATCAGAGCGTCTTGTGTTTGCCGTCATATATTTTCACTTATACACTAACACGATGATAAAAGCTAAACACAATCACTTTGATAAAAATCACAAGCGTCATCACTATTCAATCTGGTCTCTGCCAACATTTAAATGTTTTTACTGGTTAAATACCAATTGCTGGCACCTATCGTCCGTTACATAAGTCACTAATCCGTTGCTCGCACAGTGAAAAAAAAAATAACACGAGATTGATTCTGTTGATACGTGCACATAGGCCGGCAGGTACACACATCATGCAGCCAAGATCGGTCTCAGCACGACGGTCGCCAGACCCGTGTAGCGATTAGCGGGACCGCCGATGGGTAGATGAAAGACGTAGGTGACCACGTGGTGACGCCTCAGAGTCGTGAAGCTGCCAATTACACCCTTATGTGGAACGGTTGTGGATGCAGCGAAATGAGACGACGTGCTGGCCGCAGTACGACAAGCGAACGGGATCCAAATGATACTTGAGCCACAACGATCATGTCTGACCAGTAAGTCACGCCGATTACAATCATTGCTCATATATATATATATATATATATATATATATTTAAGGTATTTATCCTACGTAATTTCCCGCATTTACCTGAGGGAGATTGATTGGTTGGTCATTAGCTACTGGCTCACAAAAAGTTATAAAAACGTGAACAAACGCTTCAACTTGGTCATGATTGTGCCGCCGCGATGGTCAACGGTGAAAGATGCCAAGATTTGACAACGGCACCAGTAGAAGCAGTGGCAATAGCAGCAGACTGAATCGCATTTGAATCGCCGACATGTCAATGCAGTGGTCGCAGAAGTGTATCATATATATATATATATATATATATATATATATATATATATATATATACAGTTGTTGGCGCAGTGCGGTTTTACGCTCTTTTCCGCGAGGCGGCCGAAGCGCCAAAGCGGGAGGTGAGATGAGGGCCACGAAGGATTATTCCGGAAGCCAGATCAGAAAGAATGGGGGTCTCGGATGGCCAACCAACAAAGTTGGATCTCAACCAACAAACTCAACGGACATTATCAGAGCGTCTCAGAGAACGACAGCTGATAACGTTAGCTGGTACGACGCCACAAATAGCGACGCTTGATGGCTCATATCCCAAAAGTTCTCTGTTGTGCACAAAATGCAAATAAATATTATAGATATTCATTCGAAACACATTTGATTCATTTAGTTTGTACGTTCGTTGTGAGTTGCCACGTTCAGAGTTACAATAGCATGGCCCAAAATGCGTTACTCCCAAGTCGATTCCAGGAGTGGTGTGAATTTCATCGTGCGTGTATGTGTGTACGTGAGATACATGATATAGCTTGTACTTGAAACTGATCCAAAATCGAGTAAAGTAGAGTAAAGACTGGACAAGGAAAAACTCACAGTTAATAGGAGGCATTTGATTTCCTTGAAGGCTCCGATGCATCCAAGAAATGAGACACATATGACGAGTCCTCCGGTGGCGACGAGGATAGCCGCTGACGAAACGTACAGGTCAGAACCCAAGAGGCGGGCCATGAAACTCCTTCGGGAGGCGCAAAGAATTACGCGAATTAAAATGATTGTCAGCTAATAATAATTAATAATAATAATAATAATAATTAATAATAATAATAATAATAATAAAAATTGAATCTATCTTAGAAAAAAAAAATTTTGGAGACGCCGCTGTTAATTTGAGCAGTTATTACCGTCGAGGAATAAATAGTAATTAGATTTCAATTAATTCCCTAAATTGATTCCAACCATTTGTCGTCTGGTCTGATCGAAACGTCACTAAAGTGATCCCCTTACCTGTCAATGAGGGTCCAGAGACCAACGAATAGGACGAGTATCCCGCCGAGCAAGGTGAGAATATTGGAGACAAGCAGGGCTGATTTCACCAAGCGGCCGCATCCTTCGAGCATACGGGTATCTGAAGCATTTTAAGCAGGTTTTTGTACGAGGTAAGTAGATGAACTCACGGATGATTAATAACGCGTATATTGTTATTGTAAAATGTAAAGCAAAGCACTTGGATGACAAATGATAGCCAGTGGCTAGAAGAAGCATAGAGGTGAACAGAACGTCTATGAGTAGGTGGTCTCATTTAAAGGAGCTTGAGCCTATAATTTTCGGTTTTCGGATCCTATGTAGAGTTTTGTAATTGTCCAACGCGCTGGACAATCTGTCAACGGCATCTCAGCGGGGGGTGATTCGTAATGTGGCTATTGTAAAGCTAGATGGGTTTGCACGGAAACCGTATATTGCAGCCGAACTTCGAGTGCTCAGGTTAATTAAATTTACTTAGAATATAGCCAATTGAGCGGTATTTCCACGTACGGAGCCTGACGTGCTGACCTTCTGTGGAAATCATTTCAATACATGCTTGTGTCTAAGAATCATCAATATCGGCATTTACAAATGCGGCCCGATAACGCTACCTCGAGGAATTACTAGTCTTTAACGCCGATAGTTCTCCTTTATATAAAAAATATGGTCGCTTTTCTGGATTGTGCGAACGGCGTACATCGGTCGGTCTCCACAGGAACCCCTCACGTATGCGTCACGCCTGTAATTGGCCTACCGTCTGCCTAATCTCGAGTTCGACGAACTAAAATAACTTGCATTTTCTTTCAGGGTGCAAACTATTGGCGCACAGGTTGTAATTTCAATTAAAAAAAATTAGGCCGTAAACAATTCCTCGGGTAAAATTTACCAAAACGATTCACATGGTCGGCAAACTCACGAGGGATATGCTTGTACTATTATCTATTATTGATTAGCACAATTGAACTTTACAGACTTCACCGTTATGCGGCGCGCTATTTATAACAATGCATAGAATAGATGGCACTTATTAGAGTTCGCTGGGGCTCCTGAAAGGGTCAAGATCACTTGATGATGCTGTGATCGACTTTGAAAGTAAGGCCGAATTTTTCCCCTCACAAGACAGCCATTGCACATTTTATATTGCGATATAAGTATCTGGTCGAGTCGAGGTCCCTAATCTTGGGAGGCGACTCATAATCTGAGTGACTAATTTATGCCTAAACGCTATTCTAGTCGAGCTGATTTCTTACACAAAACCGCGACAAGCCGACACCATATCTTGATTATTATCTTAAATTTGGCCTGCTCAGTAAACGTAGTTTTCACCGTAGCTCGTCCCCGTTTATTTGCCATCTAACTTTCCACTACGTTGCATACACATACGTGACCACGCCGTACACGCTGCCCGTTTGATCCGCGCATGCTGGGCGGTGCCACCCGGTGTGGACAGCTTTTGAGTTCATCACGATGAAAGTACTCAAAATAGCGCAACAATTCTCTCTTTAGCTCAATGAACAGGCGCACAATAGAATAATTGTACGTTGTTTACAATTGAAGGCAATGGCTGAAGGGTCCGGCGCAGTTCACGTTTTCTGTGAACAGCCAACATGTAATTATATAATTTGCTCCGTAAAGTTTGGCCCCGCATCAACAGGCGAAAAGTTACACGCGTCTCTTTCCGATGGATCGTTTTTGATTTTGAAAGACTCCGGCATTTTGTTCCGTGTCGATGCCTAGCGGATGTTACACTTGAAATTTCTGCAGACTCTGCGGATAGGTGGAATTGCTATAATTAGCAATTTCACATTAGCGAACTTGTGCTAACTGCGGTGATTATGGGTAATTTTCGTTTTGGTTCGTATACGATTGAAGAAGAGGACAGTGGACCTAAAGGCCCCATTTGATGATTTGCTGAATACAAAATAGTGACAAGTTCGATGAAAAGTGGAAGTAAATACGCACATAATTATTTATGTGACCGGAACTAGCAGAAATAGACTTGAAAAGCAAATAAGATTAGGCTGCATGGTACCAATAGTTGATAAAATTGGGTCATGTTTAGGGTCTCGGGAGGTGTTGTTGCTCTGGATATTCGATTAAGGGTGTATGTATATATATATATAGGAGACTATTTTTATATGTATTTCACGTCTAGCGGGCGCAATTGTCATCGGCCACTTTTATAATAATTAAATAAACGGCTTGATATTATTGCATGTTCATACTATTAGGATATGTTGTACTGAAAATATTCAATGTGCAAAATATACAAATAAATCACACGGAGCGGTAACATTTGAGTCAAGTCAAGCAGCGCTCTCGACATTGAGAATAATGGCTAAATATTTATATCAATTGAGTCTTATTTCTACGATGTGATAGTTCTCAAAGGATTTTTTTTTTTTTTTAAATATATTTTACAGTCGTTTCAGGTACTTTCTGCTTTTCCGACGATTTGGTTACGGTAACGCCACTAACCGAGTTGTTTGCTAGACTCCAACCATGTGGTTTCTATGCGCCGAATTATTTACGAATTAACTTTCAGTGTTAGCTTCCTGGAACTTCCTGGAAGGCTCAAAATACAAGTGCTAAATATGGTACGTTTAGAATGATCCCAAGCAGCATTTCGACTTTCTGCATAAATAGTTGGCCATACCTTGTTCTACCAATGGATATGCCAAGCTTTTTTTCTCCATAAACGAAATGTTTGGCATCAGAAGACCAAGACACTTGGGGAATAATTTTCGAGGAAATTTCATAGCGTGCACACCAATGGAAAATTCACACACATTCAAAAACGTCATATCTCGGTCGTTGTGCCAGCGCAACGCTATGATTTCGAGTCCATTAGGTCGACACGGGCAACGGCAATTTTCCTATTTTCTCCTGTGGATACACTCGTCATCGAGCAAAGGTCTCTCTGAAAAAATCTGCATGGCTTCTCCTAACTTTGCATAAAACAGAGGTCCCTCACCGCAACACTACAGGTATCGTCTCGCTCGCAGATATCCAGCCTGGGCTAGCAGCCTCTTGGTGGTATTCCCAGCTGCTGTTGTTGTTGTTTGATGATTTTTCTATATCACGCCTCTGCTGTGCGTCGTTATCACCATGGTGTATGTTGTGCTATTTTGCTGTCCGAGCTGTTTGTTCAAATTTGAGGTCAAATCACCCATCCCTTCAGAGGAGAGAAGAAGCTATGTACCTCAAAGATTTAGCTCAATCAGCAGCCGTCTGTGCTGCTGCTGCCTCTGCTCAAAACGATGCGTTCGCGACAGCGCTCTTGCGGGTCCGTACACGTGGACATAGTAGCCTGTTGCCGCTGGTGGCTGGCGAAAAAGAAAGAGGGTGTCATCGCATGGTATGCAGTAGCAGCAGCAGCAGCAGCAGCCATAGTAAATATGAAGCGACCATATACACAGGCACACGCACACACGCAGGCCGGGACGGAAGCAGCGATGCCGTCTCGCGTACACCCAGATCAGCGGCAGTGCCCGAAACGGGGGATGATCTGGGTCAGGACATCGCCGCAGTCGCGATCTTGTCGTTGTTGTTGATGCTGACGCCGGTGGCGGCCGTAGCAGCAGCAGCAGCAGCAACGGTAACACGCGCGGCGAGATTGAGAGGAAAAGCCAAAGGAAATCGTAGTGCGGGAATGAGCGACGGGGGCCGGTTAGCGAAGCAAAAGGCGAATCGCTGTTTAGTGGCTTCCAGATGGAGAACCGCGATATATATATATATACATGCGGCCCCTCGGCTTCGGTATTGGCCGGCTTCGTCCGTACGCGGTCGGCCTCAGCGATTGTCTGGGCGTCACAGATATCGCAGACAGACGATCACAAACGGATACACCGACAGAGACACACATACACACACACACAAACAGGCACAGACGGCTGAGGCTGCTAGTGCCATCAGATGGAACAATGATGGTGACGGCGAAGGTGCGTATGCTGAGGATGATACCGGGGGGTGATTATCGAAGGCTGTCCTCGCTCGAATCGATATGATTCCTGCTCGTGGGGGCGGGTGAGAAGAGAACTAGTTTGCCGACGAGATCCGAAAGTTTCCGCCAATCTGTCCCCATCTAAGCCTATGATTTTCATGCGCTTGTATGTATACTCGAAAATCGTTGGCGGAGTAGACAGACCATTGTCTTTGAAAAGACACCAATGGAAATCGGTTTTTGTTCTGGCCAGCCACTGCTCGATGGGCTCGATGGTGAGGTCGATTAACAACCCCCAACAACCGGTTGGAACTCTGGAACATCTTCCATCGTTCAGAGACAATAGGTAACGGTAGTTGGTGCCGGCCGGCGGTGGCACCGAGGCATGGATATAGGGTGAACCCTGTTAATGGATTACTCATCGATTCTGTAATCATAGACCGTTGAGTAACTCGCCATCATGAGATTTTAATTACACCCATTAATTGAAATAATAGGCAAATTCCATCATCATTAGAAACGATGATTAGTGGACCCCTCTAATGGGCGACTGATGTAGAACTATGAATCGATAGAGCCGTGACCTAAACATAGCTATTTTACTCTGCGACAGCAAGCGGTACAGCATTATATATATATATATATATATATATACATATATATATATATATAGAGAGAGAGAGAGAGAGAGATTAATTGTAGCCGACTTTGTCGATAGTTGAACATTCGGTGCTCTTTTTCAAAGTGGTCGGAAGGATCCGTCGGAAGCAGCAGCATATATACCAACGGATATATGGTATATCAAGGACTATATGACTGAATTGCTTGTATGCTATATCAAGACGTCGTGTAGAACAACAATGTATGAATCAGCGGTATGAAACTTTTAGCAGATTTTGAGTAAATCGTCGAGATTCTTGTTTTCGACTTCAAGCCGCTTCGGCGATCAAAGTTTCGCTTAATTCTGAGCAAAACTACCTTTGGTAAACTGCGAAAGTTGCCACCGAATTCACATCGTTCTGGGGAGCGTTTAGAAAATACTGGCAAAAGCGTAGGTTCCCGGGCAATTCAGTCAGGGCCTTCCTGTCGTAAATGTCGAGAACCGTTAGAACCATTCGACCAACTTGTCTACCTGTATAAGGCAAAATAAATGTTGACTTGGCCCGGAAGAGACATACACTCAATTTTCATCAATTGACCACGAGCTTCTCCAGCTTTTTCTCGGAGAACTTACATGTAAAATATGTGAGTTTGTCGCGGTGGGCAGGCAGAGGAGATGTTGTCTCAAATTGCCCAAGCCATCGTGAGATGTATCAATATATGCACTACTTATGTCGAATTTCGGCAAGCGATTGTATAGATCGGCTAGTTTTTGCGGTTGACTGCCAAACGGTTGACCAAATCCTAAAAATAGGTTGAAGAATGGTTGCTCATCATTGGGACGAGCTTAAATAATATCACTTTTTGCGGAACAAATAGTCGAGTCGACTAACCAAATTACTCTTCCTACCTTCGTGCTTCGCGCAGTCTATGTGAACGAATCGTTGCTTCAGAATTAAATCGTGTTCAATGATTAATCATATCGATCTGTGTCATTCTACATTACAGACTGATGACTCAATGGGCTTCACAATACCCAAAATGGTATTGGGGTATGATTACTTAATACCTTCGGGCTTCACAATACCCGATTGTATTAAGTAATGATTTCTATTGTCTACAATATATATATATATATATATATCACGTGTGGAGTCAAATGCGAAAGACCCTTGACATTCAGTTTGCTTTCCAGATTTCATTTCATTGATACTTACACCAAAATTTCCGCTTGAGTTTCTGAACCAGACCCATGATTGTCGTGAGTGGCAGTGGTAGTTGTGGGTAGGTAGTACCTCGATGCTCCTGTTCTCCACGTTAACGAGATTATAATTTCAAAATTCCAAGTCGGCACTGCACGCAAAATCCTATACAATAGAACTACGTGTGTTCAATTTGAAGATCCTAAATTCGATTTCTCTATTACACTCTGTTCTCGAAATCGAGATCACGGATTCACTGTTCCTCTATCCTATGTTAAGAATTACTCAATTAATCCATTGGCAGCTAATCACACAGCAGCCATTCAGCGGTGTTCTTATTTCATTCACAATGCACAATTCTCCACACTTTCACCGGTGTGACTGCTGTTGAAATCGTAATCCAAGCTGTTTTCTGTGACCAGCGCGCACACTGCTCGACTCGTCTAGGGAAGGTGTGAGATTAGCCAGAGTCGAGGCAACTCGTCGTATTCGATTTCAGGTGGACGCTGCTCTGCTCTGATTCACTGCGGCTGATACGCGGTCGAAATTTCGACAAACGCAGCAAGCAGACAATCGATTCACTAATAATTACTGCTACGAGTACCAATAAATGACAGCCGCAGCAGCAGTAGCGAACTAAGCGCCGGCGCACCGATGGACACAGTCAGGGACAGGGTTGTGCGCTTGGTATCCCTCGATTTAACCGAGTCCACAGGTCGAAGTGGGCTATCCGCAAGTCGAAGGGGGCCAGAGACCAGGACGATCCGACCTGACACAAGCGACGACACGAGTGGACTGCGGCAACGGTCGACAATGCCGGCAATTTTTAGGCGCTTTTTTTTTCTTGTTTTTTATTCGTCGACTCTTCAGCGTTTGTTGTTGTTGTTGTGCTCTGCTGCCGTTGCCGGCGCCGTTGTCGTCATCAACTCCTTGTGCCTCCAGGACGGTTCTCCCGTCAGCGTTCGCTTCGGACCACTTCTGCCTATGGTGTCGCCGGCTCAGCTGGTCTACTCCACAGAAGAACGGTCCTTGTCCGCGCGCACGGGGACCCTATCCTTTCCACTTTGAAATCCGCGCTCCTCCTCGCGGCGGATCCCGCTTACGTAACTTAGCCAGCCACAGAGACATACACTTACACACGCGCACAGTCGGGCTCACTATTGCTGACCAGACGAACACCAACGTCGGCGTCGGCACCAGCGCAATGGTTCGCGCACAGTATGAAGACCCCGTGTGAGTGTGTAGCGGAGAGATACAAGGAGAAGGTGGTGGTGGCGGCGGTGGTGGCGGCGGCGGTAGTCAATAGTATCGATCTAAAATATCGATAGCGGAGTCGCAGCGTGAGCACTGCGAGCACTTAGAGCAGAAGTCGTAGACGGAGGCTCGTTAAAGCCAACGAGACGACGCCAAGGGCCACTACTGTCTCTTGCCGGCGTCGCCGGCGTCGTCGTCGTCCGTGGCGGTGGTCCTGCTTCGGCGGCAACGTTGGAGAAAGTTTTGGGAGAGCGCGAGCCGCCCCCCAGTGGCTGTCGCTATCTCGACAGCACTGCGCGCCAGCGGAATCAGAATCAACATCAACGCCAACATCATCAGCGTCATCAACTTCAGCAGCCGCCGCCGCCGCCGTCAGGAGAAACCAGAGCAACAGCCGGTCCCGCCTTCACACGAAGCAGCGAATTTCGTTGTCGTTGTCGCCCAGCATTTCTGCAGCATCGATTTCTGTTGTACTTTTCGTCGCGCATTCGACAGAATGCGGCGACTTCTGTGCGCCTCCACCGACTCACTTCGACCGGCTCGTTTAGTTCGACCGCGGCGCGGCAATTGCTATTGCGGTTGTCGCGATCGCCTGACGTCAATAGTGGCATTGGCACTCGGATTCAATGTGCCGATCTACGCGAGCCGCGCTGCTGTTCGTGTTTGACTTATTCGACGACGCGGTCGACGACGACAACAACAACAATGACAGCAATGCGTATTTTTGTTAGTGTGCTTGGCACCAACTTCGTGTGCTCGACTCTCGAGCCAAGAACCCCCAAGATCCTTGGAGCGGTTGGATCATTCACAAGGAGCAGCAGCGGCAGAGGTGGCTATTACTGCTGCTCGGTATTGGCGGCTCCGGTGGTCGGCGTTGGGTCGGAGCCAGACCTGGGGCTGGCCCCTAACAAATTGACAATAAATCGACTGACGCACGGACAGTCGTCGTCGACGGCGGCGGTGGCTGTTCGTCAACCCCTCAAGCTCTGCTCTCAAGTCTTTTTTTTCTCTCGTTTCCATTTGTCTCACGCGATCACTGGCGTCAACAAGAACTCGAAGAATGGATACGTATAAAAACGGGTTCGTTGTCTCGGCCGTTGGACGACAGCTGGACAATGCACGTCCAGCTGCTTGGCACCAGTTGACCACTACCGCCTAGATTTCTACCGGACGCCCAATCGGAGGCGACCGGATCTACCACCATCGCTTATACCTTTGTATCGTTTTTCAATTTTATCATCGGTAGCAGGTATCACCACATCGGTTGCAAGAATACGCGCTAGAGTTGAAGCCAAATGCATAGCAGTTAGTAGTGACCACCTTGACGCATTAATTTGCTTTCGTAGGTGAATGAGACCCATATATATATATATATATATATATATATAATAGAAGACTTGGTTGCCTTTGAGACAACTTTCTCATACAGCAGCGGTCAGTTAGCACTGATTGTGCTTGTGCTGTCGAATATAAGCAAGCAAAGACCCTTTCGCAATGCGAAGTTATATGGAAGCGCATATCTGATCGGAGTGTTTACTCGTATTAATCTGCAGCCTGGAGGCTTAAGTGAATTTGCCGGCTCTTCAGAGGACCAGAATATATATATTCAGCGTATGCAGTTGTATAATAAACAATGTAAGATACATTATTCACACATTCACCTAACTGATTAGCATGAATAGTACGGGACATCTAGTTTTTGTGCTGTTCATAAGTGAAACGTCGTCATGTTTTAATAGGGTGTGTAGCTAAATAATGGGTTTGACTACATACACGCCGGTCAAACCGGTGAAACCCAATATAACATTATGTATACTCGACCTCGTCACCCCATCCCACGGCAAGCAATACGACTCTGGAAGCTGGTCTTTATTTTTTTTATTGAGAACACGATGGGAAAGTTCTAAACAAAAGAACATAGTCCTACCTCGGAGGTGAAGATTCTCATTTGAAAATCCATCTGAAAATCCATTTGCAGCTCTTCTTCAGTTCCGTGAAGGTATGCTTTAAAAATGGTGCAACATTGACTAAGAATAGATTAGTCAGCGTGTACCGTCGGTCGAAGTACTGCTCTGGATTTTCCACTCGTCTTCTTCGTTATCACGTGTGTGCCGGGAGGCACTGTGGAATAGTATTGATTCACACTACGGCAACTATCAAATGATCCACATATCTACAATATTCGATGCATTTTCAATACATATTATCCGTACGCAACACAACTATATATATATATATATATATATATATATTGTACAAAGTATTTCGCATATGTACGCTGCATATATGCACAGCTGAATTTATTCGAATTTCTCCCAGCTTGGAAAGGAAAATTTGTTACATCGCTTCTCAACATCAATCGTCGTGTTATGTTCTATACAAAAATCCCACTCAGATCGTTAGATATCACCGCTCCACCCTTCGCCAAGATAATGGCTCACTTATTGCATCTTAATAATTTTAAGTTTGGTTCACGGTAGAGGGCAACGAGATGCTGAAAATGACCACCGAGCTGAACGTGAATCGTCAGTAGTCCAATGTGACAGTTGCGCGTGCAGAGACCTCGTCCCACTGATTGCTGGCGAGCACGACATGCGTATTCGTGGCGACGCAATGAGACGATTTTTTTTCTTCGCAACCCTCGTGAGTGCCATGGTAACTGGCAATTCTGAGCCTGTCAATGAAGGCGACGCCTCGGATAACATTTCAGACTGCACTTTGGACTCAGCTTCAAAGGTGCCTGCCTTGTCTTTATCGCATGCCGGAACAAGCAGACTGTACAGAGATCCCTAACTTTGACATACACTTCGGGGCGTATACAAATCGGACGTCAGTTTACAAGCGCTAATGACAACGTCATCTTTGAGTAGACAAAGTACTTTCTGTCTGGAGAAGGGCGCGCTTGTTAATGGACGAGCGGTTGGAGTGTAGCGATCAACACCATAACAAGACCCAGATACGAAGGAAATGATGTTCCCCTTTAATTCTTTGGTTTGTCATCGATTAGGGCCAACGCGTTTTTTCTATGTGTAATAGAAACACAGTCTAAGAAAACGAGTCTCATTGACATACGGCTACATAGCTAACTATTGAGCTCTCCGGTGGGTATATGGGAACGGGGATAGTGAATCGACATAGATTTAGATCTAACTGCGACAAAACGTAGCTTTTTGCTGTAGTTAAGTCTAATGTATAAGAAGGGGTCGTTTATGCTGAGCTGAACAAAAACCTCGTTAGAACTAGAAAGAAATGAGACATCTCATTGTCCTTATCTCGATCACAGCCTTGCATGTTCATGCAGCGAGTGCTCTTATAAATGCCAACAACATTGAGTTGTATTATAACACGAAATGGAGGGTATATGATTTTAGGGCAAACATTAAATGGGATTGGAAATTTGACGATTAAGCAATTAATTGAAAAATCGAATGCGGAGCTTACGGTACAACATGGCCTAGTGCGCTCGGAGAGCACGTAGATGTCATGCGAAACTCGCATTGAGAAACAGCGAAATCTGTATGATTCCTATATGTGTATGATTCCTATATTCCTATATGTGTATGATTCCTATATTCCTATTCCTATATATATTCCTATATGGACATGTCACGCAGCTGGACTCGAACCTGCGACCTTCGGCTTTTTACATCCAGATGCTAAACCGTTCACGTCACCGCGCGGACGCGTCTTTACAGGCAAAGATGCGTGTGCCCAGCACTCGTTACAGCCAATTATACTTCTTTCAAATGAGTAAATGAACTTAAGCTACAACTTATTTATAAAGTTCCGCGATTCCATGGGGGACTAACCAATGAGTATTGAAGGTAGCGTTAATGTACTTAAAAACAGACAAGAGACCAGGCGAAGAGCACAAAAGTTCGCCTAGAGGATAACTTTCAACTTCCCTCCAATGTATCATGTTCTGGTTTGGTTTGTTAGTTAAGTTCACCATCCTCTGAGGAAAAATTTTCCTCCGACCGTTTCTCTTCCTTGTACCATTTTTTAGGCAGATGTCTATATCAAGAATATGTTTTTACTAAAGAAAAGTATCACCGACAATTAATACCTTCGAAGCCGAAACACGAAAATGTTTATTTTCCATAGGGGTCGCGGGAGGGGTAACCACACATTAACTCTGTTTTTTATATTTCTACGATATTTTCACTCATTGCTTCTCGAAGAAATTGTGTTGTTGCCGCGCCATACTTAAACTGTTTTCATACATGCCTTTTTTCCGCTTTTTTATTTTTTGCAGAGGAAGGGAGGAGTCAGTTTTCGTAGCTGACCCCCCGTGCCTTTCATGGCTGGCCTCGGTACTATTGTGGTATCGGGTAGACAGAGGATAGCGCCGACACTGAACAATATTGACGACAGATGTATCATCTTATACATTAATATCTGACATTGACGAATGTCGTATATATTTATCTCTGAGATGGCCGCAGCGGCCTCATTTGTGTGCGCTAAGTTATATATGCATCGTGAACACCTGAAACGGCACACTTTTGTTGGTCATAATTTTGATCGGAAATGAACGCACTGTCTAGGATCTACTCTTGGGTCCCTTAGCCAATTATGAAGGGCAAGAGAGAGAGAGAGAGAGAGAAAGAAAGGGCTGAAAAATAGTTTGTGATGCTTTTCCCAAAGACGACACTAGCTATAATTGTGGCAAATCATTATGCCTTTCGTTTGATTGCAATTTTTAGCTATTTTCTTTACCAAATGACAATTGAATATATTGGCTGGCGCTCAAATAATGGAGTAGGTTAATAAATTCACTCGTATAATTTAGATCTCATGTTGTTTTCAAAGGTAGCTTTCTCTATGCTCGGCCCACATATTCCACTACAGCTTACAGACAACCACCACCCTGCTATACAGATATATCGAGACATGCCGTGGAGAGCTAGTGAAAGATATATAGACAAAGACGGCCCGTTGTGAACTTCCTCGAAGGGGTCTACCATAGGCTGCTCCGGGCCACCGAGGACAAGCGCGCAGGATCTTTCCTTCTGCAACGCCTGTCCCTCGCTGTGCAGAGGCAGAAAGGCAATGCCATCCCCTTTCTCGGGACAATGTCGGCCTTAGCCCCGGTCCCAGCTAATCCCCCCCCCAACAATCCCAAGAAATAACTCCTAATTATTGTATGTTTGAATAAATGTTTATAGATGGAGAGACATGTGGATAACTACCAGTCGTCTACACAGCTTCCACTCCATGATATCGATTGGTACAAATTCACTCGTGGACACCGACATATTTATTTCAATAAGCAATATTCATTTCCTAAGTAGGAATCATTGATCATCTTGGACTTACCGCGAACGTTCTCGCTACGCTAAATATATTCTAGTCTAGTCATGCTTTGCCCATTTAAATTGGACCAATTTAGCCTAAGACACAGATGGTGTAGTTCACCTTGAGCTTTTTAAATGCATTCGTTTGGTAAACTCCCCCATGAAGCTGATCCGTATTAAGTTGAGATTCTCATGAAATTATATTGTAATATACTTAGATATTTGACTATTTCGTGTGAGGCGTAATCACTTTCGTTTGCGACCGGCACCCAAACCCGCTCTCATCAGGCATTTATCGAAACTTAACCATGAAGCCCCGGCAGGATTTGAACCTGTGAGGTGTAACAGTTTATAAATCGATTTACCTGACCTAAAGTGTTATCAGCTAAACAGGAGTTGATATTAACCAGATGGAAATGACTGGTGGCGTGGCCGGGATTGCTAATGCGCACCGCTTAGGTGCGGTTTTAATTTGGAAAGTTTATTTTTGATCGCAGCTTTGATCCCCGTAATGTTCCGTGTCCGGTTGAAATTGCCCTGCAGTAAGATAGGTCTGTTGGCGAAGGACCATCATGGCAAGACCTGCGCTCCGAATACAATACCAGCAATAATTCTCTCGCTTACAAGGTCAATGTCTCTTAGAGAGTGCGCCGCCATCGCGACCGGCCTTTGAAGTCGAAACCCGAAAAATGGCAGCACCAAAGCCAGCCATAGAAGAGGCGTCTGAGAGAGAGATCTATCGAGTCATCTATCGAATTTTTTATATCGAGCTTAGTGAAATCTATTCGAGTTAGCTGGTCGCCACATCACCGCTCGTAAACCACCCTCCCAAACCAGTAAGACCGATTTACCCCTCTTTTAGAGGTATTTCGATAGAGGTTTCACGAGAACAGCCGATCGTCGATACTACCGCCGTCACTACGACCGAATCCGTGTACGTCCATGTCAATCGCGTGTTCACAATCTGAGACGTCAGAAATCGAAAAGACGAAGACATCATCATTTCAGTCATTGCTTGGCCACTTAAACTTTTGTGAAAAGAATCACTTCGCGACCCGGCCCCTCTTTGTACGTGAAAGTGAAATAAATATAAGCGGCTGACAAAACGAAATGCTGCTTGTGCTGGTGCCGCTGCTATATCTCGCCTGTTCCATTTCCCTGCGTTGCGCTGCCGTCGAGTCGGACGGAAAATTCGTTTGCATACATCAATTTAGGGAGGGTGTTAGTTCGAGGACAATCGAACTAGCTGTTGCTATCGTTAACTGCAGCTGATTGCTGCCGCTGCCTGGAAGGGCAGTCATCCAGTTGGCACGAGGCCCAAAATGCCGAGACACTGCGCGCCCGTTAACGACATATTCATAGCGAGCCCGATCTAGTGGTGTAGAAGTGACGACCGATATCAAGGGGACCTGCTTGAAGATAATTAGCTATGATTTTTCCGGTACACTGGTGGGTACGAAGCGAGGTGGACTTGTGAACGGATGATGATTTATGTATGTCCGATTGTGTTATATTTCGGATGCGAGGTCAATATCTAGTGGCATCTAATGACTTGTCAATACACCTCGAAGAATGTTTGTTTGATCAAACAAGAAGAAGAAGACTGATTAAGTAAGTTATCAGTTACC
Source organism: Stratiolaelaps scimitus (assembly GCA_019614645.1). Taxonomy (NCBI): domain Eukaryota; kingdom Metazoa; phylum Arthropoda; class Arachnida; order Mesostigmata; family Laelapidae; genus Stratiolaelaps; species Stratiolaelaps scimitus. Next base: position 2,294,884 of record JABWDB010000013.1, on the reverse strand, counting down.
GGATAGCATTCGCTTGTCGGTAAGAACAAAGTCACAATTATATTTAAAAATTAAATACGAGTAAGTTAAAAATCCAGTAAGCATCATGATTTTGAGCAACCCGAGGGTAGCAGAAGAGTACCATTGATTTGTCATCAGATTTTAATGAACATAGCCCTCATTAAGTTAATCTCTACACAATAATGAAACGTCAGTGAGTGTTACGGATATACTGTCCGTTGCGCGGCACTCAAGTGTACGGTATTCAATCTCATCTGTACTTATATATCCTGGTCAGTGGCTCTACTATAACCTGGTTGTACTTCATAACAGCAAAAACACCTAAATCTCCGTCAGACTGCATTGATAGATTCTGTAACAGACTAGATTCGTATAATGGGCTGTGGTATAAACCAGTGACACGTTGAAGTCTTGGGGGCCATGTTCTAGTATCAAGTCATTCAATTAACGATCACTGTAAAGGCTCAGAAGTATTACGAAGACCAATTCAGAAATGCACAAGTATACTGTGCAACATTTTGTCGTCCGGTGGACAATATGAGCTCACTGTAGAGACAGGTGAAATGTTTGGAAAGTCCTAGAACGATTTTATGCCCGACACAGCCAGAATTGAGCATTAATCTCCGATGGAGATTTATTCTCATGGAGATTTACGTCAACCTACCCATGCATATATTATATATTTGCGTCAGTTCAAACTGCTAGCGGGTATGCAGACGGAGACAAAAATCATCACTCCAGTGTAACTGGTATATTGTCATACATACATAGCATGATGCTGAAATCTCACAGAAATGCAAAGTCACCTGCATTTCACCCGGCGGAATTGCTCGGCCCATTAGTGCGAAACTGCACGAAGAAATAATACAAGCATTATCGTATGAGACTTGCTCGGACATCGTCCGTGCTAGATTTCCCCAAATCGTCATTCTGGACGCCCCGTTGATCTCCCATATGTCAAGAACAGCAACACAAACACCGCCAGCCCGTGTCGGCAACTAGGCATGTCAGTCAGACCTCTGAGCGACTCGTTCTCTCTCTCTTTCTCTCTCTCTATTTATATATCACTCCTTTTTTATTTCCCTGTCTTGGGTGCATGTCGTGTTAACTCAGGTATCTACCGCCACTACGGTTTGACAGTGCCTCGAATTTGATAATCATTTTCGGTTTTGGGTTGCCCTCATTGCCGCGATGCTGTATTTTCCACTGCGCGGCTACCGCGGCTACGCGCTGACTAACTCCCCCCCTCGCCTTCCTCTTCCACAATACGTTCTCTGTTTGTCTGACGACGAGTGAGCGCCTGATTCAGCGACGAAGTTGAGCACACCCGTATTCGTTGTACCTCGTGCTAATATTATTATTATTCACGTCAACTCTATCTATGGAGATAGGTAATCTCGGGCCTCGCGGGGGTTCTTCCCATGTGTGGCCTTCCCCTACAGTTTCCTTTCAATTTTCTTCGTCTTCTTTGTCCGATTTTGACCCTTCAATCTTCGTCAAGTGCCGATGACCGGCTGCTATACACACGCTTGGATATACTCTGTTATTATTATTATTATTGGCCCGCACCAGTTCCCCACACACACGCGCGCCGACTCTCGTCTCTCTCTGTCTCTCGCTCGCTCGCTCTCTCTCTCTCTCTCTGTGAACGAAGCCAATGCAGTCAGTGACTCCTGTTGTTTCAGCAGTAGCAGCAGCATTCTCGTTCTGTCGTCCGCATCTGATTCGATGCACCTCGACTTACGCGGCGGCGGCTGCGGTGGCGGTGCTGGTGATGAGACGTTGAGTAGCTGCAGTGAAAGAAAAGGCAGAACGCGTCCTCCTCATTTCGTGTTCGCGGTGCGCGAAGGCCGGGGAATCCCCCAAAGAAGTCAACCGGGAGCAGCACCGGCAGTGGCCACTGCTACTGTCAGGTATACTGCAACGGGTGTAAATCGACCACCATTACGCGTTGTAGCGGCGAGTCAGCAGGCGAAAATGCGACAGCGGAAAAGGTGGCGGAAGAAATGTAAAGAAAATAAAAAAGAGCAAAGAGGTCAACGGCGGTAGAGAACTCAAGGGGGAAATCGCCAAACTATTACGCATTCGGAACGTGTTTTTTTTCTTGGACGCCACGAGAGAGACGTCCGGATAAACCGTCAGAAGGAGAGCGTCAGAAGGGGCTCAGACGAACTTCGGATCTGAGGGTTATTTTTATGAGTCATAAGACTATGAGGATGCCTCTTCGCTTGGGGTATAGCGGCAACGATAGCTGGTGGCCATTCGTTGCGCCATTCTGTCTGTCGAACATAGTCACTCACGAGTTTCCTGACCACGGTATCCTATACGGTGGCGGGTATTCCAGGGGAATGAACTGGCTCGTTGCATCACCCAGCCTCGCTGGTTGCCTCACAGAGTGAGAGCGAGTGAGGTGACAATTCAAAACGCTCTTCGTTGTGAACTCAATCTCGACTCAATGTCATTGATGACTCATGGCCGAGAGTTGCTCATGATGATTAGATAACGAATTTCATTCATGTGAAACCGTTTTCCCGAGCTGTTATCGGATGAATAAGCAATGGCTGAAATTGCAAGACTGCTCGAATTTCATTCCCAGGTATTCTAATGATGATATATATTATAATATTACTAAGCCTGTAGTGCTCGTATATCGGTACATCGGTATCTAAGCTGTAAGGTGGGCATCCTTACAGCGAGAGAAAGATAACGATATATATATATATATATATATATACATATTGCGTTTGAGGGTTTTGAAAAGAATTATGATGAATTGGACAGGAATAGATTAATGGAAAAAATTAATAGAGAAACTGAATAATAATAATAATAACCAAAATATTAAATAATAAACAAAACACTGATTTTCTGTTTTTTCGACCGTTTCCACTACCTTACAAGAAAATAATCTTAAAATAATAATCTGAAGTTTGGTTTGCTTTGAAAGGTTCCCGACGTATTTGTTTACGTGTTCCTGAATACCGCACACAATTAGTTATCAACAACACATAGTCTACAATACATGCCATTATTATATTGAGATATTGATGGAAATTTAATGCACATTCTCAGGAGGGATCGCCTTGTGCACCGACAGTAATTGGACCGCATGCCTCACAAGCATATATATATATATATATATACATAGATGGTTATATAAACTGTTCTGAAGCGAACAATTGATAATCTGAAGGCGCCGATAATCACGGCAGGGTTTTGAGGAAAACATCCCACCTAAGCCTCTAGCAGTTTTTTTCCCTCAACGTTCGTGCGGTACCCAAACATCAAGCTTGCTTACCATCCCCAACTTTCCGTGAATATCTCAGTTGATTGGTCATTGTTGAGCTGTATCCAATCTCCTTAGTCGTCGAAGTCCGCTCAGAGTCGAATCAAGTTCGGTCGATGTCAGTGGTGACTGGCCGACCGAAGCGAGGATCAACAAGCAACGTCGAGATCAAGATCTTCACAAGACGAAATGTCACGAACCACTTTCGATACACACAGACAGTTTCGCTAACGGCGTTTGCTCCGTAAACGTCGCATATCCCTTTGTGGGTTTGCGATGCGTTTTTGACTTTTGGAAAGAAAGCAAAAGTAGGCACTATTTTTTTCTTCCATGTTAAAATGAAAGTTTAACTTCGTACAGGTCACCCATCTCGATGAATACGCGGATCTTTGATTGTCAGCTTTCATTTGATCTACGGAGACACTTAAACGCTTGGCGCATGCACGAGCAGAAAAAGCTAATACATATAGACATATATACAACGGAACCGTGTATGGTCTGGTGGTTGCTCAGTGCGGTTTTTGTTTAGTGCAGTGGCCCGGCAATAGAGCAAACCTGTGAAGAAATGCCCGCGGTCTGAGTCCCGCTCATAGTGCGCTCAATGTTCAGTTGTCAGTAATTAGACTATCGGAATCTCAGAGACAGACTCTCAGCAGATGATGGTGGTTTTAGCAGGCAGAGGCGTTTTATCGTCCACTTCAATCCCCCTACAATAGATTGGCCACTTTTATGGAGACTGATACCTCTCTGGTAGTGTCCGTGCGTTTTAAGAAAATTTCCTCCTCTCAAAAGCAAAAAACGCTATCGAAATTAATGAAAAGCATTCAGATTGTTCAGGCAGGGAACCGCAGACGCTGCAACATAAAGCACGCTCATGTGATTAAAGCAGATTTATTAAACAACAAATGTAGTGCGTGTGTGTGTGTGTGTGTGTGTGTGGAAAATATTATTATAATTAGTATATTTTGTACATAGGTCGTTCTGATCTGTGACATCCTCACAGTTGACTTGCAAGCATTCTGTTGAATTTATGAAACCCTCAATGGCATCTGTTTAGATAAAGAAGCTCTAGCTTACATTTAAGCATAGTTCTATATAAAGTTTGAACTCTTGAGTATACATGGATATTCGAGAACACCACGGCCTTTTTTACGTAGTGAAAAATCGCTTTCAATATACAAAATGCAAGCAGCATAAGCTAGGAAGTATTTCTTCGGATTCAGGAAGCATGCAGGGGCCAACATGGTTGTGGATGCTATATATATATATATATATATATTACAAGTGTGATCCTGGACATCTTTTCTTCGTGAATATTAAAATTGAGCTACGTGCCCCCCTCCCCCCACCCTCGTACAGTATGAGAACACCTCCATTTATTTGTGTTCGCTGACATGAGCATCTTGGCTCGCATCGTGATGAGTCGGCTGGGATTGTTCGCACTGTGCGCGGATCGTCGATCTCGGTTGGTTAGACGCACTGCAGCTACCCTTGGTATAATTGCGGTGACCAATTGCTACTTGCAACAGATGCCAAATGTATAAAAATGAGTGATATTCACTGGGTCATCCCGCAGAGCCAGTAGTCTTCTGTACATTTTCTGAGTTGTTCAATTTTACAGCAAGTTCTTCTTAAATGAGGAAATACTTACATTCATACTAACTACAGTAGAATTTTTTTCATACGTACAACCTACCACCGTTCGTTATGTCTATGTGTCGTGTTGTACTTTTAGAGCCGCCGAGATCGGCTATGTCGTACAAACGACTTGGTTTCATTTAATATAACTATTTCGAAGGGAGACCCTAGAGCTTGGCTGTTGGGCTTCACTGTAAAGATGACAAACTCATAACTGACTGAATAGATATGCTATATATATGATGCGCTAAAACGACAATAACATCATACATGACATAAAATTCAATAATAACTAACACATCGTCGATTAATGTGGTCGATAAAGTGGCTCTTTAATGATTATGTTTGCACACCGGATCTATAATAGTCGAAACGGCTAGGTAAAGCCATGCTAAGTAAATGTTGATAACAAAACACAAACATTCAGCAGTTCACTCTCGTAAGAGATTATGGTGCCCCTGATATAAACAGCCACTAATGTTTAGCTAATGAAAGACTAATGACAAAAATATATGACATGAATTGAATTTCGAGATATTTACTTTTGTAATGAAGCATGCTGTGATAGAAACATTGTCATATATTGGCACGAAAGATAGAGTATCCACTCAAAATAACACTTTATCCGAATGCGTATACATATATATATATATATATATATATAATGTTTTTTTAATATGACTTATTTCTACTTTCGTGGCCATTCTGCGAAGCATGGTAATTCACCCGCAATGAAGCTACCCGGAATCCTGAATTAATGACTTAACATATTGTCGACTGTTATTGCCCTAGTGAGGCGGATATCGTATCTTAAGACCTATACGTCTTAACAAACAATTATACTAGAACTTCTCGTGACTTGCCCGTCAGCGTAATACGCACTTTATGTATTTCCAAATTATTGAGAAGCATTAGCTGTGTAGCACGAGCGGCCTCGGTCCCTCTCTTTGACGTATATGCTCATTTCATATTGGCAGAACTTTTGTCAGAGCCTTAGGTAATATGCTGCTATCTCTAATCTCTATGTTTTGCTGTTGTTATTGGAGACATTTTACTGGCTGAACTTGCAACGCTTTAGATCTGATGTGCATGGTTTTAATCTAACTTCGAAAGAAAAAAAAACAGCAGACTTCTCACGCTCTGATCATATCGTAATGGGCGTTACAAACAAATTGTGTAACTCCTTCTGGTTCGCTTCGCCGATCACGCGGATTATGAGTCGAGTGAACCTCCCTCTGATCGTTTCACGTTCATCGTTGGATATAAGTTTTACGAGCTTACGAACTCGGTCAAAGTGAAATGTCACTGGTTCGACTATGGCGAAATTCAACGATTGTGTAACGTCCACTCCTTACGCTTGTGTGGTTATATTTCTGCTTGCATGCTCGGCGGTCGATTCTAATGCACAGGACCCTTCCTTAGCCGAAAGGCTACAGACAGCTTTTTCGCGTACACTCCCTCAAGAGGAGGTACACTCCTGCCCGATGGGTCGCACTCGCCGCGATACAGAGCATCTCGTTGAAACCTATAGAAAATACTGCCTTGATCCCGTTCTGGCATGTGACATCTCATCGTATGAGTCATTTGATGGGACGTGCAACAATCAGCGACATAAAAAGTGGGGAGCTGCGTTCACGTGCTACAAGCGTATGCTTCCGGCGCACTACGCGGATAACCGGTCGGAGCCGGTGGCCGGAAAGCCCAATCCTGGCGCGTTCGGCTTGAAACTTCAAGCCTTATCGGGTAATACGACGTCACCGAAGCTGACTCATCTATTCTTCTCGTTCGGCCAACTTCTCGCGCACGACATTATCGCAACGATTGGTGAAAAAGTTCGAGGTGGATGCTGTGTACAGCCAGAGCTGGCTGAATGCAAGATGACGATCGATGTGTCAAGTGACCCCTTCTACGTCGAGAGGAATATGACCTGTATGAATTTTGTCCGCTCAGCGCCTTGTCCGTGCCAGTTAGGTGGACCGCGAGAGCACATGAACAGCGTTACGGCGTACGTCGATCTTTCCCTGTTGTATGGCAGCTCAAAAGGCGAACTGGATCGTCTTCGAGATCAGCGACTTCCACATCTGATGTACATGTCGGCGAAGAACAGGCTTCCCTTGCAGGAGGAACATTCGTGCGTCAGCGAGCAGTGCTTCGTTACGGGCGACTTTCGTGCGAATGCTATTCCAATGCTGACAGCTCTTCACACCGTGTGGGCTCGATATCATAACTACCTCGCCCGAAACCTCAAGCATGTTAACAAGCACTGGAAGCCAACGAAGATCTTCTTCGAAGCTCGCAAGATTGCTATTGCTCAATTTCAATTCGTCACGTACAGCGAGTACTTGCCGTTGCTTATTGGCGCTAGAACCATGCAGCGTCACGGAATCAATCACATCGACACCGAATATAACAAAAACATCGAGGCAGGAATATATACCGATTTTGCAACCGGAGCATTTCGGCTGCATTCACAAATGCCAGACGATGTTAACGGAATTTCCGTGGTGTTCTTTAATACCAACGACTTCTTCAATACGAGTTACACCGACTTTACAGGTCAGGTTAGCAAGGCGATGTCGGGCACGGCCGGTCGAAAGTTTCAGTTCCCGATGTCGGAAAGCTCGTTTCATCGAATGTATGACCGGGACGGCTCAGGGCTTAACATGATTGCGCTAAACACCCAACGGGGTAGGGATCATGGTCTAGCGCCATATATCGCCTATGTGAAATTAGCTACGGACATAGAAATTAGCTCGTTTGAGGAGCTTACGACAAATGGGTTAATGACAGAAGAGAATGCCATGTTATTAAGGGACATTTATCAGGACGTTGAGCTAGTTGATCTGTATGTTGGTGCTAGCCTCGAAACCCCTGTTGATGATTCTGTGTTTGGGAGAACATTTGGCTATATTACTGCCGTCCAATTCAAGGAGTTGTCCGAAGGCGATCGATTCTTTGGTAAGAATAGCGGTTTCACGGCTAATCAATGGCAAGAGCTTGTCAAGAAAACGTCACTCGGAAGGATCTTGTGCCTGGCAACGGGACGCCCTTTTCAAAAGTACCCATTCCTTATCGATCCCGTATTAGAGGACTGCACCAAACTGCAAATTGACTTCAGCCTTTGGACATAGACGAGACTGCGCTTAAGAAAATTATACTGACAAAATTCGTCATCAACATCTCATTATAAGCTAGTATAGATTCACACTGTATTTTTAGATTATACATCATGTAACTGCCGGCAGTGTATTACAATAAAGAAATGAGGTTTTGTATAATTTTGCTTTAATCCATTTCTTATTTGAGTTTCTTTTAAAAAAACCTAATTCGCATCGTTTCTCACTGTGCATTAGCGGAGTACACTCGATTTTACTCGCTTACATATAACGCCAGTGGCTGGTGTAGCCGCCTTAAGGGTGATGTTTAAATTTGAGAAGGTCGCTATTGCTACGCCAAGCATCCAGTCAGATAATGAAGATAAGCAGACTCGAACATGAATGTCAACAGCTCTCTGCGCATGGTCGTTATTAAGCGTATTTAGGCATTGCCGTCGATGGTGATACCGATATCGTCTTGGGGACAAAAAGAAACTGAGAACTTCGAACGGTTCGTGTGGACGTAAGGTAAAGGTTTATTGGTTTATTAAAGAAGCTGGAATTTTACAATGCTTAAGCTCTCTTATATGTCAAGCAGTGGGGCTTGAACCTGCGACCTCTGGCTTCCGATAGCTAGAGACGGGGTGTTGTTCGTATCGACCAAATTCGTCTCGTGCTATTAGATTGCGCGTAATTAAGATCTTCACCCTCCGTTGTTATCGCATCGTCGAGGCTCGCGGATCTCATATTCAGCGGGCCACCTCTACTTCGTCAAACTTTCTATAGGTTGAAGGTACATTTCGTGTACTCTATCTCCAATCGTACGTCGAGCCCGGTAGCGTGGTGCATTCGTGTGCCCCTTGCAATCGGAGGAGACACGTAGGTGCACGGGCTCGATTCCCACCGTTGCATATTTGCATTTTCAAGGTGGTCCGTCTTATGAAGCAATGCCGAAAGCAGTACCGCGGGCATTAAATGCTGGCTGTGAGTGAGCCCGGAAAAAATGTATTTATTATTTAATCCTCTCCTGGGACCAAGACAGTTCTCACAATGAAACTGACAGGGAATTCAGTATGTTCCGATTGAGGCAGATCTCTTAAGGTATATTCGCAACTGAAATGTTTTTTCACCGAACACAAGTATTATTATTATTGAGAAGATATGGAAGTATACCCATTTGCAGGCGTGGCACTTCGTGCCTTCACTGGGTTACAGGTTTCCTGTTTTCAGTGTCGAAAAATAGTCCCGGTTTTTCACATTGCGTTCATCATTCTATGGGACTCCTAGGTTTGAGCTCAATCTTGAGCTTTCAACCAGTGCTAAAGATGGTGCTCAAAGCAAAGGGTGTCTACTTCATACAGAGTGTATATTATAGATCAAAAATAAATTCGTTACAGCATTACAAAAAAAATATACGGAACTGACTTCCTCCTTGACCACGATGATTTTGGAGTTGATAGTGAAGCCTTTGAGTGTTTGGACGTCGCCGGCGAAACCGGGGGGGGGGGGGGGGGGTTGTGTGACATTGTGATTCAACGGACCGGACCATCCGGTGCCTTTGAGCGAATATGTCAACATCGACGTCAAATATCAACGACAGCATCGGATGTCCCGCCAAGGGTGGTGACAAACCACAGATGGGCAATCTGAGAAGCGAACTTGATGTAGTGGTGCCAGCAGCTACAAAAGTTGTGCTATATCCGGAGGATACGGTAGGAGACGGAAGTTTCGTAGATCAGGATACCTCCTGATAATCCGTATCTACAACATGCTCGTGTTGGGCGATACACAATAGCGCCAATCATCTACCAGATGTCTACACATACTAGGTAGACAGGCGGGCTATCAAGAACGATGAAAAAAAAATGTTTGCACCAAACTGCGAATTTGATGACTGTTGAATTAACAGCGAGACGCCGGACCAAGGCTGAAATATAAATACACGACGTCAACCGGGGAAAGCATTTCGAGGAAATTATCATCAAAACGTGGACGTATCTCGAAGCCTTACCTAATTTGCATTTAGGTGAGAATTAAATTTGTGTCGATTAATTAATATGAGATAAAGTACTACTCGGATGGCATAGCAACAATTTTGAAGCCGTAAGCGAGACACTGCGAGTACATTTGACACTTTCTTAATTAGGTTGTCCACTTTTCAAATCCGAACCGAGGTCTTTTCACCTAGTTAGTTTGCCTAATGAACTATTTAGCTGAATTGTACGTTTTGATTTAAAATCGCCTTATATTAAGTAATATCTATTTTGGTTTAATTCTCACAAGCTATGAGCTCGAATACAGGTATATAGGATCCCCATGTAAGCGTACGCAGTGATCAAGTCAATAAACCTCAAATATCCATAAGACATCTAATGGTAAGAATACACCATGAGTGATGAAATATACCAAGTTATACTATGATAGTATAGATGTAATCGGCTTGGCTTTTTGCCAAAAGGTATCATATCATTTTCGACGACGGGGCAATACCATTGACGCGTTCACATAACTGCGGAAGCAGCCGCTTCATTGCACTCAATGAACTAAACGAGTGACCAGACCAATGTAAAACAACAACAACAACAGCAGCAACAGGTCGACATCAGCGATTTCTTTTTCTCGTTGGGTGCACGTCTCGTGGTAAGGATTTTGTGGTTTGTTGACTTGTTGTCTGTACCATCGTGCATTGTTATAGCAGAGTGCCACGGAACTGACAATTCGGATAGCGCTACTAAATGATAATATTTCTTCCACGTTCAGCAGTTGCCACAGTGTGCAACAGGTGAGACGAAGCATTAGCATGTTACTGCCTGCTGCTGATGGATAAGCTGGCCATTAACGTTCAACTGTGGGTCGTTTCTTCGTAATATCTGCAATGTCTTGGGAAAGCTGGACAGGAACGCTGTTCAGAAACATCTTCAGGTTTAGACAGATGTAATGCTTAGAGACGATGCTAGGCATTCTGTCATTAACTTGATAGCACACCTTTGATACTTACAATCTTATGTTAGTTCTCTATTTAGGTATATGCACATTCGTCGTATACACCGTCATATATAAATATATATATATGTATCTATCTCGGTCTCAATATTCGTCGGTAAGCAGCGTACCTGTCTAGTGGGTGAGCTTAACGGGGTCTCCGTATGTCCACATGTCTATGAGAGGGTCGGTGTTTTTCGTTTGAAATTTTCAAAATACAGAAACGAGCAAATTATCTGTTAACAAAAAGGAATTGTGTTTAACACATAACATATTTATTACACTTTATATGGCCCGTTCTCAGTCATATATGACAACTGAGAACATAGCAAGGTTTTGTATATGAATTGCGATATATAACCTACTGGGAAAACAGCTGGAAAAGACCATCCCTGAGTAAGCCATCCCCCCCGAGTCCGCGCGGTGGTTTGGATAGTGGCGAACTCTCTGCCTGTAGGAAGCCGGAGGCGGCAGGTTGGAGACCTCAACCTGGCGATATATAAGATAACTTAAGCATTGTAAAAATTGCTATTCCTGTAATAAACCAATAAACCACTACTCTACTCTATCCTAACAGTCATAGACGACTAGAGCCATCGTCACCTGCTAAGAATTGACTTCGTATCGATTATTTAGTTTGAGATCTACGTGCGAACTCCTTTGAAATTTACGTAACGAACGTAAAGTTGCTCACGTTCATGACGAATAAATAATTATAAAGATTTGCATTGGACGCTACCTCGGTAACAACCGCTGATAGAATAACAGTCATAGCAACAGCAACAATAACCCCAACGCTAAATGTACCATACCATACAGATCGACGGGACAGAGTCAGAAATTGATGGGTCCACTGCTAGGCTGACCTCATCGTTGCTAAGCAATACAAGACACAAAAACTTATCTATAATGGGTGCATGTATATGTGTGTGTGTGTGTGTGTTTGACAAACGGGAAAAGGGCGCACCTATTGAGTGTCACTCGGTGCATCCATTGGTTCCCTATGCTTTGTCATATTCAACCACAATTAATTCACGGGGAGGGCAATCGGTGATTGTTAATTGATGACATTATCAATTAACAATCACCGATTAGGATAACAGCGACGAAGTCGACCCAACGAGCGTTGTTTCGTTGCGTCAGCCGCGATACCTAAAAGGCAAGGCCGAGCCGGCCTGCTCGCAGGCCTCTCCAATTGCAAACGCACTAGGTGAGAACGGGGTAGCATAGACGACACGAGTAGAGTAGTCCGAACCGCAGCTATAGGACCCTTTTTTTTCTGTTTCTCCATCTTCTGTCTTCTGCTGGTGAATGTGCTGAAGTCTGCCTGCCTACCTTCGATCATTGCTGGTACATCCGCGTTGTTTGAAGATCACCGATTCGATCTGGCGACCCGACGGACTGTCGCTCCAGCTCTGGCCAACACCTCAAGCCCAAGTCAGCGTCATCATTCCTCGTTGTCGTTTTCGGCTTCGCCGGGAAAGTCACTCAGTGGCTTTTGGCGGACGGACGTTGCTCCGCACCAATATAGCTGCAACTGGGACTGGCCCATGAAGACCGATGAAGTTTCGCTCTCTCGTGATCCGCTCGTGATGCTATCGACCACGGTGTCTCTATTCAACCTGTCTGATTTCGATAAACTCTTCCTCGATCTGTTTATCTCTCACTTACTTACTCTTTAGCTGTCGTCTTCTTCTTCACAAATCTTCCATTTCATTTCTGTGATGCGAGTTTTGCCTATTTCACCGTGGTCATAAATATGAATCGTATATAATAGAATCATGGTGGCAGCGGTAACGTCCACATAGAGCTCATCTTCATTTGATTCCATTCCGCTGGCCCGGTCGTTCGCAGAGCCAATCAAAAAACGTGATGAAGGGGCGGACCCCATCGAGTTATATATATATATATATATATATACAGCTCTTTGAGTAGCGAGGATGATGTGCTGGCGGGATAACTTTCTGATGTTCGGACATGGTTAGCCTAATATATATATATATATATATCTATATGATAATATTATATTGCACACGATATGTGGCTTCCGGAAAACCTATAGGTTGGCGGTGTGCATGTGCGTGTGTGTGAAGTGCTAACGCTTGCATGCTACTTATAACTTCGGTCAGTTTGCCAGATGCTGATTCAGCAGTTTCGAAAGGTCGGATGGATATTGTCTAGCTTTGTATCGACTAGAACAGTATTTTCGGCAATTACCCCATAGAAGCACACTAATATTAAACCTATTCTAGGTAAATTGTACTGAAAGAATATATATATATATATAATGTATATATTTGACATATTTATTATCTTACAGCTACACAATGGGATCTATAAGGTCGACCGTTAAAATTGATGTGAAATGTCGATCTTATTCTACTGGTGATCCTTGTGGCGATCACCGTTGTCTACCTTTCCTTATATAGCTAGAAATAGCATTCAAATATGACTGTTTTGTAGCATTTCTCCTCATGAAAGTCTTCGCCGCTGTTACACACATCTAAATTCTCGGGCCTTTTTGCTAGTTCCAGACGAAGTGGTGAGCTGGCCAGCTCGCGATCGACTGAATACCCCTCCAGCGACTTCTGGAGGGCGTTATCAATCGCCCGCAACCGTTGGCAGCTATTGTTTGCCGAATGCATTCTCTGTCCACGCCGACCCCTCTGTTTAGATGGCGAGATAATAGCTAGATAGTATATTGTCAGTTCGATTCAATTCTATGGCATTGTCGGTATCTTAGCTATCAGATGCATCTGGCACTGTTTATGATTCAGTTCGCTGGCTGGGGCTGCATTTCTTGACTCGATTTGATGAGAGTGCAATATTCAGAAAATGTCCCTGCCGTACACTTGGCAGCTGGAAATCACTCATTCTGCTTATTATCATTATTGTCATATTAATATTACATCATCATCGCTGTCATCGCTCGCTGCTTGATGATATAGTGGCGACGGTGTGTGCGAGTCAAGATTTCTTTTTTAATTGAAAACAATAATAATACCCTATAGAGTGGGGTATGCAATTTTCTAGTATAACTCGTACTAGTATACGGGTGTAGGAGTGCAGAGGCGCACATATGCGCTTGAGAAATCTGCACGCCAACAGACACCAGATCAGATGTGAAGGTTCGCTTGTAATTCTCAATTTGACCCGAGGCTCATCCCGTGTATATTGTAGATATCTGCTGATTCGGCAATCACCAAACGGCTGCCACCTGTGCAACGGCGCTGCTTGTTGGTTTCGCCGCAAAATATCTCTTTGATCAAGCAATGCGACTCAGATGAACATTGCTGACAATGGATCAGATTGACAATGACAAAAGGCAGGTCTCGTCCGCGCCTCGCGCTGTCAAACGTACAGAAAATCGACCGAACGGAGAAGCGCTGAGCCGCCTCTTTGCCATCGTCTTTGTTGAAGTCTACGAAGCAGCAGCAGCCGCCGTCGTCGTCGTCGCCGCCGCTACAGCATCTGCCGTCGCCACTGCCCTGCTACAGCCGGCGTGACCGTTTTTGACTCCGGTGTTACAATCGTATTGCCACAATCACGTTACAGCGATCTGCAATCGTCGAATCGCCGATGTCAACTCGCTGGCGGCGGCGGCGGCGGCGGCGGCGTCGGCGGTGGCAGCGCACAACGAGTCGAATTTACTCGTCTTCTGTCAGCCGCCGTCTCCATCATTCATTCATTCACTCATTCACTTACTGACGCACGCAGTTCAGTACGCAGATGGGCGAACGCTGTCAATGTTATCACGGACAAATGGAAGCTGCGCTACGACCTGACGTTGACGGCTCCCCCGCGTCCTCATGGAGCACACGCTGCTTGACGCCACCGTTGTTCGTCATCCTGGTTAAATGCCCCTCGGCATTTCGGCCCCGCCGCCGCCAACGCCGCCAACGCCGCCACAATCACCACCACCACCACCAGCCAGTGTACACATCTTGACGGCACAATCGCGTGTACTGGCTGAGGAACGTGTCGGCGGTGAATCCAGTTGGGCGGTCGGCGACTTCAAACACGGACAGACAGATCTCCAGCGGACGGTCGACGTCGACGACGACGGTCGCCAGGGCGAGAACGACAAACGTCGCCTGCCTAAATGTTTTCGGGCTGACTCTCAACCAACATTTAACCTATAAGGTTGCCTTCCTGTAGTGGCCTAACTTAACCTAAGCTTGCCTGTCTGCAGTGGCTTGTAATCTGCCGTAGTCGAGGAACGCAAACGGATGAAATGTACAACTATTTATTATTCCATTTACTAGACACTGGTATTAATTACAAAGGTAGTAATCTATATCCTTTATACACTAACCTCTCCTAGAAAGAGATACAAGTGATACTCGAACGACACCGGCAAATCCGAGCAAAGACGACCACTCGGTCGTCATAGAGCAAAACCTGCGGAAGACGGCTAAGCGAAGCTCGGCTGCCGTTTACGGTAAGCGTCTGTGTTCTATAATACAATACGTGGCGAACAATTCTCTCAACGGATCATCGAACCGGCCCCACAGCCCGTCTGTCCACCTTAGTCGAATACATAGAATGGGATCCTTGTACAGGTTATGTAACAGCTTGTGTGAAGCAACACAAGCATATATATATAATATATATATATATATATATATATATATATATGTGTGTGCATGCAGAGACAGATATATTTAGCTTTCAGGCGTCAGGCAGTTCCGTTGAATTGTCGAGGTTTATTGAGCCCCGAGCAGCGATGACATCTTGGCGGGAGGAACGGTCTCAGCGACAAAGGTAACAGCCAACGCAGCCAGAGGCGGTAGGCGCTGACCGAAACCAGGTTGTGGGAAAAAAAAAAGACTGTTGGATTTTGGCGGCGGCGGCATCGACGGCGAACGTTCGCCTCGTCGCAGGGCGGGGCTTCGTAGTTGACGAGGATGGCGGACGCGAGCTGGTAAGGATGAATCTGTTCGTCTGACCGCTCCAGCAGGCGGGGTCTGGGGAGTAGGAGGAGGGGGGGGGGGGGCGGCGGCGGCCTGTCTTCGTCGAATGGAATAAAAGCGACATCGAGCGGTCGAACAGTCAGAGATCCGAATGGGGAGGCGGCGATCGGGAGAGCAGGAGACATGACAAGTGTAGCAACAGATCCGACAGACGAAGCCGAGATTTGAGGTTGCATCAAATCAAAGTGATTTATTTACAATAGCCGATGACGACAATGACGACAACCACGGTGAGGAATACGGCGAAGAGCGCCGCTGTAAGAGAAGAACCTCGCCGCTATCGTCACAAGGTTGATCCGACGGGCCTCGATCGCTCGTTTGGATTGTTTGTTCGTACGATCTGTCCGCACTCACACATGGGTCGACAAAGCCTCAACAAGCAGCAACACAGGACACCGCACCGCACCTCAGCTTCATACTGAATATGTCGCTCAACTCGTCCGACATCCCCTGGCGCGAAGCAGGCGACAAGACGAAGGATAAAAGAACAGGCGGACGGATAGACGAGATTTGATTGAAGTAACACAATTACTCGAAGCTGCCGCCATCTGCGGACAGAAACAGCGAGACAGGCCGTAACATGGAAATAGGGATATGCTGGCATACAATCAGCAGGCAACGACAGCTGAACCGGTATCAGGAGCAGGAGCGCATTTACGAGAGCTAGCGGGATTTGGGTGGCTTGCTCGCACGGGGGCGTAGTGAGCAATGAAGGAAGGCATCTATTTATTTATTTATTTACATGAACTGAGCGCCGGTCGCCTGAACATTAGCGCTAGTATGGACAATGTTCATTTGGTCGACGTCGTATCTACACATGCGTAAACACAAGAGGGTTCGGGACAGGATAGCATAGGATACGTTAGCAGCAAGAAGTTATCGATTGCGCCACAAGCGTTCGTCCAGCTAGCCACAGCCGTCCGTTCCACTGGCCTGTGCTGCTTATTCTGTCATAGCGGTGAGATATTGACGGCAGGGGCTAAATCGATCGCGCCCTCAACGGGGAGGTTGGAAGGGGTCGTCGTGAAGGCATGAAATGTTGGAATAGAAAGAGCGAGATAAAGAGAGAGAGAGAGAGAAGTAGGCAAAGCAATGACAATGAACTTAGGAAGTAATTCTGAAAGGGTCCCCTGACCACGGGGTCTGGCCGGGAAAACGTTTGCAGTTACGAACTTGAACACACAGCAATGAGCGGAACTACGAACCGTAGCGTGGTTTCATCACGAGCTTGGTTGCCCTGAAGAGACAGCAGGCAGTCGGGATGTACAGACACGTGCTACGGCTGGGTATTGCCGCACGGAGACACTGTGGTCCATCCTGAACGCATAAGTAGTGAAAAGAACAGCCGGCAGATATGGTGAGTCCGCTTGGGTCTATCCACAGCTAGAAACAGTGACGCGTCATAACGCGAACGTAGATATTGTAAAATTGCAGTTCCGCCAATAAAGCGCACTGTGAATAAATAAATGATTAAAGTACAATAGCAATGAAGTGTACATGCCTCCATTTATTTTAGCTTATAATATTCGTATATATATATATATTACATATACAGTACAAACGGCAATACCGTCCGTCTCAATCGTACCGCGTGGTGTTACTACGAGTTCACTACTGGTTCATAGTTCGTTTTTGGCAGACTTTAATGCACAGCTTCTCCACTCTTCTCTATGGCAGATTGTCAGATGCGTGGGCGGACGTTTAGTCGAGGACGAGTTTTTTGGCAGAATCTCCACAGCGGTGCTTATGCGTCTCGAAGAGCTCGGTCAATTGCTCGACATACTTAGCGTGCAACTCGTCCACCTGCTCTTGACTCGGGTTTGATATCCGCTCGACATGAATCGGAGCACCGACTGAAAGCAGAATGTTCAATTTTCGATGAGAACTGCTCGAACTTTTTCCTTTAGGGAGGGGATTACGGGAATGCATGATGCACATACGCGTTGGACGGTCCATACCAACACCAGGGTGGGACTCACAAAGGCCCCGCACTCAACCCGCGTACCTCACCCCGCTCCCCAGATGGCTCAGAAAGCTTGTAGCATTACTTCGACTGGTCCATCCGGGGATTATACAGTCCTATAATTGGCCACTGGGTGGGGGCGTCAGACTCAGCAGGGCCGAACCCCTCCTACCCCCCCCCCCGTAACCTCCCTATCCTCCCCCCTCCCAGATTCTGCGATCTGACCATTCTGTCCTGGGGAGTTATATTAACTTTGCCTGGCTTTCTCCAGCTTATCCTTCTTTTTCATTATAGTATCTACCCAGGTAAGAACACTCGATCTAAATGCTACAAACTAACTGTCAACTGGGTTTGTCATTAATATTATATCGCAACGTCGTCTTGATCATTATAACCACATCATCAGTCAACCTTGAGGGGAGCGATAGGCCGTTTGTGTCCGCAAAATGGCAAATAAGTATAAAGTTTTGCAATCGAATGCTGATTGAAAGAAATTGAAAAAGACAATTGAAAAACGAATAAGTAAAGCTCTGAGCGCGGCCACGCAAATGGAAGCTAGTCAATTTTCGCAAAATCAAATTTCATCGGTTATTGATAAATTGGTCAATTGTAATCGTGTCCTACTCAATTGCAAGAAACACAACCATGTTACTACGATTTCACCATACATACCGACAGTAGTAATCGGTGCGCGGAAGGGCACGTAGCCCCAGGTATATTGGAAAACGCCTCTTCCATGGAAGACCGCAGGTGATACTCCAAAGAGTTTTTTGAATGTCTCCTGGAAGGAGCGAAGTTTCGACCCTGGTGGATTTTCCACTTGGTGGAAGATATCATTTTCTCCAAAGGAAAATACCGGTACGAGGTCAGCGCTGTGGAATTGAATACGCTCTTGAAATCATCGAAAATATATAATCTGTATAGAAAAGAGGTCATCATTTGTTGTAGACGCCTGGCGCACATTTGAAAGTTGTCTCGAAGGCACCCACAATATCGGCTAAGCCGAAAAAAATAACTGAAAACTGGAGATAAAGAAAAAGCTAAAGATAAAATGGAAAAACTGAAAACTGGAGCTGCTACCGAGTTTGGGCTAATTTTCCCTGACTGCGTTTAGTGGCCAAACCAAGTTGGATCATTCAACCCTAATGATACGCACTGTACGCGAGTGACATGACAATTAGCTGATTTTAAATTCAAATTACAAAAATAAATAGTCGAGCTCGAATTCAAGATCATGGTGAGTCCGGAATGAGCGCCGCTGAGATATTTAACCACAAAAGCAGATCGCCTGGGGAGAGTGTATTACACCTGGTGATCAAAATTGTACAATTAATTCTACAGTGAGTGATCCGGGAGGTGTTCTGATCACGCTATTCAGTTTGCGAATATATCTTATATAACGCTATAGAGCCAATAGGGATCTTTGACACGCACATAACTGCATGAAGAACGTAGAAACAAGAATCATTGAGAATATTTACATTCATGTAAATCGCAGCAATAATTCTTACTGGCTGATTAAATGGCCAAGCATGACCCCATCCCTAAGCGTACACAGTTCTCCCCAAGAGCTACATACACTTAGCTATTGAGAACTACACTGCAAATATATCGAGCGTCTTTCTCACCCATTCTGTAGCGCCACTTTGGCAAATCCCTTTCGGTGAGCTAACGTCAGATGGTAGTCATCGCCACGATGAGCGGCCAAAGCCTCCTGAGCTCCACCGATGACGATAAGAGCCGCGTTGCCTTTGCCCTTCTTGGTGAGGATCCATTCAAGTGACTCCTTTGAAACACAGCAGATCCCATAGAGAAGCGGCAACTCACGGTAGAACGGAAAGAGAAAGTTCATTCGG
The DNA here is from genome assembly GCA_019614645.1 of Stratiolaelaps scimitus. Taxonomy (NCBI): domain Eukaryota; kingdom Metazoa; phylum Arthropoda; class Arachnida; order Mesostigmata; family Laelapidae; genus Stratiolaelaps; species Stratiolaelaps scimitus. Next base: position 2,275,091 of record JABWDB010000013.1, on the reverse strand, counting down.
AGCGTGAGCGGATGCGGTATAATTCCTGCGAGAATAGCGTAACACAGAAATTATGAGGTGAAGACTGAGAAACATTTACGGCTGTATCTGCCACTGGCGTACTTTCTTGCCTGCTTGTTCCCATCAGGGTGATTGTACGTCTGCAGAACATTATCGTGGATGGTGTAACATTGTCAATGTACCCTATTCGCTCCCACTTCTTTAAAGTCCCTTCTTTAAGGTCAACCGTACTGTAAATTGCGATAAACTATTTCGTTTATCGTGCACTTTGCATTCCCTTGCTTATTGTTAATTAACACCAACTTTTTTATATGTCTCATCCTGTCTATTAGAAGCAAAAATGAGCCATTAAACGTTTCGCGACGGTCCACCAATGTCAAGGGGTCATCTTTTGAAAGAATCAAGGCTTTGCAATCTGAAAATGTCTCTCTCGCAGTATGTCGATACCTTTCAAGCATCTCGTGTTCATTACGAACCTGGAAACACTTCGCTGAACTTTGTTCCCTCTGTGGCAAAGTTGACAATCGCGCCAGCTCCCATAATTCCATGAGGGTGATATCCCATAATGTAGTTTCTGTCAGCTGGCAATTCAGCGGTCTTAATGAGTCTAACAGGAAAGTAATCTCTCATATATCTCCAAAGGCGGAGCTTTCTTAGCCAGGTCCAACGTCGGCCGCCGCGTTCGCAAGTGTCCAGATCACAAATGTACCACACCAAATATATAAGTGGTATCCAGTAGTACGAAGTGAAAAAGAACAGGTACACGCTGAGAAGGTATCCTCCTAGGCCTGCAAACAGAAATGAGAAGCTCATCGCAGCTGCTGAGAATGTTTGGAGCCGCCGCTCAAGCGGGGTATTGATCGGGGCGAACTCGACTCCCATGATTCGGGTGATCTGCAATGTGAAGAAAAATGCTTATAGTTAGTGTCAAAGAAAAAAGAACATATTGTTTTTATATTACAAATCGAACGTGTACTGATTTTCTTGAAAAAGACACATACTCAACAGCTGATGTCCAATCACCGTATCGTAAAACAAAACAATAAGATCGTGATATTTTTTTCTACTACCAGCAACTCCGTCGGTTCTTGGCCAAGAGGTCCCATGAGTTGCATTTCACACTGTTGTGCCGCATCTCAAACATGTACTGTGCTCTCGTTTAGATGTGTGCACTGTCCACAATATTGCAAAATGGAATACACCTCATTTTCCGTTTCTCCAGAGTCGCCTTGTCCACGCCACATTCTCACATAACTATAACCGCGAGACGTCAGAGCGTGGTAATGTGGTAATGCTCATAACGAAACACTGAATCTCTTCGTTGTCCGAGGTGGCGGCTGACCACGCACACACACACATACAACCCGATACGTCGATCTCAGCTGAACAAACACTGCTACTTAAGCGTTGGACCGTCAATCCAGCCCCCGTCGTTTTTCTGTGGCGAACTGAACTACTTCTTCACCATGTGAAATATTCACACTTGCATTCAATAGGTAAGTGCTCTTCAGTAACACGATCAGCGCCAATTTCGTTATTTAAAAATTGAACAGTGAATGTACCAAATTTTATTTTTAGTACACCCCGTTTATTTTTGGCGATTGTTCTCCTCCCAACTCGTGCAGATTCGCGGCAATGCTACGGTGAATTATGGTTCAAGGTGTTTTTCGTTTGGTTATCCAATCGCTGAATTTTATCAAGGATCTAACACACAGTATATCAGCAGACTCTAACCTATCTGTTACGAACCCTGTGAAACGTAGTGAATAATTAGTTACAGTGTCAATTATGTATAACACGTTCATTGGAAACAAGTAATTGGCTTAGCGAACTATGGTTTGGTAGATTATGGCCACTGATTGGTGTATGCTTAGAACCTCCGTTGTAAATAAATATTTCGATTCGACAGACTATAGTCTAATTGCGATACCGCATGCCACCGTTGTTTCAATACGCTGACATGGCTGGAATCTATGGTCAGTATACCACAAGCCACAAGTGGTCTCTGAAAATCGCTAAATTTCTGGGTGAATCTAGTCAATCGTGCCTGCGATGTACTGGATATACATATACCACTATGCATAATTAAGTTCTATTTTGACGTTCAATATTTCGAATTTATCAAAAAAAATATCTCCTTCCTAAAGGATTTAGGTAGTCCTACCTTTCGACGAGGCACCACCCGCGGTTTGTCATTTTCGCTAATCGTTCCGGCAGGCGGCCGGATACCGGCCGGCGAATCTCCTGAAACTGGAGAGTTCTCCAAAATCGGCGTTACGTTGGATTTTGTCGGCTCCTCTGCCGTTGCAGTGTCTGCAGTCGACATGTTTCCGTGTTTTAATTGCTTGCCAAATTACTCTCGTTTCGAAGGAGTCACTATATATATATATATGTGCAGTAACAAAGCCGCGATCTTCTCCACTTCTGCAATACTAGCTATTGCAAAGGCGAGCGCCTACACTTAACATATGGCTGCTTTTCTAATTATCGACACAGCACACTGTGTGCAGAGTTTGTGGAACAGAGCAGCTGCGTATCCCCGTTACGTAGGCAGCCTGTTTCGCTTTCGGTTGAACCGGCGACCGTCGAGTTGTGCGCGACAGCGGAGGTTCCCCTCTGTGCATACAGGCTCTCCATATGAAAACACGCAGGAGAGATTGCGTTAGATTGAGATCAACACTTGGTAAACACGGCACCGTTCGAGTCACTATTGCCGTGAGGTCAAACAAATGTATGGGAAACACTGACCTTCGCAATTGGCAGACGCGAGTTACAATCTTCTTTCATATTTCCTCGACGGACATTTAAGCGATGTTTTCCTTTTGCGAACACAATGTTAAACAATAGCCAGCTCAAGGCAGCCCGATGTAGGAGGCGGTTAGATATTATCTAATACGATTATACATAATATTGCTAAATAGTGCGGAGTAGTATGAACAAATATTGGCCATAGATTGACATCTTCGTGTTGAGGTCTGACCGGCCTCAAGGGATTTTAAGGTGAGCTATAACAAAGGATTTTTGTATAAGTTCTTTCTTAAGGATAACAAGCATTAAATCCCTATTATAGAGCATATAAAACACCATGAAATCATGTAACTTATAATTAAGTCACCTCGATCCTTCCGGACTCTGCTTAAATCGAAGTGCTGCCGGATTTGCTTAAATCGAATAGAAGAACAGCACTCTCTTTGGCCAGCTTCAATTATACCCATTGCCCATGACAGAAACGTTTGAAACCACAAAATCCGGCTGGCTAGCGATTTGAAAGGCATTCTGTACCAGCCATAATCTGTGAACAATATTCTAACCACAGAGCAGTGTTCATTAATGCCACCAAGAACGCTGCCATTGCAAGCACCGCCAAAGGCCTACGAACACATTGCATACTCCTCAAGTGTTACAGCGTGAATAACAACAACGACAATACCACCAACCTGAGCATATGGACAGTGTCGCCGTTCAGTAGCGTTCATTCAGTAGCTCATCAGAATGGTGTTAGGCACCAATTGCTATTTGATCTAGAAGCTGTTTCATTTAGTAGGTTGGATCCACAGTAAAGCAACAGTCCAGACAGCACAGCGTTTCACTGTTGGACAGCACTCAAGAACAGTTCCGCTCCAATCATACTGGGATCGAGCACTAAATAGCTCCGGTTACCTAGGTAAACAAGGAACAAGCTCGATCATTGTGGCGCGATGATTGCAATTGAAATCGACAAAGACGAGAGCATCGTAGGCCGTAAGGAACCGGTTATCCGGTTGACGTTGGCGATTACCGGTCTCCCGAGGCACCAGTCCTGTATTTGCTGCGAGTAAGATGGTTCGCCTGTTGAGATGTCTGTGGACCGAGTGCGTTGGGAGGACCTTGACCCATGCGGGACGATAAGGAGGATGACCATTGTTCTACTCGAAAGGTACCGTCCATCTGAATCTGTATAGATATCGCTTGGAGCAGAACGATGAATGACCGGTCCGCTCGACGCCTTTCTCTTCTCTCGTAGAAGCAAATGACAAGGCCTCGCCGTCGAAGAGGGGGGAGAGGGGTTCAATTTGAAGAAATTGCCAAGAAATTATAAAAGTTATTAAGTGCTTTCTGTTGGGCTGATTGGGACGATCAATTGATCCCGATGTATGTCGCATACCTGATTCGAAAGATTGGAAAAATTACGTAAATTACATTAAACAAATAAAACACGTCCAATCATCATCATCATCATCATCATCGTCAAATGCGTGTTCTGTTATCTTAGAGATAATGTGAGTGTGTTCGATACAGAAAAAAACGATCGCTTTAAGGGTGCCCGCATTGAACTGGGTGAATTTTCCTATTGACAATAGAGATAGTGATTTTTTTGTTAGAACGCTTCTCTGCAGATTTATTCAAACATTTCAAAACGATTTGTCACCTACGATCGACCGATCTTCACAGGTTCTTGATGACGTTTAACAACGCTGCAAGCCGTTCGTGACTCTGATAGGGACTTCACCCCTCATCATTTTCACATAATGTCAATGAGCCATTTCCATAATGGGGGTACTAATTGAAAATGTATTATTGCTATTTATTATATTTCCCGTTTATTTTTTGCCCAATCTTCACAATGCGGGCCGCTTGCTCGTTATTGTTGCTTACGGCCGTAAACGTCCATTCACAAGGCTGTATAATATATGATATTGAATAAACACCATCTATTTGTCGAAGGTAATTTGGCAGCAATGATGACAAGACAGAAGATTGATATCGATCTCACTTTCTGTAATTGCTGCACTTGTCGATTCGCTCTGACTAGCTGTGGAACCCGTCTTCGAGACGTTGTCTACACTCCAAGCACACACACACACAAGCTAACAGTGTCCCCTCTATTTATCTAGCTAATTTCCACTCATTATTGTTATGCAATTAGTAGTAGTAATAGTATAAGTAAATCTATGACGTTGATTTCTGACACGACATGAGGGATTAAATATATATATATATATATATAAATATGGACAAGGGTTGTATTCGTCTCTCATATCACACCTATCGTTAACGGTGATTACTGTAACTAAGGACATCATTATATCGTTCTTGTTAGATCACGAACTATCGCATATCGAGCATCGAGCATTTTGTGTTCGATCGTCATATAAGTGGTCTATTTTCTGATTGATTACTCATTGGATGGTGCTGCTTATGTAAATTTAACCAAACAACAGCGTCCATCAATGATTAGCTAGGTATGCTCGCCTATGCACTACCCCTGCCATTAATATATATATATATATGTATGTATAAGCATATATATATATTTATATATGTATAACCATTCAGTTATATCCTATAACTTCACACATCATATTTACAGACATGCATATACGTGTATGCATTTTCCTCGCAAAGTACTGTTACAATTGAGTCTGTGCAGAATATATCTGTCTATTGAGTGCGTATGAAGTCAATGTTGGGGTGCTGCCTTTCAATGAGAAAGGAGCTCCTCAGTAAATTAACACAATAAATACTGCTCTAAGAAACGTAATGCCAACGGATGTATCCGATATTGATATGAACGTATGCCTTCGAATGCAGTAATGCACGTTGAAATATGGACACACGACATTATGATTGTACACCCGCGACGTTCAAATAAAAATGGCAATTGAAATCAACGTGAAATCAACTGCTTGCGGTATCAGTGCCATGTTTCATATTGTCATGTAAGACGAAAAATTTTGAATATACTGCAAACACTGATCTTCTTTCTATTTACGGGATGATAAGCTGCCTCTCGGGTTCGCCACAGGTGGCTTTGTGTTTCTCAAAGAGATCGGTGAGCTCGCTGACGTAGCGGGCGTGCAAAGTGTTAATCTGTTTCTCGGTCGGATTTGCTGTTCGCTGAACACGGATCGGAGCACCAACTGTAAAAATTCGCAATTAAATATGATGACATTAGTGCTAATTAATGCAATAATGAATGCGTACCACCTAATGCGATGAATGCGACAGGCTAATGGCAAGCCAGGGTGTTCTACTTGCAGAGGGAAATCGTCTTATGTTCGACCCCAGCTGAGATGTGAACACCACTAGGTACAGAAGGCACCCGGGATCAAAGATAACCACGAGACAAACACATGCGCTAACACCAACCTATTAGTCGGAAGGTGTGTAGCAAATGCAAAATACCCATAATTGATCTGTCCTAATTATCTGTTGAGAAATTATTTCAGTGGCTTTTTTTGTTAGTTCCTTTCTATCTCAACATGATAGCGTTCGAATATTTTTTTTATTGCAGAATCTGTCATGTATTTATTGATGCCGTTCTATATTTTTCAATGGCGATCGTGAAACTCGTTCGTTATTCCCTTCATAGACGCTAGTTCGTAGGCGCTCACTAAATACTGCGTACTGTTATTATTGCTATATATATATAAGAAGTCCTTCCAAATGGCAATAATATATATGTGTATAGATAATGTAAGGATAAATAGATACACATTGTGTATATGTACATGTATTACCATGGACGTTAAATGTTTGGCTGTGGGTCAGCCCGGAAAAATGTATTTTTTATATGTAAATATTACGATATGATGACTAATCAATCTTGTCAGCAATGCTGTGAAAATATTCACATACATCAATTCATACAGTAATAGGCGTTGATACTAACCGACACATGTCAATGGTCTCCGAAATGGCAGATGCCCATATGAATACTGGAACACGCCCCGGCCAGAAAACAGCGGCGGGGAGAAGCCCACCAGTCGTTTAAAGGCTTCCTGCAGATTGCGCAATATTGAGCCAGGGGGATTTTTCACCTGGTGGTAGAGATCATTCTCGCCGAAACAGAAGACAGGCACAAGGTCCGCACTGAAATGACAAACAAAAAAAATAGCGAATTATAGTGAAATCGTCCTCGTTACGTTGAATGGTCAAATTAAACAGATTTTATCTAGCAAATCTGTTCTTGATGGAATAGTGTCCATCTCAGCTGGAAGGCAACACGAAATATATGGAGGGCTATGACTCGCACAAAAACTAACATGTGCCAAAAGACGTTACTTGCTGCAGAATATATGCAAGGTATATTCGCCTGATAATCGTCTACAACGTACGGATCGGTTTCCGTTACTTTTTTTTCTCTCGAAGTATTTCTATGCACACTTTGTCCGATTAGTGTGAAGAAATGGCTTTTTCGTTGATTTAAAAACCAAAAAAAAATCACGTATAAAACCACAATTGTTATTAGCCAGATATCAGAATTGATGTAATAGCAAGCATTCATTTCTCATCAAGACGAGTCACCCATAGGGTACCCCACCATGTCGCCGGGTAAAGGCCACCGATATAGGTGACTCACTATGATTAGAAATCCTTGCTTTTCGACATCTTGTCCTCTACGGGATGTGTCGTATTGCTCAAATGGCATTGTAGCCATCTGTCTTAAATGGTCCATTATTCGAAAGTCGCACGACGTATCATCACGATGTACTGCTTCTATTGGCATTCGTCTGAGGTATCATGCCCCCGTCTCAGCGTCGATCTTCTACTTCACTCGCTGGGCCGACGTTTCGAAGATGTTTTCAATGCGGCGAGTGGCCATATTGGTGCTAGATATGAGCTGGCGCTCCTATCGTACAGAAATCACCTGGCAATGCGGTTAACAAAGTATCTATTGTTCGCTATTTTCCAAAGAGTTAAAGCGTCGCCGTCGACTCGACTGCTCTTTGACGTCTGCAATAGTCACAAAAGGAGATAGATATATATATCCCCCGAGTCCCTAACAGCAACAACAATTGCAACTGTCTACTTCGCCGTTGGAGAGCTGACGGCATTTGTGCGGGGTAACAGCTGATAATATTATATCTGTATAGATGCAGGCAGGCGATCGTAAAATGTAAAGTCCGAAGTCGCCGCACACTTCACAGGCTATGGATTTCTAGTGTCTAACCAAGATCAGCCAAGTTCTCCTTCTCCACGTCTCTAAGCAGTTGCTGTGTCGGACTGCCGGTTCATGAGCCGTCGCCGTTGGGAACCAGCGAAAGCATCTTTTGACGATGACCACCTGTGGCAGGCTGTATGTCTGTGATAGCCAACAAATGTGATGCACTCATTATACTTGTAACTATGTGAAAATTAATTAGGTGAAAATTTGGTTAGGGATACTAAATAATATGTGCTGCTGTAATAGCATAATATGAATTCGTCAGAGGAATATATCATATCAAAAACCGCATCAACGAAAGCCGAAACGCGAGACCTTTGAAAACAAAAAAAATATATAGATATATAGGGTTCGTGAGCTCACACACAAACAGATCATCCTATATATAATTTTATATATATATATAATTTTCGTTTGCGGATTATACACGTTTACTTTGATTTGAACAAAAACGACGGTTCGCTTCTTGGTTCGCTAGGTTGATCCATGGCCTTCCTGTTAATATAGCGCCATTTTAGAGGACGATCTGTTTTTGCGTGAGCCCACTTTCAAGACTTCATTACCGAATGCCTTGCCTTAAACTTTTACATACATAAGTAAGCCAAGTTTAAATGTGAATGTAATGACCGCTTAGCGTAGTGGTTAATGTGCAAGTGGTCTTCGTTCGGGAGGTTTCTGTTGGCAAAACTTCACGCCAGGACCGGCGCCCCTCAAGGGTAGTCGGTGCTGCCGTTTCGACGGCGATATTAGAACCGATATATGTACCCACCCGTTTACAAGCGCCTGCTTCACGAAACCCTTTCGACTTGTAAGTGTCAACACGTAGTCAGAGCCGGGGTGCGCATCCAAGGCCTCCTGGGCGCCGCCAATAACCAAGATAGCCGCGTTCCCCTGGCCCTTTTTGTTCAGGATCCACCGGATTGACGCCTTTGATGAAGAACACGTGCCGCTCAACAGCATAAGCTCTCGATAGAACGGTAGAAAGAAGTTCATTCGTAGAGTCAGCGGGTGTGGAACGATACCTGATAATGAAACAGTGAACAAAGCGAACAAATGCTAATAATGGCCCTTTCATATACTATACCCCCAGCTGCTATACCCCCGGGCGGCGGGACCCCTGCCCGTCTGTGATCTCTTCTCTGGGCTTAGAATAGTTTACCTCGAGGTAACGTATCCATAGTTCGAAGCAATGAACGTATTCCATTTGAACATTTCTAATAAGTGTCGCCTCACTGGAAAGGCTTGGACAGCTAGAGTAAGCAGAATCGAGATTATGGCTGTTTCTTTGCAGTTGATCCTATCGCATGTTATGGTGCGGGCTAAGTCAAGGTGTTGCCTCTATAGAATGAAGACTTTCATGCTAGCTTAAGTGTGTGCGAGCCTTCACATAGAGAAGCACAGCGAAAATCCAAAAGCAACTTCTCCTTAGATTTCAGACGTCGAAAATTAAAGTATCCATCTGCTTGTTTTGAGTGAAGTATATTTTTTTCCAGCGCGTTCGGTAATACCGTGACCCTCGAAACTCGCCACTGTTAATCGTTGGCCACACGCAACAAATAGAAAGAGAGAGAGAGAGAAAGAGCAACGACACTGCGTGCATGTTTTTTGAAACTTTTTTTGGTAATTATCTCGAAGAGCGTTGCGATAATTAGATGCACTAGAAATGAACTATAATTTGAATATCTCCATGACAGATAGGTGAATTACTGAGAATATTCGATATTTCGATATCTTGTATTATAGTCAATATTGAAATTCCCCAACACAACTGGCTTGGTCGACGATAACATGAAATTCTCATGAAACGCATAAATGCGTACTTTTACTTCTCCGCATGAAAGACAGATCAGCCACTAGGTACAGGCCACTTAATAAGGCAAACGAACGTACATTTCCACCCTTTGAGCAGTGCAATTAGTCTAATGAGCGCGAGCACTTGATTTAAGCATTTGTATAAAATTGCTTGCACACTCCCGTTAGCGCTAACGGCTAATAAGCAGCGTTGAGTTTTCAGCTTACCCGGAAACACCTTGCTGAAATTCGTGCCTTCGGTGGCAAAATTGAGAATACTGCAGGCACTAATAATTCCGTGGGGATGGCTACCAAAGATGTAATTTCGATCAGCCGGAAGCTCCGCTGTCTTGATCAGTTTCACCGGAAAATAATCACTGGCCCACTTCGCGATGCAAATCCGCCGAAACAGCTGTGATCTCCGGCCGCCGCGTTCGTCCCGATTGAAATCGTACCAATACCACGCTGCGTATAGCAGGGGCAGCCAAAAGAAGCTCGTTGCGATCATGAGGTAGACACTGAGTGCAAGCCCCACCCATAGGGCGATCCACGTCTGATGCAGCATGTACACCACTCCGAATGTCTGGATTCGCCGCCGCAGCGGGATACGTAGTGGAGCCCATTGCATGGTGACACCTCTGGCGTTGTATTGCTGTATAGATCGATGCAGTAGGTGCAGTTCGGTCAGTGCAGCAAAAAACTGTATTTCAGAATCTGGCTTGCGGATAGACTAACTGAGTGGCTGTACGTGACTACTTTTGATGCCCAATTGAAATTTGTGCTCGAATCGGAGGTGTGCTTCTTGAAAACTGGCGAGATTCGAGCGTTGTCAGCGGTGACTTAGCATGATTGGCAACTCCTTTTTTTTTGCTTCGTAGACCGCTCTCTCTCGAGTGAGAACACACAAATGGAACGCCATGAACAAGGGCAGTTGGAGTTTGCTGCGCACCCGCGCCACATAACAACGGACTCGATGACCAGGATGACAGACGGCGATTGCCGCCGCTACGGATTTAGTTAGCCCCGCCGCGAGAAGGATACACGATCGCGGTAACGCCTGCCCACGCTAGCTGTCAAACACCGGCGTGTCGTTATCGTTGACTGGGTTCGAATTGGAACAATGTGCCAAAGTGTCATCAGCACCCCCCCCGGTCTCCCATAGACACAATCGCTGGCAGATTTGTATTCTCTATTTCTTCGCTAATGTCGTATCGTGTGCGTGGTCATGGTGTTTGATGAAGCCAGGCGTGACTAGGGTCATGTTGACATCTTTACCGTGACATCTCGAAATGGGCAGAGAAATGCAACCTTCTGGAAGATGCTGTTCGAAAATAGACTTAAATACCATTGATCACCGCTATCAACAAGAGACGCGCAAATGCTACTGTCCCCTTCATTAGTTGTTTTAATCACTTAAGCAAACACTAGCTCAAGCAAATTGTTTGTTCTGACAATTGAAATAAATATTGCGAAAACAGGTGGCTCTGCCAAAAGAACCAAATTGTAAATAAGAGGTATTGCAATATGTATTTAATATCGACTAATAAAGGGATCTGTTTTTTATTCAATTCCAACTGACAAATTTTAATCGATTAAATAACTTCCTCCCATCATTTCCAGCCTATGCATAACTTTTCCGCATATATTGATTCCAGTAACTCGTAGAAATGTATTTAAGTCGATCTTGTCTTGTCAGGTTGATCTAATATACTCTCTATAATTTCCGGTTTGGACGGTGAATTCAATCAACTCTCAAAAGTGTGTGATTCAATATGTAATGCTGATACTGCCTAAAGTGTGAAGAAAGTAGAAGAACACAAGTCGGAGGGCACGGCGTCGTACATGGATGATGAGGAGGATACGGTGATCATTTGGACCCCAGGTACAAGTGAGTATCTCCCAGATACAGCAGAGATAGGGAAGGGATACACATGGACCAAACTTCACATTAGGGGGAATATTTTTAACAGCTATTTCTCCCCGAACAGAAGTCTTGCAGATTTAATAGACTATTGAAGTCTGCAAGAGCCTCGCAGTTGAAAATAGCACACGATCTGGTCGTGGTCAATATACAGATAAGACAACGCAACTTTCGAAAGAGGTCCTCAACTGACATGGATTGACTTTACAGTCTGTCCGGCCGGAACTCTTCAAAGGTGTACGGAGTGGGAAGTGCTCAAAGCCCAAACGATGAACGATCACAAATACATCATTTCTCGATTTGAATATGGCTACTCACCCGGAACCAGTCTGGTCAGAAAAACCTCTGGGAGCACAGGAAGATGTGCTAGACAGAGTTCGATACAGATTTGGCTCGTCATTCCAACTCAGGGAGGCGGACATGTTGGGACTCGACAAACTGGAGTCCGCTCTCAGCGAGGGCTTTACGGCCTCAGTCGATACGGGTAAGCGATAAGGGATACAGAGGTAAGCAAAAGCCGGCACACTGGTGGACCCCAGAGATCAAGGTGGCAGTACAAGAGTGCGTCAAGGCTAGGCGACACATCACTAGGTTCAGAAATGCGGCCAAACGAAGAACTAGCAGAGGCAGCGATACAAATAGATCAACCTCAAGGTCTTAGAAATTCAGAACGCTTAGAAATTAAGACAGCAAGCATAAGACATGGAAGGAAGGTAAAGGTAAACCTTTATTGGTTTGTTAAAGGAACTTATAAGGTTAGCTGAAATGGACGTATGGGACCTCCCGAATAAACTCGCTATGGGGAAGATCGGTGCGAAATCATTGAGGGCGAGGCCGATAATATGGATAGTGAGCTTTTTGATCCGGTCTAGAGAATACTGGGAAAAGGCAACAATAATTTGGATGGTCGTAGTCATGCCCGAGAAAACTAGGCTGTAGGAGCTAAGAAGGAATAGGTTCATACAGGACATCCGCCTAGGCGGTCAGGGATTGGAGCTGAAGCACGGACCGTTAGGGAACTAAGGGGACCAGAGGGGCAGTCCGGCTCCAGCCGCACTGACACTCCCCTAGATGTAAAGAGGCAGTAGGCGTACGCCCAGAAGGGACCCTCAAACGAATGCCTCTGGTTTTCCTAACCATCTGGAGGAGGAGGAGGAGAAGTAGGGTTTAGTGAGTTTGTGAGTCCAACATGAGCGTGCTGACTGACCGGTCAACACGCATATGCATCATGCACTTCCGTTAACCTCCAAAGGAAAAAAGTAAAAGATCCACAGGCTTTGCACACGCCACGAATACATAAATTATGCACATAGATACACATATCATTAACACAAATTAATTATTTAAAGCTTTTTTTTTTGAAAATATAAGCATACGTAGTATATATTCTCGTTTTAATGTGCCCATCTTATGCATCTAGTGAAGGCAGTGACATGTCCCTTGCATATGATCATACCAAAGCATCGAAGAGTATTATCCATCTAAGCTTTATTGATCAGCCTGTCAGTAAATTGGTTTTGGGTTTTGAATTACCCTGAAACCCGATAACCCCTCTATCCATGTTATATAACTAAGTTGGTGCGTTGGCGGTTTCTTGGATAAAGGTATATCCTTAAATATTGATATAGATCCTGTGAATAAAAAGAGTCGCTTCTATGCGCACAATAGCTTGATACTTGACATGATTACCTTGCGAAAAACGAAGCGTCGTGGTGTTTTAGCTCTGTTTGAGATGACACGTAGGCGGGTGATACTCAATAATTCGGAGGTGCCTCCACGAGCAGCGAACTGCCTCTGGTTGCCTCTCGGGCAGAAACAGACAAAACTAAAGAGTAAGCCTACCTAGGAGGAAGGGGAGATGGACGCGTTAAGGATGCCGGGAGAAGATGTCCTACCCCAAGAAGGAACGACAGGGAAGAAATTTACATCTCGGAAGAATCCAGTGAAGACGAAGTGGGAAGGGACAAAGCGAGGACTTCCGACTTCGAGACGGTGGAAGAGCACATGCAAGAGCTGCGGAAGCATATAAAGGCACTTGCCTTCTACGCCACCGTGCAGTATACCAAAAAAAGAGATCAAAGCCGAGACGAACAAACTGGTACAGATAGAAGACTTCGTGGGACAGGTTTAATGAATTGCAAGGTCCGTCCCCTTACCATCAAGGGGGGGATTAAAGGTTTGGGAGCCAGAAACAGCATTAAGCAGAGAGTTATGGAGTGAACCTGCTCGGAACCAGGGAAGGCAAGTGAGCAGGAATACTGATTGCGGAAATTACCTGACACGCTCCAGCTCATAAAGAAAGAGTGGCCGTCGACCCCGATAAGGAGACTAGTGGGTACGGAGGATACCGAGGGCCATTAGAGGCGGTAGTTAAAACAAGAAGGACAGACATAAATGAAAGCCTTATTAAATACCTAGGGGTCTTTAGTGGTGGCGTCCGCGAGTTTGAAGAAAATTTCCATCTCTTCAAAAAAGGACAATTAATCGATAATTATTTTAGTATCCGCATGGTTCGATTTAATGCTCCTGACCAGCGAGCCGGATCTGTTGTTCGCTGTGCATGTGATATTAGCGTACAAATTAGTTGGCGAAAGTTCAACAAATGCATCTATAATACATCGGTATATATATACAAGTATAATATATCCGATGGTAATCATTTGCGATGTGTGTTTCTGTTTGCTAATATTTTCGCAATGTCGAAAAGTAAATTTCGATCGAAGACAACATAACTAGACGGTCAGGGTGTAGATGTGCATAGCAGACTTTGGGGTATTTGCAGAAATTCGACTTGAACTGAATTTGTGAAATTGTAAAAGATACCTTATTAAATTTGCAAATTGTCTGCAGATCTTTTCTAACAAAGCAAACCTTGTTCATTCTAAAGATCTATAATATCTCAAAAAATGATTTGAAATGTTCCACAGAAATCCTTCAAATGTCGTTGGTGCAATAAATTTGCTAAAGAACAATTTTCAAAGTAAATTTTAAGCAGACTCCTGAATCTTGGCGGGTATCACCGATGCTATCAATACCTTGTGCGATGGAACTCTTTTGCTATTGGCATTCTCATCTAGACCTTCCAAGCTCAGTGTAAAAAACAGTCACAAATTCTAAATCGCGCTATACAAGTATGTGCGATGCATCTATAAGGTGAGTAAATGAGGTTCCATGTAGATTGACATAGGTCCAATATAAATCCACTGTTCTTCAAAACTTTTGCATAAATTAACTTCAAATTTTACGATATGTAGAGGCCACAGATCGCCTGCCACGTAGTCCTCGGTCAAAAAAGGTTGTATGCACTATAAACATATACATGAAGATTAGGAAAATAACACTTTCTTGCACTTCTTGTGAGTTTCAAATGAACTATTTGCTCTACAGTGGTGTGCCTAAACTTAAGACAGCCTTACATTTCGACAAATCGTTACAAAGAAGACACACTTGAGACATTTATTCTGTATCAGATCAATGTATGTGGCAAATAACATACATATCACAAAGAACAGCGCATATGACGGCGCAAACAGCCTGCTACAATGAAATGTGCAAAATAATTTTTCAGATGTTCAAAACGATAAGTGAACCTCAGTTATCGAGTGTTTTCGCTGAGTTTATCCAGTTTGTTTTAAGCATTCACGCTGTACTGTAGTCTTGGTACACGCTTCGAGCCTTACTGATACGGAGAAAGAAGTTATTACTGGTATACACCGAGCAGGAAAGACTGCAATTGCACGCGAAATTGGCAAAAGTCATTGCTTAGTGCGAAATTATTTACACATTCCGTCGACGTATGGTACTAATGAGTCCAAAGGACGTCCTGGAAAGGTCAGCCAGCGAACTGCCATGCACATTTGTCGACTGGCCTCGAATTCGACCTTAACGTGTGAAGCAAGTAGGCAAGAGTTAAACCTTCAGGTTCATAGATTAGCCGTTTCGAAGGTCAACTAAGTGTTATCCGCATATCACACGGTCGTAAACGAAATCAGGGCCGCGTCTTCAACAACGCCACATGACTGCCCAACTAAACTTCACTCGCAACAATACGGACAGAGATCGGACATTGGTGAATATTGGGGCAACGTTTTGGCGTCGAATCAGCAGCATACATTGTGGAAGCATTAAAAGAGGCGTTGGTGGACACCTGGGAAGGGGCCAGCCCCCAGGTTTTGCTAAATATCGTTGATTGTATGCCAAACCGAATCTTTAACGTTATAATTAGCGAGGGCGTGCCGCACGGTATTAATTAGCACAACAAAGCGAGAATCAACCCAGCGAAAACACTCGATAACTGAGGGTGACTTATCATTTTGCACACGCGAAAATGACAAATTTCATTGTAACAGGCCGTTTGCGCCGTCATATGCGCTGTTCCTTGTGGTATGTATAATATGATATTTGATTCGTACATTCTATCTTTCGAAAATTGATTTATAAGCGCATTTCGACCCGACTGAATAGGTCAATCATTTTGTATACACAGTATAATACAGTATAATAGTCAGGACACAAAGCGCTTTAAGAGTTACGATGGTAGTAAGCCTTTGAATGATGCTACTATCTCGGCATTCTTCGAAGATGCAATATATACTTGTATATGCTTGCATACTTCAAGCTTCACTTATACTCTAGTATCGTTTACGCCTATCGTACAGAACACCGACTTGTAATGTTTTGACAGAGCGTGATACGGGTATATGTCGAGGCTTCGTAGATTGTGTCTGCCCAGAATGCTACTTAGCTTAACGCCAGGGGATCTTCTATAAACTAGCCTGACTAGTTGGTAATCACTGTAGCTTCTGGCGGTCGTTGTCCTGCTGCGTCCGCTTTAATTCATTCAATAGATCTCAATTCCTAGATGGCTTGTACACGAATACGGAAATTATTGATGGGCGACGCTGTTCCAATAAAGGAAATTCGGTTAGGTGGACTGCTCTCGGGAAGAAAAAATGGCAGACGGGGATATCTATTGAGATGGCCCTATGCGATTATCAGTTGCCGGTTCGCGTCACCATAACTTCCTTTGTGCTCTTCAAAGAGATCGATGAGTTCCTTCACGTAGCGTGCATGAAGCATCTCAATCTGTTCCTGGCTTGGATTTGCCGTTCGATCAACGTGAATCGGAGCGCCAACTGCAATGGCAAAGGGAGATCGTTTGCACTTAAACCTTCGAATATAGGAGTTCGGAATAAAATCTAGGGTATTCCGGAAGACTTTAAATCTTCGGGTGAATTTGTTTGCTTAGCCGCACGCCCTTTTGTATTGAAAACTCTCGGACCGTTATGGATACGGTGTTTTTGTCACGATAGAGCCCGGATTTTCCTATCCAATTCAGGTTTACCGGACCGATAATCCACCACCATGACAGTTTATGTAACTCCATGAATGGTGGAAATTTGAAATAGTGGGATAACAATATAGGTCGTTAATAATCTGTAATAGTGATCTGCCTAGTAATAGGTTCGTTAGAGTGGCTAGCTACCTGGTCCTCTCATAAATTCTCCTAACTGGGATTGGATTTCAAGTATGAATTATGAATGACTATGCAACTAGAATTGAATACTAACCGACACACGTTAAGGGTGATCGGAACGGCAGATGTCCATACGAGTATTGGAATATTCCTCGTCCAGAGATCAACGGTAGAGAGAAGCCCGTGAACCTTTTGAACGCCTCCTGAAATGACCTCAGCCACGATCCGGGAGGATTCCCCATCTGATTGTAGAGATCGTTCTCACCGAAGCAAAATGCAGGCACAAGATCCGCCCTGTGATGAGAGAAACAAATTTACTGGATGTATAAATTGGGCCATGCACAGTCTCATCAGCGACACATTTCCTTGTCATCAAGATAGACTCTGCAACACAGACTATCAAATTCTATGATAAAAAAAATGAGAACCGCATAGAACGTTTTCTTCAAAACTAAACTCTAAACAATCTTAAACCTTAATGCGTTTTATAAATCAGCGTAGCCTAAACAAACTATTCTAAACCAAATTTCCCTTACACGAAAACAATTTACATAACATAGCTTTATAATTAGTAAGTGCTAATCTATTCAATGATTCAGCGGCGAACAACAACAACAACAACGGACGTACCCGTTTAGAAGTGCTTGTGTGATAAAGCCTTTTCGTTCCTTGATAGTCAGCACGTAGTCCGCGCCCTTGTGGGAGTCCAGAACCTCCTGGGCCCCGCCGACAACAAGTACGGCTGCATTGCCTGTGCCCTGTTTATTCAGGATCCATTGAATAGATTCCTTGGACGAAGCGCAAAAGCCCGTTGGAAGAACCAATTCTCGATAGAAGGGCAGATAGAAGTTCATTCGAAGGGTGAGCAGATGTGAGACGATGCCTATGCGAAGGACGAGGAGGACGTTATACTAAGGAATAGAATAGTTGAAAACAATTGCGAACGATTACTAAGTATCTACCATAGATATCTAAATCAAGAATGGGCACCATTGTAGCTTTGATCCGCGAACAACCTTCTAGATCCGTTGAAATATCAGATCAAATGTTTCCGATTGGATGTGTCCGAAGAGAACTATTCAGGTTTGTTACAAGCCTGGAAATGATGGTAATTATTTAACTACCATGATTAGCCCTATAAGAAAAGTAAACCCAATAATAGTAACAATAATAAGCAATAATCGGGCCTCTTTTCCCAGTTTGGAAATGTGCGTGTGTGTGGCAGGATCGCTTGCATTGGCCATTGCGCTGGGTAAGCGGACTGTCAAATTTTCTGCAGAACGAACGACTTGATAGCACCAGCGTCAAAGATAGTAGCCCCAGTTATACAATGAGTAAGTATTATATATGCGATCTTCGGAAACAACATAATAAATATATTCAATGTTGGTAAAATATATATATAT
The DNA here is from genome assembly GCA_019614645.1 of Stratiolaelaps scimitus. Taxonomy (NCBI): domain Eukaryota; kingdom Metazoa; phylum Arthropoda; class Arachnida; order Mesostigmata; family Laelapidae; genus Stratiolaelaps; species Stratiolaelaps scimitus. Next base: position 2,256,570 of record JABWDB010000013.1, on the reverse strand, counting down.
ATATATGTGGCTTCACAATGGCGCGGTATCTCTCAGTGGGAACACAACACTACACGTGCAATATTCGACTTGTCTTCTACGGGAAGCTTTTCTCGTCGAATGGGGATTGTGTACAGATAATGTTGTTCGATTCTGAAGAGATTAGAGATTAAATCTCGTTAAGTGATAAGAGCTACAAAGCTTCTGTATATCATAAGAGGCATATTCATGACTGATGATTATATCATGGTTCGTGATGTTTGATTATGGCTGATTAACATGAGTAACGGTAACTCAGTCGTGGCCGTGTATGCGAATCAACAGCGTTAAATATCTAAATGCTCACGTGGCTGATTAAGAAAACCATGACAATTAATTGTAAAGTTCTCTCAAGGCTCCTTCCAACGATTAGAATATGATGTTGATGTTCTCTCTAATGTCCTTGTTACCGCGCTTAATTGGCCATAATCGAAAAACTCAAGACTATGATGAAACTAACCGTAAATGACAAAGAAATCACAAGTTAAATTACAAATTACTTCTTCACACTGATATGTGTGGAAAGAAGTCGCAAATCAGGGATTCAGCTCGTCCTCAGAAATATCGACGCAGGCGTTATATCAAAGATTCATCCAGTTTCAGCGTTTTAGGTTCAGGATCCAATTTTGATAAATGTAGATGTGTTTAGGACGACTTTCGAGATGCGACGATTACCCATCTGCTTATGGAACAATACTGAAGGAGCATTTACAATAAGGATTGATCGGAACAACTCAGGATCTGTGTTCCGATGAATTTCGTTCCACTCTGGATGGAGCACATACATCACCTCGCTAGCTTTCAATTTGTATTCTACACACCGCAATGTACCTAGGTGACAGTACCTTAGGTACATAGGTAGGCCGTGTTGCTAAGCCGACCGCTCATCAACTTACCCGGGAACATTTTGCTGAAACCAGTTGCTTCGGTGGCAAAATTAATTATAGTGCACGCGCTAATTATGCCATGTGGGTGACAGCCAACGACGTAATTACGATCTGCGGGAAGATCGGATGTCTTGACAAGCTTCACAGGAAAATAATCCCGGGCCCATTTACCAATGCGCGAATGCCTTACCCAGTGCCACCTTCGACCTCCACGTTCATCTACACCGAAATCATACCAATACCAGCCTGCGTAAGCTAGCGGCAACCAACAATAGTTCGCGCACTGAACAAGACGAATTGACAGCACCAGCCCTACCAGGAAGGCTATTAACGGTTGGTGCATCATGAACACCACTCCGAATGTCTGTAGCCGCCTTTCGAGCGGGATATTTAATGGGGCGAACCGCATTCTGAATGTGATGCTGAGACAGCCTCACTTGGACGACGGCGACGACGACGACAACGATGTCAAACCGAGCTGAACTTTATTTGTAAATGAACTCAATCTATGCTGGTCCTCTGCTCTGGGTGTTTCTCATCACGACCGCCACTATGGTTACGTGTACTATGGATATTTTACTATCACAGCAGTGTGAAGTGACTTTGCTTTGCGACTGCCGCACGTGGGCTACGTCTCCTCTACGAACTGTTGGAAGCGTTGTTAAAGAACAGTTACGCCGATGTAAATGATGATCTCTACCGCATTGCAGGGAATGCCAGTCAACGTCGGCTACCACCCATCCCTCATGGTGCGATATCGCCACTGCGCAACAAGTGGAGGCCGCCTGACAGCAGTGTTTTGGAAGACATCCTCGTGTACAGCTATGACACAACAGTATATCTGCCGTCTCTTTGTATTTGTGTGCGTGTGCGAGCCCTCTCCCGGGTGAATCGTTCGATTCGAGATGGCGTAATATGTCGCTTAGCGAGGCCGTTTGGTTACAGTTAACTGTGTGTTTCGCAGCATCATCCTTTGGTCACGGACATCAGGTTGACGCCGGGTCGCCAAGCCGGGCTTAGCGACGACGCGAGACATCGAGCCAATCTAACAGAAGCAATGGTGTTTACTATTATCGGCAGTTACCTACGAACCTAACAGTTATTGATAGACAATTGCAATTGATTTATATACGTATAGTGCCATCACTATGGTACTACCTCACAGGTCGACCCAACATTGGCACAACCGACAGTTTTTTTTCTGGCCATAGTCAATCCATCAATCTTTTTCATCGTCACTGGTTGACGATGGAAAAGATTGTCTCCATGGACAAGAAAGTCCTCTATCGAATGGACAAGAAATTGTGAAAGCAGCGACGTCCTTCCGGAAACTAGTGAAAATCTACCGTAGTATCGTAAGTGCAGGGTACTTGTTTCATAACAACAATCGAGTCCAGTTATCTACTGGTCCTTTTGGAAAGCCTCATGACTGACAGATTGTCGACAACGTTACCTATCGTACGTGCAATCTTTAACACATAGTTTACCATATACAAAGACTTTAACCCTTCGACATTAAACAAGCTTGACTCCGACTAACTCCGGGCTCTGGTGGCCTGGAAGTGACTTTGAGGTTGTCCTTAACCAGGTTTAGGGTGATCAACCATTTTCCACTGTGATGTTCAGACTGCTAGTCAATGATCTACCGTGAACAAGATATCTAGTATTTTTCACATTGATATGTAGATGACGTGTGATGCGGCTGATGCATTTCTATTGATAATATTAATTAATAATTATTATGAATTTTGATTCGTTTCCATTTTGGATGCTACCTCCCGCTGGCACTACACGCGTAGTGCAGTACCTTTTCATGCTATTGCATCAGGTAGGGCTCAGTATCAAATACACAGAAGGCAGATAACATTATGGATGTTCACGGTAGGCGAGCATCAACGTTGACAACCGCGATATATATGCTTCGCCTCAAAAGTCGAAAAAAAAATCACTTTGTCATGCAAATCATAGGGCAATCGACGATTGTCAGCTCAACCACTCTGCTTAGAAATCCCCAAAAAATAGAGCTGCAGCTATTTCTTGTGATGGCGAATTTGAAGTCGAGAAGATGGAATTACGTTACTGTCTTACCGCTTGCACACAACACAAATCTTGGAGATCTCTCTCCACTGGCTTCGTTGCCTGAATGATTCTGATGAGGATCAAGCTGATCTAATTGACAGCTCGACAATTGAACGGCAACAACAGCAACAACAACCGTACAGTGGCTACAACAGTTCCTGGCAGCAACATTCGACTTGCTGCACACGATTAGAGGTTTTGCATTTGAATGTGAGCACAATGGCCACGGGAATTTAAATTGTCATAAATCAGCTGGGTATTCAAATCACATCGGTGCGATTGGGCCCCGCGCGCTGCCATGCAATCTCATTGACCCAGAATATCTCGTTTGAACAATGCTATCCACTCCAAGTGTAGTTTATATCGTATATATATATATATATATATATATGATAGCAGTTCTATGTGGTGCTGGTGACGACGGCGCCGCGCAGAAGTCAACCACAACATACACACACACACACACACAAAAACGATGTGATCTTCGCGGGGTTCGGCAGCTGACCCAGGGGCGGCAGCAGCTTTTGAATACGTAACACAACATCAGGCAGGCAGGTAGCATAAGTCGGTCGATCGATTGTCTATGATCCAAATGAACCCTAGCACAAGGACGACTACAAAATCGTGAGCCTGGTTCATATTTTTTGAAACGCTGGGACTACGCCTGCATCTCATAGCTATTACGACTGCTTATAGCTGTTCAACACGTCAGTGTGTGCGAGAATGATTTAGACAATGCGCTTAATGGCAACGAAAGCATTTCATTAGTGAACGAATTACACGATAAGATTAACACGATTCGCCATTGTGACTATGATTCGAGTGCTATTATTCGATTCGAATTAATTAACAGGTTTGCAATGGCCCGTAGTGGAACGAGCAAAGAAATAGAAAGAAAAAACAACGCTCCAAAGCTAGAACACAACTGGCAGCTACACCCTGTTCCCAACTAATTCCCTAATCATTGTGTATTTAGTGACTGTATGAGAGCTTTTATATGAAATAAATATGATAAGACATCGCTGCACTTTTTCACATTTCAATTTTGATCAATCGATCAATGATGGCTCTACCGCAATATGATGATTTATACGGGTGAATTATAATGAGTTATTAAATAGTAAACAAGTGGATTGATGAGCCAATCGAAACGGTTTAATTTGACGAATGATCGGTGAATTGAGATTTGAATTTGAGTCTTTTAACGGGGGACTGATTTTAAGGCCGCGTAACACTTCTGGTTGTCTGTTTCTAATAGATTTCATGATTCGCAAAAAATTCAATTGTTGACGAGCAAACATTATGAGGATTGTGCCCGTCCCCATGGAATTCAAAACGTTGATGCTGTATATGACGGCGAACCACATATGACCTCTAAGTCATGTCTCACACAAGTTAATTAACGATTTCAATAAAGTCGCTGATATCGCTTGGAAAAATGCCATTTTCTTAAACAAGTCAATATAGTATACAATACTGAACGATTCGCGCAAAGGTCCTGCGCGCTCATCAATATTAAATGAATGGCGGCGCATACCTCCGGCAATAATTATAACTAGAGATTCTCATTCTCATATATAGATATCTGAGCATATGAAACTATTCGAGAACCATACAATAGTGACATATAAAAGAGAACGTAAGCATTGTTAAACTGCAGTTCATTTAGCAAACCAATAAAATATTTACCTTTTAGCTTTATTGTTACTATTATTATTATAAATATATATGCACACATTTTGTGAGCTACCAACTGTTTGTCATGCATGTGTCTCTCGTCCCAGGATTCGCAATGCAAATTTCAGCTGCCAGCCATCTCCCCCGTAAGCTGGCTCCCCAGGTTCATTATATCATTATCTATTATCTATAATATTTAGTTGTCATCACGACAATGCCTTCGCCACGAACAAACATGAACACAGATCATATTTGCATAATTATTTACATTATAGTATTTGCACTTGGGTCGTCATCAGATACATATCTCGATCTTCTCTTCCATCCGTTTCGTTGATTCTGTGTCCGTTTCTTAATTTTTTTTTCATGTATTTCATTGTTTTTATCCTATTCGTGACTTATTCGAATAAACGAGATAAAGTAGTAATAACAATACTACCGGCCAACTATCAGCGTCCACTTTGAGAAGATCAAGCTGAATTGGGGCGTGTATCTCTGCCCGGCGAAACAAAGATTTCCATTTCTCTCTGTGTTTAGGGCCGCTGCAGCGGTGCCCGGCTGTGGACATCTATCGGGCTGAACTAACCTGCCCGTTGCGAAATCGACTGTCCAAACCATTTACGTTGCTATATATATATATATATATATAATAGCTAGCTATACGCGTAAACTATTATAACTGACGACGTTAATAGGCGAATTCAAATTACGCCTTCGTCCATTACAATTTCGATGACTATTCCATTGTATAATATCTGCCAGCACTCGAGTCACGATTACATGTGATACGATCAAATGTGGCCGGGTAACGTGATCGATGCGGACTGGCTCTCTGTTCCTTGCGTTGACTATCCATAACAGATATTATTTACTTTTCTTAATGGATCAGGCTGTGATACAAGCGGAGCGTAAGTCTGGACTAGCATCAGGTATGGTATTGCGTTCGCAAGGGATTGCGGCAGAGAGGCGTATCTAGACCAACGCAGAACCCATCAACGAAGCAACGGATGTGGATTGAATTGACAGCAAATCAATAGGCCGCCTATTCATTATTCATTTGTGTGTGTGTCGTGCCCGTGTGTCTCTGTCGGATTGTCGGCTTGGGGTCGAGTCACCGAATGTCACCGCCGAATTGTGACATTTGTCTCGGAGAAAATCACTAGAAAAAAAAGCACACACTAACGTACACAGAGCCACACGAGGAATCGTAACAAAGGCGTGCGACATCGTCCGTATTGACGTTGAGACGAATTTATCAACAGGCATATGCTGCTTGTTTTTTTTTTGTTTGCCACTATCGACCAATGATTCCAATCCGAGTCGAATCGAAATCAAGGTCAACTGGTTGAAGGAGGAAACACCCGGTGCTGCTGCTGGTTCTTGCCCTGACTACGATGACGACTAGCAAATATTTACAATATCCAACGCTCCCACCTGCCTCTTCAATCTCATAGTGATATACGGCCATCACTCCATCCAGCCATACACATATACAGTCAGTTAAACGGACACTCGATCGCAGATGTCAGCCGACAGCCGAAAGAAAGAGAGAGAAAGAGGAGAGAGAGAGAGGTCTGGCCAACGGTGTAGAATGATCGCTTTGCGTTCAGTCATCTATAATAGCTAGCTAGCTAGCTAGATCACATTATACACAGACAGAGTCGAGCAAACAGACGGGCGTGGTGTCCGTCTACTCGAGGCTGCGCGCGTGCTATCGGCAAAACCGAATCAAATATATTATATAGATGGGGGGAGGTCGGCGGCGGCGGCTGCGGTCGACGAAACCGCTACCGTTTTCCGAGGTTCGTTTTCTCCATTTATCTTCGTTCTCTGTTTCGTACAGAGCAGACACAAAAGACTCCGACGTGTATAGAATACATACATGCATATGGAATACACAGACATATATATATATATATATATATATATGTCTGTGTATGTGAAGAATTGCTGCAATTGTGCTGCCTCGTGGGATAATCGCAAATAGCCCGAGTCGTCATCGATTCAGCAGGATGCGGACTGCGCGCATTCGACTATAATATTTATTATAGTGTAATTAATTTGTATTGTAGATTATTATATTACTGCGTACTCATGTTACAATGTGCTGCCCCGAGAATTCGTTCATCAAAATCGAATTCGAAGGAGCCATCTAAGTAAATACGTCCATCTAAGTAAATACAATATGACATGATGATACGACACCTTTATTATTTCGTGTTGTATCCCAAAGGTCATTGTCGGTCCACAATATTCTATTATCGTAGCACTAGCGAGGCCGGCATTTGAAATGAATCTCGTTTCATCGGCGAAGGACATTCGGGCCCAGCATAAACCGACTTTCTCTCAACCGTGATCGTCAGCATCCAATATATACACTGATTCTCCAAAATTCACCAGCACAGCTTCTAGTAAGATTGGATTTTGATCGTTTTTATTACACTTATCTCTGCTTTGGTATCATCCTATACGCTTGTACATATAACGTCATCCTGTCGAAGTTATCCCGTTGACTTTCTATCGAAACTATCCAATCAACCTGCGATCTCATCATTGAGTCGATTTATTTACACCTCCGTGATTTTTCGTCCACACAAACGTACACACGAAGAACCCTCAAAATTGTTCAATAATTTTTGGAAATTGGTGCCGCAAACATATTGCATACATATGTACGTAGATGCAGACCTCATGCGCTTTAGAGTACCCGTCGGATTCGACTTTATGACATCTGTCACCTGTCATATGTGAACTAATAAGAGTGTTAGCAGGAAATTCTCTATTGTTGAACGTTTGTCTGCTATGAATAAAATAAGAGTAGATTTCGAATTTCTGATATATATATGTATATATATAAAATTTAAGAAATCGATCCCAACTTGTCGCTGAGAACTTGCACAGTGAGTTTTATGCCGCTAACAGGCGGGTACCTCAACGTTGGAGTAAATCTAGTTTGCTGTGGCCCGTTTCATCTATACTTATCTAGGGTGACATCTATAACGAAGCAGTCAAACCGCATACGAGGGCAGAACGCCGAATGTTGCCGAATTTCTACTCGGGCCACGTGCGACCAGTTGAACAGGATCATTTTATTCTAATTAACGTGGGCCTGTGGGACAATATATTAGGGATATTCTAATTACAATCTTCTTGACTAGTAAGCGCTGAATGTTGACACCGAGGCGACGATGGACAAACTTTTCAAGCTTTCACAGAACTTCCGAGAGCCTCTACGTCATGGTGGATATTCGTCGAGTAGCCATCGAGATAAAGCAAAAAAATTAACTCATTGCAAGCGAACAAAGTGCCAATTCTTCATCTGACTGCATTAACAGACGCTCTCAGTAGCTAATGAGATTCGTTAGTCTGATCGAATGATAAATCAGTGTAATCTTCTAATTATCTACTGAAACAAATCTAATAGTTTACCCTACCCGCCAGTGGTGTCTGTTTGATCAAATTAACATTTTTTATCTCTTAAATCTCTCTCTCTCTCTGTTTTTTTGTTAAAACCCTTCCAACCATGAACGCTATCAAACCACGTTTCTAGAGCGAGGCAAAGAAACCGCTTTCTTGTCTACAACTCTACTTCAGATACCGAGAAATGTCTATCGCATTTAATTATTCAATGGATTTATTTCCACATTTCTTCTGCGTGAACAGATCGGGATAGGCAGGGAGGGAGGGGGTCACTAAATGGAGCTAAATGTGCTCCCTAAACGTTGGCGGCGTCCAATCAATGAATTGCCCAGTGCTATTTATTAGCTACCATATCCGAAGCTCGAGTGGTCGTTGCCGACGTAGCTGCCAGCTCTGAGCTGTCGTCAGCCTCCGCTTGGTCACAAACAACAACGTCTGTCGATTTTCTCCGTGGTCGCGGTTGTTGCGCCGGCCCTTATACCACTCGACAGCGGTGGTTCCTATATTTTCTTTTCTTGGTTCCGAAGAAAAACAAATGATGCCACACCACTGCTGCTAATTTTCGAGTGTCTCTGAGAGCAAGCGCACTCGAGCTTCACGTCGCCGCCACGCTCGATGCGATTTTGTGTGGGTGGTCGCTCGCTCGCTTGCTAGTGTGCTTGATATCGGCGCAGCGGTCGGCCGCGCGTCGAAAGCGACCAGTCGAAGGTTTAGCAGAGTGAAACAAAATTAAAACGTGTCATAAAGTAGACGTTCTTTATGCCTGCGCGACGCGGTCGGCCAACCGACGGAATGAAGCGGCCGATCATCAGCGCGAATGCCTTTGTGTGGGTCGCGTACATAAGCTGCCGGCTGGGAGGCAGCTCGTCGGCGGCGGCGGCGGCGGCGACTGAAACAACAAACGGACAACGTCAACACCCGATGACGGTCATCAGTGAACGGTTATTGTGCTGGAGCCGGCAGCGGTGGTGGCGGTGGAGGACGACCGCGCCAGGACATCACAGGACAGAGCGGAGTATCAGCATCAGGACGGTCGGTGCGACGTCGCCGACAAGCAGCAAGAAAAAAAATCACCAGAGGAGAACGACGAGCAACAGTGGTACTAATGATCACGATGACGGTGAAGATAATATTGCCAATAATAAATATGCAGTAGCCATTTACGGTGGTCGCCCGGCGAAGAAATCGCTGCTGGTCGCGGTGAAGAATCTATGATTGTTTTTATGCCGCGATAAATCTCCGCTGCACCGCTGCTCAACCACGCTCGCTCGATCTGTGGTTGCTGTTGGACATACACACGCAGAGAAAGACAGGTCCCTTCCTTTCAAGCTTTCCAGAGCGTGATAGCGTCGAGATCTTGATTTGCGAATTTATCACACGCATTTGTGAGCTTAGAGGCAGCTGCTGCAGCTGGTGCAACTGTAACAACCACCAATTTCACGATGGGATACGATCGTCTGAGAGACGCAAGTAATGGTGAAGATCTATCGGGCAGCAGTCCGCCATGAAAGAGCCATATGACTTAACGTAAGTTGACTTAGGGCCATTTATCGAGCCCATTTGCCGAGTCGCGCGCCGATGTTCAGGGAGGCGGCCCACTGTAGTTATGTAGAGGCTGAGGAGTGTGATTCATACGGAACGGCATTCACCGAACACGGGCTCCCAGGTGTACTCTTGTTCTACGGGGTGTTCTAGTCCTCCCTCTCTCTCTCTCTCTCTGTCTTTTGTTGTGCAAATAATGTGCACAGGCTCTCATTGGGATCACTGTATTCGGTGCGCATAGACTATATTCTATAAGAGCTGAGTACACCCAAGACAAACCACGGCTGGCATGATTTAAAATTCGACAATGAGCTCAATCCATGTGGTTACGATGCGTGAAGCTCACTTAACTATTTTCTCGTGTTTACACTGACTATATATCAACTAGCTAAGTTCACCGACGGCGATTACAGATGCGCGAATCATCAGCATCGAAGCGCATGTTCATCAAGTTCGTCCCGAGTCAGCCCTAGTACAATATATGATTTCGCCTTCATCGCCCCCCGCTCGCTCCGTTCACGTTTATGGCCCTCGCCGCGGTATCTTCGCCGGGATACGCGGTAGGTATGATATGTAGGGTTCTCAGCAAGTGGCCGCCACCGCGGAGTGTATGTCTTTGACACTCAAAGGACGAGGATCGTCGCCCCGGGTAGTCAGTAACATCCGTCATGTTATGGCGGTCGTGCCCGGCAAAATGTCTCCGTCACGGGATCGCGTCACAGTATATATATGCTCACCGATCAGCGTTTACCCCGTCACCATTATCGTCACGATCTGACACGACTGACAACAACACCGTGCGATGGATGTTCGTTGACTCTTTGAGGGCTTTATCTCTGTCGATTCGTTCTGTTGTTACAAAATACTTCGTATGTACAATTCTGCGAGACTGTGAGATAACAATGAGCGAGGCACTGTAGCGCTGCTGTTATAGCTGCTGCTATAAGTGCGGTTTCGTGTAAGTTATCTTCAAAAATGGCTGCCAAAGCATCGCACTTCGGTGGACGTGCTGATTACGCCTCTTCTTGTCGACGTTCTGTGTGTATGCATTTAAGTTGTTGTTCTGCTGCCGCTGTTGCGATTCGTAGTGTCATCGCAGGCGAGGCATTGAGAGGGGGCGGTTCTCGACGTCATCGCGCGTCAACCATCCACTCGACGACGCTATACAGCGCACATATATGTTTCACCCTGCTAAGGACTCGCGCATGCATGTACCCGTGTATATATACCTATGCCAATGCTGCTGCTGCTGCAGCAGTGGCATCAACACATCGATCGTCTGTCCACGATGTACACGCCACGATCTATCTACACAAGCACCGACGATGCGTTGCCGTTACCACTGTGGCGCTTTGTTCGTAGGCGAAAGCCTGTCTGTGTAATGTGTGACAAAGGCGAAGGCTCGGGACGCGGGCCCGCCGGCGCGTGAGAAAAATTGCTTGATCGTGTCCTGCTGCCGGCTTTCCCTCGGAGGTGACTAAACATAGCTCCATCAGCAGAACTGTACAATCTATATGCCTATCTGTGAGTGTGTGTATGTGCTTTGAAACGGACATATCTGGCCGCTTCATGGCCGCCTTGGCTAAAACCGCAATGGAACACGACAGACTGATAGCTGCGATAGGCGAGAGTGATACTCTGCTGGTTGAAGAGACAATACGACAATACGAATGAACACTTTCACCTCTTCATTTTTAATATTGAATATGTAACACTATCGTATTCGATATGCTGATCGTAGAATCAAGCTGGTCCTATTCGACTAGGCTCTAGGCTATCGTCATGGTTTCATGCGTGTGCCCGATAGCTGATTTAAATTAAGTAATGGAGTGGTATGTTCTATTGGAGGAGGGGGGCGCTCGCGGACCGAGCAGGTAGAGACTCGGGAAAGACCCGGCCATCATAACAGATCATACCGCTTATTATTGCTATCATTCACAAGGGTTTACGTCGTCGTTTCTACTGTTATCGGAACTTATCTTGAACCTTAGGGATTTTAGAACTTAGGAGCTTTTCATCGAAAAAAAATGGCTGCGTCGCTTAAGTGAACTTTAGATTCACCGTCAGCGCAGTGGCTTGGACGGCTAACTCTCTTGTTATCTGAAGCCAGAGGCCGCAGGTTCGAGTCCTGCGGTGTGACATATAAGAGAGCTTAAGCATTGTAAAATTGCAGCTCCTTCAATAAACCAATAAACCTTTACCTTTACAGTCGTTGCGAGATCAAATTCTGCAGTGATATGGAAGCAGGGAAGCTTCCATTGACAAGATGTATCTGCTGTTTCGTTCTTTTTATATCCCATAGCAGTTACATATAGCGTAATCGTCCCGGTGCATTTTGTTTGCCAAACAGACAGTGTAAAACATTTACTCAATTCAATAATTTGTAATGAAACTAGAACCACAACGTCTTGGACCACAAACAGGGTGGCAGCAGAAACTTTACGTATCGACATTTTGGAGTTCGGCTCGAAGCTCTCGGAGATATACCTCCATCTGTCCTTCCATCTGTCTTTCTTGTCCATTATACGGCCTATTCGGTCTGTTGCTACCTGTTCGATGAGTGCAAGACATATTCAATATCAGTCGTCAAAGTCTTAGCTAAACAATGCAGAAACACTACCGTGGACTTTAAATGTTCAAGGCTGAGCAGGCCAGCCCGAAAAGAAGTTTGTTTAGCTTTACAAGTGAGTACCACACATCACAGTCACCATCATTACCACCGGCGATTGAGTGACGCAGATGTCTCAGGGACTCCCGAAAAACCCCTAGAAAGAATAATGGGCCATTTTTTTACCGCAAGGAAGAACGTTGCTTAGTTTTGGGAATGTTTACACTCAGCATTTTGGAGACATTCACACACATGGATCAGAAACTTTCTGCTGGTTGTGTTCGTTCGTTTTTTTTACTGATAACATATCACTTTGTGGGTAGGCCACTTGGGATAAACACGTGTTTATTTCCGTAACCCCGAGCGTCACTAGAACTATAAACAAGCAAAATAACCAGTTCATTTCTTGCTCGCCTGCCATTTCCAGGTGTTCCAGAGCTGCATTTGCTGCAAACAAGCCGAGCAGACCGCTTTCATAAAGGCAAAAAAAAAAACATTGAGTTGTAACTCAATGTTTTCGTTCAATGTGCGACCACCTTCGAGGCTATATGGGACTGGCTGCAATGGAGCTATATAGATGGGACAGTCTATTTTGAGGCTGAGATAAGTTAGTACCGATCATTTGACGGACAAGATAAAATAACTAACTAATAATGCTGCTGTTACCGCGCAACGCTGCCTAGTTCGCTTGCAAAGCTGCTAGATATTCGACTTAATACACGATAATATATACATATATATATATATATGTATATTTGAATATATTTTTGTTATCCATATGATTTATGAAATAAATAGGAAGACAATTGAGTCGTAAATTGAGCGCGTGATTCATTTATGATTATAATGATATATCGGAACGCTGGCGTTGCTCTTATTGACTTCTTGAAGTATGTTGTCAAAACACGCGGCGTTCTATTACACTGAACTAATTAAATTCATAATAATAATAATAATAATAATTTTTTTTTTGTAAAGCAACTTTGCAAAGTTTACCGCCATCGACTAAACTATTCAGTCATCCCGCGTACCGGATTTGTGCACACTATCGTGCGCGCCCTTCGGCCTCAATACGGCAATCATATCGAAAACTCAACATCAACAATCAGTCGACAAACAGGCCGGCACTTCAAGCGCCTCGAACGTCACCGTCGGTAGCACCGCCGCCCGGTCCGAGCCACTCCGCCTAAATGTTTCCTCTATAATCCCACTTTACTCCCACCCGTTTTATTGACCTGCTCCAGTCTATTCCCCATCGCTTAATTTACTTCGCAGTGATTTTTCCCCTGGGTATCCTCTCGTCCAGTCACGAGTTAGTTCCTCTTTTGTTTCTTCCCGTCGTGTCCGCTATCGAACACTCGATCTCTTCCACTTGACGTTCGGTCGCTCCTCTGTTCCTTTGAGAAGCAATTATTTTCCTATCTCCAATTTACCTTAGCTGCCTCCGTACTGACGTAGCCGATGTGGTCACTGTTATTGTTGTTGTTGCCGTTGATGCCGCCGCCATCGAAGCTCTCATTGATCGTTCTGTATTTTCACGTTCAAATTGTCCTCGTCTGCATCGTTGCGGCGCGTTCGTCAGCAACGAACCAAAGGGAGGGGGGGAGGCGATGAGGGTCGAGGGACGTCGAGTTTCGAAGCGGGTTTTAGAGGAAGAAGATCCCTTCTGTCTTCGTCTATCGTTGCTCGCTTCTGTTGGTTTCAGTGAGTCTCTCTCTCTCTCGCCCACATTCATTCTCATTTATATTCCGATACTTTTTCCTCCCAACTTGTGCCAAGTGGCTCCTCCGCCGCCACCGCCGCAGTAGGAACAGCAGCAGCAGCAGCAGTTGCCTCCGCCACCGCCGCCGCCGCTGCCACCCCAATGTTTTATTAGCACGCCGCTGTTCTGCAGAATGCCTCGTGCATTCGTTCCTTCGGCGTCCCTCGGCGTCCCTCAGCGTCTCATGCTTGTAGTGCTAGTAGAATTTTACTTTTTCAGTTCAGTTATCTCTCTCTCTCTCACCCACTCATTGTTTCTGCTGTTGTTCTGTTACGTTACCGAAGACAGAGAGAGAGAGAGAGAGAGAGAGTAACGAGGCAGAAACAAACCTCTCGTCGCTAGATCTCGTTCAGTTCTGTTTTTTTTCTATCGTGTTGTCGATATATAGTCGCCCGTCATTTCGCTTCTCTATTGCTATTCCTGCCCCTGCTGCTGCTGACTATTTCGTTGTCGTCGTCGTTCTCGTCGCCTTAGCCATAGGCAGGCATAGCCGTCAGTTTTTTCATAGCGCCTGCGCTCAACGATGAATGCATGTTTGTGTGTGTGTGTGTGTGTGTTTGTGAGAGTACCTTTGCCCCAAGACCTGCTGCTTCTGTTGTGGTGGCGGCGGCGGCGGCAGTCGGATGCTGGGTCGAATCCGAAGAAACCACCAACCCGTGCGTCGCGTTCGCATGTTCGGGCTGCGTTGTGATGACCGATGGGTTCACACCCAACTTTTACGTTCATGCGCTCCCTCGTTGTCGCTCCGTCCGTCCGTCTGCCTGTCTCTTCCTCCACTTGTTCATCTCTTTGTCGACGTCGTTGTTATCCCTTTGATCGTCCTGCGTGAGTAAAATGTGTAGTAGCAATCGTAGCTGTATGGCTGTATCTGAGCTTGTGTACCTACCTAGGAGGTTGTGGCATCGCGGGTCGCTGTTGCGTGTTTGTCTATTTATCCTTGTATTCGTTGGTTGGCCGATCGCTCGCTTGCTCGCTCGCTCGAGCAGGGTACGCAGCAAGCTTTTCTCTGATCGTGGCAGGCCAGGGCATCCCGACAAACGCTTCCAAACAACATACTCCTTCCTTTAGACCCTTGCGCCTCTCTCTCTCTCTCTCGCTCGCTTAGCGCGTATGTTTTTCTCTACCGCTTGTTGTTATGTACTGGCGTGCCTGTTGCTTGCTTACTAAGCTAAGCTATTATATAGCTAGCTGTCGACCTGGGCGTGTTTCCTTCTGGCTGTCTGTGTGGTATGCTCGCCCGGGGTGATGGAGTTGCAGTGGTGGTATGCAGTTGTACGATAGCAGCCGTAGTCGCCGATGTTGACTTGTGGTGAAGCGCCTCGTACGAGCGGTGAAAGAGTGATCAGGTTGAGCGACCCATTCATTTTGCTACGCGCAACGTTTCCGCCTGAAGTTCTACGGCGTTTTTGACGAGTTGGGTCACTCGCAGAGCCGAACCGATCCCAGCCCCTGGGTCCTCGCAAAGAACCTGTGCGTGTTTGTGTGTATGGGTCTGTCGTTATGGTGGAACGAGTCAGCTAAGCTGTTTGTCGATCTCATTGGACGCTTTTAGATTGTTGTTATTCGACGCCGACCCTGCGACCCCGACCTGTCAATCGAGCCAGTCTCACGTTCGTTGGCAGCAGCTCGATCTGCTTAGGCGCGACGATCGTGCCAATGAGGTATCGCGTCATTCATCACCACAGCGCAGCGACACACGCTGATACAACCTCGTATTCGGGGTTTGTGTCGCCCACGTAAAAACGTACATCAAACAAACGTAAGGTGGGTGGGGGAGGGCCCGGATGAACGGGCGGGTCTACGATTTGCAGCAGCAGAACAACAACAAAAAGAAAAAAAAGGCTCGAAACGAACCTCTATACACCTATCGTTTGTCCGCGGTTTCCTCCGCTTCATCATTGCCGTTACGTTGAGGGACGGTAAAATCGGGTCGTTGCCGCCGTCAGTGATGTTCAGCTATTGGGTACTGTTGTCACCTCCGTGTTTGTCTATCTCTCTTGGTGTATATGTGTGTTTTTGAGTTATTTGCAAAATACTCGCGGAGATATTGTGCGTAGCTTGACGGAGGGAAAGTCCTTGGTGATTCACTCGAAGGCTGTTTTTTTTGTTGGTCTGCCGCCTTCGCGAGCAGAGGCGTATCGCGTCGTGTCTGGCCTAACGCTGCGACGAACGTAACCCTGCGAAGGCTGTGTCTCCAGTGGCCACTAGACATCTTGATTTTGTCTCAGGATGTCTCAGGTTTGTGTGTCTGCTAACAGCCTTTGTGTGACCTAATATGAGATTTGTCAGCCAAACCTCGGTTGGTCATGCATGTGATGGGTCGTAAACTGTTCACAACTGATTGCGATTGATTTGACGACGACAGGCGTCGCAGGGAAGGTGCATATTTTTTGATAGCTCTGAAAGATAATCAGGTTAGAGAATCGTGGTTTTGAAGGTGGATGATGTAGAGTGCGACACATCCCGTAGAGTGTTATGGGTGTCTCGTATACAGTACACCCATACAGGGTCCTATGAGATATCCCGCACCTTGGTTACTACCATACTAGTTTATATAGGCCCATGTAATTGGTCTAGACATGCTAAGGGAACAGTAGGGGGTTGTCTGTTTATAATTCGTAATCAATGAATGACTGACTATCCAAATTCAATAAGGCAAAGCCAACAGCGAACTGAGTGGGGGGGGGGGCGATAAAGGTAAGAACAAAGTATTTTACTGTTTTTCTTTTTATTTTATTTTTTGGTGATTTTCGAACTTTGAGATCTAAACAACTGAGCACATGGAGTTATCTGTGAGCGATTTTGAGTCGAAGCACTATACACGTTCCTCTATCAAAAAATGGATAGCTTTCAGTACAAACGTCAACGGCCGCGGTCGAAATGTTGGAGAATAAAAAAATATTGTTAATACGATAAAGTTTCACCTTTGTTGGGCATGCACACGTGAAATATAATTATAATATATATATATATATATATATATATATATATATATATATATATATATATATATATATGTATATACATTGACAAATTATAATGTGACTTTAATAAAGATAATAGTATTAGCTTGCCATTAATTTATATCCAACACTGTTTGGCACACATTTAAAGGTGGCTTCCCCGTTCGTGCATGCACTTGTTTCCTCTGAAAAAAATAAAAAGAACAAAAATAGTATGGACAGAATGTGTCGTTGTTAAAATAATTGAATTATATTTTCAAGTCTAATAAATTAGCCGTTGATTGTCCATCCTGCCGGCGACGGAAGTACCTTTGTTTGCGGACACTCTACGCTCAATAAGAACTCAATAAAAACCCGCGAACAAATCTCAATTTTTCGCGACAACCATTTTACGTATGTCTACCCTCTCTCTCTCTCTCTCTCTCTGCATCACTGCAGATCACTGTATTTCGCGTTACGAGACATGCGAGTCAAAATTGAATGGCCTGTTCGTTAAGAACGAGAAGGCAAAAACGTCGAAAAGTGTCGCCGTGCCTTGTTGGCTGGATTGGCCGCCCGTGCATACGATTGCCTCGGCCATCAGCGCCAAAGCCAACAGGCGACAGTCGTCGATCGTCGTCAGTTAGCGACAGAGAGTTGTAACTTGTCATACGGCCTCGTAAGTCGCGCCCGTACGGGGCGGACGAGTCTCCGCCCGGCCGGTTATCACCTTCCGTCTTCTTTGTATGAGCCCTCCCCCCTCGTGTGAGCGCGCGCGCGGTCGCCTTCAGCGTCCAGGAACGCAATGTGCCGATAGTGGCACTACTGGCCGACGCTGGCGGCTGGAGAATTAGGCAGCGCGTTGAGCTGTCCCATCTCCTTCGATCATATCTTGCCTCGATGAGATTTACAATGCTGCAGCCAAGCGACGAAATTCTTCAAATTCTGCGCGACCGATGATGATGACGATGACGACAAAGACGACAACGACGATAGCTGCTGCTGCTGCAGCAGCGGCGATGGTGGTGGCGGCGGCGGCGGCGGCGGCAGCGGTTACGGCGATGCGAAGATCGTTCTGATCTTCAACGTACTGCAGTTCCGTACTTGCCAATAGGCAATCGCCAGCAGACTAAGGCACCAACAGAGTAACTACTCTGTTGTACCGGGTCGTTTGCGGCGCAACGCTGCCTTGTCCCCCCCTGGTCTGAGCCAGTCACTGTCGCACTCAGGCGACATCTCAGCTGGAGTTCGCCCGTTCATCGCTCTTGCTGTCTCTCTCTGTATCTCTCACTATCTCTCTCTCTCGGTCTTTCTTGCGCTAGCTACCCGGTCGCTCGATCCTTCTGAAGAGGAATTCTGCTCTGCAGGCAACTAGCCCAGTTGTGGCCCGCTTCGGACATAGTTGAGGAGTTGACTTTACGGTCGATGTGAAACGAAGAAGAGAAGACGCTGAAGACCCGAGAACTGCGAGTATATGCTTTCTTGCTTTTGACGTGGAATACGTATAATGCGCGCGTACGGGGGAAGATTCGTCGGTACCCGAGCGCGCGGTAAGCACCGGGGCCCCACTCGTCGTCCGGTACCGTACAGCCTGCTACTGCCTCGTATTTGCTGTACGCTATTACGATCTCCTGCGTTTCCAGGAAGGACAAGAGACGTCTCAATTGGTGACCAGCTATCGACCGCTTCGGGCGCGTTTGGGCCTCGGGCGCCTTTCAAGATTCGGTCCAATTGAGGGCGATGATGAACAAGTAAACGACACTCGCCAACACTCTCTGCTCGAGACACGAAGTCCGATCTGGACTGGAGAGCTGTCGGTAGCCGAAGAGGCGTTGTTTCTCGCTGCTGACAATAGTGAGACAGCGGAGTCCTTCGAAGTCGATCAGCCGACGACCGTCCAGCAAGAAAATCCGACAACACCAGCGACACATATCGTCGATATCAACCAACACGCTGGCTACCTGGAATTGCAGCCACTCTGCGGGCGGGTGTCCGCGCAGCCAACGCTATCAGCCATGTCAACTGTCCAAGTCGCATGTGGCATAAGCGCATAAAGCCACAAGTGGCGGCTCGTCCTTTGTGCCGCAATTCTGTACCACCGGCTTAGCTCAAGTGTTAGCTTTCCGGATGATCCCTGATCATAATTGGCGCGCGAACGAACGCATATGCAGAGACTGTGCCGCCGCTTATGACGTCGTCAGAGAGAGAGAATTGCTCTCAAATAATGTTCGATCAACGCTTCACTGTACACATGCATTGAGACACACGCTCACAAACACACACACACACACACGCATCACTTCTTCTCAGCGAAATCTAGCAGTAAAAGCCAAATTTGACTTTACAACAGCGCGCTGAAGAACGAAGTAGATCTGGGAGTGCTTCTCGCAGCCTTTTAAGCGAGAACCCCGACGACGGCTGGACGTTGCATCGGAGACACTGGCCATGGCTCAAGAATTGCGCATGAAAAACGATTTTCCGACCGACTCCTCCGGTCGGCCGAACGAACGAAATCCACTCGACGATCCGACGCCGATCCGACGCCAATCCGATCCGAGGCGAAGATGACGGTGATGACGCTGATGATGACAGCTGCTGAAGAGCCGAGCTGACTAACCTGACTAAATCGCTGTAAACATCATCATCATCAACAGCAACAACAACAACCACAGTTGCAGCGTCCACAGCAGAGGGGAATCAGAGCAGAGACCCGGTGGAATAATCATAGGTGGCTCTGCTATGGCTCAGCCCTATCGGAGTGAAGGGCAGATCGATGTTTCCTCAGCACGTCTGGTAATCAACTGCGGTCGCCCGACGCGTCAACCAGTGCGGCCAACCAATTGCACTGGAGAAACAGGAGTCTATAGGTCTGTAGCTGATAGTGCAGCTAACCTTTTCCGGTTGGTATGTATGCTATTACTGGACAGGCTGTATCTGGCGAGCTCTGCCGTGTCGCTGTCAGCTATTATTCTCGACGAGATCTTCTCGTAGCGAATATCCCAGAGGGAACAGCCCCGTCAATCCCACGTTCGGACCGTCTCTCTCTCTCTCTCTCTCACACACATAATCATTCAATCAGTCAATTTGAGGGCCAAGCTCCTGACAGCAGCAGCTGCTACTGCTGCTGCTGCTGTTGTTGTTGTTGCTGCTGCTGCTACTACTGCTGCTGGTCAAATCAGATCGTTTGCGCGACATGCGTCGCAGACGCTACCGGCTTTTGCTGCAAGAAGCCTCGTCATTACGGTGGGCCTTCCTCGCTAGGACTCCTGCGTGTTCTGCCAGCTGTGATGATTGGTGACGACAACGCCACTGAAACTGCTGCTGCTCCTGCTGCTGCTCCCATAGCGACGGCAGCAGCTGCGGCGGCGGCGACCGAACGCTGCACAGCTTTTGCACAACTCATGCAACCACTCTGCCGGCGTTGATGTTATTTTCCGAGCATGTGTTCGAGCAGTGTCGATCGACGGAATTTGACGTCTTGATGAGGATTCGGCATCGTTCGTTCGAGCTACGAAATCGATGAAAAAAAACAAGACAGTGAAAACCGCGCCGGCAGCGCCGCCAACAACAGTACCATCAACAATAACACGACGAACAACGATAGCACTCCCAGGGACTGCTGCTGTCGTCGCTCCAGCAGCAGTGTAGTGGTAACAGTAGTTGTTTTGCCAAAGGATCTTGACATCGTGGCAACCACTTCTGCCAAACGGTCTGAGCAAGGGACGGACTTGCATCGGCAATCGTATACCGATCATGCACCTGTCTGCGGACATCTCGATGATGCGCTTACTCGTAAACTACTTATATACTTATATCGATGTATATTCGGTATCGTAGGGATTGCAACAGATGTTGTTTTCTAAAGCACACGCAAAACGCAACGCATCCTCGCCGCGGTGTTGAGCGCAGTGATCATCGACATGAACGTATTTGAGCTAAGTGAGTGCTGCTGCTGCTGCTGCCGTAACGATACCCGTTTCAAGCGAGCGGACAAAAAGTCCGTCAGCCGCTATGGCGTACAAGAGGGAACATTTTACAAGACGTCGGTGCACAGTTGTACCACAATCATTCTTATGTGACGCATGTGTCCATACACAATATCGTATGAACTACACCGAGTCGTCGAGTCGATGGTGATTTCGGTTCACCTTCATAGGCCCGAATCCGAATCGGGCAGAGCGGGGCGAGCCCTTCCTTGACATCACAGTTCATATTTCTTGTTACTTCGCTGAGGCGGCGACTTCACTCCGCCTTTGCCCGCCTTCATTTCGGCCAACAGTGCGATGTGGTGGTTGTCCATTAAGGAGCAACGGAGAGAAACATCATTGGCTACGGGATTCGACGGTGACGGCGTCGCCTAGTCATCGGGCCGGACAACTGTCCGAGATCCGAACAGAAATAGGGAGGACCGGTGTCCGGTGCTGGCGTCGTCGATGGAGACGACAACGGGCGGCTGTCTTGGCCCTTGTCGAATCTTAGCGAATTCTGCTTGTTTCTGTTGACCGGACGGAGGGACGGACGCACGGACGGATTTGTTAGACGAGAGTTCTAGTGGACTTCGATTGGCGGGGAGTTGCGGGTCCTCGATTGCGGGAGAACTCGGTTAAAAGAAAACGAAGAAGGAGTTCTATTTTTGGCATCGTCCCGTTTTTTTTTTTTGCTGCTACGTATCGTTAAGTTACACACGTCTCCAGAATGCGTACGCCAATATAGTGGCGCTAGTGGCCAGTCTCGGGGCGGAAAAGCCGATTGACAGCATGAGGCAGGCAGCTCCTCATGCGCGGATTTCTACGTTGGGTAAGGCACCAACGCGATCCGTAAAACACGTACGAGAACACATACATACGGACGGACGGTGGCGTTTTTGTCAGTTGCTCTCGTAGAGTGAGTATACACACCCCTTTTGGGGCACCTTAATTGTACACAACGCCCGACTTCGCGGACTACTCAGGCACTCCGGGCTTCTTTTACGATCGTGGTATGGCTGCGTACCGACGAGCCGTGTTCACCGCGTTCCGACATCTCCTCGTTGGGCGTCCTTCGCTACTCTTTATAGCTGATGTTTATGTCTCCGGCGTTGGGTCTTACGACGAATGGCGAATGGTGGACGGACAATACCGTTCATTACCAGATTTAGGACTGGGGCATATCCCGCTCGATATGAAGGGTCCGTCTTGTTCATGGCGCACCGTCCATCGGGCGCGGTTCTGAACAGAGACGTCGAACGAAGACAGTTAGGCAGATGCTACCTTCGAGCAGCAGCAGCAGCAGCAACACCAGCATCAGCAATGACCTGGGGGTAGATAGAGCAAGTCTTCTCTATATTTTTTGTCAATAAATTTGTACGGGTATGTGTCTACATTATAGATTAGCATCGTAATCTCATCAAGCGATACCCACAAACGCAAAGTGTATGGGCGTTGATCGGAGGTCCAGAGAGAACGCGATCGGTTTATGCCTGATTCTTGTGAGGTACTGAACATACCACTCTATGTTCATAGATTGTTCGTAACAATTGCCTGCCTGTGAGATACTGTACCCAAGCGGACCTTGTTAACAAAACATTACTCAGACTACCCTCGAAATGCGCCTGTAACATCGCAAATCAACATTTAGAAATGCTACACGATTCTACTAGTAGGCTAATGTATAATTTCGTGTGTTAGCTTTGCCGCTGAAATTTTGCTGAATTATGAGCTTGCTGATCCAGACGAAGCTTTCGCCCGGAATCTTGCCAATGATGAACAATCGGTGAATGTATCTGTGATCATTTAAATAATATGTGACTCGCCTGTGAGTAACATATTCGTTAACTGATCTGCGAGTTAGGCACGGCTGAAATAAAGAAAATAAACTATACAAAGATTCCGTCCTTCTTGTTTTTCCATGAGAAATCACTCAATAAATTCCCTTCAATCACTCAATAAATGAATCGGGTCAGGGAATTAGCGCAAGGGAAACGTCTGATTCATGATTAGCCAATGCAGCAGTTCGTATTTTCTCAGATTATGACTCAGTCGCCCCACCGCACAACGAGCTGAACCACACCGGATGAATAAATGATTCTAATAGCATGAACCAGCAGCAACCAAAAACGATTTGTCCTATATAAAAAAAACCTTACTGCTTCGAAATGGTATAAAGAACGTTTACTGGCTGGCGTTACGAATCATTTATAATACCACACTTCAGATACAACCCCACATGAAAGTTGCCTAAATGTTTCACTAACTGCTATTATTGGGCAGGTTTTGTCCATTTCACTTTTCTTTCTACTAAGGTATCTATTCAATGAACTATGAGCGAAAGGCCAACCAAATATAAGTCGATTACTCTGGAACGATTAGATAATGTGAATTGCCGACAAAGAAGGACGCCAGTTGTCCTGGGCCAGCAACAATAGTTCGCAAGGCGAACAACACAACAACGAATTGTAGTAAATAATCTACTGCACTTGGATAGACAGATCGAAATATTTGCTTAATTCGATATATGTTGAATTTAATTAGTACATATTACCATGAGTCTTCACCACTACAGAGAGCTTCGGAAAGTCTCATCAGCATCATTCAGCCACTCAGAGTGAACTGTTTACACACGAGGTAACTCGCCAGTATAGCAAGCCACTAGAATGTCAAACGGAGCCTGTCAATGCAGTTCAACAGGTAGATGACGAGAGCAGAGCTAATTGTGACGCCGGCGACATATTTTCATTGAGTTATCAGTTGATTGTAGAATGAATAGATGTGCAAGACGTGACTAGCTTACAGCCGTCTCAATTCCTGTTCCCTGCAGCGGTGCAGAACTGTGTGTTATATTAACACTCATATTGAATAGCGATCTCGTAGTTGACGCATGTTTCAACTGAGTGTAGAGTTCACTTCTCGCGTGGTGTTCATAGTGGCGCGACCTCGAACTTGCTTCGTTTTGATAAGCTCAGCACTGCGCACAAGCGAGTCTTTGAAAAGCGACCGTTTTTACGTCATCCCCATGTGTTCTAGCTCAATCAAGCTATCTGCCGTAATGGCGAGAGTCTGCACGAGTCTGTGCCACCTTCCATCGTTTAGCTTAAAATGCGACTCCCGCCTCGGTGAAGGTAACGCATTACGGAAATCGCCAGATTCGGCTAAATATGTATATCGATTCTGTCGAGCCACGCATCATAAATGCCGTGTGACATTTCGAACCGAGCCGGCCACAGGACTTGAGCGGATCGCAGGACTGATCTTACGCGTTGTTGCTATTTATTACATTTTAGTATCATTTGGGTACGGTTGTAAATGAGCTGTCTTGAAATGCATGCATACACCAACGAATTATCCTGTAGAGAGTAATTATCAACACGTGCACACGGTCTCCGCTAGTGCCGTTCTTCAATGTTTTTTTCTTCAGCCGATATTGTACAGAAGCATACTCATTATAAAAGCCACTCACAAACTTTGCAAAATTGATAAGTATCCATTCGTTATCTTGATAAAAACAAATAAATTAACTCGGTAACATTTGCTGCATAGTCTATCTAGTGTAAGACTGAAACTAGATTTCTGATCATGTGTCTATACCAGGCCTAGCGTCAGTGCAGGGCGTTTTTTTTGAATATGACTTTTTCATTGCGGGGTACGCCTTTATCTTGATTTTTGCTCATTGGTTGAGTACTATTTTTAAAATCGAGGGTATCCCGGCCGGCATTTTTTCTATAGCATTCGTTTTCTTTATTAAAAAAAAGTTAATGGTGATCGACAAGGATTTCATGACTGTACAATTGAATCGCTGCCCATCTCCATATTGAGCAGATGAGTGGACTCATTAAGCTAACGAGCGCATTACGAGCATCCCTGCAAAGCAGATGGTGACAACGATGCAGGTGACATGAATTTCTGTAAACATTTCTTCTTTCATCCAACTTGGTGTGAAAATTAACTATTGTTTATTAAATGAGGCACCCTAAAAGTCGGCTTTCTCGGCAGTATTCATACAAAAACCAATGGGCTCATTTCAGTTCAATTGCTGGAATCAATGTTATCTATTTATTAGTTTGACTGTGTGTATTACTGTTCAACAGTGTGTCGTTCATATCAAGACTGTTTTTCACACTTTTGCCATTGAGGCAAAACATGATGTTTTTGTGCAAAAAATTACTGAGGTGCAGATGCACAGTAATGGGGGGTCGGCCTGCTTACAATGGCAGAATAGCACAGGCGCATACGAGCGATGAAATATTGATATATTATATATTTGTTCGAAGAGCATTTTCTTGTTGTTTTTTTTTAAAGGGGGTGCATGTCAACACGGTGACCGCCCCGCCTCTCGTTCTGGAACTGTTGACGATCTCCAACGGCACCACCACCCTTCCCGGTATCGCTCAGCGCATTCGTTCAATATTGATTTAACTGAATTCGTGCAACCATCATAGATACGAACACATCTGTAACGTGTTACGTTCACCTGAGCGGATTTATATCCGAAGTATTCTACATCTAGTTTACTCTGGCAAATCAGAATAAAAGCTACTGTATGTAAAAAAAACGAACGAAATGGAGTACCGTCCACGTATAGCGATTGTCACTCATCGCATATCAGTTTAATACTTGGATTGAATTAGGCCGATCGTTAAAAACGGCAACAGTTAACGTGTACACTTTGTCCGATGTTCCACGTTACATTGGGTTAAATCAACCTTTTGAGCTTGATTCTAATCAGTGTCTAATACCTGACTGAGTATGTTCATTTTAAATTGAGTTAGAGCCCTGCCTATTTTTACGATCCACGAAGGATATCGTTATTAAGGCAAAGTTGTTATTCGTGGACTATTTATTCATTGGTTTGGCCATAGCGTTCGATAGTATTGTTTCGATGACCACCGATTCATTCTCAACCCCCCCCCGCCCCCCCCCCCAAAACACCACGACCACCAACTACGTGGCTACGTGTGACCTTACTGAAGGGAGGTTCGAACAGAATTTTGTTTGATTGAAACAAAAGTACCACCGCTCACGACAGTCCTACATGCAAGTACGCACCCGCAGCAGCAGCAGCAACAGCAACAACAAAAGCCAACAGAAGACTACCAATAGCTGTTCTACAGAACTACCAACTGTCGGCACCAACAGCAGCAGCAACATCTCAGCAAGTGTTAAGCGCCATGTTCTAATGCGCGGTAATTCTATTTCGCCCGTCAGATATAGATCAAATGAGCGTAACTAAGTAACAACAATAGCAGCAGCAGCAGCAGAAGCCGCCGCCGCCGCCGCCGCAATATATATAAAATAAAATAAAAATTTAATGACCCTGTTCGGTTTTCCATCTGTATCTTGGTGGAAGCAGGCTGCACCAGCTAAGGAACTGCTAACAGCCTGAGGGGTGGAGGAGGAGGAGGCCCCTAGCGAACACGAGATCCCGACGCGATCTTAACGCCGGCAACGTTATGCAATAGACAGCGCAGCCACACGAAAAAAAAACAATAATCATAAGAATAATGATAACCATTAGCACAAAAGCACACGCAGGCCGCAGATTTTCTTAGCAACGATAAAGCGCTAGATATAGACCCATAGCCGCGCACACAACACAACCGTCTCTATTCATCTCTGATTCATTTGCTATTACGAACTGCTATACGATAACAATAATAATAATAATAATAATAATAATAATAACAATAATAATATGACAGCTATTGCTGGAATTGGCTGTGAAGGGCGTCGCAGTCGCGTTGAATTTCCCACCGAATGAAGCTGGCTGTCCGAGGCCACAAACCGCAGCGAACACACAGCACACGCAGCATCAATGTCGTCACCTGAAATAAATCTATAAAAACGAGATATATATATATATATACAGCTAGATATAGTGGGCGGGAGTTGCCGAAATGCCCACTGCTGCTTTTGTGGACGATGGTCTGAAAATGATACCATAACAGTATGTAACAGTAGATAATCGTGGCATATCAGGAGATACCGCTGCCCTGCCGCACACAAATGGCTACAGCCTAATCGACGTATTGTCGCGTGATCATTAGGTTTGCTATGCAGGATACTTTTAATAATAGCAACTAGTGTCCGAATGCTTTCTTTTTTGCTTTGCTCGATTTCGAATCTCTGGCGAAAATGATCGCCGCGCTGAAGTGCGTTGAGTCAGACAGTCAACCAGTGAACCGGTTGCCGCTGAGGTACAATAGCTATTATTGGTTGTTTGCACATCTCCGAATTGCTGAAATAATGAATGGATTTGCGCGTATATATAGTAGAGCCATGCCATGGGCCGATACGATTGCATATCTAATAGTTCGAACGTGGTAATGACATATAGAGTTGACCTGTGTCGGATCAATGAGGATGATTTTTATTCTTTTGGGCTTGCCTGTATTCATTTGTGTATAGAAATAAATATCATACATGCACCTTAAATATTCACACATTATGCAACTCGAGACAACGGTAGCCAATAGCTTTACTTGTTTTGAGATTTTGAGTAATTAGTCCTGATCGTTAGAAGACGAATTCGATGTAGCCATGCTAGCCATAATTAGCCATGCTAGCCAGATGACTCAGATGATTTACAGAGCTGCAATACGAATATATCGCAACAGCTGGGAATATTTGGTGGCAATGACTCCCAACGGCTACCAATGGCAACATGAGTGTACCCACACAGTTTTAAGCTTAGAATTTCTCGACGTTGCAGTATAGTTGTCCTACAGTATCGGCGTATCTGCAAGCGGCCACTTACATCGGCTCGATTTCTCAAGGATCCATCTAATTATTTAGCCGCTGACGGCGATTTGCCTCTGATCGAAATTAGTGCTGTCATTACTATTATTATTATTGTTATTCATATAACTGACAAGATTCGTTCGCCTCGAATTTTGTTCCCTTCACGTTGGCCAAATCAACAGTAACGAAGACACTCACCCACCCGTCTCCGCTTGAATTATTCTCTTAATTTCTTGACGATCCTTTGATTTCATTAGTCATTGCGACGTTTAAACAGATGTCAACAGATGTACATGTGTCTCGCTCCCCAGGCGAAATGACATCCAACTCTTGAAGGCGATTTCCATCTGATTCTCATATGATATCAACACCCACACCAGCGCGCAGTGCTGATGCAGTTGAATTTCGACGAGCGGCTACGATCGACCAGTGTCCGCCTTCCTCGACCGGGCATGATTTCGGTGAAATAAAATCACACAAAAATGCCACAACCACAAATGGACACGAAAAGTTGGATCATCAAACGAAAAGAGAGAGAGAGAGAGAGAGCAAATCATCCCTCGCGTAACAACTTCGCTACTCGGAGAGTATCTGCCGATTTATCATATAGCGTATAGTATATATCCAGCGGGTCGATGTCTCGATGTAGAAGCTAAACTCAAAATAAGAGTTCACATCTTTTCACAATTTATATATATATATATATATATATATATATATATATATATAGATAGATAGATAGATAGATAGATAGATAAATAAACAGATAAATAGAAAGATAGAATTGATGAGCTGATTTTCTGTTTCACTTTCGTGATAATGCCGATCATGACAGAATTGATATGTGTTGCCCCGATAGGCTTGACAATAACGCAAGCAGTGAGCATTTGATTATCTATCCGGTGTCCATTGGCCGGTCGGAACCTGCCTGTCCGCGAGTTTGCGCGCTGTTTCGTCCGTGCGCACTGCATGTTGTTTGTAGTGTCCGCTGTTTTGAACAGCCCACGCAGACTGAGACGAGACATCGGCCGACGCTGCCAACAAATATTAGATAAATTAATTCTAACGATGACAACTATAATAATAATGATAACAATAGATAAAACTATCATCTACAGATAAGAAGGTAAGCGCTCGCCTTCGAGATTGTGATATTATCAAAAAAAAAGTGTACCTATTTGATTTTTTGATTGATGATGGGAGGGAAAATTCGTAAATGTGTTAGATTGTGGATTAATTGCTCAAATGAGTTGAAGATGAAGGCGATAGTGTAGCGATGGAGCGATTCAAAGTGGTTGGGTTACAGGGTGATTTTGTTCTATGGTGACCACAGCACTCGTGGGTATATAACCACGAGGTGGCGTTCACAGGAAGGTCGATTGTTGCCGGCTACGGTTCGTGAAAAAGCCTATACAGAAATATCAGGTACAATTACAGTATAACCTACAAGATACTGTCCGGATAATTTAGAGTTAGCCTAACCAACAGCTTATGATCGGTGCATACCTATCTTACTGGATGTATCTCACTCTGAGATATGGAGTATTTCGATTCGAAGAAAACAAATATTAACTCCCGCCAGTGTTAAAATTCGACTCTTCCAAACAATGACAAAAAGTGATCAGGTTTTACTTATCTATTTTTTTTTTGTTTGTCATTCCTCCGATTCTCCTGAGCGTTGTCGTCCGTTTGCCGATATGTGTTCAATATGAATGACGCAGTCGGGCATTCACAGCGGTATAATATAATGTGATTTGATTTTATGAGGGCATCCCTTCTGTTCAGAATTTGCTCAAAGGTCGTAACAATGTTTTTTTTAAAGTACATACACACACACACACACGCTCACATCTTCCGATTTTGATTACCATTCTATTGAGAAAAAGAACTGCACTGAAGTCTTTTTTCAGCCTTTTCTTTTTGTCTGCACAGACAACGTCTTGATTTGTTCATTGAGGAATTGTGCAACAATCATTCACATCACAAAAATCGATGTGTTTCTCCGCTGATTTTACAGGAAGAAATTTTATTATTATTATTATTATTATTATTATTATTATTATTATTATTACTAGATAGACTAATATTCATATACACCGCGCAAACCGTTCGATCTTGCCTCGCTACGGGGTCATCCTCGGCAGGCATCTTCCTATGTTATTGTCTCCAGAACTATTTTTAAACAAATCGAGCGCATTCGGCCTATGTCGTATGCCAGACCCTAGATAGAAAAGGCAACAAATCCACATTTCATTCATTCATTATCTGATGTTAGCGTAATCTGATATTTTTTTTCCAAAATGAGTGGTGATGCAAGACAGTAATTAGCAAATGTCCAATTGGATTTTTGTGCTCCACAAGAAAATGTATCAAATGATTGGCAATGCTGCCTGTGCTTTGACCCACATTGATATTAGTTTGCTTGTGAATTTTCGTTCCAGACACAACTAACGAAATGTGGATGAATCGCTCGAGAAAAAAAAAAGCACACACTTTTGCCTGGCCAAACAAATCGCCTTGCTACACCGAACGCATTTCTATCATTCAACATTTCAAAGATGTCAAGCACGCCGTCGATTGATATTGTTATCACTATTATTATTAATGAGCCATTGCGAATTGCGGCTAGACTCTCCCGGCCACGATCTGTCACTATTTTAGCCAAACACATCAATTACAATTTGGAGTGAAAAAAAAAGAAATCGAAAGGCCGAAGGCAATTGAATACGCCAGGTAAGTCATATTTAAACAAAAATTGGGACATCGCCGACCCACCGGTGTCGCTCGTTAAATTTCAGATCGAACTAGGTAATACAGATATGCTATTCGACGTGTATCTCTCTCTCTTTCAGCGTTTACAGCTGTTTCTCAGAAATACCCATGCACATATTTCGATTGCTTACAGCGCGCCTTCTGGGGAGTGTAAGTGTTATCACATCTGACCACGATTCGACCACCTGTGCGCCGTTAGGGAGCGAAGGAACGCGAAGCGACTTTTTTTGCATTTTCTAGCGAAAAATCAAAGAGGAGAGTGAACTCGTCCAACATTTCTAAACCATCTCAACAATGTCAGAATGCATAGAATCGTAAAATACGATAACGACGAGGAGTGAGCTGAGAATTGAACTGAATTTGTTGGAGTTTCAAAACGAGAGGGAGTTATATATACCATCTCTCTCTCTCTCACACACACAGAAAGCACAGACGCCACTTTTTTTTGTAGAAAGATATCCGTTTGCAGAGAAGAAAAAGGAAGATCACCAATATCACAAGTTTTGATTTCGGGGGGCTTCTATTGGGAATCAGCCTTAGTATTTTACACCGAGAGGAGCCAAGGGAAATGTTTGGGAGGGAACGCCGTGGGGTGGTGAAAGACGATTCATTGAATCAACAGAAAGTCAGGTTTGATCTTTTTTATTGCACATACATATATATATATATATATATATATATATATATATATATATATAGAGAGAGAGAGAGAGAGTGCTCAAATTACGATATGGAGATTTCCATGAATTTGGTTGTGGCCACAAGAGAGGTGGATCCACTGTCCGGTGGTGGATTGATTGATCCCCTACTGGACACCAACCTGCATCTGCCTTCTTAGCCCTTCTGATGGCACCCCTGTGCTAACTATATAAATTAGTGGTTCTCCCCTCCAAAGATCAGTTGTAACAAGCCGAACGTCGCTGTTTGGTTTTAGCTAAATCAGCGTTGGCTGTTGGGGCATCGAGTGTTTCAATCTGTGTTGATTTGTCCTTCGGTGAATTTCATGCTTACGTCGCTGTCGTTATGTTGGGGCGCTCAAAATGTCACCATAAACTCTTCGAGTCGTCCTCTGCCTGTCGTGTCGGCACTGCCACAAACAGTTTTTCTCCGACTTCAGAGAGCTCGGAGAGGGCCAATCATCTGTGCTCGCCCTCCGCATCGACACCTAAGAGGCGCTTCAGTTCCTCAAAACGATTTCACAAGCGACGTTCACCCTCGAAGGTTATTTCCTTCATTGCCAACGTCATTTCCCTTAATCATCATTACCCTCGAACCCTATGTGCTACCCCGCCTTCATACGACTAGCATCATCGCGTCATGTCCAAGTTGCCACGTCTATGGCAATGTTTCGATTCGTTCCTTTGAAACGACCCGCCGCGAGCCCACCCACACAAGAGTTGCTCCTTTTTTGATACAACATCGTGTCTGTGATCGATCCTGCTACCAGTGTTCGGTGTGGCAGAATGTGTCACCAGAGAAAGAAAGACAGATGGGACCCATGAACATGGCCAATTGATGGCCACAATAGCGATTCATTCGATAGCGAGATCCACGTCCTCATACACGTGCAGGTCAAACAGAAATTTCATAGCAACGTTTCAATAGGTGAGGTAAAGGTTTATTGGTTTATTAAAGGAGCTGCAATTGTTACAATGTTTAAGCTCTCTTATATGTCATCACACAGCAGGGCTTGAACCTGCGTCCTCTGGCTTCCGATAGCCAGAGACTTAGCAGTCCAAGCCACCGCGTTGATATAGGAGATTCTGCACTATATCGAATTCTAGCTATATGTATGATATGTGCAAGTCGGTACGACTAAAGCTATGAGTCGTAGTACTACTGCTGAGAGGGTCATAGCTATTCAGTACGAAGCCGTGTATTTGATTGGGTGCATCAAATGGTAGTTTTTTTTCCAGCTGATCTCTCTCCAGATGATTTCTGTGATCTCCAACCATGAAATGCCTTTGTTAGGCAGATCTAATAATTGGTCGTCATTTACACCCAATCATTCTCCTCTGATGCAGGCTAATTGGCAGAGAATTGACATTGTTCATCGATTTTTCTTTTATTTCAGATACATTCGAACTCGTTTACTCGTCCAACTGCCACTTTCATGTCCTATATGTATAAGCATTAATAGCCCCGTGCCCAGAAGCCTGTGCGTACTTCTATCTTCGAATATAATATCTGAAATGGCTATCCCGGTCCTCTCAAACAAAATCCCACTGTAATGCACAGCCAGACGAAAGCTAATTCCATAATATTATCGTAGAAACCAGTCTCAGATGCACCAGAATCTCCCATGTCGCATTGCTTTAGCTCCACGTCCAGTCTCCCAGTGTGCCCAGAGTCGCCCCAGTCGCCCACTGATCAGCAGTCGTCGCAAACACAACCACTCCCCATACACTACACGATATGTAAATGTCTATGGCAGCAGGCACCACCACCACCTCAATGTGGTGGCGACGGTCCAGCGACATTGCTCCACGTTGTGCTGTTCTGGGAAAACTTTGAAACAAAAACGAGCAATGCTGTTACAAACTTATATATATATATATATATATATATTATGTTATATTCTACTACAAAAATGTGTAATGGCTTTTTAAGTTTTCGAGACGCGACCTTTGCGTGGTGGTCACAGCCCCTCCCCTCGTCTATACCCTTGTATCGTTATATTTGCGAAATTGAGTTCTGACGATGCTGAACGGCTGAAACGAGTCCTTGTAAGCGTTTCCAGTGCTAGCTGGTCATTTTGAGCAAAAAATAATTCCAAATTCAAGATCTGTTCGTACCTGCGCCGCACGTGTACAAGACACGCACACACACACACACACATACTGCCTATGTATTTCATATGGCACTGTGCGTGGAACTGGCGTCGTCTCCCAGACAGACGGAGTCACACAGACGATGCTCACACAGATGGACGGACTGGACCCACTGGATTCCCATGATACGCTAATAGAACACGGTGAGAGTTAGACGTCCGCTTGGGGCACCGCCGTTCCTCTCATATAGCACAATGCATTCGGTCATTAGAAACAGAATCAGACGGGGTGTCAGTCATTAGGGGGATCGGCGTCGACAACGGACAACCCACGGCGAAACTACGATGATATTTAAGTAGATGAAGATGGAGAACATCGGTGTGCCGAAGACGAAAGTGGTCTCAAGTATTTATTTGCCATTTTTTCACACGTTCCAACTAGGCAGAATCAGCAGCAGCAGCCTTAACAGAGATCCGCAGCAGCAGCAAATGAAACAAGTTCTCTTCGTAATCCTAAGAATTAGAGGAGAACTATTATCAAGCGATGATGCGAAACCGCTGGTGATCTTTCCCTGGATGATTATCACCGGAAACAGGCAACAATCTGCTGAAACCTTTGGATAAGAGCTTTCAGATTTCATTTAGCACTAAGTGCTTCACGCATCCCCCACGGATATGATGGCGTGCCATGGCAGAGCGTACTCTATGATAACTCGGCTGTGGTGGACACTGTGCAACGCAAGCAATGCACCGTTTTTTTCGATAGAATTCTATGTGTTGATTAAAAATGTATTGATTTTCTCTTTCGGCCAAATCATCTGCCGGTAGATTTGGTCGATACATATAACGATATACGGCTGAAATCGATGCTTCGACAAAGA